>OY720421.1:23431341-24805841 GCA_963082815.1 Melanotus villosus | reverse complement strand
GGACCGACAGAGCAAACGAGTGAAAATGAGAAAGAAGGCATGACATGATATTAGTAGTAGGAGATTTTAATGCTAAAATACGCAAAGAGAATTTTACGAGTAGAGTAGAGGGAAACATAAAGTACATGACACACGAATGATAACGGAAACCGACTATGTGATTTTGCAGCATCAATAAATATGGTAATAAGTAGTACGAAATTTAAATACAAAAAAGCACATAAAATAGCCTGTATGATACCAGAAAGAAATGCCACAGAAGGAAATCAGATAGACCACGTGTTAGCAACAAAAAAATGCTTCATCAATAAAGAATGTGAGGTCATACCGAGGCGCCAACGTGGATACTGATCATTTTCTGGTAGTGGCAACAATGAAATAAAAATTTAATAAAGAAAAGGTAAAAATGGGAAGATAAGGAAAACTTGGACAATTGATGTATTTAAAATGGAGGAAGTAAAAAGAAAATATGGAGAAGAAACAAAACAGAAATTAGAAGACGAAGCAACAGATACGGATATAGATAGTAAATGGAATAAAATAGAAAAGAGTTTAAATAAGGCTGCACAGACTATTGTTGGATACAAAAGCATCAACAAAGGAAGACACGAATGGTTTGATGAAGATTGTGAAAGCGCAAAGTGGTTAAAGACAAATACATTAGAGGATATATAATTATACAAGGCGAAGGGAAAGGAAGCTAAAAAAATATGTAAACAAACGAGAAATATGTGGATAAATGAAATAATGGAGAAATTAGAAGATGTCAGAAAAATAATATGAAAGATTTCTATAAGAAAACAAGAGACCAGAAAAAATGAATAAAATAAGAAACCGAGGAATGAAAGATGAAAACAACGAACTACAGAACAATAGCGAGAAAATAAAAGAGATACGGAAAAAACATTTCCAAAATTTATTAGGCACAACACAATATAATAATTACGATGAGAGTCAAGATAAACAAGAGGATAATCAAGAGAACAGAAGCGAATATTGGGAACTTAAGATGTTAATAATAAGACAAAAAATGGAAAATTGACAGGCAAAGATGGAATGTATGGAGAAATGAATGGTGATGAAAATATTGAAAGAAGGCTATACAAATTAATAAAAGAGATATGGATTAAAGTGGCTGGATTGAAGATATTATTATACCAATTCTCAAAAAGGGTAACAAGGAAGCATGTTCCAACTACAGGGGAATAACGATGCTCAACTTAGCATATAAGATTTTTTCCGCAATGCTACAAAGAAGATTAAAAGAATTTACAAAAATAGGAAAATATCAGTTTGGGTTTACAAAGGGAAAATTTACAGTAGATGCTATCCACACACTTAGGCAAATAATGGAAAAAGGTAACGAGCACAATATCACATTGCATATGATTTTTGTACACTTTAAACAGGCTTTTGATAACATCGATAGGCAGAAACTGATAGGTATAAGCAATGAAAAGAAAGGAAAGGAATAAGACAAGGGGACTCTCTATCAACCACCTTATTTGACTTAGCACTAGATAGTGTTATAAGAAAACTAGATTTCCCGGAAACAATAATTAACAAAGAGGGACAGATAATTGCATATGCGGATGTAGTAGTGTTAATTTGTAGATCCGAAAAAAAAACTAAGATCTTTAAAAACTTGTATGCAAAAGTAAAGAAAATAGGTTTAAGAATAAATGAAAGCATGACAAAATACTTTAAGTACTGTAGAGATGATTAGACCAAATCAAAGACAGAAAATTAATGAATACGCATTAGAAGAGGCAAACACATTTAATTAGCTATGAGTTACGATAAGAAGAACCACAAACAAAGAAAAAAACGACGAAATAAGTGAGAAAATACAGGCGGGCCTGGGCCTCAGAACTTATTACGCAAATAAAGTTTTCTGTAAAAGTAGCAAAGTGAACAAAAGGACAAAAATTCGAATCTATAAGACATTAATAAGACCAGTGGTGACATATGTTACAGAAACGACATGAAGAAGAAGAAATGAAAAACCGAGAGAAAACTCTTAAGAACCATTTTGGGACCAATAAATACAAAGAATGAATCATTAAATAGTACAGGAAATGAGTAGTCAAGATATAATAAGATATATAAAATCTAGAAGGGTATAATGGTTAGGACACATAATAAGAAGAAAAGAAGATGATACAATAAGGAAATTACTGAAATTGACTCCAATGGCAGTTAGGCCGAAGGGAAGGCCAAAATTGTGAGATGGATAGACAAAGTTATGGACGATCTGAGCGCTATGGAAGTCACAAATTGGAGAGAAGAATGGAAAGACATAGTCAACGCAGCGAAGACACATACAAAGCTATAGTGGAAAGTTAAAATAAAAGTGAACTTGTGAAAGTGTAGAGAACAATATAAGGCTAAAAACAAATGGTTCACACGGAATGCCCATATCGAAACGGTTGTCGATTTGGCATTTAACTTGTTACCTTACGGCGTTTAAACACAAATTCATCAATTTGGAAGTATACTTCATAGTTCAGAATGGATCCAAATAATGAAGAATGCTGTTTTATCGAAGATGGGAAATAAAATAATCATACGTCGAATCGACCACCGCCCCGTGACGAATATAATGTGTATTGTTTATTGTGGTTAGATAAAAGGATATGTCGAGTCGACAGTCGACTCGACTGCAACTCGACACAAATCGCCCCGTCTGTTTTGAGCCTAAGGGAAGTAATCCACTCCGAAAATTGGACGTGGAAAGCTCGTATGAGCGACTAAATTCCTTGAGAAATGTAAGTCATTTATTATTATTATTATCATTTCTTTTATATACTGATAACCGATACATTGATATCAATACTGCCTATCTTGCCCATCTTTAGTTTATGTGGTTAATGCTAAGAGAAATATAGGTACATATGTTGTAGCAATAATTTTGTAAGTAAATTTTCCACTTACCTCTAGCACAGTATTGAGAAAATTAGAAAACCCTTCATATCCTCCAACAACGGCATTTCCAATAGCACGAAACTGATCCCCAGTGTTACCATATTTTTCATCTTCAGTGATGGAATCAACTATTGGTTTTGGATGCAAAATATTTGCAACAAATCGTTGGGCATTATCGTAAACTGAATCTTTTTGTTGTACAACTGTAGGAATATCAAAAAAAGCTTCTTCACGACCTTTAGGTCTTTCAGGGACCAAAAATGAAAAACTAGCCTAAAAATAAAGTATATCTAAATTCAACATGTTTTTGTTATAAAGTTGTAATAATATTCAAACTTGAACTATGTTATTTGTTGGTTTATGTATTGATTGAAAGGGATCTAGGCTTGCGGGTTCCAGGAATCTCAACGTGCTTCAAGTATCTGATACCAAGAATAAAATATCGATTAAAATGTTTTATTAAATAGAAATTTATTGTTATCAATATCTAAAAAGAATTTGAAGTATGTTAAATAAGTACAAATAAAATATACAAAATAAGAGACTAGTAAATAACTATGCTGGAAAATTCAAATTAGCGAAGTTTAAAAAACAATCCAGAAAAAGAATTTTTTGTAAGTTTAAATATGAAATACAAAATATGAAAATTACAACTGACGCATATAAAATCAAGAAGTTCGCAACTTTCAAATTAGTTAATAGATATAACACGTCAGAATTTTGCAGTTTTAAAATTACTTTTCACACATTTATGAACCTATTTGTGGATAACAATCGGCAATTAGTTAGTAAAACTTTTTAAATGCATTTATTTCCTAATTTAATTTAAAAAAAAAGGTAAAAATCCTCACCACTTTTCGTTGTGCTACATCAGTATTTTGATTTGGGAGAACTAAATTAAGGTCTTTATTTAAAGTTCCTGCAAATCCCAGATTAATGCGGGTAGGACTTGCTGTATAATTTCCTGCAGGTAAGGCTACCACTGTATACGCAAAAATTGAGCAAATTATGAGGATTTCCATGCTGGAAAATATTAAACGCCCAAATTAAGTTACAGGATTGATTACTGGTGCACGTGTAAAACTGTACTGTTTTGATATTTGTTAATTTGTGCACTGTCGTATGTGCAAATAGAAAGTAATGTTCGGATTTTTAAGCATTTAGCTTGCAGCTACATCCTGGAGGAACCTTTTTTTAACATTGCATATTTGCTTGAACTGATTTACATTCAGTTAAATATATTAGAAAATTCAAGGAAGTCGCAGTTTTTAAATAAGTAGGTTCTAAATATCTGCAATAAATTTTTGTAGAATAAAAAGCATTTTCGGCCGTTTGTTTTGGATTTATTCGTTAAAAACGAAGTTACAATTTTGAAAATCTAATAACTGCATAAAAATCCGTGGCATAATAGAAAGTTTTTTATTTATGAATTAAATTCGGTGGATGCATTCGCATATCAACAATGTGCCGTACATAAATTATGAGCATTTCACATTATTCGTGTTTGTTTGATTAAATAAGACATGTAATAGTACAAGGAAAAGCTTTCTCTCACTGCAACTGAATTAGCAATTGCAATAAAGTTATATTATTCAGATCATAATACGCGTAATGTATTTAAAATAATTTCACTTGAATACATTTCTGAAATACTGGGTGTCCTTGCATTTATAAGAAGAAATGTAAATTTTACTAAGTCTTTGACTTTAACTTATTACATAATACTATCTTTAATAAGAACACTTAAGGTACATACCTATTTTTTAAATACGCTTCAGTATTAATCTTTTCGTTTGCAGACATCTTAGTGACACACTAGATGCAGATTAATTTTCAGCACTATGGTTTAGTTTAATCTTTCTTGATTTTATTTAACTTCACATTAAAATGACGCACGTTAACTGTAAGTATTACGCTGGAAAGAGACACAAACTCGCACTTGAACAAGATTATCTTTGATATAGTCACTTTCTCTTTCGTTCCACCAAACCTCGCCTTTATAACGAAACAGCTACTTTACAGTGTTTTGAAATTTCAGATTAACTAACGTAACTAATGACTCGAATTGAGGGTATTATTCAGGTAGTAATTAAGGACACATTTTATAACATATCTTCATCATCTTAAACGAAGTTTAGAAATACTAACGACAAATTGTAAACTGCACTTGCAAATGTTCCATAATCATTCGTTTAGGGAAACCGTTGCTTTGAGCGAAATTGGAATTTCCATTGCTGAATTACTGGGGTTTTCATAACGTCTTCACCTTTACTGTAATTCTGTTGTGTTTTTAATACTTGTTATACAAACAATTATATGTAGATAATTAGGAAATGTGTAGGTTTTAAAGGGATGCATGAATTGATACAGAAACATTGAAAAGCTCATTAACACATTATATTTGTATCATCAAATACATATGAAAGAAATATTGCATAATTTTTGTAACGTCGACATCGAGGTTAATAATGAATATTTCGTTATAGCGTTCAGCAGAATACATGATATGCTTCCAAGACTTCGACTACCACATATAACCAACCTCTAACTGTTTCCTGTAAGCAGAAAAGAATGTTTCTATATCTTTGGCATTTAAACTTATACAAATATTAGTTGGAGCGTAAATTTACCTTAAATTCTAATTCTGCAGTTTTACACGCTGGACGTGGCTGATTTGTGCGTTTCCCGTGAAGTCCATGATGATGATGAGAATTATTAGTAGAACCATCGCCACTGTCAGTACCATTACCATTCCCTCCGCCATTCCGACTACCATTACCATTGTTATTTTCACTGCCATTTCCACTGCCACTGTCCTTTCCATTACCATTGTCAATACCATTGCCATTACCATTGTCATTGCCATTACCATTGCCATTATCATTGCCATTACGATTGCCATTACCCTTGCCATTGTCATTGCCATTACCATTATCATTGTCATTACCATTATCATTGCCATTACTATTGCTATTGTCATTGCCACTACCATCGCCAATGCTACCGCCACTGCTACCACCACTGCTGCCGCCACTGTTACTGCCACTGCTACTGCCAGAATATGAGAATATTCTATCGACAAATATGTCGATTTCCCTATATATGCCTTCGTCTGAACGGAAACCGCTAATAGAAGAACCAGTCAGCAAAATAGAAATATATTCAAGTATCTCTTCAAAAGAGTCACTGCTTGGGCTTGAGTTTGAGTTTGAGTTTGTATTGGAGTTTGAATTTGAGTTAGAATGATTATTTGAAGCAGAGTTAATAATTGAATAAACACTATCCGAAATGCCTTTAGATATACCTCCGTGCCCGTTTGAGGAAGAACTTCCGGATCCCTTAGATCCGCTAGATTTACCACTTTTTGAACTTGAATGACCTTTATGATGGGTGGAACTACCGCTGTTAACTGACCATTCACCATTTTCTGATTTACCAGATGAACCTCCTGATCCCCCTGTCGAACTTGAAGAACTCCCGCTTGTCTTTGAACCACTTGAACCAGAACCTTTATTACCAGAGTGTCCATCATGTTTTGATTCTCCTCTTGAACCAGAATTCTGCTCAAAGATATGTCCCAATATACCACCAAGTTCAGATTCTGAACCTTCATTGCCATCAGATTCATTTGCTGAACCGGAATCAACACCTCGTGAGCTTGAAGAACTCCCGCTTGACTTTGAACCTCTTGAACCAGAACCTTTGTTAGCAGAGTACCCATGATGTTTTGATTCTCCTCTTGAACCAGAATTGTGATCAGAGATAGATCCCAATATACCGCCAAGTCCAGATTCGGGGCCTTCATTACCTCCAGATTCATTTCCTGAACCGGAATCGTCACCTCGTGAACTGGAAGAACTCCCGCTTGACTTTGAACCTCTTGAACCAAAACTTTTATTACTAGAGTGCCTATGATGTTTTGATGTTCCTCTTGAACCAGAATTGTGATCAGAGATAGATCCCAATATATCGTCAAGTCCAGATTCGGAGCCTTCACTACCTCCAGTTTCACCTTTTGAGCCAGAATTTTTATTATTTGTACCTGAAGAATTCTCATTTGAGTTTGAAGCGCTTGAAGTCGAAATTTCACCACTTGATTCGCCATTGTCTGATCGGCCTCTTGAACCAGAATTTTCACCAAAAATTTCTTCCAACAAAGCATCAAGTCCAGATCCGGAGCCGTCATTACCTCCAGATTCATTTCCTGAGCCGGAATTTTTACCTCGTGAACTTGAAGGACTCCCGCTTGATTTTGGATCTCTTGAACCAGAACCCTTATTACCAGAGTGCCCATGATGTTTTGATTCTCCAATTGAACCAGAATTGTGATCAGAGATAGATCCCAATATACTGCCAAGTCCAGATTCGGAGCCTTTATTACCTCCAGATTCACTTTTTGAGTCAGAATTTGTATTATTTATATCTGAAGAATTCTCATTTGAGTTTGAAGCGCTTGAAGTCGAAATTTGACCACTTGATTCGCCATTGTCCGATCGGCCTCTTGATCCAGAATTTTCACCAAAAATGTCTTCCAATAAAGCATCAAGTCCAGATGCAGAGCCGTCATTCCCTCCAGATTCATTTCGTGAACCGGAATCGTCATCTCGTGAACTTGAAGAACTCCCGCTTGACTTTGAACCACTTGAACCAGAACCTTTATTACCAGAGTGCCCATGTTGTTTTAAGTTTCCTCTTGAACCAGAATTGTGATCAGAGATGAACCCCAATATACTGCCAAGCCCAGATTCGGAGCCGTCATTACCTCCAGATTCACTTTTTGAGCCAGGAATTTCATTATTTGAACCCGAAGAATTCTCTTTTGAGTTTGAAGCGCTTGAAGTTGAACTTTGACCATTTGATATGCCATTCTTGTCTGATTGGCCTCTTGAACCAGCATTTTCACCAAAAATTTCTTTCAATAAAGCATCAAGTTCAGAATCGGAATTTTCATTACCTCCAAACTCACCTCTTGAACTAGAATTTTCATTGTTTGAACCTGAAGAATTCTCGTTCGACTGCGAACCTCTTGAACTAGAACTTTGACCATCTGACCCGCCATTATTGTTCGATCCACTACTTGAACCAGAATTTCCACCATTAATTCCTTCCAAAATGCCAAGAAGACCAGATTCGGAACCTTCATTATTTCCAGATTCACTTCCTGAACCAGAATTTTTATTGTTTGAACCTGAAGAGTTCTCGTTGGACTGCGAACCGTTTACACTAGAACTTTGACCATTTGATTCGCCATTATTGTTCGATTCACTACTTGAACCAGAATTTCCATTCTTTGAACCTGAAGAGTTTCCGTCTGATTGTGAACCTCTCCAACTAGAACTTTGACCATTTGACTCGCCATTATTGTTCGATCCACCACTTGAACCAGAATTTCCATACTTTGATCGTGAAGAGCTTCCGTTTGATTGTGAACCTCTTGAAATAGAACTTTGGCCACTTGACTTACCATTATTGTTCAATCCACTTATTGAACCAGAATTTTCATTGTTTGAACTCGGAGAATTCTCATTGTATTGTGAATCAGACCTTTGGCCATTGGCCCAACCTTCAGATCCTTCAGAGCCTCCTCTTGAACTGTCATTTCCACCTCTTGAACTTCCTTTTGATTCAGAACCATTTTTATCGGAAGATCCTCTCTTACCTCCTGATTTACCACCTCCGGAGTTTTTGGATTCGCCTTTCGAACCCGAAGATTCTTCGGATTTAGAACCACGCTTACCAGATGATCTTTTTCCGCCACTTGATTTTCTCGATTTAGAATTACCTTTTCCGGACTCTGAACTTTCTTTAGAATCATCATCATATTCGTCAATATTTATAGTAAGCCCTAGAATTGGTGTTTCTTCGATAATTATAGGTCTGTCATTCTTATTTCCTTCTTCACTTTGTTTCAAATCTTCTTCTTTCTCGCTACCATTACGATTACTTGTTGAATTATCGTCTTCATAGATATAATTAACATTTTCCGAATATACAAAAAGAGGGGCTTCATTAACAACTTCTTCATCGGAATCTTTTTCGTGTGAATGTTTTTCATATTTGCCTTTTCCATGAGAATGTTTTTCTTGCTCCTTTTTGTGACGTTCCTTCTCATCGGAGTCGTCTTTATGCGAGTGTTTTCTATGTTTGCGGTTTTCATGGGAATGTTTTTCGTGCTCCTTTTCATGATATTCCTTCTCATCGGAATCGCCTACATTGTGCTCTTTTTTGTGGTGTTTCTTCTCATTGGAGTCTTCTTGATGTGAATGTTCTCCATGTTTACCTTTTTCATGAGAGTGTTTTCCGCGCTCCTTTTCGTGATGTTCTTCATGCGAATGTTTTACATGTTTGCTTTTTCTATGAGAGTGTTTTTCGTGCTCCTTTTTATGATGTTCCTTCTCATCGGAGTTGTTTTCATGCGAGTGTTTTTCATGCTTGTTTTTTCCATGGGAGTTTTTGTGCTCTTTTTTCTGATGTTTCTTGTCACTAGAATCTTCTTTTTGTGAATGTTTTTCGTTTTCTTTCCCATCGTATTCCTTGTCATTGGAGTCTTCTTCATGTGAGTGTTTTACATGTTTGCCTTTTCCATGAGGGTACCGTTCGAGAGAATCTTTTTCTTGCGAACTTTCTTCTTCGCTGGAACTTTCATCTTCAGAAATATATTCAACATTTTCTGAAACTACATAAAGAGGAGCTGTATTAACAACTTCTATAAGTGGATCGTTTTCGGCAATTTCAACTGAGTGTATTTGGGAATTGTTTTTATGGTAAACCTTTACGGGGGAGTTTTTCTCTTCGTGAAGGTAGTTTTCGTGTTCGGGGGAGTCTTTTTCGTGGGAATCCTTTTCATAGGAGTTACTTTTGTCAGCATTTTTTCCCTGTGCGCCGTTTTCTTTAGAATCTTCTGTATGCCATTCCTTTTCACGCGGTTCCTTTTCCAGAGGGTGGTTTTCTCCCTGAGATTGTTTACCATGAGAGTTTTCGTCATGGGAACCTTTACCATCAGAACTTTCATCGTGTGAACCATTATTGTCAGAATTTTCATCGTTGGAAGTTATACTGTAAGGGTCGTCTCCATTATCGGAAGAGTAACTATAGCTATAACTATAACCATGTTTGATGGTTTCTGTTGATGTGCTGATACTTGCAGCTTGTATATACTTGGCAGTGAACGTACAACATATTAGTATTGTTATAATCATTTGCAGACGTACCTACTATATTTTTACCCCTGAAACATTTAAATTAATCCTGGAATGTAAATTGTTTTAAAAATTATTTTCTGGGCTTTGTATTAATTAAGGGTACTGAAGGATACTGGATATTTAATTAATATTTAACGGGGAAAAATGCTTAAACAATTATTTTCCAAACTAAAAAATTGGTTTGACAATTTAGTAGTTTTCAGGTACTTACTGAAATATTGTAGCAAGTTCTTTACAACTGAACTACGTGATGCACATGTTACGGGCCCTGCTTCTTATGTACGTTTTTATGCTAATTAAAAAGGTGAGAATTTTACTTTTAATTTTTTACTTAACGACTTAAAAAATTGTCAAATAGCTCATTAAGTTAACGGTAAAAAGAATGCCGTCAATATTTTAATATTTTCGTAATTAACCAGAATTACCTAAATTATCGCAGTAAAGGTGTTTTACAACATTTGCGAATCATTTGTATATTTTTAATAATTGACAATGTTTTCATATTCAAAAATAGAACTTTAAGACAAGTGTGAATTATCGGTAATATTTTGAAATGTATAATTTAGCAGGGCGTAATTATGGGTTTTAGTCCTCTATTAATAATTTGAACTTTGTACTAAAATAGATAATTTTGTCACCTGTTACATTGTTGTTTACTTTTAAATTATTTTGTTGACTTTTCAAACGGAGATAATTATTTTATAAAGATTAATTTTTGTCAGCTTATCACTTATTTGATAATACAAATATTTAATTACCTACTATTTGGTTATTTAATCAATTGAATTGGGCTTAGGTGTCTAAGGAAAGACCAAATAAACAAAATCTGTGAATAAACAAAACAATACCAAAATAAAATTTATTAAAACGAACACTCTTCTACAGCTGCATAATATTCAACATATTAAAAACTATTTACATTTTTATGCTACACTTAATTGAATAACTAAACTAAAAATGCTAAACTAGACGACTATTCAGTCATATTTTTGTGAATTAATTTAAATATGATTCGATCGAAGACATGCTATTGCTACATAGCTTTTCAGACTCATATTTAAACTGATGTATTGTGAATACCGCTTTGTTTTCTTAATAGGACGTTACTGTTTCTGGTGTTTTTTTTTGCTGGATGAATGGATTGGTTAATAATCGAGATACAGATTGGAGAACTCCGATGGGTATCTGAAATATTTAAGTTAAGTAAGTGGTTAGCAGACATAGTAGACTATTTTTCAGGATTATTTTAATGTATCAGATTTGATTTTACCACGTATTTAATTGTATAATTTCAATTGTTGCAGGAATCATGTATTTAACATAAGCAAAACAAAGTAGTTGGAGAATAATGAAGGTTAAAACAAAGTGGAAATTGTATGATTTTTCATGCGTTTTAAATTTCCACACGTGAAAGAACATAAAGTATTCAGGCACTGGATTGAAATCTCGTTCAAAAGGACAAATTCTGCATTTCATATGGAAGATTTTATCTCAAAGGCATGATTTTTTTAACTAAGTTTGAGATTATGGGTTGATCTTCCGCTTTTTCTTCTTCTTCTTCGTATTCATCTTTACAGAGGAGTCGTGACCTATGGAAACTTGTTTCAATTACGAACTTTTCGGATTACTTTTAGCCAGCGTTCTCTGTTTCTGGGTCCTTTGGTTGCATTCTGGAGAGATGTACCAGTTAGGTCTGTCCATCTTTTTGGAGATCTGCCGCGTGGTCTTGAACTCTCCCGTCATCCCTGTACCACAAATATTTCTAGGTACGTTCAATATGGCCGAAGAATCTTAGCATTCGTTCACGAACAATTTGGGATATCCTTGTGGGTTCATTAATTTATTAGGTTAACAGATGCATGTTCGTCTGACAGTCCATGGATTGCGGAGAATCCGTCTCCAGCATCAAAGTTCTAAAGAATCAATGCGCTTGAGGTCTTGCTTTTTATGGTCCATGTTTACAGCGGAATATAGTAAAACTGGAAAAATTAAAGTTTTCGCTATCTGTTTCTTCGTGTCCACTGTTATGTCCCTGTCCTTCCAGATCTTCTGTAAATTTCGCACTGTAATTCTTGCCATCTCGCATCTTCTTCTGATTTCATGAGTGTTACCACCTTCATTTGATGTTAGAGGCCCAAGATAGGTGAACTGACTTACCACCTGGACTTATTTGCTTGATGTTCGGCATGTTGTTATTTTGGCGGTCAATAATCATTATCTTCCTTTTTACCTCATTTATCTCTAAGCCGTAGAGCCCGTAGATATAGCTTTCATCCTTAATCTTATTAATAAGTAGCGTCAGGCGACAGTTCTTCAGCCGATGTTGCGAGAAGTGTGGTGTCCTCGGCAAATCGTAAATTTGTTATTTTAACACCGCCAATACTGATACCGCCTGTCCAGTCCTCGAGAGTCCTGCGTATGATGTATTCACCATAAATGTTGAATATGATTGGCGATAGGATGCATCCTTGTCTGATTCCTTTGTTGACGCAGAATTCGTTGGATATTTGGTCTTCAATTTTTACCACTGCTTTGTTTTGTTCATATAGGTGACAAAATCAATCCAATTAGATGATCTGGTACTCCTATTACTTGCAGAATTTGCTTACTTTTTCCCATTGCTTTTTTTTACTGTTAACCTATTTGCTTATTTTTCTCAAGTTTAGCAAATACTTTTTTAGTTTCTTTTTAACCTTTTTTATTTGAAGCATGGTTTATAGGAGTGAGTTTCCAAGTTTGACATGGGAAAGCTTTCAGTTAGGGTTAATTTTGTGGCTCTACTAAAAAAATTGCAAATTTTTGTTATCCTTAATTTTGTATTCTAGGCGTCTATATACTTCCTCAAAGAAATTGTTTTTGTAGTTCTTCTTAGGCTTAACTGTTTAGATAAAGGATTTCCTACAGCTCTTTTTTAAAATGAGATATTTAAGCAAATAATTTTTTAAGCGTCAACTGAAAAGTACTTAATACATAATTAATTCAAATTCATGATTCAACTCGTAAATTTCCCATATTTCTGTTCTCTAGTTTCAGGCGTAAAAATCATTTTTGTTGGGTATTTTTTCAGGCTTAATAGACATAGGTATATTTAATTTTGGAAATTTCAGTCATGAACATCTACAGTAAAGGTTGCCCTTTAATAGGAATTGAAAATTTCTATGTCATCTTTCTTTGCTGTTTTAAGAAGTTGGTATCTCCGTTTTTCCCAAAAAGTGTCAGCTGCCCAATTAAAAATTCAACCATGTAAAACTCTATGAAGGATTTGAAATTCGTAGTTTGGTTTGAAAAGGTTGGAAAGTTTCTTGTTGTCAAGAATTTAATATTATTTGTTCCAGAAAACTTTTTTTCTTGAAATTAAGCCTTTTAGGGTGGATATTTTCACACATTTCAGCCAACAATTTTATTAAAAGGCTTGCATTTCTTTTTCGGGTTTAATTTAGGGGAGTAGTTTGTTAAATTTCAGCCGAGAACGTTTTCCAGTTTTCAGATACAATTTGTAAAGATTGAATTTTTGGATGAAGGTTTCTAGTTACTCTAACGAATCTATACTTTCATAAACTTTACATATTACTTTACTTTACTTACCCGTAACCTAATTTTACCATTTGGTGTCAAGGCCGTCGAGGGTAACGACTTAGTTCTTGCAAAATCCCTTCCATTCTTTTCTGTTGAAAGTCCATTCCTTAGCCTTACTCCATGTATACCCCCTCTTGTGTAGGAGATATGGCTTTATCATTTTCCATTCTCATTAAATGCCCAAACTACGCCAGCTGGCATTCTTCAATAAAGGCCCATATTAATTTAACTCTTAGCTGTGTTATTTCCTCATTCCATAACTTGTCACTCTTATAAACCTCTTTAATACTGCGTGGCATTCTCATTTCAGCTGCTTGTATCTTAGATTTCAATTTCTAGCTCATTATCCAAGATTCACTTCCACATAAGTATCAGGATAACAACGAAGATTGACCTATATATTTTAGCTTTTGTTGATTTTCTGACCTCTTTTTTCTTTATAATGCACCTACCTAGATATTTCAGAAGCGTTGTTTGCTTTATTTTATGATCTTCTGTTTTTACTTCAATACGCTGTTGTTCCCCTGTTAACATCATTACTTTTGTCTCCTCTAAATTTATTTATATTCCATATTTTTTTAGTGTCTCTTTCCATCTTTCAATAGTCCTTTGCAATTCTTTACCACTTGACACAATTAGTATTAAGTCGTCTGCATATAGAAATTCTTTCACTATAACCTGATGTAATTTTCGTACTCCGGCACTGATACCTTTGCTTTGCTGACTTGCTTCTTTAGTAATATTATCCATTACTGTGATGAACAGTAAGGGGCTTAATATCCCACCCTGCCTTACTCATTGGTTGGTACTAAAGTGTTTATTAATTGCTGTTCCAGTTTTAATTCTATTCACTGTTTTTTTCATGTATGCTCCTCACTGCTTCAATAAGGATTTTGAATACCCCTCACCTTTCTAAGCACCCCCAGATCTTTTCTCTCAGCAGTGTGTCGAATGCTTTTTCTAAATCTATTGCAAATATAGAATTTTCCTACTAAGACCTTTTCAGCTATTTGTTTTATCCAAATATCCAATCTTGTGTACTTCTGCCTGGTTTAAATCCTGCTTGTCCTTCTTCCAACGTTTTTTCAATTTCTTTTCTTAGTCTATTTTCAAGTACTCTTTCATATATTTTTCCAGGTACGCTTAATAAGGTCACCCCTCGGTAATCACCAGATTCGGTTTTGCCACCTTTTTACTCCCTCTTCATTCATATACCTCAACATTTCTGGCTTGATTTCGTCCTACCCGGTAGCTTTATCTAGTCTAATTTTGTCTAAGGCCTCCAAAACTTTATCATATTCAATCGTGTCCTGTGTATTAGGTCTCTCGTCCTTATTTTTGTCTTCCTTTTTCGAAGATTCACCATGCAAAAGTCCCTCAAACTATTCAAACCACCTCTCGTTAATGTCTTCGGTTGATGTCCTAATTTGCCCATTCTTATCTTTCACAAATTGTAATGAATTTGTTTTCTTTTATTAGACTCTTTAGCGTCCTATATAGTAATTTTGAATTCCCTTGTGCTTGTTTTTCCATGTTTTTTCTTTCGCTATTTTAACAGCCCTCTTGACTTCCGCCCTTTTTACCTTATACATGTGATAGTCCATTTTATTCTTCTATTTGAAGTATTCTTTCCAGATTTTTTTCTTCTCTTTAACAAGTGCTTTAATTTCCTCACTACACCATGCTATGCTGTCTGCTCTTTCGTATATCGATACTTTGTAACTACACGTCTCCACATGTTTCAGTGGCTGCTGTTATTAGGATTTCTTTAAAGGTTTTCCAACTGTTTTCTACGCTTTCATTCTATCCAACTCCCCCTAGCTTCTCCTTCCTTTTTAATTGTTTGTTGATAATTTCTTCTGACATCTTCTAACTGTAGTATTTTATATTATCGAACTTCTGCCTTTTCTCAATTTGTTGATCTGCTTTTATTTGCGCTGTGCTTAGCTTCATTTAAACCAGGTAATGGTCCAATCTCTCTTTTAACTCTGACGTCCTTTTTTGTCTTTAAACACGTTTTCTTGTAGTACCAAGTCAGTAATTGATTTCTCGTTTCTACTTGCCACCACTCTGGTGTACTTATGTATATCTCTATTTTCATAGAAAGTGTTAGCAACTACTAGTTCATTAAGTGTGCAGACTTCGTTATTTTTCCAGCCATTTCCCACTCTTCCATTTAGATCTGCTATTAATATCACATTTTCTGCTTTGTCAACTTGTTCCTGTACTTCAGCCCAAAAATCTTCTTTATCTTTCTTCTTGTCATTCTCATTGGGTCCAAATGCATCAGTATAGTATGCAATTCTTTATTAATTATTACTTTTAATGTTAAAAGTCTTTCAGAAATAAAATTCCATTGCTTCTGCTCTTTAATATAGTTGTTATGAATCATGCATGCAGCTCCTGCTTGAGCCCATTCTTCTTTCTCCGCCCCACTATAAATGAGCAGGTGATCATTTCCTATTTTTATGCAGTCTGCTCCTTTCTTAGTTGTTGCGGTAAGCCTATTCCTGTTCTATTAAATTCCATATCCATTCCTTGATATTAATGGATAATGGTAGCCTTTAACGTTATTTGCTTTTCTCTTCTCTTCCTGCGCCCTTTTCCTTATTATCCATTGGATTTCTCTCTCAGTTTTCGTAAGATCATCATCAATAAATACTCGTGGCCTACGCAGATCCCTTAACCTGAATTTCCTATCCATAATACTCTTTTTATCTCCGCATTTTGTAAAATTACCTTACGCCTTACACCTTTGGGCCCATTCTCACTATTGATTTCACTCTCCATGTGGTTCTTAATAAACTTATTTACTTTCTCCTTCAGTTTAGTTTTTGTATTTGTATAGATTCCTTTTAGAATAACATTATATCTCGTCTTTTTATTTTCAAGCTGTTCGAGTCTTTCGCTTAGGTTTGCTATTTTCCTTTACATTACTACTTTCCATTTTTAGTTCGTTATTCTCCGCTCTTAAGACCTGAAATTCCTTTTCAAAACTCTCTGACATTCTATGAGTTCCTGCCGCTCATTCTTAAAATTATTCAACAATTCATTCATCGTGCCTCTTACTTCCTCAATTACAATTAGGTTTGTACCTCCTTCTTCTGCCATATTTAGAAATTGAAGGTATTATTTATTTATTAGCATATTATTTTCAGTAAAACACTTTTTCTACCGAATCCTTGAAACCCTGAAAAATAATTGGTAAAAGTTCTTCTCACCTGGAAAATATCATCAATAATCCTAGCAAGACCAGTCCCAGGTTTGGCAACATCACGAGTAGGAATTGCGAAAGTATCAGGCGTGTGATAAACTACCTCAATATTGGAACCGGCATTATCTACACCAGGTTTAATTTCCCCGACGTTGCTATTAGTAGGGTTTGCTTGAGGTTTTTGTTCGGGGCTTATACTGTTAACCACTACATCGATTTCTGTAGCCTGCAAAATTAAACAATTAGATGTTTTGTTTGAAATAATCGTTAACCTGTGCAAACCTTATCAAGGGCCTCCTTTTTGGCTGGTTTCCCAAGTGTCATCGTCACAGTTAAAAGTAAAACGAAAGCCAATTTCGCCATTATTATTTCCTGAAATGATAGTCATTAAATGAATCATATGGGATTTCATTCGGTGTTCAATATTTAAACGTAAGAATTACGTAATAGCACATTAGAAAGGCTTGCTAGGAAGTAGGTTTTTAATCCTTCAGAGCTGTTCTTGGAAGTTATTTAAAGGAAATCGTTTATTTATCATTTACAAGTTCAGCGAAAACATCATGCAATATTCGATTCAAATAGCTTTCTAGTGCTAGTGGTGTTTTAAAGAATTCGTGTAGTTTTATTATTGATGAATTGATGAATCAAAACGAACAATGAGCAATAATAATCCAACAAAAATTGTCCCTTGCGGGTCCTTTTAACAATTTGAAAGAGTTTATAATAAGAGAAAACGCGACGAAAAGCCTAAAATAAATAAAAAATACGTTTTTTGCCGTATTTGTATATTGTAATATCAAACAATTGAAATTTAAAATAACGAAGAAAATTTTGAAGTTACTTAAATGAATGCAAACGTTTTAAAACAAATTCTTGAGGAAGCTGTAAGATCGTTAGTATTCCTCTTTTTGCTACTTTTATTTAATTATTCTCTCTAAGAGTCAATTAAATAACGAAGGAAATCCACAATCGATGCCTTCATTAACACAGCATTATTTATTATTGCTCTAATAAATTAAATCTGAGCTTTTTAATACTATTGTACTATAAAAGGGCGTGTGTTTAAGCATAACTAAATACTAAACCCATTTTCTTTCCTTGTTCCAAACATCCTTGAAATTTTACAACAATATGTTTACCTATTATAAAATTTATAACGGACGTGTTTGTTTTCATTGCTAGGTGGACGATATGGTACACTGGAAATCAGAGCGAAAAAATAAACCTTGATGTTAACTTGCTGTTGGTACAAACTTGCTAGAATAAAGAATATTGCAAAACCGTATAAGTTGCATAACAACAGTCGATACTTTTGGTGTTATTAGAAAATGTATGGTCTCTGTAGGTCTGTAGTATTAGATTTAGATGCTTTTGTAATTATGCATAATTAGAAGAAGGTCAAAAATTTCACGAAAAAAATTATTTTGCCGTTAAATGTACATTAATATTTGATGCTTTTAAAACTAAATCTTTATCTCTAAGGCTTGTAAACATTTAAATTCATCTACAACCTTAAAAGAATAGGTGGAAAATTCCACGAGATTTTTCTTTTAACAATAAACAATTTGTGGTGTTTTCAGTTTATGAGTTCTTTAACATTTTGAACACACACTAAAGCTAAATTGCTTATTTTGCAGTACAAATGTAATTTGATTCAGGGAAAATAATTAAATATTCAGTTAAAGTGGCCGTGCTGTAAAGGAAACCCGTTATTCTTGCAATTTTCGTAAATCTTTGGGGTTTAATGCAATTTCGTCACTTTTTAGTCCTTTCTCTTAATGGTTGGGTGTGATTTTTTAAGAAACGCCAAATTTTGGTTTCTAATCGACGTTTATGGTTCTTTTTGTGAATCTATGAGCACGCTGCATCTCCAGAGAGTTTTTCGACGTGAAGTTTGAGCACAGATCTTTCTAAATCACCAGTTTTAAAGGTAAGATAAGAAATTTGTCATTTTGTATAGTTTTTTTTATATTTCTTGGGATGGTATTTTGGAACCTTTCGTGCATTTTTCAGCGAATTCGAATTATTATTAAATATTATTACGTTTCAAATTTGTTGGGGTGTTTGGAGCTCATTTTTGAGATATCAAGGAAGTTATGTAACTTTAGGTGGACCTTTATTACGCTTTTAGAACGATTGTTGATGTAGGAGTTTTGGTATAGATACAATAACAGCTGATCGTTTAAATGAATTAAATAAAATGTTTAACATTTGTTGCGTGATTACGAAGAAGCCAATGGAAATCAAATTCAAAATGCGAAGAAACTCTTCATTATTAAGTATGTTTTTACCAAGTTTTTAACACGAAAGTTTTTATATTAACGTCAAAGCCAACATCGACAAGTTTTGAGTTAAATGTGTAGGAAATTTATTATTTTCTTCCTATATTCACATCCCAATACAAAGATACAAGCTGACCTGCAAAACTTTAATTAGTTTAATTTGTTTAAATAAACCAGACATAAATTTGTCTACTTCTTTTGATCTTCATATTAATGGTAAATTAAGACTTTGTAAAGGCAATTTAATGCTATATTTTATTGCAAGAGCTTTACACGTTTGCGAAACTATTGGCTTTTCACAGAAACTGAAATAATGAACAGTGCTGGTGTTGATAGCGCGTCCTTGTACTCCCTTAAATCTTTTATTTGAGATGTTTTAATGCAACTTTGAAGAATCGCGGTATTAAAATGCATTTTCCTATGTTTATCGTTTTATGGTGTGCTAGTAATTTTAGAAGTTTAAACAACGCTTGGGTATCTTGTTTATCACTTTCTACAAAATAGTAAGAATTTTAAGAACCAAAAATCTATTTTTATAAAAATAAAGTTCTGTATGCTGAATTATGCCACGGAACACGGAATGATTCCGACAACCAGGCGTAGTTAAGAATTTGCGGTTTAATAATAACAATAACTGTCTTAATAATGTCATAACTGACGTAAGTTGTTAAAAAGACATTCTGCTTTGTTTTTAATGGAAAACGTAGGTACCCAATTTTCCTTATTTAGTAGTTAAACATGTAATTTAACAATTATTTGTAACGAGTCTTATCTATCAGTTGGAAATAAAAGTATTAACGTAATATGACTTATTTTTAGAAACATCAAGCAGTACTTATTTTACATAATAAAAGAACAAAACAACAAAATTAACGAATACAAAACTGTTACAATTTTGGTATTTCTTTTTGAATATGAATTTAACATACGAAAGATTGTTATTGTTTTCAGGATAATTCAAAATCCTTAATCATTCTCCATATTCTAATACAATTACAATTTTAAATTAATGGCCGGTTTATTAAGAAAATTCTTGAAATTTAAAGCTACTTATTAAATTATTTTAATGTATAAAGCTATAAAGCTAGAATTTTTAAAACTTTAAATATGTATAGGCTTTTTACTATCGTTGTAAAAACACCTAGGTACCTACATACAGTATTTTTCATCTAGCATTTGGGTTGTGACGTCAACTTGCCCCGCCCAAAAACCGTCTGTTTGGACACACATTCGTGCGCAGTAGGTAATGAAAACCTAGTTTAGAAATAGATGAAGTATAGTTGGATTGTGAATTTATCAACAGCGCGTTGACGTTACAACCCAAATCTTAGGTGAAAAATACTGTATGTAAATAGATGCTGAGACTATTTTTCTTCCTTGTTATTATGACATGTTTATTTTCATTGTTATGGTTTTTTGTAAAATCAGAATTTAATTGTTCTAACGTTTCATTGTTACCAATTAGCCGTCTCTGTAAAATGTTTTATTTAAATTCTTGATACAAAATCTGTAGTTCCAGTTTTTACTAGGTTAAGCCTTCGAAAAAAAAATCAGCCGACAGAAAGAAATGCTTTTAGCATACTTTTTGCGTTTTTAATTTTTTCTCACTCAACTTTCTGCAGTACTGATTTTTAAATAAATTTCCTGTGTTTACAATTAAAAAATAAAGCAGTTTCTAAAATATATAAATTAAAAATATTTTGTTTCGTCTTTCAAACAAGTCTGGTTTATAAGAAAAATAAGGTATTTTATCTGTTAAATGAACGTTTTCCGGGTTGGGATCGTGTCATTGTTGAGACAGAAGAATGCAAAGTTTCGCCCACTTTTTTAAGGGGCTTCTTCAGGAGGAAAATGGGGGAAACCACGCCAGAGACAAATCTCTTTTAGCAAGAGAAAAAGGGCAGGGTAACTCAACTTGTAAACCAAGCAAGAGGCGAAACCCTTCTGAAGAAAAACAGAAAAGGTAGCAACTTGTATCTCCATTCCTAGCAACACTTAGAGAAGTAATTTTCTTTTTTGCTTTAAAAGACATGTGAAAGGAAAAAGTAATTTTCTAAGCTTCTACAAATTAAAATACGAGTATTTTGATTCTTCCTCACTCGTACTTGGTTTAAAAGTAAAATTCAATTATTCTATCTTAACAAATAACTTAAGTTCCATTCAAATATACTTTACTTTTGCATCAGAATTTTAACCAAGAACGGTTTTCTAAGTTTCTAAAGTTAAGAAAATTTTGCAAGCAAAATACAGTTTTTCTATTTCAATCGTAATTGCCCTTACAAAATTATAAAATATTTTTCTATCTAAGGCCTTTTTTTGCCTTAAAATTATATATGAAAGGACCAAGAATGCAGTTTTTAAAAATTCAATATTTTGATTTTCACAAATTTTAAATACACCCGATTTAAAAGGAAGATACAGTTATTCCATCTCATTCCTAGCCACACTTAATGAGGTCATTTTTCCTTCAGACGCCGTAATTTTGCCGCAGAATTGTATCCAAAAGACAAGTAAAAAAAACAGCTTTCGAAGTCTCTAAAAATTAAGAATATTTTAATTTTCCTCATTTAAATAAAAGTAAAATACAACTAGTTTATCTCAATCCTAGTCACACTTAAATAAAAGAAGTTTTGCCTTCAGATGCCTTACAGAATTGTATCCGAGAGACATGAAAAGTAAAAAACCAGCTTTCGAAGCTTCTAAAAATTAGGAATGTTTTGATTTTTGCTCATTTAAATACACCTGGTTTAAAAGAAATATATAACAATTTTAGCCACATTTAAAAAACTCGTTTCGCCTTCAAAGGCCGTAATTTCATCTAAAAATTGTGTTCAAGAGATATGAAAGTATAAAAAGAAATTACCGAAGTTTCCATAAATTAAAAATGTTTCGATTTCCCTTATATTAACACTCATCTTAAAAGTCAAATACATTCACTGTATCTCTATCCTCACTACACTTGACCAAGTAATTTTTCTTTCAGAAGTCTTAAATTTGCTGCAAAATTGATCCAAAAAACAGGATTATTCCTGTAAAATTCGTTTTAACCAATCAGGAACAAAAATATTTGATTACATTTTAAGCTGTTCGTCTTAAAAGGTTATGTGTTTATATCACCACGATTGTCCGTAATTCCCGAACGTATCTAAATTTACTAAACTTTTTTAAACAATATTCAGTTGAAGTGATGGTGGTGCAAACAAAACCCCTCCCTTGCATCTTGCAATTTTTGCAAATCTTCGGATTTTAATACAATTTCGTCACAATTCGGTCCTTTGTTCTAATGAATGGTTTTGTTTTGATTTTCTAGAAGTCAAAGGGCGAATTTTGGTTTTAAATCAACTTTATAGACTTTTTTGGGGCAATGGGTATTCTGCAATTTTAGAAAGTCCTTTAACGTAAGATTAAAGCTTGGATCTGCCGAAGTCACCGTTTAGAGAGATGAGATAACAAAATTATTCCTAGCCATTTTGAATGGGTTTCTTAAAATACTTTTGGGATATTTTGGATTTAACTTGCAATTTTGGGAAAGTTCGAGTTAAGCTATTTTTCAAGATTTTCATATTAGCTTTCTGCTATATTACGTAATCTTAGGTAGGAATTTAAAATGATGTTTAATAGTCAAAGTTTAGTGCACAAAATCAGTTTTTCTGTGTTATTTAAATGAGATAGAACGTTTGTTGCTTAATCGTCAAGATTATGTTTAAAATGCAAAAATTTTAGTTTTAATTAGATTTTATCAAATTAAAACAATTTTCTTGGTAATAAATTCAGATACACTTCTTGTTAAGTTTCAAGTTAAATTTGTGTGAAATTTACTATTTTGTTGCAGTATTAACATTGCATTTAATTTATTTGTTAATTTATCTAATTCAAAAAATTGTCGTTAAGAACTTTAATTTGTTTAAATAATCCAGCTATAAATGTATTTATTTTACTTGGTTTTACGTATTAATGTTAAATCCTAATTGTCTAGACACTTTGATTTCATTATTTTATTTGGAATCCGTTTGCTTATCGCAGACACCAAGCTAATGAAGGTGTAAATGCTGATAATTAGTACTTGTATCCCCTCATATTTCTTGAGAAGCTTTAATTCAACATAAAAAGATTGTGTTATAAAATGAATAATAACATTTGTTTGTTGATGTGCTCATTTTTGGAGTTCAAGTAGATGCAAGTTCTTTCTACGAAATGGTAAGCATTGAAAATGGTAAGCAACAAAAATTTATGGATTTTAAAAATAAAATTTTGCACGATTTTCTAAAAATGGAAGCAACGAAAATTTTTTATTCAATAATAACTCCTTTAATTTCGCAGCTGACGTGAATTTTTAAAAATATAAAAGTATATTTTACTCGATTTTTAATGGTAAAGCGAACCCAATTTTCTGTACTTACGTAAGTAGATATCTATTTAATTTAACAATTATCTGTAACGAGTCTTATCTCTATTAGTTGGAAACAGAAGTGTTAACATACCTAATAGAAATGACTTATTTTAAAAACATTAAACAGAACGTTCGCGGTGTTTTACATAATCAAAAGGAAACGTAACAGATAATAATCGATTAAAGTTTAAAAGTGAATATTTGAGGGTTTTCCAGTAGCAGATAAGTTAGCACCAGCACAATATTCAAAAATTGATAAATAAAAACTGAAATAAAACAATTTCAAAAGAGCAGTGTAATTTAACAGTTATTGCTAGCTTTGCTCACTAATGTTCTCTTCCATAATTTTTTTATCCTAATTTTCAGAACATCTAAATAAATGATTAGTAAACAGTTCCAATTTCGATATTTCTTTGGGAAAATGTGGTTAACATTAAATACATTTGAAATTCAAGGCTCACTTTCAACTAAATAAATTTGATTTTTGAAAATTAAGGTTAATATTAAGTGCCTTTAATTATTTTTATTTTATAAAACTATAATTTTTTTAATTTTAAATGTATATAGACTTTTCATTACGGCTATAAAAAAGCGTGTGTCCAGATACAGATCAATCGATGCTGGGTCTCTTCTTCTACCCCGTCTGAAAATCTTTGAAATTTTAGAGTAACATTTATTATTACGCATCAGTTTGTTTTCACTGGTATGGATTTACTATATTAAAATTCCTTAACAACTGTTTCTACAACCACCTCACAAACGTTTTGTAAGTTTTTTACCTTAATTCGTGAAATTCTTAAGGAATTTTACAGATAATTTAAAATTTAATCGCGGAGTATATTATTTAATCTACTTTCAGATTTATTTATTCTACAATTTAAGTTACAATAGTTCATACAAATCAATTAAAATTGAGTATATTTAGTAACTGCAGTTAACGTTTGTAATCAGATGGGTATGGAACAAGAGGGAAAACGCTACCACTTCATAATAGGCATACAGACTCTAAGGTAATATCGCATTGGTTGAAATACTGAATTTATCCTTACAGGATCCTCAAGTAGCATGGAAATGTGAGTAGGTGTACTTTCTGCGTGCAATTCGATATGCACCGAAGTCAAAGGCCCCTTTTCGGCCTATGTGAGTTTTAATTTTTCATAAAATTGAACAGATTAGCAAACTTTCTTTTTTTATATAACATCCTGATTCTATAAATGGAAGGATATCTGTTTAACAATTATAGGTAGTATTGTATAGAGAACTCGTTTAATAAAAACGAAGGCCAAGGAAACTTTGGCATCAAACGAGAGCGCCAAGAGATAAGACTAGGTTAAACCACCTGACGCAGCAGTTAAGCCGCGAAATTATCCATTATGGAGAGCCACGAAGAAAATTGAAAGACCAACGTTGCATGTCAAACCACTGAGAAAGCCTGGAGGAATGTGGGTTAGAAGCAACCAAGCAAAAGCAAATCTTTCTGCAGACTATCTTGAAGGAACCTTTCGGCCAAATGAGGTGTATCGCGAGACCGACGCTACCCCGTTGAATCCATGTTTAGTTGATGTGAAGATAGAACTGACTTCCCTGACTTCCTCTTCCAGGAAGGGAACTGTCTAACTGCCTAACTTAATTAACGCTTCATTCCGGCTGAAACATGTGCCTCTATGCTGAAAATCGCAGAGGTTATTATGATCCCCAAACCCAGAAAACCAGTGAATGACGTGGCGTTCCTGCTGCCAGTTATCTCTAAACTGTATGAGAAGCTGCTTCTGAAGAGACTGAAGCCTATTACTGATAAAAAATCATTCCGGACCACCAATTCAGATTTAGGAATATACATGCAACTTTAGACCAGGTTCATCGAGTCACGGACGTCATTGAAAAGGCGTTTGAAAAAAAAAGATTTGCTCGGCTATATTCTTGGATATAGCCCAAGCATTTGATAAGGCGTGGCACCCCGGATTGGAACTAGCGATAGATAAATAGCTACCTAAAAACTATAGCCTGTTACTGAAATCTTACATTAACAGCAGACATTTTCGTATGCGACTAGAAGGCGCTTATTCAAAGTTAAAACCCAACAGAGCTGGTGTGCCACAAGGCAGTGTGTTGAGTCCAAGATCGTACTTGCTGTACACTTGCGACATACCTGAAACTGCTAACATCCTGTTCGCTACATTTGCAGACGATACAGGTATGTTTGCAACTGGGACTGAAGAGTTCGAAGCCAATAACAATTTACAAAGGACGATAGATAAAGTTTATGCATGGACGAAAAGCTGGGGCATAAAACTCAATGAGAATAAATTTGTCCATGTCAACTTTACGTATCGTAAGACCGAACAGTTACCGTTGACGATCGACGAACAGGTAGTTCTATATGCTAACACCGCGAAATACTTATTCTTCGTTTCATACTTAAAAAGCTCAGTACGGTGTCTTATGGAAAACGGGGTACCCAGATTTCACCACAAAACTGCTTGGAAGTGAATATACACCTGTCAACCATAAATAAATCCGGCTATCGTATTTCAACGCACCTAACAACTGCTAATCCCTTTCTAATATTAATCTGCATGTCTGAATTTAGACTTCTGGTCTCTGCCGAGAAACGGGAACACTGACCATAAAACTCCCATAAGAATATCATTGCCGTATCTCTACCGTACTGAACTTTAAGTATGGAACGAAGAATAGGCATGCATCTAGATGCTAGGCTGAGGCGGAAGGAACACATCAACAAAAAAAGAGGGAAGAACTAAACATCAAGTTCAAAAAGATGTATTGGCTGATGGGCAGAAGATCTGCTATGTCAACACACAACAAGATAAAGCATATGTTAAAACCTGTCTGGATATGTGGCTGCCAACTTTGGGGCTGTACTAGTGACAGCAACATACAAGTTAGTAACGGTATCAGAACAAGGTGCTAAGGAGCATCGTAGACGCTCCTTGGTACGTCAAAAATAGTCATCTACATCCTACATCGAGACCTAGGGATGGAAATCGTGGCGGATGAGATTAGACGATTTGCTAAGAAGCACGAAGACCGACTTCATAACCACACCAACACCGAGACAATCCAGCTGCTGAATCAGGTTGGTAATGCGACGGCTCAAGAGGCGTAAAACCTTTTGAGTTACTTGGCCTAAATGAGGCGTTTAAAAAAAAACAATAAATCAATTAGTATATTAGAAGGATCAATAACGGAATTTCAGAAAAATTAAACCTTCAATTTGAGAAACTAAAATCTGAAGAAATCTCTTTAGGGCAATTCAAATGTGTATTTATAACTTCTGAAGATACATACGTCGTAATTAACATGTAGAAATACGTATATACAGGGTGTCTCTAAACCTACTGCCATAAATTTACCAGCCGATTCCTGACGCAAAAATAAGTCGAGAATGTCTATAAAACTTTTGTCCTAAACAGCTCCATGTGGAAGCTACAAGTCTTTGAAAACGGTGTTGAAAAAACGGAAAACAATTGCATTTTAAAAACGGTTTGAGATAAAAAATCGAAATTTTGCAGGCGGTCTAACCTATTGAAGGTTTAAACTTCCTACTATTTTTTTTTGTAAATTAACCAGGGGCGGCACGAATAGGGGTTATCACATTTTTCTTGTAACCCGTTTTTCTTGACCTTTTATTTTTTTTTCATTTTAGTTTACAGATTTGTATTCCCTGCTACCTAATTAACAAAAAAGGTACTCTTGTTTCAACTCGCCTGGACTAACCGTTTCCTATAAAATTCAGGTTTTCTGTTTGTCTGAGTGTAAAATTCACTGATTGTGATTTTAAATTCAAATCAATAAAAAGCATGTGATAGAATAATAGGAACTTTATACTTTCAATAGGTTAGACCACCTGCAAAATTTCAGTTTTTTATCTCAAACCGTTTTTAAAATGCAATTGTTTTCCGTTTTTTCAACACAATTTTCAAAGACTTGTAGCTTCCACATGGAGCGGTTTAGGACAAAAGTTTTATAGACATTTTCGACTTATTTTTGCGTCAGGAATCGGCTGGTAAATTTATGGCAGTAGGTTTAGAGACACCCTGTATTTGGGGGGTTTTTACAGTTTTATTTGTTTTATGTTATGGCCTGATTGTTGTGGTAAACACCAACAACATTTTGTAGCAACTACCGGAACCTGACAGTAGTATATGTTTCGTATTTCCTAATTTTCTTAGCAAGCTAGGCTTTATTATTTTAGGGCCTGTATTTTAAAACAGCTTGAACCTTAGACTGAAGTTAGGGCTTAATCTAAGCTGCATTTACTAGTAAGCTCTAATTTAAACCGCCTTAAACTAAAGGGTTGAGCTTAAAGATGAACAGAACTACTAAGCCATAATTGTTTAGGAAAAGGCCTCAATTTTTTTTAAAATTTAAGTAAGTAATTGATCCTGGTCACAAAATTACAGTAAAAATATTTTGTGCAACTAAACATGTTCTATTTAAACTAAAGCAAAAATATTTTTAAGTCACTTTGAGGTTTAGTAATTCCACAGAATTGTGCTATCGTAATTGTAAATTATGAAAGTAGGGATTTCTTATTTATTTAGCTTTGCAATTATTAATAACCAAATTATTGTTAACTATTTCTTGGGTAATTTTAGTTGACTTTCGTCATAAATTCGCATAGAAAGTTAATTATCAAATGACTAGGCCATTTTAGAAAGAAAAGCTTAAACTTTATGTGTTGCTATTTTTAGTAAACTAAAAGTATTTCTTGATACTTCACCTGAAATACTTTAGTATTTGATTAAAAGCTAGTAATGGTTATTCTTAAAATACTGTAATCTTTTTGGTCTACTTTAATGATGTAAAAATTAGTAAAATTTATTAATAGTCGGATATTCGTTAATGTCGATGAAGTACAAATTTACTGATTTGTTGTCTGTTTTTAAAAATCATACAAAATATTGTTAACAATTGTCAAAAGTGACAATCAATAGATGTTTATCTGCAATAAACTTCCGGCTCTAAACAAAGTGCAGCTCGAATAAAAATAACATCTAATTTTATTTACTGACAAATTATGCAATTTCATGTACGTGTGTTATGTTTGACAGTAATTAAAATCACGTAACTTCCTCGTTCAAAAACCAGAACTACCTGGAATTCTCTGTTATTGAATGCCTCTGTTTTAATATTTTAAACTATAATTATTTATCGTGTCACAAGCAAGCATTTTTAGAAAGTTTTCAAGAAATATGAAATGTTTTATTATTTTATAATTTCTTAGAATTCACCAGACACCACTCTTAAAAGTGTCTTTTAGTTTGAAAATAATCAGAATCTGTTTTTCTCAATACAAACAAGCTATTTTAAAATTAATTTAGCTTAGAAACGAAAAGTGAATCTCATCTGCGTGTTACATAATAACAGATTGGCTCTTACCTCAATTGATGCTGAAGTCGAGAAAGTAAATACAAACACACTGTGGAAGAGTTCGACGCTCTTTGACTGTTGCAGTATCAGAATCAACCAGCAAGTCCCTCTAAGTTCCGCTTGGGTGGTTTTTGCTCTGTATCCCCACGTACCACGTCATTTCCACTTTTTTCTGAATTATTACCTTTTTAAAATTGTCATTTTTTTAATTGCAAGGCGAATAACATTAATCACTTCCGATTGATTAATCAGATTTCTTTGAAAATCCGCATTCGTGTTTCAAGTGTATTTTGCTTAAAGTATGTTATTAGTCCGTTTGTGAAATAATTTAGAATGTTATTTATTTATCAAATTTGCGTTTAATTAGTGAAATTAGCAGGTACAAAAAGAGAACTGTGAGATTTGTCTACGAAACTAAATGGCCAGATATAGTTTAGCCTTCAATCTTTGATTGATTTAAATAATATTTGCTTGGTTTAATTACTTTTCAAAGCCAATTAATGTGCCAGATACTAAGAAGTTTTTCACAAACTTGTTTTTCTTTCTTACGTCCCCCACTTGTTTTCTGTGAAAAACTAACCATTGCTTCAGTCGTTCATATAAAATAAAAACGCCAATCAACGCTTCAGCTTAGTGATTTATGTACTTTTTCTTTTAATGCCAAATGAGTGTTTATGCTGTTATGTAATCGTTTTATAATGTAAATTTGGTTAGAAATCTAACGTGAAGATTCATCTGATCGTTGACCTGCTGTACAGTTGTGAATCAAGACTAAATACAGTTAACTTGCTGAATTTATGTATGCTCCAGTTGGTTTTTGTTATTTATGTGGTGCATAAGCATTATTAAATTGTTGGAATTTGCTTTCCTAACGGGATTGATGCATTTGTTACAGATATCATAAGGTTTTTAAACAAATAATAATATAAAATGTGTAAAAATTGCTTTTCGCTAAAATTGGTTTATTTGAAAATTTTCCGATTTTTTTATTTTAAATGTTTTGGATTTCTTAATTTAGATTCATCTTTTAATTGTATATATTAGTCTGGTAACGCAATGTTATTCTCTTCTACCATTGAGCGTAGAGAATTGACAGATATATCACGTGTTACCGCAATTTCCCTACTCGCTTAAGCCCAGATGACACCCTTCTTTTCAAATTTTTTTGCAACTTTACCATGCCATATCTTTCGTGGTTACTCTCTCCGTCTCTTTCTATCTGTACCAATTTCCCAGTAGACTTTTTTCCCAAACATCTTGAATTACTTTCTGCAGAAGAACTTCCCAAGATTAGGTCAAGCATTTGAACATCTCCGGGTTTATTTCATCGTGGCCAGTTGCCTTTCTTATTTTCAAATTTACTAATAAGCACTTTTCTTTTTAACTTACTTAAATTGCCATTTCTTTTCTTTACGCAAATCTTTGAAAACTCTGCAAAAAGGTTTCATATTTTCTTGACAGTTTGACTCGATCTTCTTACTGAATTCTTCCCATGCTTTCTTTTTCGCCTGAGGTGCCGTTTCCTTTACATCCTACTTTGCCTTTTATGCGCCTAGTAAATGTTTTGATGATTTCCTAATACTTAGCTTTTCAGAGTTTCTTTGTTGTTATCTCCTCTCTTATATTATCGTTTCACCATACTGTTTGTTTACTTTGTTTTACCGCGCATACTTTCCCATATGTTACCTCCGCAGTTTATAAAATGACTTCTTTAAACTTAGGCCCATATCCAAGTGGTTATGGCTGCTTCAGCGCATTCTTCTAGTTTTCTGTTATAGGGTCTGTAGGCATGTCTTATCGTTGTTATTTTTGCCTGCTTCCCCTTAATTTGTTCACTTCCTGTCTAACTTGACTTTGACATCTAAAACTTCTTTTCTCTATGTCCGTTCAATTAGCACATAATCAGTTGTAAATCTCTTCTACTTACTCCTCTCTTTTCAGGTGAATCTATGTATCTTTTTGTGTTTTTTTAAATTTATTCGCTACAGTCAGGATACACAAATGTATAATTAAATTGCCGTTCGAGTTTTTAGTCTATGCTTCTTCCGTTTTGTTTTCCACTCTCCCATTCAAATCTCCAAACATAAACAACTTTACTTTCGCGTTATCTGCTCCTGTAAGCCTTTCCAAAATGTACCCTTTTTTCACCAACTGCTAGTTAACAAATTCCCATTCCTTCTTAAACGGTTTCCTTCTCTGCTAGGCATACAACTACAGGTCTTGCTCTTTCTGGTTCTTGAACTCCACAACATCGCAGGTAAGTAGGTACTTTCACCGAAATACATTATTTGCCTTGACCTTAGCTTTTATAAATTCTTGTTATCAAAACTTCTTTTCTCAAAATGCTGCTTATGTTCCACTCCCTCTTCTCCAGCTATTTGTGCTTGGTCGGTGTCCTGTTACATTTGTCCTTATGGGAAGGTTACTATTTAGATTCGTATGGTCGATCCCTAGGACTGCTATCAAGTTTTTTGTAAAATTGACAACATTTTTACGATTAGCGTTCCACATCCAGATTTCTCCATCCACAATAAGTTTCTTTCTTTGTTTTCCTTTCTATATCTTTCAGCTCTCTTATGTGTTATGTGCTTCTATATTTTTCTTTCTGCTTCGGTTAAATCATTATCAATGTGTGCTTTGATTCCTCTTCAATTTATTTTTATTCTGGATTAGATGTATTTTGCCCACCATTTTTTTTTAATTTTCTCGGCTCCACTGTAAACGCAGTCTTAATTTCAAGTTTTTTACCTTACACTCCTTTCCAGGAGCTCTCCTATTTCTTCTTTGGTTATTTCCTTGTTAACATTTACATCTTTGATTACTATTTTCAGTAATATTCAATGCTTTCAGTCCTTCGTTCTATAGTCATCCCATCTTTTTTCACGTATTTACTTTCCTTCCTTAAATCACTGATTTCCTGCCTATTAATTCTGTAGCTCGGTTTTATCCTACATCATTTTTAATAAAGAGTCCTTCAGTATTTTATAATATTTTAACTGATAAGTTTTGGTTTAATGAACGTGTAAGGATATTTGTTTACTTTGTTTATCATCTTTACTAACTTTGTTTGTTTTCTTCGTGTACTTGAATTAATTGGCAACCTTTAAACTTTAACCTTCATTTTTATCATAAATCTAACTTTATAGTTATATTTTGCCATAATGTTTAGTTTCCACTTAATGCTTCTGTAAACATTTAGCATTCCAGTTTCATGCTTCTGACATTTAGATTTGAATTTGTTTTCTATATACATTTATTGTGCCCAAATACTTTTAAAACTCTTTATTAACACTATAAAATATATACGAACAATTACTAAGCTTTATACAACGCTTATTTACAATGTTTACTCGCCAAGTTGGTGGTTCTTCCTTGATAATTCATGCGACGCATCCATAGAGGATTCGTTAATTTGTTATTAATTGAAGGAACATTTTAATCTACAACCTGTTAAAAAGCATATTTAAGTACTACACTCAAACCGAAGGTGTTTCATATTCGTATTTTATAACTTACTGTTAAACGCGTTCTTCGGAAAGTCCTATCCAGATTTTCCCGCATTATAACTGAAACCTCCAACAACACGACTGTTTGCAATACCGTTGAGCAAACCATTTACAGCCCTAAGGGTTTGAATCGGAATCTGCAAAAAGAATAAATCAGGTTAAACATTTAAAACGCAGAATTTAAACTTTCATTTAAATATGTTAAGTGAGCTTTAAAGATATTCAAAATGGTTAAAGTTTTATGAATGCTTAAGTTATGGTAAAACACGCGAATACGTCATAGTTTCGTTATTTTTTTCAATTTGTTACGTATTAAAATCGAAATTATTCAAAGGAGCTTTAACGACGTTCGGAATAGTTAAATTTATAGACTATTAAGTTGGTATAATACGCACGAATACGCACATATTTTTTAAATTTTTTTACGCGTTGAAATAGAAATAAAAACCAATTTTCGGCTATGTCAGTGTTACATTTTTTTTTGGAGTTTTAAACGATTTCATGGGGTTTTAGGATTTTTCTCTCTTCTGTTGGCAATAATTTAATAAATTTAGACTTTGTACTGCTCTTAATTCGTTTTATTTAAATACTAATTAACAATGGTAAGCTTTATTAATGCGTTTATGCGTGAGCAAGTTTTACAAGGTAAATGATGTACTTATTATGAAGGTTACGCATACGTCAGTGTTAATTAAAATACGTAAACAATAATAATACGTAATTAGATTATTGTCCAGGAAAACGTTGCTTTGTCTTAATTTTTTAAAACCCTTTCGATTTAATTTTTCGAATCCTTTTGGTGGTTTACTGACCTTATCTAAGCATTTCTTTTGTAACCGAAAGATTTTGCTTATCAAGTTTTCTTTAGATACAAACCATTTAGGAGATGAAACTATTCTTAATTTTAGACGTTGATTATTTGAAGATATTTTTCGTATTTGATTTAGAAGCACTGGTTTATCATTTTAATGTACAATGTAATGAACAGTAGAAAGCAAGTGCTGGTGTACGGAGCTCAAAGCCGATGATATTTGTGAATACCGAAAGCCTTAATCTTTAATTCTGCCAATTTGTTGTATTTGCTTAAAGAAGCCTCAGGTTCTTCTGTTGCTAAGTAAAGCAGATGTTCAGAAAAAGGACCAACAGAATCAGGAATGATTTAATTTGTGTGGTTTTGCATGCAATAACACATTCTAGTTGTTTTATTTAATTCACTTATTTGTCTTAAAGTATACTTAAATATAAACTTATTTCTTAATATTCATAATCTATTAGTATGCAGATTAGATGATAACATTGAAGACGAGTACGTAGCGATGATAAGTCATGCAGTTTATTGCTGAAAACCTTTATTGTTTTAATTCGTTTCTTTTTCAAACGAACGAATCTTTAAAAATGTAATCTCTAAAATAATTCTTTCTCTATACAGAATACGAGAATTACCCTGAAAACCCAATGATATCTAAACAATGAGCAGTTTCCACATTTTTTAGGTCGGTAAGAATCTTAAGACCTTCTTTTCTAACAAAGTTTTTTACTACAACATAATCAAAACAAGCATATATAAAAAAAATCTTCATTTTATTCACTTAACAAATTAACTACTTTGGAAACGACTTGGCTTACACTAACTAAACATTTACAAACAAAATACTTCTTGTGCGTTTTAGTTTAACGTTTATAACTAGAATAACCCTTAGAAAAACCTCCACCTGCAGAAAACCCACCGCCCCCCCCAGTTACACCATTTAACAAACCGTTTACTGCTCCTAAGGTTTGTACCGGAATCTGCAATTTAACAAACGTTAATTTATAAATTTGGATAAATTAATTTATGAAACCCAAGTGTTCAGTTTTGTACCAATGTTGTGTGTTTAGTTCTAAATACGTACATTGAAAATACTGTCGAATAATCCACCGCCGCCACCACCTCCAGCACTGAATGCGAGTCCACCTGCTCCGCCGCCTCCGCTGTAACCTCCATAACCACCTCCTCCGCTGTATCCTCCAAAACCACCACCGCTGTATCCCCCATTACCGCCTCCGTATGTATGTACGGTTTCCCTTTAAATAAAAAAAAATTAGTTTTTGTTTTCCGTATTGCAGAATTTTCGAAGTTTTTTAAAAAGGCTCAACTCTTTTTTTACTGTTTTAAACCAGATGAATTATGCTAATAATTGCTGAAAATGTTAATTTTCAATCTTTCAGGAAGGAAATCGGAATTGTTTAAATACTCCGAATTTGGCAAAATTCATTAATTTTACCAAACCAGCAGAAGTCCTTGTGGTTCATTATCAAAACAGGGGCTTTCCTTACTCTTCTTATTTTTTGACTTATATAGTCTGTCATTTGAATTAGTTTACATGGAATATTTATATTTCTAAGAATTGTAATTTTATGTAGTGGTGTTGAGCAAGTGTTGGGGTTTAACAGTTGATGAGGTCACTGTTGCCTCTCACTACAGAATTAAATTATTATTGCCCTATTAAGACTTTCTCTCTTCTGCTGAATAGTATCAGTTGGTTACCTATATCTGAGTAGCAAAAAACTGCGAAACCATGGTCGTACATTTCCGACTGATGTTCAGTAGACTAACCAAAGTGTCAGGATTGGGCTAACTTAATATATGTTGTACTGTGTAAATAAAAAAAACATCGGTCTTACTTATAAGTAACAGCTTTGGGTCTCGTATGATGTGTAACAACAACGGTCTCGACAGCTGGTGCGGCTTCCACGTAGTGGTGTTCTTCTGCTTTAATACGTCCTCCTACTTTCACTTCGTGTTTTTCAGCTGCAACGTCCTCATGACTGATGGTTTTTTCAACTATTGTAGGTTCAGCAGGTACTTTAATAGTTTTTTCTACGTACGTGGGTACTCTTATTGTTTTCTCAACGTAAGTTGGGACTTGAACCGTTTTCTCTACGTAATTTGGAATAACAGTCCTTTCTATGACAGTCTTCTTAGCAGCCTGAGGTGGTGGTGATTCGACTTCGACATCTACAATTTTTTCTGCAATTACAGTTGGTGCTTCTACGTGGTGTGTTTCGATCGTTTTCACTTTGGTACCACCACCTCCGCCACCGCCGAGGGACGCTGAGAAACTTAGACTTCCTCCACCTACTCCACCTCCTCCGCCACCGCCTCCTAAAGCGACTCCGCCACCGCCTGATCCTGCTCCACCGCCTACTACACCTGAAAGTAATTTCATTACAAAATGTATTCATTAGGTTACTTTGTAATTTTTAGTGAATTTTTAGAAAGTGAACAAAGTAAAATCCCTACCTTCAGAAACGCCGCCTCCGCTAATATATCCACCCTTTGCGAAACCGACTCCTCCTCCTCCGAAACCTCCACCGAAACCACCTCCTCCAACTCCACCAATCTGAAAATTCATTCGAATGTTTTACACTTATTTAATTGCAGATGTTTATCGAACTAATCAAAATTTTTGCCAGTCGATATTGAATAAACTTTTTATTTCTTTTTTAATTATTTAAATTCTTGTAGTAAAAGATTATTTCTTAGATTATTTATGGAATAATAAGCTGTCTAGTCATTTTCATATCTATTTGGACCATTGTTAATAATTGAAAATCAATTTATTTTGCTGAAGAAAGTGAAATTTCTTTGTCGGCGAATCCCAATTTTCAGGGGGTGTATTAGGTACTAAATTTTCTTAAAGACTGATAAGAAAATATTCGATGACAATATATTGCAAGTATTATCAAATCAATTTAAAACCTAATATATTGCAAACATTAAATTAATTTTGGTTTGGTTTTGTATTTATTGGGTGAGATATAGGCTTGCGGATGCCAAAGATCTCAGCTTTTATTAACTTGAATCGTATTGGTAATTCCAAGCCAACTTGGTCCGAATAGAACTGAAGCAGGCTATACTAAAACGTTACTTTTTGAACAAACTCAGCTTAAAAATTTCCTAAAATAAAATTCTAAAATAATTAAGTGATTCCATTCTTAATTAGTTTTTCTCACATTAAAATTCCTCATTAGCATTGAAATACACTTAAACAATAACAATATCGTTGCTGCTACGAATATCAGCAACAAAGTTGTTGTTTTAATTTAAAATATATAATTTTTAATTAGTATTGTTGTAAAAACTCCTTGCTTTAAGCTGTTTTACTCGTAAAATGATTATAAGTTTTTCTATGACTTCAATTGTAATTGTTGAAATTCGACAGATAAGCACTCAAACATTTTTTAATCTGAGAAAGGAATAATTTGAAGCGGTTACGAGTAAGAGTTAGGCTAACTTTGTAGAATAAATATGAAATAAAATTATATAAAACAAGATTCTATGCTTGCCACTTTTGGTGGATTTCTATCTTATTTCTAAAAATTGCTTAAAGATCGAATTGAGCTTTAAATACTCTTACAATTAAAAAATACTTATTTTTTAATCGTAATTAATATGAAGAACTCTAAATTTGAAAGCTTTAATAATCTCACCTTTCCAAATTAATTCCTTCATTTTTGCAGACCTGATTTAACAAAATTCTAAAAATTGTTTACTATCTGCAAGGTTATCCTGTTGGTGGTTTTATTTACAATTGCCAATGAGGTTTCAATTTTTAATCTTTGATACGTAGAACTACAATAATAAAGAAACCAACTTACATATCCTGCATTAACGACAGCGCCTAGGGCTAATAATACAATCAAGGCCCTCATTCTGCAAAAACAAAAGTTCACTTGCTGTTAATTTTCAAACTTAATTCTTAATTTAATTTAATATATTTTAATTAAATTAAATAATTCGTTAAAATACCTTAAAAAATTTGCGAAGGTAAAAATTTAATCTCGAAAATAAAGAACTAAATATTAAAAAAACTCAAATCACAAACCTTATTGGTTGCTTCTTAATAATAAAACAAACAACCAAGCAACTGTTTAAATTTATTCAGTTCGAAGCTAATTATAGCTTTATTTAAGTGCTGGATTTTTTTTCCTAATTTACGTAGGTCAGTTTAAAAATTCCACAATAATTAATAAGGAAAATCAAAAAAATTGTATCTGTTCGGACTAAAGGATAATAAAAGTAAAATTCCGAACACGCAATTAAATCTTGCTAAAAACTGGTTTGCAATGAGAAAAATTGACATAGTTTTAAAATATTCAATTACTGACGTCAATGCTTAATCTTTCAACAAGTTCGAAAATCAAACCTGTGTTCTTATACGTCTGTTCTAAATGAGGGATAATAATAAGTGCTGAAAATTCCCAAATTCTAATTGCAGTCTCAAGGCTATAATAACATTAAAACGGTTAAAGTCTGTCCAAACAAACCTTGTAACAGAAAATTTATTTGTTCTTAATGAAAGTTTTCTTCGTATTAGTAAATGTTTGAACTTTATACTGTGATGAATTTATTATGCGAATTGAAAGTGAATAGCTCACTGCATAATCTTTAAATCTTCTAAGTTTATAATTAAAAAAGACTTGGTGATTTTTATACTATGCTCACTCTGAATCACATGCAACTGACCATGAAAATTATAAAAATTTCATTACATCTAGCATTTAACAACAAATACACGTTTTGTATTCTTACGTGCCTTGAGTTTAATTGTTTACTCACTTTAGATGATTTTCCTGTTAGATCATGCGGTTATAAAGTTGAAATTAATGCTTGAATTGAAAAATTTTCGAGTTAATGAAACACAAACTTAAGAAAAATGTTACTAGCTTTTGATATAAAATTTTGATTATCAGAATAACAAAATTTGTGAAATTTGGGACAACCCCGATTTTAAAATATGAGTACATTCAATTTTCGAATCTAAGTCGACAGAATTCAGTCCTTAAAGTTTTCAGAACTTAAACAAATTGGCTGATTTTTTAAAATTTAAAACTAGAGTATTTTCAAGATTTTATAGTCCGAAATTAAAATAATCTTAAAATTCCACATTTGCAAATCAAAAATGTTATTAATATGTTTTGATTATAATTTCCTTCACCAAAGAAACGAACCTTTATAAATATAATCACTAAATTTAAAAATTAATATTTTGAAATTTATAAACACAAAGAGTATTACCTTAATCAATGTTGTTTTAAAAGATTGCTCGTGAACCACCAATCGACGTCTGAATTCACAAGAACCAACTGACGCTACTGGCACCTAAATATTCCAAAGGCTATTATATACAAAACTTGTTTAAGCGAAGTTGGGAAAAATAATTTAAACTTGAAACGCAACCCCCAAGGTCAAAAATGATGGAAGGCTAATGTAAACTAAAAATTATTAGTGATGTACCTACACACGTCTTACTATTTATTTTGATCTTTTCACCATAGATAATTGCGGTTCGAAAATTTCTAAAACTAGGAATTTCTTCAAATTAGGATTTTTTACCTATTTGTCCGTAGTTCTAATAACATGTAATTAGCCGATTATTCGCTAATATTAGACAAATGATTGCTGGATCGAACAATAGATTCAGAAGTTTTATACACTTCTTGTAAACGTTCATGCTATTTATGTAAATTTGTAACCATTAAGATGTTAATAAAAGTGCAATTAATCGATCAAGTATTAAAGTTCAGTTTTCAATCATTTTAAAAATCTTCCTTTCATTATTGGTAATCTCCAGCATAAAATTTAAATGTTTTCTCAGAATTTAAGCGAATCACAATTGAGTTGGAATTTCTTTTTACTTAGCTTCCGATGGTTTTTTACACTTTAGAAAACTTGCGGAAAAACCAAAGAGAAATTGCAATTGGCTGAATTACAAATTTCTCCCGTTTTTTTCCATTCATTACTTCCTATTATGTTCTTAGATCTTCCTTTTGCTGAATATCTTTTTGTTCCTTTTTTCTTCTCGTCTGTCTTCTGTATTTTTGTCCTCTTCCTGCCCATCTTCCTTCTGTTCTTCCTGTTTCTCTTGCTCCGGCTCGCTCTTAAAGCTCTTCTTACTAATTACCTGATAGCGAATGATCTCTTAAAAACACTCGATAATAAAGGGTTTTACACCCAAGAATATGCGGACGGATGACATCCAACAATTATTGCAGCCCTTACGCAAAATGCGTTAAACATTATGCAGAAATGGTTTTAAAGGGTAAACCTTCACAAAACAACACTAATACCCTTCGCTAAAAGAAAGAGTCATAAGGACATTCCATAACCCCACAATTTTTGGTGAACGTATTCAGGTTAGCCAGGAGGTTAAATATCTGGGTGTTACCCTAGTTGCAAAACTGAACTGAACATTGCAAACAAAGCGAAAATGGCCCTCATAATGGGTACACACATGTTTGGAAAGACACGGGAACTGAAACCAAATATGGTCCAGTGGTACTGTCCACTGTCCAGGATACAGAGACAGGCATGCTTGTGTATCTGTGGAGTCAGGAATAGTACTCCAACACTCAACAGCATCTATGGATGCCCTTCTAGGACTAATTTCCCTGGACATTTTTTTTATTAACAAACGAGTTTAAACACTTATTGGAAAATTCAAAGCTTTTCAGGAGTTTCCTCAAACCTGATCAAGGTTTTAAGGCTAAATGTTCTTAAGCTTCCTGAAAATATAGGGAACAACAGCATTCAGGATTAAAACGATTTAATTGTTAGTTTACGAAAATGATCAATATTTTCATTCAAAAATTATTAAAAAGTCAAAGCTATTCAAGAGTTTCCTCAAACATAGACTGAGCTTTTTTAGACTGAATATTTCTAGGTTTTCTATAAAAATAGGGAATTACAATCGATTTTTTAGAGTAAAACGATTTAATTCTTAGTTGACGAAAATTATAGAGACTTTCATTAAAAGCCGAGTTTAAATAATTGTTGGGAGTGTTCAGAGTCTTTTCAAAAATAAGCTGAGCTTTTTCAACCTGAATGTTCTTAGACTTTCTGAGAAAACAGGGAATTACAGTGGAATTTAATTCCTACTTAACGATAATTATGAATATTTTCATTTAAAAAAAAGTTAACAATTATTGGAACGTTCAACGCTTTTCAGAGTTTTGTTTTTTTTTAATAAGCGGTGCTTTTTCAACCTGAATATTCTTAGACTTACTGAAAAAATTGCAGTCGCTTTTTTAGGAGTAAAACTCTTTATGAAGAAAATTATTAATATTTTCATTAAAAAATGAGTTTATTCAATTATTGGAAAGTTCTATGCATTTCAGAAGTTTCCCCAAACCTGCCTGAGGTTTATCAGGCTGAATATTCTTAGACTTCTAAAAAAGTAGGGTATCACAGTCATTTTTTCAGAGACCAAATGATTTAATTGAAGTTGTGATGAAGATCATTAATGTTTTCATTAAAAACAGGTTGAAACAATTATTTGAAAGTTCAAAGCTTTTCTGGAGTTTCCTCAAACCTGAGCCTTTTCAGAGTGAAGATTCTTAGGTTACTTGAAATAATTAGAAATTCCAGGCGACTTGTTTAGGAAGAAAACGATTTAATTTTGAAACTAAAGGATTTTTCTGAAATACACATTCTTTAGGAGATTTCTTAAAAGATATGCAGTGTTGTACGTTAAAATTCCGTTGTTTTAATTTTGTATTAAACATAAATTTTATATTTTATATTGAAAAACACTTTTTAAAGGTACCCCGCAATTAAATATAAATAAAATCGCACAATATAACGATTTCAGCCAAACAATTTAATTCCTTTTAAGTTAATGATTCGAGAAAAAATATGATAAAAAGAAACTTTCCTAAATTTATTCAAAACAAGTTTTTAAATATCCGAAATTTTGCATAAAAATGAGGTGAAAATTTCGACAAAAATCTGAGGGTTAGAATAACTATTTCAAACTATAAACAAATTGGTTTGGTTCACGCTTTGATAAATTATTTTAAATCGCTCTACGAAATGCTTAATTAAAAACAGGTGAACCGTAACCTTAAAATTAATCAAATCACAGATTTACACCAGAAAAGTGCTTGATACACCAATAAAAGTTCCTTTAAGTGATCCACTCTATATACTCAGGGGTGGATTATTAATATCTTGGGCCCTAAACTAATCTGAGTTAAGGGCTTCTCTTCGCTGTTTCCAAACCTACTTATATAAAAATGAGGAATAACTAAACCACAAATTTAATATCAAAAAAAGCGTTTTGACAATTTCGGATTCAAATTTGATTCCGGTCTTAAAAATTCAATCAGTTTGGATTCAAAACTTTAGATTCGAATTTGAATTTCGAGCTACAAAAATATTTTCAGGAAGCTAAAATCATGATTTTATAATTGAATAATTTGTTTCATTAAGAATTTGCGACTAATTTCAAGATTCTAACTATATAAGTTTATAAGTCTTTGGCAGTTTTGAGAATTTCAGATTCGGTATTAATGGATTTAATAAATGAAATTAAAACTAAAACTAATTTGGGCCACTTTTTACTGATAAACTCTGGTCGAGATCTAATTGAAATTTGAAACTTTTAGTGGCGCAAAAACGACCTATTTCCCATTTCAGATTCGAAATCCAAACATTTTTTAACTTTAGCTTCAATGGTTTTTGATTGTGAAAAAGTTTTAAGGTTTGAAACGGAAAATTTTAAATTACAACAATTCGTAAACGTTGTGGAATAATTGTAATTATATTTATTTATATTTAAAATTAAAGGTAAGAAGATAATTCCTTTCTTAAACCAAAAACCTATCCATGTCTTTACTTTTTCTTTTCCTCGCCAGTTGCTAAAATTTCTGAATTAAACAATTACTGTCAAGGAATTCGCCACAACAAACATTCTTAAAATACCCTTACCTTACATTATGAGGCATTATTTTTATGGTATTTAATTGATAAAAACAAGCTGCCATAAGCTTTAAACTAATTTAAAACTGTTAAACTTAGATGCTGGAATATATGGCGCAAGACAAAGAGAAAACATCAGTGTATCTCTGGGAACTAAAGCCACATTCTTTCAGGCTGAAATATTTGCTATAATGCAGTGTGTTCATGAGAATTCAAAACGTGAGTATACTCAATAACACATAAGCGTTCTATCTGAAAGTCAAGCAGCCTTAAAATCATTTGAATCATCTCGTATTAGTTCGAAACTAATCGTCTGATCTTCTTAGCTGCGAAGAACACGGTTCAAGTCATATGGACCGTTAAACAACATATTTCTCACTGGATTGCAACACTGAAACAGAAACTGGGGCGGGAAATAATTGGTAAGTCTTCACACAGTCTGACATTTGACATACTAACTTAGAACGAACTCAGATTAGATGATTGGTAGAACTTGTTACAGGATACTGAGAAAACGCCTATAAAAAATAGGAATATACAGGGAAATCACACTCTATAGATTACGTTAGGAAGAGGAAGAAACAGTTCAGCGCTATACCGCAAAAGACAACAATTTTTCGAGGGAACGCCACGTGGATTGCATCAGGGCGTACAAAAGACCAAATAGTCCAAGTGCAAGAATGATGGCCCCAAACAACCCTGCTAAAAATCAATCAACCAATATTCCTAATTATGTTTTTCTTCCGAATCTTCTCCTTCCTCACCTTTTTTCTCTTTAGTTTCCCTCTCCCTCTTTTATTCCTTTTCACCCTGTTACTGCTATTCTTACTTGCCCGCCCTGTTTCTCTTCCTTTTACTCCTGTTACTTTTCATTTTTGGTCGTCCTCCCTTTCGAGTGCGTTCTTTTTGTCTGCTTCTGTCTCCTCATCTTCTACATTTACATTATTTTCCTTCGTATCTTCGCCTTATTCACTTTCTCTCTCTTCACATCCCTCCTCTTCACTTTCTTTTTTTTAGGACTTTCTGATACATTTCCTCCTTTATTTTTCCTTTTTTTACCTTTCATTCTATTTTGATTTTCATCCCTTTCTACAGCCTCTTTTTTCTCTGTTTTTTTCTTATCTTTCTCCCCCCGCTTTTTCTCATCTTGTTCTTATTTTTTCACCTTCCCATCCTTATGCTTCCTAGTTTTCTTCCCTCTCTAGTTTTCTCAAGCGTCCTTCTGGAACTCCTACTTTATTCTTAGATTTGCTTTTATTTCTGAAATCTCTTTGTTGATTTCTTTCTCTTGTTGTGTTTTAATATGTTAATAAGTTTGTAATTCCTGTTTATCCATGATTTTAATGGTATTAGTTGATCACATTGGTAATCACGATTATTGCCTTATTTTGTTAATCTTTGCTCTTTTTATCATTTTTTTTATCAGTCTCATCTATTTATTTCTGTGTAGTCTCTATTTTACCTTTTGACGCCTTTATTTCTTCGATTATAGTATTTTTTCTCCCTTTTCAAAATTTATTATGATTTTTTTTAGTTATCTATTATTAATCTACTTCTAAGATTTCGTGTTTTTCAGTTGTATTACTGCCTGAAATAAAGTTTAGATTTAAATAATTTTTTTCTTAATTATTTTAATCTTTCTAAACTTTTATGACTTTCCCCTACATTTTCATTATTGGCTGATTTCATGGGGAATTACTCTCTATTCAATTTTTTTTTAATGTTACGACTTTTCGGGAATTCCTTTTGCATTTATTTATTCGCATTCTATTAGCGTCCTTCAGAAGAGAAAATTTTAACTTTCGAAGTTTTTACATTTATTGGAATATTATGTTGTATAAATCCCAGTGATCAGTGACTCAATTTCAACTAGTTAATTTCAAAAAATGTCAGATTACCAACTGACATCCACAGAAGTATGCCTATTTGTTACATCATTTTCAGTAGTTTTCAGTTCGATAGTGTTATCGTTATGTATCGGTTTAGTTCTTCCGAAACATTGGTACGAAATCAATCATATTAGCGCGATTGCTACCGGCAGAAGCGATGACGAATTATCTGCTTACTGTAAATGTGGTCGTGCGGTTTTTGCCACCAATAGTATAGATTGTATACCAAAACTATTAGCTGAGCGTGTACAACCGAATAGCAGCGAAGAACCTGACGATCCTTGCAGTTCTATTAACACTTATCCTTATTTAGTTTCTTTAAGCATCCCTGCTTATCACGATGACAGAAGCGAAAAACGGTTTGCTTGTTCGGGAACAATCTTGTCTAATTATTGGGTTCTTGTTGGTAAAGTGGAGGTTTCACATTAAAATAAAAGTGCAGTTCAAATTTTAGTTTCCAGGGCTTGATTGCGTGAAAAGCGAAGAGGAATGGCAAGCGCTTGAGGTACGTGCTGGAAGTATACATTGGTCTAAGGGTGGAAAGGTGTATAATATAACAGTTGCTTCTCGCTTTGGTCCAAAAGGACCTGTTGCTCTGAAGGTTAACCCTCCTTTTAACTTCAGCGAAACAATAAGCGCAGTTAAGCTACCAGAAAGGGATGTAAAAACGAACTGGGTTTCAGCTGCAAGTCCTGGTTGGCGTACGGGCTCCAAGAAGTACGGTAGATTTTCTGGCGAAAGATGGTCTACAGTTCCTTGTGCTGATAATGCTTGTAATACTGGGGAAGTCGTACGTGAAGTTTCTTGTATTCAAAGGGCAAGTGGAAGGGCTTTGGTTACCAATAAAAGAAATCTGGTTGGATTTCCTATTACGGTATGTTCTGAAGCCGAACGCAAGCCCCATACTTTTATCAACGTTGAAAATGATTACTATGTAAGCTGGTTTGAATATTTACTGGAGAATTCTAAACAAAATGGCACGAAAAGCAAAACGAGCACTGAAGTAAAAGAACTGGATATTATAAAAATTTATGAAGTATTCGATTGTGAGTTGGCAGAATCGCTACATAGAACCGAAGAAACAAAGTCTTACACTGATACTGCAAGTACTAACAAAATAAAGGAAGATTGATGAGTACTGTTGACAATGGGGCACCTACAATATTTCCTGAAGCTTCTCAAAATAATAATGTAATTTTTTCAGCGGTTACTCAAATTGTTCGAAATGCTTCGTGAAGTCGGTGGGTTAAATTTTTATCTGGAGAGAGTTACATAAAAATCGTGGTGTTTTATTCATCAGGAAAGCCTAATATTTTTCACAGTGATTTTCCTATTAATGAGGTGGTCGTTTTGAAGAATTTTGATCGTTAGATTTAGGGAAATCTTTGTTATAAGGTTGATTTCAGTAACTTTCCATTATTTATTTCAGAGAATTGTTTCGTAAGAAGCCTAGGATAATCCCATTTCGGTATAAAAATTACCACCTAAATTCCGGCGTTCGCCTTTGAACATTAACGGTTCATTGATTTACCTTAGAACTAAAAATACTAGCAAGTTGAGAACATTTATTATTGCACGTATTAACAAACTGAAAAATATGGTAATAAATATGAAGGGAGTTATCTACAGGTGCTTAAAATTAAAATAATTGGAATGTTATGAATTAGCTAAAGTAAGAAGCTTTGCTTTACAAGCCACCGAAACAAGAATCAAAATTGTTTTATTATACTTTATCACTCGTTAATTCTGTGTTTCCCTGTTGTTTCTGGTTTCTGATGACTCTTAGGAATTAAATAAATCTTTCCAGTATTTCCTAAAATTTTGTCACCTTACTGCCTAGCTTTTCTTAAATAATATTAACTAAATATTTAACAAAACACGAGAACTGGACCCGTCTGCTTGAATCCTTGGACCATTATAATAAGGCGAACGATCTGGTTGTTTCTGTGTTCGTCTTGGTGCTCTAGAACGATTCGCCAAGGCATTTAACCTGACCCTTCTTGTCGTTTGCAACAATTCATTGACCGAATTTAACGTTGCTATTGGAATCTGGAAATCAAAAAATATTCCTACAAATCATGTCAAAATTTTCCGTAATAAATCTACAGACCAGACCTATTCTAATTATTCCCAGTAAATAAAAAATAACCAAAAATTTCATGCTAAGGTACTCACTCATATTTTTGCAGTTATTACTTTAGGGCGAGTGTGCTTGATGATGATAAATTCCCTTTCGAAACGTCTCTATTTAAAGTAAAATTTAAAGTGAACATTTTATTCCGTTTTTTTTTATTAAGTCTAAGTAGTGCTACGGAAACATTTTTGTTACGAAGAGAAAAACAAATCTAAAACTTATTTCAATATAATTAATGGAACTGAAGGGTTTTAACTTTTACTTCTAAAATACCTAAATGTATTGAATGTTTGTACATTTAGCTTTCATTGTTTTATAAAAAAATCCAAAGATAAGTTTAGGGTTATTATATTGAAATAAGCAGCTTGATAGTACAAAAACATTTAAAGATTTTGAGATAAATCAGAAACCATTAGAAAATTTTAAAAGAGAAAACAGAGCTTTATTTACAGGATTTTGAGCTTTATTGTTAAAATAAACAAGGTTACTATAATACAAATAGTGAATAAGTTTCCAGGGCTGTACAAGAATTTTTCCTATATTTAAAAGATTTTTCGTATAATTTTTAATATTTATATTTGTGCCAAGTTGTAAATTCAATAATCGTGTAACTTAATCTGAAAATTATTAGTATGCAATACTCAAGGCATTTTTTATTTTGTTTAAATTATTATTATAATGAAACAAATTATTTTATATAAATAAGTGAAACAATTTAGAAGCGTCCATCCATCATTGTTCAAAATTCATGTTTGATGTAGGTTTATTTTATTTTTGCCGGAGTGAAAACTAAAAGAGATTTAGGCTACGTTAATTAACTGCAATTTGTAGAAAAAATCAACTAATCTCCTAATAAAGTTATCAGATATTTTCATTGGTGACGTTTGTTAATACAATTGTCTCCATTAAAATGAGTACCAAAACTGCGAAGGTTTTAAAAACTTTACTGTTTTAAGTACCATAAAACAAAAAAGAATAAGGTCTGTAAAAATAAAAAATATAAAAGCTATGTTATTAGATTGTGAATATAGAAGCGTTAAACCTGGATTAAAAGTTTCTCAAATTCAAGCACTGATATGCAACTTATTCTGAATATTTGAGTTAGTTTTGCTGTAAATCTTTCGTTCTAAAATGATACATCTTAAAATTAAAATAATATAGTATATAAATATTGAAGTTTGCACTTTAATTAAAAACAAAGCTGATTAATTGCGGTTTTGGATGACGAAAATCCTAATTTAAGCCTTCAAATACGTACATTTTAAATTTAAATGCTTAGGAGATTGCTTTCGCATGAAAACAATTTGAATTAGGTAATAAATATTCTTAATTATTAGTGATTTATTATTGTATAGAGGTGTTTTTAAATTAAAACATGCAAAGATTTTTAAGGCTTTGAAAATTCTCAGGCGAGGAGAAATATGTGCAGTCTTAACTGAGAATTTTGTTTTTAATGAGTTGGAATTGATTTTGAAAAATTTGTGCAGGAATTCAAATATTGAGCAAAACTTATTTTAACAAATTTTCAAAATTAATTCCTGTTCATTAAAAATATATTCCCAAAGGAATAAATTCGTACGAATACAAGCTTCATGCGTTAGTGACTCAGATTAGCGCAAAGTATAAAAAGATAGCGACGGTTTTGTATTAATTTTAAAAGCGTGTTACTTAAAAATTACTTACGTTAAATATATTATCCAACACTTGGGATCTATCGACCTGCCTTTTTTCTCTCGAATCTCCTGCTGTTAATCTGAATTCATATTCATGCTCCTGAAAATCACGTTTTTGTAATTAAATTAGTATTAAACTCCTTTAAAAATCAAAATGATCATTAATTTCAATTCAACGTTACAAACAGTTAATTATTTAATTGCTACTTTCCCTACTTACATTTCAATAAAATATCAAAGAAAGTATAAATGAATAAGAGAAATTGATTTCACTTGTTGTTTTCTTCAATTCTAAGTATTGAAAGAAATGTTATTATACGTAAATAATAAAATATTACTAAAGTCATTCACCTCCGGATACGTAATTTGTCCCAAAGTCGTTGGTCCTTCTACAACTCCTGCTATTTGAAGAGCTTGGGTTGTTATCACGGTCACTAATAACATCCACACAAGCTTATCTAAAAGGTACACGATAATCTGGAAGAACCAAATTTAAATTTGTTGAAAATTCTGGTGTTTTTGTGAAGTTACCTTACTCATTTTAGAAGCCAGTTTGGCTGCCACTTACTTAAACTAACAAAAACCGTACGAAAACCGCTAAAACGGTAAAAAGAGTTATGGAAAAAGTAGCACTTCAACACACAGTTCGTAGAATTAGAAGTATTATTTTGATAGTTTCTTTAGTCTATATAAACACCTTCGGTCAACGAAACTGTTGTAATGCATCTCACTGACCCAGTAAGGACAACCAACAACTTCGTCCGTTTATGATAGGGCTTTCTCCTTTGACCACTTTCACATCTCCTTATATAGTTCTTATTTCTGCAAACTGCAAACGTGGGTTTTTGGTTTTGTAAATAAAAAACTGTGGGTTGTTTTGTGTGAAAGGGGAACATTTATTGGTATTTTCAACTTTTAATAACCCACATTTAAATTTTAATATAAGTACAAACTGCTTTAATTTTGTAATTACTGTAAGTGATAATTACGTGTAATATCGTTATTACTGCTAATTTATTAAGAGCGAAATCGAAAATACAATTAAGTAAATAAAACTATACCAAATAATACAGTTTAAAGGAACTTGCAAAACCTGTAATTTGAAAAGACAAACAATGGTTGTTATTAATTTCCGGCGTTAACAAATCGTTTTTGTTCTGTTATGAATATGTATTTAGTAGGTTATTAGGTTCGAACTGTTGCTGCAATTGTGTTTGTTTTGGCAGTACAATAGACGAATTGTTTATTTTTTTCATGTAAAAATGATCGTAAGGAGAATTCTCATTTCCAGACATTAATTTTAGTGAGTTCTAGGCTCAATGCAATTTGTGAATCCGCAAACAATAATTAAAAACCCCTGTGTGGCAATGTTTAAAAAAATAAAATATATTTCAAAAGATCTGAATGTTCTTTGAAAAGTGAACGTCTTAAATTAGATGCCATAAAACTTTTTAAAAATGCCAAATTTCCAAATGCTATAAAACTTAGAAGTAATTGCAATTTCGAAATTTTCTCTTAAAAGTGTGGGAATCACATCTAAAGCTCGTAAAATTGCCACATTTAAAATTTACTGAAACAGCATTTACTTATTTATTTATTTAAATATGTAGGTACTTAAAAATGACAAATTTGATAGCAATCGTCCTGAATAGGTACCAACTTTGCTTTGAAAAACGAAGCCATTTTGGTTGTCTGACTGAAGGGTGTCTCACCGAACAGTTCCGGATAAGAATTCTTTGATTTAACTTAATTTTTAATTAATATGTATGTTGTTCTTTGATGGAACGTAAGTTTCAATTTAGCCAATTACAATTAACAGAACCAGCAAATAAGGGACGGATGTGACCTGGAGGATATTGTACGATGGGGCAGAGAAAAGAAGGAAGTGAAATGTACACATACAAACAATGGAGGACAACAGAATCGTGAAAATATATAGGAACAAAACCTCTCACGAAGCACGAACAAGAGGAACACCGCCGAAAACGGTAGAAAGGCTCCTGGACCTTTATATCACAAGAGCAAGCTCAAGTAGAATAGGCCATTGGTCTATTAAGAAGAAGAAGAATAAGTAAGTAAGTAATTGATTGAATAAAGTAATCGAGGAATATGAAGCACATGCGAAATTTTCTGCAGATACATTTTATAGAATTTTTTTATCTGCGTTGCAAAACGTTTTTCTAAGTAAATTTAAAATTGTCAGTGTCAACAACATTGTAACAACAATTTAACTTAAAAGAATTAATAATTGAAAAATTATCGTTACAATCAATGCCGGGTGGCCTACTAGTCCAGCCAGGGCACAAAATTCTAATGATATAATAAAACACAATGGTAACAATATAACGTATCTATTATAAGAATCAAAATTACATAAATCAAAAAATCTCTTGAATAAAAAATTACCAGGTACACCAAAAATTAACACAAGTTGAATAATCAGAAATAACATAACCCAAATACCGTAGGCAAGAAAGATCGGTGTTAAATTAAATAAACTAAAATAACACTTTAACCACACCAATTCGATCTTAATCACTTGCGGGAAATAAGCAATCAAAAATAAAGTAGAAAACAATATATACAAGAATAATTAATACTAACGAATACACTTACTAATTTACAAATCCGATATGCTAGAATTATAATGAGCTTCTAAAATTCTTAACTTCTCTGATAAAACGACTTGGAGAACAGATCGTCGATCGAAATGGTACCATGGAAAATTCCACAGGAAAGTTACCAGATGCTTGCAACACAAAATGGAGTTGAAACGCCATTTTTGATAATTTTCATTCAATTATGGAAAAAAACAGCTAACCAAAAGTTAGTCAAATCGCATGGAAACAATGGGCTTGGAAAAAAAGGCACTAATTGCCTTTTTAAAGTTGAAAAACGAATGAGGGCTTAAAACCAAAATCCCTTTATTAAAATTTCTTGAAAGTATTAGGAACTCAATCTTCAACCATTTCCAATATAATTATTTCCAAAATTAGGAAATACCCCAAAGGATAATTGCAAAATTAGCGACGTAAAATTTCGCCTTCTTGACTCGAAGTCAAATTGAACAGTCCCCAAATTCAATCTTTGTACACAGCAAGCGGAAAATTTTCTAGCCCGTGAATCGCAAGGTATATAAAATGATATCCTAATCAACACGCACGCATTCGAAGAACTTTGGTTTTTAAAGAAAATAAATTTTAAATAAACTCGTAATAAATCCAACCAGAAATAAACCCAAATAAAAATCGTAATAATTAACTAATAATTAAAATGTTTTCGGATGACAGAAAACATAAGGATAATACGCAAAATAAGCAAAATATCGCGGTAATTAAGACTAACACAATAATAAGAGGGAAATTACCCTTTAACATAAAGGAAACATAGGGCTAAATAAACTATAACCAATGAGAGTTATAAAAATTTTAAGGAAGAAAATATGAATTAAATAACAATTCACAAAAAATTGTTACAACATTAATGTTAATGACATAAAATATGCAGCTACACAATGTTTTCCAAAAAGTATGCAACAACTGAGAAAGAAAACCTTTTTGTTATTGACTTCTCTAAAAAATTCCTTTCTGACTAAAGGTTTTTCTAAAACGTAAATTTTACTTAAATCAATTGGAAGAAATTGAAATAATTTCCGTTAGTGAACAAATTAGCTTTGCGTATTATAAGGTTAAAATAGTTAAACAAAACATTGATCATTTTAGTTGTGAATTGTGCTGATAGCTACTACATACCTACTATTAAAATATATGAAAAAACAAGGGTCTTAGAAGCCAGCGCAATTGCGTTTGAGCTGATTTTTTAAATAATACCAAACTTATTAATAATATAAACATAAACAACGGTGTTTTGCCCCTGTTGCCAATTTAAATTATTTAAATTTCTCACCAAGGAGTGCGTGGCACAGTAATTATTTTAAGTAAAAGTTACGTTTTTGAAGGAATTGTTATTAAGGCTGTTTGGTACCTGCTCAAACAAAATAAATCCACTATAGGGCTCTAGCTGTGCTAGTTATTCCCCTATTCAGTTTACCTACCACCAAACTTTTACTTTCATCGCAGAACCTCTTATTTGTACGAAAATCTAAATTCATCTTTTAGATTTTTACCTACTTTATGCTCGGGATATTATGAATATAAATTGCAAAAAATGTATGTTTTCGTATGTTATTACTAATTGCATATTACTACTGGAGGTTCATGATTTCCTTTATAATTTGTTTGAAATTTTGTGTTTTAAAATAAATAATAATAATTATAATAAATTACAGCAGTAGGACCTCAGAAGTTTTTCCCCGCATTTTATCAAAAGAGAAATTGCAATTCTTCAACATAATTCATTTATTTTGCCCAACATGTACAGAATGATTAGTACCGGGTGATCAACGGAATTCATACTTAGAGCAGACTGTGACTGCAACCATAAAGTTGGCAACAGGCTTGCAGCTTGAAATTAAAAATTTTAAGTGTCAGAATTGAGGTTACCCGGTGCATTGAAGCTGACGGACAACACTTTGAACATTTATTGTAATTGCAATAAAAATTTCCAATTTTTTCTTCAAACTTATTTTATTTCTGCGTTTCAGCAAAATAATGTTTACTATATCATCAAAGGTCGTACAATGCACGAGCATAACCTCAAATATCACAATTGTCAATTTATTATTAATTTCTGTGTGTCCAACCACACAGCATAAAATAGCACCAATCACAGCCTCCTCCAATTATAAATTCCGATGATCACCCGGTACTTTTTACATATTAAATAATTTATTATTAGATATTAAAATGGCATATTATTTATACATATATGTACAGAGTATCTATTATCTTGAAAGTTACTACGTTAGAGGTTAAATTAACAAAGTTATGCAGAATTACAATCGACATTTATTGAATTCTACAAAAAAATATCAACAAGAAAGTGTATTGACATTAGCTACAAATTAAATAAAATTTAAAGTACTGGCAGTTTTTGTTAATTGCTTTTGAAATATCACAAAAACTTACCTTCACTTTCCGAGCACAACTTTGATAAGTTAATTTATGGGCGCAACTCTTTAAAAAATTAAAAATCGGCATCCTATATAACGTAGATTATGATTACTGAAACCTACTGTCCTCTCTAAACATTGAATAGAATGTAAGTGGAATTTCCCTTGTACGCATACATAAATTAAAGTATCGAGTACAATCAACAGCGGTTCTCTTTGGTGAAAATCGTTTTTTCAAAAATTTTAAAGAATGTAATGCAACACTACGGTATTGTTTTACCTGTAGAACGTAACCCAAATTTTGCGACGTATCGTCGAATTAATAGTTCGTCAATGCCTTATATTATTTTGTTACCTTTCAGATGCAGTTTCACTGCGTGCAGGTGTAAAACCTATATGTGATATTTGTAAATCTGCACTTCTTCCTTCTAAATTATCGTTTTGCCTGTTAAAAAAAGTAAGAGTTCTAAAATACTGAAAAAAAGAAATATTTCGGACTAACTTAAATATTATACGAGGGCTGAGTGATAAGTCTGGTAAAAATGAAACAAGGAATTTTTTTTTGGCCAAAAAACAATTTATTTTTCAACGTAGTCGTTTTTTAGGTTGATACACCTAGTCCAACGGTTTTCCAATTTTTTAATCCCTTCTGAATAATTCGATTTATCCAACCCATTAAAATAGGCATTCGGTGCAGGTTCGCCAGTAGAAATCCACTGTTGAGACTGTTCCTTGGTCTCTGGTGTAAAACGATATATCGTCCACAGTTATGAAACGATGCAAAAACTCCTTTTTATTGCGCCTGAACATCGCCAAACCTGCCTCTGAAGTTGTCACACGTACGCGTTTTTGGTTAAGAGATGACTACTATCTCAGCTATCTCGCGCACATTCACTTTGCAGTCTTCCAATGTTCCAATACAATATAATGGATTTTGTCAATCATTTCTGGCGTGGTGACCTAATTTGGGCGTCCTGAACGTTCGGCATCAGTTGTGCTTGTACGATCGCAACGAAAATTAGTAAACCACTTGTGAATCATTTTAATCGATGGCGAAGAGTCCCCATAATAATTACTTATCAAGCTTTTCTTTGGTTTGCGTAATGGTTTTTCCACGCAAAAAATAATGTTTAATTAACACACGAAATTCACTTTTCTCAATGTTTTCAAAAGTACGACAGGTTGCCTACTTTCGATGGCTATCAAAACTGAACTAAATAACAGATCTGTTTGAAAATTTTAATGTTGCGTAGTAAGAGTTGGTATTAACAAACGCCATCAGGGGTTTGCGATTGTGATGCCCTTTGTTGCATTTTTACCAGACTTATCACTCCGCGCTCGTATTATATTACTCAGACTTTTTGTTTCAAAATTGATCCTAGCAGATTTAAAATTACAACATACTTCTTAATTATCGATCTGTTGGACTTTTTTGTAACTAAAGGTATTGCCCCAGGATATCAAGACATCGTGTCATGTTTTGAATCTATCTTCAGATCATACCCCAATTATAGCTACAGTAAGCGCTACCGTTATCGAAAAAGGAAAGCCACTGAATTTATTTAATAAAAGAACAGACTAGTGCTACTTTAGATCCTTGATTCATGCTACATTAAATATGAAAATTCCGCTCAAAACCAATGAAGATATTGAGTCAGCGGCATCCTACCTTACGCAAGTAATTCAAGAGGCGGCTTGGGAAGCTACTCCTGATGTTCCACCTAAACAAACACAAGAATGTTGTCCTCTTGCTGTGAAAAGAAAAATTGCAGAAAAAAGGAAGTTAAGGAAAACATAGCAAATGACTAGATATCCATCTGATAGAATGCGTTATAATAAAGCCACAGATAAACTAAAAACGCTAATCAAAGACCTGAAGAACAAAATCTTCCAAGAATACCTAGAAAATCTAAGTCCGGCGGAAGACACAAACTATGCTTTATGGAAAGCGACAAAAAGAATGCAACAATTCCTCCCATGCGTAAAGCAAACAATAGCTGGGCACGTACTGACTCAGAGAAAGCTGAAGTATTCGCGCAAATCTAGAAAAAGTGTTCCAGCTTCTGCATTCATCTGTAACGTCGGAAGAAGATCCTGAAATTGAGACATACCTAGATACCCCATATCAAATGTCACCGATGCCAAAATTGTTCGCTTTAAAAGAAGTTAGCGAAATGATTAGAAGTAAACTACTTGAAAAGCTGCATGCCAAAAGACTAACACCTATCATAAAAGAGCTAAACCTTATACCCACTCATCAGTTTGGCTTTAGAAAGGAGCATTCCACTATCCAGCAGGTTCATCGCGTGGTTGATTACATCAACCAATCTTTTGAAGAGAAACTATACTGCACGGCAGTGTTCCTAGATGACAGCCAGGCGTTTGATAAAATTTAGCATAATGGCCCCTTTTATTAACTAAAACACACATTGCCTCATTAATATTTTATCATATTGAAATCCTACCTTGAAGAAAGGTTATTTCAGGTTAAATATGAACAACACCAAACTGATCTACATCCGGCTCGGTCTGGAGTCCCCCAAGGCAATGTTTTAGGACCTTTGTTATACCTACTTTATACGGCTGACGTACTTACCAACACACAATCACTGACAAATCACTGACAGCCACCTTCGCGGATGATAAAGCCATCCTGGTTAAACACAAAGATCCCGTAACAGCTGCCAGAATGCTGCAAGATCATCTAAACGACGTAGTTAAATGGACCAAAAAGTAGAGGATTAAATTAAACGAGACCAAATCACTTCAGATCACTTTCATAAAGTGTAGAGGAAACATGCCACACGTTTGTATTAATAATGTACCATTGCCTCAAGTTTCGGAGGTGAAATACCTCGGCATGCACTTAGACCAAGGACTAACATGGAAGACACACATATGGCATAAAAGAAAACAACTGGGGATCAAGTTTAGTAAACACTACTAGATGCTCGGAAGAAAATCCAAATTGTCACTTCGAAACAAGCTCCTGGTCTATAATGTTGCGTTTAAACCAATCTGGACCTATGGTATCCAGCTATGGGGCTCAGCAGTAAACACCAATATCCAAATTATTGAGAGATTCCAGGCTAAAGTGCTACGTGCTATGTGTGACGCACCTTACTATTTAAGAAATGTTGACATTTTGTGCGACTTGAATGTGGACACAGCGAAATGAATAATTACCAAATATAGTGAAAAGTATTTAAGCAAATTGGAATTTCATAGTAATCCCCTGGCATTGAATCTTCTTGATAATAGTTCGGACACTCAAAGACTGAGCCGAGTTAAACCACTAGACCTACCGTATAGGTTTACCCAGTAATTAAGAATATAGTTTTTGTTACCATTGTAATAAACTAATCAACAAATCCATACTTTTTAAGTAGGTAATCTTTACGTTTAAGTCGTTGGACTTTAATCCTCACGCCAGTTCATGCCATATTTAATCACTTCTGTATCAGATTTGCTTATTGTATACAGATTGCAAATAGTTAATAAATAAATTTAAAAAAAAACTTCTTAATCTGGTAGACTTTTGTCATCGCTTTCGGCAGCTTACTTCTTTTACCAGATTTAAACAAAAAATACTTATTTTTAGACATGATCTGAAGTATTTATATTTTTATAAATTTAATGACACTTTTAAAAATTACACTGTAATGTTCTTGTATGTAAAGCTACAAGTAGGTACTACGTAAACTACAAAAACTACAAAATACATACTATAGGGTGATCCCATAAGTAGTGTCCGTTTTTTTATTGTTGCAAAGCAGGACGCGATGTGAGCTGGTTCAGGCATGCATACACCGAAAGATTGATACATCACAGAATACGTTGATAATTCAGTTGTTCATAAGCAGTGTTTTAGCACAGTTAAAGTCATGGAATTGCCAAAAGACCATATTCGACATGTAGTAATGCTTTATGAATTAAAAAAATAATAATAACGCAAGTTTAGCAACACGAACTATTCAGAAAATTTATGACAGGGATGCTTTGAATGAGATAACGTGTCGTCGTTGATGTGAAAAATTTAGATCTGGAAATTACAGTTTGCAAGATGAAGTGCGTTCAGGTCATCCTGTTAAATTTGTTAATGACCTCCTGATTGCTAAACTTTATGAAAATCCTGCCGGAACAGTCGAAGAACTTACAAGAAAACTTGGTTCCAGAAAATTAACTGTCCTTCGTCACTTACCAGAGTTGCGAAAAGTGTGTAAATACGGAAAATGGGTTCTTAACGAACTTTCAAAAAATCATCGCAGGGAACGCATTACCATATGCACATTTTTGCTTTCACCGGACGCTCACGAGCTTTTCTTGAAACGGGTATTAACACTGGGTTCTCTATCGTAATATTAAACATAAAAGGCAAGTGGTTAGTGCAGCTAGACCACAAGCAAAATTTCAAGATGTAAAAAACGTTGTATCTTCATTTTTTGAATCAAAACCTCAACAGTTTTATTCAAATGGCATATTTCAGCTTCTGAATACATGGCAAAAAGTTGTAAACATTATAATAATTGAAATTATATTATTGACTAAAAGTTTTGGCGCGTTTTCTTTTTCAACGTTAAAAAATGTCTGTAGAATTCGGTCGTTACTTATGCGACGACTCGATAAAAACGTCTATGTAAAATTGTAATCTCAATCAATTTTAAACTGTCATATTGTCGGTATTACTGATTATTATGATTAGGTATAGGATTTCTATGCATTTGCATGTTTTTTCTGTTTATAGCAAACATATGCAGAGTTATATTTCTACATGTTTAAGCCACATATGAACCACATATGTCAATTTGAAAGTGCATATAAATGCATATGTAGGTGTTTTTTATAAATGCATGCATATTTTAGCATTTTTGAACGATAGTGCATCTTTTACCACTTTTTGAGCGTTTTACATGCTTAAATTATGAAATTTCTAATATTTTTTAAATAATTTTAGTATTTTAGACAACCAACCAAGGGCGGTTAAGTTGAGCCTAGGAGAAACCCATAATCTAAGCCTATTGTTAAATACTAGGCTTTAAAATATTTTATGCACGATCGCATTATAATGTGTCAATTATGTCTGAATTTGTTTGACATAAACGTCTATTTATAGCCCGTGGGTGTCTTTATAGGCCGCCGGTCTATAATGAAACGTCAAAAATTGATAAACATTTTAACAGTCTTATAAAGATTTTTTTTAAATTAAAATCGAATGTATGCTCTTTATTAGAACTCTATTTAGGGTAATTTGTATTAACAACACAGTTAACACAATTATTTATGTGAATATTCCTAGGCGTAAATGCTTCAACCATTTGACAGTAGTCAGTAAAAAATTAAAATAATTGAGCAACTAACTACTCGATGTGGGTAGAAAATTAATTTATTTTTTATTTCAGTTTTAAAATCTTCGATCGTGCATAAAATTATGTATGTACCACTGGCGTAACTTGCTTTTATGGCCTTCGACGTGTCTTTAGCCCTCGACTAGCGTCTCGGGCTCAAAATCACGTCTCAGGCCATAAAAGCATCTTTACGCCCTTGGTACATAAATAACTATTTTGTGCAGCCGGACGCGAAGTGGTCATTTCGCGTACGCAATACAGGACGCGAAATCCGATTTCGAGGCCTTCCCTTAGTAACGGCCGCGAAATACCTTTATCCTTAGTAACGGCCGCGAAATTGTATTTCGCGGCCGTTACTAAGGGTAACGGCCGTTAAACTAAACGTCACTTATTTGACACATGAGAGTTGACATAACAGATAATATGAAAATGTCAGTTTTATTATGTATTTTTTACGGCTGCACAAAAAATGTTGTGTATACTTCGGCCGCGAAATTCTTTAGCGCCCTTGAGATTGTCTTGCCTCGGCCGCAAGCGGCCTCGGCGACAATTTTTCTCTCGGTACGCTAAAATGGAATTTCGCGGCCTTAGCATACAAATAACTATTTTGTGCAACCGGGCGCGAAGTGGTCATTTCGCGTACGCAATACAGGACGCGAGATCCGATTTCGCGGCCTGTATTGCGTTACCCTTAGTAACGGCCGCGAAACGCGTTTTATTTATGTTGTTTCCATAGAAACATTGTGACGTGAAAGCCCACTCTATTTACATTCATTTATGATAAAAATTTGTAATTATGTATTTTTTACAGCTGTACAAAAAATGTTGTGTATACTTCGACCGCGAAATTCTTTAGCGTCCTCGAGATTGTCCTGCCTCGGCCGCAAGCGGCCTCGGCGACAATTTTTCTCTCGGTACGCTAAAATAGAATTTCGCGGCCTTAGTATACAAATAACTATTACTGCTTTAACCATCTGTGAACCTACTTGTTAACATTTTCTAAGAAAGAAAAAGTTTCAACTAAAATTTAAATACTTACATCCTGCGGTATTATGATAAATAGGTATTAGGAAATTCCAAAGACCCTTTGACAACTTACTGTTCATAGACAAATTTACCTGTACTTTTGTTTACTAATCTTTCAAATAAGACAGTTCAGAAAGGTTTAGATAAGGCGTAAAGAAGGCGATTTTGGCCTTCGGCATGAATATTATAACCCGAGGCTTTAGCCGAGGGTTATAACACGCCAAAGACCAAAGTCGCTTATTACGCCTGTGGTACATACGAGTACAATATTTTTTGCACGAACGGAGATTTTATTTAAATTTTTTGATTTAGGTATAATAAAATTTTTCAAATGACATTTTTAAAAATGTCAAATTGACGCATTCACGGCAAGAGTGATTTTATAAAAACTGTATTGTAACTAAGGTATTTTTGTGATATTTCAAATTAATTTAGTCGCGAGCGTATAAAGTGCACCCGAGGTCTGCAATAATGAACTTTACGCCCTTCTTTGCAGGCGAAAAGCAGTCACTTTGCGCCCGGGAGTGCAAAAAGACCTTTTACATCGAAATCTAGAAGGTCGTGATTCGATTATTTCGAAAATTGCTCTATCGATAATGAAGTAATGTCGATATTTAATTATTCTTTAATAGCCTCAATAACATCGATGATGTTGATATTCTACGAAATATTTATATTATCAATAATATGGCGATTATAGGTATTATCCATGTTATTTATATCGTCAGTATTATCGATATCCATCTTAAAATATCGCCTTCTGATATTTCCTTAAATGTCAATATTATCGATATATCAATAATTACTCACAACAAAGGAGAAGTAGTCAGTTTTATTTTGAAATGCGTCTGTTAATAAGTTGTCGCCTTTTTATAGTTGTTCAATACGATCATTTTATGTAAAAATATTTTCATTAGCCCCTATTGTCATTTCCGTGATTAATGCAAAGCGTTTTTTTTTTTCTAAATTATTTAAATAAATCACCACCTCGCAATTGTAACTTTTGCAAAACGAGATCAGGAAAGCTTCTGCAATCCTTCCCTTAGGAAAATTTATGAATATTAACTAGAACAAACTAGAACAAAAACATAACAAAACATTCTCTGACAAAATAAAGCAAAAACAACTTTGTTTACTTCAGAACAGATTCCATAACAGAAAAATCTACTTTAAGAAGCTCTTTTAGCGGAACCACAGGAATTTACTACAAAATTCCAGTAACTTTCCACATTAAGCCGAACAGATACCTTCAAAGAAACGATAAACCAAAAGCTCGAAGTGTGAAACACATGCAATAAAACAGTAAAGAATTGCTGACGGTAATCAAATAATTTTTTAAAGCTTTTTATAGCAAGCAGGTTTTCCCGACCGCATCGGTATTTGTTTTACTATAGTTTATAAGTAGCTAGAAATGATGATTTGAATATTAAATTAATCCTTTGTGACGTCTGCCGCTGTTGATTTGGTGAAGGTGAAGATAGCCGAGGAACTTAAGAAATATGGGTCGTTACTGACGTCATTCTGATTTTGTGTTTATTTAGGAAGTCTAAAAAAAGGCGAATGGGTTGGTGGAAAAGTTCCTTAACCTGTACTTTAGATTATGTAAATTTTAGCCCACGTAGATTAAATTTAATGGTTTTACTTTCCATGTTTGCCCTATAAGTAATTTTGTATTACGTGGTTCTTAAACTTTATTGTTTAATTTTAGCTTCAGTTTCGATGTTTATCAGGATGGTCATAAAAGTATTCGGAACCCTTTACTTAACATCCTTAGAAAATCCTGTACAGGTAACTTAGGGCCGTATTTGGTCAAATCAGTCAATCTCTAATGCAGAAACACCGAAGCCAACGAAGATACTTCACCATTTCCTGATACTCGTAATTTGAATCCTAAGCTACTGAAATTATAAAAACGACAAAAACTAACATACATCTCGATTGTAATTCAAGGTTGTTGTTTTTTTAATTTAAATATATCAAGATCGAACGTAAAATTCGTTATGTAATTTCGAAAACTAAAAACTACCTACATATTTATTAGGTTACCAGTATTTTAAGTTCATTCTTGTTTGCCTCTTTTGATAATCAGTTTTGAAAGTTTGCTGATTGTTGTTTATCAAAAAAAAAGATGCATCACTGCGATTTAACATTCCCGAAGATTTTAACCGGTTTTGTTATTATTTGCAAAACAAATAGATTGTTGCTTCATACCTCAAATTTTAATAAGTAATTTAGAAAATATTAAGCAGAAACCTTCGTAGAAAGAATAAGTTTTTGTTTTCACCTCGTTTCTGGAATAAGAAAGTAGGTATAAAAAATTATAGTAGACACGCTTACCACTTACCTAGTTAATTTAACCTGCAGAACAACTATTTTCAGAAATGGTGCTAACAACTAACAATTCTGCGTTTTAAATTTATGACAGACTGGTATTACTTACATTTTAATGCATTTATTATACAAACGTTCAATATATGGTTGCAGTTGAGCAATTTAAAGTTTCGCAAGATCGACGCAAGACGATTCTATGCATTTTTCTTTGCTTAGTTACAACTTCTTTATATTTGGTTATTTTCTACTTCGATTGAAATAAATTAATCAGCATGTCATTAATATTAATTTGTAAAACAACAGTTTTTTTAAGATTATTTTTAAGGCTAGTTTTAAAAGCGTTCGAATTCTTAATGCTTGGAATTATTTGTATGGAATTTGATGTTGGGTTTAACCAAAGAGTACCTAAAACTTTCTTTGGTATTTAACATTCATTACCACAGTTTTTTTGCATTTATAACTCCAACGGGAATTTGGAAACACGTAATCTGTATTTTCAAAGTGACAATGCCTTCAAAGTGAAACTAAGAAAGTTAACAAAATTGTATTTTGGAATTTATTTCGAAGTGACCATTAATATTTTAAAAATATTATTAAGGTCTTTGTAAACATTAAACTTGCGGCAGAACTTAATTTGCCAGTAAATTATTATTAATTTCAACTTTTGTTTTGTTTTAAGATTCTAATTTTACAGCAGTTATAAAATTTTCCTAAGTATAGGCAACTTTAATGACAAGCGAGTAAATTAAGTTGCACCCCATAAAGTGCTGGAAATATTTGCTTCCGTGTTGCTTATACTGGGCGATTCATGTAAGACGCTCCTTGAAATCTTCAAATGCAGCCCAACATACATGTGCCCAAAACTACTAGATCTGCAAACAAAATTTAATCTAGTAAATGTGTTCACAATAGTATATTATATAGATGATTATACACGACGCTATAATGTATGCTATTATTACCGAGGTTAATGTTTGCAACACGAGCGAGCTTGCGAGCGAGTTTTGCAATTATCCGAGGCAATAGTAGCCATTATAGCAAGTCGTATACTATACTTTATCCACGAACACAAATACGAAGAATTTTTAATCAAAATTTATCCACGACTTGTCAATAATCTGTCAATTAGGATTAGAAACATAACCTATTTCTTTCATTATACACTGTAGACAATGATGTTACAATGACACCGTGCATAATGATTTCAGTCTTTAATGGATAGCATTATGTCTGACCAAACACATGAATAATTGACAGATTATTGACTAGTCGTGGATAATAGTTATTTGAATCACAAGGCTAGAAACTGTCACTTTGCAAGTACGACAGTACGAGTACTTGCAAAGCAGTTTCTAGGCGTGTGATACACAATATTTTTTCGGCCGATAATAGTATATTATTATATGAGCGATTATGACAGCCATTATTCACGAAGATGACGTTTGAGCCCACGAGCCGTCAGGCGAGTGGCACAAATCATCTGAGCGAATAATGGCCATAATCGCGAATGTAATACGATACTTTTTCTACACCTATTAAACAAATATATTAGACTCAAATTAGTCAAATTTGATAACTTTGTAAACAAGCAATATGACAACACACTTGGGCGTGTCGATTGTCAGCCGCGGAAGGAGTTGATCGCGGGCGATTTAAAATTTGATTGGATTAGCGAAATATTGATTTTTGGATTTGTATTTGTGATTGGCCGAAATCATAATTCACTGCGTGAATTATAGGTACTATTTTTCACAAAAAAATGCTAATAATTGCAATATAATTAAATAGGTGTAGAAAAAAATACGTTAATTAAAAAAAATCATTTTTTATTCAAATATTTGATGTTAGAGAATTTATTTTTCTATGAAATTTATTTTTTTGGGCGTGACAATGGGGGTAGCAATGAGAGGGCGGAGTCAGTTCGGTTCAGCGCCACCAATCAAAAATCCTAATTTTACTTTCAGGCCGAAGCTTGAAAATAGCATTTTCCAGACGATTTATACGCATGAAAATTGAGTGTTTCTAGCCGGAGGGCGAAAAATACTATTTATTTAATTATCAAAAGTGAAAAAGGAAACTTTTTAGCCGTGAAACTTTTCTTCATTAAAGTAATTTCTATTCAAAATTATTGTTTGTGTGATTTTGTACTGATAATTGATATAAATTTACATTTTGTTATTGATAATTTGTTTTTGCTTTTATAAGTTATGAATGTTTTCAGTTTGGGACATGACATTTAATTATGTATTATCATTCTGAATTCAGCTAGAGATATATTAAAGTAAGAACAATACATCAGCCGATGTCTGTATGCGCAGTAAAATTTCGCCAGTGGCGTAACATAAAGAAGTTTGTTGGGTGAATTGAAAATCTAATAATTTCTGTAAAACCTACCTTGATCACGATCAACTCTAAACAGATTTGTTCTGAAAAGAAGAGTTTGTTTTTTGCAGAAACACTGAACCACTGATATTCAAAATACAAAAATACAAATCAAAGCACAATCCAAAAATCCACCGGTAACTAAGAATCGCACTGTACTAACGGCCGCCACTGAATGATGCGTCTTCCCCCAGAAACTTGGAAATGGAATAGTCCGACCGAAATTCGCGCTATGCGCCGATCACGTGATATTTTGTTCTTATTTTATTTTAAGTCTACCACTGATTCTCTACATTTTATTGAGGATTAATAATTAGATCAACGTTACGCCGCTACTGACTGACGCGTCTTCCCCCGTTCCCCCAGAAACTTGGAAATGGAATAGTCCCACCGAAATTCGCGCTTTGCGCCGATCACGTGATATGCTGTTCTTATTTTATTTTAAATCTACCACTGATTCTCTACATTTTATTGAGGATTAATTAGATCAACGTTATTTCTGGATTTATAAGTTGGGTTGCCTATCTCAATTGTTAATGGGTGCAGTTTATGCGAATCGCTAGTAGTATAGGGTGCCGGGTGCCCATGTTATCTGAGCAGGCAACTACACATGCCACTTACTTGTGACGTGTACTTACTGTGCGTTGCCTGTTCAGAGTCATTAAAGGGTTACAAGTTAAAATGAGCAAATTTTATAAAGCAAAGTATTATAAGACCAGGAAAGTAAAGCAACACTGTAGTTAATAATTACACTTATCTACAGAGATACTTAAGCATTTTACGATAAGCATAACGATAGGTAATAGTCCTGATCACATATTATGTGATCAGGGGTAATAGGTATAAATAGGTGCCAAGTAAATATGCGTACCATAACTTATTGTAAAAGATGTAGGTACATTTTCGCACTTTAGTCTGGTACTAACACACTCTATTTTGAATATTTTTTGTCTTAGAATTATTCTAACCTCTTACGTACTCTTGTGCCTACAAATCTTAAAAACGTCTTTCATAATCGTCCAAAGCTTATTTTATAAGGATAATAAAATACTTCCATTAGGTATTCTTTTTTTTTAATAAGGAGTCTAAAAACATTTTTGAATAATTAATTTTTATTAACAAACTTCTGGTACAAGGGAAACCCATTTAAATTATGGAGCTAAGTAATAATGAAAATGGAGCAAGCCGATTGCCCCAGGAAGGCCCTGTTGTAGCTGGTGCTGGCCTTGGCACACAGGTTAATGCGAGCGGTTAGTGGCGTAGAGGGATAATGATTCGGCCTCTACGTCACGATTTACCTGAACATGCTACTGCGTTCACACAACGGGCACCGGTCACAAAGGCCAGCCTGAAAATTGGCCGTTATGGTCATGGTGACAACGGCCACCTTGGTCACAACGGCCACCAGTAGTTTTTAGTTTTTAGGCGCAAAGGCAACCGTGGTCACAATGACCACCTTCGATTCTGGCTATAACAGCCACCTTGGTCGCAACGGCCAACGACGCCTTATTTGACGCGGTGTTTGTCGACGCCAGTCACAACGGCCAGGTTGCATTTTGGTCATAACAGCCACCTTGGGCACAAGGCACAACGACCACCTTTCATTTCGGTCATTTGCACGAATCTAATGACAAGAGTTACGGAAAATTTCAGTTTTTTTATATTGGAGTTACCTGAATGTTTATTCTGTTGGATAGAGAGAAATAGATACTTATACAGAATGCGAATCCCTTAAGTGTGTGTGTGTGTTGTCCTTTATAACCAAATTTATTATAAAATGAACAAAAAGGGCCACAGCTACTATTAGCGAATATTAAATAGCTACAAGGGAGCTAGACTTTAGTGGATATAACGAAACCATCAAAAGAAAACAACAGAATCAAGAATTCTATACAAATTGAAAATAGTTCTATATACGTACACACACCACATACACTATACACATGGTGCTGTATGCAGGTAAAAAACGGCGCACCAATCACGTGACTCGCATGCGGGCCGGATTGTGCATTTCACGCGTAAGACCACATACGCTAACGCACCAGCCTCAACACCGAAAGGTATAAGAGGTTAACGATTACATACATGAAGATGGGTACAAATTATCAAACTCCTCAAACCGCACCAGACAATGAAAATCTGAAAAATAAAATTTTCAGTTTTGGTTTTGTGTAACTTTCTTATTACTAACAAAAACGGAAAACGGTTTCGACATTATTAAGGTACTTTTTTTGCACAGATTTCTAATCTTAAAGTAAAAACAATACATAAATGAGTTTAATTATAGAAACTTACTGTGGCGCCCCATTTTAGGCATTAACATCTACAAAAGATGGTATCAAATATATTGATATGATATGTTTTGAATGATCTTTTAATAAAGTAAGTTATAAACACCTTTAAAATTATGTAAATTTAATGTTAAAAAAAAATGTAAATAGTTGTTAAGTTAAAGATTTAGTATTGTATATAAGTAGGATAGAATATCTAGATAGTTAATTTAAAAATATGTCATATAATAGTATATTATTATATGAGCGATTATGACAGCCATTATTCACGAAGATGACGTTTGAGCCCACGAGCCGTCAGGCGAGTGGCACAAATCATCTGAGCGAATAATGGCCATAATCGCGAATGTAATACGATACTTTTTCTACACCTATTAAACAAATATATTAGACTCAAATTAGTCAAATTTGATAACTTTGTAAACAAGCAATATGACAACACACTTGGGCGTGTCACGCGAGTCGATTGTCAGCCGCAGAAGGAGTTGATCGCGGGCGATTTAAAATATGATTGGATTAGCGAAATATTTATGTATTTGTGATTGGCCGAAATCATAATTCACTGCAGTGAATTATGAATCCATAATTCACTGCAGTGAATTATAGGTACTATTTTTCACAAAAAAAATGCTAATAATTGCAATATAATTAAATAGGTGTAGAAAAAAATGTATAGTGTTAATTTATAAGAAATTAAAAAAATAACCAAGGTAATATAAAATAAATAAAATAGTTGAATATTAATTTGGGTAAATGAAAGTTTGTTTTTTTGAAAATTCTCAAAAAAATTAATTCATGGTGTCTACCGCCCTGGAATTCCTGAAAAACCTGAAAAAACACTGGAATTCAAAAAACCCTACTTGAAATCCTTGAAAATCCTTGAATTTTTGTATAATTCCTGGAAAAAGTAGAATTTTATGTTTAAACGCTGATCGGTTTAGGTTTCAGTTTACGTTTAAAATTTTGCGGTTAATTTATATTTTATAATTTGACGCATAGAATACTCTACTGGGCTCTTTACTGTAGAACAGTCGACAGTGGACTTTGACTTTACGCAATATCGTCATAAAGCTCCCGAGCTCGCAGAGTTTATAAACAAAAACCTAAGGAAGGAACAGTTGCTGGTATAATTCTTGTACAATATAAAGAAATATGTAAAAATTCAAAGTTTATAAATGATACTAAAAAAATAAGTATTAATGATAGATTGGATTGGATGGACTTTGTAGGCAATGAAAAATATAAATTATTATCTAATTTTTTTAAAATGATATAAATTATTTCACATGGAAATGCATCAGTCGACCGGGGCTTTTCAGTAAATAAAAATATTTTAGTAGAAAATTTAAGTAATGAATCTCTAATTGCACAAAGAATTGCCTACGACAGTATTATGAATCTCGGGGTATTAATTGTATAGAAATCACTCCTGGTTTAATATTTCACTTTAAAAATGCTAATATGAAATGGAAAGAATCATTGAAGTTAAAAAAGCAACACAATTTAAATGAAGCAAATAGAGCAGCAGTAAACAGACAACTCAGCAAAGAAATAGCAGACCTTAATAATAACAAAGAAACTTGTTAACAGAAGCTGAAACTATCAACGAAACTGTTCAAACTTTAGCTAAAAAACTCAAAGAATAATTTAAACAAAGATGTGGTACAATTTAGTTACACAAGTATTAAATGACCTGGAATTTTTTTAAATATGCACCTGCAAATCCTTAAATGTCCTGGAATTTCTTATTTCAAAAATGGTAGACACCATGTAATTAAATACCATAAAATAATTTTCTAAAACCAAACTAAAATATAATTAGTTGAAATATTGTGTGAAGAGGATTATTGTTGTATGAAAATATAATTTTGGATTTTGAATAAATAAATATTTTATAAAATAAAATTTATTTTGGAGAAGTTGTTATAAATTTGGATATTGGTGAAGTATTAATTTGATAAAGAAGGAAAGTGTGTTGTTGGTTGGAAGATGAGGAAGATTTGTGGTTGAGTTGGAGTCAGGGGGAAAGGTGTATTGTTGGAAAGAGGTTGGAACAATGTTTGGTGAATTTGAAATCGAGGCAGGAAGTGTAATTGCACGAGTTGTTTTTGAAAAGGTAGTTTGTAAATTTTAATTTTAGAAAGTGTTTATTTAATTATTAGAATTTATTGTTTTTGTTTGTTAAGATTTGCATAATTTTAAAGGTGTTTGAAATTTAACTTTGTGAATTTTATAAAAGATTAAAGTTCATGAATGCGATCCCTTTGGCGACCTTGAATTAGGAGATCTTTGAAAATTTATAAAAAATTATTTAACAAACTGAGCTAGCTGGAATTTTTAAAAATAAAATTGTATGCATTTATCTTAATTAGTAAGGGCATAGCAATATGTTAAATGTTAACGACAACTGGTACTAATAAAATTATATTTTTTTGTAAATACATTCGTATCAAGAAACTAAATTATTTGCCTCAAAATTAGTGATTTAAAGAGTAACAATAAACTATATTGTTGAAACAGTTCAAACATAATCACGCTGAAAATTTCAACGGTAGATAAGAACACAAACCCCGCTAGTTAAGCGTTAATACAAAAAGTGAGTATGCAAAATATGAAGACCGCATTCTGCCAATGAATATGAGTTTTGGAGGTCCCAAATTTCAATTTTTTTGATGTTGCCAGGTAATTTAATGGTCCAATATTTTTTTACATTGCAACTCTTCAGTTACGAAGGAAGACAGTATACCAGGGCTTGTAAAGTGTTGTAATGTTAATTTTTAGAGATGATAGAATGTAAAAATAAGTTATTAAAAAAAACAATAACAAAAATTAAGTAAATAAAAACTTTTATTGTTGATAAGAAACTGAAGTAACACAGAAATTTAGTCATAATTATAGATTTTTGCAATCGTTATTAACACATTTACATAAAGAAATACATATAATTTAAACCAGATTTTTTACAATTGCAAGACGTTGTGTAACAATCAAATTACGTTTGCAAGGATTAATTAGAGATTTCGGCAGAGGTGTCTTTGTCATTTTCTTACGGTACAAGTTCGATTCTCGTAATTCATAGCCAAATCGAACAAAATCTATAGGCAATTAGTGGTTCTGACGAATTTTTCCATAAATAAATATGTTTGTGCTAAAGCCTTCAAGCAACTTTAAGTATAAAGCATCAGAAGTACATATGACGTTTTGTAAATTTAAGCCAAAGCCAATATTTTGGGAAATCAGTATATTGACCTATCAGTCGGATATGAAAACAATACTTCGTCCCCGTACTTATCAATTAAAAGTGATTTGATAACTTAATTTTCTGTTACTGCATCTTCCATTTCAGTAAGTTCAGCCAACCGTTTGGATCTTTTTTTGTGCGCAATATTAAAAATTTGTTGCGTCGCAGACAATTCGGAGCACATATAAAGCTGTTTATTTTTATGTTTCGTTAGTTGACCAAATATCAAACATTTAATTTTCATGTAGTTTCTCCAGAAATCCTTACAGAATGATGAATATTATCACTATCTGAAACATTTGCTTCTGAAATAGAATCGGCAGTTTGTTCTGTTGAGGCGTTTGCGCAAAGTTTTATTAATAAAAATGTAGGTTGTTCCGTAAATAAAAGGTTATTATAAAACTGCATTTTCTTCAAGCGAGACTTTGGGTTTGGGGTGGCAATATATCTAGGCGGGTACGGGTAACAAAGCTCTGACCCATATCACTTGGTCTCTACGTCTTAAAGTCGTTCCACTGTGGAGCAAAGAAAATCGGAGAATTAGAATTAGAAACTCGCTGGAAGAAATTTTGTACAAAAGCCCTTAAATAAAACTTCTTATTTTTTCCTCACTGACATGGCTTGCCATACAATTTCTATGCCACGAAAAACATTGTGCTATGGAGTCCGGCTTATACAACTTCTCAATATTCTCACTGAATTCATCTTTTTGTCTATCTATAGCTTTTTTATAGTAACGAACGATTGTTGTTTTGGCTCTTTTACTAAATTACCTGATGAATCACAAAAGAATCACAGTAACTCGTTCGATCTCTTTCTCTTCAAACTAGTAATATGTAATGACATTTTTCACTCTTCAGTAAAAAAAAAACACATACACGATATAGATATTAGACAAATACAAAATTTTATTTTGTAATTTCAAAACATGACCTCTCTTACGACGTTTTCTTGGTCACCGATGCTCCGGTGTAATTTAGCAGCAGCGTACACATATGCACAATAGAGTACGGGGCAATAGGGCCAGGGAAAAAAAGGAACCAAAACAGCTGCCGGTAACATGTATTTTTATGTTCCTTAGGGTCTCATGTATACGTATTAGTCAACATTTCTCGGTCCTCATATTTTGCATACTCAAATACCTTCAGCGCGTGCTCTATATACGACAAAATTAAAATTTTTAGTTTGCTGTTTTTAGGGAAGCTAAAATTTAAAGTGATTTTTTTCAGATGCATAATTATTTACGTTCGTATAAAGAAAGCAAGAAACTAAATTATTTACCTCAAAATCAGTGCTTTGGTGAGTGATACCAAGATATCTTATACAAATAGTACTTAAAAGTTCATAAACAGATTAAATCCTTATGTTATGTGAATAATTAAACTGGATATTTCAACGATAGAGGAGAACACAAACCCAATGTTAGTTTTGCGTTAATACAAACATTGCAGGAAAATTTGGATTTCCTATTGTATATAAGTCTATAAGTTATTTTTATTATTAACAAAGTACTGGATAAAATTAAAAATTTTGTTTTGTTGTTAAACTAAAATAATTTCAAAAGATTTTGTCGCAGAAAGATATTATTTACGTTCGTATCAAGAAACTAAATTATTTGCCTCAAAATCAGTGCTTTGGCGAGTTATACCAAGCTATCTGATACAAACAGTACTTAAAAGTCCATAAACAGATTAAAATAGACCTTAGTTGCACCAATAATTAAGCTGGAGATTTCAACGGCAAATAAGAACACAAACCCTTTGTTAGTTAATGCAAAAACTAGAAAAATTCTCGTTATTTCCTATTGCATGTGTTATTTTTATTATTAGCAAAGAAGTATGTGCATAATACATGATAACAGTTTTTGTTTATTGTTTCTAAAGAAACATAAAGAAAATTAATGAAGGAGGAACCTTTTATACAAAACATTACGTAAATTGAATTATAATTATGTATGTAATTCAATAAAATAATAATGAATTTTGACAAACAAAGTAATTACGGAATAACTATGATAAAAATAACATTACACCTAAGAATATTTAACATATAAACAACAAACGATTTCTTCAAATTGATAACACGGGTTTCTTGTTTAATAAACAGTCTGTGTGTAACTATCCTAAAGCAAATTTTAATTTATTAAAATAACTCATTAAACAGTTTCAATACATAATTAATTATTGACATAAATAAACTGTATTCGATGTAGTTATCGCAGAAATGATAAAGATAAAAATATTGTAAATAAATGCATTTAACATACTTTAAATTAATCTACTAAAAACTATACAAACTTCCAGAAAATCTATTCGTTCGATTGTGTTTAATGTTTTCAGGCATAATCAAGTACTCAACTAGAACTAACGAAAAGTTTTATTGAAATGTTGATAAGGAAACGCTCAAAATACAACCGCCAAAAACTATAATAAGTAAAACCTGATTTTATAAAGAAGTACTTTAAAAAGAGTTAAAAGGAGGACTTTATACCAAAACTCAAAGCACTAAGAAACTGGTGACATGAATAAACTAAAAATGTTTGGTGATACTTTATTTTCTACTGAATTCAATATTTCGACTATTTTTTAAATTTTATTGATTTACAATCTTACGTATAAATAAAAAAAAATGCAAATTGTGTAAAATGTAATTAAACTAAATCTGTAAAATTTTAGCTTAATTTTTTGATAGTTGAAGATTTCACACTTTCAATTTCTGTAAAAATTCGTTAATTTCGTAGAATGCAACAAAGCTGCAAAATTATTTTTATTAAAATGCCTTAAGTTCAAACTAGCATTTATATTTGTAAAACTGCAGTGATAACATTTTTAACCCGCCAAAGAGATATTATGCAGACTTAAACTTATGTTAATAAACGTTTTAAGCTATTTTTAAATGATCCACATCTTCTGAAGACCTAAATCCACTTACAGAGAGTATTCAAATTAAATGATAAGATAACAAAATTTACTAACAAACCATCATTAACAAATATTAAATTTGTTTAAAAACGATAACCATTTCCAAAGAATCTAGCAAACACTTTCGTATATAAAACTGCACAAGCGCAAGTCTATCATTAGTACCAAAATATACATCTACCATGGCGGAAGTAACACGCTTTGCTTTCATTTCAATCGTGTTCCTTTACTGTTCAATCGTTTCTATTTCTTCATTTTCGGCAATACCATCCGTAGTAGCTCCATCGTTTAATAGGCTACTTCCGAATGTTACTTCAGATGTTTCAGAATTTGAAATTCCAGATGTAAACTTCAATATTGATCTGGTAGTAAAGAAATACACAGAGTTTCTAGCGACGGTACCGAAGGCGGTTTTGGATGATGCTGAAGCTTTGGTGGTAAGATAATTTTTAAAATTTTGTTAATATTTAAATATACGCTATGTCCTGTTTCAAAACGCAACATAGGGAAATTACATGTTTTAAAATTTAGTTTCTATGTCTATTATGGGTATTAAGGCAATAAATATCTGAATGAAATATGTTCAAACTTTTTTTCTTGCCATAATGTATTGAATAATTAAATAAGTATTACGTAACATTTCTTGTGAAATGCAAGCAATTAATACCTGCTTGAAACAAATAGGCGCATGTATCGATATGCTTGTTTATATGTAAATATTGCCAAAAAATTAGCTATATTAATTAATTATTCACTGCTTTATGCTCAAAAAAAATAACTTTGAACACGTTTCATTTACTTTAGGTACCTCAAAACCCAACTAAAGATAGGTAGAAACAGAAATAAGTTTTTGTATGTTTTTTCCTATGTTGCGTTTTGAAAAGGGATACCTGGCATATTTTGGGTTGTCATCTCCGATTTAGATTATTTTTCGTATTGTTTATCTTTTCCGCTAGAAGCCATGGCCAATTGTGTTTTCTCTCCCAAAAACTAAACTCAGGGCTAACTTCAGCTTTTTAATCGAACTAAGTAATAACATCCCATTAATTGCAGCCAGAATTAGTGGACAAACGTGGTTATCCTTGCGAGACCCACAAAGTGACTACGCCTGATGGCTACATTTTAACAATACATCGAATTCCTCATGGACGAAAAGGACCCTCTGAACACAGGCCAGCTGTTTACCTTCAACATGGAGTCATGTCATCTTCAGCTGATTGGCTAATTCCGACGCCAGAAAAAGGCTTAGGTAATTATATAACAACGACTTTGATTTTTTACCTAATGCAGAATGTTAAAACTAATAAAAATTTTCAGGTTATATTCTCGCTGACGCTGGTTATGACGTTTGGATTCCAAATGCTCGAGGAACCAGATATTCTCGTAATCACGAAACCTTTGATCCTGACAGTGCTAAATTTTGGGATTTCAGCTGGCATGAAATCGCTATTCATGATGTTACAACCATGATAGACTATGCTTTGAACAAAACTAAACAACAAAGTTTATATTATATAGGACATTCACAAGGGACTACCGTTTTCTACATTATGTGCTCTGAAAAACCTGAATATAACCAAAAAATACGAGCTATGTTCAGTTTAGCACCAATTGCTTATATGAGTCGTATGACTAGTCCTTTGCTTCAAATTATTTCCAGGGGTGAAGCAGGATTAGCGGTGAGTCACACTCTAACTATTTCCTTTTTTTTGGAAGTTCGCTAGAATTAATCTGTTATTTTTCTAGGTACTACTTAAAGCAATTGGAGTAAATGAATTCTTGCCAACTAGCAGATTCTTAGCACAAGTAGGAAAAATTTTATGTAGTGACGATTCCGTTACACAAATCCTCTGCACGAATTCGCTTTTTGCTATATGTGGTTTCAATGCCAAGCAGATGAACACGACTTTATTACCAGTTATTATGGGGCACGCTCCGGCTGGTGCAGCCACCAAGCAACTTTTACATTATGCTCAGGAAATTACATCAGGTAAGGAATGAAACTTATTAAACCTGTCAAAGCAGAACTTGCGTAGCCATTACTATCAAGAAAGACTGCACCATGACGAATAATCAATTCTTTTTCTTTAGTAACCATAGATTTTTTTCTAACACCCCATTAAAAAATACCCTCACTTTAATAAATCACTTAGCAGTAAGCAGATAAAAATCAAAAATTACAGTACTTTTAAATATTTGCGATAACTTGGTATTTTCAGTTTCCATAATCTAATATTTTTATTTTATTGTAACCTCAGGTAGATTCCGTCGATGGGATTATGGATATTTAGGAAACAAAAAAAACTACGCTGACAACGATCCACCAAGATATCAACTTAACAAAGTAACAGCACCGGTATATCTTCACTACAGCAAAAACGATTGGTTATCGAATGAAGTGGATGTTATACGACTATACAACGAACTTGGAAACGTTAAGGCAAAATTGTTGGTTCCTGATGAGAAATTCAATCACGCGGATTACCTCTATGCTAAAGATGCTGATAAGCTTGTTTATGAAGCTGTTTTGACGTTAATGAAACAACACTAAAACACAACCTCCAAAAATTGCATTAAATTGTTTATTAAGACTTGACTTTCGTTGTTCTACATTGTAAATATATCCACCTATGTAATTTTTAAATCATGAAACAATTAAAATGCTTTTAATTCTGACCACAAATTGCAGTTTAAATTAGAAATCTTTAATTTATTACTGGAATTATCAAATCGTATTTGCAAACAAGTAATCTAAATAGGATTAGAAAGTCCACGGTGTTAAAAGATAAAACGTGTCCCGAAATTAATTTTGTAACAGTAATAGTTATTTAAGTATCAAGGGCGGTAGGTGCGTTTTACCGGTCGAGGGTAAATGTGTGGAGACCGACGCGTAGCGGAAGTCTCCATTTTTTACCCGATACCGGTAGCACCTACGCCCGTGATGCTTATTACAATTTTTGCATAATCCATGCAATAACCAACTTAAATGAATATAAATTTGTTTATGTCAAAGTGACAATAATTGTGTGATAACTGTAACATTATCTAAAATGACAAAAAACACTCAAATTTTAATATTTTATTACTTACCGCCTCCCGATCGGTAAGTGAATGCTTACCGATCAGTAATTTGTAAGCATAACTTACTATTGTCATAATTAAATCAGTAAACAAGTCAAATTGACGGATCGTGCAAAATAGTAATTTTTCTACAACCACCATGGAAAGTGGGATTTTCAGACTTCGTCTCCATAGATACGAGTATTGAAAATGAGTGTTTGCCGAACAAGTGAAAATTAGCGTGCGGAAAGTACTTTCCGCACGCACATGCATGATTTTCGGTGCGGAAAGTAAACTTTCCACACGCAAATAAAAATCGTTCAACATGCTAAAGCAAAATCATGGATAACTTTTATTTTAAGAATACAAGTAGTTACGGGCTAATTAACATTAAAATTAAATGTACATGATACACAATTGTTAATACTAATTCCTGACGGCAAAGAATTGGCCAAATTGTGACAGTTCGGCTTGGAATTTAACAAATTGTGATTTGTTGTCGTAATAGCATCTGTCATTAGTTGAATTTGGAGAAGTGCTGAAATCTCAAGTGATTTACTAGTTGAACCGCTCGGTTTTCCAATGATGTTTTGGGCATTCATTACTTTATTTTGAACGCAATCATCTATATAGCCTTCTGCAACTGAGGAGGATTTCCATCCTCCATGTCTCTTCAAACAAAGAATGTCTGCTCCAGCATTAGCAAGTAATGTTGCGGATGTTCTCCGGAAGCAGTGACCGGTATATGCAGAAGAGTTGGGTAATTTCAAAAATTCGGCAATTTTTTGAGGGATTTTTCCAAGAGTGTTGACACCTACTGGTTGACTAAAACACTTTCCATTTCTATATGTCATAAAAAATCGTCTATTCTCGACAGTTGACGGACGAAGAGCAGCGTACTTTCTAAAAATTGTCAACCAATCTTCTTGTCCACTAGTTACTGTAAAACTCCGAGGTACATGTGTCTTAGTATCGGATATATTAACAATTAACACAGCATCTTTCTCTTGAAAATTGTCTATGGTTAATTTCATGAGCTCGTCTCTTCGGCAAGCTCCTGCTACTCCCAATATTAATGCAACCTACAATAAATTTTAGTATTAATTGGAAAATATAAACTATAAACCAACAGTCATGTTTACCTTCATCATCAAAAATGATTCATCTGGTGCTTCAAGAAGAAATCTACTGATCTCAGTTCTAGTAAAAATACGGGATTTTTTTGCTCTATAGCCCACAGATTTTCTTTTCAGGAAACCAATTAATTTTGTAAACTTCGAAATGTCTACATTATCCTCAACCATCAAACAAGTTTTCAGCATGGAGTACGAAGACCAAAGAGTGGATGACTTCATTTTCTTGGAATTTTCGGCGAAATAAGCCAGAAGTACATTTTCCGTAAATTTCTTAATATTTTTCTGTTTGCACCATGTAACAAATATGCTGCGTTCTCTACACAGACGTCTTTTAAGACGTCTGTGGTTCTCTAATATACCTGAATTTGGATTTCTCAGGTAGTAATTCCAGAGATGCAGCATTTGCAGCTTCAACAACATTAGGAGGAGTATTCGGGAAATCTTCACAATCACTTTCATTCATTTTCAATGGTTTTTATAAATTATTATTACATATGTCAAAAATCACAATATGAAAATTTGTAACAAATTGTCAGTCTCCCTAGCAATGAAACAAATTTACTCATTTCAATATAGAGTAGACTGTAATTTTAGTTATTACTTCTTTAAAAAATGTCACAATGACATTTGATGAATATCAAATTTTGTAGAAATATTTAATTTTTTATGGAAATGTGGTTGTAGAAAAAATAGTGTGTAATACATGTGTTGAAAACTTGTATTTGCCACTCTCATGTGACTGCAGCACTCACTATCGTTCGTGCTGCAAACTTCACATTCGTGTGGCAAACGCAAGCTTTCAACACTTGTATTACAATAGTTATTTACGATATGAGTATCGTAACAACTCGTATTACGATGCGAGATGGAAAGTTTGTCAAATGAGACCGCAGGTCTCGTTTGACAAATCCATTGAGGATCGTAATACGAGGTTACGATATGAATATCGTACAAAGCTTTATCTACTTTAATAAAATTAGCAAAAAAATTAAATATTTATCAATAATTGCCTGATGCAAAAGTTGACTGTTCCAATTTTCATTGAAATCTAATACGTTAAGGCTTGATTTTTTGTTTATTTGGTGTTGGTTGCTGTCAGTTTGAATGAAAATTGGAACAGTCAACTTTTGCATAAGGTAATTAATTATTGGCAAATATTTCATATTTTTTGATAATTTCATGCAAGTAGATAAAGCTTTGTACTATATTCATATCGTAAAAATCGTAAAAAGTGCATAATAAATGTTTATAACAAGTAAAATAACTATGAATTCTCTTGTCAATCTGTCATTTTTATGTCAAAAGTTATTACGATACTAGTGCGGTAATATAGTTCATTACAACACGATTTTTCGTTTCGAAATATTGATATTACGAAATGAAAGTAGATAAAAGTAATATACCACATAGGGAAATTACATGCAAGATTTAAAATTTCAGTTTCTATCTCTATTACGTCTCTATCACATTAGTGGTCTTTATCCTTCTAGCTGGTTTGTCGCAGTTTCAATCTAAACATTTCTTCTTCATTTCTCTGTAACTAGTACATCCTGTGGCATTCATGGTTTGTTTGATATATTCAAGTACGGATCTTTCCCTTCCGTTTCTGCCTTCCATTTTACCTTATATGATCGTTATTAGTAACCACCTCTTCTTATAGTATGGCCTATTAGTCTATCTCTTCTTCTCTGTATGTGTTTATTCTGTCTATCCAACTTAGTTGTAACATTCTTCTATGACACCGTTGTTCAAAAGCTTTTGCTTTGTTACAGTAGCACACTCCATATGGTATAAGTTTTAATAAACTGTTGCCTTGTATTTAGTGATAATGTATTCGATGTTAACATTTCTTCATTTGGTAGAAACTTCTCTTCGCCATTTCAATTCTTGTTCTAATTTCTCTATCACATCTTTCATCTTTAGTTATTGTCCTAAGAAGGTAAGTAAATTCTTCCACTTGTTGTAGCCTTGTCCCATTTAGAACGACATTAACATTTCTTCTATTTTGTTTTCCGCTATTTTAGTTTTCTTCCTGTTTATTTTTATATCATATTCGTTGTTCAATATGTTTTCCATTGCCTCTAATTGTGTGCCTAGTTCTTTTTCGCTTTCCGCCAGTAAAGCTACTACGCCGTCTGAATATCTTATATCTTATCATGTCAACTCTTACGCCATTAATTTTTATTCCTGCGGCCATCTTGTCTCTCATTCATTTATTGCTTGTTCTATATATTATATATAACTTAAAAAGTATTGGCGAGAGAGCACATAGCTAGGTACCTGTTTTAGACCGTTCATTATTTTCGCTTCTCCTTTTTCTGATCTGCGTCCCGAACATGCACCAATCGTTTGTTGTGAATGAAATTTTAAAATTTTATTCATTTTGGATCAGTAAAAGCACATGTTTGCTAAATTTTTACTCGCTCCTAAATACAAAAAAAAAATGTGTCCATTGAATGGGTACCAGTTTTATTCCTGCACAAGTTATCTTAAATGAAAATCTGCAAAACAGTTCTTAGAACTCGTCAAACATAAATGTAAGTTACAAGAATCGCAATAAACTTTACTTTTACTCTTGCAGCCCGGGTTTTTACATCTAACAGAATTCTTCAAATCTGAAACCATAACAGGAAGATGCTCAATCCTTCGCCTCGGTCTTGGTGTAGAAGTTTCAGAAAAGGTTCTTGAACTGGGGATGTTTCTTGTTACTAGCAATGAAGGCAAGTGAAGTTCAATTATATTTTCGTTATTTCTATCCTTTAATAAATATTCCGAGACACTTGTTTTGTACTCCAGGTATTTCATAATCATGCTTTTGTGCTGTCACCAAGTTGCTTTCTGTCATCCCTATACAAAATCCGAGAGTTAGCAATTCCGAGGTCAAACAGGTGTAAAATAGTCTTCACAATCCATTTCTTGGTTCTGTTTCCCATGCGATAATAGCTTATCATCCTGTCTATCAAATCTATAATCTATTCCACCCATGCACTGATTGCATTTTTTGACTATGTGTGGCCTAGGTACCCTAACATACTTCGTGTCTTTCTTTGTCCACCTTCTACATTCATCATGTGGTTCGATTTGTAAAGCGGTTGATGCAAAATGGATGGGCTTCATTTCATACCACTGCACAATGTTAATTTTTCCGTCAAGTCGCACATTTTGTTCTGATGAACCACGACCAAGTCGCGCCATTATCTTGTCTGATGTTAAATTAACAGTTTTGGGTATTCTAGATTTTATAATGGTTCCAGCGACCAGAATACTTTTATTTAACATGTATTCAAGCAGCGGTACTGCGGTAAAATATCTATCCACGTAGATGTGAGTACCTTTTTGATACTGTAATAATAAAAAAATTTCCCATATGTTGCGAACTTTTTGCCGGTCACTGTAGAAAGTGTTTCGTCCCCCTGGAACCATTTATTAGACTTAACAAGTTGACTTACTTTAATAAATAACAAAATGCGTAGATATAAACGGTGCTATAAACCAATGTAGGCTGCACTTTTTATAAACAAGTTGCAAATTTACCCGCCAGGAGGCCAATTACTAAGATTTGTTATGATATTAATTTGACTCCAGCGAATTTGAAAATCCCCAATTTTATCCCAGTTGAATTCTCGAAATGTATAAATTTACTTTAGAATGATTGGGGTACTTCGCCACCAGTTCCTGAAATTTAAAGTTAAACAAATATCTAACTATAAGAACACCAATGGTGAAAAATTCAAACAAAACTAAAAGTTTCAAGACCATACTGTAAACTTTCATTAAAAAAATATTTCTGTAGAAATCAGTTAAAAACTATTTGGAAAATAATCGGGTTATTATTACACGTACTATAAAATAATAATTGGTGTAAATATAAGTTATCAAAATTATAGGTACTTAATTTTTTTATAACGAAAGTAATAGCGCGTTATACCTAAACTAATTTATTAGAAAAGGCCTTTTTTGACGTGCATTGAAGAGTAACCCTATATTTTTGTTTACTAACTTTCTTTTTCCCGTTGTACGTTCACTGTTAGGGAACTCACTAAATTCACAAAGGTAAATTGTTTTCAAAGCTAATGATTTAAAGTTGTACATATTTAAGGATTAATTTGTTTTAAGAACGCTCATCATGACAATAACAAAGGGTTTCCTTACTGCAGCTGTTGTTATTGTTTGCTCTGCTACTGTATCTACAACTACATTGCCAGCTTCGCAGAAATTAACTTTTCAAGATTCACTCATTCATAATCTTCTGCCAATATCTAAAACTCCCAAAGCATCGTCAACGTCTGCAATAACAGACACTTCTACAATTCAGTTGAAAATATTAGCCGCTGACGTGTCATCTACCTCAGCACCATCACCATCGCCAGCGTTTGAAAAATCTAAAATGTCATTAGCTACTCCTACGTCGATAATGTTTGCAAAACAGTTCCAACAATCAGCTACTAATATCTCACTTACTTCTGATATTTTGCCAACATCAAAAATTCCCAAAATACTCCCAACTAAATTATCAAAATTTCCTTTTACGCCAGAAATTTCAACAGTCCCATCAGAAAAGCTAACAATTACTACACTAACCGTTCCTAAAGCTTTACCAGAACCAAAAGTTTCCGAAGCATCAATAAGTAATCCACAAGAACCTGTTCTACCATCAAAAATCCTAGTAGTTCCTTCAAAACAAACAACTGTTGGTATAGCTGAAATTCTTACGTCTAAAATTCAAGAACCGCTATCCACTAGTTCATCGGAGATTCATTTGTTGCCAGAAATTCTACCAGTAAATTCTACATTTCCGTCTTTCCCTATGGTTTTACCCATAACGGAAATCTTTAAATCATTAGCTGCTTCGCCAAAACCGAACATTTCTTCAACGACGTTAGGAAATTCAACAGCTAATTCAGTATTGCCGAGAATGGGGGTTTTCAAACCACTATTACCAATTAACTCAGCACTTCCAACGAAATCGATAGGAATAGCAATTCCCAAAATTTTATCTGCGTCTTCTGCTAGCCGTAAACTGTATTTACCATTATTATCATCACCGCTCCCAACAACAATTCCAGCTGACGCGCGTAATTTTATAAATTTTGATGTGAAATCGATAGTTACAAACTTTGCAAGTTTTGCTAGAACGTTGCCAAAGGCGCTTATAAATGATGCTGATGCATTAACCGTGAGTTTTTTATGTCATGCGCTCTGTTATAACAATTTTAGTGAAAACTGGAACTTATTTAAATTTTCCTTTAAATAGACTATTTTCACATTTTAGCCAGAACTGGCTGCTAATCACGGTTATGACTGCGAAACCCACAAGGTTGTTACTTCCGATGGTTACGTTCTAACTTTACATCGTATTCCCCCCGCTAAAGAAGAAGCCTCCACAAATACACAGGTTATATTACTTCTGCATGGACTATCAGGAAGTTCTGCAGATTGGATTATTGCAAATTCAGACAGATCATTAGGTACTCCAAATGTCGCCGAATCCGTCACAATATTAAACTCTTAAAACTCAAAACTGTAGGTTACATTTTGGCAGATGCTGGTTACGACGTATGGATGGGAAATAATCGAGGAAACGTATATTCTCGCATGCACGAAAGCCTTGATCCTGATGGTGAACGTTTTTGGGACTTCAGTTGGCACGAAATTGGGGTTTTTGATTTGCGAGCCATGATTGATTACGTTTTAGAACACACAAATCAAGAAGATTTATATTTTGCGGGGTACTCACAAGGCACTACAGCTTTCTACGTTTTGTGCACCGAGATACCTGAATATAATCAGAAAATCAAAGCTATGTTTAGTCTGGCACCGATTGCTTACATGAGTCACATTTCCAGTCCTTTATTTTATATTATTGCACGTGCTGAACCGATAATAGGGGTAAGTTTATATTGATTATATTTAATTATTTTACTAATTGATTCTTTGTTTAAGTTATTTTAAGTATGTCATTATTACAACAACAATGACAGAGGTGAGTTGAGTTATTGGCAGGTCCAATTATTGCTTACTAAACTCTTGTGGCTTTTATCCGTCGTGGTCCTATCAGAATAGCTATGTACCCTCAACGAGTTGCAGATTGTTTTTCACGAGCAGCTCATGCGTAAAAACTGCTTTATTCGAAGTTCCCCGAAAATTTACTCTTCCATAAGATATATAAGATGTCGGAGTTGTAATTCAATTAGTTCATCGTGCGTCTGACCACTGAGATTAAGACTGGTCCGAGTTCAATTGACATACACCTACATACATACATACACATACACCGAAAACACCCGACCGCTTTTCTCGGAAGGCAATGACAAATCACCGAGGTATTCTGCTAAATGTCTTCTCTGGAATAGAAGTGGAAGCACTTCCGTGGTTTAGAACTCAGGTAAAGATATAGGTCCCCTATGTCTGTAAGCTATTTGACACGCCCACTACATACATATGGAGAGAAGATGGCAACGCCTGCGTCTCACCACTGAGATTAAGACTGGCCCGAGTTCGATTCCAACAGCCACACATAAACTGAAAACACCCGACCGCTTTCCTCGGAAGGCAATGGCAAATCACCGAATTATTCTGCTAAATATTTTCTATGGAATAAAAGTGGAAGCACTTCCGTAGTTCGGAACTCACGTAAAGCTGTAGGTCCCCTATGTCCGTAAGCTATTTGACACGCACAGTACAGACATATAGAAAGAAAATGGCAACGCTCTATGAAGGGCATGCCACCTCAAGAAGAAGAGGATATAGCACTGACTACTCAAAGAATATCTTTTAGGCTATTTTCTTCTCTTCCTAACATATTCTACAGATATATGCCTCCTATATACGCTTGTGACAAGTTTTCCTGCCACTTATTTGTATTGTCTTATACCTAAAACGTTGTGATTATCTTGGATGAATTGTCTAGCACCAAAGGCTTTTAACTTGGGCTTGTCAGGTAGTTTCGTGTTGATGGACGCTGTCTAACCATATAGTTAGAGATCTCTCTCGATTTCATTTCTCCAATACGTTTCTCTCAGTGATCGATTTCGTCGCATGTTTTGGCCGAAATATTGTATGGCTAAAACGTGACAGTATACCGTCAACGATAATCGCTGAGTAATCCCTAGTTTTCTTAGTATTGATATATTTCTGTGGCGAGCAGTCCTAGATATTCACAGCTTACGCTACCAGAACCATATACTGAACACATTGATTCATTTTGAAGTTCTTGTTAAGATAGTCCAAGTGTCACAAGCATTGAAAACACTAACTTATTAACAATTTGGTATTTCTGGTTATGTTTCGGTTACCCCAAGTTTGCCACAGTCGAATCATAGCTGTTTTAGATAATAAAATGTTCCGGCCTATCTCACCGGTTCAACTTAACTATCTCGATTAGATTGTAATGACCTAAGGCATACGAACTCATGTACGACGTCGAACCCTGCATGATTGTTGTTTCCCCGATTAATAACCATAATATTTGTTTCAGAGCAATTTAATAACAATTCAACCCCTATTTTCAGGCCCTGTTTATAAGTTGAATAACTTCTCTTTTAATGATGATAGGAGTATTATTATTTGTATTTCTTAAGATAAAACAAAAACGGATCATGTTGCTTGATCCATTTCAATGTTAGAAGCTCTATAAAACTAAGTATCTAACTACAAACAAATGGAGAAAAAGCGGCAAAGACCTGTAAAAGAGCTTGCTACCTTCAGCAGAAGAACAAAATTAAGTTGGCGTCCTCAGTGGAAGGCTTTATTAAAAATGCTGGGTGGAGTTAGTCCCTGGGGATTGGATTCTGGATTCTGGATTATGGGTGGAGGGTGACTTACGTCACATACACTTAGGCCTCTTATGGGCCCATTGTGCTGCCTCCATTGCACCCTCCATTCTAGGCGCATCACTCAATCCATCCTAACCTTTGGATGAACCTGAGGATACTAACTAGAGGGATGCTGCTAATACTGGCCATACTAGGCCAGAAGTCCTCTAGCATGGATCCTCTAATTGGAGCGAGTGCAGAATGTGCTCTGCTGTCTCGTCTTCTAAGTCGCAACCCCGATAGGTTGGGTCCTCACTTAGTCCCATCCTGTGCATGTGCTTATTTCGTTTACAGTGTCCTGACAATATTCCTACAACAAGTCGTAGTGTGTCTCTTGACAGCTGTATACAAAAGTTTGCCATCTTCAATGAGGGGCTTCTGATCGCCATCCTTGCATGGTGGCATTTGTTCATGTTGACCCATCTTTTGCGGGTTTCCTATTCGATTAAGGTATTGAGAGCAATTGGGGATAGTGGGAGTGCAGGTTCGGGACCATAAAAGGGTTGTTCCGAGCCTTGCCTTGCCAAACCATCCGCTGGCTCATTACCATATACTCCAGTATGCCCTTTGACCCAAACGAGTTCTAGGACATTGTCAATAGCGACTTGCTCCAGAGTGCTGCGGCATTGGAGTATCATTCCTGATACAACTTTGCAGTTGTTCAGGGCCAACAAAGCAGCTATGCTGTCGCTTGAGATTCTGATAATCTTGTTCTCGATTCTGCGTACAAAAATTGCATTTGCACTGTGCATTATGGCAGCAACCTCTGCTTGAAAGACTGGGGCCAAGGTGCCTAATGATGTACCTACTTTCTTGGAGATCTAGGTCATCTGAGAAGATGCCTGCTCCTGTATCTTCTGAGGTTTTGGATCCATCAGTATAGATGGATATATCTGGCTCGGATGCATCTTCAGAATTCAGATAGATTCTGAAGTGCTTCCTGAATGTGTAGGTGGGTGGGAGAGAGTCCATTTTCGCTCCCAGAAGGGGTGTCCAAAGGACTGCCTCTCTTAGTCTCTAGGGATATTCTCGCCAATAAATTACAAAAGTAAAGGTGGCTGAAACACGATCTAAGAATATACGCTCTTCACCAAATAGTCAGAGAAATACTAGTTGTCGAAACATGCATAAGGTTTATTAATCTTTATTGTAATTTTGATAAGGTTCCTAACATTCAATATCCTAAGTTATTTATTTTTGTCGTTCTACCAATCCAGTCTGTTCTTCAAGGACTAGCCTCATGATGAATTCAGCGAATACATTAAATAATACAGGAGATACAACACAACCCTGTTTCACATCAACTTTGGACTAGAAGGATATCGACTTTTTGTCACCTAATTTAGCAGAACATATACCTGCTTCGTAAAGTACCTACCCTGATTTCTGTAAAGATTTTCCAATAGTTTTATTTAACTGTGTCGAAGGCTTTTAGGTAATCGTTAAGACATACGTAGACCGGTACATTTAATTATCTTACTTTCTTTATTATCTGTCTAATATTGAAGGTCTGCACCCTTGTACCTGTATTTTTTACAAATCTATATTTACAACCGTACTGAACCTCTAATTGTAAATACCCTGCCATCCATACGACTAGAACCTTGTTGTTCTTAGCCAGAAGCAATTTTTGTTCGTTTGAAATTAAAATACGACATAATTCAAACGACTGTCTGAGTTTCACATTTCAGCTTGAAAATACATGGATTCATTACAAAAGGTCTTTTTCGATCTTACGCCGTGTATCCAGCCCTTAGAGGACACTATGTCCTTTATTGTGTAGCTGTCTATAGTGTCTATATATCAAACTATCTTTTTTGACAGGGTGCGTTGGTTCCTTAGACTCCCTCATTGCGATCGCATATCACAATGATGGATTGCCGGTACCCATTCTTAAAATCGGACAGGCTACTCATATCGTTCCTGTCTGAAATAGTAGTTGCCAGTAGATGTAATTTTTGTACTCCAATCCAGACTTTCCATCCTCTGCATAAACGTCTTAAAAGGTTAGATACAGGAGAACTTCTTTTAGGTTTTATTATACCGTACATGATTCCATAGATACACAAACATGTTAGGCTCCATCCGTGTTCTAAATCGTGTTGTACTTTTTCGTTCATCTTAGGTACCATACTAAGGGACTCTAGGCCACCATAAGTCTTACTACCGCGGTATAATACTATTGGCCTATATTTGGTATCCTTTCTTATGTTTTCTCAAACATACGTCTGCCAATTTCCCTTTGCTTGCAATTTTATGCAGGTGTGAATTCCAATTCAATTTTGCAATGCTGAAAGTTCAACTTGGATATTCATCCATGTTCTACAACAAGTTGTTTCGTAATTAATTTATTTTTTCAATAGAATACCTCCTATTATTGGCATTATTTGGCCTTCTCATTTCATTTATAGTACAGACAATCTAATTCCGATCCAACAGAAAGATTTGTCTTATCTAAATACACATACATGATTTTAATAAAATTGAAAGAACCATTCAAAGGTAAAGTTCTAAAATAAAAATGCTAATAAACGATTAACCCACACTACCTCAGTCAAAACCTTAACTCGCATTATAATCTTTTTCTAGATTCTGCAGGGAATAATAGGGCTACACGAATTCTTACCAAAAGATACTTTCATATCTCAGATTGGAAGATATTTATGCGCACGTTCCTCAGTTACTCAAATACTCTGCACAAACTACCTTTTTACCCTTTGTGGTTTTAGCAATAAACAGATGAATACAACTCTGTTGTCTACCATGATGGGACACACACCTGCTGGTTCATCAACTAAACAGGTTTTACACTACGCCCAATTAATGACAACAGGTAAAAATAATATAAAGTTCCCAAAATTTGCCTTATAAAATTTGGAAAAATTACCAAAGTTAACATCACCTTTTAGGAAGGTTCTGCCGGTACGACTATGGGCGTCACGAAAATAAGAAAAGATACGGCAGAAAAGTACCCCCAAGGTATCATCTTCATAGAATAAGTGCACCCGTTTATATTTATTATAGCAGACATGACTGGTTAGCGGATGAAAGGGACATAAGAAAGCTTTCTATTGAACTAGGAAATCCCCAGCCAATACTATTAGTTGACGATGATAGCTTCAATCACTTAGATTTTATGTATGGCATAGACGCTCATAAGCTTGTTTATAAATTCATTCTTGAACGTATGAAGGAGATCGCAGCCAACACTTAAAATATTTTGTAAAATACCACGAACATGAAGTTAATGAATTAATTTATGATTGAATAAAATCGAAACTGGGTTTATTATTTGTTTGTTTAACCCACGTTCTCCTTACTTAAATTTTGTAAAACTGTTTAAAAAGCTAAAAACCCCATCGTAAATGCTACGATAAGAGAATCTCTTCGTTATTTAGTCATTACAGATTTAACCTTGGGAAACTTATTCATAATTTTTGTTTTTCTTATTTATCAGTTTTATTACAAGGTTATCATCACTGGAGCAACGGAATCTTTCACATGCGTTTATATTAGCCACAATTACTAATAACACTATGACTAAGAAAATCGATAAGAAGCGTGAAAATACACATATGTTTGAAAATTTAAATTAGTACATTATTTACACTATCTTGTTCAAAGCGTTATTGTAAGACTGTCTAGTCGTCTAGTGTGTTAAAATTTGTTCAGCATGGTAGAACTGAAGTATCTATTAATTTTTGTCGCTACTTTTACAACTTGTTCTACGTTTTCCTTCCCTTCGATTCCTTCAATACCATCCCTACCTTCATTGCCATCTTTTAATTTTTCGAACTTAATTCCAAGTATTCCATCACTTCCTAAAATTCCCTTCCTTTCAAAATTTCCTAAAATATCATGGGCTGATTCAATCCCACAAATTCCCCAAATTCCTATACCAAAAATGCCTAATATTTCTATACCAAAAATTCCTAAAATTCCTATACCAAAAATGCTTAATATGTCCATACCAGAAATGCTTAATATTTCTATACCAGAGGTTCCTAAAATTCCTATACCAGAAATACCTAATATTTCTATACCAAAAATTCCTAAAATTCCACCAATACCAGATATTCCTACGATAAGTATACCATCTTTATCTTCAATAAAATTTCCTTCACTTCCATCGATAGCAAAAATCCCTTCACTTCCTAATATAACTTTTGATATGGAATCAATTGTGACAAAATATTTAAATTATACGAAAACGTTGCCAATGAAAATTTTGGAAGAGGCCCGAGCTGCAGTGGTAAGATTTTATATATGTATATTTTTTAATTTAATAATGGTTTATAACCTCGCAGAACGCATAATGTATCGCTGTAAGTCCTAACTGCAAATAATCGCATCAGCGACGTTTATACCTTTTTCTAACCTGCAGGTCATTAGTTTGTATGTCATATTAAGAATTATAATTATTGGACAGAAAGTCAGAAGAAACGTAGTTAATTTTTAGTCTGTCATTTGCTATAGCTTGTGGGGCATGGTCTATATGTCCTAATGGCAAAAATGTTCCTGAATCTCATCCTTATTCTTTTAGTATGTGAATAAACGATGACAGAACGTGATGGCAGTCCAAAAGAGACTCATCACCTCAGTTAGTGATCAGAAGCGGCCTCCACACAATAATTGACATTATTATGAATGAAAGCTAAGCACTAGCTTTATAGTTACTATTAAAATTACGTGCACAGGGTACAATTCACTTTCACATTCCTGCGTTTTATATCTTACTATTTCTAAAGCATAAATTTTGAACGGTTGTTCAAGTATTTGTTTCGCATTTTACATATTACCATCATTTTCATTTTAACTAACAGATATAACGAATATATAATTTCTAGCCCGAATTGATAGAGATACGTGGGTATCCCTGCGAAACACATCAAGTTACAACTTCCGATGGTTATGTTTTGGCGATACATCGTATTCCCCATGGTCGACGTAAATTACCGCATAAGAAACAAGTGGTATTTCTTCAACATGGTTTGCTAGCAAGTTCAGCAGATTGGGTTCTTGCAACACCAGAAAAAGGCTTAGGTAATTATTTATTTTTTATGATCTTCCTTTGTACTGCTATGAGGCACTGATGGCATTATCCCACTTGTTGTGGAAGTGACAGGTCCCTATTGAATTTGCACCAAAGGGTAGACCGGGTGTCCTAGTCATGCTTGCAGTGACTTCCATTAACTAACGAATTTAAGCCAAAACAGCTTCATGGCGAATCGAAATAAAATCCTTTTTTAACGATATCAAAACCCCCCCATGGGTCTCTTGGTGGCTTGGCCGATTGGACATCTGCTTGACAACCAAAAAAACGCAGCCAAATTTGTAAACATACACCAACTAAGATACGAATCCCGTTGAAAAGGATTAAATTAGATGATCAGAAGGACGTAACCAGACGGGGCCAGCCACATGGAAAAGAATCGTTCGACCCAGTTGCTCTTTTGAAATACTATACCATTACTAACTGCCATGCCCAAAGCTTTATTTCTAGCCTTCAAAGATTGTTTACCCACTTCGATTTACTTCTAATTATAGTCCAAATGGCCAACCACCACATCAATCCTCCAAAGTAAAATGCAAAAGATACTAAACTCAGAAAATTTGTAGGGTACATTCTGGCCGATGCGGGTTATGACGTCTGGATGGGAAACACACGTGGAAATAGATATTCTCGTAATCACACGACTTTAAACCCCGACGATGCCCAATTTTGGGATTATAGTTGGCATGAAATGGGAATATATGATGTACCAGCTATGATAGATTATGTACTAGAGAAGACTAAGTATAGTAAATTATACTACGTGGGGCATTCACAAGGTACCACTGCTTTTTATGTTATGTGCTCCGAACAACCAGAATACAACAACAAGATTAAGGCTATGTTTAGTTTGGCGCCAGTTGCTTACATGAATCATATGTCAAGTCCTCTATTTCAAGTCATGGCTCGTGGTTCGAAAGGAATATCGGTATGAATTAATTATTTATTATTTTGAGTTTCAACAATTGCTATCTTTTCTTTTTAATATAAAAAAGTCACATAATGGTCGTACGTTCGTTTGGCAACCAACAGGAAACAGGTTCAAAATTTAATGGTGGCCAGATTTTTAAAAATCCGTAACGATACAGATGCAATTTCCTTTAGATAGAGACACATTAAATAAGTTAGATTGCTTTATTTAGAAAGTTTAAACGAAATACACTGCTTTTGCTTTAGAATAGGAATGCCGTATCTCATTTTATTTCATTGTCCCTTAATTTGTCAAAATAGGCAACACATATCACAACTGCCTTCAATTTGCACTTTAACTTGTAAACAGTTGCTGTGCATTAAAAAAGACACGATTATTTGAACAAGCTTGTGAGTTTAATTGTAAATACCGATTTGTCCCATTTTTTTGTTGTTATATACTGTAATTGAAAATATTTGAAAACTTTGCGTGTTGCCTATTTTGAAATATTTATGAGGGTACGAAAAAATGTTATGAATAGAAACCTAATATTGCAATTTTTGGAAAAACTAGATTGAATCAAAGAATAATGTATGCTCTTTAATTGAACTTCACGTTGAGCGCCACGTGCATCCTTACGGATGCACATAAAAGTTTCCCAGGGGACCACGTGCATCTTATAGGCAACACGCACAAAGGTTGACGTTCTAGCACTAGCTCATAGTATCCTCAGAGATGCTCACTGCCTTATAAAACTATAGGCGATTGAAAAGGTTGGTCCGCTGTGCCAGAAAATGTCCTTGGAAATTTTTGTCTGAGTCATAGATAACTCACAATACCGTTATTACGTGTGAAAACGATCAAAAAAATTGTTTTGTTATGGTTTATTTAAACTCAAATACAAACATTGATACCAGTAAAAAATAGAAATAATCAAACATTCTATATATTACAGATTTATTTCGTACAAGTGTGTACGGTACAAAAACAAATAATACACATACACGCTACAGAAGCTGTACACTTACAATGAGTTTGAGTGGTTTTTCTTTGTGCATATGCTCTGCCCTGTTCTTCTTTCAATTTTTGGTAGCATGTCGTACAGCGACTTTTTTTCTCCGTTAATTGTAAAGAATGCTTCAATCCGGTAGCCGGTACGGGATTTTGGGGCGTATTTTTTGGCAGTTTTAGCAATCCTTCTGCTACACTTTCCTTGAACCTGGTAATACTCATTTTATTTTCTGTTACTTTCTGGAATATAATGGAAGCATTGACAATAACCGTTCCAGTTAGGAACTATACAGGAAATTTTTCTTTTTAGTATACATATCCCCTATGTATACTTTTAAAATAAACGCAATATGTAGGCAACCAACTATACACTGAACGTCACGTCACGTGATGCGTAAAGGTTATGTTTCATGTTTGTAAATAATAAAAAATAAATTAAAATTAGTGGAATATCAAAATAATTTTAATTCAACGATTATTCTAAAACATAAAATATCAACAATACAAAACAGAAATGAAAATAAAAACAACAACAGTTAAAGACTAATTTTTTGACATTAACTTAATTTCATGATTTAAAAAATTAGCATGCTGTGGCAAAAATCATCAAATTAAGTTAATGTCAAAAAATTAGTCTTTAACTGTTGCTGTTTTTATTTTCCTTTCTGTTTTGTATTGTTGATATTTTATGTTTTCGAATAATCGATGAATTAAAATTATTTTGATGTTCCACTAATTTTCATTTATTTTTTATTTACAAACATGAAACATAACCTTTACGCACCACGTGACGTGACGTTTAGTGTATAGTTGGTTGCCTACATATTGCGTTTATTTTAAAAGTATACATAGGGGATATGTATACTAAAAAGAAAAATTCTCTGTATGGCTAGTTTTCTATACCACTTTATACCTTTTCTCAAACATGGAGCTTAAGCTTTGAGCCGATCAGACAAATCTATATATCCTTTCAGGGTATTATAGTAAACAATAGCTGTAGGGTTTGCTACCTCCCCTCCACGTCTTTTCACAGTTACTGTAGAATTGTCATGTTTCGTACTGAGAATCAAGACATCCCTTTTATCTTTCCACTTACTGACCACACATCCAGTATTACTTTGTTGGCTAACAATCTGTCCAGCGGTCAATTTTGCAGTTATCACGTCTTTGGGGTTATTTTTACGATTTTTACGATTTACGATGGGCAACGTTCCAACTAAATGTGTTTTTCTGTTTGTCAATTGTTGTGCTAGTGCTACACTAGTGTAATAATTATCGGTGCATAGCGTTCTCCCACTATCCAAACAACCTTCCATAAGAGACATCACTACATTTGATGATACAGGTTGATTACTATTATCTATTTCTTTCCCGCAATACACTTTTAGGTCATATGTGTATCCGCGGCTAAGACAAAGTTTGTACAATTTAATTTCAAACTTATGACGCTTGTTTTTTATGTATGGACGGAACATTAGTCTACCGCGAAAAGGCACTAATGTTTCGTCAATACACACTTCTTCACTAGGTGTCACTAGTAACTTGAACCTTTCTAAAAGATGTTCTGTTAGGGGATTTATTTTGTGTAGACGACTGGTCGAAGGCGCTTCATTATCGTTCAGGTGAAACATTTTCAGTAAAATTTCAAAACGATGATAACGTTTTGCAGATTTCATTCTTGAACAGCGGTCTTTCTCGTGCCCAGTGGTCCCTCATTTGAGGAAATCTACACAAACCCATCCAGAAAATTATTCCCAAAAATGTTTCCATTTCGTTAGCGTTAGTATCTTTCCATTTTGTTGTTCGGGAATAACGCTGTTGAGGGTTTCCTAAGCACTGTAATGCATATTTGTTAGTTTCGTTTACATACTATATGAGAAATTATTTCATCCGTAATAAATAATTTGTAAAAATCATATGGCGTGACGGGATTCTCATTGTTGACAATTTCCATGTTTACACCAGCGTTGTCTTCAGTAAACTGAAAATTTTTAAGTTTGCTGGCATCTACTGGTCCCCATGTCACATTACTGTTTACTGTTTCTTCATCTGAACTTTCATCTAAAAAATTAACAATGACATCGTCAATTGCGCGATCAACGTTACGAAAGACAGATGGGACATCTGCGACGATATTGTCGTCATCGGAGTTTTCATCAGATAAATCAGCAGCATGGAAATTTACAGGTTGTAAACCGCTTTTTTTTTAAGTTGGGGGTTTTGAGAGTTCGGCTAATAAAGTAGGTTTTCTAACATTATCGGATTTTTTTTACCACCTAAACCTGTTTATAACAACACTGTTGTGACTAAAGCAGCTCTATCAATGACTTTATGTAAACATACCTTTTCGACGTTTAGCCTGTGAAATACCGTCACTCTCAGCAGAACTTGCATCTGTTTCCGATTCTGATTCTTCAGCAATGTAATCGTCTGACGAATCATCTAAGTTGGCATATGGATCATCTTCCTCATCCGACAGAAATTCCTGCATCAGCTTTTCCAAGCGTTTGTGCACTCCTTCGTACGTAGCCATGGACACACTCGATTACGACGATTACCTTGCCACTTCCAGGCACAAACACTGCACTTGCATAAATGTTACAACGCACATGTGTTTGTTGAAATATGCAAGTTTGAACTTCATCTACAAAGCTGTGCGCGTGCATCCCTACAGATGCACGTGGTCCAATATGGAAAGTTTTGACTGGTGGCCCGATGCATCTAATCGGATGCACGCCAATTACTAAGTAATTAAAACGTTAAAATTATAAAATTTTACAAGAAACGTCTCAGTACAACACTATTTACCGTTTTCAATAAAAAAATACATGTGGACCGGAGGGAAATTTAATTTTTAGTATACGTGGCCCTCAACATGTTAAAATATTAATCGCGAAATTTCAAAAAACACGAAAATTAATTACTTTTTTGCAAGAATTATTTTAAGCTGTAATAACAAACATTATACATAAATGCAGTTACTTCATTAGAGTAATTTGCAGTTAATAAACGTTGTTTGTGAGAAATCCAATGAAAGTTATTTTAGGTTATTACCAAGTTGGACAGACAACCTATGTTACACTACTGTATCAAAGTAATATAAATTTCATTCGATCATGCATTTAGGACCTTTTACTGGTTTGAGTGGTTTGCAACTTGAGAAGACAGTTTTTTCTTCTATTTTTACCGGTGTCACAAATGTTCGAATTAACGAAAATTTCAAACCTTTAAGAATCAATCAGATTTCAAAAATTAAAAATTAATTAAGATTTACAAGAAATAACTACAAGAATTTTAAATTCAAAATTATCAGCCTAGAATTGGAAATCACTTTTAATTAAAATACAAAATTTTGATAATTAATCAAAAATCATTCCAAAAACGAATTATTTTAGGTTGTCGTGGAAATAATATCGAAAATTTGCAGAATATTATACGAATCTAATTTTTTACGACCTTCAATGCAATGTTAAAACTAACCAGCACTTATAAATGGCTCTAAAAATATTATTATTATTTCTTCCAGATGTTATTACAAGTGATGGGTATTAACGAATTCCTACCATACAACAGATTTGTATCCCAAACAAGTTTGATTTTATGTAACGAAGAATCAGTGACACAAGTTCTCTGTACGAACTCAGTTTTTGCCCTTTGTGGTTTTAACGACAAACAAATAAACCATACATTATTACCTATAATTATGGGACATACACCTGCTGGGTCCTCCACAAAACAACTTTTGCATTTCGCACAAGAAATTATATCAGGTATTAATATTTATAACCTTAAACTTCTTTAAAGTAGCTGTTTGATAATTCCTAAGCTTTTCAATATATTTAAACTGTATTTAGTTCGCATAAAAATGTGGTTAAAGAGCAAGTTTTACAAAGTCCTGCTAGTTTTTAACTGTCACACACTTAATAAACCAAAATTCAATTAACAAAGATTAAGATGGAAAATATTTGAAAGTTACCTAACTTTAACAAAAGATTCTAAAACCAACCCTAAACGGTTAGAAAATCCTACAGCAAAGAGTCAATTTTACTTCGTAACCCCTTACCCTTTGTAACTAGGCAACCACCCAAACTACGCATAATAGATTTGCCTGTGCCGTGTAATGTGTGTTGCCTAAGTAGAGCGAGTAAGGAGTTGCAAGAAAAAATTGGTAGATGTATGTAAAGCCATTCTTCGGATTGATATTTTTAAATTGATTTTAATTGAGTATTTAGCTCCATACACTGATTTGTTGCTGTTTCTTAAAGAAAAATAAACCTATATTACTTTTTAGGGAAGTTTCGTGAATTCGACTATGGAACGTCCACAAATCAAGAAAAATATAACAGTAGCGAACCACCGAGTTATCAACTTAGTGATATCACAGCGCCAGTATATCTCTTCTACAGCAGAAATGACTGGTTATCGGGAGAAACAGACGTAACAAGACTGTTTAATGAACTTGGAAATGTTCGGTTGAAATATTTAATAGCCGATGATAAATTTAATCATCTGGATTATCTTTTTGCTACAGAATCATCTGAACTTGTTTATACTCCTATTCTTAAACTTATGAAATTACACTGAAATTTATCAAAATAATTTTACGGTAAAATACAAGGTATTACCTAGTATAATTATAAATCTATATTCATAATGTAAATCGATGTTCTTGTTATATTTTTATGTACTTATTTAAATAATGACATTTAGAAAATCACAGCAGCTGCTTTTGTTTCCCTCTATATTTTTTTAAATTATTGTAATCCGGTTTTCACAATTAATTAAAGTTAAAAAAATGTAAATCTATAAGTATTAGGAAATACGATTAAGATTTTTTAAATTCAAAAATAAAAAGTCACTAATAGTTATTTACATTACAAGTTGCGAAAGTTTACTTTTAGGTTCGAGGTGTTTTTGAATTGCCGAGGCGCAGCCGAGGCTAATTAAAAACTCCGATTTTTCAACATAATCTTCTTTCAGCTCTACACATTTTGCCCAACGATGTTCTAAAGTCATTACGCCGTTTTCATAAAATGATTTTTCCTGGTTTGCAAAACAGCCGTTCACAGCATGAACCACTTCATTGCTGTCGGAAAATTGTTGTCCTCCGAGCCATCTTTTGAAGTTCGGGAACAAAAGGAAGTCAGGCGGGTCCAAATACGAGTACGGCGGATGATCCAACAATTTGAACCTGAGTTGATGGATTTTAGCCATGGAAATAGCTGGCATGTGAATAGGTGCATTGTCTTAATGAAAGAGGTCGCTTTTTCTTGATTTCTTCACTCAAATTTTGCAGAAAACCTGCGTAATACTCCCCAATACCTGTCCTTTCTTTTTCCAGGTAGTCAATAAAGATCACCGATGCCACGACCTTGCCCCCCTTGGTTGTCCATTATTGTTATTATTCTTTCGACTCAGACGTGTAGTGGTGGACCCCACGTTTCATCGACGGTCACAAACCGGCGCAATAAGTCATTGGGGTTACGCCGGACGCACTCCAAGGATGCAGACAAATGTCCATTCGAACACGTTTTTGGTCTAAAGTCAGCAAACGCGACCACCCATCGCACACAAAGCTTTTGCATGTCCAAATGTACATGTAAAACATTATGAACTCATTCGGTTGAGATCCCTACTATATCTGCTATCTTCAATCTTCGGTCACGCAAATTTATTTTGTGGATCTTAGCCACCATATCCGATGTTGTCACATCTTGAACGTCCGCTGCGCGGTTTAAAGTAGCAATCCACAAATGTGCGGTCTTAAATGAAGAGGAAGGCTCGCCAAGGACACGATCTACTTTTCTTACTTTTTATGACGGCACGAAGCTCGTTTCTGTTCATCATTTTTGAAAATGCTTACTTCGCATACTTCGCGTGGCCAAACAATAATCGCATAATGCACTGAGCTGAAATTCGGCAAGGGCTCATTTGAAAGATTAAACTTTATTGGCCGTGCATCGATTTTGATTACGGTGCTGCCATCTCTGCGTCGTTTACCTTACTTTTCAAACGATCCACGTAACAATAAATATACAAAATACATAATAATACATAGCAATTTTAAACATAAAAAAAACATGTAATTCATTCGAAGTTTGGCAAGTTAATTCCAGGACTTCCACAATAAAAAGAAACACGATTTAAGTAACACGAAAAATTTATCATATTCATTCAAAGTAATCTCCATTTACATGAATACATTTATTGCAACGTTCTAAAAGTTTTTGAAAAAAGTCAGAAAAGGCGTCAGAAGGAATTGCTTCCAATTCGGCGATTATATCTTTTTAATGTCTTCCATGTCCTGAAACCGTTTTCCTTTGAGAACAGTTTTTACTTTAGGAAAGAGAAAAAAGTCTGCTATAATCTCTTCATCACTTCGACGTCAGTCGGCGATCTTTTGCCACAATTTGCCTTTGCGATCGAATCTGCATTTCGAGCGGTTAACAGTCGGCCGGATCTAGCGTCATCTTGTACATCCTCACGACCATCTTTGAAACGTTTAAACCACTCAAACACAGTAGTACGACCTAAGGTATTATCACCGTACACACATTTTAACATTTCGTAAGTTCCTGTCGCAGTTTTGCGAACTAGCGTCTTGCGAAGTAACTGACAGCTATTCGATGTTACTATTAGCCAAGCCTTATTGATAAAAGTGTGAACTAAAACATGCTGCTTTAGTTTTGGCTTAATATCGTGTATCTTTAGAGCTGCAACGTCAGACCGGGAATTAAATTGCAAAACCTCGTATATTAGAAATTAAACTTAATTACATAGTTACCTAATTGTTGCTCCGTGACCGAGTATAGGCTTCCCCAAGACTATGCCACTGACTGTTTTGAGCTACATGGATTCAATCGTAGTTGTTCTTCTGGTTTCCATTTTGTTATATATTTTGCCTATCTTGCCTCCTGACAAGCTATATGACCTGCCCATTTCCATTTTTGTGAATTGCATATTTCTTTTATATTCTTCTTTAAACCTAATTTTTTGTTATGTTTTCCATTCTCACTATGTCCCTTATGTTTATTCTTGTTGTGTATCTTAACCATAACATCTTATTTTCTGTTACTTGCAGTTTATGCAGTTGTTGACCACGTCTATGCGGCATAAGTTAGTGTGGGTATCACGCATGTACTGAATATGCTTCTTTTCTTCTTCGTACTTAGTGGTCCTTTACAAATTATTAAATAATATTATGATTTTCGTATTTAAAATTAATCACAATGCCAGATTAGATTAGCAGAAGATTCAACGTAACGTAGTAGCAACACAAATATCAAAGCAAAAAAGTCAAACAATATGCCCTCGTTTTCCTTCTGAATAAGCCCCTTAAAAAGGTGGGCGACACGTTGAGTTCTTCTGTCTCAACAATGACACGATTTCAACTCGGAAAACGTTTTGTTAATACTGACACTGACCGTGGAAGTCTTCGAATTCACTTTAATTATATTGTAGGTATTTTAATGTGTATAAAAAAGTGTAATATATTTAAGTACCTATGTAATTGTAAGTCTGCTAAATAAATCTCGACAATTACTTTTTTTGTAATATTAATATATTTAATAATAATCTTTTGTAGCAGTTTTATTTATACAAACATCTTTTATTCATTTTCCGACAAACGTTTAGGAATGTTACTTTCCCACACTCATTTTGCGTGCGGGAAAGTCCACTTTCCCGCACGGAGTTAAGGAAACTGCCAGCGATTTCTGAAAAATCAGAAAATCGCATAGCAACCATCCTTACTAGATTATTACTTTAAAAGGAAATGTCAAATTTGACAACTTGAAAACTTACAAAATGATAGTTTTTGAACGATTCCTAAACGTTTGTAGGAAAAACGTTGTTCATAACACGTGCGGGAAGAGCGATTCCGAAACTCATGCAGGTACAAAAACTCGCTGCGCTCGTTTCTGTAACGTCCTGCATTCGTTTCGGAATCGCTAACTTCCCGCACTTGTTATGAAAATAACTATTTCCAAATATAATATTATCAATGTCGAATGAAAGTGAAGTTCAAACTAAAAACTTTGAATGTTATCAAATATGACCAGCTTAAGACTGAAAGAAAGACTAAAAGGACAACTTGACCCTTGATTCTTCATCTTTAACCATGAAAACTGAGATTAACGCAAGCCTATTCAATTTATTTATAACTCACTATCAAATTAAACGACTTGCAACTTAATTTGATGATTATCTTAAATACCACAATTGTTATCACTACATTAAGACGATACAAAAATCAATTAATAGATAACTCATCTACTATACGAGTAGAATTGCAATAAAATACGTAATAGAAAATGACTCTAAAAGATATGACTTCTGAATCATGTAATCATTGAAAAATTATTAATTGATTTTGATAACATTTTTCTGTTATGACTACATATTTGAAGCAAAACAGTCTGTAAGAACTTGACAAAAATAATATGTCGCATCAAGATATCTCATGTGGCTTATAATTTTTACCAATTGTGAAATCTGATCAAACTGATCAAAAATCAAAAAGGAAGGTTTTTTGAAATTTAAAACGTGGCGAGTTTCTACAACTAACATTGTCAAGAACTTTCCACTAAGTTATGGAAATTCGTATTTAGCAAAGCTTACCGGCGGGATTGATAATTTTACGAAGATTTTGAAATACTTCAAAGTAACAAAATAGGGCGACATTTTTTAGCTTTGTAGCGTCTCCATTCTTAATAGGCACAATCCGTAACGCTTTACAATTCTGCGGAAATACAGCTTGTTCAAAGCACCTGTTAATGAACATAAAAATTGAATTTGTTAGTTTAAATGCGCACGTCTTTAATAATAAATTTGAAATGTCTTCTAAGCCTTATGTTTTTGTATTTTCTTAGATTGTTAATTACATCTAAAACTTCACAAACATCAGGGTGAATTAAGAAATAACTTTTATGAGAACACAATTTAATAATTACAAGTAGCCAGCACTTTAAATGAAAAAAATGTTGATGTATTTTACATCTTTGTAGTATTATTTAACAACTGAGTAGTAGCCCTGATCACATAACAATCAGATTCGCCAAGTTAATGTAAAATTTGGCAGGCAGTTTTATGATTAGTTTGCCTTCGGTTACCAGATGGTTACCAGCACTGCATGAGCAGAAGCGACCCTGAAGTGCTTGGAATCATACAAATCAGCTGATTCTAAGCATTTTAGAGTCGCGTCTGCTCGTACTATGGTGGCGCCGCCTTGCAACCGAAGGCAAACTAATCATAAAACTGCCTGCCAAATTTTACATTAACTTGGCGTATCTGATTGTTATGTGATCGGGGATAGTAGTATAGTCGCTCTCATTTTGTTATGAACCAACGGTACTTTTGTAGCCTGTATTAAGTTACCGTGCCGGTTTAGTAACCAGCACGTGTCACTAACTTCACGTAAAACTTTTGTAATGAATAAAATGTGAATTAAACATAGAATTTATTATTTATTGGAAAATTCCCAACAAAAATATTTCAGTTTTTAATCATATGAACTAAACATGTTTTTTGCACTCCTGGGCGGAAAGTGACTACTTTACGCCCGCGAAGAAGGGCGTAAAGTTAATTATTGCAGATCCCGGGCGCACTTTACGCCCGCGTCAAATTAATTTAAAATATCACAATAATTATTTATGTATCAAGGGCGTAAGGAAAGCGATTTTAGCTCGCGGTGTGAATATTATAACCCGAGGCTTTAGCCGAGGGTTATAACACGCCATAATAAATGCATGATTTTAAAATAATTTTTCAAGTAGTAAGTTAAAAAAAATAATAAAATGTTTTTATGTAGTAAGGATCTACTTCGATACTTAATCGAAATTTCTAGAAGATTTAGTAATTATCAGCAGCATTAATTATTGCTAATAATATTAAACAATAAAATAACCGATAACACCTAAAAAATGTGTTGAATTTAGTTTCATTCATTCATTGACTGATATAGGATAATTAATGAAATAAGTCTCTATTAATAATTTGATCCCTTAAACCTTTTACAACATCTTATGGAACGCATAAAATCGTTTAAAGGTCAATTTAAGCTATTTATCGGCATTTCGAGGGTTAGTTTTTTAAATCGGAAATGTGACATTAAGTATGGCTTAAACTTCAAAACCTGCTGCAAAGGTTAACCATAAATAATCGTATCGTAGGATTAAACCTGCAGAATGAATGTGATTTTCAAACCAAATGGCGATAACAATAATATCAACACAAAATAAAACAATTCTAGAATCAAAGGTTTTATTTAGCCTTCCATTTATTAAATTCTTCACTTAAGTAATTAAAATTATTCGACCTTTCAATGCGTCCAACGACTTATTAAAGAAATTTCGCTTCTTACAGTTCTTACTGCTTTCGATTGTAAAATACGGGGTAGAGTCAAAAATAAACCGAACTTTGCGGCCTGCGCATTAAAGACGACAGCTATAAAATGCGCATGCATACGCAATGTTTGCTAGACATGTCGAGAACATTCTAGCACACTACGTCTCGTTTATCTGTCACAAATTAAAAATAACGCTACATTTAATACAACACTGTTAGTGCGCGCTGTCGGATCGCGTAAATGACGCATCGCGAGCAGCGTGTAAACATTAAATTTTGTACGAAACTCAGTAAAACATTTAGGCCCGGTATTTCAGTGCAGGGTTAAACCAGAAATTCTTGGTTACCCGTTTATTTTTGTGGTTAGGTGTATTTCAGTACGTAGTTAACGCTAAAACCGGTTTAATCTAACCCAAAAGTTAACCCAGGCCACCCGGTGGTTTAAACCAGGAATTGACGTTTTTTCTAAGTTACACCACTTCTCTTTTAAAATTTTGGCACTACGTGGCACACAACCAGGGCCGTTTTAAGCCTGCTGCAGGTCCGGGGCTAGACATTTGGTTGCCCCCCCTCCCCCATAAAAAAAAATTGATTTGTGCTTTGTGCGTATTGAAAAAGCGGTGATTAAGTTCAAATTTTATAAACAATTGAATAAGAACGTTTTATTTGCTCATTAGCTAATTAAGCAGTTTATTCTCTCATTAGGCCCTATCTTACATACTAGGGTAGGCCCCTTGCCTTGATAGACCCGGCGCTTCAGCCCCCAAAGCCCCCACCTTAAAACGGCCCTGCACACAACCCGACACAGAATTTAATTCGGGGGCCAGTTCCAACCAAGCCTTCGCCTTTTGGTTGTTGGTAATTACAACGGTTTGTTTATTTTCCAAAACCATCCTTTCTTTTGTTGACCAATTCAGTCAGCAAGCTGACTACGCTTTCGCTGAAGTTTTTGGACCGTGAGCGTTCGTTGTTCATTATAATCATTATTATCGGTAAATTAAAAATAACACAATACACAACAGCTGCTCTGCGGAAAATGTAAACAAGAACATGTTATTTTCAATCTTTCATTTAATGCGCATGCGCAGCTACGACAATTTGCCGAAATGCCTAGCAACATAACGAAATTTTGGGTTTGTAAAACTAGATTTACTTAACCCAGATTTATACACTGAACTACCCACTACGAAAAATAAACTTCGTTAAAAATTAAACGAGATTAGTTAACCAAGATTTTAACCCTGCACTGAAATACCGGGCCTTACTGAGATAAAGGCTCGCCGGTTTAATTCATTAGAAGAGGTGAAGAGCTTTGTGACAAATGCGCTTGGAGGTAACTAAGAATGGTTTACAGGACTGTTTTGATAAGTGGTACGGACGCTGGCAATAGTGTGTCGCCGCTGAAGATGCTTACTTTGAAGGCGGTGTAGTGTAAAAGCTTGTATAATAAAGTTAATAAAAGTTTTGTTAAAAGTTCGGTTTATTTTTGACTCTACCTCGTATAAAGCCTGAAGCTAGAACAGATTAAAAATAATAAGTTTTAAAGCATTTCAAGAACTTTTTCTTAAAAATATCCAACCAAAATATACAGTTATTTAAAATTACAGGAACACTTAAATATACGAATTGTTCAATAGAAACAAGTTTAGAGGCCGTAAAGCTATTTCTATTCAATGAATTTAAAATAAATCTCCATTAACATTAATAAAGCACGAGTCCTACTGGTGCACTAATCGACAGATTCCCTGCTGCAAAAATTCCTGCGACTGTTTGCGAAACGATTCCCTATAACAGCAAACTCTGCCTCAGCGTCCGAATTTAACAGCGCCCTTTTACCAATTGTTTGAATGGAATAAACACATGAAAATCGCAAGGGGATAAGCCGGGACTGTAAGGTGGTTGTTGTAAGACTTTCCAACCCATACGAGCAACAAATCTTGAGCCGTTCGGGCTACATGGGAGCGAGCATTATCGTGCAGAAGGATTACACTAGAGATCCTGTATATATAAAGATAAGAGTTGGGAAAACGCCGTGATACAGTTTGATTGGTTTGGATCAATTTTTGCATGGACTACTTAATTAAAATGCATTTACTTGAAATCTGTTATAATTGACAATTTTGATGTTTATTAATAAAGGATCAAATACGACAAAATGATTGGCTTCAGCGCCAGAAATTGTAATAATAGAGCTGAAATAAAGGAAAATAATGTTAATCTGTTCAAATAAATCTTGTGTTAAAATATTTGGGGTTTTTATATTTGACTGGTTAAGTGACACTGTGATGACAATTAAAATGACGTTTGTGTTGATCACATGTTTGGATCAAAAATTGCTGTCAAAATAGTCTCATTTTCCCAACTCTTATCCTAATATATACAGGATCTCTAGATTACACCATTCGTGAGATTCCCGGGCGATCATTCTTGATGCTTGCACGTAAACAATTTTAAGTGTCTGTATATCGCTCAGCATTGATGTTGACACCAGTTCTTTAAAATCTAAAACCAGTACACCTTGGTAATAAAAAAGTATGGAAACCATTACTTTTTCTGCTGAAAGTTGAGATCGAAGATTCTGCACGCTTCCACTGCATACTCCGGCGTTTGGATTCTGATTCATAGTGATAACTCCAAGGCTCATAACTGGCAACAATCTAGTGTAAAACGGCATTACCTTGTTGTTGATAACCTATCAAATGCTGTAGTGATAAGGCCAAACGCAAGTTCCTCTGCTCATCAGTAAGCAGTCGTAGAATTCACTGACCTTTGTGATAACCAAGACTATAAATAATGGAATGAACAGTTTCCCCACTGATGCTCAACATTTCAGAAAATTTCTAACTTTAATGCGCCTATTCGTTCGTAAAGCAATCTCCAAATGTCTCACATTTTCATCTACTTAATTAGTTCGTATGTCCTGATTCAGAACGTTGACGAAGGGGATCAAAGCTACATTTTTAAACGACTTGGCATCGTGAACTTTGTTATGCCCCCTTATACTAGGGAAATGTGTTCTCTACAGTGGTTTCCCGTTGCCTTCTGCAGAGTTTGTGACCGTGTATTAAATCTTGTTACTATATGAAGTCGGCCACTCCGCAGACACTGCAGACAGAATCGTTAATTTAACCAAACGATTAAATGGCTTCACTCGCTCAAGCACCAACCTCGAACAATGGAGAATTCTTTTAAAATTTCTTACCACTGCGTGAGATTCGAACCCAAGACTCCTAGCTAGGAGCCCAGCGCTCTTACCACTGCACCAACGAGCTTCTACATTTTCATCTGATGCTGCAACACGATCATGTCCTGGATGGGCAATATCTTTAGTGGATTCTCTTCCTTGTCGAAATTTATTGCGCCATTCAACCACTGCCATATGAGAATAAATATAGTCACCATATACTTACAGCTTTCATTCTCGTATAAATTTTCATTGGCTGTCGCCCTTCAAAGGCCAAAAATTGAATAACAGCAGGCAAATTATCTTTGGACTATAAACGCCATTTTCTAACCCTTAGAAAGAAGCAAATAACAAATACTTTTGACAGACGCGTCACTAGTACTTAAACAATGAATATAAACAACTGAATACCGTTGTTGTGGCAATGAAGTCCCGGCTGCTCAGTCCAAACGTATTTATATTGTCCTGGTATTTTTTAAACCAGAATTGAAAAACAAAATTCTCAAACAAACGTTTCTTGGATTTAAGCAAGCTATCATTAAAACATATTTTTTATGTATAAGGTGTTGTTTTTTCGAGTTACAAGCAATTAGTCAAAATTAGTCTAAACTCCTCAACTTCAAATTAAAAATATTTCTACACATAATAGTAGATTATTCTACAAGTAAAGAAAAGTGGCAGTTTTCTAGCGAGTGGAAAATGTTTGATATCGCCAATAGGAGTATTAAAATAGTTATTTATGTATCAAGGCCGTAAAGAAGGCGATTTTGGCCTACGGCGTGAATATTACAAAATATTACAAATTATAGTTTGCAATCATCTTAATGAATTTGGCTCTATTTTGCATTTAAAACTTATTAATAATGACTGATGATAGCCAGGGTGGCGCAGTGGTAGAGCGCCAGGCTAGCGTTGCGATAGTCCTTGGTTCGAATCCCTCTGATGACGACTCGTCGTTGGGCATCTAACTAACGACGCTCTCCTCCGAATACAAGCCTAGGATGTAGAGTAACAAGGTCTTACACATACATACACATTACACTCTATACATGGTGCAGTATGTAGGTATAAACGGCGCATCAACTTCGTAACCCGCAGTGACGGACCGGGTTGTGCATTGCACGCGTAGAGCCTAATACGTTAACGCAGCCGCCTCGACCCCGAAAGGTGTAAGAGGTTACAGATAATACATACATACATACATACATACAATAATGACTGATCATAAAATTAATACATCTCACAATTGACGTTTATTTGGAGCTCTATTTGATATTAATTTGCAACGATTCTGTGAATACTTCTGGGCCCCAAACTAACTTTGAATAATTACTCGCTCCTAGAAACTAAAGGGTTTTCTAAGAAAAAGTATTCCTACAAAATTTTCTTGACATTAATCGTAGAATCCAAAAATGTAAAAATATACAGGATAATCTATTTCAAAAACCAAGTTAAATACAATTTCGATAATAAATCCAATACCTTTTACATTAAAAATATATTTCGATGGTAGCTTGCTTAAATCCAAGAAACTTTTTTCTAAATTTTTTTTCAATTGTTTACATAACCCTGCCTTTCATTTATACATATAAAATTAGGTTATTGATTATGATAATTTTATTCGCAATTTTGAAACATAAAGCTAAATTTCGTTGAATATCTTCAAATTGAACTTTATAAAAAACTTTTTAGATGACAAAAGGGCAATGATTTGGACTCCTTCAGATGCCATTGAATGCAAACCTTTTATTTATTTAAAAAGATTATCAACAGGATATGCATGTACTTAAAGACATGTAGATATTAATTAAGATAACGCATAAATTTAGTTCAATACTTCAAATTAATTTTCAGAAAATAAGTGAACAAACCTTGTATAATGTTTGCCAAGAAATCTGCTTGCTAAATGTTTACAGCGATTAGCAACTTTGTGACTTATAAAAGTTAATTAATGCAAAAATCTCAGTCCTAAACCTAAATCAGTAAAATGAAACCATGCAAAGTCCAAGTCCAAAAACGGTATTATCGCTCCAAATTATCCTTAGATTCGTTTACATGGCGATCAAAACGGAAATCTTTTATTTATAAAGATTATCAAAACGATATGTGAATACGCAAATTAAATAAATTTAGATATTAATTTTGATGCACATTGATCCGAATTAAGTTAAGAATTTTATAGTCGGACCTAATTTTGGGACAGTAAAATATACAGGGTGTCTCTATATTACATCGACAAACTTCAATTATGATTTTTTTAAACAAAATTTTGACTAGATTTTCCTATATCCAAAAATGCACCTATGCGGTACGATACGACCAATCAAAGTTTGTTGTAAAATTTAAATAAAATTCATTATCTCTAAAAGCATCAGGGTTATGAAGAAATCACTTGGAGTGCTTAAGTAATTTCACAAAAGGGTCATTTTGGCAAAAAACTACAAATATCGATCGATTGAAAGAGCGTTTCTGGGAGTTTTTTTTTCTTTTGCCATTTTTTGTTAAATCCGACGGCATTTCAGTAAATAAACAAAAACTAAATGGTAGTGAAAAGCGATACCAGTGAAAAATTTAATTTATATGGCTACGTTCTAATTTACTGCTAATAAACAAAAGAACGTCAGTTTTATTTTAAACAAAACTGCCATTTGTCTGAAACATGTCTTACAGAAGTTTGTCAGGGGTAGGCGATCTCGATGAAGAACAGTCCTAATCAGGGATGCAACCCAAATTCTACCCTCACAAAAATATTTGATCTTTCCTACATCCTATTTCCTTCACCAACCCGTAGTAAGCCAGCGTGGTGAATTATGGTTGAAATACCCTCCACATTAAACATAAACATGAATCATAACCGCCCTTAGTCCCCGGCAGACTGGAATCCACCTACCAACGCAGCGGAAGATTAGGTGGAAAATTAGATGATACTAAGATTCCCCGGGTGCGATTAGGCTGCCAAAAAATTACCATTGCCACATATAACATTCAAACAAGTTATGAAATATTAACTGAATCAAAAGAAGAAATCAAAGATAAGGTACGAGTTATAATAGGTTTATACGAAATAAGACGAAAAGAAGCATGTATCAAATTATCCACAGGTCATACACTATATCACAGCCGCAGGCCACAGTATTATTGTCAAGCAATATTGCAGGCGTAGAATTTATTATTATTATGTCGCGGTCGTAGCTCACTTGGTTTAGCGTGCATCTGAGCTTAAGACTGGCCCGGGTTCAATTACCAGGGCCATACATACACTGAAAACACCCGACCGCTTCCCTTGGAAGGCAATGGTAAACCACCGAAGTATTTCTGCATAGTAAAAGTCTTCTCTACAAGCACTTCGTGACTCAGAGTCCACATTAAGCTGTACGTCTCCCAAGTCTGTAGGCTACTTCACACGCACACTACAGACATTTGGAAAGAACACCGGCAATGTCCTGCAAAGGACACGCCACTTCGAGACGAGGGATTTATTATGTACAAAAACTGAAAGATCATATTTTAGAAATACGCACCATATCAACTAGAGTCGCCTACGTAACTAAGTATATGCCTCTACCACTGACTGTGATCACGAAGAAATTAACAGTTTCTACGAAGATATCCCAAAGACTATGCAGCGTGTCTCCGGATAGGATTTGCGATAGGTATAATGCACCAAAATTTTTGAAAAACGTGTCCATCTTTTGTAATCTAGGTTTGCTTGATTTATAATGAATTTTTACCAAATTACACTTGAAATGATATCAGATGGCATAGTTAGCACGAGAAAAATATTCGGATACTGTGATCTAACAATTTAATAAAAATATTTTGCCAAAAATTACAAAATTTTTATGTACCAAGCAACCTTCTGTTTGTAGAACAGAGGCATAGGCTTGCAGAAAAAAATAGGCCATAATGATTCAACGCCGTATGATGGGAGCAATTGAAGGTGTAAATAGAAAAAACAATGATCGATAAGGAGAGAAATTGAAATGGAAAACATATTACAGACAGCTGCAAAAGCAAAATGGGCATGAGCAGGCCATGTCCCCAGGATGACCACTAAAAATGGATTTGGAAACATCAGAATTAAAAACCGTGGACCGGAAAAAAAGCCTGGACGACCTTTGATGCGATGGTATGACGACATGGAGGAGACCAATGGAGGAGGCATATGTTCACATGTGGTTGCCAAATGCTAAATAGAGAGAGAGGGAGACAGAGAGAAGTTTGTCGATATAGTTTACAGACACCCTGTATAATTGAATAATTCTTTTAAGGAAGATCCTTCAAAATAGGATGACAAATTTCTGGTGCTTCCAAATTCGCATTAAATTCATACCATTAATTAAAAACATTATTTGCTGCTTGTGAGTTATATAAAGTAATTCAATTCTTGACTCATCTAAATAAATGAAAATATTTTTTATAAAAACAAAATTTAATTATAAAAATTTCTAAAAAATTACCAAAAATAACTATGGATAAATGCAGGAACAAAATTGTCCGCTTGTCTTCTGACATAGATTAACAACACTTAGAATTATTATTTATAACTCAAAATAATAAACAAAGAACAGAGTTATCACAATATCATCTCATTTAAGATTTTATCCAACTAAAAGTGGTTATAAAATTCCTAAATTTTCCATGCAAGTGATTGATTTCCCCAAATCTAATAAGCCTTTTCAAATTTGCTTTCAAAATCACACAATAATCATGCTAAAACACCTACAATAATCCCCAACATTTTGAAGGTGCACGCATTCGACTTTGCAACCTCACATATTGCCAAGAATATTTCAACAATTATTACAAAGATAACAATCGGGACACAAAAGTCAAAAAGTTGATAATCTAACATGGATAAAAGTTCAAAACCTAAAAATATGCTATTTTTCAAAGATAAAGGTAAGTGCCCGATAGTCAAATGATTATTAGAATTCTATAAATTGCAAAACAATACTTGAATTCGCCAGTACGTAGAAAATCGCCAAAAATGAAAGTACTCGTTATTATTGCTACTGTTGTGGCAGTTGTAAGCTGCTCTGCCCTTCCAGCAACCCAATACGATGTTGCTAAATACGAAGCTATTGAAAAACAAGCAGAAGCTTTCGCAGCTGATGAAGATGCTAAACTTTTGGTGGTAAGCTTCTTGTAGATAATCCTTTGTTTTTATTAAAACACTTCAGTTAATTTTTTGACATAAAATTTACAAAAACTCTCTGTTTATAATGTATTCGTAAATTATGAAAAATCTATAACCCTGTATAGAATATAAAATCACTTCCGCGGGGATTTGAACCACTGACCTTCGGCTTTACGGACCAATAATCCTCTGTTTATAATTTTAATAAATTAATATGCATTTGCTTTTAATCATCAAACAATGGCATTCAGCGAATTTTATCAATTAATCTAATTCTTTGTAAACAACGTTAATTGCCAAAAACAAACGGGTAATTTTTATCAATTAATTTTCGTGAAGCGTTATATCTTTGCGATGCCCTTTGATAACCTCAATTTATCTCTGGCTAATTGTTTTTTTGAAGTGTTTTATCAAGTAATTAATTCGCTTAAAAGGAAAAAAATTTCCCTTGAGTGCGAGATCTTCAAAGTAATGCCCAAAAACTTTTGAAAATGTTAAGTTAGAAAGAGAATACAATGTGTTTTATTAATTTGCGAAAATTGCAAGGCTGCAAACAAACAGTTTAAAAAAAATTAAATAATTAAACCGATCGAAGTCTATGCAGAAAAGTACATCAACTGATGCTAATCTTAATTTTTTATTTTCAATTTGAAAAGTCCGCAACGGAAAAGCCCAAACTAGCAACTAATTAAATATTGAAATTAATTTTTTAAATTACGAGTACCTACCGCGAGAGTAGCCGAGAGATACGCGGAGTACGATACGAACGGTCTCAGGTTCAAACCTAAGCCGGAAGCCCGGAGGGTGGCCTACTCAATCACTGAAAGTAATTAGAAACTGAAACAGAGCAGTAGAGTAGCAAAGTTGGGCGATTGCGCTGCGCGGTTGTAGCTTAGGTTTAATATACGAGATAAGCAGCTTATGAGGTCTTAGCCCTCAATATTGCTGGGGATATTACAGCCGCTAACTTTATCCGTTTTAAATAAATGCTATGCCTAAATGTTCTATACAAATTGAAATTTTGTAACTGAATAACTATTTAAAGAAGAATTAAGTCACTAACATAATTCAAAAATGTCTTACAGCCTGAGATAATTAAAAAATATGGCTACCCAAGTGAAGTGCATACGGTAGTATCAAAAGATGGCTACATTTTGGAAATGCACAGAATTGCATACGATTCGAAGAAACCTGGCTACAAAGGATGCGTATATTTACAACATGGGGTTCTGGCATCATCTGCTGATTGGATTCTTGCTGGCCCAGGAAAAGGCATGGGTAAGTATTTTTAATGCATTTCGCTTTGACTCTTCTTTTATTTTTTTCCATTTTTTCAAATTATATTTAAATGCCCGCGGTAACCCAACACTATTGGTTATTTTGACCAAAAACACATTGGAGTTTGACTACAGATATATTAACTGCCATAATTACATCAGATGTAATAAGATTTTGTCCAAATAGCGATTGAAAATAATTGGTGGTTGGTGCAATCGGCTTGCTGAACGACTGCTTGACTTGGGTTCAAAGAGAAAACTTTTATGAATCATCGAGTTTTAATCATGTTAATAGGGCAGTATTGCTTAAGCAATTGGTACCCTAAATTGAATTCTATTTGGAACTTAAATCTTTGTAGCTCAGTTCAGTTAATAATTTGAACATTGTACGTTTGAACAGCAGAATTGTTTGAACGAACAATTTTAAAAATAAAAATAGGCAATTACATAACTATATTTCCACAGCTTACATTTTATACGACGCTGGTTACGATGTTTGGATGCCAAATGTACGCGGAACAAGATATTCCCGCAAACACATCAGTTTAGACCCAGATAAGAATGCCAAACAATTCTGGGATTTCAGTTGGCACGAAATCGCAGTCGACGATGTACCAGCTATGGTCGATTATGTCGCTGATTATACAAAAGAAAAGCTCTTCTACATTGGACATTCTCAAGGAACTTGCGTTTTCTACATAATGTGCGCTGAAATGCCTGAATATAATGACAAATTCATAGCCATGTTCAGTTTGGCTCCAATTGGTTACATGAAATCAATGACGAGTCCACTTATGAGACTAATTGCCATTGCTGACTGGGGAATGGGAGTAAGTTTACGAACTGTATTTTAAATCATACCTTTAGTTATTACCGTACGTACAACGTAAGTGACAACCGAGGTATGAAACGCGACTTAGGAGGTCTTAACCCTCTATGTTGCCGGCCATACACTCTCGCGGAATGTAAGTGGCAATACCCTTGCCTTTATCTGGATCAACAAAGCACTGGAATACATGCGTAATGTATACAATATACATGGTCTTTCTATTAATGGAAAGATCAAATTAAAATGTTTCATCAATACTGGCAATATAGGTTGGCGATAATGGCATTCATCACTCCAGTGCTTGAGCGATCCAGGTATTAGTGTCCTTAAATTTTAACTAAGGCACCATATAGATCTTCTTGAAATGTTGAAAAAAATCCCAATCACTAAAAAGATAACATGGATGCTTCCAATAATAAACCAGAGAAAAAATATTTATCAATTTTTAATTTTTGCAGGTCATCTTCGAACTAATAGGAATGCACGAATTTTTACCACACTCGACCTTCCTTTCCAACATAGGTAACGTATTATGTGGTGACAATTCAATTTTCCAAATTCTTTGCACCAATTCGCTCTTCGCCGTTTGTGGTTTTAACCACAAACAAATGAACGCAACCTTATTGCCTAGAATTATGGGGCATACACCTGCAGGTTCATCTACAAAGCAATTCCTTCACTTTGCTCAGGAAGTCAACTCAGGTACATGGCAGTTTACATTTTGAAAGATTCTTTTACTGAATCTAAAAATTTGATTGTTTAGGAAAATTCAGAAAGTGGGACTACGGATTGGTTGGTAATATGAAACATTACGGAAGCATGAGTCCGCCAAGTTACAAACTTAAAAACGTAAAAACACCAGTGTATCTGCTCTACAGCCGAAATGATTGGTTGTCTAATGAAAAAGATGTACGAAGACTTTTCGATCAACTTGGAAATGTTCAGGGTAAATTCCTTTCGCCTGACAATAAATTCAATCACGTCGATTACGTATATGGAATTGAGGCTCCCGATATCCTCTACAATAGGGTACTAAGCTTGATGAAAAGGCATTAAGAAAAACAAATATTTATAACAATTTATAAATATCAACATTTTTTTCCATTATCATATCACGCAATAAAAATCCACACAGATAATGATGAATTAACATATAATGCAAGTAACAGCAACGAATTAATTTCAAGATGTTTGTTTTTATTATAAACAATAGATACTTAATTTTTTTTTCATCGAGTAGATACTACATAAGCTCTTAGATATGCTGCAATCTATCATCATTAAGCTTAAGTTTGCTTTAAAAATATAAATAATCAGATATTTACGAACGTTTAATGTTAAATTCTATAATATGTATTAATATTCAGTTCAATTGAATTTAAGTAATACCGCTACTTGGGTAATATATAAATGGTAAATACTATTGTATATAATGGGTACAACATGGTACAAATTTATAGACTGTAAGGAAAATGAAGAAGCGTTTCAAATTTAGCACCGTGTGCCATTCACTTCTTCGTTTTATTTTTATTAAGCATTTGTATTTTTTATAGTTTTATATGGGTTTATACATAATGTACATAAGAACTTTAACTAAAATATATACATGGGAGCAATTACAAGTGTTTGTTTATTAGTAAATAACATTTACAGCAAAGGGATTTAAGTAGTTACCTCAAATAGAATTTTTATACAAAAGTACTATGCAGGGCCTTCTCTGGGACAGGGTCCGGGTGCAAGAAACTTTTTGGGGCCTTAAAAATTTTTTTTCGAAGGTAAAAATAACAGTATTCGAAACAAAAAGAACGTATATTGCGTCATATGTTCTCTTTGAGGGCCTCATATAAGTACGAAGCCCAGGTGCTTTGCACCCGGCACCCCCCCCCCCCCCCTATAGCCGGCTCTGGTACTATGGTATAAAGAAATTTTTGGCATCCGCAAGCCTAAATCTCTCCCAATAATTAAACAAACAAAATATTTTTATTCAAAAGCATTATTTATCTAAACCTTTTAAAATTTTTGCTTTAACATGTCTAAACTAATCGTGTATAAAGTACCCACTTCCGATTAGTTAGTTGATTAATTACGCCATTTAATAATAATACAACCAAACAATTATTGGAAGTTTTAGAGGATTTTTATATTTAATTTTGTTTAAAATGCTTTAAATTTCGATATTACGTCTTACCTAAAACTTCCAAAGATTACTTTATTTCACATTTTTTAATCATTTTTTTTTTATTTTAATAAATTTTTAATTCGGGTTCGTCACGACAGATGTAATAATAAAAACAAAAATTTTCTAAAGTTCGTTCAGAATAAGCATGCAGATGTTGATAAGATAGTAGATAATGAAGGCACTCAGGTTAACAAATGTTTAAAATAACCAACAATTGGTTTATAATTTCGTCAACAAACAATTTTTATTATTTAAACTACCTATGAATCTTTCAAAAACGTTGTGATTTTCTGGCGTTAAAATAGGTAGTTCAAATCTGATTTTGAAATTAACTTACTATGAACACTCGATGAAAATTTAGCCAGTTAGTTTGTAAAAGATACATATGTATTTGCAGATATTTTACATACTCGTAAATGCATTTTACATTTTACATCAAGTTAAAAAGACTGTTTCAATAGCTGTGTTTGTTATGAAGTAATGGAAATTGTTTATTAGATAACTGAAAGCGTAAAATTATTGACAAACAACTTGCTAATAAAAAAGTAATCACAGCAACCAATTGTTAACAGAGAAAACGAGTGTTAAAAAAACATTTTCAAAATGTTTACAAGCGTAAAATATAATATTTATTTTTAAAATGTTGGGCTATTTTGTTTGTTTGTTTGTTTGTTGTGCGAGATCTAGATTTGTGAGTGTCAAGGACCTCAACGCGTGTCGACTGCCGAAGTTACATATTTGGCGCTACGAAATTTTGTTCCGCTATTTGAATTAATTTAAAATTGTTAATTTAGAACAAAATAATGTTTATCTTATCAAAATATAAATTACATCGGTTAGCAAATACAACAAACTTCAATGGAGATAAGAATACTCATAAGATTGCAACTTGTTGCAAACATCCCATGTAAATATATGCTACTAATAAAAAATAAACTGAGAGACAAGGGAGAACAGAATGTATATATCAATAATGACTTTACTAACAGAAAAATGCATTTACAAGATACTGTAATAAAGGCAAATGTACAAAGTATTAAGTACGGTTTAAATTTATTAAATTCGTTTACGTATGGTTGATGTGACATTATACAAGCAGGTTATTCACTAGATAAGTCGCGCGCGTGGCGCTAAAGTTGCATCCTTTAAGGCTCGTATGTGAGGGTACATTAAACGATGAAATCTGACACCAAATACGTGCTTTTGTATGAATTCCACAAGCGTGAGAAATACTGACAGTAGCATGATTGTAGACATGTCACACGCTCACATTAAGAGAAGGGGATCAATTTTCCGTATATAACTGTGGCCAAATTAGAGTAAAGCTATAGTCCGTATCCGGCCATCACAGGAGCAGTTACTACGAGAAAATTGACACCCTTAAAGATGCAGTGCTATTGAATACACGTAAGATTTAATTTATTTATTAATTTTAAAACTTGTGAAATTTTGTGTGAATCATCTAAGTTCTTTTTAGGGACTTAGTCGTTTCATCTGTTATTTGAACACTTGAAAAATATTCAAGTAAATTATGAATGTAATTCTGGACTTGTAAAATGTTTGTGTTAAAATGTTTAACGTCATTTTAGGGACTTAGTCGTTTAAATAAAAGCAGGACTTCAAAGAATTTGTCCGATTAGTTTACTTTGATATAAACTAATAATTATAATAATTTATATTTGTTCACGGACCCGTAATAATTTATATCAGTTTATTTAGACTCTGGACTTAGAGTAGGTACATTTTGTCACTCAGAACTTGTAATAATTTATAAAACTTGACTTTAATTCTGGACTTAGGCCAATGTATTGTCTTGTAAAACCTAAAAGCACGCAAATAAAACAAACAGGTGTTAGCTAATTAATTGAGACTTCTTATTTAAACCTCTCGTAAATAAATTTATTAAAGCTACCTGAATTATTATAGTTGAGTATAGTTCATAATTTATATTAATTATAAACAAAACCCGCAAAAGGCCTACGTCACAATACTATTCGAGAAGTAAAAGAGGAAAAGAGAAAATAGAACAAAGGTAGATTATTATCAAGTTGATCACAAATAATACGTTGTGAAAGTGAGACTTAAAGAAAAGTAAATTAATGAAATAAGATAAAGTATTAAAAAATTATTAAATAAGACACGGGTAGGAAAAATGTAGACGATCGGGTTCGGTACAAGGGCATTGAATAGGTAAACACCTGTAACACAGAATAGGAAAATGAGAAAGGAAGATGTTTCAAAAAATAGCAGAAACGAGGAACGTAAATGGATTGCGAAGTATAATTTCATTGAAAACAAAAAGACAGTTGCTAAACAAGATCAACGGTTAAGATACGAAGGAGTGGAAGAAAAGAACGGAGTGTGAGTAGGGGAGCTTGCAAAAACAACAGATCAAGTAACGGAAATGTATAAATTGAAGACTATTAGTTATAAAACTAGACAAAGACAAAGAAATTATGACAATAAAAATAGTGCATGGTCCAGATGTAAACAAAATCAAAAACAATTTTATGAGAAGTTAGAGGAAGCCTATGACAAGCAAATGGAAAATTAGGAACATTAAATATAATTTTATTTTTTTATTTTTTATTTACTATTTCCCACAAGTTTTCTTTCCCTTACTCTCTGTATTATTTCACACTGTTTTTAATACTTACCAAATCTGTGAATAAACATTAAAACAAATTTTTCCAAAACGTTATACTTTTTCAAAAATCAGCATCTTGGATTTTAAAAATAACATCGTTTTACACCGCTCTAAACCAGTCCGATTTTTTAAGGTTCTTTTTAGGGAAGTTATCTGCAACAATAAACAAATTCAAACTTAAAGCGTATAAAAAGGCAAAAAACACCTTTGGACCCCACTTGAAGAATACTGCGCACTGCCGGCACTGCGATAAAAAATAAAAAAGAATTAATTGTAGCAACATCATACCTTGAAGTTTGAAAAGATATAAATATAACAAACAGTATAAAACATCTTAATACACAATTATTCCGGAACGTAATTAAATATCCTTTTCAGTGAATAAAAGGAAAGATACACAATTTTAAATCCTTGGTGCAGTCGTTTTCTTTATGTACTTAGGGCCCATGTTTCCATCTCCTAACAAATTTTCAGTTACTAACCTTGGAAACCTTTGTTAATACAATTATTCATATAGAAAATATTTGGAAAATAGCTTATTAAGAGCGTTCAGTATGCACTTTTGTTTTACTTTATACTTATACAATTTAATCATATTAAACACAAAAATATTAATTTTGAGATAAAACGTTAAAATTTCATACCTCAATATCTATTGACGTTAAGAATAACTTTTACTTATGAAATTCTTAATTTACTTAAATAACTAATACTTTAGTTATCTACATTTGGCTTTAGTATCGACAAGTAAGGTTTTTCAAAATAAGCAACTTTTTGTAAAGAATGACTTTTTCTGTAAAAATGCGAAATAAAAAAGTTTACAGGTATAGTTAGGTCCATACGTGTTCACACTGTATTTTAGCCACTTATTGGTTTATTTATAATAATAAGTCTGTCGAATCAACTCGAGGTATTTCTAAAAAATTTTAAGGTTTTCTAATGGAAAAACATCCAGAAAAGTGGATCCGAAATTTCATTAAAAACAAAAAAATTTGAAAATCTTTCTCAAGTCCAGAAAATATAAAAACGTATATGTGCTAATGGTGATTTAGTTGAAAATACTGTTATTTAAGTAATTAAGCATCATTTTTTGTTATTGTATTGAATTAAAAGAATAAAATAAAAAATCATGGCAAACTTTTTAGATTATTATTCGAATTTTCTGGACTTGAGAGAGATTTTCAAATTTTTTTGTTTTTAATGAAATTTCGGATTTAGCTTATTTGGACGATTCTGAACAACTTTTGATAAAAAAATCCCTAATACGAGTTCTTCAATTTTGCTGTTTATTTTAAATTGTAGTAGATTAGCATTTTACCGTGAAGGGAAAGTAACATACCCTAAAAGTACAATTTAGTGAGGGTATAATGAGAAAAAAGAAATTTTTTAAATCGATAATATATAAAAAATACTGGTGTGGTGCCGTCTAAAGTGAGACACACTGTATAAACAAGTCAGTTAAACAGAACAATTAAAATAATACTAAAAAATTGTGCAAAGTGACGAAAACAAAACAATAAATTACAATCCACAGTACACTCAAAAAGTTTTCAAAATTACATACATATAATAATATAACATTCAAGAATCAAGGTTTAGGTACCATATAAAATATTTTCTGAAATCAAAATATGGTAAGTTAAGTACATACTAAAATATTTAGCTGCTTATAGTTTTATTTATCTAAAAAATATTTTTTTTATTTTTTCTATATTTTATAGCAAATTTGACAAATCGAAAATTCTTTTTATACTAATGTTTTACAAATTTTTATTTCCCCCTTTCTAATTTTGCGCCCTCTGATTCGCGCGCTTGGAGCAGTTTGCTCCAACTGCTCCGTGCTAGCTACCCCGTTACTGTTGATCGAAGTAGGTGATAAAATCTGAAGTTACGGCTCGTTATCGTCCTGTTGCAATTTTTCAAGATGTAAACTTTAAACCTACATTTCAAGAGTTGTTGCTAATTATTTACAACATTTCATTCGAACTACGTACTTTCTGATATCGTTGGTTTATACGTTTTTTAAAATTCAGAAAATATTCAAATCAAAGAAATCGGAAATTGTACTTGTAGTAACTACATTAATTACTATTTTATTTAAAGGTAATTAACTTACAAATGTTTACTATATTTTAAGAAATAGAAAAAAAGAAATAACAGATCTTTAGATAACCAGCTTCGTTCCAAAAATTATAATTAAACATACAACGGTCATAAAGCCACAAATCCATCACCAACAACACAATTATTGTTAACCCAAAAATAAATGAATAAGCACGTTCGATAAGAATCTGATCGCGAAGGTTAACAGATGACTTTAATTCTCACCGATAAAAGTTTGAACTTTTTAAACGATTTAATTTAAATCAGATAAAGACATTAAGATAAGTAATATTTGCGACAAACCTTATAAAAGTCTAAAATACACAAAAAAACACTTTAGTGCTATCCAAACAATCCAATCATGAAAGCTACAATTTTCCTTTTAACTTTAACTGCGATTGCAACTGTTCGTTCTTCCTTCATACCTGAAGACATAGTTCCAGAGAGTAAAATCGAGTTGAAAAATGCTAGGAAAAATGCTGAACTTTATTACAAAGCACTCCCAAATGACATGAAAGATGATGCTGAGTTGTTGGTGGTAAGTCTTTTTCATAATCCAAAGGCTTAATTTTTGTATACAAGTATAATGCATTCGCCGTTTATACAGGGTGTGTATAAATTGGCGAAAGAACTACACGTGGTGATGTTGGTCATAAAATTCTGAGTCGAAAATCTTAATACCAAAGTGTTGGAGAATGCTTTCTCTGTCCTCAGGAACTATTTTAAAGGAACGTACATTTGACAACATTGGATCCACACACCACAGGTGTTTTGTTATAGCACGGTACCTAACCGATAACTAAGGATGTCCGTTACATCGCAATACTCCGTGAATGTTGCCACATGTATTTTTTACAATAATAAGTTAACGAAGAAATGTTTACGACACGCTTTTGGGGCTGAAAACAACATCTATGAAAAAATAATTGTTACAATTCTTCTTTCTTGTAATTTGTAGCTCTTTCTGTAAAAACATCTTCTTAGAGTGGCGTACCCTTTACAGGGCGTTGTCGATCCTCTCTCCATATGCCTGTGGTGTGCGTGTCAAGTAGCCTACAGACATAGGGGACCTACAGCTTAAAGTGGGCTACGAACCACGGAAGTGCTTGCACTTCTACTCCAGAAAGGACTTTACTAGGCAGAATACACCTCGGTGGTTTGCCATTGCCTTCCGAGGGAAGCCGTCGGGTATTTTCGGTGTATATGCGACCCTGGTAATCGAACCCGGGCCATGTCAGTGGTCGGACGCACACTGAACCAACTGAGCCACGACCGCCTTTGTCAACACATAATGAATAAAAATACTTATTAAAACACTTCATTTTCAAACTTTGGAGATCCCGTGCATACCCAGGAAGCATGGTACAATATTTTGGTATTAAGATATTCGACTTAGAATTTTATGGCCAACATCGCCACGTGTAGTTCTTTCGCCAATTTATACACACCCGGCATATGCCATAATAAGCCATGATGATGAACAAAATGTACACTTTACAAAAAAAAGGCATCCTCATTAGTGAAGTACTATTTCCGATTAGGACAGTTTATAAGTCTATAAGTGAGAATGGAATGGAATTTCACCTAATAAATTGGCAACCAACTAGATATACTGATATAGGTACCCTTTTTAACCACCCTTCATATTAAAAGACAGTTTATAAGGAAACGTTGAAAACAATACAGGAGTTTCTCTATTTCTCTATTATTTTAGTTGTTTATTTTATTAATATTAATACCTATATTTTATGTTTAAAATCGTACGTTAAAGATTACTCAAATAACGAATAAAATCAATAGCAAATATCTTGTAAACGGTTAACAACATTTAACCAGTATAAGTAATGCTTTTTTTTAATTAAGTTTGTCACAACTTTAATTAAAAAACAGTTACAGTTTTTTCAAGGTATTGGGTGTAGCAAAAGTAACAACGTTCTTTTAGAAACTATTAAATTCGAGGACAGATTATTATTTCTCATCACAAAAAAGTTAGTTTCGCCTATTTTATTTAAGAAAACTTTTGAAATTACAGAAGCTTTTAATATCAACTTTTGGACTAAGGTAATATTTTGGCCCTATGAATATACTGTTACGCTGTGCCCTAATACTTAGGGATCCCGCTGTATTTACTATTTTCATTTTAAATTCATCTTTATAATAAATGCCCAGAATTAAAAGATGTTTATTCTTAATGTTTAATTGGACGAATTAATTTAATCTACGTTGATAAAAACAGCACAATCCATAAAAATGGATGTGAAATAATCGGCAAAATATTTCAAGATTAATCCGTTCAGTTAGTTAAAAGTACTTACTGATAGTGTAATCGACTGATTGATAAGAAGAAAACCAAAAAAAAAAAAACATTTTAAGAGTAACATTTGCGTCATTTTATTCAAACTGATTTAAGGAAATTGCGTATTCTGTGAAATTATGAATAAATACATGAACGCCGCCAATTTAAAAAAATTAAATGGATTGATTTCTTATCCGGGCAATTTGTTGAATTAATAAAATAAAAGTTTTAAGACGTTTCATTTTTTTATTTAATCAAAGAGCTGTTAATTTATTACTTCAACGTAAGTGAAGTATTTGTAAAAAATATAGCATTACAATGATCGGTATTCTCACCTCGTATTTAAATTTAACATCATGTTTAATTGCCATGACAGTATCGTATATCTCTGTTATACACATATAAAATTACATAAAGCTATACCGTTTTATGTTTACGTTAAAGAGGGCTTAAGAGTCAAATTTAAGGCGAGAATACGGCCCATTATGTAATAGAACAAAACCATTTATCTAAGATTACAGACAAAAACTAAAGCTTGAAATTTCACTTTGAAGGCAGCTTTTCGGTTCGTTTGTTTTTCCCAGTATTTAATTTTTTTAATGAGTTATTAACACTATTAGCAGTATTTCCACAAAGGAGTGGATCTTTACAAAGGTCTTTTTGTTGTTCCATATACGAGTATACGTTGATATTTATTAAGTATGTTGTGTATGCTTTTATTTTTTGCGTCTTTGATATTGCAGTCTAGATAATGAAAATGTGTCACTTTTTCTAGAGTTTCATAGTTTATGGCTATTTTAATTCTTACAAGATTTATACCTAGAAAGGCCACTGTCTTTCTCTAAAATATTCTCGTTATATATACATCTTGAGGTTTTTATCTTAATTCTAAGTTCTTTGTACATCATTTCCCGTTTCTATTATACAAAGTGGTCCTTAAGTAATGGGCCACAGACCAACAGTATATTTGTGGGGTCAAAGTATCACGATTTACCTAGAATTACTTTAGTCCAAAAGATAATATTAAAAGACAAAATTTTAATTTCAATTTTCTTCTGTAATTTCAGAGGTTTTCGAAATACTCATAAGAAAATTGGTTTTGAGATGGAAAACAATAATTTTGGCTTTTTATAATATAAACTTTTAGACTAAAATAATCCTAGATCAATCATAATATTTTAGCCTCACGAATTTATTGTTAGTTTGTGTCTCATTGCTTATCGTGTGTCATCATTCGTGAATCGCCCTGTATGATTTGGTCTTCATATATTTTTGCGGCAAGTAAATTTGCTAAGATGGTCGCCGCATTACAACTTGTGTCAACGCTGACTTTATTCCCCAAATTTCTTTCACTTAAGTATTTTTAATCTTTATCGCTAACTTGTTTATTATTTTTTCTAAAGTCAATTTCTAGCAGACTAATTCTTTGGCTATAACAAAATCTTTTAGTCTTGTTTTTTTATAATAAAATTCAAGAATGTGAGATACAAAGATCCTCTTTTTTATCTTACTGGATATCCGTGAGACAGTTCTTTCTTAATTTATAGTTTTGCTTTATTAGAGGGGTTTAATTATTATATGTATTGTAACGATTTCGCTAATCGTTCTTGAATTCTGTATGAATGCTTTTTATGAAACTATATAATTTCAATAACACTTATTGACTAACTTATGAACACTTAGAAGGCCTTAACCCCCATGTTACTGGCCATATATACTTACCCGAAAAGTGCAAGTGCCGAATAACAAGCTAAGCTTCAGTCAAAGACAAGCAAGAAGAAGGAATATCAGAATGAAAAAAATTAACTGCAAGAAATCGAATGCAGATTAAAAACATGGCAGTTTTTATTTTATAAAAAAAATGTTAATAGATGGTATAATAATAAGAACGTATGTTTTAATGTAAAGAAAAATAAATTAAATGGAGAAATACAAAGTATTAAAAGTATTTTATAAAAATAAACTCGAGTGAAATTTGCTTGTTTTATGAAGTCAATAGGCAGTCGAAAGGTCAATCAAGCTATTTTGAAATTCAGATCCAAGAATTAGAATCCTTAGTATCCTCAAAACTTGGCGCGAGTTATTTATTTTGCAGTTGTAATATGTCAAATAAATGTCTTAAATTACAAATAAGCCAGAAATTAAGAATCCTTAATATTTAAATAAATTACATTAATAAATATTTTTAACATTGCTGATAATTTTGTCCAGAATTAAACTTAGGAAATACTTCCTTAATTTTTATTTTTGAAGAGATTATAATATTATAACGATTTCACTAAAGGAATCTTGGATTCTATGTGAATTCTTTTTTATTAAAATAAATAATTTCAAAAACACGGCTTTTTGATATTCTATGTCATTCTTAGGAATTTGCCTTTGCATATCTTCTATCAGTATATTTGTAACAAGTCTTCGTTAATATTTTGTTATGAATAAAGAATTGCGTTACAGAATTTACTTACTAATTTTCCTTTTAAAACAATCGTGCCGCAATCGAAATATCAAAACTATTTTTAAATCTTCACTAATTTTTTTAATCTTTTAGCCTGAACTAGTTCAAAAATATGGTTATCCTTGCGAAAGACACTACGTAACCTCAGAAGATGGTTACATCTTAGAAATGCACAGAATTCCTTATGGAAAAAGTGGACCATCAGAGAACAGACCTGCAGTATATCTCCAACATGGTCTTCTTTCTTCCTCGGCCGACTGGGTTCTCACAGGAACGGAAAGGGCTTTAGGTAAAATGCAACCACAATGTAACCAAACACCCCATTAAATTAGAAAAATCACAGGTTATATTCTGGCCGATGCTGGTTATGACGTTTGGATGCCCAACGTACGTGGAAATAGATATTCACGTAAACACGTCAGTTTAGATCCCGATAAAGATTCTAATAAATTCTGGGACTTCAGCTGGCACGAAATTGCCCTTTATGATGTATCAGTATTGATGGATTACGTAATTGAGCAAACAAAGCAGCCTCAAATTTATTTTATTGGACATTCTCAAGGAACTACCGTATATTATGTTTTGTGCTCTGAAAAACCAGAATATAACGATAAAATAAGAGTACAATTCAGTATGGCACCTGTAGGATACATGAGTAATATTGGCAGTCCTTTGCTGAAATTTATTGCATTCTTCCAAGGACCACTAGACGTAAGTGGATTGTTAATATTTTCAAAACGACTTGTTGTAATTTTTCTCAAAATTTCTATTCAGTAAAGGCCAATGATTCCATCATTTCAACTACGCAATGATGTGTAAAACTTCTTTGCTTAAATCAGGCTTAAATTTAAAAATACGTAGTATATATGGTTTCAAAACGTGTTTTCTTTTAATAAAGATTAAAGTCTCAATTCTGTTCTAAATTGTAAAAATTGAGTTTCTAGGGTTTAATACAAAATTACGTTTTAGGTACTTTTTGAAATGATAGGAATTCACGAATTTTTGCCAAATGATGGATTTTTGGGCATGATAGGAAATATCTTGTGTAACGACGGGTCAATTTTCCAAATTCTTTGCACCAACACCCTTTTCGCTATTGCTGGTTTTAATCCCCAACAACTAAACGCAACTTTACTTCCTATGATGATGGGACACACTCCTGCAGGTGCATCCACCAAACAAGTTACCCATTATACCCAAGAAGTAAATTCAGGTAATTTTTTTAAATTTCTGTTTGCATATTTTCCAAATGCCTACATTCCCAAAATTTCTAACAAACAACATTTATTTTCAGGCAAATTCCGCCAGTATGATTATGGATTGTTAGGAAACTTGAAACACTACGGCAGTCTAAATCCACCAAGGTACAAACTTAGCAACGTAAAAGCCCCAACGTATCTCTTTTACAGCAGAAACGATTGGATGTCTGGAGAAGCCGACGTATTAAAACTTTATAAAGAACTTAGTAACGTTTTGGGCAGATTTTTAGTCATTGATGCAAAATTTAGTCATTTCGATTATATGTTCGGAATTAACGCCAATGAGTTGGTCTATAATAGACTTATAAGTTTAATGAAAAGACATTAAGGGCAATAATTGAATGCTCTATGTTTACCTTCTGTATTTCTTTTTATGTAAAATTTAAAAATTTTAAATTCATCTTCTGAAAAATGCATTCTAGATTTAAGCTGTAGGATTTGATTGCACGAAAATCAACTGCTACTGTACAATTAATACAAAAAAAATGTATATTTTGAATAAAAGAAAAAATAAGCCAGTATTAATTAAATTTATGTTATTCGTTAAAATCTATGGTCCATTAAGTTTTCCTCCTCGTATATTTAGTAAGTATACAAAGGAATGAAAAGAAAACCATAATACAAAGTTCCTATTATGTAAAAAGTATCACAGCTAAGTATATTATTTGGTCTTTTTACATTATTACAACACTGATATATATTATTATTATTATATAAAAATATAGGTACATTTCTATATACTGTTTCAATCTAAGTCCTTTTTATTTTATCATTTTTATAATAAAAAAACAAGTCATTTCTCTTATTCGTAGGGAAGACTGATTATTACTTTCATTTGTTTAAAAAATATTTCTGTAATCATAAATCACCGACTTTAAAGGTCGAAATTTTAGTGGTGGTTAGAATTTTTGAGTTTTTCTAAGCTCGGCTTGGCTCGGCTCGGTTCGGCTCGAAAAAAATTCGAAACAATCTGCCATCGCTACTGGATCTGCCCCCTTCACTTCTAACCAATCGTCATCTTGGTCCGATACGCTTGACTGGTTACAGCCGGTATAAAATCGTTACTTCCTTCTGTTTTTCTCCAGAAGGGTTCCACCTCTGGCTTGGTTTACAAGTTGAGTTACTGTCCCCTTCTTCCTCTTGCTAAAAGAGATTCGCCTCTGGCGTGGTTCACACGTTGAGTTGCCGTGCTCTTTCAGTGCCCCTTTTTTCCTCCTGATGAAGCCCTTTAATAAATTAACAAAACGTCTTCCGCATTGGGACCATGTCATTTTTTTAAGGGGTTTCTTCCTGAAGTATAACCTCGTTGAAAAAATTGTTTTGCAATTATTTATATAATTTTACATCAAGAATTGTTTCAAATTAGTGTTTAAACCTGTAGTTTGTATAGAAAGTTTACCGGAATAGTCTTTAACGATAGCCACTTGCCGAAGCAGCCCGAAGAACCCTTTTATTTTAAAATCCTAACCTGGTTATTCAAGGTGTCTAAATTTATATTTTATAATACTAATGATCAGTTCGCAAGTCACTCTTTTTAGATTTGATGTGTGCATTTCAGCATTTAATTTTCAATCATAAGCTAAAGAGCTAAAGGAAATAACATTTAAAAAACACAGCGAATTAAAAAAACAGACTTAAATTCAAAACTTAGAATTTTAATCTGAGTCGAGATATAAGAGTTGAATTTCAATGGCCCAATTTGACATACAAAAATAATAGAACCAAAATTCAAAATTTCCATGCTAATAGTGATTCGAAACTTATTCTGATTTTCAAATCAAGATTGAGATTAATGACTGAAATTCGAGGTTTGAATCAAATTTACGATTGAAATTCGACTCTTTACTTTAATTTCAAAGTTTTGATCGAGTTTTTAATTGTTCATTTTATTTTAACTTTGCATTTCTTCAATTAGTTCATTTTTTTAACATCAAAAGAATCAATCTGGTTACTATAACTTTTACAAAATAATAATTGCTGTCGCCAATTCTTAAAAACACCAAGGATTCTAATTATTTTGTATTTGAAAACATCTGTAAAATTCGACTCCTGAATCTGGATTTTTGGGCATTTTTGTTTTAAATTGAGCTCAGCTAGCCCGAACACATAATATCTTGATCACTAAGTGGGTATGGGTGGATTATTAAGGGTAAGCCCTTTAAGCTTTTGACTGCAGGGTAAAATCAAAACATTAGACTTTCAAATTAAGTTTGTATGTAAGATAAAACAGCTTTAAACAAGTATTTTTTAAACTACTTATAAAGTTCAAACCTAAATTTTAGACTATTATTTATAAGAGATAACCTTTAAATTAGGAGCTGTTTACTTTATATTAGCAGCTGGAATTTTCGAATTCACATATTCGTTCTTAAAACCCCATCTTCGTTACTTCAAGGCATTTAAACATCAGATTCGAGCATATATTAATACAGGAAATATTAATTACTAGTTCTCAAACAGCTCTTTTTAGATTCGATGTGCAGATCCGTATTTAATTTTCAATCGTAAACTAAATGAAATATCCGATTTATTGAAAGACATAATAATAATAATAATGTTTATTATCCTTAGACATCGCAATTTTTGTACAGGATTAGTTAATATACAAGTCCCAGTGTGTTAGGTGAATTGCGAGTAATAATTAGGAAAAGGCATATGAAAGTTATTATTAAAACGAGTGTCGATGAAAATCTTTGTTTAATGTGAATTATTCTTTATTTTTAAATACAGAAATGCAGAGTTCATATATAAATAGAGAAAAAAGAGTGAGCAGATTATATTCCGTAAATAATGGTCTACAACTATGGGTGCTAGAAACTTTAGGAATACACGTACACCTTATAACTTATAATTCGTTTTTGAGATAAAAGGGTGGATGTAGGTACCAAAGAAGCACGGTATATCGTAATCTAGACTCAACATGGGCATGATATACTTAATTAATTGCTCCTTAGGTAAAACCGTACTTAAATTTTTAATCGTGTAGAAAATGGAATTTAATTTAGAAACTAGGTGTTTACAGTAACACTTCCAAGTAAGACAGTCGTGAATATAAAGACCCAAAAATTTGACATGTTGTCTGTTAGAAATAATTTTACCCTTAATTTGTATGTTTATTTTATTGCAATCATTATTTCTGTTGTGAAATCTAATGTATGACATTTGTTAACATTATTAAAGATTCTATTTCCTCTATACCACTTGAATAAATCACTAAGAACATCATTAATCTGACATTTAGATTCTAATGTTAGGTTACATTGGTCTGAAATTACAACCGCTGTATCGTCAGTGTAAGTTGTAAAATGAGAATAAGGTGATATAAAGTCAATATCGTTGATAGAAAGAATAAAAAAAACAGGGTCCAAGACTGTTCTTGGGGAACTCCCATATCGATATCAACTAAGCACTGTATCGTCAGCGTTAAGTTGTAAAATGGGAGTAACGTCATACAGAATCAGTATCGTTGATATAAAGAATAACAAGAACGGGGACCAAGACTATTCCTTGGGGAACTCCCAAATCGATATCAACTAAGCCAGAAGAAAATTTTTGTCTGACATGGTTTATTTCGTGATCAATACTAACGTATTGAGAACGATCGGATCTACCTCAAAGCCAATCCAGTAACTGAGTAACACCATACAAAAGCAGTTTATTTAAAAATAATTCAATATTTGCACAATCGAATGCCCTGCTGAGATCATAAAAGATCCCAAACGGACACTCACCAGCATCAATTCACGGCCATTTCAACTCAACTCAATAATAAAAGTCTGTCGAATCTATTCGAGGTAGGTACATCTAAAAAATTGTAAGATTATCTAATGGGAAAATATTCAGAAAAGTTCTAAAACAAAACTTTAAAATAATAAATTAGAAAAGATTTTTTTTATAGTCAAATTTTATAGGACAATTTGTTTATACAAATTATAAATTTTTATACAACACTACAGATATTGTAACGTAATTATTAAAACACGTCCCAAGCCTGTTGCAAAATTTAAATAATTTGTACCTACAATAGATGCACCCAAAAAATAACAAATCAACAAAAAAAACAAAAATGTATAATGTATTTATTTCAAAAATTCAAAAAATACTGTAGATAAGAATTGGCAGCCATATTATAATTATAAATTCAAGTGTGTCATTGAAGTGAAGCTGATTTGTTAAAAAGGAATTTTGCAATAACAATAAAGCTACTATCCAAGTAGGCGATAAAATCTGAAGTCACGCACTCGTTATCGTCCTGTTGCAATTTTTGACGATGTAAACTTTAAACCTAAATTTCAAGAATTGTTGCTAATTATTTACAAAATTTCATTCAAACTACGTACTTTCTTATTTCTTTGGTTTAGACGTTTTTTTAAACCCAGAAAATATTCAAACAAAACAAATTCTACTTGTTGTAACTACATTAATTAGTATTTTATTTGAAGGTAACTTCCGAATGTTTACTATATTTTAAGAAATAGAAAAATAAAACTAGGAAGGAATAACAGATCTTTCGATGACACAGCTTCGTTCCAAAAATTATAAATAAATATACAACAGTTACAATAGCTACAAATTCATCAACCTCATCACAATTGTTAACCCAAAAATAAATCAATTAATGCACGTTTCGATAAGAATCTGATCGCGAAGGTTAACAAATGATTTTAATTCTCACCGATAAAGGTTTGATTTTTTTAAACGATTTAATTCAAATCAGATAATGGCATTATGATAAGTAATTTTGCGACGCATCCTATAAAAGCTTAAAATACACAAAAAACACTTAGTGCAATCCAATCATGAAAGCTATAATTTTCCTTTTAGCTGCAATTGCAGCTGTTCGTTCTTCTGTCATACCTGAATACATAATTCCAGAGAGTAAAATCGAGTTTGAAAATGCTAGAAAAAATGCTGAACTTTATTATAAAGCACTCCCAAAGGAACTGGAAGATGATGCTAAGTTGCTCGTGGTAAGTCTCTTTCGTAATACAAAGGCTTAATTTTTGTATACAAGTTCGCCGGTTATTTATGCCATAATAAGCCATGATTTCAATTCATTATGTTGTTTTCTGGTATTTTAATTGTTTATTTGGTTGATGCCTATATTTGCAACTTATAATAGAACACTTTTAGGAGGTACATTAAAATCAAGGGCGGATTATTGTTTCTCGTCCCTAAAAAGGTTTTCGCCAATTTTCATATGAATATTTCGAAAACTTTTGAAATTACACAAGAAAATTGAAATTAAAATTTTTACTCTGACACCCTGTATCTCTTTTAATATTAACTTTTGGCTAAATTAATTCCAAGTAAACCGTAATATTTTGACCCGACCAATCTACACTTACGCTGTGTCCCATTACTTAAGGACCACCCTGTATTTGTTATTTTCATTTTCAGTTTATCTTTATAATAAATGCCCAGAATTAAAAGATATTTATTCTTGGTGTTTAACTAAACGGATTAATTTAATCTACGGTGGTAAAAACAGCATAATCCATATAAACTAAAAATAAGTAAAAATGGATATGAAATAATCAGGAAAATATTTCAAGATTAATCCGTTCAGTTAGTTAAAAGTACGTACTGATAGTGTAATCCACTGATTGATAAAAAGAAAACCGGAAAAAACATTTTAAGGGTAACATTTGCGTCATTTATATTCAAACTAATTTAAGAAAATTGCTTATTCTGTGAATAAATATATGAACACCAATTAAAAAAATTAATTTGTTGAATTAATAAAATAAAGGCTTTAAGGCGTTTCCCTTTTTAACTAACGCAAAAATCTTAGGGTTTTTAATTTATTAGTTAAATTAAAAATCTTAAAAGTTTTTAATTCATTAATTTCACATAAGTGAAGATCCTGAAAATAAATAGAGCACTACTATGTAATAAATTTGTAACTTGGTAACCATAAAAATTCATAATTTAAATTCAGCAAGAAAACATAAACGCCTTATCTTTTCAACGAATATAATAAAGCAAAAAGAACAATATTCAAGAAATTTCACACGATGCAAAATTGTATACGGATGATACCGTATGGTATTAGAGATGATATCATTCGACACGAGTAATTAATTTTTCTGTGACCTATTACTCGAACTTCATTATCAACAAATTATAAAATAATTTATATTATAATCTGCCACTAACGCAAAACAATAAGATTGGCGCATACATAAATGCCATTTTTATTATTAATTTGTTTGCCATTATATATTTTAACTTAAGAAATTGTTTTTTTAATAATTCATTGCATATTCTAAACGAAAATTTACAAAACACGCGGTAATGCTTAAAGAAAGTGTAAGAATACTTCAACTTTTAAAACCTTGTTGATTTAATCTAAATTGCAACTGATGGTTAATTAATTCAAAACGGATGCTAATTACTTTTTAATGCTTGCTTAAGAGAATTTAAAACAAAAACCTTAATCCAAGATTACACACAAAAACTAAAGCTTGAAATTTCGTTTAGGGAACAGCTTTTCTGTTCCCTTGGTTTTTCCCAGTATTTCTGTTTTTAACAAGTTCTTAACAGTATTCCCCCAAAGGAATCTGTACTAAGTCGTTGTTGTTATTCCACATATACTTTGATATACAGGGAAATTTTCTTTTTAGTATACACATAGCCTATGTATACTTTTATAATAAACGCAAATAGGCAACCCATTATACACTATGAACGTTAAAAAATTAGCATGCTGTGGCAAAAATCATCAAATTAAGTTAATGTCAAAAAATTAGTCTTTAACTGTTGCTGTTTTTATTTTCCTTTCTGTTTTGTATTGTTGATATTTTATGTTTTAGAATAATCGTTGAATTAAAATTATGTTGATATTCCACTATAGGCCAGGCGTCAGGAAAATTAACATCGTTTTAAATCGGGCAAAAGATTTAACTATTGGAATCAGTTTACTGTAGGCCTCTTTTAGACATACTAATTTATCCCCCTCGAGCAACCCCCGGAACACCCCCAAATTTGACGAAATATCGCCCAAAAATCTTTTTTTTTTGCCAATATCTCGGTTCTGGGTGGTCCTGCGACAAATAATGTAAATATCAAAATTGAATATAACTAAATTCTCTATCGAAAAGGTTTATACACATTTTTACGTAATATCAATATCCAACGAGCTACAGGCGGGGGAAGTCACGTGTCGTATCGGATTGACGCATCTGATTTTCAAACTACAAATACAAGGTGTTCCATGACTCGAAGTCCATAGCTTAAGGGCGTGTTATTGAAGTCAAAATAAGAAAAAAAGTTCCTTAAATAAGGGTCCGAAAGTACTTCCTTTTCGAGATACAGGGTGTCTAAGAAATAAGTTCTTATTTTAAATATCTCGAAAACGATTTAAGATATTAGATTGAGCTTTAGTATGCACTATACTGGCATGAAGAGGCTCTTTTTCGATCCAACTAGTTTTGAAAATTCCAGCAGTGGCGTGCGTGATTGCAAAAAAAATGAATAATTCTGACGCAAAAAATAATACGCCATTGCTTTTTTTCAAAATAGGTATTTGTTTCTTAATCGGCAACCAATGCTAAAAAGAAAAAGACTCTTGAGTTTTTCTGGTAGGACAAACCGTTTTCGAGTAATAATCAAAAAACTTGTTCTTTGCAAGCGTTTTCTGAAATAACTAGTTCAAATTATTTTTTTAACAAACAGTTTTCGATAATTACTCAACAGGAATGTTTTAAAAACTCCAATTCTCATCCTGACTTTGTAGATATAGCGGGCCAAAAAGTTATTTTAGCCCTTTACGGAGCAGGACCCGATGAGCATTCTTTAAATGAATTCAGGTATAGATGCTTCGTCAAGTCAGTAGCAAAAAGTACATGCAACCTTGCATCGTTACCTCCTACTGAGTCTGCTGCACGGCAGCACTCTTTTAGAACCTATTACCAAATTCAGCAATGGTACGGTAATACCAAGAATCCTCAAGATTGGGGTTGGATGAAAAATAAATTTGGGTTGTTTCCTATTCCTACCAAAAAAGAAGCTGCTCCACAAGAACTCTTAAAAACAATAAGCTGCAAGTGTACAAAAGGCTGCAAAGCCGCATGTAGTTGTAGAAAAGCCGGACTAAGATGTTCCGTCATTTGTTCCGGATGTCAAGGTGAATCATGTATAAACGTTGAGATCTATGTAGACGACTTAGATCAATCCGAAGAAATAGATGATCAGTTATTATATGTTTTGTCACACGACGACACGGCTAAATCAGACAACGACGATGCAGTTGATAACGATACCGACACTCACAGTTTAATTGAAGACAGGGACCCTTTTGGACCGTCAACTTCAAAAATAGCTAAACAAATGTAATACATTGGCTGTAGAAAATAAAAGTACCGCAGGTGAGTTAAATAATTAAATAAAAAAGTGGATTAGGCCTATTGGGGACACCACTTTAAAAAAGAAACGCGCCAAACGCTCTACCACAAGGTGGTGTGGAAACAAGCCTTTTCTGAAATAACTAGTTCAAATTATTTTTTTACAAAAGGTTTTCGATTATTAGTCGAAATGGTTTGTCCTACCAGAAAAACTCAAGAGGCCTTTTCTTTTTAGCATTGGTTGCCGATTAAGAAACAAATACCTATTTTGAAAAAAAGCAGTGGCGTACTATTTTTTGCGTCAGAATTATTTATTTTTTTGCAGTCACGCACGCCACTGTTGGAATTGTCAAAACTAGTTGGATCGAAAAAGAGTCTCTTCATGCCAGTATAGTGCATACCAAAGCTCAATTTAATATCTTAAATCGTTTTGGAGATATTTAAAAAAAGAGCTCATTTCTTGGACACCCTGTATCTCGAAAAGGAAGTAATTTCGGACCAATATTTACGGAACTTTTTTTTTATTTTGACTTCAATAACACGCCCTTAAGCTATGGACCTCGAGTCATGGAACACCCTGTATTTGTAGTTTGAAAATCAGATGCGTCAATCCGATACGACACGTGACTTCCCCCGCCTGTAGCTCGTTGGATATTGATATTACGTAAAAATGTGTATAAACCTTTTCGATAGAGAATTTAGTTATATTTAATTTTGATATTCACATTATTTGTCGCAGGACCATCCAGAACCGAGATATTGGCAAAAAAATAATTTTTGGGCGATATTTCGTCAAATTTGGGGGTGTTCCGGGGGTTACTCGAGGGGGATAAATGAGTATGTCTAAAAGAGGCCTACAGTAAACCGATTCCAATAGTTAAATCTTTTTCCCGATTTAAAACGATATTTACGTCTGCTGAACTCCCTGACGCCTGGCCTACTAATTTTGATTTATTTTTTATTTACAAACATGAAACAGGTTATGTTTACGCAACGTGACGTGACGTTTATAGTGTATAGTGGGTTGGCTATTTGCGTTTATTATAAAAGTATACATAGGGGATACGTATACTAAAAAGAAAAATTCCCTGTATGTAATAACTAACAACTATGTTGTGTATGCTTTTATATTTTGCATCTATGATATTAAAGATATTGAAAATATACCACTTTTTCTAGAGTTGCATTCATAGTCTATGGCTATTTTAATTCTTATAAGATCTATACCGAGAAAGGCCATTGTCTTTCGAAAAAACATTCTAGTTTAACATCTTGAGGTTTTGCTTGTTACGTTATGTAACGTTTTTATCTCAATTCTAAGATGTCTCTTTGTACATTATCTCCTGTTTCTATTGTACAGAGAGACCCTTAAGTAATGCGATAAAGACCAACGGTTCAACAGTATATTTGTGTGGCCAAAGCATCACGATTTACCTAGGATTACTTTAGTCCGAAAATGGGGTTCCTTGAACCCAATCATTGCGATCGTATCTCATAGTAAATGGTATGTCAAAAGAGTACTCTGGTTCAGTGCCTATTTTAGTGGTGGGTTTACCTTTAACCACTTCCTTTATTCGTTGTGTCCACACCGTTCACTGTAAATTGCCGATGTATTTCATTATATGTGCTCCAATCCAGGCTTCCCCCTTTAGATAAATATCCAGAGAATATTAAATCCAGAAGAACTCCAATAAAAACAGTTGGAGTGCTTCTCATGACTCTACATACGTACAAACAGGCCAGTCTTTGGATCCTGGTTAGTTTCCTGATGGCTATTTTTTGTTCTGTCTTTGATCACCAGACTAGAGTGTCATAGGCTATCACGAGTCTAATAATCGTGATACCATGATGTAATACCATTAAACCATCTTTGGTCAGTCTCCATATTTTTTCAATATTCTATGAGGGCAATTTTTGCTCTGTCTGCAATGCTGTTTAAGTGTGCATTCCAGGTTAGTTTCCCGTCCAGGGTAATGCCCATATATTTAACTTCCTGCCTAACCTGACTTCTTTCACCAAAGATTGTAAGGTTATTGAATGGCCATATCTGTCTCCTCCTGGTGAAGAATTACCTTTGCGTAATGTTTAACGTCCTTTGCATGAGGCCCGCAATAACATTAGAGTTTTTGTCCCTGATTAGCATGAGTATATCATCCGCATATGCTTGGGCATAGAACCCCTCATTATTGAGTCTATTCGCAAGATCTTTCACTGTCAGGTTCTACAGCAAATGAGATGAAACATCCTCTGGTAGCAGAGACCTTGACAGATTCTCCCCCCAGGTCAGCCTGTATCTGACGACCCTTTAACATGGTTTTTATCCATCTGTTTATGATGTCTTCAACCCCATGTCTTAAGATTGTTGTAGTTATAAATTCGAAGGAGGTGTTATCAAACATTCCTTTTATGTCCAAGAAAGCAGCTAGAGCTGTTTTCTTGTTGGTTATTGAGACCTCTATCCTACTAACTAGGTTGTGAAGTGCAGATTCACATGATTTTCCTAGCTGATAAGCATATTGATTAGGATGAGCGGGATTATTAAAACCCCGTATGCCTGTCTAGCAATTTTTCCATGGCCTTTAAACAGACGGACATAAGGCTAATTGGTCTATATGCCTTTGGGTGTACGATTGCCACCCTAGTTTGGGAATGAAGACTACCTTAGTGTATCTCCCTGCCAGTGGCAAATATTTGCTCGCTAGGTATAAGTCAAAGTTTTAATAGCATACGGTACCAAAAGATCAATTTCCTGCTACAAAAGAGCTGAGAATATTACATCTGGTCCAGGGGATTTATAAGGTTGGAAGGATTTTACAGCTCAGCATACCTTATTGTAAGTAATTCTAATTACTTTTAGCAACTCCCCGGTCGTTCCTCGTAGGGTTCTCTGAGAAGTCGCTAGGCACTGGTTGTTGTGTCTCAGCCTGATCATCAGTTAGTGATCCTGAAAAATGCGTCGGTAGGCGTGCTTCCAGTGTTTCCCTTTTACTGATTGTGTATTCTCCTGTTTGTTTTGGCATGTTCTCAACTCGAGTTGAAAGGTCCTTCGACATAATTTTGTAGAGGCGTGCTGTTTGGGTTGTGTTTTCAGCATCGCCAGAGAAAATCCTCCACAAGTCTGTTTTGACTTTTCTTAGAGCTTTATTGTATTCAGTTAGAGCTTGGGCATATGGACACGTTGGCCCCACTCTCCGGTTCTTTTCGTTCTGTTGAAAAACCGCCTTGCATTCTTTCACAGATTTGTCAGATGTTCGTTCGACCAGACGACCTTCCTGTTCTGCTTTGTGACTACTGAACAGTTATACTCACATGAGGTTAATATGGCGTCATTTATTCGTTCCACAATCATATAACAATATATAATATAGTTTCAAAGTATTCTACCAAAATAGTAAAACTATTTCTAAGGCTTTACTAATTTTTAAAATTTTTTTAGCCTGAACTAGTTCAAAAATACGGTTATCCTTGCGAAAGACACTACCTAACCTCAGAAGATGGTTACATCTTAGAAATGCACAGAATTCCTTATGGAAAAAGTGGACCATCAGAGAACAGACCTGCAGTATATCTCCAACATGGTCTTCTTTCTTCTTCGGCCGACTGGGTTCTCACCGGAACGGAAAGGGCTTTAGGTAAAATGCAACCACAATGTAACCAAACACCCCTCTAAATTAGAAAAATCACAGGTTATATTCTGGCCGATGCTGGTTATGATGTTTGGATGCCCAACGTACGTGGAAATAGATATTCACGTAAACACGTCAGTTTAGATCCCGATAAAGATTCTGATAAATTCTGGGACTTCAGCTGGCACGAAATTGCTCTTTATGATGTATCAGTATTGATGGATTACGTAATTGAGCAAACAAAGCAGCCTCAAATTTATTTTATTGGGCATTCTCAAGGAACTACCGTATATTATGTTTTATGCTCTGAAAAACCAGAATATAACGATAAAATAAGAGTACAATTCAGTATGGCACCTGTAGCATACATGAATAATATTGGCAGTCCTTTGCTGAGATTTATTGCAGTCTTCCAAGGACCATTAGATGTAAGTGGATTATTAATATCTTTAAAACCACTTGTTCCAATTTTTCTGAAAATTTCTATTCAGTTAAGGCCAAAAATTCCATAATTTAAACTACGCAGTGATGTGTAAAACCTCTTTGCTTAAATCAAGTTTAAATTTTAAAACGAGTTTCTTTTAATAAAGATTTAAAAAGTCTCAATTTGTTCTAAACGGTAAAAATTGGGTTTCTGGGGTTTAATACAAAAATATATTTTAGGTACTTTTTGAAATGATAGGAATTCACGAATTTTTGCCAAATAATGGATTTTTGGGCATGGTAGGAAATATCCTGTGTCACGATGGGTCAATTCTCCAAATTCTTTGCACCAACACCCTTTTCAGTATTGCTGGTTTTAATCCCCAACAACTAAATGCAACTTTACTTCCTATGATGATGGGACATACTCCTGCAGGTGCATCCACCAAACAAGTTACCCATTATGCCCAAGAAGTAAATTCAGGTAATTTTTTTAAATTTCTGTTTTCATATTTTTCAAAATGCCTACATTCCCAAAATGTTTAACAAACAACATTTATTTTCAGCCAAATTCCGCCAGTACGATTATGGATTGTTAGGAAATTTGAAACACTACAAAAATATAAGCCCACCAAGGTACAAACTTAGCAACGTAAAAGCCCCAACGTATCTCTTTTACAGCAGAAACGATTGGATGTCTGGAGAAGACGACGTATTAAAACTTTATGAAGAACTTGGTAACGTTTTGGGCAAATTTTTAGCCATTGATGCAAAATTTAGTCATTTCGATTATATGTTCGGAATTAGCGCCAATGAGTTGATCTATAATAGACTTATCAGTTTAATGAAAAGACATTAAAGGCGATAAATGAATGCTCTATGTTTATCTTTTGTATTTCTTTTATAAAATTTAAAAAGTATAAATTAATCTTGCGAAAAATGCATTTTTTGTTTAAGCTGCAAGATTTGATTACACAAAAATAAATTGCTATTGTACAATAAATTAATAACAAAAAATGTATTTTTCTACAAACACTACTAAAAACTGAATTTTTAACACGGCATACTGCAATTAAAAATGTAATATTAAATGGCAGCGTGTTAAAAGTAGATCACGTGGTTTACTTTTAACACTAGTATTAAAAGTATGCTGTCACAATGACAATTTTGGAGCAAATATTATTCAAAGATTGATTTTACCTACTAAATTGACAAATCTAACGTTGCCCTACTAGCAGCTTCTTCTATATCGACCGGAATTTCTTCACTTAGATTAGAACTCATCTTAAATTATTCTTTTTCACTTTTGACAAGCATATGTCAAACAATACATATGTAAGCTCAATTCTAAATTGTTTCGTAAATGTCACAGAGTACTAGATTTTTTAGGTAATCTTTGGAATCCCTAATAAGAGAGTTTAAAATGCTTTCAATGGCGTTTGTAGAAAAAATAGTGTATGATATTCGTGTTAAAAGTGATTTTATTTTGTTCGTGGGGTTGCTCAACTCGCTACGCTCGTTTCGCAATCTCCCCCACTCACAAAATAAAATCTCACTTTTAACACTTGTATCATAAATAGCTATTTTTGAACAAAAGAAAAAATAAGGCGGTTTTAATTAAATTTAGGTTATTCATTCAAATCTATGGTTCATTAAGTTTTCCTCCTCGTGTATTTACTAAGTATACAAAGGAATGAAAACAAAACCATAACACAAAGTTTCTATTATGTAGAAAGTATCACAGCTAAGTATATTATTTAGTCTTTTTACATTATTACAACACTGATATTGTATAATATAAAAATATACATTTCTGTTGCTATATGGCGTTTCAATTTAAGCCCTTTTTATTTTATAATTTTTATGAAAAAAAGCAAGTAAGCATTGGTAGAATTTCAATATCTTTGATAATAACCACAATAAACGGGTAGAGAGAATTCAGATCCTACATACGTGACGTCACTGGCGTCGACCTCCGGAGGCTGCTACACAACGAACATAACCTAAAAACACGGCAACATAACCTAAAACACGGCAACATAACCTAAAAACACGGCAATATAACCTAAAATAGAGCTCTTACCGGCGACCGACATAGGTGATGTCATAGCTTAAACTTTTAGATCCCATAACACGGTAACGAATTAAAATTCGGCCGTAAAATTTTGCAAAGGTGCAATACTCAGTTTACTCAATCAAATTACAAAATAAAAAAAAATTGACTTTTCATAAGTTGACAATGCCTTTAAAGGTCGGCATTGCAGTGACATACATATTCAGCTCGGTTCGGAGAAAATGTCAAATATTCTCAACTTGGAGCTTTTCTCGAGCTTCGAGCTTTTATTGAGCATCGAACCTTTACCGAGCTTTGAGTCATTACCGAGGAATACAAAGAAAGGTAAGCTCCTGTCTTACTGTGCACTGTGCACTGTGAGCTGATACAATGATTCAGAACTGCATTTTGGTTTAGGGTTTTAAAGGCTTTTTAAATCATAATTAAGACTTATGACTAAAAAATCGAGGTTTGAATCCTACCTTCAATTTTTATTTTAAAATTCGGACTTTAAGTTAAAATCCAGAATAGTTCGATTGTTTCTATTTTCAGAAGAAATGCAACTATCATTCGCGATTTTTCAAATACTTTCAAAGCAATTAGGTTCGTAATTCCTTAATTAATTAATTTTCTACTGGGGATTTTAAAGTCGTTTTCAAATTTTCTGCTCAAAACTTACAAATTTATAAAAATCGTTAAACCATTATTATCAATAACTATCGTAACTTTTTTTATTTAATTACAAAGTTAATATATGCCTCATTTACTCATCTGTTGAAAATTTTTATTGAACACTCAATTCTAAAGAGAATTTTCTTTATATAGAAATTTTCCCTTCAAGTTAGCAACAAACGTGAGTGTTTTTGAGATTTAATAAAAATATGTTATAAATACAGTCCTATCTACACGTGCAAAATGGCGTGTGCATGACCCATGGATCAGTTCGTGATAATTAGACTTTGAAACGCTGATTTATAATAATTAAACCTGCTAACGTTGTGGAAACCACATTACAATGTTAACGTGAAGTATTCTAAAAAGATTAAGTTAAAAATAAAAATAGGAGAGCGTTTCCTAGATTTTTTTAACAATTTAGAATGCCTTTTTGTTTACAGGTTTTAATCGGATTTTTTTAAATAAAAATATAGAAGCAAACACTACAAATAACACGCAATGCTTAAAGTAATCATTAAACTAAAGAAAACCTGAAGATATAAGAAATATACGTAAACCACTAAGTAAAAACTATATAAATCGAGTTGGTACGTATACAGGGGATGATCTAAAAAATTTGTAACCTAAGTTCAAAGGATGCTCTTGCAACAATATTTAAAAACAAATATTAATCCTTATTTCTAATTAATTTCCATAATTTATAAGTTTACCTAAATTGCAATTAATAGAAAAATCAGTTATCAATATTAAAACAAACAAGCTTAATAACCTCCATATATTTTATCACAAAAAGTTAAAATGGTTTACTAAGCGTAAGTGTAAGTAAATGCAAAATTGGCATTTATGTAGTATAAAAACAGCAAGGAAATAAAATGATAGTTATTTGAAATTCATTACTCAATGGTGTATGTAAATTTCTAATCATGTTGAAATTTTCGATTTTTCTAAGTTTTCTGGTCATTTGTGCTGCAAATTCTCATTTTAGAAGAGATCAACATGGTTACTCAGGTCGTCCAAATATGATGAACACCGTAAGTAGATTACTTTTAAAGTTATTCAGTGTACTCATAACAAACAACAAAGGCATGTAAGCAGAGTTACTTTACCAAATTTGCTATTTAGGAAAAACCAAATACGAATTTATGAAATTTTTATTAAATGTTTGTAGTTGTACTTACTAAATACTAAATACATATTTATGTTATTTATTGGTTAATAATTTTTAAATGAAAAATAACGAACTTTGCTCTAAAATTCAAATTTTATCTGTAGATGCATATTGCATATAACCTGTTCAAAATTCAGAATTTGCTTTACAAGTAGACACTCACTACAGAGTATTTTTTTCAATGTGAAATTTCCATAACTAAATATAACTAATATTACAGACTGAATTAATCAAAAGTAATGGCTATCCAGTGAAAACATACATCGTTGAAACTTCAGACGGATATCTTTTGGATTTAGTTCGTATTCCTTATGGTATCCGTGGATATAAGGGTTATCAGAATTACCAATCAAGTTATGTCAAATTTCAAGACTCTGATCAGCCACAAGAATATGCTGGACAGCAAGGATTTGCTCAATCGCAAGGATTTGGTCAGTCACAAGGGTATGGTCAGTCAGGAGAATCTGCTCAATCACAAGGATTTGATCAGTCGCAAGGATTTGCTCAATCACAAGGATCTGCTCAATCACAAGGATATGGTCAGTACCAAGGATATGGCCAGTCGCAAGGATTTGGCCAATCACAAGGATCTGCTCAGTCACAAGGATATGGTCACTCGCAAGGATTTGGCCAATCACAAGGATCTGCTCAATCACAAGGGTTTGGTCAATCACAAGGATTTGGCCAATCACAAGGATTTGATCAAGCACAAGGGTTTGGTCAGTCACAAGGATCTGATGAATCTCAAGAATCTTCCCAGGCGCAGGGTGTTGTCCAAGTACAACAATACGCTCGGTCACAAGGATATGGTCAATCACCAAGATTTGGTCAATCATATGATTCTGCTCACTCACAGTTTTCTGGCCAATCCCAACAAGCTGGGTATAGAAATCAAAATGGACAAAATCAACAATCATCTGAGTCAGACAGTAATGAAAGCAGTGAACAAAACGGTATTGTTCGACCAGTTGTTTTACTCATGCATGGTTTATTATCCAGCTCAGATGATTTTGTAATTGGAGGACCTATCCAAGGATTAGCCTATATTTTAGCTGACAATGGATATGATGTTTATCTTGCTAACACCCGTGGAAACGTATATGGTAGAAGACACACTGTACTGGATCCTGAACGCGATCCTGCATTTTGGAGATTTTGGTAAACAAAAACTTATAAAACATTTTAACTCAAAAACTACCTGCATGTTATTTCAGCTGGGACGCAATAGGCACAAAGGATTTACCAGCAATAATTGACAAAGTTTTAGAAACATCCAAACAAAACAAACTCTATTATATCGGTCACATGCAAGGTTCTACCGTATTTTATGTCATGGCAGCCGAAAAACCCGAATATAATGAGAAAATACGTTCAATGGTCGCACTTGGGCCACTTGCTTTTATGGGACAATCCACGAATATTATGTTGAAACTTGTTGCTAGTAAGCTTGATTCACGAGGAGTAAGTTACTTAAAAAACTAAAAACTTTCATATAAACCAATATTTATTTTTAGTGGCTCACCAAGAATCTGGGACCAAATGAATTTACCCCATCACAAGAACTAATGACCAATGGTGGTGAATCCGATTGTTCTAGAAGCGGAAAAAATGAAAAAATTTGCAATAATGTTTATTTCCTTCTCAATGGATACAATTCCAAAAATCTAAACACTGTAAGTAGTTATTAATAGTATATTATTATATGAGCGATTATGACAGCCATTATTCACGAAGATGACGTTTGAGCCCACGAGCCGTCAGGCGAGTGGCACAAATCATCTGAGCGAATAATGGCCATAATCGCGAATGTAATACGATACTTTTTCTACACCTATTAAACAAATATATTAAACTCAAATTAGTCAAATTTGATAACTTTGTAAACAAGCAATATGACAACACACTTGGGCGTGTCACGCGAGTCGATTGTCAGCCGCAGAAGGAGTTGATCGCGGGCGATTTAAAATATGATTGGATTAGCGAAATATTTATGTATTTGTGATTGGCTGAAATCATAATTCACTGCAGTGAATTATGAATCCATAATTCACTGCAGTGAATTATAGGTACTATTTTTCACAAAAAAAATGCTAATAATTACAATATAATTAAATAGGTGTAGAAAAACACAATTTAAAACTTTAGTAACTATCTATTTTTATATCAATACATACTTATTAATTATTGTTCTAAAATAATTTTTGGCCCTGTACTGTTGTTGATAAAACCCATTGAAGGCCCCTAGTTTGGTTTGTCTTCCTAATTAGACAATCCTAGATTTGGATCTATGATCATTTAAGTTCCTTGAGTCTAAAAATAGGTCCCCAAAACCATTTCCTAATTTGTTAAACTATCACTGTTTGTTAATTGATACTTACTTAAAAAAATGTTTTGCTGGTCGTTTTTGCTTTTTTCTCGAGGTTTTCTGGTCTATCCCTTGGTCGTCCTAAATTTCAAAAATCATTCACCCCCAACAGTATATACCATTGAATGCAAATCAACGCATACCCACAACAGCAAACAACTGTGTTCATAATAAATACATGTATTACTTTATTACAACATTCTAAGGGTATTTTTCACATTTCAGACAACCATGATGTCGTTGCTTAACAGAGTTCCAGCAGGCGCATCTTCCAGACAAATTATCCATTTTGCAAAGCTCGTTAAAACTGGTAAGTAAAATCACATACGTTCTTCGGCTTTTAAACAAAAAGTTTTAAAATTCAGTTTAAAATCAGAGGTTTCGTTAAAAAAAGTTAAACATAGCTAACCAAAGCTCTTTCCAGGACGCTTCGAAAAATATATGGATGACCAACAACAACCTGAAAATAATCACCAACAATATGGTTTCAGTCAGCAGCAACCATCTGATTATAATCATCAACATGGTAGCAGAGATTATGACCTAAGTAAAGTAACAGTACCAATGGCTTTAATTTACACACCTGATGATACCTTATCCACAATGTCTGACGTAGAAACACTTAAAAGAAAGTTGCCTAATGTTAAGCAAACTATCAGGGTAGACTCTCTTAATAACGATATCGACCTTTTGTTTGCTAAAAACGTTAGATCCACTGTTTATGAAGATATGATGCGAGTGATGCGAAATATTGGAAACCACGCTGGTGCAGGGGATCAATAAATAAAAATGTAAATAACGTGCATCTCACGTTAGAAAATAAAAATTTATAGTGTGCATTGTTAAATAATTATTTATTTCAGAATGTTCCATTAACCTATTAGTTTCTGTTTCAATGTATTTGTAAAAGAAAATAAATCAGTTTGCTTAAATCAACCATCTGTTTTTATATTTTCAGTATTTAATTGTTATAATAATGCATGGTTCAAACTGTCGTTTACTTCACTTGTGTGTAACAAATCAAGCATCTAAAAATATCACATCATTAAGATATCACAAGTGTTTGTATCTGTATATACGTGCACAACTTATAGTTGGTCAAAGTTGAATCTCAAGACTATTTATCCATTGGACAGCACTTGGCGCTGCTGCACAGATGTCAGCTCTGGTGCTGCATTCATAGACTATGTGGTGGACTGTTTGTCTTTCAGATCCGCAGTCACATTCAGGTGCGGTATTTAGGCCCCATTTATAAAAAGCGCCAGCACATCTACCATGATTGGTCCAGATTCTGTTTAGGGTTGCCCAAGTTTTACGTGGTAGGTAAGTCAAACCTATTCGGCGGTTGTTTTGTAGGTATCTAATAATAATGCCATTCTCGTGGGGCTTGTTCGCTCCATTCTCTATGCCAGGTTGGTTCGTAATTAGTATCTAGTAATTCTTTTGCTGTTATCACTGTTAGAGCTCTAGATTTTAGATGATTAAACTGAGTACCAGTGATGTCATCGTGGGTTGGAAGAGAGTGGTTTTTAGAAATTTTCGAGTATTCACGTAGAGAGCATTACACCGTCGGATGCCAGGTGGTTCAATGTGGTTTAGCATTGTTTGGTTTAGTGCTGTGTCAATCTTTTTTACATGAGGGTTGTTCATCCAGACAGAAGGGCAGTACTCGGCTGCGGAACATACTAATCCAAGCACCGATGTTCGCATTGTCGATGCAGATGTGTCCCAAGTAGTGCCGGTAGCTCTGGTCTTTAATTTGGCAACAACATTAGTTAGGGGTTTCCTGTATGAGGTGAAGTTTGCCATCATATTATTTAAATGTAAACAGCTAGTTTCCGTTTTACTAGTGCTTAGAGTTAAGCGCCAACGCCGGAAATATTGACTAAGCCTTCCCATATCATCGGTTAGTTTATCAGACAGGACGTTCATGTCACAGTGCTGCGTAGTGATGGTTAAGTCATCTGCATAGGCAAATTGCCTAGATGTAGTACGGGAAATATCAGCAATGTAAACCTTAAACAACAGAGGGGCCACAACTGATCCCTGCGGAAGGCCGTTATTTAGCTTTTTTATGCGGCTTGTCTTGTTATCCATCATTACCTGTAGTGTTCTTTAGTTAACATGTTATTGATAAGTGACATCTTTGTGCATTTTAATAGCTTAAGTATGTTATAGATAATCCCCGTTCTCCATACTGTATTGTAGGCTGCTGTGAGGTCTATGAAAACATCTCAAATTTTCAGACGTTTTTGAAATCCCGCCTCTACAGGGTAACAAGACATAACTCGGACAAACATGTTTTGGTATACTTTTATTATAATGACAAAATTTTACAAAAAAAAAAAAAAAAAAAACAATGAACAGCGGTAATATAATAATAATTATTTATTCAGCCAGTTTCAAAGTGGCCGCCCTTTGAGGCAATGCACATCCTTAAACGCTTGGACTGAGATTCGATCCCACTCTCTGGGCAATGATTGTTTCAAAAATTCCTAACTTTTGTGGGGTTTAGCACAGGTCCTGGCCTTCAAAATGGACCAAATGCTGTAATCCAACGGGTTGAGATCAAGCTAGTACGGCGGCCATTTGTCAGATGTGATGAAGACCGGAAAATTTGAATTGCACCACTCTTGAGTAGTTTTCACTTTATAGGCTGGCGCCGAGTTTTGTTGGAAGGTCCAGTGCATATCGCCGAAGTGCTGTTGTGCCCATGAAAGCACAACGGCCTCCAAAATATCGCGGCGGTATAGCTCCTTGTTGATTTTGACGTCTTGGTCAACGAAAACGGGAGGCGTTTTACCGGTGGCACAAATACCTGCCCAAACCATCACCGACTGTGGATTTTGACGGTGTTCTATGATGGACGATAATCCAGCAGGCTTGGTAGACCAGTTTCTGTCGTTTTAACGATTATGTGCTTGTTCTACAGTGGACAGCTTTTCATCAGTGAAAGGAATTCTTTGCCATCGGCTACCCGCGGCGCGACGAACAAGTCTCACACGCTTGTTTGCCTCCATAAGGCGCTGCCCTTGTTGAAGCTTATAAGGTTTCAGATTGAGCTCCCTTTTTGTAATTTGGCCGACCGTTTCGCGATTGATACCCGTCTCGCGAGCGAATCTCCTCATCAAGACCCTCGAGTTGCGCTCGACTCGTTTCTTGATGATCTGGCGGTTCCTGGATGCATTGACTGAGCGTTTTCTTCCTCTTCCTGGACGACCACCTTCATGGCCAAGCTCATTGATTCGGCGAATTGCATTGGAAACGGTTTGACGAGGCACACTGAACAAACAAACAATTTCGCATTGGCGTATTCCTTTACGAAACAACTTCAAAATTGCACTGCGTTTGTTTGACATCCTAAGAACACAACAAAATTAATCGCTACGTTCTCAAAAAAAACAAAAAACAAAAAAAGAACGGCGAATTTAACACAACAAAAATTAATTAGTAGTAGTAATAGTTACAGTATGTTCGCATCAGGATACTTTAAACTTTGTCCGAGTTATTTTTTGTCACCCGGTATATGGGTAGCCAGAGCCAAGACTTTGGTCGTTGCAACTTCAATTGGGCCTGAAACCCGCCTGTTCAATTGAAATTTTATCCAAAATACGTCCACTGCTGTTCTAGATGAAGCGTTCTAAGAGTTTGTAACTGTGCTGAGTAGTGATACCGGACGGAAACATTCAGGGCGGTCGGGCAGCTTGCCTGGCTTTAAGATGGCAATAATTTTAGCCCGTTTAAACTCAGGTGGTATCGGTTTGTCTTTGCCACTTTTGTCGTCTTTGGGGGCTTGGCTGATTTCGTTTTCATAAAAGGAGCATGGGATGATGGGGTCTTCAGTGCACTGGTTTTTGAGTTCTGTTAGTTGTTGCCTTACTAACCTGGACGGAGATTTATCTGATGGAGATATACCCTCAATATGGTTCGCAACTTGGTTAGGAGTTACTTCTGCTTTACTAACAGGGACATGTGTGCTAGCTATAAGCTTCTTCGTTAAGTTCCATGTCTTTCTACTGGAGTGTTTGAAATCTAGGTTTTCAACGGTTTCAATCCATTTCTGCCTTCTGTTGTCATTAAGGGAGTGTAGAAGGTCGTCAGCTACTTCACTTCTACTATATTCTCTTTGGAGAGCCTTTCACTAGTGTCATTCCAGCATAGGATATATTCCTTCCCGAATCATCGAGGAATGTGCTTTTTGGCTGTTTCAGTTATTAATTTAATTGTGGGCTTTTAGTGGTACGCTTTTGTCTAGGTCGGTTTGGAATTGCTCCCATCTCGCTTTCTTGAAATTCCATCGTGGTATTGGGATAGTTCTTATACGTGGGATTTGAATGCGTATTTCTGGGAGAAAAGGTCGATGTTGTGTGTGTGTGGAAAATCGTTCAGAACGGTGCGGGCGGTTTGGAAACAGTTCTATTGATATCTATGGACACATAGCAAAAGTCGGGATTAGTTTCAGTATTCCACCTGGCAGATTTGAAGGTTATACCTATTGTTTGCTTCTACCCATTAACCCATTCAACAAGCCTTGTCCCATTTTGATAGTTATTTTTATAAAGAGTGATTCAAAAGTAGATTCATCATCATCAAAGCGCGCCATGATAAAAGTTAAGTATGTCTTTACTTAAATTGACACATGTGAACTACTTACATGCCATTGAAACTAATTTTCTAAATCTGAATACACAGCGAAGTAAACTAATTATTTAGAGCCAATTTCATGTATGGTCCAATTTTCGAGCCAGGTAATGCACGTCTACATGAAGTTCCAAACAATTTACAAATTTTATACCCTAAAAAACGTCAAATGTCAAACACACGTTTATGACACACAACACGATCTGTCAAAAATTTGCAAGTGAAATTGGAAATATAAACCAGCCAAAAATAATACTAACTTTACAAAAAATAAATATGAGCTAAATTAGAAAATAAAAACCCGATTTTTCTTATTTTCAAAAATGTATAGACCTTGTGATTGAACACGGCTGCCTAATCTTAGAAAACTACAAAAATAATTTATATTTAAGCAATTACTTTTTGTATTTTTTTTATCGCGCATTATTGGTAACGCTGACCGTTTATCATGTGATTGATGACGCGCGCATTACCTGGATCGCCAATTGGACTATATCTTAAATTTTATTGTACGTAATGGAATAACAATAAACACTAACAAACATTTGAACACGTTTTAAGTTTGCTAGTTATACACATGCTAAAGTTGCTTGAAACAAAATTAATTGAAAAATTATAATAAATTCAAATGGAAAAGCTTCAATTTTTAGTTAAAGAAGATGTGCTATATGGCCACCTCCAATGTCTTGACACAGTCTAACTCTTCGTTTAAAGCTACACATAACATTATTTAATAACTCAGGATTATCATTAATTTCTTCGATTTTCTGTCGAAGGTCATTGATATCGCCAACAGGAGTATTAAAAATAGAATTTTTCAGATATGGCGATAAAAATAAATCACATGGAGTCAAGTCGCATGATCTTGGAGGCCATATAATTGGCTTGTTTAAACTGATGATACGATTTTCAAAATACTCCATAAGAAAATTAAGATTTTCTCTTGTGGTATGTATTCGAGCCCCATCTTGTTAAAAATATCCTTCTGCTAGTTCATCATCCAATAACTGATTTATAAAAGGAGTTAAAATTTGTAGGCGGTATCGTTCAGAATTCAGACCCTAGATCCTATTATGCGTCTTCTACTGATAGCTGCCAAAACTCCAAGTTTCTGTGGATGTAGAGGTGCCTCAATAAAATAATGTGGATTATTTGAACTCCACATCCGCATATTCTGTGAATTAGTATACCCAAATAGGTGGAACCAACATTAATCAGTAAAAAATACTTTTTCAGACGCCTCATCATGGTTATCAAGATTATTAAGAAACCATTCACAAAATATCTGCCGCTGGGGATATCATTTGAGATAATTTCATGGAATGCTTGTATACGATAAGGATGAAGTTTTAAATCTTGTTTAAGGATGCGTTGACAAGTACTGATTGACCTGTTGTTGCAAATGTCGAATTGATGTACCTATGCGGTTGCTCTTCGATCACAACTCTTACAGCTTCAATGTTTTCTTCACTCCTTACTCTGGGACTGCCAGTAACTACTTTATGAGCTACGCTTCCCGTTTCCCTATAAACATCCACAATTAGTCCAGTCAAAATAGACATAACAGTTCGGAATAATTCGCATGGAGCTGAATTTTTGTGTGAGCCTTCATGTTATATTTCTAAATGAAATGTCAAAAGTCCTCATCGATCCGAGTGCTGCTAAAAATTTTACGCGGGGTCAAACGTCATAAAAAAACGGTATTTTGCGTATCTCTTTGTCTTCCACGGCCGACTTTGATGAATCTACTTTTAAATCACTCGTTACCTCCATTGAGCATGGTGACTATAACTATAAGCCACCAGTGAATAGTGTAGGATGATTTGCTGTTGGGAGGGTACCTGCAGGCCATTGGACTGCAGGCCATTGGACTGCAGGTGATTTGTACAGGTTCACATCTGTTACACCATTTATGACAGTAGTAACTATGAGTATGTCGTTATCAGTAGATGCAGATACGAGGCATGATACTAACACTTATAAGATATGCTCACGCGCACATCCCCTCCCTGGTGCGCTAAGCGGTGACGTAGTTCAGCGACAAACTTGCTGATGCTTGCCACAAGACGCTCAGAAAACTAAATGAATAAAGTGTTTATTATCATTCAACACTGTGTTTATTACCCCATAGTGTATTATTTTTGTTTAATAACAATGGTTATGTGCTCTGTAAGAGCAACAACAACAAAAAAGCTAAAATTTCTAGAAATAATTGCTGCTTTTTCTCATTCCGCGGGAAAGGACGCGTTGCGAGGTATGGGTTCAAAAGTGTCTTCAGCAATATAAATTTAACACTGTCACGGCAAGCATTTGCAGCCTACATTTTACAGAAGAAGACTATTGTTTGGATTCATTTGTTGATCCCGGAGCTGATCCCAAATTGATCGATGATTTGCCTGATATTGAATGGGATGGGTTTGAAAATTTGGCGGGGTATATTACATTCAAATTTAGAAAGACCGAAAATGTTGGGTCTCTCATAAATTCTTCTGATAGTTCTGTCTCATGGGTAACCCATTTATCTGAACGTGGCCTAATGAAACCACATACTGATTTTTTTATTAAAGTGTAAAGAACTCCACAATATTTTCGAAAACATAAATGGACAGGAATCACTTAAAATTTCAAACAGCTATACGAAAGAACATTTAGATTGTAGTCAGGATTGAGATAATTTAAATCATTTGATTTAAATCAAAATTAAAATCGTGATTTAAATTAAGCGATTTATTTAAAAAAATCATTGATTTAAATCACGGTTTTAGATTTTGACAAATTAATAAACAAAAACAATTACACAAAAGTACTGACTTTCAGTAGTAAAAAGACAAACACTTCTTAATTGAACAAAATCTTTATTTAAAAAGTTAACTACTATGAAGGAAATTTATATTATTATAAAGTGTTTTAACAATAAATACCCTCTCCTCATTAGAAGAATATTCAACAATCAACATTATTATTCATAGTAATTAGGTAGATACGTCAATAGATAACTGATAGAAAATAAAATTTATTTTGGCATAAACAAAATTCAAATTTGCATTATGGAATATAATGTAACATATGAGTTTGATTTAAATTAAAAAAATCGATTTTTTTTTAAATCATGATTTTTATCAACTCTGTTTGTGGTCATGAAGTTGATATTAGTGAAGATGTAAAAACGTTATTTTTTAGGTGTTTAATGTATTTAATTAGAATAAGGGTTCTCAATAGAAATATTCGGGAAAAGTCGAATATTACTCGCAGAAAGATCGTTAAAATTACTTCTTAGTTTGTTTCTAATTAATTACTTAGGTATTTCACTATAATATATGTTAATAAAACGTATATTTAGTAAGTCATGAAGTTGATATTAGTGACGATGTAAAAACGTTATTTTTTATGTATTTAATGTATTTCAGAATAAGGGGTTCTCAATAGAAATATTCGGGAAAAGTCGAATATTACTCGCAGAAAGATCGTTAAAATTACTTCTTAGTTTGTTTCTAATTATTTACTTAGGTATTCACTATAACATTATGTTAATAAAACGTACATTTATTCTAAATGGACGTTTTATTAACATAATGTTACGTTTAGTAATAAAATCAGTTGATTTATCTATTTATTTACAAGAAGTATTCCTCGCGTTCATGCATTCAACTACGAAAGCCGACGGAGTTTGTCGCGCGGTGACGTCATGCGCCAGAGACGACGGAACTGGTCTCGCTAATGAGCGTATCTTATAAGTGTTAGTATCATGGATACGAGGTACATGTTGCTTAAGTTATTTCTTACGTATGTTGCTACATCATAAGCATGATGATATGTGGCATCCACGAGACTATATAGATCTAGCAATTTTGATTAATTAATACGAACAATAAAATGTATATTTTACAAGAAGACATGGGAGTGGAAGTATTCGTATGCTCGTCAGTATTACGTGAAAGCGGCATATTTCATTTTCCAAGGGAAATTCACAACCAAGTAGATGTCTATGTACCTATGTCTTTTTTAACCACCCTGTATATTTTTACACTGCTTTATTATTGTAATTTAATAAAAAATTGGAGCAATATTTTGACAATGAATTGATTAGTTTGTCAGATTTACTAGATTTATAATTCTATTTTTTCATGTTGATAAACCATGCAAAAACAATCCAACCATCAGAATAAATTTTGTTATTTGCCATACTCATCAACTATTGTATAGGGATACTAGATACTAATCAAAGCTTACTATCGAGCATTTTTAATCCCTACGCACATTTACAAGAACTTTTCTGTACAATTTTTTCTATGTATTACCCCTGATCACAGTTATGTGATCAGCAGGGGTCAGGGGTATCACCATTTATAATTTTTCCATCGATCCCTTTAATAAAAATAAAACGCCGACGCCTATGAGTATGACCTAAAGTTAGGTACGTAATGTTTGAGCGTGGTGTGAGCACAGTAATGTTGTGAAGTGAGGAATTAAATCTTTTAACATTTTTAAATTAAGTGATATTTTTTTCAAATACTTACTACATGCAGATTATTGCTTTAACTTTTTTAAAAGTTTTCGTTCAATATTATTAGTTCATATAAACCAACACAAAAGAGTGAAAGTAACCTCTGTAAAAAACATACGACGTTCTATTTATGATGCCTGAAAGAAACAAAATTTCCCTTCAAAATTCCACATTCTTATAGATTCCAAATCGTCCATTCAGTACGATGTAACTTCATATTCCTGCAATATATCGTAGATTAAAAGTAGACGAATCAAATCAGCTACAGTATAGGCAACTTGAGCCATTACGTAAGTGCCGGCAAAATGTTTAGAATTTATAAAATTGCAAGTCGTGTAACGCAAACAGCATGTCAACATAGTGTGATATACACACGTAACGATACAGGTAAGTTTTAATAAATCATTTAATAAATGCCTCATAATTAAAACGGCATTTAATGTTTTGTCATTATAACCTCAAAACTGCTTTAACTTACTATTGTGGGAAAACATACTTACGAAAATGTAACTCTTATTTTGACAGTACTGTCTTTTACTGTTTTACAGGGTGGCAACGTCTTGCAACAATAAAAAGGTTTTATAGTAAAAAAGATGACCAAAGAGGAAAGTCGGGAGAGTGTCCGCCATGTGGAGATGACAAAAAAAAGTCAGTTTGTAAAACTCCTCCAGCAAGTAGTCCTGAATGTAAACCATCACATAAACTACATCCATGTAAACCTAAGCCAGTTGACTGTAACTATGGAAGACGGGTAAGAATATTTGCATCTTGTTCGGATAATTTGAGAATATAAAACCTTGTTACGTAGTATATATTTTAGCAAATTCCTCCATTTACTGACTGTCCACACCCAAACCGAATGGATGACTTACCCCAACCAGAATGCCCTTATGATGACCATAATGCGCGTCGAAGAAGGGTTTTTATGATAGCTTTGATTATTGGTTCCTTAGTTTTTTTAGGCACATGTGGAGCTGTAAGTGTTTTGATAATTAAATCGAAGCAAACTATATAAACACATATTTTAGTTTTATTATATATATAAACCAGAAGAGAAAAATAAAGGATCTAAAGGGAAAAAAGGAAAGAAATATAGTATGTGTATACAACTTGTTTCAAATTTCAAGTTTTTAGAAATGGTCTGTTTCAGAGAGGCCCAAAATATTTGTAAAAGATCCACCAGATTCTTCAAAAATTCCATCTTCTGTTCCATACTTATTAATAGGAGGAGGAACAGCCTCATTTTCTGCATTCCGAGCAATAAAATCTACCGAACCAGAAGCTAAAGTAAGTTATTTTACATTTATTATTCATTATACAATTAAGAAAATGCATTATGCTTAACTACTTTTAAGGTTTTAGTAATATCAGAAGAAGAAGATTTTCCATATATGAGACCTCCACTTTCAAAGGAAATTTGGTTTAATGCAGATCCATCGGCTGTTACAAATTTAACCTTTAAGCAATGGAATGGTTCTGAACGAAGGTACATTTATTATGCAAAACCGTGGCTTTATTTTTGTAATACATTTTCTGTAGTTTATTTTATGAGCCTCGAGACTTTTATGTTCGTTGTGATGATCTTATGAAGAGTCCAAATGGGGGTGTTGCCGTCGCAAGAGGATGGAAAGTTACTCATATAGATGTAGTTAAACGAAAAGCTTATCTTGAAAATGGTTATGAAATTAGCTATGATAAGTGCCTAATTGCCACAGGTAATAAATCTGTTATTTTTTCTAAAACCTATAAAGTCTACCTTAATTTAATTTTTTGACAAAAGATATAATATTGATATAAAATGTTTACCTCTAAAGGTGCAAAACCAAAAAATTTGGACGTATTTGCTAAAGCACCACCGGTTATTCAAGATAAAGTTACATTATACCGAAATATTTTTGATTTCCAAGAGTTATATGAAGTAAGTGATTCGGCACAAACCATTGCCATTGTGGGTGGTGGATTTCTTGGAAGTGAACTTGCTTGTGCCCTGTCTAGGAAAGGTAGTACATTCTCAAGAACAATTTATTAACCGTAATTATTTAGACCTAACAGAACATTAATATATTCCAGGTAAAAAAAGTTACAAAGTTTTTCAAATATTTAAAGAAGGTGGAAATATGGGAAAAATATTACCAGAATACCTTAGTGTTTGGACTACAGAAAAAGTTAAAAAGGAAGGTGTTGTAGTAAGATAACTAAACTTTTACATTCTTAACTGCTTATTGAACTAGCATATTTGTTTCTAGGTAATTCCCTATGCAGAAGTAGTGGGTGTTTCTTTAAACGATGATATGTTAACGTTAAATCTGAGTAATGGCAATACGGTTGAAGCAGATCATGTTGTTGTGGCTGTTGGTGTAGAACCAAACAACGAATTAGCTGAAAAATCCGATTTAGAGATTGATCCTGAACTTGGAGGATATCTAGTAAACACAGAACTTCAAGCTCGTTCTCATTTATTTATTGTGAGTATTCATTATATTCTTTTACTTATAAATCTTAAGGTAAAACCCTAGTAGAATAAAATAATTCAGAAGACTCCCGTATAATGCGGTTAATATGCTACGCATTGTAGGAAATCGTGCTGTACGAGAATTTTTCTCGTATAACGCGAATAATCTAAAGTAACATTTTATTTTATTTTCTATGTTTTAAAATAGGGCAGTTTTTTTTTATATTTAAAAGTTGCGTCACAGGCATGTTAACGTTATGCAGTGTTCCTTGTTGGCATGGGGTGGGCCTGGCGTAATCCAGGATTGATCCACGAGGATCTGCTCCATGTCGATTGATGATGATGATGATAAGTGACATACGAGCGAGTATTGATAAGTACTTAGCCTACCATATAAAACGCCACAATATTTCAAACAAAATTTTATTTATTCAACATAATCTCCTTTAAGACATACACATTTAGCAGAACGTTCATAAAGTACTTCTAAGCCCTTTAAAAAAATTCTTTGTTTTGGTCTGCAAACCACTCGTCAACGTCACATATGGTTTCGTCATTTGTCGAAAATCTTTTACCTTTCAAATGTTTTTGAGTTTTGGAAACAAATAATAGTCTGACGTTGCTAAATCCGGAGAATAGGGCAGGTGGTCAATCAATTCGAAACCAATTACATTAATTTTTTGCAGCTCAATCAACGACTTGTGAGCAGGAGTGTTGTCTTGCAAAAAGAGTACCCTTTGGCAAGTTTTCCGCAGTGTATTTTCAATTTCCTTCCTCAATCTTCTTTCCAAAATCCTTTCATATATTTTACTTGCAATACTCAATAGCGAGATCCCTCTATAGTTGTTACACGATCTCGAGTCTCCTTTTTTATAAATCGGTATTATAACTGAAGTTGTCCAGTCCAGCGGAACTTTTTTGTCTTGCCATATCTTGTTAATTAATTTAAGGAGTTCTTCTATTCCTGGGGTTCCCATATACTTTAGTAATTCTGGTTTTATTATATCTATACCTGCTGCTTTTCCACTTTTTATCATTTTTACTGCCTCTTCTACTTCGCTTAGCAGTATTTCTGTTGTATCTATTTGCCGTATTGTAGAAGTTGTTATCATTTCTTGTACTTCAGCTGATTCCTTGTTTTGCCCTTCCAGTATTTCAATAAAGTGTTCTTTCCATCTCTTTATTATTTTGTCGCTGTCATTGAGTATTTCACCCGTTCTCTTTGATGTATCCCTTTGGACCTTTCTTCTCTTTCCTCATGTTTTTAATTACTTTATAGAAGAGTTTATTATTGCCTTTGCTGTCTCCAAAGACTTCCCATTCTCTCTTTTTAATGCATGGCCTTGGAATAAAACAACTTTGATGAATGATGTTGATCATCTTATCTCTAGATCCATGTCCACAATTAATGTGAATATCCCTTAATCTGTTAAGCTTGTATGACACGATACTAAATTTTTGCGAAAATTTACGAATAAATTTTCAGAAGTAATACCACAAGTGACTAGAATTTTACCGGAAATTTTTTTGCCGTCACCAACACGACTGCTTGTTGCGACGAAAATCGTAACGAGTGCGATAGCACGAGTTACAATTTTCCAAAGCAACAAGCAAGAGTGTTTGTGACGGCAAAAATTTCCTGTAAAATTCTAGTCACGAATGGTATTCGGAATGATAATTCCTCGAATTAGGTATAATGAAATTACTGAAATACTTGTCACTCAAAAAATTTTGACAGACGTTGTCTCTAAGCAACGCTGCTAGTCGCAAAATTTTCTAGAAAATTTCACTAGTGGTATTTTCGATTTAATTCGATTGTGATTGGTTCAATTCACCAAAATACTGTGATTTGATTGGATGAGTGGAATAATCGCATAAATTTTTTTAAAAATTTTTTCACGTTGCATACACAATTTTGTATAAGAAATTTACTCGTAAATTTACGCGTAAATTATTTAGAAATACTTCCTAAATAATATGGTCGTAAACATAAAAGTGCGCGTAAAACGGCGCATTGGCAATTCGAAATTTAGGGACCCTAGTTTTATAACTGAATGTTTACCACAAACAAGGAAACATAACCTATTTGGCTAGTTGCTCAGTTTGTGAACTACTATCGCTCATGGCAATTAAAAATAAATTCAGCTAAAACTCAACTAAAAACTGTAATCTTTAATTAACGCAAGCTGTGAACATTTTAAGGTTATATTTGTGTAGACTGTAAACTTTTCAAATACAAATTCTGCCAACTTATTACAGTAGATGAATTATAAATATCTCTAAAATGTTTTACTACTGCCCTACTGCGCAGGTTTACAAGTAAATTTACGAAAAAATGTTGAACTACGTTGCATACATACCAATTTTCGTATTAAAAATTTTCGGTGAAAATCTGTCAAAAATTTACTAGTAAATTTATGCGAAAATTTATTCGTAAATTTTCGCAAAAATTTAGTATCGTGTCATACAAGCTTTATATATGTGTTCTTCAGGAATAACATAAATAACTGATATAACGTCGAACGTATTTAATAAGTAATAATCTCTTCTAGATTTACTGTTACTTGTCTTGGCTGTTGTAATCTCGTTGGGAATCTTAAACCCGAAACGCACCAAATTAAATCTTTACCTAACCTCAAAATTAATTCTAATTTTTATTGCATAAAAATACGAACCTCGTTTAATTGACTAACGTTATACGGTCGTTTATTCTGCTTCACTTTGTAATACTCCTTGAAGTGATCCTTGAACAATTCTTTTTCACTTTTTTCTTCCATAATAAACAAAACAAAAAATAAGCAACAAGTGACAGAACACAATCTGCCGTGTATCGGTAGTCATTTCATGAACCGTTAAAATATAAATCGCGACACATCGTGTGCAGCTAATCGAAAGACGATGCGCCGAGGCGAGACCGGCGCTTCACGAAGAGCCTAGGCAGAATGTGTAACAACAAGAATTTTCATGATACGCCGGCAGTTCATGTAATGCCTAGGCGTTTCACGAAATGACGTATTTCACCATGAGACTACGACACATACACGCTCACACTTATTTCACTAATTAGGTACATATTAAATTAACAAGATATTAAATTTAACGATTCAAAAGAGGCTTAAATACATCTCAATAAATAAATGAAAATGTTAAAATTTTGTCATAGCGTGTTCAGTTAAACATATATTTTGTTAGTTTTATTCAAAAAAGTAATAAAGAAGTTCATTTTCAACATTAAATTAAAGTTTATTTTATTTATTGCAGAAAAAAAAATTGAAATACTTTGCATAAACCAGTCAAGTCCATTACATTTTTCTCCATATTTAGGTTAACCTATTGCTTCTAAGTTTATTATATCAAAGCAATTCATAGTCATGACCAAGGCACGGACTTGTATGCACCAAAAAGTGTTAAAATATGCGCATATATATGCTCAAATTACATGCCAAATATGCAGTGGTTTTCATGAAATATGCTTTAAAATATGCAAATTATTGACCTTAATTATTTTATGTATATATTTAAAACAGAAATTTTTTGATGAAACGAATTTATTTATTTTAATTGTTAACACATTATTAAATACAAATAGCAAAAGGAAACATAATTAATACTAAACTACTTATATCTTTATAGAACTAATGGTAATTTTAGAGAAAAATAATAAAATAAATCTTAACTACCTATTTTCATTCAACAGTGTTAAGCGAAACTCGAAAGTAAAACAAAAACTAACTAACGAGTAAGACCAACAACCCTCAAAAACATGAAAATCCCATGGTATCAGTGGTTCATTAGTCACTTCTTGGAAAGTGAAAGTTTTGTAGGCCTGTCACAGCCCTTCCAGATAAAGAGATAAATTTTAAGCTGGGATTAGACGCCTGGGAAGTGGGCAGTTTTTAAAAGTACATAAATATTTGTAGGTAAATACCTCATTTTAGAAATTCCCAACAAAAATAGACATTTACCAGAGAATTATAGTTTCTCCGAAATTTAGACATTCACTCATTTTTCTACATTTCTCGTATTTTAGTGAAACTGTGTAGCTACATTTATCTCTAACCAAATGTATAAAGAAATATGCTTTAATATGCTCTTGAAACAAATTTATGCACGAAATGCCTAAAATATGCAAAATATGCAAAAAAAAATTGATTCCATTTAGGTCTGTTTTATTAGATACGCGTAAATACAAAAGCTCACTTAGCACATATTATTAGTATAGGATATGCATTTGCATAAAATCCGTGCCTTGCTCATATCGTTATGTTAAGAGTGGCCGCATCAAAAACAAAACAATTATGAAACAAAAGAAGTTAGTAACGATGAAAAAACAGTGTAATACTCAACTAATAAGCAGATTTAATTTTTAAATGTGGGGAATTCGTGTATTTTATTATTTGGCGCGTTGTACGAGGAATCGCGTTGTATGAAAACAGTAGTCGCAATATCTTTGGTGCGTTATAGGAATTCGTGTTGTACGAATTCGCGTTATACGGGAGTCTATTGTATTCAAAATTTAGAGACCATATTTTATAAAGGCTTACTAAGAAGTATCTATATACCTGTTCTCCCATTATTTCGTAATTTTGTATTATTTAATGAAATATCTGTAAAGTTTTGTTTGTTATAATAGAATCTTTTTATTATAGGCGGGTGATTGCTCATGTTTCTATGATACAAAATTAGGAAGAAGAAGAGTTGAACATCATGATCATGCTGTGGTATCTGGAAGACTTGCGGGTGAAAATATGACTGGTGCAGCGAAACCGTATTGGCACCAAAGCATGTTCTGGTCAGATCTTGGCCCTGATGTTGGATACGAAGCTATCGGTATTGTGGATTCTGCTTTACCTACTGTTGGTGTATTTGCAAAAGCGACCTCAGAAGATAGCCCACAAGCTGTTGTAACTGCTACCGATGAAGGCATTCGATCTAAAACAGAGGAGGTAACAAGTCGTTTTTTTTATTTTTGTAATCATTTCGCCGTTTAGGTCTCAGGCACCATACTTCTCTATCCTCCCATTCGTCCTCTTCTATTTGACGTCTTTGCTTTGTTTCATTTACACCTTCTATCCACTGGAGTAATCTCTTTGCCCCTCTGTCATTTTTCATTCTTTGAACGTGGCCATAGCAAACTTGTCGTCCATTATTTGGAATGCTGCTGCTTCGCCTCCAAAAATCCATCTGGAGAGCTTTCAGCCGTTCTTCATTTCTTTTGCTTACTTGCCATGTTTCAACCCCATATGTTACTATCCCTTCTATTATAGTGACGTATATCATTTTTTTTACTGATTTGGTTATCTTATCGCTCCATAATAGAGAATTTAACATCTGAATCGCCTTTTTCCCTTGATTTATTCTTGATTTAATCTCATCGTCATTTTGCCTTCTTGTGAGATTTTGACCCCCTCTATCTTGTTTTGATCGTCTAATTGTAAATCGCGTGGTTCGTTGCCTACTACTAGTATTTTATCTTCTCCGTACTAATTTCCAGGCCCCACTTTCTATATTCTTCATCTAGCTTTCTTATCATGTACTTGATGCCATCTACATCTGTTGCAAACACTACCTGGTCATCCGTGAATAGCAATGTACTTAGGTAATTATTGTTAATCCGTCCAGTGTTTGAGAACTTTAGTCAAATAATGTTTTGTAATAATCACCCGTAAAATAATTTACAGAAAATACCACCAGAATGCAAAAAGTTTGCTGAAACCAATCCAGAAGGTATAAAGCTAACCGAAAAAATTAAACAAGATGCTGCTTCTTCTGAAAAACATGCAGGAGAAGATTTTGGAAAAGGTATAATATTTTACCTTAGAGACGATATCGTAGTTGGAATTGTATTATGGAATGTGTTCAATCGAATGAATATTGCCCGTCAAGTATTAAAAGATGAACGAAAGTATGATGATCTAAACGAGGTAGCCAAATTGTTTAACATTCATGAAGAGTAATGTCTTCATTCACCTGTGCCCTATAGCCTATAGTTAATATTAATTATATATAAGTGACAAACTAACTCATGTTAAAAGGGCCTGGAACTTGTGAAGCTTTCCAAAACTACCTCATCAGTCTCTTGCTTTTGAATGTCATTTTGTCTACCGTATAAAACATCAGTAACACTTGTAGTCGTTGTTTATTTTTATTTGTATTGATATGCATCCGTTTTTTTTATTATTTCCTGTTATAAATAAAACTTGAGAAATAATTATGTATTAATTGAACTGAATTTATAAGCAGTAATTTTAAGTAGGTTACCCATTATACTTAATTTTTTCAGTTTTGGTAAAAAATGTAGAAATGTTTATTATGATACACAATGTTAATTCAGACTTTTTTAGATTTGTTAAAAAATAAAAAATAAACAAATTAGGTATTCGTACTATTTTTGCCGATGTGATCCTTCTAGGGGAGAACTCGGCCAAAACAGATCGTCCACAATCATGCATGATCAACCATGAGGGACCACATTCTTTATGGACCATTTTTGAAATAATAACCTGACACAGAATCAATCAAGTTGTTGTGATCTAAATATTATATCGGGGTGATTTATAACGTACGGAGGAGATTTTCAGGGTAGATAGAGAGGACTAAACATGTTTTCAGAATAAACTTTTGACAAAAACCCAATAACAAAACAGTTTACCATTTAGTATCGCTGAAGTTAAATAATTTTTGTAGCAACGTTAAGTGGTGCTTAATTATAAAAAAATAATAGACAAATTGGCATTGAAATTTAGGAAAGTGTCAAATTAACATGTCAGTAAATTTGAACACATCAAATTTAAGATTTGTTATTAGTGGTTGTTATTAAGTTATTAGTTCGGATAAAATGGTGAATTACACTAACGATGAATACATGGACATGGAGCTGCCGATGAAAATGCTGCACGAGCAAGACGTATGTATTTAGAAAAATTTTCAAATAGACGGGCCTCTTCTGAAAATACTTTTCTCCAGGTTATTCAACAGGGAAGAGAGACTAGAAATTTGCAATCAAAGAAGGGTCATCCTGGCGGAAGACATGGAAGAGTTATTTGACCAAGAAATAGAGTACGGAAAATACACAATAATATGTAAAGGAGAGGGAAAAAAGAAAATGAAAAATCATTCTGCAGGAGAGATAATAGAAATCAAGGGTAGCGAAGTAACTGTCTTCTACATTCGACGACTGACTCTATATTTAAAATTTGTGAAAACAAATGAGATCTATGCCTTTAAACAATGTGACGTTATTAAAATTCTACCTGCGCCTACTCCTTCTGGTAGCACAAAGCGTTGCTTAGAAGTTCTTGTTTTGGATGTAGATTTAACAAAATATAACTTAACTCTAAAATAAAACTGCAGTAGGTATGTAGTGATTTTGTTATTTACAAATGATTTTGTATTTCTTGTTTTTTTATGCTTCAATTTTAAGTTTATAATATTAATGTTTACATAATGGTTTAAGTACCGGACATAGAGCATGCTTAAAATTTCGTGTATCTTTTAAATTTATAAGTTGTTGAATGTTCAATAAAGGTTAAAGAAACTCTGAGAACATTTCTACAAAATAAATTAATATGCCGCAGAAATTTTGGCACTACTGATTAACAAAAAATCTAAAAACAGTAAAATTGTTGTCTGTGGATACTTCAATGTAAACTTTCTAGAAAATAGTAACATTAAAGTATCTTTAATTGAATTGTTTATGTCGTATGGTCTACAATCAAAGTTGCAGACACCAACGAGAATAACGGCAGTGTCTTCAACAATATGACAATATATTTGCAAATACAGTATGACCTCTTTAATCCGAACATGCTCTAATCCGTACCTCCAGTAATCCGAACAGCGGGAATTCGAAGCCATAATCCGAACAACGACGTGATTCCCGCTACATAAATGGGTGAATCCCTTGTTTTCATGTTTTCTAAGATTTGCTCTGTTTACTGTTCATTGTTCATTAGGCCGTTGGCCGTTACTGAGTTCAGTGTGCATTGCAATTTAGAGCAGAGATGACTTCTAAAAGGAAACACGTTACTTTATCGATAAAAGAAAAGATTGAGCTTATTAACAGTTTTATACAGATTTTGTTCCGGCAGTTAGAAAAAGAATGGATATTTTCGAACATTGTTCAAAATGAATCAAGCTCCGACGAAGAAGTAGAAATGATACCACAACGTGTAAAGCACACAGAGGCAGTCAGAAGTTTCGAAACGTGTTTGAAATGGGCTGAGGAAAATACTGAATCGGAACACCACATTCTAATTCTATCCGAAATGAAAAAACGAGCTCACAAGGCAGCAGAAGCAAACATTAAACAGAGCATAATCAGATAATCACTCAATTTCTTACTTTTTACCTCTTTGCGATTTACTTTATTTTATTAGTCATGTTGTATCTAACAAAATACGATATGTAGTACAGTTGTTAATTTTTGATTTGAAAATAAAGAACTATTTGTTGTGAGAATGTTGAAATTTGTAGATGTAATTAGGAAAATGGTTATTTTTTCTGTCGTTTTTCGATAATCCGAACATTTCGACAATCCGGATCAACCAGTGCAATTATTAGTTCGGATTAAAGAGGTCATACTGTATTGTTCAAAATAATTCTAAAATTATCGACACAATGTTGTCTGACCACACGGCACAGACATTTGAATTCTCTGGTTATCCGAACGTAAGTAATAAGAAGGAATGTAAACGATTATTCACCAACAATAACAATAAGGCTGAATATAAAAGATTTTATTCTAAAGATGATAGGGTTTTTGTCGAACAATTGACTTCAGAAAATTGGTCTGATGTGTTTGCAGAAACAAAATGTATAAATACTTGTTTAGGTATATTTGAAGAAAGCTTAAAATATTATGTTGAAACAAATTTTCCATTAAAATTGTGTTTAAAAACAATTTTTTAATTGTAGTCATAAGCGGCTCGTTTGGGAGGGGTATTGGACATTTTTATTCATAACTTTTTTGTCTTTGAAAATTTCGCCATTTTGACATAACATTTAACAAATTTCGATTTTTTATAAAAAAATTGATGCTCTTATCTGAAGTCGCTATGACGCACCGTTTTCGAAAAAAATCGATTTGAACTTTTCATGTTCAAAGAGCTCTAGCTCCCTTAGCAAGCATTTTTGGATAAGGTGATTTACGTCAAATCGACATAAAATTAACTCTAGAATTTGCAGTTTTCTTTTGTGAAGTGAGTTTGTGGACACCCTGTATTTAGTAGAATGAATTCCTTATGAAATTACCTTTCCAATAATGTGCCACACATGGTATGGTGCCATTTGAAATTTTAGAGGGGGTGGCTGTGATGGCTAAGGGGTTGATGACAGACGTCCGAATTTTACGTAAAAAGATGTCCCTCTTGCTGTCTTTGTTGACATGTCTTGGGGATTTTCATGAAAAAAATAGTAAATCCCACCCTCGCAAACCCCGCACGGCAGGGGGGCCTACTTTCATAAAACAAAAAGACTGTAAAAAGCGAAATATTCAAAGTATTTAAATAGAAATCTATTATTTAATTTTATGAATTGCCCCTAGTATATTCTTGCCGGCGGGGGGGGGGGGGGGGGGGGGGCTGGAGTTTTCTGCTATGCCACTGGATTTGGTACAAACAATGTAATCCTCTAAAAACCATACGTCCTATCTGTTTCTAAACTAGGCTTTTACCTAAAAGATCTAACAACAGTTTCTAAATATAATATAATGCATTAATAGTAATTTACGATATGAGTATCGTAACAACTCGTATTACGATACGAGATGGAAAGTTTGTCAAAGGAGACCGCAGGTCGAGTTTGACAAATTCATTGAGGATCATAATATGAGGTTACGATATGAATATAGTACAAAGCTTTATCTACTTTCATGAAATTAGCAAAAAAAATTAAATATTTGTCAATAATTAATTGCCTGATGCAAAACTTGACTGTTCCAATTTTCATTGAAATCTAATACGTTAAAGGCTTGATTTTTGTTTATTTGGTGTTGGTTGCTGTCAGTTTGAATGAAAATTTGAACAGTCAACTTTTGCATCAGGCAATTAATTATTGGCAAATATTTAAATTTTTTTGCTAATTTCATGAAAGTAGATAAAGCTTTGTACTATATTCTGCATAATAAATGTTTATAATAAATAAAATAACTTTGAATTCTCTTGTCAAGGCGGATTTATGCAACCATTTTCTTTTAATTTAATTTAAAAGATAAATGTATGTAAACCAATGTAACCATGCATACACCATTCTCATTTACGTTTTCATTTATCTTTCATTCTCATTTAATTTATAAGATGACCAACTTTTATCTTTTAAATTAAAATTATAAATGACACATGCGTGTACGGTATGACAACGACAAGAAGTTGATCAGGTGGTTGTTATTGTGTATTGTTTGGGTTGTATTATCTTTAAAATGTCTGAAATCAACGATTCAGTTCTAATTAATCTGTAATTTTTATGTCAAAAATCATTACGATACTAGTGCTGTAATATAGTTCATTGCAAAACGATTTTTCGTTTCGTAATATTGATATTACGAAATCAAAGTAGGTAATAGTACATTACATCCGAGGTGGGAAATGTTTCATTACAGACGAGGGCTTGATGTATGACCGAGAGGCGAAGCCTCGTGGTCAGACATAGCGCGAGGGGATTAATCAAATTTGGTTATTAAATTTTGTAATTGTATATATTGTTTAAAAAGCTGTATAAATTAATTAGGTACCTTATAATTGTAAAACATTTCTATAGTGTTTAAATAACTTATCCATGAAATTAAAATAATCTGCTATGTGAAAGTCTAATGCTTTAGTCATCTAAAACAGTAAAATATTATTACCAATAAGTTTCACTACTTTTTTACTTACTTTCAAAGCAGTAATGATGTTAGAAGAATATGTTAAGGTAAAAATATCATTTTTTATATGTTCAAAGACTGCAAGTATAAAAAATAGGACATATTCTGGTGGAAATAAAACTGCCATGGCTATAAAATTGCATACTTCACTAAAATCCAAGATGGCGAAAAAGGTATGGCTTAACCATTTTTGAACCAAGTGTTTAACAGAGATGCCCAAAGTCTATAATGAGATTTAAATAATAACACAATTATACAGAACACTACTACCATGTTTTAGATAAAAGTGTCTTACATGACCGATTGTAAGTTTTTAAAAAATGTTCCGCACCGTGGCGCCCTTACAAAAACTAAACTACAAACACGGGCAGTCATATAAAACACTTTGATCATTAATGGTACAAAAGTAAGACCTGTAAGGCACAAGTAAATTTTGTAGTATCCTGTAAAATAATTTCCAACTGCCGATAAAAGTTGTCATAAAAGTTCTGCTTTTTATCAGTACCACCATACAATGTATGCCAAATTATTGGTGCTACTACCATGTTAGAAATATTCAACAATACACTTTTACACCTAAAATAAAACTGAATGATTTGTGGTCAACAATTAGCAAGGATCACAATACTTTTCAAAATTTCCTGAACAGATTAGAAAAACTGCACCGATGAACCAATCAAAACCTACAAATTCTTCGGGTCTGTTGCCTAAAAACGTCCGTGATTGCTTTAGAAGTAAAGTTAGATTATCTTCATTTGACACTGAAGAATGTAAGATACCATTTTGAAGTCCAAATCTGGAACATTCGCAAAATTTTTCATTCTGAATTTGAAGATTTTTAAAAACACTGAAATTAATTACCGCACAATAAAAGCTACTCCATCCTCTTCTTCAGCAAACAATCTAAACAAAACCGTATCGGTTGAAGGCCACGTAAAATTATTTTGATGTGTTGCTTTAGGCACTTGTTCGATTAAATCTATTATTACTGATATCTGAAGTAAAATTTTAATTTAAAATAATTATTTAATGAACGTATGAGAATATTTGTACTTTATATTTTTCTTTGCAACTAATTCTAAAAGCTCTTCTGGCTTGTGATAGCCAACTATGATCGTGTAAACCACTTTTTGAATCGTTTAGAAATTTTTGAAGTTCACTAGGTGGTTTTTGGTTTCTTCTGGTAAAACTGTAAATAAACGAATTTCTATTAAAACACCTGGCATCACATCGTAAATAACAATGTGGTTTTTATTGGGGATTAAAACTTCTCTATAAAGAATCTAAACAAACGAAGAACTACTGAATGATATGTAACATGTATGATAAACAGCCTTGCAGCAGTCGATGAGTACCTTGGGCATAACCATAAGACCTTGTAGGTAGGATTAACAAGTTAGAATAAGAAAGTTGCTCATCGACTGCTGCAAAGGCTGTTTATCATACAATAACAAAGCTTAGGGGTGTCATTACTTTTGCACGTGATAGTACATTGGAAGGAGATCCCTGGACAACGGCAGTCAAAAGTCTTTCTAGAGGGTCCTTCAGAGAAATGAATGGCTAACTTACTTAGTATGAGTAAGGAGAATGTCAGACTATTGACGGGTGTAATTATGGGTCACTGTCAACTAAATAGACACATATACACAATGGGAATCGTAGAAGAACCAACGTGCAGAAGTGCAGAGGGTGTGGAGAAGAGGAAGAAACTGTTCTCCACCTACTGTGCTACTGCTACGGTTTTGTCGGTAGTAGACGTAGTATTCTTGGGGCTGGAAAACTAACCGAAGAAGGGGTAAGACTGGTACATTTAAAGAAAATTCTGGATTTCATTAGAGACACAGATATCCTGTAAATGCCTCACTGACCTGGAGGGTACAATAGGCCTTATTGGCCGCAGCACAGGAACTACAATGATGGCAAAACTTAAGATTAGAGTAAAAATGCTTAAACTTATTTTACAAACTCAATAATACAAATTTACCTCAACTTATAAGGAGCAACAATAATCTGACTCTGCTCTAATAATTTTTCATTTAACATGGCATCAACAACTCCAAAATATTTGATTGTTAACAAAATATTGTGACGTAGTAAGCTACACTCATCAATTAATATTGCCGTACCATCATCTGTAATATCGTCATCATCATCCGAGTAAGGCATACGACTGTTCACTTGTAATTCTATTAAACTCTCCTAGAAAGAATTATATACAAAATTACAAAACCAATCATTACTATAAAATATGTACAAACTTCCGATTGTACTTCACATCTTAATCAGGTACCTACTTTCAATTTATAACGATTCTGCAAGTATATGAGAACATCTCCGTTTGTTATTAAAATTTTTACAATTCTAAGGCCTAATAATGTATCTGTCAAGCCTGAACAAGAAACATCCAAACAATTTTCGATCAATTCAGCTAATACCAGTGGCCTTTCTTGATTTTCAATAACCGTATCTTCGTTTTCAAAATTTAATAATGCCTTCACAGCTTGAAAATTATAACTCACTGTATGTAACACATGTAAAAGTTTATCTATCTTTACTTGCAAATCTGTATTTGTGTCTGATATAAAATTATCTTCGTCATTTTCAACAGACCAAATATCCATTAACAGTGGTTTTATCAATACATTATGAGTGTGTGTAATAATATCATTTCCTTCGTTGTAATTAGCAATGCTCAAAATTAAATTGCTACGTAAATTATTTTCACTTTGCAATGAACTTGGGCTTACTAGAGCGTTGAAAACAATTTCGTGCAAGAATCCACTTTCACTTTCTAGTATTCTCACTGTAGCGGAATAACTTTCGATGAAAAAGCACAAAGCATTAGCAATTTGTGATTTATAATAAACACTGTTTGCATCATGATTTAAAACTGTCTTGTAAAAATCTCTCAAAGCGATTATCAGTTTATTTACGTTAATTGAACTAAAGGTCTGTGCATGCGATTGGAATAAATTTATACAACAATCTATAAGCTCAAATATGATATTATTTACATAATACTGAGTTTCACTCGTGTTAATAAAATGTCTAATGCATGCTGTTGTCATATTAACAATAATTTGAAGAATAGTATGTTTTTCTCTAGTAGACGATGAAGAACTCCGTCGATATCTTTTTTCAGTTTTCTTCAAATTTGACAAATTATGTATGATTAACTTACTGTGATGTGATTTCGATAAAACATTAATAAGTTCAAGAATATAACTATTTCTTTCAACCACTCCGTATAACTGTTTTTTGTCGATACTTTTTAAAATAAATGGTTCAAATAGCTTTTTATGAATGTCGGGATTTAATATTAAATTAAAATGGTTTGTTAAAAGACGCTGCAATAATTCTATCAAAATTCTCCTTCGTGGACTCTCACTCCAATTATTTATTTTGGCAATGATGATAAAAACAAAATATTCAAATGCGACAACTTCTTGGGAGCCTTTTATTTTAATGGGGAAAATTGAAAAATTATGTTTGTACGAAAAGAATTCCAATAAAACGTAAGTCGCATGAGAAAAATTGATAAATTGCCTGTGATTTCTCGAATGTCCAAAATTATCATCCAAATAATTTACAAAAGTATTAACAAAATGATCGATCAGATTATGTGTTTTTTTCAGACAACTTAGAATAATATTACGAGTCTGCAGACCGTAACAGAATTTTTTAAACCACTTTGCTTCAGTGTCTAAGAAAGCGAGAAAATCTAATGCTCCTAATTCGTGTTCATTGCCTAAAGAATAATTTAACATATAAATAAACGTTATTAATACCTCCTCTACAATTTTCTGTTTCGTATGTAGCCAAATTTTAAGAAGTACTTTCTGAGCTTTTAACATCAGTTTAAGTATTATAATAGTACGTTTATGAATCTTTTTAGTTTCATTAATTTCTTCACAGTTTCTAAATGCCTCGCTGTTAAACATCAATATAAGTGTCTGAATTAAATTTAAATATCCTTCGCTACAAGTATTTGGAGTTGAGATTATTTTAAAATGGAGTCTTAAACTTTTTTCAAAAACTTCATCGTTTGAACTAATTAAACACTGTTGTAAATTTCTTGCCAACGAAAACCAACTTTTTTGCTTGGTGTCTATTATGTAAGCGGAAAGTAATTTATTGAGGGTACGTATTTGTGTTGTAGTGCTTTTATTGTTATGTAAATTTTGAATAATTTTTTCGTAATCATCGTAATCGGTTACATTAAATGTGGCCCATATTTCTTCATTATCTGCTGAAAAATTAATATCCTTTGATTCTGTCGGTTGATTATATTTTTTGAACACTTCATTTTCCAGTTTATGTACATCCAGCTTTTTAGCAAGTTCATCAGCACTGCAATTTGTTTTAAGAATAGACGAAAGATGTTCATTTAAATTTGTTTCTATATCTTTTCGCACTTGATTTAACACATAAATGTTATTTGTCATTTTTAATATAAATATAATTGACCTCGACAGACAGTCAGAATTTTAAGGTTATAATAAACAAAACATTGCAATGTCACTTCAAGTTCAGTCATACCATATTTGGAACGTCGAAGGTTCCTATGTGACAATGCATTTTTAATCGTGTTTTTGTTAGTTTATCAATAGATTTGTTGGTAAACAAATAATCAGCTGTAGTTATTTGACGTTTGATTGCTAATTTGTTTTTCTAGGAAAAATTTCCGTGATATTTTTCCATTTAAGGTAAGTTCCACGTCTTATTGTTTAAAACATTTACGTCCGTAAATTCTCAAAGCATGAGTAAACCAAACGGTAATGAGAGTATGATAAACCTTGTGAAATATTTGTACTTCCTGTTCAGAAGGTTGCTCCATGTTTCTTTTAATAGTTTGTGACCCGCTTTTGTTATATTTTAGTACTCTCGAGTGCATTCTCACATCTAAAATTCATCCAAAGACTAATCATTCCTACAAGTAACCCTATTCAACTACAATACTATGGATCCTGAAAACAATGAAAATTTGGAGCCAAACGAAAGTGGTGCTGTTGCTAGAATAAGATCACAGAGCGAATGTTCGACAGCTAGCGACGATTTCAACAACTCCGCAGCAGGACAACGGTATGTAAATTTTTCCATATAATCGCTTTGCTTTAATAATAAACGAATTTATAAATTAGGCAGCGCACAATATCGCAACAATTTATGGTGGCCAGTGGACTAACAGCAGCTTCACCCCCTAAATTTGTATCGTTGGAAGAAATAATGAAAGCAGCCAATGGAATGCGTGACATGGCTCTTGTGCATCAAATAGCTGTCGATAAAGATTTTCGACTCGAACGTGTTGAACCGGCACCTGACAGTATGCAAAAGGTCGTTAAGGATACAATGCACAAGGCATTTTGGGACTTGTTAAAGGAACAACTCGCTGAAGATCCTCCTAATTATTCTCAGGTAAAAATAGATTTAATAACATATTCAAAATGATACATTTTAGTATAGAAAGAATAAGTATTGGAAGATGTTTAAATGAGTTTTTATATTACAGGCTCTTACGCTTTTAGAAAGTATCAAGGAAGGGTTGTTTAGTGTATTGTTGCCCCAGCACACAAAAATTAAGCAACAGATATCAGAAATTTTAGATTCAGAACTAATAAAACAACAAGTAGAAAAAGGAACTTTAGATTTCAAGGTAATGATTGATTTCTTTTATTGTTCGGAACGTTGTCTCGGTACTGTTATAATTGGTTTGGTGTTATAATCAGCGACTTTTTACTTTGTAGCATTATGCTCAGTATGTAATATCGGTGATGGCAAAATTATGTGCTCCAGTTAGAGATGAAAAAATTAACCAGCTAACCGAAATTACTGATGTCGTTGAAACGTTTATGGGTATTCTAGAGGTATTACTTTCAATTTATGTTATGATGAACTTATTAATACTAATTGTTTAATTTAGACATTAGATGTGATGGCATTGGATATGGCTAATTTTACAATTGAAATGGTACGACCAGACATTATAGCTCACAGTGTTGAGTTAGAAAGAAAAAAGTTTGCCGATTTTCTTGCTGTACAAAACGGTAAGAAAAAAATACAAAGTTTGTTCAGTATGCAGCTACAAAAAAAGTAGTTATGATGCCTTAGTGCCTCTTCCTCTTGGTCAAACAATCTTCAAACTCAAATTTTCAAGAAACTTATAGCTCCTTTGTCATGTTTTGCGTACATCCGCAAATCTCGTTTCATTAAGTTTTGGTAACAGTTATGTTAAAACTAATGGTGTTGCTTTCCTACAGATGAGGTTTTTACTCCTCACTGCATTTCTTAATCTCTGCAGAACTCTCTCAAATAGAGTATTTGTTCAACATCTGACCTTGTACAGTGCACTCATGGTAAACAACACCATGGTCAAAAAAATGGTGAGCATTGTTTTAGCATTGCTCCGACACTTGTGCTTGCCCTTAGTTAAGTTAAAGTGAACGAATGTATAAAACTTGGTGTAGCTGCAAGGCCAAAAAGTGTTTACCGTTCTACAGCTGATAAGCCATCTGTCACAGCCAAACTTCAATCCGCCAGTATTTCTAAGTCAAGGGCAACACAATATCAGCCACCTTTCCTGCAAAATGCTGGCAATGCAGGTAACCAGCTACCCAATTTACAAAGCAGCCTGCTGCCAGGAACATTCGCGAATCACTTCAAGCATATGTGTCCGCAGATACTCATCAATCAAACCAATACTCAACTCTTAGTAACCTACATGACGATAACATGGGTTTGAAAACAATAGTAACACCGACAAATCAGCAGAATCTCCGATAAAGTCGGCACCTAAACTGCCTCCAATTTTCGTGAAACTATTGTATACCACGAATTGCCGAAATACAAAAGCTAGATAGTTTAATTACAATATATGCTGTATATTGCCTGCCAAAGCACCGACTTACTGGCGATAGCCTTAAACAGTACTTCAATTAATTGGGATACAGATTGATAGTAGGAAGCAACTTCAACGTAAATACGTTAGTTGGGGTCCAAAATTAACAACGACAAGGGGACGTGCATCTTACAAAATTGTCAGCGAGAAGGCTACCATACAATGTCTACGGGTGAATTGACCTATTAGCCTTCAGATCTGAATAAAGTACCTGACCTCCTGGACTTCTATGTCACAAATGGTGTTTCAACTAATTTGACTAATGTTAAATCGAACTTCGATATATCTTCAGACCACTGCTGTGATTGCTATAATCAGTAGTACTGATTCAGTACTATCATAATAAAAAAGAAAAGCAAATCAATGCTGTATAGCAAATACACTGACTGGGACTTATTTACCAAAAACTAAACAGCGATAACATTAGTATAGAATTAGAAAGTGATGTACATAGAAGAAGCAACAAATTACATTATCACAACCATGTAAGAAGCTCCTTGGAATGCGGTTCCGATATACAAAGATGAAGAATGACAAACACAAAATATTCCTGACGGTGGTGGCTGAAAAAAAAGAGCAAAATCCGCTAGTTGAAACCGACTCGCGCACAACTATTCGAGAGCTTGCTTCTGAACTGAGATTATCATGCATGACAATTTCCAACCACTTGCGAAACATTGGTAAGTCAAAAAAACTCGACAAATGGGTACCACTGGATTTGAGCCAAAATCAAGCAAATCGACGACTATAGTTGTCGTCTGCACATCTTCTCCACGATCAAAACGAGTCGTTTCTTGATCGCATTGTAACGTGCGTCGAAAAGTGGATCCTGTACGACAATCGTAAACGATCAGCTCAATGGTTAAACCATGGTAAAGCCCCAAAACACTTTGCAAAGCCCAAACTGCACCAAAAAAAGATTATGGTGACATCATAGCTTCCTCAATTTGGGCAAAAACCATCACGGCAGAAAACTTCAGCACAAGTACCCGGCATTAGTGAACAGAAAGGGTCCTATCCTTCTTTATGAGAACGCTCGCCCACACGTCGCACAACCAACGCTTCAAAATTTAAACGAATTGGGCTATGAATCTCTAGGATACTCCCCATACTCGCCGGACCTTTCACCTACTGACTACCATTTTTTTAAACATTTGATAATTTCTTAAGGAAAAAATGCTTCAGAAACCAAGACGATGCAAAAAATGCATCACTTTTTCGAAAATACCAGGAGTATTCCTTATTGCCTTACATCCATCGACTATCTGATTTCTTCAGTTTCCACTGGGGTGTTATAAACTAATGATTTCAAATAGCCCCATAGAAAAAAAAACGATGAGATTTAAGTCCGGAGATCGAGCAGGCCATAGATGAGGTTCATCTCCACCAATCCGGTGATCTTGATATGTTGCATTTAGAAACTCATGAGCAACCCTAAAATGCGCCGGTGCTCCATCATGCATGATTACATTCCTCGTTGCCAATGGTATATCCTCTAGCAACTCAGGTAGCGTATGCTCCAAAAAATTTCGCTATACCTCACCAGTAACTCTTCCTGGTAGAAACAGAGGTCCGATTAGCCAATCACCCACAATTCCAACCCAAACCTTCAAGGAAAACTGATGTTGGAAACGAATCTTCACGTATCTCTTTATAACCATGTATTATATCTTAGAAACGAAGCGATTTTTCAAAAATCATCAAAGATATAGTTATTCATAAAATAATTCAAGCATCGCTCCTTGAATTTTTGCTGCATGTTTAACAAACATCCTGTATTTGTGGGAACTGACTGCTGTAATTCTAGTGTCCATTTAAGGTATTTTAATTAATAATTTAATCCCCATATTTCCACTCCATACCATAATATTCCTTTGATTATCGCGTCAAACATCACCATTGTTTCTCTAAAATCCTTCATAAATTTTCTCTTTCCTATGCTCCAAAGCTGTCCCATTGCTTTTGTGGCTTTTCCTAATCTTTCTCGTATGTGTGCTTCTGGTCCGTTATTTGTCTGTAAGGTATAGCCTAAGTATTTACACTGTTTTACTTCCTCTATCTCGTTTTCCTCCTTTTTTAAGTGCAATACACAAATTATTTTGATATTGAATCCAGGAAAACCGCCAACAGATGTAACCTCCACCTACCGGCCTATAAGTCTGTTATCAGTAGTGTCTAAGCTCTTAGAAAAATTGTTACTCAAAAGAATGACAGAAAATGATTTAATAGAAGAATGTCTACCAAACCACCAATTTGGCTTTAGGCGAAGTCGCTCAACTATTCAATAATGCCATCGCTTAGTCAGTGTCATTTATGAAACTTTTGAAAAAAAGAAATATTGCTCGGCGGATTTTTTAGATACCAATAGAATCTATAGAAACTCTGCTGCAAGTGTTAGCTTTTAAACCTTTAAAAAGAAATGGCCGCGAGCCTGTTAAGCAATTAAAGTTCTTAGGGTAATACCAGTGGACTGATTCCTTCACGTCACTTCGTCATCAGATCAGCTCATAAAACATATGTATTATGTATACAGGGAATTTTTCTTTTTAGTATACATATCCCCTATGTATACTTTTATAATAAACGCAAATAGGCAACCCACTATACACTATAAACGACACGTCACGTGGTGCGTAAAGGTTATGTTTCATGTTTGTAAATAAAAAATAAATCAAAATTAGTGGAATATCAACATAATTTTAATTCAACGATTATTCTAAAAGATAAAATATCAACAATACAAAACAGAAAGGAAAATAAAAACAGCAACAGTTAAATACTATTTTTTTGACATTAACTTAATTTGATGATTTTTGCCACAGCATGCTAATTTTTTAACGTTTATAGTGTATAGTGGGTTGCCTATTTGCGTTTATTATAAAAGTATACATAGGGTACCTATATGTATACTAAAAAGAAAATTTCCCTGTATATTTTGTTTATACAGTGACCGGCAAAAAGTTTGCAAGTCGCGAAAAGCGGGGTTAGATGACAAAATATCGAAGAAAATTATTTGCAAAAGTTGCTTAGAATTTAATTTTAGGTCTATATGCAAAATTTGAATCATTTATTTAAAAGAATTGAAAATCGCAATTTTTCGTGAATATTTTTTTATTAATTTACAAATATCGAATTTTTTCCTTTTAAATAGCGTAATTGAAGTGTAACTTATATATTTGAATAACAGTGGAAAAACGTTCTCATTTTTTTCCATAATTGACAGGTCTAAAACTAAAAAAACAGATTTTCGCTAGGACGCTCGCTGTTGCAATGGTTTGTATCTAAAAGCTATTTCAAAATTTTCGAAATATTTTTATTCTAAAGCACTTAGAAAAGATAAAGTTTCTCGCTACTAATCAAGTTTAATCGCTAACCGTGAACACATCTCCCTGAAATATCATAGAAAGGAAAAGAAAAAGAAAATTACTTAAAAAAGGTAGTTTTTTTGTTTATTGGATATTTTATTCTTCTTTATTTCATAAATTGATAAACTTTGACCACAACCAAGAAAACTTAGCTTTTCTAAGTGCTCTAGCATAAAAATATTCGTAAAACTTTTATACAGCTGTCAGATACAAACCATTGCAACAGCGAGCGTCCTAGCAAACACCTGTTTTTTAGATTTAGACCTGTCAATTATGGAAAAAAACGAGAAAGTTCTTCCACTGTTATTCAGATACATAGGTTCCACTTCAATCAAGCTACTTAAAAAGAAAAAATTGGGTATGTGTATTTGTAAATTGATAAAAAAATATTTACAAAAAATTGCGATTTTCAATTTTTTTTAATAAATACTTGAAATTTTGCGTGTAGGACTAAAATTAAATTCTAATCAGCTTTTTCTAATAGTCTTCTTCAATATCTAGTCATCTAACCCTACTTTTTGCGACTTCACAGTAATTTTGTTAAATTTGCCGTCATACCGGTGGTCACGTGACATATCTCAAATTCGATTTTTAGGTTATCGGACATGCAGAACCCATCCCCCATAAAAGTATTTTCGATACTCTAATAATAAAAATTTTTCCATATGTTGCGAACTTTTTGCCGGTCTGCCGGTCACTGTATGTACATAATTCTGATTGTTGATATAAATTACCAATTTAGAAAAAAGAAAAAAATAGTATGGGATGATTGAATTTTCTGCTCAACATCATAGCCGAAAATCTATTGAGTGCTTATCTTTTTGAGGAAATTGAAATTGCTGCTCATTGTGTCAAACAGATCTCAGGCCATATTCTTCTGTTGTGTCAGGGGTCACAGAACAAATTTAACAAGCACTTAACTTATTTCCACATCATCAATTAAAATTTTGAATACAATGCAAAAATCTTCCAACAGTTACACAGTTAAATGGTGTTTTTCAGCGATCATACTACAAACACGCTCAACATTTTTAGGTGATCACTTTCGATTAAACCTTGATTATCTTTGAATCATCAAAGCCACTCTTTATTTGTGTTTTACCAATAGATTTATTCTCAACAAGCTTTCTTATCCATGTTTTTAGCAAAATTTAATGCAAATGCAACAGCTCGAGGTTTAATATCTCATGTCATTACTTATTAGCCTCAGAGTCATTTCAGCTTGACACACGTGCCCACTAGGGTTTCCTTAGATGGGCTGTTGTATTTCGTTACAATAGCAGAAGTATTAATTATTAGAAAGATACCTTAATCAATGGTCAGGCTTTATAATTATTGGTTCATATTTATCGTTATTATTCATTCTTTTACTTTTGATGATTTTTCTACAGTAAATACATATTGTTTTACAGATGGTTTGGAACATACTCGCAATTGGCTTTTAAAACATCTTGATCCAACTGAACCAAACACTTACAATGATCACATGCAGTATGTACGAATTTTGTCTAAAAAAGCATTTTCCGAAGCATGTCTTGAACTTCTAGAATGGGATAGTAAAAATCCATATCCAGAAGTAATATTCCAAAAAACAATAAATTATATTTTCATGTAAATTATCTAATTTTTCCAGACTTTCATGCTGGATGAAGCACGACTATCCGTTTTGGAAGCGTCAGTAAACAGAATAATCATCATTGGTACAATATTATTGGTAACTGGTAGTTATGTTGGACCTGATCTTCAGTCCATTGCTTCATTTAAAAATACAATTAAAGAACATTCATCGATTTTACTTCAATCTATTAATTCTGAAAAGTAAGCGACATTTCTTCTGTTAAAATTGACTTACAATATTTAATTTATTATAGAGAATTGGAAACTGCTCTTCATAATGTAGCGATACAGGTTGTTAATGATGTAAAAGAAGCACAAGAAGCACATGGGTTGATTGAGCTAAGTGAAGATGCAGAGAAATTATTGAAGGAGCAAATTATTGATATAGCAAAACCTGATCATAGGATTCGTCAACTTGTTCGTAAGTAAATTTGAGCAATTTTTGTATGTGCTTTTTATATTTTTTATCTGGTAATTTCACCACCAGTTGCTAAAAACTTAGACATCAGGAAAAATATTCTTTTAAATGCAATTTGCAAGACAATATTTATTATTTTTAGGCCAAAGAGTGAAGGACTTCCTTTTGCAAATAATTCAGTCAGCTACAGCAGCTCCACAAAAAGTGCCTTCAGGTTTAACAGCATTGCAAAATGAATTGTCTGGAACAGCTGGACAGTTCCTGAGAATTGTCTCACATAATAGTACAGTCTTTTGCATTTACTATACTGATATTATATCCGCAGCTCTGCCTAAGATTGCCTAAGTATAGTTAATTTTAATTAGCTAATAGCTTTAATAAATTCCCATTAATTAGTTCATTTCTTAATTTTTTTATGTAGTTTCAATTGAAAGTATTAACCTGTTGCATTAAAAGTTAACTTTTAAATTAATTTTAGTGGGTTGAGCATATAAGACACTGAATAACTACTAAATTACTATATGTTAGAACATAGTCGTGTTTGTGATACATTTGTACTAAATGTTAAAATAGAATGTATTATATTAGTATAATATTTGAAATGAAATTCTTATAAAGTCACTTTAAGCACTGATTAAAGGAAAAACAAGTTTTAATCGAAATATGTTCACGAAACGTAGCATATGTGATACTAATTTATGTAGCTGATACTAAACATATTTTTTAACTATAAAAAAAATGCTTAAAGGTATAATTTTATCCAATCCTGTAGCTATATTTTATATTATACGTATAATACTAAAACCAGAAATAATTGTAACATAACTATATAGTAAAAAATAAATGTGACACATTAAGATTTGTTTAAAGTTGTGGAAGTAGTAATAATTCAGTAATATCGTAATCTCGAAGATAAAGCCTCCAAATAACAGAAAAATGATACCACCGCGAGGAATCGAACCTCCGACCAAGGTTATACGCACCTTTGCTCTTACCAATGAGCTACGGCGGCCGATACTCGGGAAAGCGTCAATCCTCCATACATTGAAAACTTTTAATTCGAGATATTCTAACAGCCGTAGTTGAAGTTTAAGAGCCGCATTAAGCGGATTCACAGAAACATCATACGACTAACAATGAATTCTTGAGGTGGGAAATATCACCCATTAAGAATTAAATCAAATTTTTAATTAAATATGTAGAATCACACTTCCAAGGATTCTAAGGTAATATTAAATTATTATTAAATACTGAAGAAATTGGTTTAAAGTTGTGGAAGTAGTAATCCTTGGAAGTGTGATTCTACATATTTAATTAAAAATTTGATTTAATTCTTAATGGGTGATATTTCCCACCTCAAGAATTCATTGTTAGTCGTATGATGTTTCTGTGAATCCGCTTAATGCGGCTCTTAAACTTCAACTACGGCTGTTAGAATATCTCGAATTAAAAGTTTTCAATGTATGGAGGATTGACGCTTTCCCGAGTATCGGCCGCCGTAGCTCATTGGTAAGAGCAAAGGTGCGTATAACCTTGGTCGGAGGTTCGATTCCTCGCGGTGGTATCATTTTTCTGTTATTTGGAGGCTTTATCTTCGAGATTACGATATTACTGAATTATTACTACTTCCACAACTTTAAACCAATTTCTTCAGTATTTAATAATAATTTAATATTAAGATTTGTTTTTTATTGTACTTTAACTCAAATATTCAAAAATAAAAAAAAATTCTTTGAATGTTTTAACAACTTATTTGTCGGTCTAAATTTCTTCATTTTTTTTTTGTTGTCAATTTATGTCTATTTACAATCTGCTTATAATGAATTAGCAAATAATCGTCCAATGACATCACTTTAACATTATTTACAGGCATATAAATTATTTTTTTCACGGCCGGGAGTATTTGTCCATTTCTATGATACAAAAATCGTGACAGAAATAGTAAATTATCCCCTAGGCAAATAATTTTTCAAAAAATTCCCAAGGGAGTTTTCATTATGAATCAAAAAATAAAAATCGGCCATTCTAAATTTTAGATTATTTATTAATTATTTGTTTACATTATAATTTAATGTTATATGTTCACAGCTGTAAAAATTTACAGCAGGTGAACTATTAACTATAACTTCTTCGGTCTTTGCTGTGAAAGTTATATTTTCTTCAGAAGTTACAGTTTTCGACGTACTTGTACCTTGCAGTATTTGATTAGCAATGTTTACTTTATTCTGCACAGAATTTTCTATATAACCCTCAGCAACAGCTGTGGATTTCCATCCACCATGTCGCTTTATAGTCGTTATGTCTGCACCACCGTCTGCCAATAAAGTTGCTGAAGATCTTCGCATGCAATGCCCAGTGTACAGTTCCGGATTAGGTAATTTTAAGAAGTTTGCAATTAGATTTGGTATCTTTCCAAGCGTATTTTTTCCAACCACCTGAACTGTACATTTTCCAGCTTTGTAATATACAAAAAAGCGCCGATGATTCGTATGAGGTGGCCGAAGCGCTGCATATTTACGATACAAATGAAGCATATTTATATTTCCCTCGTTGGGTGTAACTACAAAGGTTCTGGATATCTTATTCTTAGTGTATGGAAGGGTAATTATCAAAGAAGATCCTACATCTTCAATGTTGTCAATACTTAAGTTGATTAGTTCACCCGTACGGCATGCACCAGCGATTCCAAATATTAACGCAACCTAAAAACTCAATATGTAAATTTTCACATTATTTTATCTACATAATTCAATTTTACCTTTCTCATCAAATGGGCATCATCGTCAGCTTCAGATAAATAGGTGTTTACTTGTTCCCTGGTCAAAATTTTAGATTTCTTCGCCGAATATCCATCGGAGTTTCGTTTTAAAAAGGATAGTAATTTTGTATATTTACTTATATCAATATTGTCGTAAATTACCATACAAGATTTAACCATAGAATACTGTGCCCATAAGGTGGAGCATTTAAACGTTTTAGCTTTTTCGCTAAAGTATACCAGCATCACATTTTCAGTAAAGTTTAGAACGTTTTTTTCTGAACACCAGTTCTTGAAACTTCGATATGCTGCTTCGTATAACTTTCTCGACTTTTCTGGTAGTAGATTTACTACCGCAGCATTTGCTGCTTCAGTAATTTCTTCAGGTTCTTCTGCAGATACGTTTTTGACATCCATTTTTACCAAAAACAAAACTTGTTTAATGATCGTCATTGAATATTTGTTTAATGGTCGTCATGGAATATTTTTAATTTTGCAAAGGCTACTAAAATTTAAAATTGAAAGCGTAATACGTATCAACGGTATTTCTAAGAGCTTATTATATTTATCACTATACTTAGGCCGTGAAAAAAATAGTATATACTCCTCTGGAGAGAATGCTATTTTTCCTTCGGAGCTTTGTAGCCCTCGGGCTTCGCCCTCTGGCTACAAATTACACCTCAGGAAAAATCTTACATTTCTCTCCCTTGATGTATAATGTACTATAGGTTATCCTAACTTACATTACTAAAAATGAAACGGTAAGTCTATTGTATAGAGTCTCTTTAGTCTACGATTTTATTAATTATTGTTATCTAATAAGTTTATTGCTAGCACATTAAGATGGTCTTGCAATCTATTCAAATATTGGTTACTAATACGCACTATTTACTGAGGACTCGAATGATAGTCTAGTGCCGTTAGGCATGTAAATCTTGGAACCCGGTTCCTACGAATAAATTTAAATGAGACTTTTTCCATTGTGTTTCTAAGACCTAAAACTAAAATGTTTATAGATTAGAAATTTATGTTTTTTTTTTAATTGAAAGTTTATTGAAAAAATCCAAAAAATGTCTTAAAAAATTACTCAATCTACAATAGGTTGAATAATTTTCATTTTATAGGAAAGGAAATTGTCTAATAATATTTTTTGCGGTTTGTGATTACAAGTATAAGGTTAAAAAATTACAAATTAAAAATGTAGGACACTAAATGGCGGTTAAGAAGCTTGGAATTGGGTAAAATTGATCCAAAAAAATCGATTTTTCGATAGAAATAAATTTCAACAGAATACACTATTTACTTTCAATATCTTCATTTTCATCTGTTTGTTTAATATGAGAAGGGTAGAGGCAACTATCACCATTGCATTCTGAACATCTTAATAAGCTGCAGTACAAGTTAATCCATACTTTCTGCATCCACAAGCAGCTCCGCATCCTGTCTTACATGTACAGAAAATCATTTTGAGTAGATTAACAGGGGCTGGTGGCTGATTCATTGTTATTGGCCTCAACATCTCGCGATCATATTTCCATCCCCATTGTAATGGTGAAACAACATTTCCCAACCATAATTGTATTTGTAAGTATACTCTCTTCAAATGTTCAAAGACTGCATCAGGTGTAGGCACTAATGATGCCAATCGTATACAGCTATTTTTAGCTGTAGCATTCATGAAAGAATTGTATCTTATTAATGTATTTAAATCTGTTATTTTTTTGGGCGCGCCATATAGGTAGTGCAAGAACGCATTTCGCTCCAGCTTCACAAATATTAAAATCTTCATTGATATTTGTAAATACTTCAACAGTATTTAAAACAAAGTAGTCTTCTCCACAATTCTTTAATTTGACAACTAAAACGTTGTAACGACAATTGTTTCGGCCTCGACAATAATGTGTTAACACAATGGGGCCATCTTCAGGCTAAATACTGTATAATACAAATTTTCAATAATTAAATTGTTAATGGTCCATGTGAAGAAATATTTTATTTAAACCCATATTAAATTAAAAACGATGGTATAAACCAATATAAATTTCAATTAAATACCCTAAGGCGAGATATCTTAGGGAAACATTTTTCCGAAAATAAACTAGGTAACACAAAACTCAGTTTTATAAAATGGTCGATTGACCACCTGTTTAATTAAACTATTTTAATTCCTGTTTTACCTCCATAATTATGCATGGAGGGATAAAGTGCAAACTGAAATAATTATTCCGGTTTTGATGAGGCATTTCCATCATTAATATCTATAATCCGTTTTGTGTTACCTAGTTTATTTTCGGAAAAATGTTTCCCTAAAATATCTCGCCTTAGGGTATTTAATTGAAATTTATATTGGTTTATACCATCGTTTTTAATTTAATATGGGTTTAAATAAAATATTTCTTCACATGGACCATTAACAATTTAATTATTGAAAATTTGTATTATACAGTATTTAGCCTGAAGATGGCCCCATTGTGTTAACACATTATTGTCGAGGCCGAAACAATTGTCGTTACAACGTTTTAGTTGTCAAATTAAAGAATTGTGGAGAAGACTACTTTGTTTTAATTACATTACACTCCACTAACAAAATGGATTTTAATATTACTTCAACAGTATCCTGAAGGTCTTTCCTGAGGTCTTTCCTTTTTTCAAACATTGCAGCAAACTTATTTTTATTTACACATAGGTAGTGTACTTTCTAAGCTCTTGGAAGAAAAAACTTTTTGTACAACTTTACGTTTGCTGGTTTTCAAAAATAAATTTCTCAATCATTTGCTGTTAGGGCTGTTAATCTGAGTGTTAATAAAACCAAGACATCTATATCCTCCGAAACTACAACATTTTTTGATTCCATATTAATAGCCGTTAGAACTATTAAATATATCGTCATCAGCTTCTGCTTGACATGAAAAAATATTATTATCAGAAAGTTCTTTTCTTAACATATTGATAAGTCTGCTTTTATTTTTACTGTTAGGTACTAAGAAATTTCTCTTGTCCAATTTTAAGATGCATATCTTCTTCGAATATAAAATCAATCGATGCATTTTTTTGCGATCGGCGATGTCTTTCAATAGATTTTGCGCAGTCTTTATTATAACCATCAAATACGACATAAACGTTTCTTCCATAATTATTTCTCAAATACCTCACGTAATGAATGTAATGATCACACATAGCTCCGAACTTTTCTTGTAATTGCCATTTGCATCGATGCAATAACATGCCGCCATCAATTACATACGTGAATTTATCAATATTATTAATATTTATTGATAGTTCGGAAAAAAGTTCGCCTTTTGCATTTCACCAGCATCAAAGAGAGCTCTGATAAGGAGCTAATTCGAAAGTTAGGTATGTTTTCAATTCTTCTTCCGATTTTTTACATATTTATGCAAATCCGCTAGAGTCGCTCGAGTCGTGTGTCTGCCCGTGCAATGGTGGCGCCGCCTGGCCTCTGAGTTATAGAGTGTTCTCTAAATGCAAACTAAGCATAAAAATGCTGCCAGATTTTACACTAACTTGGCGAATCTGATTGTTATGTGATCAGGATAGTATCTATGAGGATTTCCTCGCCTACAGAAAAAAAAAGTGAGTAAGATGGTTTTACCACTGTGGTTTTACCTCTGGGAAACCACCTGATACGAACTTCGGACGTAAGGACTTGACACTTGAAGTATTCTGCTAACTTCTTTGTTCAGTCTGTTGCATTGCGGACAATTTTTTTAGCTAAAAAGTATTTTGCAAGGCCTACTGAATTAATATTGCATATAAGGCCTTACCACTTCATTTAGCCAAGACGCAATTTAGAAACAACGGTGGCGTCAATTGAGGTAAACTATACATTTCTCCATTCAAAAATGTATAGTTCATCGCAAATGGCACATGAAGTGGTAAGGCCTTACATGCAATATTAATTCAGCGGGCCTTGGTATTTTGGTACAAAATATGAAATTTCATGGCCAACTTGTAAATCTCTAATTTTAAATTGAACGCTCGATTGATTTCAACAAAGGAATATCAAATGTCAACTGTTTTATGACAATTAGACAAATTTATTGACACTTATTAAACTATGACCAATCGGTTAAAAAATAATTAGCAGTTTTAGTTTAACATTACCCAATAAATTTAAACACGATGGCCCGTATTCTGATCTCATATTTAAATTTAACGTCATGTTTAACTACCATGGCAACATCGTGTATCTCTCTTATACACATATAAAATTATATAAAGCTATATCGTTTTATGTTTACGCTAAACACGACTTTAGTTAGAGACAACTTTAAACATAAGATCAGAATACGGCCCGAGATGGGATTAATTCTAAGAAAATATAAATTAAGCTGCGAAATCTGTAAGACCAAAGAGTATTTCTTTGGTAAAACTTATAACAACAGATTGATGCTATTGCTGTCATTTTTCATTCAAAATGATATTGTGAAGTTTAGATATGATTAAGGGTTACATAAAGTACCTATATTTTTTATTATAGAATATCAAAAATTATTTAAAATTGTATCAATTTATATTATGCATGCGCCAAATGCAACTCTAGAATTTATGCAACCCTGTAAACATAACCTTTCCCGGTGCTAATTGAATTTTAACAAATTTTAAACATAAGTTTTATTAATAAAATAAAATAAAGGTAAGTTTTCTTTTAATATGCATTTTTAAACTACTGCTTTATCACGAAAATACTACTTTAATACAAAATTACATTTTAGTGTAAATTTTTAATTAAAGCCTAAAACTGCTCGATACAAATTCAAATCAAACAGAATAAAGTAAAAATATATATTATGTTTTATGCCCCAATTTTAGAGTAGTTGTTACTGATATTTCGTTTAAAATAATATGAATATCTAAAGTTCCTCTTGACTAATCTACTATCAAATGGGGTCAATAAACTGCTGATAACAAAACCAATGAAAAAAACAGGTCTATCTTGTTGACTTCCAGTGCTTTTTACAAAGGAGTGTCTGCAGCCTGCATTCATTCATTGGAAGTGCTACATTTTTATATAGAACCGTCCACATAACAATTTAAAAGTATGCGTTTAGTAATTTTGGATACATCTGCCGCAGTAGCAGAATGGTCTGCGAAATATGTGATGAAACGCATTCACGATTTTAAACCCGGACCAGACAAGTATTTTGTATTGGGCCTACCTACAGGTTTGTTCTTTAATAAAGTTGAATTCGATTTAATGTAATAATTATAATAGGTAGTACACCATATGGAATGTATCAAAAGTTAATAGAATATTATAAAGCTGGAAAAATTTCGTTTAAATACGTTAAAACATTTAATATGGATGAATACGTTAATCTTCCTCGAGATCACCCGGAAAGTTATCATTATTATATGTGGAATAATTTTTTCAAACACATCGATATCGAACCAGAAAACGCTCATATTCTTGACGGAAATGCCTCAGATTTAGCCGAAGAATGCAATAATTATGAGAAAAAAATTAAAGAGGCTGGAGGCATCGAATTGTTTATTGGAGGTAATTATTTTTTTATAAAAATGTAGGAAATGGTTATTCGTTTACTTCTTTTGTAAATAGGTATTGGTCCTGACGGACACATAGCCTTTAACGAACCAGGATCGTCATTAGTATCACGAACTAGGGTTAAGACTTTGGCTCAAGATACCTTAGAAGCTAATGCACGATTTTTTGGAAACGATATTAATAAAGTTCCTAAACAAGCTCTTACTGTTGGTGTCGGAACAGTAATGGATGCCAGTGAAGTTAGTTTTAAAATAATCTTAATGAATCTAATGATGATTTGTCTCAAATAAGCTTGTGTATTTCATAAATATAATTTATTATTGTAGGTAATGATACTAATAACCGGCACACATAAATCATTTGCACTGTATAAGGCCATAGAAGAAGGTGTTAATCATATGTGGACTGTTTCTGCATTCCAACAACATCCTCATACACTAATGATATGCGATGAAGATGCAACTCTTGAATTAAGAGTTAAAACCGTTAAATACTTCAAGGTAAGATCGGATTATTGTATTTTAGCAAAGTTCAGCTTCTTGTCTATACTAACCAGCCATTTTGCTTATTCACTAATATGGGGTTTTCGGTGTCGGTGCTATTGCCATTTATATTACTGGTAACATTTATCCTTACATGCAGGCTCTAAGCGCTGTGCACCACAAGCTGATCGAAGAAGATACACCCCTAGAACAGTTCAGGACTATTCATTAAACAACTTAAAAAGCACATATGAATATTTTTTTAATATTCTACTTATTATTTTTGTTATTGCACTTTAATTCTATTGGTTTTACATTTAAAATACAGTAGACTTTCATGTCAGATGGTACCTCAAGCCAGATAGACAATTGCAAAGTTAAATTAAAAATTGTGCAAATATAAAATTGTAAATTTGGAATGGAAATATACTTAACCGATTAAAGCAACACCAAATACAAAGTTTACTGTAACTCGTTCCTTTAAAAGACTACAAAACCAAGTTGGGAATTAAGTGTTACTAATAAAATTATATTTTTGTACTTATAAGTTTTAATATTTTTTTACATCCCATTTTATTACAGAATTTATGGAATGTTCATAATCAATTGGTTGAAGGAGAACCATAATATTATTTTATATTAGATATAATTTTTCAAATATAATTAATTAGTATAATTTAAATTTATAAAGTGCTGTACTGATTTTATTCTTTTTTATATATAAAACTAAAAGTTATCCTGGACATCGGGTGCTATACTTTATATTTTAATAAAGCTTTGTTATAAAATATAATTTTAGCATTTTATTTATTCACTGGAATAACTTTGTGTTTGCTCTTAAAACTTACTGTTTTCATGGAAAGTACAAATAAACAGTTACATTCATAAAGCTTTTTATGTATATGATCAAGTATTTAATTTAAAAAGAATCAATGATGCAAAACCGTTATAATTTTAGTTTTTAAAATTATTTGTTGGCTTCTCTGCAAGTGATATTTCGTAACGAACACTTGAGTATAAAATATGTATTATTAAGTAGTTATATAAGTAAAGAACGTGGATGTCAAGTTCAATGTGTATTTGTTCGCGTTCTTATCAGTTATTTGCAGAGGTTAAAGTCTTATATAAAGCTATTAAAATACAATATACAATAAGTATGTGCTTCAGAAATGTCCTACTTTTTATGTGATAAAAATATACAGAATCACTTTAAGAGGTTCTCTTTCGTAATTTAGAGATAAAGATTAAAATGTAGCATTAATATTTTCAATGGCAAATACAGTTCCTTCTACTTGGATTTTTATAAGACTTTATACTTTTTTAACCATAACAAATCAGCTGCAAACTTTGGGCAAAGACCTCCCCCATCTTCTTCCAGTTTTTCTTTTCTGTTAAATCTTTCCATAGTTGCATTTATTAATTCATCTTCTCATCTGCACAATGGTCTTCCTCGTTTGCGTCTACCTCTTCTTAGTCTTCAGCAAGTTGTCTTTTTCATCCACCATTTAATAGTCTGCAGGTTTTCGAAATATCCCTTACACCCGACAGTCTTCTGATTTCTTGAAGTAGAATTTTATCGAGAAGCCTTATATTAAGCATGGAATGCTCCGTTTTCGTTTGGGTTACCTACGTAACTTATTTTTTAATTTATTGTAGAGACGATGTTTGAGCACCATAAGTCATACTCAGAATAACACAACTATTAAACACCTTCCGTTTGGCCCGCACTGGTAATTTAGCTTTAAAATATTTTTTAAATTCAAGAAACACTTCCAGCCTGAACTAATGCGCCTATTAATTTCTTTTTCACCGCTCTTCACTAATATTTCACTAATAAGTTTGTCTCATGTGAATGGTGGCTGCCCTCTTCTTTTTCTTGTTGAAACTGTAGCTTCCCAAACACGTTTAGCCATTCTATTGTTCTTGCTAAATGGCCATAACATCTTAACTGGTGCTGTTAAATTATGTTTAATGTTGATTCAATTTCCAACTCTTCTTTTACTTTTTCCTTGTGCATTCTATCCCTTCTTGTTATCCCTTTTACTTTCCTCAAAAATTTCATTTTCATTCCTTGCATTTTATTTTTTAATGCCTCAGTCAATACCCAGCTTTCACAATCAAAGATTGGTCTATACAGTCATCTTCGTTTTTTCTTGATACCTTGGTTATCAATTTATACCCCCAAATATTTAAACGTATTTACCTGCTCTAGTTGTATCCCTTCTATCTGTATTTGTGTATTTTCTTGCTCTCTTCCAACTTTTCCGTGTTTATTGTCATCTTCATCTTAAATGTTTCATTCCACTCATTGATACTCTCGTGTAATTCTACTTTGTTGTTTGTCAGAAGTACCTACTAGATCATCCCCAAAGGCACACTCACTAAGATTAATCTGTGGTACCCCACATGCAGAGCTTTTACCTTTCTTTTCATCTCTTTTGTCACATCATCCATCACTATTATGAACAGGGTAGGACTCATAACTCCACCCTGTTTTAAGCCTTCTCTGATTTCCAATTGTTGTGACTCCATATATCCTGTTCTTACATAGTTCCTAATTTTTCTGTACAAACTTTATATTGCTTTTCTAAGTTTCTTATGTACAACAGTTCTTTTCTTTAAGCTTTTTCATATTAGTTCCCTCGGTACTTTATCAAAAGCCTTCTCCAATTTTAGAAAGGCTATGTATGCTTTGTTTTAATAATTTTTCGGTGATTTGCTTTAGTTTGAAGATGTAATCTTGTATACTCCTGCCTTTCTTGAATCCTGATTGTGTCTCCTCTATTTGTGGTTCAATATGTATTAGTAATCTATTATTTAATATTCTTTCATATAACTTTACATTACTGTGCAAAGTGATTCCTCTATAATTATCACATTTCAGTCGATCATCTTTTAGTGCTCTCTTTTACTCCCAATGGAGCCCCTTAAAAAAGTGGGCGAAACATTGAGTCCTGTCTCAACAATGACACAGTTTCAACCCGGAAGACGTTCTGTTAATACTGACACTGACCGTGGAAGTCCTCGAATTCATTACATTCCTACTTTCTCTAACCCTTGTATACTTATGTTTATGTATATCTCTGTGTTGAAAGAAGGCAAGTTTGTTACTATAAGTTCATTTTCTATGCAGTAATCTATTAGCCTTTGTTTTTCCATGTTGTTATTGAACGATAAAATTTGTCCAAGATAGACGACTTCTTCCACATACGTTTCTACATTAGATTCGATCGTTATGCTGTCAACTTTTCTATTTGATAAGGCATAATGTTTTACCATAATTTATTACTAATCCTGCTTCCTTGCTTGCTAATTCAAGTTCTATAAACATATTAATCAGTTGGTTTCTGGATTCAGTTGGTAACACCACAACGTCTGCAAAATGTAAGATAGTTTTTTTCCTTCAATACATATTCCATTATAGATTCTGGAAAATTTCTTCCAGAGCATTGTTAAACAGGTTAGGAGAAAGCGGGTCACCTTGTTTTATTCCTTCATTTGTATATTATCTAAACAAATTTTTGCTATACCTTCCTTCTTTATAAATGTTTAGTATTAGTCTTATAACTATACTTGTGTTCAATGTTTTGATTCTTCAAGGCCAAAACACAAAGTTATATGTGATATTGTAATAAGCTGTCAAATGCTTTACAAAATTCTATAAATAACAGATGGATTGGAATATCAAACTCGCGACGTTTCTCTGTAATTTGATTGATGCTTTGGAGGTGGTCATGCGTCAAATAGCCAGTTCTGAACACCGCTTGTTCGATAGGTTATATCTCGTTCATTTTAGTAGATATTCGTTCTTTGATTATTCTCATAAATATTTTATATAAGGTGGGAGTTAAACTAATAGGCCTATGGTTGTTAATGTTTTCCAACTCTCCTTTTTTTATTGAATAAAATTAGAATTCATTCTTTCATTTTATATGGTATATGCATCAAGTGTTCTGCCATTAATCCATCTTCACCAGGTGATTTAAATTGCTCCATTTCTATTAACCCCATAAGGAAGGGTTCTAGAAATTCATTGTTGTCATAAAACTGCCAGCGGGCACCATCCGCTTAAGCCCCTACCCACCCGCGGTGCAGAAGGGCTGAATATTGCCCCTTAGTTCAGCGGAACTAATTATGTCATACAATACATAATTTCAGGTAAAAACTTTCTAAGTGCAAGAAGCAAATGTTCGTTATTTAAATCTAGCTAAAAATATATATACTACATCTTAATATCAAACTTCCCTTTAAGTCAACTGCTTCCATAACTTTAATAAACATCTATCTGCTATCACACACCACCGCGGAGCTTGGGGACAATATCGGAGGTTTTATTCGCGGAAGGCGTCAAACCGTCGTAAACCCTTTCTAGCTCGACTCAAATAGGTCGTGTGGGATATCAATCGAGGCGTCCCGACGCCAGCAGGACCATGATAACTACTAGACAAATCAGTAATTAGATTTGGGACAGTTATGTGCTAATAATGAAAACAAGGATTTTGTCCGATTTTTCCTCTTCCACCACCACTCGCCAGCCAACAGGAGAGCAGCATCGGATTTTCGGGCTATAAATATGTTCGAAAAATTCAACTCATTCTCGACATCTCAGTGCTTGATCAAGCTCGACATCTCGGTGCACGTTTGATCGCTATCACCGCCTTCATACTCCGCTGAAACCGCTCGTCGCCGCAAACGCTGCCCATTTTCAGCCACCTCAATGCTGGAACAGCCAAACGTTGCCTGTTCCCAGCCACTTCAACGCTGGAACTGCTTGCCGCCGCCAGACGCGGCCTGATTCCAGCCACCTCAACGCTGGAACTGCCCGCCGCCGCCAGAAACTGCCTGTTCCTAGCCACCTCACCGCTGAATCTGTCCGCCGCTGCCTACGCCGCCCGTTCACAACCACCTCCACACTTTGCTGGAACCGTTCACCGCCGCCTACGCCGTCGGACGTTGCCTGTTCACAACCACCTCTAACGCCGCCCTCTACTACTGAGGCCACACCATCACCCACGTCGCCGGACGCCGCCATCTCGCCACCTTCGGCACACTTCTCGCCAGATCAACTCCAGGTTCGCCATCGTTGCCGCTTCCCTGACGCCGTACGCCCTCCCTCATTGTCGACCCTCCGCCGCCTTCAGATTTACCGCCGCCGTCTTAGCCGTTGCCGTCGCCCTCACCATCGCTGCCGCCTTCGCCTCGCCGTCACCGCCGCTGGTCCAAGTCCACCACCGTCACCGGCCGCAACTCCGCGATACCTAGTTTTCGCTATTTCTTTTTAACTTATTACTCTCATTAGTCGTATTTTTTAGTTCTGTAATTTATGGGGTGCTCCTAGAGAGTTCCTTTTTTATCTTTCTTGTAGATCCTGATTCTTCGCCAATATCTGTAATAATTTTTTTCTTGTATTGTTCTTCTATCGTCCCTAATTGCCCTTTTCACTAATTTGTTAATTTCAAAGTATTCTATTTTTGAAAATTCATCTTTCATTAATTTGAGTTGTTCTCTTTTATTTATATAATAATTCATTTTCATTTTTAGTTTTCGTGCAGTTGTCGGAATAATTTTTATTAGAAGCCATTGATATTGCTCCTCATATAGAATCATGTAATTGTTGAACTTCATAGTTATTTAATTCTTCTAAGTTCCAATCTTTACTTAATTCGCTTAGATTATTTAAATTAGGTTCTTTCAAATCACATGTAGCTAATCTTCTTTATTTGCGAGTTCCTTAATTTTCTAGCTCTATCATAATTATTATTTAATCTTAGACTTATTCTCATCATCTTTTATGATCTGTACTGTTATAACTTGTGTATTAGTTACCCGCTGCATTTTGTTAGTTAATACATAGATATTCTTTATTTGGTGAAATCCACGTAAATTTTCTTCCTTTTCGTTTCTTAAAAATTTAATTAATTATTATTATTATTATTAACCTAATCCTTTCCCAGACATTGGGCAAATAGGCCAGTCATATTGTACACAAAAAGGGACCCAACATTGCAATAATTAGGGTAAACTTAATTTTTTTATATGTTGTTAGGATCCACCCGGGTAGTATAAATCCAGATTTGCAACCCCGAAAAACTTGTGCCAGCTGAGATATAGCCGAAAAACCGCAAAATTTTTTCACCTTTTTCAGTTTTTTGCAAAAAAATGACTAAAGGAGCCTTCTGACGAAAAAAGTTATTCTTATCTTTTTTAAGTAGATGAAATTTGCTACAAACAAAGCTGTACCTGAGCTCGGTAGCTGCAGTAGTTGCTGAGATACAGCCCTGCAAATATGAGGAATTTCTTCCAAAAAGTGCAAATTTTAACTTACGCTCTACTTTCGAGCAAAATATTGGCAAAAATACTCATCGTACATAGAAACTAATAAGAAATGAAGTTTTAGTAAATTTGATTACCTTTAATTTAAGATCAGAACTGTGTCCGTAAGTATGATAGTTTGCTCAAAAATGGCCACAAACCAAAAAAACTCAAAATCCAGTTTAAGGAAACGTTGCATTAAACGTTACACTGTTACTCAATATTAAATGTTTATTATGAAATAATAATATTATGATATAATAATAATCATAAATCATAAGAATACAAATTAAAATGTAGGTAAATATAATAAAATAATGAAGTGATATTTATATATTATAAGCATTAAATTAAAAAAAAAAAAAACAGCTATTAAATGCTCGAAATTTATTTTGTATTCAATTTAAAATTTTGCCATCTTTGAGGGCCCTGGCTCACTTGAATAATTGTCGTCAGGTTCGATATGGAGAGGGGGGGATATGTTGTCAGGCTCGTTTTCCGCAACCTGCAGGAACTCATCCTCATCTTCAAACACCTCAATTGGCGGGATGTTGGTGCATGAGTTGCCTTCGCAATATTTACACAGCGGATGTCGACTTGCTGGTTATTCTCAATGGATTAGGCTCCACCACAACGAATGTGTACCTACATAAAAGTGGCAGAAGTGGGTCAGAAAACACCCAATTTTCCTCCACCTCATTCAAGTGTTGAGATATACGGGAAGTTCCACGAAGGTTGGTACTTCTAATACACGCCCTCAGTGGCTGTGATACCACCTCTGCCCTTTTCCGGCAAGGAAAAATGAAATTTTGTAGTGTTCTCCAACATAATCCGGACCTCATACACGACCTCGAGGTGTTCCTGCAGCTTGATGCAAACCCTGATGCAATAGAGAGAGCAGGAGATGCATTTCTGGTGGCACTATACGGATGAGAGGGCAGAGATACCCTGAACTCCCTCCGTTACACCCTGTTTGTGAGAGCTGCTGCCAATACAAAAATTAATGTAGCTCATCTACCACCCACCAAAGACGCTGCGAAGTATCACATCTACCGCACCTACCACCAAGTGCAGCAGTGGCTGGGGGAAGCCAAATCACCAACGGATTGGGGATGGAATATAACCGAACAAGGTCTCATCCCCATTACTACCACAAAGCCCCTCCCCCTCAATTACTCCTGAAATGCGTCTCCTGTAAGTGCAGAAAGGGTTGTTCAGGGGCCTGCTCTTGCAGGAAGGCAGGCATGACATGTTCATCGCTGTGTAAATATTGCGAAGGCAACTCATGCACCAACATCCCGCCAATTGAGGTGTTTGAACTCCATATCGAACCTGACGACAATTATACAAGTGAGCCAGGGCCCTCAAAGATGTCAAAATTTTAAATTTAATACAAAATAAATTTCGAGCATTTAAGTTGTTTTTTTTTAAATTTAATGTTTATAATATATAAATATCACTTCATTATTTTATTATATTTACCTACATTTTAATTTGTGTTCTTATGATTATTATTATATAATAATATTATTATTTGATAATAAACATTTAATATTGAGTAACAGTGTAACGTTTAATGCAACGTTTCCTTAACCTGGATTTTGGCCATTTTTGAGCAAACTATCATACTTACGGGCACAGTTCTGATCTTAAATTATAGGTAATTAAATTTACTAAAACTTCATTTCTCATTAGTTTTTATGTACGATGAGTAGTTTTGCCAATATTTTGCTCAAAAGTAGAGCGTAAGTTAAAATTTGCACTTTTTGGAAGAAATTCCTCATATTTGCAGGGCTGTATCTCAGCAACTACTGCAGCTCCCGAGCTCAGGTACAGCTTTGTTTGTAGAAAATTTCATCTACTTAAAAAAAGATAAGAGTAACTTTTTTCGTCAGAAGGTTCCTTTAGTCATTTTTTTGCAAAAAACTGAAAAAGGTGAAAAAATTTTGCGGTTTTTCGGCTATATCTCAGCTGGCACAAGTTTTTCGGGGTTGCAAATCTGGATTTATAGTACCTGGGTAGAGCCTAACAACATATAAAAAAATCAAGTTTACCCTAATTATTGCAATGTTGGATGTACAATATGACTGGCTTAAAAGACCTCCTCCAGTATTTTCCACGTTTCTCTATCTGCAGCCTTAGGCAAGGCGCGCACTAGCAATTAAATAATTGCGCGATTAAAAAGTTGCTGATAATTTTGGTTAGCGCGCACTAGTGATTAAATAGTAAATAGTCACTCAAATTATTTTAAAAACACTTAAGTGTCAAAAAGGATTTCATTGAAACAGCGTGTTTTTGTGCTCTGGTTTTACGGTTAAAGAAGAAGAGACGCACCAAACGATTTTGGGTCCATCCCATCGTAAGCAAGAGGCTTCTAAATGGACAATTTTATAAAATGGGTGACATGCTAACGAGAACACAGAGAAAATTTCTTTAATTATTTTAGAATGAGCATAGAGAGTTTTGATAATTTGGCTGTTGGACCTAGGATATCACATCAAAATACAGAGGAAAAGGTGTGCCAATTGCTCAACTAATCGCGCAGAGAGGTTTTAACCTGTATGTTCTATTATACAGGGCAACAGTTTAGTTTCCTTGAAAATGGAACACGTCGTAAATTTTTAGTTGCCGCAACTAAGAAGTCACCAGTGCGTGCTACTTCATTAAAAACAATATCTTGCATTTCGGCAACTAAATAGTGCTCAAAAAAAGTTGCCAGTGCGCGCCTTGCCTTAGTCATTCATTGTTTTCTGGCAGCTATTTCCATGTCTTTTCTCCTTCGCGTTGGTGGTCGTCCTCTCTTTCTTTTTTGTAATGTTGGAATCAACGTGTGACTCTGTCCGTCCATCTGTTTTGCATTGTTGCTACGTGGCCTGTCCACCTCCATTTAAGTCTTTTGCGTTTTTTATTATGTCTTCTGTTTGAAAACGTTTTCTTAAGTCTCCTGTTTTGACGCGGTCACTTAATTTTATTTTTAATATGTTTCTGATCATTTTATTTTGGGTAGTTTTTTGAGATCATTTTTATTTGTTACCTACGTTTGTGCTCCATAAGTTAAAGTCGGAATTACGCATTGGTTGAACACTTTACTTTTAATTTTTAATGACAAATTTCCTTTTAGAATTGATTTTAACGACCAGAATTTTTGCTAGCCTTGGGTTATACGGCGCGACGTTTGATTTCTTTGCTGTCAAAGGATATTAGCTTGCCTAGATATATTGCCTCGTCTGCGTATTCAATGTTTTGTTTTTTTTTATTAATATTGGGTTTCTTCTGCTGTTCGTAATAATATTATGTAGTTTTTTTTGTATTTATTTTCAGTCCAAACTTTTTACACTATTCGTTTAGTGATTGTATCATTCTATCTACACTCAAAGAATATATATATACAGGGTGTTCATTTTAAAAGTGAACGCCTACCAGCTTCAGAATAGGCAACACACATTGCATTCCAGAGGTAACTCTGTAGTATAATAAATTTCAAAAACGTTACCAACATAGTAGTCTCAAACCATTTTATGTCAGTGTCAAAATCGCAAATCGCTAAAAAGTCAAGATGTTCAACGATTCAGAACGAACAGACATGTTACTTCTTTTAGGCGAATGTCATAAGAATTACGATGCTGCGGCGATACTGTACCACCAACGATACCCAAATAGGCGAAGACCCTGTAGTAATATACGTCGAAAGTTGGAGAACAATTTAAGAGGTTTTGGAAAATTTAGGAAGGATCACGCAAGAACCCGCGCTGTTACGAATGAAGAAAATGAAATTGCAGTGATTACGGTTATGTTGTTTAAGATTCATTATTATTATCTAATTTGTACTTGAGTTTTATATTATGTAATTAAAAAAGTTCAAAGGCTACTGTGTTACATAATACTTTTGAAATTCATCAAACAGAGAAGTGATCTTTGGAATGCAATGTGTGTTGCCTATTCAGAACCTGGTAGGCGTTCACTTTTTAAATGAACACCCTGTATATAGTCTTTGCTACACTGTATTTACTATTTACCGAGTCGAGTCAGTAAAATCTGCAACCCACATCACATATTTCCTAGACAAGTAGATTCTTAATATGATTTTTTCTAAAGTATAAATCAACGTGACTATTAGTTTGCCTTTCATAATGTAAAGGTGTATCAGTTCATAATTATTGAGTTTTGTGTTAGCAATGTCAAGATCAATAGAATCTGCATCGGAACCAACCGGGGCACTAGAATTGTCTCCTCCTAAGAAAAGAAGCAAACGAACTACACTAACTAGCGCTGAAAAACATATGATTTTAAATACTTACAAGACAAAATTAAAATCCAATCGCGATATTTTAGTTTCTGAAATAATCACAAAATCTGCCCAGCTTGCAGGAGTTAGTGAAAGGTCTGTGTACCGCATAATTTCTGAATATACAAACAAACAAACAAACCTTTATTGGTGCCATAACCAAAGTTTTACACAAGTCAACAAAACCATCTCTTTACAGAAGTAATAATTAGGTAATATCATCAAAATTATTGTATAGATATTCATGAACACTATAAAAGCTCTTTGAAATAAGATACTCTTTGATTTTTGTTTTAAAACTTTTAATTGGTAAGGATCTTATGTGGAGCGGCAATTTATTGTAAAACAGGGGTCCAAAGAAAGATATCCCTGTTTTCATACGAGTTATTCGATGAAAAATAGTGTAAATATTATTATTATTCCTGGTTAAATGTGAGTGAACATTTTCAAAAGTTTCATAATCTCCAAAATTTGCTTTTACATGTAATAAACAGGCAAAAATATATAGGCAAGGAACTGTTAAGATATTCAGTCTGGAGAAATACATTCTACGATCAGCTCTATAGTGCAAATTCTGAAGGATTCTTATGGCCCTTCTTTGAAGGGAAAAAACACGGCACACATCAGTGGCATGCCCCCAGATTAAGATACCGTAAGATATCCTAGAATGGACGCACGCAAAATATACCGATCGAGCGACTTCTGGCGAAACATTTAGAGTTACACTTCGAAGTGCAAAAACTCCAGAAGCAATTTTTGGACATATCCATTCTATGTGGGCACTCCATAAAAGCTTTGAATCCAATTTTACTCCTAAAAACATTACTGGTTCATTTGGACAATGCAACTTTATATTTCGAGTCGAGATGTAGAGTTTTTGATTTTTTGATGCGTTCATACTTAGCTGATTAGCCGTAAACCAATCTGCAACATTCGACTGTGTTTCCGTCATCCCTGCTTGCAAGTTATCCACAACTAAATCTCTTTTAACTACAGTTGTATCATCTGCGAAAATAATAAAATCAGCAGTGGGGTCACTGCATTCCAGGTCGTTAATATAGACCAGGAAGAGCAGCGGTCCCAGCACTGATCCTTGAGGGACACCATACTGTAATTCACAGAATTCAGATTTTAGGCCATTAGTAACGACTATTTGAGATCTGTCCATAAGATAAGATTTTATCAGTTTAATGCTTGAAAGTGAGAAGTTATAAAGTTTTAATTTCATTGCAAGAGCGGTGAAAGACACACAGTCGAACGCCTTGCTCAGATCACAAAATGTGGCAGCGGTAAATTCTCCCCTCTTAAGACCCTCATTGACTAGTTCAATGAACCGGTTAATAGCCATTGTCGTTGATTTTGCATTTCTGAACCCAAACTGCTTACTACTAAAGAGATCGTGCGATTCAAAATAGTTGGTAATTCTAGATTTTAAAGCTTTCTCAAATATTTTTGAAAGAAAGGGAACAATTGATATAGGCCGGTAATTTGCCAGGTCCTTCTGTGAGCCCTTTTTATAAATAGGTACTACTCTAGAAATTTTTAGTACCCTGGGAAAGACTGAATCTCGTAGACACAGATTTAAAATTTTCACTAAAGGATAAACAATGATATTCACAATGTGTTTAACCAGTTGAACGTTTATTCCATAATAATCTCTACTATTTTTATTTTTAAAAGATTTGATTATGTCACGCAATTCAATAATTGTTATTTGAGTAAAAGTAAATTCGTGCTTTGGAAAGATTAGTTTAGAGGTAAATTGATTGGTATAGTTTTCTGATGATAGTTGGGAGGGAGGCAACTCATTTATGATTTCAGAAGCTATTTTAGAAAAAAAATTATTAAATTCATTAGGTGAGATATCGTTTATAAGTTTACGTTTATTTTTTAGTATATTTGTATTTGCGTTTACCACATTCCATATGGCTTTTGGATTAAAGTTATTATTTACAAGATATGTGTTATATGCTCTTGTCTTGGCTCTTTTTAGATCTTCGCGGTATGAATGTTGGAGTTTTCTTTTTAAGTTCAAGAGGGTAGGGCATTTCCTCCGGCCAGCAACCTCTGTAACGAAATTTAGAAGCTCCCTTTTATCTCTTAGTTTATTATTAAACCAGTTTAGGTTTAATCCGGGATTTTTATTTTTCCTTTCAATAACAGGAAAGGCCGCGTTTATATTGTTTTGAAGAAGGAGTACAAACAATTTCATTTTTTCCTCCGTTGAGGTATTTACACAATTTATAAAATCCCAATTTATATTACTCACCATGTCATACAATTTAGATAATCCCTTTCTTGTGTAGGGTTGACATTTTTTATTTATTTTGCTGTTTGGTTTAATAATAAGTGGAATCTCCACTATAACCGCGAAATGGTCGGATATATTAAAGTCATATGGATACGCTTCTGCATTTGGTGTATTTATAAAGATATTATCTAAGCATGCGTTCCCGCGAGTGGGTAAGAAGATCATTCTAGAAAGACCATAAGTCTCAACTAAATCTGTAAATTGTTTAGATTTATGATCTCTTAATAATAAATCTATATTAAAATCTCCACAAAGGATAATTGAAAATTTTGAACTACTTAGTGCTTGTAAGGCGTTTTCAATTTTAGTCATAAACTCATCAAAATTCCCTAGAGGTATAAGCGTAGCCGTACTTTCTCATCACCAAGAAAAGTTAAACCACGTGCCAAACTTCTGGACAGCGTTGCCGATTTTGTGCAAACTGCAATTCGTAGAAAAGTTCACGAATTCATTTTAACGAAGATGAGGATTTACCAAATTTTAAAAAGTCAACTTTCCACAAGCTTTTAAAAAAATTAAACTTTAGAATGTTAAACGTGGCCGAGACATTATGCTATTGGATAAAGAAGAAATAGTTCTGTGGAGAAGAAATTACTTACGTACAATAAAAAAGTATCGCCAACAAGGCAAAAAAAATTATTATATGGACGAAACGTGGGTCAATGCATAATATAACTAATTCTTATGTAATTGACGAAATGGCGAAAGCAGAAAATAAAATTGTGCTTAGACTTCCCCCTTACCACTGTGAGCTGAACCCATTCGAATTAATTAGGTCTCAGGTCAAAGGCCACGTGGCAGCAAAAAAATTCACAGATTTCGCAATCCTTGCAACCATCGGATACATTGGAAATGATAATGCCATATGTAATACATAAAACATATACACTTACCTCAGTTACGACTTCGCAATTGTGGAACTATCACACCTCTGAGAGTAAATTAAAAAGTGGCATTTTAATGTGTCAAATCTAGTTATCAAATATCAAAGCAACATTTTAACGTGAAGAGTGGATAAAGTGTTGCTATAAACATTTCATCCAAACTTTCCTTGACGACACTGTTTCTATAAACATTTTATTCACACTTTCCTTGACGACGTGAATTGTAGAATGAAAATCATGGTGCTTTTAAATTAGGTTGCTAGCTATTGTTTCATAAAGAGATTTTATCCGCTCAAGGACATTAGCTCACTCGGCTGCGCCTCGTTAGCTAATCTTTTCCTTTCCTGGATAACATTTTTCTTTATTCACTCACGGAACGCCGAGTGAGTTATATTCTTAAATAGTGGCGGTGTGGCCTCTTTAATTCCTGTAGAAAGAAATATTACACTTTTATGACCTAAAATATCCTAAGGCGCCTTCAAGACATATTGCTCCCTCCTCCTCCCAAAGATAGGTACGCTACTGGTACCATAAATAGCTATTAAACTAAATAAATAAAAGATAATACATATTCAATCAGTTTGTACCTGTTTGTAATACGAATACGACTATGCGTATTTCCTTACACTTGTAGCAGTTGTCTATTCTTCGTACGCAGTTTTATTAGTTTATTACGAATGTTTGGTGATCTCATACCAAACATTTGCATTATTCGTATTCAAGTAAAGTAGTATCACATTAAGCGCATTCTTTTTGTCTTTCGATTGATACTACTATCAATCCTATCAACTCAAGCAGGGAGCAGGAATGTGCATATATACGATTTCCCATGCTATTTCCCTATGTTCGCCCCTTCAGTCAAACACACGGTATAACTCAGAATGAAATGTACATCTTTTCAAATTTGGCACTTAAACATTCAAACTTAAACAATGGCGCAAGGTCACAGAAAATAGACCCCTAAAGATCAAAGGCACCGCCGTAGCTTTCCTCTCTGTAAGGATGGGTGCTCTGTGACACAGTGGCCGAGTAGGGTAGGCGATTTTTGAAGGCGTTGTGTTAACCGCATCACTGGGCCACTTAATGACAATTAATATTATACATACAGTCTGTCTGAATTCTGAAACTAAAACACTAAAACTGCTAGCCACATAGGTACTGATCCTGTTCCATATATCCAAGACAACTAAAAAATTTCTACTTACAAAATATACAACAAACAAACAATATATTATTTCTTAACGAACTTATCACAACGGAAAATGAATGCATAACTTTGCTTAACTTCTATTGCACAAATAGTAAAATATTGTCGACATATCAATTGACATTCGACATAATAAAGTTAAATCTGTTAACCCTGGAGCAGCCTTGACCGTCTTCGCAGTGATGATGCAAGTGAATTCCGTCATCAACGCGGTGCGTATGTAGACTCAACAAAACGTGCTTTTCTTAGAAACTCAATTGTTACATATTTGGTTATTCAAAACACATTAAGACCGCTTAATGTTTGTTATTCTGAGATCATCGGGTTGTACCGCCCGCTTTGATATGCCGATGTCGCAAAATCTTGTAACTCTGTTCAATATGCGAGCGCATAAACATTTCCAATGTTAATACTACCTTTAAGTTTTCAGATTTTAAAAACCTTCTTATAGAAGGTGTTAATGGAATTACTGTTCAGAAATGTTCTTGAGAACTTGTAGCAAAGATCACCACATCATATGCGAATCTTAGATTGATTAAAAATGACCCTGTTATATTTAACCCTCGGTTGTTCCATTTTAGATGTTTAAACCGAGTTAATTATTACCATTTTATATTCTCGAACAAATTCAATCAGTCTCATCCTGCCTTCATTTCTTGTTCCATACCCGTAGGGTCCCATTACGCCCCTATCGACTCTACTTGGCATACCAATCTGGCTATTAAAGTCCCCTATAACTTCATCATAAAACATCTCAATCTCCTCCTCCTCTGCTATCATTGTAGGGGTATTTTATTATTATTATTCATTCTGGGTGTGGTTTTCACCCACTGCACTGAAGCTCTAGGCTTATTGTGCCCCAAGAAGTAATTTACTCCATCAGACCTATATCGCTAAAGAGATTCAGAATACTGTTGATGGGTGCATTCGCCATTTCATTCAGCTATGCATAATGAAGTATTTGAATCTTTGAGGTCCGAGAGCTGGACATTCACAATGGACGTATAGTGCTGTCTCTTCTTCTTCGCACAGCCTGCAGTTGGATTGTTAACAATATGCATTACGTTAAGATGTTTTCTAAGGTTACAGTGTCCTGTTAATAGTCCTGTTATTCACTTTAGTTGTTTTCTACTTAATTTTAGCATTTCTTTTGTTCTCTTGCTGGAAGGGGACATAATTAGCACACGAGGGTGCCCGTATCCCTGTATTTGCTCACAGTAGGATTTATGTTTCTCTTTCAGTAGGTCCCTGATAACCCTTTTGCGGTTAGATAAGGAACCCCGCAAGTAGGTTCCAGACCTGTTAACCTTTGCTCAGTGGCTAATCTCGCTAATTGGTTAGCTTTTTTTGCCTTCGTAGCCTTAGTGTCCTGGGACCCATTCTAACCAAACTTTGTTGCGATCGGCTAGTGTCACCAGTATTTCTGTACAATTAAGCAGAACTTTGGAGTGTATCTCAACACTCTCTAAGGATTTTAACGCCGCTTGACTGTCGGTTAAGATGTTGATTCGCCTGTTTCTCCACCATACTTTGTGCACATATTGTTATGGCTAATATTTCAGCTTGGAAGACTGAGGTGGGTTGACCCAGGTTTATTACACTAATGCCGTTCCCTGTTCTTGCCCCAAACATCCTGCTCCTGAGCTGTGTTCTATTTTTTAACCATCTGTATTACATACAGATCCTTGTCTTTGGATCAGCTCCCGTTTTCGTTCTTCGTCGCCCCTCTTAGATATTACTACCCTGAAAGGTTTTCTGAAGTCCCAAACAGTGTTGATTTTATTGGTTTGCCTAGTAAGAATGCGATTTTTTCCATTATGTTGGAGATCTCGGTGTTGGCCTCCGTTCTACGGTACATTTTTCTGTGATCATCTAAGTAGGCACTTTGGTGGTCTTTTTTTGCTTTGGAGGGGGTCGTCGGTTTCGCGACTCTTTTCTCGGAGGCGCCGCCGCCGGCGGGACTGGCGGACGCCGATTTCCTTCCTCTTCCCGTGGCGGCTTTCTTCTCACCGCCGGCCGCCGCGGGCTTTTTCGCCGTCGGTTTTTTGGCAACGGATATACCTTTCGGTCTTCCGGCGGCGCTCTTCTTCGCGGACTTGAACGCCTTCTTCGGCGAGGGCTTGGACGCGGCCTCCGACTTCCCGGACGCCTCACCTCCGCCGCCGGCCAGCCTGAACGAGCCGGAAGCGCCCTTACCTTTGGTCTGGACCAGGGCGCCGGAAGCGACGGCCGACTTCAGGTACTTCTTTATGAACGGAGATAGCTTCTCGGCGTCCACTTTGTAATTTGCGACCGTATTTCTTGATCGCCTGCAGCGAGGAGTCGGCCCTCTCTTTCAGGCTCTTGATGGCGTGTTGTTTACCATTTCGGAGATTCGTGGATGAGAGGGCTTCGTTCGGAACCCCTTGGCGGACTTGGCAAGCCTTTGTATTTTATTTAATTTGTTAATTACCACTCTGCTTCTGGTTTTGTGCCACCAGGGGATAGAGGCATATGTGATTGTTGGTATAATCACCCTCATGTATACCCATATTTGGTTTCAGACCCCAAGTTTTGCCTACTGTTCGGTTTCTTCTGAGTGTGAATGGTATAACTGAAGTCTTGTTCGTATTGACTGAAAGTCCTTCTTTTAAGCACCACCTCTCAGGGGCGGACTGGGCCGCCGGGAGTCCGGGAACTTTCCCGGTGCGCCGGTAGTACTGAGGCCGGTCAATATTATCAGAAATAGTTCCTATCGTTTTGACTGATAAACATTAAATGTGTTATTGTTATACACCATTAGAAACTAGTCAAGTAGGCGAATATCTCTGCCCGATTTACTTTTGTTAGTCTTTTGTTTCTAAGCTACAACAAACGTCATAATGGCAGATGAAAAGTACGAAATTTTGATAATTTTGCGTCATTTTTTGAAACTAAACGTTTCTGCAACCGCCGAAATTAAAAAAATATGTGAAGTGGAAGGGGAGGGAGTAGTGAACAAATCTCAAGAGGAAACAAGGCTGTCTGTCTGTCTGTCGGTCTGTCCGTCTGTCTGTCTGTCGGTCTGTCCGTCTGTCTGTCTGTCTGTCTGTCTGTCTGTCTGTCCGTCGGTCTGTCTGTCGGTCTGTCTGTCTGTCCGTCAGTCTGTCTGTCGGTCTGTCTGTCGGTCTGTCATTTACAAGTACTCGTAAGTTGTCAGCAGAACTTGGTTATTTCAAAGAAACCATATGGCGTCATTTACATGAAATTGGAAAGCCCAATAGACGCCGCTGCAAAGAAGTTCCACATGAATTTTCACCAGCAATGGCAGAAAGACGAGTTGAGGTCTGCAATCGGCTGCTTTGAAATCCTTGGGACAAACGTTTTTTAAGCAGATCGTTACTTGCGACAAGAAATGGATACATTTTAATAATTATAACAAAGAAAATCAATGGATTACCATCGGACAACCTGCGTTACCTGTCGCAAAACGAGAAAGGTTTCAGACAAAGGTCATGTTGTGTGTATGATGGAATTTTTAAGGTGTTATTCACTTTAAGTTGGTTCCTGATGGAAGAACCTTTGAAGCCAACCTTTATAGTCAGCAGTTGGACAGAATGCATGATGTTCTACGTCGGCGTTACCCGGGATTGGTAAATAGGGGGCACGCAATTATACAGCAAGATAACGCCAGACCCCACACTGCTATTGAAACTCGGCAGAAAATTAGGGAGTTGGATTTAGAGCTTCTACCTCATCCAGCTTATAGTTCAGACCTTGCACCTTCAGATTACCACATATTCCGATCGATGGCACACTTCCTGCTTGGAAGAAATTTCACAAGAGTTGAAGAAGTTGGAGCTGCATGCCCAGAATTCTTTACCTCGAAAGATCCGCAATGGTACCGTCGCGGCATTGAATTTCTTGCAGAAGTATGGCAAAAGACATTGCTTCATAATGGTCTATACTTTAGTGAGAGTTGATGTTTGTTGTTTTATTATTAAATAAAGTTTTCCACAAAAAAATGACATTTCTTATGGGCCACCCTAATAATAGTGAGAGAAGGCCAGTCACTACCAAATTTCCCGGGCCGGTTAAATTTGCCAGTCCGCCACTGCGGGCACCTCTCAACAGTTTTCAGGGCTTGTTGCATCAAATTTGATGTAAATCCCCCGAACTCCTCGTTTATGAGTATGGTTATATCATCAGTATAACCTTGCTCATATACCCCTCTCGCCTTCAGTTCAGCGAGAAGGTCGTCAATTACTAGGTTGCAAAGGAGAGGCGAAAGTACTCCCCCTGAGGACATCCCTCGGTGGCGATAGCCTCCTTGGTTGTATCTCCAAGAGTTATTATTATTTTTCTGTTTTTTAACGCTTGTATTAAACCAATTTTGAAATTGCGTTTTATTTGTATGAGTGGTGTGGCACATTGATCTGGGTAGCCTGTGAATTCTTGAATTTTGTTTCTCCGCTACCGTTTAATCCAAAAACCCATTCCATGTAGGCATTTTCTTTAGCCAATATAATAAAATGTATGGTCTAATTTAGTGTCGATTATTTTTTCTCCAATAGTACAATGAATTTCGGAAAGTCCTATGAAATTCCATTTAATATCTGCCATTGCATACGCTAATTCTTCATATCTATCCTCTGATAATAGTGTTTGTACATTAATAGTGTAAATATTTAATTCCACTATATTACCTAAAATTTCAAAACTGTTTAATTTAGTTGAGCTATTTAAATTGCTTGAATTGTTTACATAATTATGAATATGAAGGGTGATGGCCTTCTACTTCCCACATAGCCAATTTACTGGGAAGTACTACCTTATCAACATTTAATTTATTTTAGTCAATTTAGTGTGAGGTTACTTAGTTCGTCATCAGCAACAGTAAATACAGTTTCTTTGTCTTGGATTTTTATAAGACTTTATACTTGTTTTAACCATAACAAGACAGCTGCAAAATTTTTTGTAATAACAGTTAATTCAGCAAATTTTAAGCAATTACATTCGTTGTATTATAGCAATAAAAATAAAATTCTACAATGAATCGACTGACTTTAAATTATAAACAGTGATTTAGCACTAATTTATAGAATGAAATGCTAATAAATCAATCAAAGCTCCTTTTCAGATCCCCATTGTTTTATGTAGGTACTACATAAATAAGAGTCATCCCATTGCGACGAAATTTAATTAAACAAACGTGGGAAATTAACACAAACATCTACATTTTTGAAAACCGTGACATCGTAGTAGTAACGAATTATTATTACTTTAATTAAGAAGTAATATAAACTTTGTTAAGTAATCCATTAATAGTAATATGAATGTACTCTAAAACAAAGTCATGATTATTAATAATCATAATAACAAAATTGTTGAGAAAGGTACCAAGGGGAAAATAGTTAAGGTAAGGTGGGGTAAGTGTGTAGCAAAATTTCACTAGTTGGTCTTTGCACCACTCTATCTTTTACACAAAGTTAACATTTGACTTCAAATTTTGATGGTAAGTCACTCTGAGTATTGTTTAAAGCGTGGCACAAAGCCAGATTAAAATCTTTTCATTTTTTCGGTTTAACAATTTTTTTTATTTTTTATGTACCTATTACACACTTACCCCGGAAAATGGGGCAAGTGTGTATCGGCTCCACAGTTTTGAATAGTAGCCTATTAGTGATGTACTGGGGTAAGTGTGTAAAACTGCAATATTTTTTATGCAAGTGGCTTCTTACAGAACTTTAATAACATAAATATTGTTTGAGCTATGAACTTTTTATTAAGAAAACATGAGGACATATTTTAACAAAGAAAACTTATTTTTTAGTAAACGTAAAGTATAACAAAATAAAACAATAGATAATGAATTTTTACTTATAGAAAACACATTAGAGGATATTATAACCTTCAAAAGACACATGAAACCGCATTAGACTTCTTCTACCAAAAGTTGGCGTCGGAAGTATTCTAAGTACATCTTCTTTTGGTACATTAGAACAATCTTCTGGTTCTGCCCAAACAAACGTACTTATTGCAGGGTTTAAGGACTGTACTTTTCGTGTGAATTTAACATCCAGGTCATCTTCGTTAGTAAACATTACTTGACCAACATAACAACGGCGTGTTTTTTTTGTTGCAAACTGAACAAGTACCCAATCATTCACCTTTACAACAGATGATACTATAGTTATTTCTTCCATAAAATCCTCTAACTCGTTGGCTTCTCTAAATTCTTCTTGATAATCGTCATCGCTGTCCGCATAGGGCACTGATTTTTCTGAGGAACTTTCGTCACTTTCTATTTCCGTTTCAACAGGTTTGCTTATTTTCTTTGTCTTTTTCTTCACTGTTAACTTAGTTCCACTTTCTTGTAAACGGGAGATAACTTCTGCAGTTGTTACAAGTTCAGCTCCTCCAGCAACCCGTTTTCTTTTCTTTTTTCCTTCTGAGCGGCTTTGGTTTACTGTAGCCAATAAAAGCTCTTCAATTGAAACTGAAGTGGATTGTTTGCTTATCTGATTGCTCGTTTCAATGCTGGGTTGTGAAATGGCGTTAATATTTTGGAAAGTTTCTGTATTAGGTCCTGGAATAGCTTCTATGCTGGATCCTTGAATAGCTTCTATGCTGGATCCTTGAACAGCATCACCATTTTGAGATACAGCATCCTTTCTTGCGTTATTGCACTCCTCTTGGTATTTTTCCCATCTTCTTAAAGCTAGAGGATCATAGCGATCCGATGAAATGACTTCCGGGTTGAAGGGGAATATTCCTCCCTTCCTAAATCCGCTTGAAATAATATCTGAATTTGTTTCGCTCCATATTTTTCCTATTAACCCACTAAATCGTTTCTTAGGAATTTTTTGGCCCTGGTTTCGCCTCTGCCACTCTACAACCAATGCATCCCATCTTGATTTTAAGGAACGGAAGACACATAAATCAAGCGGTTGCAGCAAATGACTTGAATGAGGTGGGAGCTTCAGTATGGTTACATTGTTTTCAATTGCACATCTTATAAGGCGTTCATCCACATGTGAAACGTGACCATCATAGATGAGTAAAACAGGCCTAGTATCGCCAATTTCTTTAAGAAATGTTTTTTCAAAATAACGCAAAAATATGTTGGATTCCATCCACCCGTTTGAAGTAGCTGCATAAGTTGTACCGGGAAAGTCTTCACCTTCAGGAGCAACCCATTCATTCCAAATGTTTTTCCCCTTAAATATGATTAAGGGGGCAGCTTTGTGACCCGCCGCATTCCCTGCCATTAGTACTGTTATGTTTTCTCTTCCAACTCCTCCTGTTGTTCTAGATGATACAGCTCCTTTTTTACCTACCACTTTTGTCTTCGATGGATCTAAGCAAAAGCCGGTTTCATCTAGGTTCCATATTTGCATCGGTTTGTCAGTTAAATTTAGATCTTCTAGAGTATTTTTCAGGATTTGGAAGTATTGATTGATTATGAAAGGATCCATGCTTTTTTTTCGAGCAAATTCCACCGACTGTGGCTTTTTTATTGACAAATTGTGCCTTTTGCAGAATCCTAGAAACCAGTCTTCTTGAGGCATACCATTTTTAAACGGAGTCTTGAGCTTGTTCCTAGACACATATTCTCCTACAATCCTCAGGACTTCAACTCTGCTTAATCCCCAGCCCCATTTTTCCAAGGCTTTTATGCCGTCAGCCAATTTGATTTCATCATCATAAGGTATAGCAGTGCTTCTGCCAAAGCTTTTACTTTTTAGTCCACGAATACCTCGTCGGTGTGTACTCAGTGTCATTTGTGGTATGTTGTACTTTTTACTGGCTGCGTAAGCAGTTGTTAATCCATTTTTTATTTCATCAAGTGCTCTTTCTAGAGTTTCTCTGGTGTATGATTTAGCTCTTTCACTCTTTCTCACGTAATTTCTTACCATCATTACTAAAAATAAATATTTATTTCAACATTTTGATAAATGGTTCCATATTGCTCAAAACGGAGTAATAGAACTGAGTCCAGAAAAAAAAACACTCCGTAAATTTTATTTAAACAATAAAAAATTTACGGAAGAGACTTTGTGTGCTTTTCGTCTGGAATTTATTTCAACAATTTCGCATGAGATATTACTAGAAAATAATAAAAATGTTATTTTCTAATGTAAGGGGGAAGTGTGTATGGGGAATGTGTGTAGCTACACACTTACCTCACATGACATGCTACACACTTTCCCCTCTCAGATTATGTTAGGGGCAAGAGTTTAGTACCAATAATTATTGACAGATGATGAATTAACCTAAAAATAACATTCTTAGTCTAAAAATGCATTATTTATTACCTAATTGCACAATAGTGCCTTTGAAAAAAGTGCCGCTGCGTATGGATGAATGAAGATGTAAAATAACGAGTCCTCCTCACTAACTGTACGCGATTAAAAACTTTTCAAACATGGAACACTGTTGTCGATGCAAAGCGCGTGTCAATTTCTTTGTAGGTTAGAAAGGTGCTACTGTGTAGTTGCTTCGATGTACACGAGATTGGGCCACTTGCAAACTAAAGGTTTGAAAAATATTCGCCGTTTACACACTTACCCCAGATACACACTTACCCCACCTTACCTTATTATTTTTAAGGTCAAACCAATTGCTTGAGTTGTTGTCAATTTGATGTGTCAGATGTGATTCTTCTTTGTAGTGATGATATTGAACCCAAATTTGTTCAGTTTGAGTGTACTGTTTATGAATTGTTCGTGGTAAGTTGCTCGTAAAATATTATTATTTGTTTCTTATAAAATTATTTGTTAAACTAGAAATGGAAGGCAAATATAAAATTAAAAACCTTGATAAACTTCTTGAAGGAGTTTTCAGTGAACCAATAATTATAACAGAATGTACAACAAAACCGTTAACAACAGCGGGAGAAAATTACGGCAGTCAAATTTTGGGAGTTGAAATCAAATTTGAGATCGCCAAAGAATTGAATCTGGTAGCAAAAATGTGCCCTCCTAATGATTGGATTAAAGAAATGTTCCACACTGATGTAACCTTCAAGAAAGAAATTGCAATGTATAAAACAATTTTTCCAATTCTGAAAGAATTCCAACAGGAAAAACGTGCACCTCAAATCATTAACTTTTTCCCAAAATGTTACGGAGCACGTTTTAGTTTAGATCCTGATTGTGTTAATGTCGATGATGATGCTGTGTTATTATTAGAAAATTTAAAATTGTCAGGATTTAGAGTTGTTGATCGCATGAAAGGTTTCGATTTAGACATGACCAAGTTGCTTGTCGAAAACTTAGCCGTTTTCCATGCAGTTCCTATTGCTTTGAAGTTAATAAAACCAGATTTGTTTCATAAGAAAATTATGCCACACTTGGATTCTCTTCAGGCTTTCGATAATCTATCTGACGAGGCAATGAAATCGGTCATGGATCTTATAATAAAAACTGCCAAAGCACACAAGGATTGTGAGCCTCTTATATCTAATGTTAAAAAAGCACTAGAATTTTCATTAAATAATCTTAACAATCGTTCACCACCACGTGAACCTTATGCCACCATCGTTCACAACGATTATTGGGTAAATAATTCTATGATAAAATTCGAAGGCACTAAACCGGTGCATAACAAAATGATTGATTTTCAATTAATCGACTACGGATCTCCCGCTAATGATATTGTATTTTTCTTATTCAGCAGCGTGCAGAAGCAGGTTTTGGATTTATATTACGATGATTTGATCAAATTATATTACGACATTTTTATTCATACTTTGACGGAATTAAAATGCAATATTCGACCATTTACGTTTGAACTACTTAAAGACGAAATACACATCTCCGCAAAAAACATGCAATTTTTCCATGTTATGGATATGTTACTACCTATATGTGCAAAAGAAGGAAAAGTTAAAGATTTAAGCGAAATGACGGAGGAAGATTTAATAAGGGAAGATCAAGTGACTGATCTTTATCGACAAAGGGTTCCTGAAACAATTCTTGAATTTGCTAAAAGAAAATGGATTTAAATATTATCGAAACGTATACGTTTAGTTTTTAAAGTTTGATCAAAAAATACCCAGCCTACTGTCATGAAAAATTATTATTTCAAACGATTCTCGTTCAAATAGTCTACGGAAAGTTTTTCAAAAGCTCGTTTTGTGGCCGTAAAACTCTTGCCGTTAACATTAGCGAAAATATTGTGGTGGGTTGCTTGACATTTTTTATTTTTTATTTTTCACCAATTGCTAAGAATTCAAAGCTAAACAAGTTAAACTAAGCTATTGCGAAATATAAAATTATGCAAATAAGTAGGTATGTAATAATAGCGTTGATTAATATGTCAAGTTTGTTTTCAAACCTCGTTGATTAATTGTTTGACTAACTTTGAAGTTATCAAACTGGTCATTGTTAGGCTTGATTATATTAAGTTTTATAAATAAAATTGCGTGTTTTTACTTTGGTATTTGGGAAAAGTATAGCTGCAATATTTAACGGTTTATTTGTGCGGTTCAGTAAATTTAAAAATTCTTGTTGCAAATTTTATTCAAGAAGTAGCTTTATTATGTTTTACTTCTTTACTAAAATCCTCCTTACTTACTTACTCCCGGGCCCTCGGGCGCGATGCTCCATACAGGAACTTGGACTCCCAAACCGGTCACAGAGGCTGGTTTTTGATTCCTGGCATTTGTCCAGTCGGAGTGAACTACCCTGCTTCGTCTTCCAGCTACCAGCTACCTCCTTCCACTCTTGCCGGTGTTTCGCCTTTTCTCTCCAGTTTGTAAGTCTTTTTTAACTTCATCTAATCACCTTAGTCTTTATCTTCCTCTACCTGTACTCCCTTCCAGTTTCTTCTCTAGAATCTTCTTGGTTCCCCTTGAAGGATGCAGGCGTTCTATATGCCCCAGCCAGCTAATCCGGCTATTTTTGATTTCTGCCGAAATACTAGGGCCTCCGTACAATGTTTTGAGCTCTTGGTTATTTAATATACACCATTTTCGTTTTTTGGTCCGTATATTTTTCTCCCAAGTATTCAGCCTTTTCTGTTCCTGCTTTGTCATGCACCATGTCTCCGAAGCATATATCACTTCTTCTAGAAGTGGCGTACCCTTTACAGGACGTTGCCGATCTTCTTTCCATATGTCTGTGGTGTGCGTGTCAAGTAGCCTACAAACATAGGGGACATACAGCTTAACGTGGGCTCCGAACCACGGAAGTGCTTGCACTTCTACTCCAGAGAGGACTTACTAGGCAGAAATACCTCGGTGGTTTGCCATTGCCTTCCGAGGGAAGCGGTCGGGTGTTTTCGGTGTATGTGTGACCCTGGGAACCGAACCCGGGCCATCTCAGTGGTCAGCCGCACGCTGAACCAACTGAGCCACGACCGCGACTATTGGTTTTATAATTGTTTTATAAATCTTTATTTTATTGTTTTTAGAAAGTAATTTTGATTGTAGGATTCCCCTTAAGCCCAAAATAACACTTATTACCCGCATTGATTCTGGCTTTATCTGTTCGCCTACTTCATTAGTTTCGTTAATAAAGGAGCCTAGATACTTGAATCCCCTGCTGGATATAACTCCAGAAGGTTGGAATTCGAGTGAAGACCGCCTTCTGTAAAAAAAATAGATTGTTTTGGATCCCTTAGCGGAGGTCAAGGTAGCACCAAGGAATAAGTAAGTACGTAAGATACTTGAAACTTTTTGTTTTTTGATATGCCTGCTGGTTCACCACTTCCTTAATGCCTTCATAATTACTTACATTCTTGGCGGACACCATACACTTTGTCTTTGCCACATTCATTTTAAGACCCTGGGTAGGCGCCGCTGGTTGTTCTACTTATTACATCTATGAGTATATCGTCAGCATACGCAAGTATTTGGCATTGCCTGTTAAAAATCGAACCTCCGGGGTACCCTCCTCATAATTCTTTCCAGCGCTAGATTAAATAACGTGGTTGACAATGCATCTCCTTGCCTCAACTCGTTGCCTCTGATAGCTGGTCTTGAATTTTTGCCTTGGTCCCCATTAGACATATTTTAACTAGGCGTATAAGATTCCCGGGGCACCCCAAACTCATCCAACTCACATAACAGCTCTTCCTCAACAATGTGTCATATGCAATGAACAAGTGATGTAACTCAAATATCTGATCAATTGTCGCCAGCTTGATATTCCCCTAGTGTCTTTTCCATCCAGGGATTTAACCTCTTTTCTAGCAGCTGGCTGAAAATTTTGTAGCCTAGATTGGGTAACGCTAGCCCTCTATAATTCGCAAAACAGTTTTATCACCATATTTGTGGATCGATGTCAGTATTACCATATTCCAATCTTTTGGTTAAGATTTCCCTATCCCATACTCTAACCATCATCTTATGGAATGCTTCAATAATAGTGGGTCCCCCGTATTTCAACATTTCTCCTGTCATACGGTCTTTCCTTGGAGCTTTGCGCTTTGCCGTCTTTCAGCGCTTTTATTATTTGCTCTACCTCCTCATGAGTTGGCAGGGCCTCTCTATCTTCCTTTTCTTAGTCTTCCCACAGCTGTTCTACAATCTGGTTCGTTCACCATTCGGGTCCAGTAATGTTCGGAAATCTTCCTTCCATCTATTAAATTTTTTTTTCCTACTGATTAATTTTCCCTGCCCATCTCTGCAAAAAAGTGTCCTCGCTTGGAAATCCTTTGTTTGGTTTTGTACCTCCTTATAGAATTGTTTCACATTTCTGCTGTCTTGTCTACTCGTGTTTATGCTGCGTGCGCTTTCTTTCTTCTTTGAACATTTCTATCTTCTCTTCGGAGGTATTTGTCAGCATTTCCATTCTTGCATTATTTCGAACCTTGAGGGCGTGTTTACATTCCTGATCAAACCTATTATTTTTCCTGTTAAACTTATTTTTTCCTACCACCTTCTCTACCGATTCCATAACCAATCTTTTTAGCTCCTTCCAGCTTTGTTCTACTTCCTGAGCATGGTCTCCCATAAGCCTTTCCATACTATTCTAATCTGCTTATATTAAACAAATCAATAATTTATAAAGCTAAAGTTCTTGCTGCTTACTCGAGTGCGAAAAAAATTCATATGAACGTGTTGCTCTGCATTAAACTCATTTTAAAGTTGCAGGGGTAAAACAAATCAAGTTAAAAATTCCAAATCATAGTGAATTGCTTATCATACCATGTTGCTAGTTTTTCTGTTGACTTACTAGAACATAATTATAATAAAATGGGTGTTTTTTAATCAAACCTAAGGAATTTCGTTTTATACATAGAATAATACATTAAATGTTATTTTTAATAGAAAACCTATAAGTATATTATATTAAATTTTTTTTCTGTAGCTGTTAATGTATAGTTAATAACGTATTATGCATTTTTATGCATTTATTTAAACAAAGATCCAATCACAGAGCAGGTATTGTTCTGTGATCCAATGAAACAATGTGAAAAAATTGTCGCTGTAATCAGCTACTAGCAAATTGTCAGTGTAATTTTGATGCTATTGGTCGTTTTGAAATTTTTTCTTATTATGATTGGCTGACAGGACTGTTTAAAAAATAATCGATAAAATTTCACTAGTGATACGAAGCGACAATTTTTTGAAAACAGTTTATTGCTAGTTATATCCCACAGAGAACAATTTTTATGCAAACAAACTTGAATGTTGACTAATTTATGAAAAATGATTCGATTGAAATGATTTTTTTTCGTTGAATAGTCCCTCAAATACCATTCGTGGTCAAAGAATTGTAGATTATTTTTGCTGTAAAATCACTCATGTTCCTTGTGATTGCGAAGAACCTGTTGTATGTATTTTAATATTTAGAAAATAAACATAAATGCAACATATACGTACCTATATTTTTTCAATTGTAAAGTAAAGGGTACTCTCTGAACGTTTTTTTTGCAATCGTCTTGGTATTTTTAATTTTGTATGGGTATTTCCCCACTATAGAGAATCCCATAGTAAGCCTTACAGATTACACTTTTATAAATGGCAGTGCACATCAAAACAGATTAGGAACTGGATTCTTAGTATCAAATACAAGGGCGGAGAACATAATTATTTTTAATGCAGTAAATGAAAGAGAACAAGAGAATTAAATAGACTCAGAGGAGGCAGAAGATGAATCTTCATATGAAGCAATCGCTAAATATGATGTTAAGATGATAATTGGACACTTCAACTCCAAAGTTGGAAGAGAGAGAAGAATTGATCCAGTGATAGGTCAAAGATTAATAAATTCAGCAGCAGAGAGAAATCTAAGATTAAGCTGAGTAAAATCATATTCATTAGGTGACTGAAAGCAAGTAATGGTCTCTTAAACCACTCAATAATAGAATAGCGCCTATTTCTAATGAAAAATTTAGTTAATATAACATATTTACTCTCAAGATCAATAAAGAAATCCACAAAGGAACATGGAAGCACTTAAATGGTGAAGTAGTCAGTCAAATCGGTCATCTAGTAACAGAAGCGAAACATCAAAATTTAATCACAGACATTAAAAGCTGTCGAGGAGCAGAAATATCATCAAACCATTATCTAGTCGTCAGAGCAATGATGAAAGTAGAAATGAGACATAAGTCAAAAGAGAACAGGACGCAGAAGAAGAGTCTACAAGTAAAAATGCTAAAAAACTGTGAGAGCAGAGCGAATTTGAAAAGCAGTTAGAAGAAGACCTGTTAAAGTTAGAATCTGGAAAAAATGTCGAAAAGGAAGGTCGATTAAGCATGTAGCAGAGGAGACGCTACCACGACAAACGGGTCAGAAGAAGTGGCACTGGAAGAGTTGAGAAAGGAAAAACTGAAGATGTTAAATCGGAAAACTAGCGACAGTGAGGAAATATTTAAGGAAAAAAGAAGAGGAGTTAAAAAGTCGTGCAGAAGGAAGAAAAGAACTAATAGAAAATATAGAAAAAAGTTATTATAGAAAGAATATGAGATTACTTCATAAACAAATAAATACGAGTAAAAAAGGGTACCAGCCCAGATTGCTAATGTGTAAAGATAAGAATGGTAATTTAATAGCTGGTAGTAAAAACGTAACAAGAAGATGTTGAGAACATTACAGTGCAAATGCAGAGGAAGAACTGGAAGAGAGAAATAACTGGAACAAATCGAGGAAGCACATAACAATCTGCTCACAATAGAAGATAGCAGGAAATCCATTAATAAAATAAAAAATTACAAAAGTCTAGGATCATATGAGATACGAGAGAGTTATTAAAATATGGAGGAAGGACCCTAGCTGAGAAGATCTTCGAATTAATTGCAGAAATATTGAAACCTTGTAAAATGCCAAGAGAGTGAAGATAGGCGCAATAGTAGTCCCAATTTTTAAAAAAGGCAATGCTAATTAATAAAAGGCTAAAAGAACTAGCAGAACTAAGAATAAGTGAATGCCAGGCTGGGTTTAGAAAACAAAGATTAGCGACAGACCAATTTTTCACTCTGAAAATCATTCAAGAGAAAACAAAAAGAAAGGGGATACAAATCCATGCCCTTTTTACTGATTTTAGACAGGCATAATGTAATACCGTAAATAGGCTAAATTTATGAATGGCTAATACAACTAGTGAATGTTGGAGCAAGGACTGCCAGGTGCAACATCAGGAAGTTTTAGGGCTGGAAAAGGCCTTAGGCAAGGAAAGATCCACTCTCTGCTACCCTTCTCAATTTAGCATTAGAGATGATCATTAGAAGAACTGGAATCCAGATACTTTAAAACATATTAAATAATTCCCATCAAGTAACAGCATATGCTGACGATCTGACAATCTTGGTAAGATCACAGAAAGAGCTTAAAGATGATGCATTCGCCACTTCTTCGGATACCATTAGATCCACCCCAAAGCACCGCTATCTTAAAAGTCCCAACATCGGGCATTCACACAATATGTGCTCTGCAGATTCATTTTCCTCTTCCCAAAAGATACAACCAACTATATGCTAACGGTCAAGAGTAATCAGCATAATGCGAAATCTGTGTTTGAAAAGGTCTGAAATTTCACCTTCCTAAGTACAGATATTACAAGTAGTGAGGGGGGGGGGACAACAAGTAGAAAGAAGAATAACAGAGGGTTCCAGAAGTGCTGCAATGCTAAAACCAATGCTACATAATAAATCAATACCGCGTGATCTTAAAACTCATGTGTATAAAACAATGATATATAGGATGTTCTATTTGAAAATCAAAAGTTAGTATCACTTCCGGTAAAACCGGAAATGGAAAAAAATCATTTAATATACCAAAAAATGGCGTTTATTAAGTTCATAGGATGTTCCAAATTTCAACCATTTATCTTGAAAACTAAAGGAAAAAAGGGGGGCGTACCATGATCTTGTTACACCCGGTATATAGTATGTACAATACATTAATGCACCAGCCTCAATATCGAAAAGAATACATATATTTATTATTATATTATTAATTTGACAAGCAACATAGAATTGTGTTGGAGTGTTGCATAGTGTTACTGTTTTCTTACAGAATTACAGGTTAAAAGTTCGCTAAATCTCTATAAGAGATGATATTATTACAACCTTTTAAAACACTCAAGTACCTACTTATAGATAAAAAATTCACCTCGATGACCAGCATATTATTTATCGTTCAAACGTAAATAAAAAATGGAAATATTTGACAATTTTTTTGTTTCAATCGAACAGGTCAATTTTTATCTAAACCTTTGATAAGATAGTTCACAATTAAAGATTCAAAGAGATTAATATACGTTTTATTATAAATATGAACATTTTAATTTCATATTAATTGCGTATCACCAGCGTTTTTTGCGTAGTAGTGTAGTTAAGTGTAAAAAGTAAATTTGCTTTCCGTTTTCAATTCTCACGAAGAGCAGTTAAAAGAAACAGTTGATCATATTTATTAGGTATTAGAAATTATGGGACGTACAAACGAATTAAGAAATTTGGAGGAATTACTACAACAATTCCTCGACAAAAATTTAAAAGTAATTGAGTTTTCAACAAAGCCATTAACAGCAGCTGGTGATAATTATGGCAGTCAAATGTTAGCACTGCAAATAAAGCTTCAATATAATGGATCAGCAAAGCAGGAAACTCTTCATTTAGTTGCAAAAATGTGTCCTCCTAATGAATACCTCAAGCAAGTATTTGATACCGCTTTTACATTCAAGAAAGAAATTGCTATGTATAGTGTAATCGTCCCAACTTTAAGAGAATTTCAACAACGACAAGGTACCAAAAACGTTATGGATTTTTTCCCAAATTGTTATGGCACACGTTTAAGTTTAACCGCTAATTTGGATGTGGTTGATGATGATGCAGTTTTGTTACTAGAAAATTTAAAAATAGCAGGATATGATGTTATCGATCGCATGAAAGGTTTCGACTTACATACGACTGAATTACTTTTACAGGATTTGGCAGTTTTCCATGCAGTTCCCATTGCACTAAAATTATTAGAGCCCGATGTATTTAATAAAAAAATACTAGCAAATTTAAATCGAACTCCAGTTTTCGATACTATTTCAGAAAAAGGTATACAAGCATGCATAGATTTTATAACAGATACAGCCAAACTTGATCCTAAATGTGTTCCGCTGATACCAAACATTATAAAATCAATGAAATCAGGATTCCATGATATAACAAAACCTTCAAAACCACGTGAACCATTTGCAACAATCAATCACAATGATTACTGGGTTAACAACACCATGGTGAAATATGAAAACAATAACCCTGTAAAGAACAAAATGCTCGATTTTCAAATAATCGATTATGGATCACCAGCTAACGACATAGTTTTTTTCCTCTTCAGTAGCGTGCAGACTCGGGTTTTAGAATCACACTATGACCACCTTTTAAAATTATATTATACTGCATTTATTGATGCCTTGAAGAGTGTAAAATGTAATACAAAACCTTTTACTTTTAAATTATTACAAGAAGAAATAAATATCTGTGCAAAAACCACACAATTTTTCCACATAATGATAATGTTAAGGCATATACTTGCGATAAAGGGTAAGGTTAAAGAGTTAAGTGAGATAACGGAAGAGGATTTGGTTTCACATTCAGGAGTATCAGCTGAATGTAAACAAAAGGTGATCGAAACTTTACTATATTTTGCTAAATGCAGCTGGATTTAATTTAGCACTTCCTGTAAAAATATAAAAAATTTAACAACAAAGTATCGCATACTGTAACACTAATTAGATGGCGAATATTAATTTTTTAAATATTTGTTTATGTTTCCATGATATAATTGACTTTTTCATGTAAAATATGTTGCTCCCCTGTACACACCTTACTTAAATTTGTTAGTTCTGTGCTTAGTAAATAAGTGCTAAACTTTGTAAATTAACTATTAACTTATAAATACATATTATAACATTAACGTTTATTTATTACGATGTTTTTCCTATCAATAAGAAATATCCTAAACTTAAGATAAAATATTTGAGTTTTCTAGATAATTATTTCATAATTTTTGCGATCAAAATGTATTACTCGTTTCATGGAAACACTCGAAGCTATTATAGTACTTGCAAACAATACAACTGGAGTGGTATTATCAACGACAATCGAAAGTTAAGCGTTTAATATATCTAATCACTTTTATTTAATTTCTCTTGTTTTATTCTAATGAACTTTAATTTTTTTTTTGTGGTCTTTGATCAAAGGCAAGTTATAAAAGTATGGTGCTACGGACTAGAGGAGGGAATTCTCAGCTTTTTGCAAGCTCGATTCGACTCAGCTCGTAGAAGAAAATTTGAAACATGCTCGGTTTAGCTCGGAGAAAATGTCAAAAATTCTCGGCTCGGTTGTCAAGCTTCAAGCTTTTAACGAGTACCGAACTTAATTCAGCTTTTACCGAGCTTTGAGTTTTTATCAAATTTCCACCATTTATCGAGCTTCAAGCTTGAAACGAGCTCCGAACGTTACAAGCAATTTAGAAAAGCTCAGCTCAGCTCAGTTCAACAATTTTTAGGCTGGATCTCGGATTCCGGATCTCGCTCAAAGCTAGAGCCGAGCTGAGCTGAACTCGAGCTTCGGGGTTTCGTTCCCACCTCTACTACGCATACATATGCTTGATTGCAGAAGGTTACCCCTAAGGAGATACTACTCATGCAATATTCTCCAACTGATGAATAATTGTTTCCTTGCAAGTTACATAGTTGTAAATAAAACGAGAAGTAAAGAAAAGAAAAAGTTATAGCACCCGTAGATCAAGGAGAAGAACAACGCCCATTACCAGGCATACAAACTACAAAAGGCCAAGGCCAAGGAACTTATTAAAAATGCCAAAATTAAGGTGTTGGACGATTTTGGAAGAAAGATGGAACAAGGCAACGAAGACAATGGAAAACTGTTATTCAAGATAATAAAGGGAGTAAAGAAAGAAAAGCAGCAAAATATTTACAGAGCAAAGAAAGGAACGTATTGACTTCGGAGACAGAAATAGAAGAAAGGTGGGTCGAATTATTTAAGGATCTCGTTGGAAGTACCACTACAACATCCGTACGACCAGGCGCAAAAAACAAGAGAAACAGACACTCTAGAAAGCCAGCTGTGTGAAGTAAAAGAAGCCATAAAGAACCCAAAAACAGTGAAAGTGGCGTGTAAGGACAACATAAAACCAGAAATGTTAAAATATAAAGCACAAACAAAAAGAATGTAATTCAGATGTGAAAAATGGCTCCATTCAAGTGGCGACCGTTCTTGTCCAGGCATTGTTGCAGGTGGGTGGATGGGAGCAGCAGGAATATGAACCTTACAAAGGATTATCAAACCAGCCTGTAAAAAAAAAAGAAAGGTGAGCAGTTAACATGTGACAACTATAGGGCTGTAGCGCTACTTAGTGTAGCCTACAAGAAGAATTGAAAGAAAATTAAGAGCAATTATGGAACCCACATTTAAAAAAAGCCAATCAGGATTTAGACTAAAAAAAACGCAGAATTGGATCTTCTACTTCAAGCGCATCACAGGGAACATTATACAAAAACTTCAAGGGTAAAATACCTATACCTGTATACCATTGACTTAGAGAAGGCTTTCGATGACTTACCGAAGGAACTAATCTGGAATGTAGTAAACAAAAGAAAAGTAAACCCGCAACTTGTAGAAATAATCCAAAGAAACCAGAAACTGTTTAAGAGTGGGGCGGAAAAACTCAGCCGAATTTATAAGCTGCAGAGGAGTGAGACAAGGAGGATTTAAAGCCCGTTTTAGATGAGTGTTTTAAAGAAGCAAAAACAAAAGCCACGCAGTACAATGTAGGATCGTGGAACATGGAGGAAGTAAAAATAGCCGAAATAGCATATGCAGACGATATGGCGCTGATCGCAAGTGACGAAAAAACACCGAATGAAAACTTAAGAATTTACAAAGAAAGCCTAAAAGAAAAAGATATGGAAATTAGTGACAATAAAACAAAGACAATGGTTATTAATACAAAGGAAAAAAGTCAGAGGAAACAAACTTTGAGCAAGTAGACAGTTCTAGGGGCAATAGTAACGGAGGATGGAAGATTGGACGAAGAGAAAAAGGCCAGCGCAGAGGCAACAGGCAGACTCTTTAATAGGATTAAGAATACATTCCTAGCCAAAAGAGAAATTCCAAAGGAAGCGTAAGATGGCTGGACATGGCAGAACAAGACAAGATAATTAGAAAAATCTTCGAAGCAAGAACTAAGAAGAAAAAATTAAGAGGAAGATCGAGAAGGGAATAGATAAACAAAGATACATGGAAAGAAATAAAGCAGAAAACACAAGATGGAGGGAAACATGGAACAAGAGACCTGCCAAATGACTCAACTGCTCCACCCCGCCTTACACCAGTTAGGATAGAAATGCTTGGATTAAGTAAGCAAGTAAGTACTGTTCCTTGTCGTCAGGGACAAACTAGCAAAAAAGTAAACGCGGCAGTCCAAAAAAGGCCTACAAAATAATATAATATAAGTGCCTAGAAAGAAGTAATAAAAAATAGTGACATGAAAATCAATGCGAAGAAGACTGTGGCAATAGTAATAGCAAAACAGCAGGAAGAATTAAAACTAAAAGTGGACAACAAAGAAATCATACACACCACAAATATGAAATATTTAGGGGTGATATTGAACGCGGGTGGAGATCTGGATCCCGAACTAAATAACAGAATTGGGACAGCTACAAGACTATACAAAGCGTTCATAAGAAAAAAAGAGGTGTCAGAAAAAACAAAGGTAAAAATTTAATTTAATTTTGCACAGAGCCATAATTTCATATTCTGAGCAACTTTTCTCAATAACATGTTGCCGTATTATTAACCGAAAAGGCACTTTGACTGAATAGAAAATGGTTTTTTCACATTTTTCATGGCCGTCTTAATTTTTAAAAAACTAAAAATCTGCTTAAAATTCTTTTCAGACCAAGCAGGGCGGAATCCCAAAAAAAGAGAATGAAATTCTCAAATTTTTTGTCGATTATACCTACAGTGAACTCAATCCGGGGACACACTGTATACTGTATATGGCTCTACTCAAGGCTTCTTCAAGCAAATCTCCCTGACCAAGGCCCGCTGAATTAATATTACATATAAGGCCTGCCCACTTTATTTAGCCAAGACGCAATTTGAAAGGACGATGGCGCCATTTGATGTGAACTATACATTTCTCCCTTAAAAAATGTATAGTTCACCGCAAATGGCGCCATCGTCCTTTGTAATTGCGTCTTGGCTAAATAAAGTGGGCAGGCCTTATATGTAATATTAATTTAGAGGGCCTTACCCTGACCAAGGTCCGCTGAATTAATATTACATATAAGGCCTTACCACTTCATTTAGCCAAGACGCAATTAGCAAGGACACAGGCGCCATTTGAGGTGAACTATACATTTTTTAAGGGGGAAATGCATAGTTCACCTCAAATGGCGCCTGTGTCCTTGCTAATTGCGTCTTGGCTAAATGAAGTGGTAAGGCCTTATATGTAATATTAATTCAGCGGGCCTTGCCCTGACATGCAGATTTTTCTGTTTCTCCGACAGAGGAGCTGGACCAAACTCAGATAGTGAATCATCATACGAATTTGAAAGTGATCTAGAAGTAGGTGCATCCATTTTTTCATGATCCCTCATTCTGCATCCCGTTATACTTTTTTGAATTTCTTGCTGAGCTATTAGAAATTCTCCAGTTGATAATTATTGTCTTAACTGCATGACAACATGTTTTCCAAAAATGTCATATTCATCTTCGTTTCCTGACTGATTCATCGTTTTATTGAGCTCCCGCGGTTCTTCTACAGCTGCTGTAATATCCTTTTGGTTTTGGGTAGAGTAGAAGGAGTATAATCTGCAGTCTGTTCAGAGTGACGGCAGTATGCTGATCATCTTCAATATCTGAGTGTGTTCTTGGGTATCTTGAGTATTATTGTTCCTTCCAAGTTCTCCCGAAAAACAAAAAAGCCTCTTTAGGTACTCAACAACTCTTCGTATTTTAGGTACCAACTACAGACGAAGAATTGAAGAGAATAGAATGTGGTTTTAGTAACAGGTGGAATTTCCCAGGGTGTTACGGGGCAATTGATGGAAAACACGTACTAATACGGCAACCAGGGCAACCTCCTAATAGTGGAAGTAATTTTTATAATTACAAAGGGGCCAATAGTATCATTCTAATGGCAATATACCACGATTATTGTTTTTGGTACACTGATATAGGGTCAAATGGAAGGACTTCTGACGGGGATGTGTTTCAGGGTTGTTCAATATTAAGAGCACTTGAAAATAATATATTGCCAAATAGAGGAGTCATTGTCGGAGACGATGCATTCCCTTTAAAAACCTTCTTGCTCAAACCTTATTCCTGTACTGTATTGACTTTTGAGGAAAAGGTGTTTAATTATTTACAGACTGTCGCGTGTCAGGCGTATAGTTGAAAATGGATTTGGGATTGTGACAAGCAGATTTTAGATATTTGAAAAACCAATTACCTGTAATATCACCACAGTAGATCAAATTATTCGTGCTGCTTGTGTCTTACATAATTGGTTGAAGATTAACTTCAGGTCGTACTTATCTGCCAAAAGGTTCTGTTGATGAAAAAAATATTGAAAGCGGAGATCACATTCCAGTGACATGGAGAGCGGAAACTACTGAACTTCCAAGTGTAGGACATTTTGGAAGTAACAATTCTTCGAGACAAGCAAAAGAAAAGAGAAATAGATACAGAGATTATTTTTGCAACGAAGGAGCTGTACAGACACTGGTAGGATAGAATGGTGAATTAAATTAACTTTACAAATAAAATACGTCTGCAATGTATTACGAATATTAGCAATTACTATAAAAAGTAAATACATACAAAGTTACTTTGAGTTGTCCGTTTCACTTGGATGTTTGTTATGAAAGCATGCATGGGATGGCACATAATATACCTTACATACTCGATCGCGACAGTTCCAGATTTTCGGCAATTTTTGGTAGTTCTTGCGTGTACGTAGATCTCAAAAATTTTATTTTTTGTTTAGCATCGGCCACCTGAAAACCGTCTATAGCCATTTCATCCACAGTTTTTGTTAATGCTGTTTGGCGGGCTTGCTTATTACGATATTTTGTGCTAGTGATGTTCCACAGACATTCATGTTATCTATATAATTCAACGAATTAATTTCGGTGTAGTGCTTTCACTTCACCTGAACATTTTTCACCAACAAAAATAACTACATTAATATAATTAGTAATACAAAATCACTGCTCTGATTGCTGACTTCACTGTAAACTGGGGCAGGAAATGGAATAGACGTCTACACGAATTATTTAGTCATTCGATTTAGTAACATTTCTTGGAAAAAATACGTGGTGGGGCCACGATAGCAGGCAAATAAGTTTAGTTGTTTTCAATCTGCTGGCCAGGCTTCGTTTACTGGATCTAGTACTCTACTCTACTCGCCACCGGTTTCCTTGTCCAAACGAGTCTAGTTACTAACAGCTAGTGACTTGCTCCAGCAACTTGGCTGTTTACTATACCCTTGTAACTCAACTGGATTGGACACATTTGTAGATTGAAAAATAACAGCTGGGTAAAAATGATATGGGAAATGAGCAAGGGGTAGGCCAACCAAGACGTGGGACAAGCAAATGGGATCCTGGAAGGAAAAGGACGAAACTTGACGCTGTTACTCGCAAAAACACGCGGAGAATGAAAAAACCACGATACCTGATGGTACAAGAGGACGGACAAGTAAGTTAATTGTCAAACTGTCTGTCTTTTTCGCAATTTTTAAAAAAGAAATAGGTAATGTGTTATTTAGGTCTCACTGATATCTGTATACCTTTATTGTTTTATTGAGTGCTTAAGTATCAGTAAACAATAAACCTACTATATTATCATCAGCTACGATCTTATACCAGATTACTAGCACGATGTCATTAAATATCTTAATATGGTGTTGCTATCTGTTAAATGTTTTTAGGGAGTGCATATAATTACCCACCCATTTATTTATTCCGTTTTTTATAGCAATAATAAGGAGATTAAGTAAAACGTCATAATAACTTAATTTTAAAGTCGCACTTTATGATGCCTCGTTGCTCGTTCATTAAAATTCATGACATTAAAGTAAATTAATTGTAATTAATGCGGAAATTGAACATGATTTGCCAATTAATAGCTTACGTATAAATACACAGAATTCTAGATTGACGTTGCATATATCTTTAATTTTATGTATTTTATGCTTTTAGTAATTTAATCACTAAATCCTATATGCCAAAAAATAATGCGTAAAAACTGAACAAAATTATGCAAACATTTGGTTTAGATTTACGACATTAAACAGACATTTTTTAAAATACAAGCAATATATCTAATGAAACCTTCATTGTTCTTATAAATTGCAAAATACTCGTATAATAAATTTCAAGTTCAAGATTAACATGTATTTAATTAAAAGTCATTTAGTTTTTAAACGAAGTAAATGGGAAGGAAGTTAAACATTTTCAAGAAAATGCATGCTGATCGATTATATAATTTTTTAAGAATCATATTTTAATAAATTATTACCAGAACAATGACTTATTTTAATCCATGAACTTGGACCATGAAAATTTCAAGTACAATATTGTTACCTTGATTTTATACACTTGGCTGTAAAATATTTCGGTATGTTTTTAAGTGCCACTATTTAACATAGCGAACATTCCATGGATTATGTTAAAAATGTACATTTGGTGATAAAAAGCCTTATATCAGCATAATTAACCCACGCAATATTTATGACAAAAAACTCAGTACTCAGAAAACGTTTCTAATTACTCATTACTGCCAAATTAGTGTTGTATATTACAAACGTAGAATTATTATTGTAGGGTACTTACACACACCATACAGTAAACTTTAAAACAATACAATAAAGGGTATGTATTTAGATTAACTTGAATTCAAAAAATAATAGTAGCGAATAAATACAAAAATTTTGAGAAGCACAGATTGAAGATTACAAAAAAGATGATAATGACGTAATAATTTCGCAACCAGTTTGGCAATGAAAAAAAAACTTAAATTGGGCAAATTATGAGGTTTGGTAAAACCCAGAGAAGTTTTCTTGATTTATCTTTCGGCAGTATTCCAGTATTGGTTTCATCGGTTACCTAAAACGGTAACACAATAACATTTTTCTTTCAATGTTTCAAGTTATAACCGAGCTTATTTTTAAAGGCTAAAGTAATTTAATGTCAATTTTGTAATTGGTTATACAATGGGTAATTTCCTTTAATAATATTGTTGTCGACTCTTCGACTCAGTTTGAAACCAACTCTGTGCAAAAGCAGTGGACTTTGCCTTTGAATGCACGAAATTATATTATCATCTTGATAATTTTTACTACGTAAGTGTAAACATTATATTTACATTTTTTTTAATCGTTTACTATTTTAAAAATTTTTTACATAAAAATTAAATTATTCTTTGTTAGAAATATTAGAGCAATATATTTTTAGCTATAAATACAACGATGGGGAATATAAAAGAAATAAAGAAATTTAACGAATTACTACAACAATTTCTCGACGAAGATGTAACAATCCTTGAAGCTACTTCAAAACCATTAACATCGGCTGGTGATAATTATGGAAGTCAAATGCTTGCAATAGAAGTAAAAATTCAACGTAATGGTTCTACAAAGGACGAAATTTTAAATGTAGTCGCGAAAATGTGCCCACCGAATGAATTTCTTAAAGTGGTTTTCGATACACCTTTTACATTCAAAAAAGAAATAGCAGTTTATAGTACAATTTTTCCAACGTTAAGAGAATTTCAACGGCAGCAAGGTATTTCCAATATTATTAAGTTCTTCCCAGAGTGTTATGGAACACGTATAAGTTTAAATTCTAATGCGAATGTAGCCGATGATGATGCTGTTTTACTACTGGAAAACTTGAAACTATCAGGATATGAAGTTGTTAATCGTATGAGAGGTTTCAATCTACAAGAAACTGAATTACTTTTAAAAGATTTGGCAGTTCTTCATGCAGTTCCAATAGCTTTAAAATTAATGAATCCTGACGAATTCAACAAGAAAATTCTCCCTAATTTAAAAAGAACCCCAGTGTTTGATAATTTATCTGAAAGTGGATTAAAAGCATGCATAGATTTCATAGTAGACACGGCCAAACTCGATCCTAGATGTGTTCCACTCGAATCTAAAATTATTAAATCTATGAGAGCAGGATTTCAAGAGATAACAAATCCTGCACCACCACGTGAACCTTTTGCAACCATGAACCACAACGATTTTTGGGTTAACAACACCATGCTAAAATTCGAAAATAATAATAACCCAATTGGAAATAAAATGCTCGATTTTCAGATAGTCGGTTACGGATCTCCAGCCAATGACATTATTTTCTTCTTATTCAGTAGCGTGCAAATGCACGTTATAAAATCACATTATGACGATTTAATAAAATTATATTATAATAAATTCATCAGTACGTTGAAAGATTTAAAATGCAACGCTACACCTTTCACAATCGAACGTCTTATGGACGAAATAGATATTAGTGCAAGAACCACAGAGTTTTTCCATACAATGGTTATGCTGAGACATGTATTTGCTATAAAAGATAAGGTCAAAGATATTAGTGAAATAACCGAAGATGATTTGGTATCACATTCGCAGGTTTCAGAGAAGTGCACTGAGAAAGTAATCGAAGCGGTACTTTATTTCGATAAAAAGAAATGGGTTTAATTAAAAACCATATACCATCTATAATCCTAGTTGCAATTTTTATAAATAAATTTAGCAAAAAAATAATTTTTTTCACTACTAGTAATATGGTGTAGTGTTTTGGCATATAACAGAATGCTGTGAAATGACATTTCTCTACCTTTTGTTCTGCAACGGGTAAAACAATGTACATTTTTTGATAATCCTGTGACAGTTCTAAAGAGAAAATGTTGATAGAACGGTTTAGCATGATGGAGAAATTTTATTTAACAGTTTTGTAGGCATTGATAGTTATTTATTATACATGCGGATTAAATTAATGTTTAATGAGCGGTAATAAACAACTGTCACAGCAACAAAACAAAAAACTGTCATTTGTTTCATATTTTGAAAGGTGTTTTAAATTATTAATAGTGCTATTTTTTAACAATTATATGAGTTATATGAGTTTAATAAAACTAGTAGTGAAAAAAACTATGTATAGACCACGGTAGAGAAGTCTCTTATAGCCTTCGGGCCTTATATCCCTCGGCGCTAGGCGCCTCGGGATCTAATCTTGGCCCTCTGGCTATAATACTAGACTTCTCTACCTTGGTGTATAATATATTATTATAGTGTTAAAAAACGTTTGTTAATACATATTTCTAATTTTATTTTTACATTTTACATTGCAGGGTATTACTGTGTAGTTTATGGTAAAATATTTAAAGGCCAAGGTATTTAGAAAAATATTCGTAGACAATTACAAAAATACCTTTTCAGTTGTATTGAACATCTTAACAACTGTAACATTTTAATTATTAATATATAATTAGATAAAGCTTTGTTATTGTTCAAGAGTATAAACCGCATAGATTTGAAGGTAAATGATGATTCAAATACAATAATTTAATTGCTCGTATAGTTTGTGATAAATAATCGAATATAATCTTTCTAAAACCATTCAGATTATTCTATCGAATTTGGATTGGATTGTTTGTTTTACTGAAAGGCCAAAAAATATGACAGGTGTATCTGCTTGAAAGTTAAAAATTAATCAATATTTCGATCTGATTTTAATAGAGTGCAATTCAGTGAAAAAGAGTAAAGCAAATTCGATAAAGGATCGAAACTTCAGCAACAGTATTTTACCTGTTTCTTACACCATGATTTACATACGTTTGTAATTAATAAAGCATATTATTTTTAAAATAGTAAACATAAGAATTAGATTATAAAACTTTGAATGTATTAATTTTTGATAGTTTATCTGTTGTGTAAATAAACTTGTTTAATAAAATTGTGTTATTTGTTCAACAAATTTCATCCTAATATCCGACAGAAATCCAATTATCCAAAGGATTTTTTTATTATTTAATGATATCAAGAAAATTATAACAACTATTTTTATTGATTTATTTAAACAGCAATCAGAAAAGGATTTGATGTTACAGGGTGCTCCTTTCATTTGAATGAGCATGACTCTTTCGTTAATTGTTAAATAGTTGGACACATAATATTGGGGTATCTATTTATTTAAAAGTATTCCTAATACGCCATATTGGGTGTCTTCGTCTCTTCCTGAATGATAAAAATTACAACGAATTTTTGAAATAATTTTTATTTAGGCATATTTAGATAGTGTAGAATAAAATTAGCCGACCATTTTTTTATTTTGGATATAAGTGACTGTCTGGCTTGAAAAATGTCTAAATTGTAAGACTTAATAATTATGGTCGTTAAGTCCAAGTTAAGTCCACTTGATATAATTTGCAAAGGATTTAATAAACCTGTATTTATAAGTAAAACGCAAAAGGTACAAAAATAGTATATTATAATACAAGTATACAAGTGTATAAGAAAGCCTTTACAGCACGCGCGACGGGTTTAAGAACACGAGGCAACGCCGAGTGTTTTTAGCAGCGCAAGTGCTTTAAAGGCTCTTATACACGAGTATTATACGCTATTTTTTTTATTATACCTACCTGCACTGCATTACATTGTAACAATTAGATTCATTTTACAAGGTGATGTGTGGATCCCATCACGTTGCATAGAGGTGATTAGCAGTTGTTGTTTGGTTGTTATGTAAATTTGTTATAAAACGTTGTTATTACCTAGGCAACTTTAAAACACGGAGTGTTTTAACGTCCTTTTTCGCACGCTTATTAGTTTGAAATACAAAGATTATGATGCAGGTATAATAAATAGTTATTTATGTATCAAGGGCGTAAAGAAGGCGATTTGAATATTATAACCCGAGGCTTTAGCCGAGGGTTATAACACGCCAAAGGCCAAAGTCGCTTATTACGCCTGTGGTACATACAATATTTTTTGCACGAACGGAGATTTTATTTAAATTTTTTGATTTATAATAAAATTTTTCTAATGACATTTTTAAAAATGTCAAATTGACGCATTCACGGCCAGAGTGATTTTATAAAAATTGTATTGTAACTAAGGTATTTTTGTGATATTTCAAATTAATTTGTCGCGAGCGTAAAGTGCACCCGAGGTCTGCAATAATGAACTTTACGTCCTTCTTTGCGGGCGAAAAGTAGTCACTTTACGCCCGGGAGTTAAAAAAAACTTTTTTCGACTACCATTTCCTAAAGGAGGCTATTATTTGACACTTTCCATACGTCAAAAGCACGTTGTTATTGAATACTATGCAAAAAAAAATTTTTCTACTCCATGTTTCGAAAGTAGGCTTTTGTTCCCTGAAATTAGGGCCGAAAGTAGGCAATGTCCTCCCTAGGGAGAAGAATTATAGCAACAATACCTTGGAAACGACGCACAACATACTGTATCTTGATAAACGAAATTCAGAAGGAAATCTAAAATAATAAATCATCGAAATGATTTTAAAAGTGAGTCGTAGAAAAAATTATATGTATAACACTGGAGGAAAGCCTTCTTCTCTCCCTTGGATGATTAATGCCCTCCGCTATCGCGTCGGGCATTAAACTTCATCCGCGGGAGAGAATACATGGCTTTCCTCCCTAGTTATACAAATAACTATTTTGCACACAACTGTCACTTTTTTACACGCTTCTGTCAAAAGTATTCAATTTAAAACAATGAAAGCGTATTGTACCTAACATGATTTTTAGTGAGATTTCAATTTGAAATGACGTTGACGTTTTTGTAATCTTTTTAGCACAAATATGTGGTAGCCGAAAAAATTATGTATAAAACTCGTATCTAAAGCTTCTTTTTTGCACAAAGTGGCACTTTAGCTACTCGTTGTATAAATAACTATTTTCGCATTTCATACACTAATGTATTACATTAGTACACTCAAAATCGTGAAGTAATGGGTCACTTTACAATATAGCAACCATTACTGCATAGCAACGTCAGGTTTTATTAAAACGCAATTTGACAGCTTCTCGGGCAGCATTTAAAATATCTTCTGAATGGTTTTCCAAGTTATTTTCGTCACTCAAATCCATTTCGGAATTACATTTCCAAAAAAATGTATTTATTTGTTTGAATTGAATGCTGTTATGTCAAAAACAGTTCCTGTCAGATTACTATGTTATCGAGAATCCGCCTACTTTTTTCAGTTATTCAGAATGTATCGCAATAAATTTAGATAACTTTTTATGTGAGAATATAAAATGCGAAAAAATAGTATAGGCGCCGCGTCAGAAAAGTGATTTAACAAGACTCAAACCTGCCATACTCGTCTGGTAAAAATCCACTTTTCCGCACTTGGCACGTAATATACCTACTATTTTTTTCAAACGTCAGAAAAACACATTGTGTCCTTGGATACACAAAGTTAAACAGTCATTTTTTCTCCTAGGAGTAAAAGTGACTACTTTGTCTGCCTAGGAGTAAAAATTACAAATGAGCCAATGACAATTCGTAATTTTTCTGTTTTTATAACAAAACAATCCGTAGCAATGACAGCTGGTACAGTGACCGGCAAAAAGTTCGCAACATATGGGAAAAATTTTTATTATTAGAGTATTGAAAAAACTTTTACGGGGGATGGGTTCTGCATGTCCGATGACCTAAAAATCGAATTTGAGGTATGTCACGTGAACACTGGTATGGCGGCAAATTTAAAAAAATCACCGTGAAGTCGGAAAAAGTAGGGTTAGATGACAAAATATTCAAGAAGATTATTAGAAAAAGTTGCTTAGAATTTAATTTTAGATCCATATGCAAAATTTCAAACATTTATTTAAACAAATTGAAAATGGCAATTTTTTGCAAATTAAACAAAGCTTGAAACGAAATAAGTACATTTCAATAAATTCTTTCTCGCTCTATGATGGAAAGAACGGTATCCGCTTCTTGATGTGTTATGTATATGACCTCTGGCTAAAAATTTGTGGTTTAAAATTTCAATTATCGGTTTTACATGCAACATCCAAAAGTAACACATTATCATTAAAATATTGCGGTTTTGGCTAGAGCAGTTATCTGACCATATGGTTAGCTTTGTTATATCATCCGACACGTTGTTTTTCTAGCCACTTTAATAAACATAACGCAACTTCGTTTCCTCCCCTAATACCTGTCACACTCTTGACAGTCTCGACCCACATAACGCAGAAACTTTTTTCAAGAGTTGCATCATGAATAGTTAGATTGTATGTTCATAACTTTTAAGCGAGTAAAAGCTTTGGGAGTTATGTAAATCTGGGGTCGGTAAACACTTTTGAAGGTCAATCATAATTACTTTTTTTTCAGTAAATGTTTCCTTGAGATTTATTTATCCTCAGATTTAATTTTGTATCATAATTTTTTTGTAAACTTGTCTGTGTCTCTAATAACGTGTCTACCTCCTGAACCTGAGGTTTATACTTATACTGATAAAGTGATCACAGACGTCGCAGGTCTCGTTATCTGGATTTTTAAAAGAAAAGTTATACTCATAGTGAAATATTTCTGAGTATAATCATTCTTTTGCAATATTTTCGATCGAAAGAGCCTTTTCATTGCAATCATCTAAATAAAGATTGAACACTCTACTTATGTTTAAATGATATCCAAGTTACCCAAGATACCTTTTCTTGCTTTTTTCACGACTGTAATGTGACTCATATGTTGGAAATTTTGAAATATGAGTTCGAACGCTGTTGCAAACCTCTTCCGAAATTTTGTTAATAGGTTCGTGTCGTCCTCTTTTGTCAGGAGATACAAGACCTCCATCCTTTTTTTAATTGCAGTATCTACGCTCTGTTGTGAGATACTAATTAAAACAACTTCTTACATACTGTTTCTTTTAAACCTCCTACTTCATAACTATAAGCATTGGTAAATTGTCTTTTGCCACTCCTCTCACCTTTGCGCTCTCAAGTTCTCTTTATCTATGTTTGTACAACTCTAGATGCAATAAACTGTCTTCTCATATGCATGTCCACTGAGTTCCTAGGACTCCAAAAATTCTTATGTATAGTTTGACGGCTTTCTTCCGATATTTGGGTTTTTCATAAGAGTTTCCAAGTATTACGGCAGGAACTTTTGACTGCTTTTGGTCCCATTAGACGACTGCCACTATCGGTTGAGTATTCCGACCCTGAATATCTTTTTTCTATTTGGGTGCTAGAATAACTCCATTCTAGCACCCAAATGACGTCATTTGAGTGTTAGAATAAGTCGTTGGAGTGCTAAAATAGACTAGTAAAATTTACTGTATTGATGTTGGTAGCGTTGAACTGTCAACTGACATACGTCAAAAATTCTTTTTCATACTGGGATTTGGACTTGTCCGGCAATAAATTTTCTAACCTAAAATTACGCCAACATAAACGTCACCAACCACCGCAAAATTCCCTAGATTTAAAATTTTTATTTTTTAATTTATAAAATGGTATAAAGCGGCAAAATAGAAAAAATAGTATAAAATACTCGTTGCTGAAGGTCTTTCAAGCACTCATTTGTTCCTCAACTCGCCGCTATGCGGCTCGTTTCGGAATTTCAAATTCGTGCTTGAATAGATGCCTTCTGCAACTTGTATTTTAATATACTATTCTTTTTTGTTATATATTTCTTCCAGTTTCGTGGATTTTATTAATACACGCTTATTTTTCTAGTTACTATTTTTATTACTTAATAGTAGTTCTGCAACACAAACTATAGGAGCAACATGTTACAACACGGACTTAAACTAGCAAACTGAAGGCAAAGTATGAGTTAAACTATAACATAATAACATTGTGATTGTGACTTGTTTGCATCTGACAGGCCTGTGGACTTAATATAGTTCAAAACGTGCTATTTCCTATAATATAAAAGATATATGAAAACGACAAAGACGTATTAAAAGCTAATAAAAAGTTATGTGACTTAACATATTAAACGAAAAATACTTAATTTTTGACTTAACATAGTCTGGCTCTGAGGTACCGATATTGAGATAAGAAGTAGAATAAGCGATTAAAGAAGTAAATCCAATAAAGCTCCCGGCGAGGATATGATAACGACGGAACATTTTAAACATCTGGAAGAAATTGCCATAACAAAGCTAACGATTATTTTTAATCAAATCCATGAATCCGGAATAATCCCCGAAGATTGACTTTTATCAATTTCTGTGCCTCTCCCTAAAAAAACTAGAGCTACAAAATGTGAAGATTATCGGACAATAAGCAATAAGCCATGCAGCTAAAATCTTTACAAGAATAATTTTCAATAGAATCAAAGGACGATGTGAAGATTACTTAACCAAATCACAGTACGGATTCAGAAATGACTCTGGAACGAGAGAAGTCATGTTTGGTCTTACAATAACAGCTGAAAGATATCTAAAAGTACAAAAGGATTTATATGTGTACTTTCTACTTTGTCGATTACCAAAAAGCCTTCGATAGGATAAAACATGAACAACTAATTGAAGTACTTAAAGGCTCGATGGCAAAGATATAAAAATAATTCGCAATATTTATTGGAACCACAAATGTAGCGTCCAAACAGAACAAGGAAAAATCAAATACATGGATATAGAAAGAGGTGTTCGTCTGGGCTGTGTTTTGTCTCCCACATTGTTCAGTATATATTCTAAACGAGTAATCAAAGGATCTCTACAAGATCGCCCAGAGGGACCAAAAATTAATGGCGTGGTGATCAATAATTTAAGATACGCGGACGATACTGTGGTAATAGCCGAAAATGAAGAACATATTCGAGTTTTAATGAAAGTATTAGCCCTGATCACATAACAATCAGATACGCCAAGTTAATGTAAAATTTGGCAGGCAGTTTTATGCTTAGTTTGCCTTCGGTTACCAGGTGTCGCCATCATAGCACGAGTAGACGCGACTCTAAAGTGCTTAGAATCAGCTGATTTGTATAATGTTTTTAGAAATTGGCATATTTTAGTTTTCAGCCAATATCTAGTAGGCTATAAGTTATATTTCGAAAACAAAAGCTGTATTAAACTATACTCGTCATGAGCAAATTCTTTCCCCATTTAAGCGAATCTGCATCTCTACTAGTTCTTGAGCTCCCAATGCTGAGACTCTCCCATCATACACCCTGTATAACTGATTAAATATTTTTTTTGTGCAGCCGGACGCGAAGTGGTCATTTCGCGTACGCAATACAGGACGAGAAATCCGATTTCGCGGCCTTACCCTTAGTAACGGCCGCGAAATATTTTAACGGCCGTTACTAAGGGTAACGGCCGTTAAACATAACGTCACTTATTTGACACATGAGAGTTGACATATGAAAATGTCAGTTTTATTATGTATTTTTTACGGTTGCACAAAAAATGTTGTGTATACTTCGGCCGCGAAATTCTTTAGCGCCCTCGAGATTGTCTTGCCTCGGCCGCAAGCGGCCTCGGTGACAATTTTTCTCTCGGTACGCTAAAATGGAATTTCGCGGCCTTAGCATACAAATAACTATTTTTTAAAAGCAAAACGGGTACTGGATTCTGGATGACTCTCGTATTTGATAATGCAGTGTATGCACTGTAGCCACAATCGCAATGCAATTAACAAATACAAATATTACGTATAAGTAATGTACAAGGTTGATATCATAAACAATAGGCTCGTGTCCTGCATAAGTATATTAAACGAGTTCGTTATACAGTTATCTTTGAAAAATTCTTATCAAGTATGTAAAATTATAAAGTTTAATTACTAATACCAGTGGCGTAGCTACATAGTGTTCAAAATGTTTGAAAACAAGGGCCCAAAGTGTAAAAGGGCCCATGACGATTATTGAGGTATACAAAATCAATAAGCATTTATTAGTTAGGTACTACTTATTAATAATAATGAACTTAGAAAAGAGGGCTGTATATCAAAGGGAAATGAAACTACAACTAGAAAAGGGGCAGGAAGCAACGACAAGCAAAGATAGATGGATAAGCATAGAAGAAACGGTCAAGAAAGTAGCAAAAAGAGTATTAGGATATAAAAAAGGGAGAAGAAAGAATACATGGTTTAATGAAGAATGCAAAATAAGTATCCAGAAAAAGAGAGATGCATGGTTAAGACTGCTACAACAACCAGGTGAAATAAGTAGTAGAAAATACAGAGAACAGAAGCAGGAAACGAAAAGAATATTGCGAAATAAAAAAAGAAAGTGGCAAGAAGATAGGGTGAAAAATATTGAAGAAACATATAACAGAAAAGAAATCAGAAACTTCTACCAAGACGCAAAGAAGATTAAGAAAGGTTTTCAACAAAGGCCAGTTTATATAAAAGACAGAGAAGGAAACATGGTAGGAGAAACTGAAGAAATCTTAGAGATATGGAGAGAGCACTTCCAACAAGTATTGAATCAAAAGATAGAACACGGACAAGAACCAACAGAGATTATGCAAGAAAGAAACAAAAGTCAAAAAGAAATGGAAAGAAGAATAGAAGAGGAAGACGAAGTAACACCAACAATAGAGGAAGTAGTCAAGTGGATACAGAAGCAGAGAAATAAAAAATCGCCTGGAGAGAATGAAATATATACGGAACTTATAAAGTATGGAGGTGAAGTATTAGAGGAAGAGATATGGGGAATGATAAAGGCAGTATGGGAGACAGAAAGTATGCCGCAGACTTGGAAAGAAGCCATAATTGTGCCACTTTATAAAAGTGGGGAAAGGACGGAATGTGGAAATCATAGAGGAATCGCCCTGCAAGATATAACCTATAAAATTTTAGCTTCAGGAATTAATACAAGACTGGAGCCATATGCAGAAAAAGAAATAGGTGACTATCAGTGTGGATTTAGAAAATATAGATCAGTGATGGACCAAATAGCCACAATAAAAGAAATCCAAATGATAGGCTATGAGCACAATATAACAATATATGCGATGTTTATTGATTTCAAGCAGGCATACGATAGTATAAACAGGAAGCAGCTGTTTAATATCTTGGCTTCCTTGAATGTTAATAAGAAAATAAGAAATTTGATAAAAGAATCATTGACAAATACAGAAAATAAAGTGAGATACAGAGGTCAATTGTCAAGAGCATTTAAGACAGAAACAGGATTAAGGCAGGGAGACCCCCTCTCGACAATATTATTTAATTTAGTTCTGGAGAGAGTTATTAGAAACAGCCAACTTAATAGGAATGGGACGATCAAGACCAAAAGTCACCAACTGCTGGCATACGCAGATGATGTGACATTAGTAGCAAGGTCGATACATGAAATGCAAGAACAAGTGAAGAAATTTGAATGGGAGGCAAGAAAAGTAGGATTAGTGATAAACACAAAAAAAACTAAAGTGATGAAGTTAAGTGGTAAAGGTGAAAGTGCTGGCAAAGGGGAAGTGATTTTAAAAACAGTGGGTGGGCAGGATTTGAGAATAGAACGAGTTAAGGAGTTTATTTTTCTAGGAACATTAATCTCTGAAAACTTAAATTACACACAAGAAATTAAAACAAGGTTAATAAAAGCATCGAGATGTGCGGGCGCGTTAAATAGTATAATGTCCTCAAAACAGATGTCGCGAAATGCAAAGTTGCGACTGTATAAGACTGTGATACGACCGACAGCTACGTATGCATGTGAAACATGGACGATGAATGTGGCAGATCAAGATATGATAAGTAGGTGGGAGAGAAAAATGCTACGAAAAATATTTGGAGGGGCTCGGACGGAGGATGGTTGGAGAAGACTTACAAACGAAGAAGTACAAGAGAAGTATAGGGGGCCAAGTATAGTAGACTTCATTAAAGCTCAAAGGTTAAGATGGTTTGGGCATATATGGAGAATGCCAGATGGGAGAGCTACTAAGATAGTATTGGAAGGTAGAGCGCAAGAAACTAGAAGAAGAGGACGACCAAGGAATAGGTGGAGGGAGGCAGTAATGGAAGACATAGCAAGTAAAGGAATAGAAGACTGGAGAAATAAAGTCATGGATAAGGAACAATGGAGGCAGATTGTTAAGCAATGGGCCTAAAGTGGCCTGTAAAAGCTTTATTTATTATACTACTTATTAACTTATTATAGTGTACGTCTGTAGTACGTATTGTGTAATATAATATTATACTCTTACTTAAATGTATACCTCGACAATTAAGAAATGTATCGAGTTTCGGTTTCGGGTAAATAAAAAATCACATTAAGGGGCGGTCTTTCAATCTCCTAATATATGTATCCTCCTATTATTTTCTATGGCAACCTTTGTCAATACAATTGTTTCCATAGACTATACCAAGGTATCTTAACTCTCCTAGGTAGGCTAGCTTACTGGGGTAATGAGAAGCGCGGCGAGGGACGCGTGCGGTCGGAGGGGAGGTATGGCTACGTCACAAGTGGAATCTGTCATCTGTCATCATTCGGTCAGAAAGTTTCTTAGAGAAACAACGTGCCGATAAACGCCGTTTTGGTTGTTTAGAGTGAAATAGGTAGAGTTTAATATTTTTGTAGTAATTTGCTGTACAAAAGGTTCGAGAAAAACAGAAAGGTAAATTTATTTGAAAACATCCGATTTAATTATATTTTAATACATTGTGCATTGTGTAGGTACATTAATTATTACAGGAAATTATATGTCGTGCAGTTAGCTCAACTCAGGGCTATTTATTTTTCCATAATCCCTGATTCAACTATTCAAGATGCCGGAAAGCTGCGCCGTGGGTCTTTGTAAAAACATCGCTAAAAAAAACCAAAATATTCATTTTTTTTGCTTCCCTAAGGGCAAGTCTTTTAGAAATATATGGGTGGAGCGATGCTTTAGGAAGCACAAATTTAACACAGAAACAAGTCGTGTGTGTTATTATTACCATTATTATTTAACTTAGATACGTACGTAACATTAGGCGATTCACACATCTACAGCCCTTATTGTATTCAAATTTTTCAAAGTTAGCATTAATTTGACCAAAAACAATATAAAAGTAGACTTGATTATCTTTGATTTCCGACAAACAATACAACGGCTGAACGGGGTGCTTTCCACTTGTGACGTCACGCAGGCGACGTGCAAAATCTAGCCTACCTAGGAGAGTTAAGATACCTTGGTTGGACTATACCACTCACATTTTGCTTAACCAATCAGATTGATCGATTTCCTTAGCAACAACCAATAAAAACTATTTTCAAGTGAAAAAATCACACGTGCGTTTTAATAAGTGAAAAAACCACGCGTGGTTTTTTCACTTGCGTATTTTAAATAAGTGAAAACAATTCATAAATAGTAATTAACTGTTCGTGATATAGTCTTAACGAATACAACGCGTGATCCGATTTTCCTATGATAAATTTGGATCGGATAATTAAAGGTGGATTTACGTTGGACGATATTTTATAATTCTCGTCCGATGTGTCCGAGACGAGACTGTCCGATACGATAAAAAATCGTTGCAGCCAATCAGAAACGACGATGGGTCCGATATTCTCGGACGCATCGTCCGAAAATAAAAGTTTGTTCCTGGCAAACTTTTTATCGTTTGTCTCGGTTGTACCGTCCGAGATTCTGATGCGCGTGCATCTAAGCGCGACGTTTTTAGGCGTGCAAACAGAAACGAGTCAAATCTTATTGCCATTAGCATACCCAGACGAGAACTTTTAATAAATTAAAATTATCTAACGGGTATGGTCTGCCTGAAATAAATCTCTAGATTATTTGTCGAAAGAATTTAGTTGTAAAATTATAGCAATAATACGGGATGGTAAAAATTAAGGGTAACAAATTTCCAGAGGAAGTAGTATGAACCAAAAGGAGTGCAGAAATCTTAATACAAACGACCCATTTTGAAGAGGTTGGCAGTTTTATGTTAGGTTCCGCTGGGAAAAATGTTTCTGAAAATGTACAGCATCCTAATTTTGAAAACATACATACTACAGAACACAATATACTTTCATTTCAGAGGTTCATATATTTTAGAGCATTCTTTTCTCATATTTAACACGCAAATATGTTATAATAAATATATTAATAAACAAAATCTACTAAAAAGAACAAAGATCCTCACAGACAATAGGTATATTGTTACCTGTACAAACTAGCAATGATAATAATAAATTGTTAAACGAAAATCACGTATATTGGGCTTCCAATAAATCTGGCTATTAATTTTAACACGTAACATAAAATTATTAAAGAAATTACACATGTATTTCCTTAACTGTCACTTGTCATTTGAACTGATGGAATTTGTCGGAACGGAATCGGACAGAAAAATATCGGCCAGCGTAAATACGATTTGCTGTTTATCGGACGCATCGTATAGTCTCGTCTCGGACACATCGGACGAGAATTATAAAATATCGTCCAACGTAAATCCACCTTAATTCGTGCTAGTTAATTTTGGAAAATTTCACGAGCCCGTCAGGGCGAGTGAAATTGTCAAATTAACTAGCACTCATAAACTATCCGATCCAAATTTATCGGAAAAACGGCATCACTTGTTATATTACTGTTGAAAATATTTGCCAAACAGCTTATTATGAGGTTTATTAGGAGATTGAAAGACCGGCCCTAAGAGTAACAATACATGTCTGGGCAATTCTTGGTGGGTAGTAGCGGCTCGTTAAATTTCAGGATAAAAAACTGCTCTAACAAGCGGAAATTCAGAATATGCTCTTTGTAGACTTCTGTGTTAAAACGTGTTTGTAATTGTTTATCAGTTTCAGTGATCAGTGTTGTACATTCTCTGAACTTTTTTGATTTTTGAACTTTTTTGATTTTATTCAAAATGTCTAAACATCTTAGTGGAGCTGCTAAACGAAAGAAAAAAAATAAGTTATTAAAAGAAAGGGTAGCTTTATCAAAGCTGGACACGTATTTGTCTGCCGGTCCTCGACCAAATATTCAAATTTAGGGAAAAGAGAAATCAGATCGCAGTCAAAACCATCCATCGACATCTGTTGTCAATTATATCGAGGTTGAAGAAGAAGAAAACGGTTTAAGGTCGGACGTTAATATTGTTTGTCCTGAATTAAAGTTATTAAAAAAAGTTGGATGAAAATCAACCAAGTATATAAGGGCCGGTTGCGCAAAGCTTTCGTTAAATTAACGAATGATCAAAGTTGACAAAAGAGCATCATTTTTTGTTTACTAACGTGTTATTTGCCATATGCATTAGAATTTTGATTCAATTTTGTTCACTTTAACGAATGGTTAATTTGACCAAGCTGTTAAATCATGTTTGTACAACCCATCTAGCGTCTACAAAGTTAACATTTTGAAGATACGTCGGCAAATAGACCAATTCTTTTAACAACTACAGACAAAGCAAATTTTAAGAGAGAATTAACAAAAGAAGACAAATATTTTATCATATCAAATAGTCCTTGGTAGCCAGATGGCTCATATCCAAAAAGCAAAAATAACAAAAGTTTTTCAAATACTTTTTATATAATGTATAATAAGATAAAATCAAAATCTGGTATGGAATTCGTACTTTCATGGTTGTGTTACTTAAAACAACTAGATGCTGATGCTGCTTATTATGAACCATGCTGGCTTTTTGGAGATCTATCCACACTCAAAGTCAAGGTTTCTTGGACTAGTGGATTTTGTCATTGGAATCATCTTTTCCAAGCAATAACAAGGCACGAAAATTCCAAATGGCATCACCAGTCGTGTATGGTTTATAAACAGTGGAAGCTGCACGGGACTGTAGATGAAGACTTGGAAAAACAAACACGTCAGGGAGCTTCTTTTTGGCGAAAAGTGTTAGAAAGAATTATTAATGTTACTCTAACTTTAGCTATATCAAATTTATCATTTAGAGGACATAGAGAATCTATTAAAAACATAGAAAGCTGAGAATTATTTAAATATTATTAATCTTCTTGCAAAATATGACCCTATATTAAATGAAACGACAAAAACAAAAAAATATTTGAACCCACAAATGCAAAACGAAATAATAGCCACTGAAACAAAATCTTTACTGATTAACTTAATCAAAAATGTAACACATTTTTCAATCATTATTGATATAACACAAGACATCTCTAAGCTTAATCAAATAAGTTTCATTTTTAGAATAGTTAACAGTTAACATTAATAAAGATGAGAACATGAAAGTTAAAGTTGAAGAGTTATTTTTAGGGTTTGAGACAGTGGATGGTCAAACTGCTGAAGAACTTGAAAAGAAATTGATCCATCACATAGAATCATTAGGTTTGGATATTAACTACTTGAAAGGTCAAGGTTACGATGATGCCGTTAATATGAGTGATATATTATATAGTGCCACAAGCTAGAATTTTGGAAAAGCAGCGCATAATTTAGATACAGGTACAACCTTTCCTAGTTCTGGGGCCAAATTATCATTCTGCCTCCGAGTCAAGGGCGGGATGAAATTATTAAATAAAATAAATTAATATCAAACAAGGTGGTCTTCACGAAATGATGCTTTATATTCACGTATCATTACACAGAAGTTTTAAAAGCTCTTACCTACTAAAATTATATTAACTTCCAACAAAGCAACAGATAAAAAAGAAGCAATAGGTTTAAAAAAATATTATGAAAAATTTTGAACTGTATTAATAATTAATTTGGAATCAGCAATTTTTAATGAATTGAATGCAGTTTCAAAAATGTGTCAAAATGTGAAGACTGATATTTCAAAAGCTAATGAATTGTTAATTGTTGCTTATAAAAACATAAAAAAGCTTAGAAATAATTACGAACAACTTAAAACAGAAGCTATGTTGTTGGCGAAAAATTAAAAAATGAAGCATAACTCCAGAATTTGAAAATAAACGGCTAAGAAAAATTAAAAAACCACGGTGAATTAGCTCAAGATGGACGATTAGAAGGAGCTGAAATAAAATTTAAAATCACTATGCTACTTTGGATGTTAATTTAGCTCAACTAAAGCATAGATTTAAAGGTATGAATAATACCTATATCAAATATACAATGTGATTTTTTAAAAACTCAATTGCAGCAGGCCGTTTCTGACTTAATACAGACAGTTCTAAGGTTATTAAGACAGAATACGGCCTGCTGCAATTGAGTTTTTAAAAAATCACATTGTATTTTCCCCCATATTGTTGCAATCATTAAAAACTGAAATGACAACTAATGAAATAATCGAATCTTCTAAAAAACTTGTAATGCAATATCCTGAAGATCTTACTAACAATTTTTGTCAACAATTTCTTTCTTTTAGAGTCACATTTAGGGATAAAATTAATGAAGTTACAAACTTAACAAAATTTTTAACAAAAATTCGAAAGAAATATGAAATTTTAGTTCCTTCCTTTTCAGAAAGATGTACAGCAATTATTACATACTTAACAATTTCTGTTTCAGTTGCTACTGCAGCGCGTTCATTTTTAAAATTAAAATTGATTAAAACATATTTACGCAGTACTATCTAGGTTTAATTCATTAGCAATTCTTTCAATTTAAAACGGTTACGCTAGGCAGTGATCGCCAAAGTGGTCGATATCGACCCCCAGGGGACGATATAACATTGCTAGGGGTTGATTCGGACTCAGGGGCCGATTGGGGGTCGATAGAAAAATACAAGATATCATTGTACGAGTAATATTTAATTCGGTTAACTTGGATTACCTCCATGCTGAATGACCGTGACAGTGAGAAGAATAGGACCTGTAAGATGGAGCAAGGCCATGAAAATAGTTACGAAGGGCAATCAAGTAATCAAGCCAAAATGGCGTATTTACCAATAAACGAATGTCGGTGGTTCGCTTCTGGCCGGCGCGGCGGGAGCGAGTTTGCAACACGTGCGTAGTTGCTTATTTACTTATACTTACACGTATTCGATCGCAGTCTCATTTTTGCGCATCGACATACAATTGAGCGTTAATGTTCTAAAATTCATACATATTGTATTTCCATCGCCATTCATTCACAAACTAAACTTCTCTATGTTGAAGAATTGAGTAATTATAAAATAAACAATATAAAAACTCACATAAGCACCTTTTTTGCTTGTCTTATTATAATTACGTAATAGTAAAAAAAGGCGATCGTGGTTCAGTTGGTTCAGCGTGCGTCTGACCACTGAGATGGCCCGGGCACCCGGGTTCGATTCTCGGAGTCACATATAGTTATACCGAAAATACCCGGCCGCTTCCCTCGGAAGGCAATTGTCACGTGCCAATCCTGCACTACGACATTAATAAATGGGGTATGATAGAATCCCTTAAGCGCGCGACTAGCTAAACAGTAAAGATGGGGGGTTCGAAACGGTAGAAGACCCTTCAATTAAGGGTAGTTGTAATAGGGATGGAAATTGTTGAGCGCCACTATGATATTAAAACCACCCTAAGATCTAAAAGAAGGAAACCCATCATAGAAGATTCCCAAGGGCTCGGAGAAGGGGGTCGTCGTAGCTGCACGCTACTGCAAGATGTGACTTACCTTGCTACTAAAAATAACTGTACTTGACTGCAAAACTCAAACTTGTAAGCAGGCTATACACTTTACACATAAATCTTTAACAAAACCCTGAAACACAATAATTAATATCGGGAAACACTGAACACAAATAACAAGGCCAACTAAATTGACAATGAAATATTTAATGAATCAAAAGACACAAAAATGAATACGAAGAAATTTAAAAAAAGGCAATCAAAAATGTTACGTTAAAAACAAATCATAAAAATTACACTTACTTTAGGGGAACGAGAATTGAGGGTACTACTTTTACTTTAAGTACTGCAAATCAATGACAAGCTTAGCCCCTCAATCCCAAACAAAATATAGGAAACATAAACATTAAAATATCAATTTAACAATTCAATAACCACCGATAAAATTTACACACATGCAACACAATACAAAATAATATCTTAAACTTGACTTAAACTTCAATCTGAACACAAATGAACGTTACTTGAACACAAAAGTTTTTGTTTGACACTCGTGTCCTATGTTACCATAAATGTTTTTGTTCAAACACAAAACTGCTAAAGCAAACTGGTCAACTGAATGCCGGCGACCCTCGATCTTTACTACTGTGAGTGTTAAATTCGCCCAAAGCGTCTCACAAAGCCTCCTTACATGCCGCCGGATCAAGCAGATTGATCGGCCATCGACTACTTTAAATTACCAGTTGCACACAAAATGACAAATACAAAAAGGTGGTACTCAATAAACTTCCAACGACTGAATTAAATAACACTAGAATGACTAGAAAAGCCTGCCAACAAGAGGCAATATTCACTTGAAAACACAAGCGGCAAAGCAGATGCAGCGAAAAGATGTTAAAAGGTTTACCTGGCGAGATGTTCTTAGAATCGCCGGGGAGTACGGGGGCGGACGTTTAAAGGTGGCTAACAACAACTAAAGAGATGGTGTCCTTACTCCGAAAGGCAAGATGACAACGAAGACTATTCCAGAAGCTCTAGGGAGTTTTCTTGACCCAATATACATGTATATTGAATTTGTGTGAAGACGATACTTCCAACTTTCACATTCACAACACTTACACACGACTATCTAATTCCGAAATTATATGGCCTTTCTTGGGATTATCCGGATTCTACCGTAATATAGCTTAGCGAAGCTACCAAAGAAACGAAAAACCTTCTCAGTAGTATAAGGACCCACGCTGGAAACGATAAGCTTGCACACCCGTCTTATTTAAGCCAAAACGTCCAACATTGTGGAGAGATTGCCGCGTACTGAGGGGTCGGGGTGTAGAAACAAACGGAAGGTGTTGCTGACATGGCCTCGCGTGAAGGTGGGATTCCCCGAAACATATCACCAGGAGCCGTATCAACTGGAATAAGATGAGATCATACGTTGACAAATTACGCGTGAATTCACCTTGGGATTTGAACAAAGGAACCTTTTACAAAAACGAAACATACTGAAATGAAAAATTTCGTAGAACTGCAAAGAAAGACGTGCCGATTTAGGCTTAACTTTTCGTGTCCTCCAGACTTAACGAATTTAAACTGTAGCAAAAATAAACTAATTGACAGGGAATCAAAATCAAAGGACAGGACTCAAGAATTTACCACAAATTTAAAATGACTCCAAACTTCCCAAATAACAAGGAATTACAAAACCACGTGACACAATGGCAAACCACCGAGGTGTATTCTGCCTAATAAAGTCCTCCCTGGAGTAGAAGTGCAAGTACTTCCATGGTTCGGAGCCCACGTTAAGCTGTAGGTCCCCTATGTCTGTAGGCTACTTGACACGCACACCACAGGCATATGGACATATGGAGGGAGGATCCGGCAACGCCCTGTAAAGGTGTAAAAATGCATTCAGACTCAGAAATTTTGTCCGGAAAGTTGACGGAGAAATTTAAACGAACCAATCAGGAGGTGTGTAGAATTTGGAGGAGGTGTGTAGAACTTGAATCCAAATTCTACACACCTTCTGATTGGTTCGTTTAAATTTCTCCGTCAACTTTCCGGACAAAATTTCTGAGTCCGAATACACCTTAAAGGGGTCGACGGCCATAGACGTTTGGCGACCCCTGTGCTAGGGCTTTAAATATCGAACAAATTGTGGATGTATTTACCAACAAAAAAGCACGGTGAAATAAATTTTGATTTGCAATTTTATTTCCTTATAATTTTAATTTTAATATGTAATCTGTCTAAATGTATCTAATAAATTTGTTCATAATATACGGAAAAAATAAAATATATAAATGGGGCCTTTAGCATTTAATTAACACGGGCCTATTTGAGTAGCGCTACGCCGTTGACTACAGTAGCATACCTACGGTGGGGCTAGAGGGGCAGTCTGCCCCCCCCCCCCCCGCCTTCTTCCTTTTGGCGGCTTCGGCGCCGTGCATTTTTTTGATATTTTATTTTTCAATTCAACCAAAATAAAAAATATAATTATTCTTATTAGGTACATAATTCTATAGACGTGATAAAATCAAAATGGCACAGTGAGCAAGATCTTTATGTTCCTTATAACAACCGAACCCCCTGTCTGCATTCATTTTACATATTCTTAAATAGTGGCGGTGTGGCCCCTTTAATTTTCTATACAAAGAAATAATTATCTAGAAGCCTGCCGATGCCGTTGGCAGCTGTAATTTTTGTCCTTTGTCATCATATCGTCTTTCCCGGTAATATTTATAAAAAACTACATTATTTACGATTTACGTCGCGGCGGCAAACAACCCCTTTTTTTAAGTGCAACTTGATTTTTATAAAAGAGCCGCCGATCGGCCGATCCGTTAAAATACAAACATATTGTATAAAAAATTAAAAAGAATAGAGCAGTGTTCTATTTTTCATTTCGACAATTTGCGGTTTGATATTGTAGGTAGAGTAAAGATTTGCTTATATTATGTTCCGTGCTTAGAACGTATTTTAAATTGTTTTAACTGAACTAGAACTAATATATTTAAAAAAAAACAAAAAAAACGTTGTTCAAGTGCAAAAAATAGACAAAAAAATATGCTACTAAAATTAGCCCAAACTAAAATTTTCGCCTGTCATTTTTTTCCTATAATATCTAAGGGTCCTAAGGCGCCTTCAAGACATATTGCCCCCTCCGCCTCCCAAAGATAGGTACGCCACTGGCTGGCTAATACTGTTACCACCTGTTACCATAATATAATATGCACTTTAAGAACTTTTACATGACCTTCCTATATTATCCCTCAAATAGTTTACAAATTTACACAGCATCATTAAATTAGTCGAGTTAAGTAATGTAAACACACAGATTGCATCCTTTTCTATGCTACATCTAGGAATTCTATTTATAGAGCCGGTAACCCACTGAAACATTTTCTTTGCTCCACTTCCGTGAAAGTGTAAGATTATCTCTACATTTTGTGGCTTATTATTCTTTCTTACTTTTACATTTTTTGCTATAAACGTCTTACAACAAAAAAATCACAAGAATAATTCAAAACTTAAGTAATAATCTTTATAATTGAGATGAATTATTAATCAATTACGTAAGTAAATATTCTAGATTAGTTAGTTAAAATATTTTAAATTCAGAAGTAGGTACTCGTTAAACTAATAATAAATTATTTTAGTCTTTTATTAAATATTTGAGCTAACATTTTACTTTTAAAAACTAAAAATAACAGCTTTCACGGATTTAACAGGTTGTGTTTTTATACATAGGCTATCATTACCTTTTTCATTAGTCATTATTATAAGAAAAGTAATAGTTAATAACCACTTTAATAACCATCAATTATTACATAACACAGACAAACAGAAAAATTACCAGAATTTCCGGACTTTCCGCATTGATAATATTGTATCTTTGTATTGTATGCAAAGCATATTTTTCAAATAACTTTACCTACAATACCCAACGTTTTTAGCTAAGATTTACAAAGAAGAAAGTAGCACCAAGGCATTAATAAGAAAGATAATTATTAATGGGTCACTAACTGTAAGAAAATTAATGATGTACTGTTACAACATGAGTCACAATGACTGGCAGACTGTAATTTACTCATTTCGTAACTAGAAAGTATGTTGGACTTTCATAAATCATACCCACCGTTGGTTCTGAAAAATAAGCATTAGTTATTTAAAACTTCAGTGTATCAATACAAATTTAAAAACATTTGTTATATTATTTGAATTTAAAGGTCAAACTCATTTAACAAACCACAATTACATTTAATTCCCCTTGCAAAAGTGTTGTCGGCAATAGTAACATCGTAGTTAATTTAATCAGTTTGTGACGTACCCACTCTATCACTGAAACAACGGCTTCTATGTAAGTTGCAAAATTGGTTAATATATCTTAAAAAGACAAAGTTTTTTTTCAGCAGATATTATGGATAGTAAAATTTTAATAAAAAGTTTCAATGAGTTATTACTACCATCTCTCGATAAAAACATAACGATAAAACAATTTACAACAAAATCACTAACAGCACCTGGAGAAAATTATGGTAGCTTAATATTAAAAGTTGAAGTTGAAGTACAAGAAAATGGTACAAATAAAGAAGATACTTTACATTTAGTGGCGAAAATGTGTCCACCCAACGAATGGATTAAAAAAATGTTTAACATTCCTGTGTCTTTCAAAAAAGAAATAGCAGTATATAAAACTATTATGCCTACCTTAAAGTCATTTCAACAACAACATGGTGTTCCAAATGTTATTTCGTATTTTCCTGAATGTTATGGAGCACGTATTAGCTTGGATCCTAAGTCAAATACAGTCGATGATGATGCAGTTTTATTACTGGAAAATTTAATATCCACCGGTTATGAAGTTGTCGACCGTATGAAAGGATTCAATTTGGAAACAACAGAATTGATAATAAAGGATTTGGCAACTTTTCATGCCATTCCTATAGCAATAAAATTATTAAAACCTGACTTATTTAACAAAAATATATTACCATATTTGGATAGAGTAAGATCATTCGATTGTATATCCGAAGATGCAGAACAAGCCATGTTCGATACAGTTTTAAATACGGCTAAACTTAATCAGGAATGTATACCACATATAGAAAATGTTGAAAAAGCATTAAAATTAGGTTTAAATTTAATGAAAAATCGACCAGCACCACGTGAACCTTTTGCAACTATTAATCACAATGACTATTGGGTGAATAACACTATGTTAAAATTTATTAATGGAAAACCTGTACATAATAAAATTGTTGATTTTCAGTTAATAGATTATGGATCTCCTGCTAATGATCTTCTTTTTTTCTTATTTAGCAGTGTACAAAAACAAGTCCTAGATTTATATTATGATAATTTGATAAAATTATATTACGATGCGTTCATTATGACTCTCAACGATTTAAGGTGCAATACAGATCCTTTTACTTTCGAACTATTTTTAAAAGAAATTGATGATGTAGCAACTATACAATTTTTCCATGTTATGGTAATGTTACGCCCTATATTCATGAAAAAAGATAAAGCTAAAGAATTATCTGAACTAACAGAAATGGATTTAATGACGGAAGATACTTTATCGGATGAATATCGACAAAAAGTACCAGAAACGGTATTTCATTTTATTAAGAAAAAATGGGTTTAATACATAAGATTTAATGTTTAACTATCATAAAATGTACACTACTTCAAACATAAGCAATTAGTATTATTTTATACAACTATTTGCCCTGTAAAATAAATTATAGATATCTAACAAGGTTTTAAATGACTGATTAAAACGGTATTACAACACATTTAAATGCAATTGGCAAATCATCATGTGGCAATTATTAACTTGTACCTATAACATTTTAATAAATATGTTTGTATGAATTGTTTAATTACTTGACTTACAAGCCGAATACTTCCTATTATTACTGAAAGAACTTACCTAATATCCGAATCACAAGAGATGACCCCTGCCTCATCACACGCTGAATTTAGTAACGACAAACACGCGTGTACATTTGTTCACAAACCCTATGCACACGACAAGGATAGCATTGCAATAAGCCTGTGTTATGTTTAAAGTGCTTATCTGACTAGAGTAGTTTAAGTCAAATGCGCGTGTCATTACTAAAACGTCAAACTGTCAAATTATTAATACATTTACATTATTTTATTTTATTAGTTATCTAAATTCCTATGTTCATTGGAATTCGTTTATGTGGTACGTATTTGTATTGTGAAGTTTAGATAAATGAACATTTAATTTGGTTTATTGCGTTGCAGAAGAAACACAGTTGTACATTTATTGGTTAGATTATTATATATCATTTGAAATTTTTAATTGGTAAATAATGTAAGTTGCATCTAACCTTGGTCATTATAAAAGTAAATAAACGCAAATAAGTAAAACAGTACAATAGAAAACGGATTTTTAAATTTCTTAATCAAAGGAAAATAATTTTAAGGTTAAATTCGTATTGAAAGTACTTGACAGCTGTTTGTTTTCCGGTTAAAGCGCCAATCATAATTGCTTGAGAGTACAACTGATGCTAATTTGACTAGCAAGTAAAATCTTACTTCATACGGATAGCATTGATGAGGCAGGGTTCATCTCCCGTGGTTCCGATATTACATACATAAACATTTTGTAATGAGTTTAACAGCAAACCTTCAATTTACCACAGTTTTAGGCTTTAATATATAAAGATATGTATTAAACGAAATGCTTCAATGTGCAATTTTAGTATTTAAAATATTTGTTAACATTTTTTAATATCTAAATAGATAACCATAATTTTTAATTCGTTGATTATAAAAATCTATCAAATTATATAATAAATAATTCAGCAAACTTTTACCTTAACTCGTTTAAAACATTTAAAAATTGATAACGAAACACTATAAATAATGAAGAAAGGCTATGTTGGCAAAAAAAAAAAACTAGCAGTTGTAGATCTAGTTACCTTTGTTTTTAGTAGATCATACGATTCAGAAATGTAGTTCAAATAAACGACTTTACTGGAATGACATTTATCAAGGTTAAAAAAATAAACACTCTCAAAATGGCTGCGGTAGTAAAGAGAGGAATAAATAGAGCATAAAATATGTGTGTTTGCTACACAGCTGTTAATATTCATAAGTACAAAAAATTGTAATGATCTTGCTATCTGAATGTGATACAACCTGCACAACCATAGAAGTTTCATAGTTTTTCACTTTTAAGGTTAAGTTACAATTATTTTTGAAAATGAGCAGATTTGCAGATTATTTTATAATTTGTGGTCTGGATTTTAATTCTGGCTTAGAACCAGACAGATATTCTGGTAAGTTGATCCATATGGTTCGATAAATTAACAACTCTTACATAATTGTTATTGTATTTTTTTATTGTAGGAGATAACCTGCACGCTTCACCTCTTGAACGTTCATATAAAAGTAAGGCACTGGCTCATTATCCAGAAAATGTGCCTACTAATCCATTTGATGCATCTGCAGTTTGCATGGTAAAATGATGTCGCATTCTATTTAAAAAAAAATTAACTTTATTGATTACAGCTTTGTCTTCCAAGTGGTTTAAAATTTCGTACACAAAAACACTCAGTTACTCAGGCTCCTAATTTTCACTCATTCCTAATTACTCGTGAAGATGGTAAACGTTGTTATGGTTTTAGTTTAGTATTTTATGAGGAAGTTCGAAATCGTGATATTTGCAATGCAATGCAGACATTACAGGTATAATACCTATTAATTGACTTAAGTTTTTAAACATTCAAAACTCTTTTCTAGGCGATGTATGTAACGGAGCTGTCGAGTTGTTTAAAAGTTAAAGCAGTTCAAGGCATACAAATGCAAGGTCCACAGACTCGTTCTTTACCAAAACATTTTAAATTAAGTACTCCTAGTCCTGGTGGTGCAGCTCTCACTTATTATGATATATCGAAAGATAAACTATTCGTGTCAAAGAGTATTGGAATTATAACACAAATACCTTACGTTCATTCAACTAAAATATTTTTAGAAAATCTGTATAGGTAAACTTATTTACTTTAAAATATATACGCTTCGCTTGATTTTATAGTTTTTACAGGTGCATTCCTAAACGACCAACGCCCTCAAATAGTCTCAGCATCGACAGCTATGTATTTAACATTTTATACGAAGTAAGTTTTGACGAACTTTTGGTTAGATTTTGTTAATGCAATCTTGTTAAAACATGTAGGTACAGTTACCGACACCCGGAAAAAGCATTTTGGTGCATCTACCACCGTCGGATCCTCATCTGCCCCTAACAAGTGTAATATTGCAGTGTCCTGTATTTCCATTAGAACTACCTCATTTTGATTATCCTTTGAGATATATGTTCCTATGGCTTGGTGTAGATATCGTAGTACAACTTTTTACTTGCCTCCTTTTAGAAAATCAAGTTCTTTTAAGAAGCGCAGGTAAATACTTTAATTGTTAATTCAAAAATAGCACAGCCCGATAGTTTTTAAACGATTTTCTTGCACTTGCAATATTCACAAGAATTTAGATTAATAAGTGAATTTTTTTGCGTAGATTGCCAAAGACTTATGATAGTAGCTGAAGGCGTAACAGCTTTGTTATTTCCTTTCACTTGGCCTCACGTATACGTGCCAATATTACCTGCATCCTTAGAACATTTTTTAGATGCTCCTGTCCCTTTTTTAATGGGTAAGTAGGCAACAGATTATCATCAATCTACTCTTAGATAAATTTAGCAACAACAGGTTATGTCAATAATTTTAACGTATATTTTAGGCCTTCATGCTTCAACAGATAACATAAAAATGGCATCCGAAGCTAGCTTATGTTACGTGGATGTAGATAAATGTAAAGTACAGCTGCCTGAAGAAATGGCTGCTTTTCCACATCTTGACGCATTTAATGCAGAAATTTGGGCTGCATTAGATAAACATTCGATCCATGTACCGAACGCTGAAAGTAATCGATCATGGCAGGTACTTACTTGCATTATTTAAACAGCAATGCAAATATATTTTTTATTTCCGCGTACACAGGAAATGATGTCGAGAAGTTGTACTTTGCCTGGTCGACCCCAAAATAGACGAAAACTATCCATACATGATACATTAGAATGTGATCGGCCACCATCGCCCCCGGGTTCTGCTCGATCCGAAGCGTTACAAAGAATAGCAGATATAGTAAGACGTACTGGTGTTACGCTTGACCAAAACGAAACTATACAACCGGCAGATTCTTATGTAGAAGATCTCAGGTTTAATAATAGTATACGAGAAATTTTCTTGAACAGATTCGTACACATTTTTCAAACTTACGAGAATTTTATTATTCTACCAAGTCAGGTAATATATTGTTTCTACTGTCAATGTATTTTTTTACAACTTGTTTTTTCATAAATTTCAGCAAGATAAAGATGATTGGTTTAATAACAGGGATTCGGTTCAAAATTTCGACAAAGCTTCATTCTTATCTGATCAACCAGAACAACACAGATTATTTCTTTGGCGATTTTTAGAAACGCAAATGTTTGCAACTTTAATCGACAATAAAATACTGTCCATATGGGGTGAAATTGACAATAATCTAATTATATTTGATAACAGAATAAAGTATCTAAAACAACGCTACGGTGGTGAAAATTTAATGAGATCGTTAACATACGAACCCTGTACCAGTGCACATGAAACACAAAAATTATTAGATTATCGCATGGCAAATCCTGATTTTGAATCCCCAACGCCTAGGGAAATATTAAATGTAAAGCCAAACGTTTCTAGGTATTTTCCGTTGTTAGATAAAGAAATGCTAAATAAGACTCCGGTTGTAAATAAAGGTAGTATTCCTCGAGCTAGTGCACTCAAAAAGGGGCCAAATTTTGGTGCAAAAAGCAGTACTATAAACATTGACAAATCTACAAAAACTAATAATCAGGATGTTTCACCGGCATTACTTGCTCAGGCGAATTGGACTTTTGTGGAAAAATTATTGAAAGTAAATTGTGGAGTTGTTATATTTATTTTTGTTTCTGATTTGGTTTTTTTTTATAGGACTGTAAATCGAAAACGAAACGAATGTTACTTGCTAAATTAGGTGCTGAAGGAGTGACTTTATCAAGTAATAATGCAGCTGATAATTCTGGTGCTGTGGAAGAAAGCACTTTGGTAGCTTCATTGTGTGATTTTCTAGAAAGAGTTTGGTCACATGGTTTGCAGCGTAAACGAGGAAAATCAGCATTATGGTCGTATTTATTGGCATACCAGGAGCAACATCAACATACCAATAAGATCGATAACCAGTATCTATCACCAGGTAATATGTTCAATACTTCAAGGGTACAGTGGCGGCTTGTCTAATGACGCAGGTGAAGCGCTGCTTCACCAATATTTTTCGGTTAATATTTTTTTTTATTCAAAATCCAAAATCATTTTAATTTTTTTCATTTTCATTAATTTAGTTGTTTAGTATGTCGCATGCAGCAAGCCCCTGCAGGTTATGCCGCTCCGCAGTATATACTGCAGACCACAAGCTTTCAACTGAAGCAGGTTCGTTTACACAGGAATACTGCGTCAATTTTCGTATGTTTGCGTACGTGCCGTTACCATGTCAACGGCACGCTTGCAAATGAATTTGACAGATAAGTGAAATCTGCGTCACTCGCAACTTGCTGGTTTCGGTTATAATTTCATAAGTAAACTGAAGTAACAATACAAGTTAGTGAGGCACCATTTTTTCTTTTTTTTGTTTATACTTTATAGACTTCCTTGGAGTAGTGGATTATTTTTTCACGTTTTTTGGTAAGTGGATTTGATTTTCGTGTTTATTATTACCCCTAATTTCTTTAAAATGATTGCTCTTAATACACCTTTAAAAGAATAATTCCAAAATACATCTATATTTTTAGTTTTACATTAAGCGAACCCGGGTTCCATCAAAATTTCAAGTTGTAAAAAGCAAACGACCTTGAACTTTGAGAAAATGCAACCGGGATGCTGCCCCTGCAGCTCGACCCCCAAAGGGGTGAGGGGGGACGTAATAATCTGCTTTACCCATTCCTAAAGTCACGAGCCGCCACTGCAAGACTATTAGTTAGAATAGCTTTATTAACAAACTTCCAAATTTTTTTTTATTATTTCGTTAAATACCATTAGGTGTTAAGGTATAATTACACTACATTTTACTTAAACACAAAATAACTTAAATGCAAATTGTGTATTTATTCCTCACTAAACTTTTCTGGCCCATTCTTTTTTGTTCCTTGCTAGTCTTTTCCCATCACTCCGTCATTCTTTTACCATTTAATGTGTCTTGTATTTGTCTGTCCCACGTCCTTATTGGTTTCCCTCTTGTTCTTTTTTATTGTGGTCTTGCTTGCCATGTTTTATTAGTTGTCCTTTCCTCTCCCATTTTCAGTATGTGGCTGAACTACATATGTAATTTAATTGCTGGCGTCGGATCTTTTCACTTACTGGCTCTACTTACAGTTCTTCTCTTATTATTATTCTACTATTTCTTATTTTGTCTCTTCTTGTTATCCCTATTACTCCTCTCAAGTGTCTCATTTCTACTGCCTGGATTCTACTTTCCATTCGATTGGTTAATGCCAAGCTTTCACTCCCATACAGTAGTGTGGATTGAAAGATGGTTTTATAAACCATGGGTCCATGATCTTTGTTTTCGTTCTTACTTTTTCTTATAAATGTGTTATTTAAAGCAAAATATAGTTTAACTGCCCCATTCAATCTATCATTTAATTCCACAACTATTTTCCACCTTTTTGTATTTTTACGCCAAAGTATTTAAATGTAATTATATAATATAGTGCAGGGGCGTATGTAATTCCGTGGGATTTTTTATGAAGGAATAGTAAGACTATATGGGATGGATAGCTCATGAACCATGCAATCACATATTACCAGGTGTTTTGCCCGATTTTGTGGCAGACGGCCTGTATGCCGTCATAATTTCAAAATGGCTGCCAAAATCGACTTTAATCTATTTTTTATCTTTAACTCGTTTATCGTTGGCTCTATGCAAATTTAGCTAGGACCTTTTTTGTTCCTAATAAAATAAGGAACAAAAAAGGTTATTACAATTTTTTTGATATCTGTTACCGTTTCTGAGATATACTTTATTGGTAACAACGAAAATAATACACCATTTGATTTTTCTAGGAAACAATAATTATTATATAACGTGTACATTATTATTTTTAATATATAAACACATTATTTTTCAATTAACACTTAAATATCTTATGTAGAAAAGTTTCACAGGTCATCCTCCGAGTCCAAGGGTTGTTTTTAATTGTCTGCAAAGTCATTGTTATCGCAGATCTCTTCATCGACACTACACTTACACATTTCTGGGCACCTTAAAGACTGTACTTTACACTTGCAATTTGCCGCACACCGTCCTTTCTCACAACCACAACGTAGATTCAGTAACCATTCTGGTGCACATGGCAACGAACTCATTGCAGGATGTAGGAGAATACTGGTTACCAGACTTCTCTCATCCAAATTGTGGCGGTTCTGGGAGGTTTGGCTGATATATGGTGTTAAGGATGATCTTGTGGGGGGTAGGTTTTCACTCTGCACATCTTTTTTTGTGAACATCCACCAGCGCAATTCACCAATGTCTGATATTCTTTTCCCTGGCAGGTAAACTTGACAAATGAATTGCTCGAGTAGTGTTCATCTTCTAGTTTAAATTCTTATGGAGAATCAAGTAATGCCAAAGCATTAAGAACTTCCTTCTCTAGTGTCTGGATAGCTTTCCAAAAAGATAGTTTTAGTTTTTTTAGCCTTTATTCTTGAAGCACCCAGTAATATCACAGCCCGAAAGTGCATGAAGAGTTAACAATGCCATAACTTTTGTTGGTCCTATATTGGAACAAACAAGATTGATATCAATAAATCGTCTACTAGCACTAACGCCTGTGACACACATGCTGTCTTTTGGGAAAAGTTGCGACCACCATAGTGAAATGATAAAAACATCAGTATCTGGTGAATATATGTGGATTATTTTCAATTATTATCAATGTTCCTTCGCCATATAGAGTATCTTCCAGAAAGTCGATGTTGTCCGCAGCACAATACACAAATTTCCCTCGAGCCAACTCTGAGGGAATATAAAATCCTCGATACTCAGTCATGCGTTTTACAACGTCCATTGCTATCTGTGTCTCAAACTGAAGGATTTTGGCATATTCTATAGAAGCACCAATGCTGTGTAAAAATTGAAAGATAAATTTGCTGCGTGTTGCAGTATGCATTGTGAGCACAATTTCCAATTGCAAGGGCAGTTCGCGAGTATGCCGAATGGTGGTAGCAGTTGTTTTGGAAGCTTGACGGGGGAAAGTATTTCTTACATAAGCATTTGCGACAGTTTAAGAGCTCTGCTTGTTACAGCAGTATCGCGGTTTTCTGAAGAACTTTTCATATCTTCCCGCCCTTGGCAGCACCACTTGTAGAAAAAACCAACTTCCTCTGGAACAACTTCACCCACATTCACATCTTCAAAACTTCCAGTAAATTTAAAATTTTCGCAGTTTAGCACAACTGTTCGTAAAATCCGTGCTGCTTCAAGGAGGGTTTTCATATTATTCTCAACATCCTAAAAATATCTGCTGTTACTTTGAGTGATACTCGTTGTGGTTCATTTCGGATTGCTGAACTGAATACCAATACATTCAAGCTCTTCTTCTATAAAACTTACTTTTGATACGTTTTCGAGATTTTATGCGTCCTTCTAAACCATTTTCATTTGCAATTTTTCTGTAAAAGATCTCAATTTTTCCCATTGTTGTTACATTGCCTTCACGGAGAAAATCTCTAAGAGAGGATAAAAATTTGTTGTAAGCCGGTGATTTAGAATTATTTTCTTTTGGCGTAGGCTTAGGTCGTAAGACATTCACCACGTGCGTGTTCCAACATACTTTGTGATATGCAATATCTTTTGCATGAGGGTCTCCGGAATCTGTACAATCACTAAGACGAATTTTTAACACTTCACTGCCAGACAGTTCTACTGCGCTCTTCAAGCGGATGCCTGCTGAATTAGTTGCTACCAAATGTAACTGTTTTTTTATTCCTCTCTCTATCGCAAAAGAAACATTTTTTTCTATCATATATTGGCATTACGGATCTTGTAGTGTATCTTCGTTCTGTATCTTTTCCTTCATGAGTTGAAGTAGATGGCTTTGGGTCATGTAACTCTTTTTCAAAAAGTCTCACTTCTATCCATGTTAGCTTTATGGGTACATTTCTTATAGCAGTCAGAATGCCATGATGCTTTTTTATTCTTAAGCTCTTCAGACGATATTTAAAACATTAGCAATATTTTTTTGCTCTCTTCTTAATACACTTTAACACCGTTTTGTAACATTTTGGATTAACCAGGGGAGATTTCTTCCTTTCTTGACATAAAATGCAATAGGAGAAGTCTATTAACTTTTTTCTTTTGTGTTGATGATGGAAGTTCAATTTTGAAACTACTTTCAATATCTGGAGGCATTGACATTTTTGAAATCTGATTTCTCTTTAATTCTCCTAGTCAAATTTCTATCTTCGGTATTTTTTCACTCCTTCAATATTTGTAAATGATACCTACATATTTCAGAACCTACATTAAAAAAATAAACTAGACAAAAAAATTAGAACAGAAATTTTATTTGAATGAAAAACGTCAGAGAAAACTAAAGACCTGATTGTATCTTAGAAGCGGTAACAGATATCAAAAAATTGTAATAAGCTTTTTTGTTCCTTATTTTATTAGGAACAAAAAGAGTCGGAACTAAAGTTGCATAGAGCCAACCATAAACGAGTTGAATATAAAAAAGACATTAGCGCCCATTTTGGCGACCATCTTGAAATTACGACGTCGTACAGGCCCTCTGCCACAAAATCGGGCAAAACACCTGGTAATACGCGATTGTATGGTTCATGAGCTATCCATCCCATATAGTCATACTATTCCTTCATAAAAAATCCCACGGACTAGGAAATAATTACTTATGCCCCTGCACTAATATTCAGTTTTATTGTTATAGCTTCGTCTTTCTGTATCACCATCATTTTCGTCTTTTCTGCATTTATCTTTAAGTTTCTAAACCGTTATGCCTTATTATTCCATAGTTCTAAATTGTATTGTAGATCTTGTTTATTCGTGGCCTATATTACTACAGTCTGCTATTTCCACCAGTTCCATGTTTCTATAACCCACCTTTAGTTTCCTTACTTTCGTATTCACTTCCTTCATTATATCATCCTTTAATATATTAAATAATGCTGGGCCGAGAACTCCTCCTTGTCTGAATTCTCCTGATTATGTATTTAATACTTTATTATACATTCGTCTCCTTATCAGACTGTTCCACACTAACCTCCTTAAGGTGGATTCACACATACAAGACTGTGCGCAATCTGTGTTGTATTGCTAAAAATCACAGACAGGCCGTTTCCATTGAAATTACATTGAAAATAGTTTTTTAATTCACACTGTGCAGCGACTGTGTCGACGTCGACCGTTCGAAAAGCGATTTTTCAAGGTCGCAACACAGCACAGCTAGCGCACAGTTGGCACACAGTCTTGTATGTGTGAATTAGAAAAGGTCGCCCTACGTCGCTTGCCGGTCATATTTACTAGTTCGGCCTTTTATGTAAAGTACGAAATTTGACGCAGTCGGATTTTGTGATCACTTATCATTTGTTGTCCTATTTTAACTTTTTTAACCTGTAGTTATTTCGAATTTTTAATCTGTAATTATGAATGAAGAAAATTGATTATACTGGTTCTTGTTCTCTTGCTCTTAAAACATCGTGAATGCAGTATTTTGATTTTCTGTGTTTTTTTCTCTTCGTTTCTTTTTTATAAAGTACAAGCAGTTACAACATCCTCTTCTGTTTGATCCATTTTATTTTGATATTTTAATTGTCGATACCAACATACTTGCAAATCAGACACGACACAGTCAGTGCACGACTCTGTATGTGTGAATGTTCACGACATAGTACGGTGACGGTACAATCGGCGCACAGTCTTATATGTGAGAATCAGCCTTTAGGACACTATGAATGCTTTTTCAGTATCTATGAAGGTCACATATGTGTTATTGTTGTGTTTCTCTATTAGTTTTTTAATGAGAATATATGATCTTGTACTCCTCTTCCCTTTGTAAACCCACATTGTGCGTCTTCTAGTTACATTTCCACTATCTCTTCTTTTGTATATCTTGCCTATTATGCTTAGCATTTGATTCCTCTGTAATTTGAACAGTCTCTTTTGTAAATATTGGTAATAGGATTCCTATCTCCCAATCTTTCGGTATTTACTCCTACGCTCTTTATCATTTCTGCAGTTAATCCGTCGTGGCCTGCTGCTTTGCCTCTTTTTAGCCTTTTTATTGTCTCTGTCACTTCTTTTATTGATATATCCCGTTCACGATGATCTTCACTGTTTTCCAAGATAATGTTGTTTTCATCCTCTATTGTTATTTTCTTAGTCTGTTCTGTCATTAAGAGTTCTTCGAAATACTCCTTCCACCTCTTTATAATATTCTCGTCGTCATCTAGTGTTTGACCATCTTTATTTTTTAAGTGCTTAGCCTTTTATGTCTTCCCTTGTCGTAGGGATTTCAATACTTTATAAAACAATTTTCGATTTCCAACGCAATCTCTTTCTATCTTGTTCCCAAATTCTTCCCATGAGTTTTCTTCAATTTTACTTTATTTTTGTTCTTTCTACATATCATATTTTTCTTTTGATTTGTCTCTTTTATATTCCTTCCATCTTTGTCTCTTTGCTTTTACTTCAGTTTTTATTTCATCGTTCCACCATCTAGTTTGTTTTTTCCATTCACAGATTTTTGTAACTCCGCGCCTGCTTCTTTTGCTGCTTTTGTCAACGTTTCTTTTATATATTTGTTGACGTTCCAAATATCTATATTTTCTTCTATTTTGTCTATCTCTGTTTCTACCCTTAGGCTGTGTCTTCTTCTTTTAACTTGTACGTTTTAATTTTTTCTGTGTATATGTTTTTCTTTTCTACTGTTTTTGTTATTTGGTTATGATTTGTGTCTTCTTTTGTCGTTACTAGGTAGTGGTCTAAATATATTTCTGATCCTCTCATCACTCTTGTGTCCTTTATTTCTTTCCTATGGCTCTTGTTTACTATAATAGATCTCTCGGTTAACTGAACCCTGACTATCCGAGACTCCGGGTTAACCGAGGCAGTGTATTTAATGTATGTGTACATTTACATGCAGTATTGTTTCGTGTATTGTGTTAATAAATGACATTTACTGTCGGTCCCAATTAACTCGGATAATCGCGAGTCTACGGTACTTATAAAATTTAACTGTGACTGTGTGTGACACTCTTCATTTTAAAATTTAACAAACAAAATATCAAGTAGTAATAAATTTACTGTTTTTAGTGGAGATGTCAAGATTAGCACTTCGATTGGAAAACTGGAGTAGTCCAAGTACGGAAAACAAAAATTTAAAAACGGAACTTCCACCGTTTCCAGAATCTCTCCTTTTCGATATGGTGTAAGTATCTAATATAAAGTAAGTGGGAACTCAGACAGCTGAACCATCTCACAACTGTCCAAAATTTTAAACACATGTAAGCATATGGTAAATATCACACTAAGTAAACCAACCGCGAACAAGCACGACAGTTCTTGACCAACCAGTTTGAAATTTTAGTCTGTTGGAAATTTGATCGATTTAGTTGAAGCAATCGATGATCAAGTGAAGTTATATGTAAATTACGTTGTTAACTATATGTGTTTATTTCACACTTTTATAATAATTTTGGAATCTTTCTTCATCACTTCATAACCAAGGGCATAAAATAAAATATTCTCCCTACTGTTCTCGTGTTGAATAAATTTCACGAACATAAGTTAATTTTACTCTCTTATACAACATATACAATGCGATTTTTTAAAAACTCAATTGTAGCAGGCCGTATTCTGACTTAATACAGACAGTTCTAAGGTTATTAAGATGATGCACTATTGTCGTTCATTTTGTTGAACAATTTCTTAATACAAGTTAAACAAACAATAATTTATTTACGTTTTCTACTATTGTGGTAAGTTGGGGTTATGTTTAACACGTTCAATGCCGGCAATTATTTTGTATATGCATCTTTAGGGCCACCCTAGGGCCTAGAGCCCCGCGTCATCACATGCAGAATATCGATACCACGCACGCAACGCCGCGAAAAAACATAAACCGGAATTGTACTACACTCTAAAAAGGTTCATAGAATACGCCAGTAAAAGATACAGTGTTCAAATAGCACGCCAGCAAAATGGCATTGCATTAACTAAGCTAAAGCGCAGGACGCATACGTGTCGCCCTTGGCGCAGTAATTGAAACCTGTAAGGACGCAACGTATGCGTCCTCGGCATTCAAAGTGTTAAGATTGAATAAATACACGGCATATAATATTTTGCTCAAACAACTCGATTGTTGCTGCATGAGGTTCTTCTTCGTCTGGCTTTGTAACCCTAAAGGGGGTCATTGCCTGCCTAAAAGAGCTTTATGGCCATGCTATGTTTGGAAGGTGAGGTGGCTAATCTCATTCTTCCTTAACTTACTAAATTTGTTTTTTTTTGTTCGTCAATTGGGGTCCGGGTAATGTTTCTTGATTAGTCATCTTTACTTTCTTGATGGTTGCGTTACATTTATTGGTGTTTGTCACTATTTTATCCCAGTTCGTGATTTTCATAATTTTTATGTCTTTATACCGGGTGTCAACGAAACCTGGGGCACCCCCATAATTTTTTTATTTTTTAAGATATCCAAATGAAATTTGGTATATGTAATATACTCTTTAAATGGCATTTGTTAGCAAATTTCACTTGTGACAGTTTGTGTTTATTAAATAATAAGATAATAATTATTGTAATTTAAACTGCTTGAGAAAGTGATTTTCAACTATGGTACGTTTAACAGAAACAGAACGCATCGAAATTTTGATGATACTTGGATATGGTGAAAGAAGAAGATCCCATTTCGAGGTCCGTGATATATTTAATAGGGAACATCCCTTTGGTTCCAGCAAGATGGAGCCCCCCCCCCCCCCATTATGGCATTCATGTTAGAAATTATTTGGATACAATTTTTGAGAATAGGTTGATCGGTAGAAGGGGTAGTATCGGATGGCCAGCCCGATCGCCCAATTTGAATCCGTTGGGTTTTTTCTTGTGGGGCCATCTTAAAAGTAAAGTTTACACAAACAGGCCCAGAAATTTAGAAGAGTTAAAAATTCGTATTCGGGAAGAAATACGGGCAATACCAGCCGAAGTAATTCAGAATGTATTACAGGGATTTTCACATCGAATTGGACATTGTCAGGTGGTTAATGGCGAACAATTTGAACATCTTCTGTAATAAAGTAATGTTAAACATTATTTGTATTTGTTTTTAATAGTCATATGTTTAATTTTTGTGATAAAAGTAGGTACGTTAAATACTGGTATGAATAACATTCAACTTGATTTTTCTAGGAATTTCGCTTATGCAACCGTATGATAGTTTTAGATGGTCATAAAGAGAAAAAAAATGCTTTAAAATTTCGATCTAAAAAATATAGGTTGCTATTTAAGAAAAGTATCAATGACGTCATAGCGCAAAGGTATGACCTTGAAAAAATATTTAAAACCATCAGTTTGTGGAAAATTACTTGTTATAAAGCTTTTGTCTAAAAAACGTTTTTTCTAAAACTAATAATAAAGACTCCAGCATCGAGGTTCCTTACTTTTTAATCACCCTGTATGTACTTTGTCTATCCAGAGAGTTTTAGGTCTTCCTATACATTTTTTCCTATTATTCTCCACTCGGTTACTCATTTTGTTGTTCTGTTACTGTCCATTCTTTTAATGTGTCCAAACCACTTCAATTTTTGAGTTTTAATATATTTGATAATGTTATTGTGCTGAATCAACTCTTATACTTCTTTCTCCATCTGTTCTTTTTTGTGGTTGATCCAAATATCCCTCTCAAAAATTAACAGTTTTTCTTCTTCGTTGTTTGTCATACACCATGTTTCGCAGCTATAAATCACAGTCGGTTTTATTATCGTATTGTAAATTCGAAGTTTTAGCTTTCTACTTAGGAGTTTAGATGCTATTAATTTTTGTTCGAAGTTGAAGCCTTTGTTTATTCTGTTCGTAATTTCTTTTTTTACGTTTCCATCTGATGTTATTAATGTTCAAGATAATTCAACTAAATTGATTGTGTGATCTCCTATCTTAACACTTATTTGATTTTTTTCTTTTCTTTCTTTCTTTCTATGTAGGTAGGTATATCGTTTTTGTTTTCTGATCTTTGATTTCAAGGCCTATTTTTTAAATTTTGCTTTCAAATTCTAGGTAGTGTTTTTGGAGTGATATCATCAGCATATATTAATAGTTGGGTCTGTTGCGTTATTATGTTCCCTGTTCCATTGGTTCACCGAATTGACTGCTAAGTTAAATATAAGTGCACTCCCCTTGTCTCACTCCTACGTTGATATTAAATGGTTCTGTTCTTTCTCTTCCAATCTGTACTTGTGCTCTGATGTCTTGCATCGTTAATTTGATCAATGTTATTAGTTTAGCTGGGATTCGTGTCTCACTAAATCTCTTAATGATTATATCTCTTCGTACACTATTGAAAGCCTTTTCATAGTCAGTGAAACGACAATACATCTCTATATCGTACTCACGGCATCTTTCAATAATTTGTCTCTCATAATATAGATGTCTGCTGTCGAGAAGTTTCTTCTAAATCCTTTTTGATATTGTCCTATTATTTGTTCTCTATATGCCCCAAGTCTATTATAAATTACTGTTCAGAATATTTTGTATGTTACATTCTTGTAAATCGGCTTTATGATTCCAGTTGTCGGTTCCTCTTTCCACACATAATTTATTATTTCATATGTGTCTTTTCATAATTTATGTCCTCCTTTCTTCAAAAGTTCTCCATTTATTCTGTCATTGCCTGGTGCTTTATTACTTCTTGTCAGTGGCGTACCTACGGGGGGGCTAGGGGGGGCAGTCTGCCCCCTCCGCCTTCTTCCTTTTAGCGCCTTCGGCGCCGTGCATTTTGTTGATATTTTATTTTTTAATTAACCAAAACAAAAAATATGGTTATTCTTATTACATAATTCTATAGACGTGATAAAATCAAAATGGCACAGTGAGCAAGATCTTTATATTCCTTATAAGAACCGAGCCCCCACATTGTATTTATTTTATTTTTTACCGCCCTGATAAATAACGTCTGCATTCATCTTAAATATTCTTAAATAGTGGCGGTGTGGCCGCTTTAATTTTCTATACAAAGAAATAATTATCTAGAAACCTGCCGATGCCGTCGCACTGGTGGGCGTCGGCAACGGTAACTTTTGTCCTTTGTCATCATATCGTCTTTCCCGGTAATATTTACAAAAACGTACATTATTTACGATTTACGTCGCGGCGGCAAAGAACTCCTTTTATGTGCAACTTTATTTTTAAAAGAGCCGCCGATCGGTCAAAATGCAGACGTAATGTATACAAAATTAAAAAGAATAGAGTAGTGTTCTGTTTTTCATTTCGGCAATTTGCAGTATGATTTTGTAGAGTAAAGATTTGCTTATATTATGTTCCATGCTTAAAACGTATTTTAAATTGTTTTTTGTGCAGCCGGACGCGGAGTGGTCATTTCGCGTACGCAATACAGGACGCGAGATCCAATTTCGCGGCCTGTATTGCGTTAAGGGTAACGGCCGCGAAACGCGTTTTATTTATGTTGTTTCCATAGAAACATTGTGACGTGAAATCCGACTCTATTTACATTCATTTATGATAAAAATTTGTAATTATGTATTTTTTACAGCTGCACAAAAAATGTTGTGTATACTTCGTCCGCGAAATTCTTTAGCGCCCTCGAGATTGTTTTGCCTCGGCCGCAAGCGGCCTCGGCGACAATTTTTCTCTCGGTACGCTAAAATGTAATTTCGCGGCCTTAGTATACAAATAACTATTAACTGAACTAGGACTAGTAGTATATGTATTTGAAAAAACAAAAAAATCGTTGTTCAAGTGTAAAAAAATAGGCAAAAAAACGCGCTACTAAAATTAGCCCAAACTAAATTTTCTTTTCTTATAATATCTAAGGCGCCTTCAAGACACATTGCCCCCTCCGCCTCCCAACGGTAGGTACGCCACTGCTTCTTGTGCTTCTGTTGTGTGGTTTAAACTTTAAGTTGCCTGCCACGTGGCATTTGTTAAATAATAGATTAACTTAGAGGCCAGGTTGTTATCATTGGCTTGGCAACCAAGTATTATTGATAACAGTGTAACGCTGCTGTATGTCTAAAATAAAGTCTTCTTCCTTTGTGTTAATTATTATCTCATTTGTGCCACAAGAGCACATAAAACAGCTTCTTACTACTTTTACTTCTTCTTTCTTTTTTACCCTCTTATACCTTTACAGTGTTGAGGGGGCCGGGCACACCGAGTCGCAGGCCAAGCAGGCCCCTGCTTAACTTTATATGTCAGTATTACATGCGCTCCCACTCTGTCGTACTGCCAGTTCTTATTACTTTTATAATCTCTTCAATTTTATTTCATTTTGTCCATCGTCTCTGTTTCTATTTTTACATTTCATTATTTTTGAATTTGGTCTGCTACTTTTTTATAAAATTTTCGAGTTTGATTAGTTTTCTTGTACTTTTCTATTTTATCTATTTCTCCATTCGTATATTCTCTTTTTGTTCTTCGTATGATTCTTCCAACATTATTTCTTTTCTTCTTGTATTCTTCTAATGCTTCTTCAGTATCTGTTGATATTAATTCTAGCCATGATTTTTATCATCATCCTACATTCATCATTAAACCATTCTTTAGACTTATTTCTGAATTTGATTCCTATTTTCTCTATAATTATGTTTTTTGTTCTTATCCATCTTTCGTTGATATTCTCATCTCTTTTTCCTTGTTCTATCTTTCTTGCTGGTTCTTTTTGATAGTCTCTTTTTATATTTGGAATTTCTAAGTTCTCAATATTCCATATTTGTTTTGTTGTTTCTTTATCTGTTTTGTTAACATTTATTCTTTGTTTTATTTTTGACACTACTAGGAAATGGTGCGTGTCTCCTAAAGCTCCTTCTCTTACTACTGATATATGGTCAATCTGGTTCCCCTTATTAGTGCCTAGGATCTTCCAGGTTTCCTTATGCATTATTTTGTGTTTCAATTTTGTGCTTACAATATTTAATTCATTTTCTATTACGACATTTATTAGTTTAAGACCATTTTCATTTGTCGTTTCAAGTTTCACTGCTCAATAAACCACTGTTATTACCACAAAATCCAGGACTGGACCCCTGCTGCATGAGGTTACTATTCCAAAAAAGGTTAATAAAGAATATGATTGCTCATAGATGATAATGCACAGTCATAAATAATCTGTTTTGTCTGAGATCTCCGAATACATAAAATATTAAAATAATATATTTTGTTATTTTACAGTAATGTTCAAGCTATGTCTGATGTAAAAACCGGAGTAGGTATGGCTCGTGCTTGGGTTAGATTAGCATTAGAAAAAAAACAACTTTCTAAACATTTGGGTATATTATTATCCGATCAAGGCCTACTTCGCAGTCAGTACAAAAGATCTGCATTTTTACGATGCGAGGAAGAAAGGGAACAATTCCTCTATCATCTGCTCTCTTTAAATGCTGTTGATTACTTTTGTTTTACAAGTACCTACCCTACAACTGGTAAGAATAATAACAATACGGTATGTGGTACAGTTAAATAAAATATTGTTTGCTTTTCAGTGATAAATTATCGCGTAGTTATAGTTCCGAGCAGAAAAGGAACCACGACATCTGCGAATGTCTGGATTGTTCTGTCTGGAACATTATCTGAAACACAAAGAGTACCTGTACCAAAGTCTATTCTTAATTTTGAATTTAGAGTAAGTTGAATGTAACAAATAAAGTTTATTGCAAGCAGTTGTCAGGCTGTAGCTGTGTTGTAACATATAAAATTGTTGTGCTGCGACTTGTATATTAGTTCAACAGTTTAATAGTAGTAGTAATAGCTGCTGCTTCCATTAAACCTACATATTTTTTGTATTTATATATTAAAAATATGTTAAAACTTTTGCTATAATTATTAAAATATATTTACAGAACCAAAACCTGGGGGTTATAACGACATTACGAATCGGTCACGACAACACTGGCCTGTCAGCGAAATGGATGATAGATTTTGCCCTTATTCGCAATGAAATTACAGGACACACATACAAGTAATTATTTACTTTATGTTAAGCGTTTTAGGATTCCCTTTTTATTTTAAAGGTTTCCATGTGGCCGTTGGTTAGGAAAAGGTGTAGATGATGGTTCTACTGAACGATTATTAGTAGGTAATTTATTGCCACGGCAAGTAGAAGGAGAAGAAATGTCAAATGCTCGAACTGGAGGAAGTGGGGTTCACACATTGCCTCGTTGTAGGTCACCTGGCCCTCCGCGACCCATTGAATTAAAACCTTCTCAAATACAACATATGTTAGGTGAGTATTGGTACATAAAATAAATTATAATTAAGTCCTAATGTTTGCTGTCTCATAGGTGATTGTGTAAATAGAATTGTTAAATGGCATTACCGACGTGGTTCAGAGAGACATACAACCTTAACAGCTTTATTATGTGGTGATTCAGGACTTGTTCATTGCTTAGAACTTGTATTTCTGCTGGGATTTAAATCAGCTCGCCTTTTTGCTCGTAATCACTATCTGTGGGATTATTTTGGTAAATTACTTTGCTTTTTAAAGAAGCAACGTTTCTTAAAAATAATGATTTTAGTTCGAGTTAAAGAACAGTTCGAAGTTGATTTACTCGAACAAAGCTCAGGAAGTCGCAGCTCAAGTTTGGAACGGAATCATCAAGAGACTGTAGCTGTTTGGAGATGTTACTGCCATTTGGTGGATGAAATTCAGTGTGCTAGTCAAGCGTTAGGCAAAGATGGGAAATTCCAATTGTTTATTTGTTTAAGTGTAAGGTAGGGTTGTTTGTTTTTATATTAAATATGTCATAATAATAAGCTTTATTTTAGAGAACATTTATTACATCGAATGCTTCTACCTATGGCCGTATGTAGAGCTACTTTAGATATGTACGAAGAAAACTCATTTTTACGTAACAGGGGCCTCCTAACATTTTTGAGGCAAATTTTATTACCTTTAGATGAATTAGATGTAGTTCTAGAAAATTCTGTAACTCATGGAATTTCCTCACCTTCGACGCACACATAAATGTAAACTTGTCTAGTCTGAAATCTCATTTTTTATTTAAATTACCATTACGATATTAATCTTAGGTGCAGTGATATTTACATTTAATTTTAAGACTAATTTTGCAATAATGTACAAATTCCATAATAATGCTAAAGTTTTTTGATATTAAAAAAAGATATTTATTTAAACTTTTTATCTGCTGGTTTGATAATTAATGTTAGAGGTAGTGATTGTACAGTATGACTTGTTATTTTTGTAACTGTTAGATATGTTAGAATATTATCTTCTGCTGTCTTTGTTCCTGTGGTTTGTAAAATTCTTTGTGATAGATTTAGGATGTATAGAAAATAGTGATAAATCTGAACAATTTTAATGAACTTGCCAATTTATTTGTTACTGTACTGAACTATTATCAATTATTAATTTGCTATCAAAGAAGTTTTTGCAGTAGAACAAACAATACGAACTTAAACTGGTGAATTATATAATTAAAGTGTTCATAATAACCAAAGAATACATGCATTTGTTCAGATGTTTTTTGGTAGATGGAAGGTGTTTGTATGTAAAACTGTAAAAGAAAATATTTTTATGTAAATTCTTGTACCTATTAAGCGAGATTTCTTTATGTGATGTAAAATTAAAGTGGTTGTACTTGTTTTTTTAATTATTTCGGCTGTTGTAATAAGCAAAGGTGGTTTCTTAGAGTGGTTATTAAAATAGATTTATATACTTGTAGATATAAATTATAGAAATATTATGATTGATCTGTAATAAACTTAAAACAGCCTACAAAATATTAAATTAAATGTATTTTGTATGTGCCACTTAAGGACTTAGTTTTAATAATACTGTTTCAGGTATAGCAAAATTAATTTTACTTGAGGAATACATGAAAAGAATGATACTTACAGTTCGTCCCAACCTTAGAAAGAACTTGTGGTCAACAGCGTTGCCATATTACACCCAGTAACATCAGCGAAGCGCATTGCATAACTGTTCCCTAATAGAACTAATAATGCTGGTTTGTTAAACAAGGATGGTATGGCTGAGAAAACTCAATAAGAACCTGTACCTCTTTATAAGGTAGAGGCGGACTATAGTATATTACAAATCCAAATGCTTGATGATCAACTTACTTAGGGTACAAATTCTGATGGTAAAGAATACTTTCTTGAACCAACGATATATCAATATATCAGTAGAGATTAGCTGCAATTTTACCAAGCAAAACAAAGTTATATATTTGAAGTTTGATGCATTTTTATTGTAGTCAAATCTTTTAAAATTAATTTAACAGATATAAAAGCTTTCACAGGCCGTATTGGCCCATCGCTGTTGTTATTTTCCACCAATTCTTCCTGTCCATGGCTGCTTTCCTCCAGTCTTCCACTCCCGTTTCATTCAGGTTCTGTATTACTTCGTCTTTCCACTTACTTCTGAATCTTCCTCTGGCGTTTGTCCATATTGGGCTGCTCTTCGTCAGTCTGCTGTTATCCATTCGCTGAATATGGCGTGTCCATTTGACTCGCTGTTGTTTTATGTAGGTATTGTACTATCGTTGTATAGTTCTTCTACTTCCTTATTCGTTCTTCTTAAGATCTTTCTTTCCCACACTTGTAGTTTGGCTTGTTTTACTATCCCTAGCTTCCATAGTTCGCAACCGTATTTTGGTCTTAACACTGTTTTGTGTATTCGTAGTTTTGCTTTTTGTGATACATACTTACTTGGAATTTAGAATTCGACCAAGGGCTCCTGCTACCCTATCTCCTTTCGTTAATCTTGCTTTTAGGTCTTCTGTTATTTGTACACCTAAAGTATGTGGTTGTTCCTACTCTTTCTATAACTGCTATTTCTTCACACGGCCGTTCTATATTGTTAGGTTTTTCTATTTTGTTTGCTTGTCTCCTTAGTATCATATACTTTAACTTCTGCTTATTGATCTGTAATCCCGCTTGTCATACATTCACCTCTAAGGTTTTGATTATGTATTCTTGTTAGATATTTTTTGTTGTTTGCAATTAGTACTAGGTCGGCTGCATACACTATACACTGCGCTTATTATACTTCCTGTTTGTTTGTTTTGTTTTTCTTATTACCTACGTATTCTAGTGTTATGTTGAATAGGAGCGTTGATAGAGGGTCACCCTGTCTGACCCCGTTTTTCACTGTGAAGCTTTCTGACATCTTACCTTTCCATTTGACTGTGTTGGTTGTGTTCTGCAGTGTCATCTGTACCAATTTTATTAGCTTTTTGGGTATTTTTATCTTTTGAGAAGTCGAATAAAGTTACATGAATTTCTTTATTATATTCCCAGCACCATTCTTGTTTTTTCTTTAGTACGAACAGTTGGTCTGTAACTGACCAGAATCCTGCTTGGTACTCGCCTATTTCCTTCTCCTCATGTTTTTGTATTTGGTTTCTTAAATTTATAGCTAGCACTTTGTAGACTGTTATTTCCCTGTAATTGTTGAAATTTGTCTTTTCCCCTATTTTGTGGGTTGGTGTTATTACAGCTTCTGTCCACTCCTTTGGCATTATTTGCTGTTGTGTTGCCATATTTTCTTTATCAGGTTATATGTATTATGTATATCTCAGTGATAAGCTCTTCTCCTCCATTTTTGATTAATTCATTTACTTCATTCCTTCCTGGCGATTTTCTACTCTTCATGATTTTTATTATTGTTTCTTTTATTTCTTCCCTTGTTGGGGGATCTATTCTTTCATCTGTATCTTCTGGGAGTTCCTGTTCTGTTCCTTCTCAGTTTCTGCACTATCTTCTTCTTCGGCTTGTAAAAGTTCTTGGAAGTATGCTTTCCATCTCTCCATAATTTGGTTATCTTCTGTTATTCTTCCTCCTTTCTTATTCTTAAAGACTGTCTGTATTTGCTGAAAGCCTTTTCTTGTCTGCTTTACTTCCTTATAGAAATTTCTTATTTTTCTGTTTTTGTAATACTCTTCTGTTTGCTCTGTTAATTTATTCCAGAAGTTTCTTTTGTTTCCTTTATATATTCTTTTTTCTTTGTTGCCTGTATTCTTCCATATCTTCCCGCATACCGATTTGCAGCATTTTGTTTCTTGCAGATACCGTCTTTTCTTCCTTTTGCACAATTGGAATTGAATCATTTATTTTGTTTTTTCTTTTGATTTTTCTTTCCTATTACTCGGTCTATTGCAGTTTTTATACATTCTTCTATCACCTTCCAACTCTCCTCAATGCTTTCTCCTTTTATTTTCTGTCTTATTTTTTCTGCGTATTTTCTTGCCAGCCTTTTTGTACTAGAGTTCAACTGATTCGTTTCAAAAAATATGCCTATACAAGCATGAACTTCTCAGTCAATATTGGAAAGCACATATGAGTGCCTACCCTCGATGTACTGCATCTCTATGTCCCTTATGGAAACGTATTTAGATAGAGAGTGAATAAAAATATCCCATTTGTGGGAACCTTTGAAAGTAAATGTTTTATGTTATTGTTAACCTCTCGGTGTCGAGGCCCATGTGTTAAAGTGTGAGGTTTTACACGTGTAATACACAACCCGGCCCGACTCTGTGGGTTACGTGATTGGTGCGCCATTTTACCTGCATACTGCACCATGTGTGTACGTGTTAGACCTTGTTACTCTCCCTCGAGACGGGAGGATAAATTCTACCAATTGGGAGATTCGAACCGAGGACTAGCGGCACTAGCGCAACGTTAGTCTAATGCTCTACCACTGCACCACCTAATTCACATATTTAATTTTTAAAATTCACCTTTCTAAAACAACGTTAAACATTCTACAGGGTACGATTCTTTTTCAATACTGCTTATTAGGATTAGTTTCTGCTCGCTTTGTATATAATATCTTCGTAGAATTAGATTTGAATCCTTAATTCATAATATATACTGGAGGTCGGTTGGTTACAAATGTGTTGTGCATATTTATAATGTTCCAAAACTTCCAAATCAATTAAAGATTAATTAATAGGTATAATAAAAACATTAAATTTGTACAGTCCAATTTTTTATTTAATGTCATCGAATTAATGCCGTCACAATAAACGTTTTTTTGTCATTGTAACGCATTCTATTACCGAATTAATTGATATTAATATATTTACAACTCTAACGTATTTTAAATTAAATTATACGATACAAAATTCTAGTAGCAAAAGTAAAAGTTGTTCATTCGACTTGCAAATCAAGCTTGTTGTTTTTCTTTTTCTTTGAATAATGGAGCATTAAATATGGATCACGATATAGATAACAAAAGCAAGAAGAAACAAATGAATAATTTATGGGCTTATCAGTTACCACTTGTATTTATTATTTTTAATTTTTACTCTAAATAACTTTCCCAGGTGCTTTTAAATAGGAGTGGGATGAATAATTTCGGTTCTAAACTGGTTTTGGCAGCAAGGTTTTTTGGCGGTTAATTCTAGCAGTGACCTTGCAATTTATTTTACCTCCAAAATGTGTAATTCAAGTTCGCCAAAAGATGGCGCGATCATTGTTGACGAAATTTTAAAATGGCTGACCAAAGTTTGGTGTAATGTGCGATGTATTGTTTTAAATGTATGCAAAAACACACTAATTATATAAATTTCGTTGAAAGGGAAAACCAGTTTAAATAAATGTGATCATAAGTTTCTTAATCTTAGTGTATTTGTGCTGTGTTTGTGATGTCCGCGCGTTACTTTTGTAGTGTTTGTGTATGAAAAGAACCTCTCTGCGGCGCTATGGAGCCATATTTACGAAATATGTAATCAAAAAACCATGTTCTTAGAGGATATTGTTATTATTAAGAAGTAAGCATCTGTAAAAATATGTTGTTTATACTGTCTACTAAAAACCAATCCAATTTGTTCACGATTCAGTAATTAAGTCCGCGCTCACCGAACATAAAAGGTGGACGGTGTGGTCAGCATCTTTACCAGTCAGAGGTCACATTCCCGCAGCTTCTGATTGGTCACAGGACCACTGTTTGATATTTTGAATATAGACAGTTTTTCCTTATTTCATTTTTTACCAGCAATTTAATTGTCACGACTTGCATGACCTTAAAACCTTTGTCTTTCATAAATAAAATTATTGGGAATTTCCAAACGTTCCACCATTTATTGTAGTAATTGAAATCACAATCATATATGCTACAACTTAATCGTTGCTGAAATTGCATATACGAAGAAATTTATAAAATGTCTAATGCAGAAGTTTGTTTTTCTGAATTAGAAGGTAACGCAAGGTAACAGAGTTGTTACCTTACGTTAAGTTACATATCTAGGATGTATAACCAAGAGTAGGTATATTTATCAAAATCCAAATTACTTTTTATATTAAGGATACTAAAACATCAAAAAAGTTGCACGATTTAAGCATAAGTCCAAATCAAGGGACAAAATTTGATAATACGTGAAACGTTCAAGTTAGGGTTATCAGTATTTAAACAACATAACCATAGCTAATAATAATCTAACGATTTATTTAATTACCCAGTAATATAGATAGAAAGACATTTTCTCTGCAAATTAAAAAATGTATGTTGGCCTGGACGGTGTTCAGATTAGCATGCTTGCCTTATAAATTAAAGTTCTGGGGTTTGATTGCTGTGCCAGCTAGTTTTTAATATAGAAAGACTCTGAAATCACTGCTTCTTTCGAGGGGTGAATTGCAGTAGAATTATGGTGCACAACTGAATGAAATTCCCTCTGTGTCGATGCATGTAATAGGAATACCGTGAAATTCATTATTGTATTTCCTGTGGAATTCCGGCGTACAAAATTTTGCCAGCGATTTACCCATTGATACCCTATGCTTCTGATGTTAGATACGCTGAAGATACTTACTAGAAGTAGTGGAAATTCAACGTATATTGGCATATTTGGCAGCCACAAATATACCTTGTGTTTAAAATAGGAGCTGTCAAGTTGTTTTTGTAAAATTGAGTTTTGTATTAAGCACAATACAATTGAACCCCAAATATAATATATTTCAATTCACAATAATAACATATGAAGAAGCAGTATAAACATCAACGTTAGCAAGGTGATTTTTTTAAATTAGCCAATTTATAGTGGAATATTTAATAAATATTTACTTGCCGTTGAATCATATAAATGTGTAGAACCCTCAGGAAAACCTATGAAATACATATAATAGTAAATTCATGGCGCCAATGTTGTGGTCTAATATAATTCACACTGTGATTTCCATACTTTAATCATGAGCTCATCGTGAAAAGCTCACTGAAGTATTCAAAAATAAATTTCTTTGTGTTAAAGATAAATTTCAGAAACATCGTCTTATGCTGTAATGTAATATACAGTGTGCCCACAGTAAGTGGGCTATGCATGGGGATCTCGTAAAGACATTTTCAAAATGTAGCGACTTGCAAGAAATTTAATTTAAGATTGTAAATCTGCATAGAAAAGTGCCTTAATAATATCAAAACCGTTTTCTGTTGTTATCAGTCAAGTTATAAACGAAAATTGGAACTAAATTCTACTGAAACTAATGTAAAAATTGTAGTGTTAGATGTAAATGAAGATGTTGAGCATTTTCTCTAATTTAATCAAATCTATATCTCTTACCGTTTATGAGATCCCCATGTATATGTTGGACACACTGTGTAATACTCGGTGTAATAAGAAATAAAGGTCTTGCCTAATAAATAAAAAAAAATAGAATTTAAAATGTTTAGTATTCTCATTTACAGTATGTACAAGAATATCAATGCAGTAATTTGCAATTTTTTTTTCAGATGGGATGGCTACATGGCTTAAAATAGAAGTGTTTCTTCCTAGAAATGGATCCTGTGGGACCATGGTCTGCTTATGCCTCTTATAATCGACTAGCAGGAGTTCAAGCAGGCGCAAGTAGTGGCGAATTACATCACCATCTTACTCCTAGTGGACCTGCTGGACCTCCTCCTACTACAACAGCACAACTTTTATCTGGTGGATTCCTTTCTCCTCCTCCTGTTGGCTATGAAACGGTTTTTAGTCCTTTATTTCACCATGCAGGTGCCAAACCACCAGCCCATTATGTCACGCAAGTTACTCAACACAGACAAGCGTTGGCTCAAGCGCAAGCTGCTGCTTCAAAGCAGACAAGCGAAGGAGAATACCATCAAGCACAGGTAAATAGAACTGTGATGTAAATTTTTTTATTTTTTAATAACAGTTTAAGTTTAAAAACTTTACTGTGAGATTAATATTTTTATTGGATTCGGCCCAGTCCTAGTGTTAATAATAGTTTACCATCATTCCTTTCGGATTCCTCCATCAGATCCTATTTCTGGCGAGAGCGTTTAACTCTTTCTTCACTTTACTCAGGTTGGTCCTTCTCCGGGTGGCCTTTGGTCTGCCGATGTTGCGGCTCCCTTGAGGATTAGACTCAAGGGTTGTTCGTGTTACATCATAGGTGGTCTGAGGAGTGTATGGTCCAACCAACCCCCATTTGCTTCGTCGAATTTCCAAGTCTATTCTATTCTGATTTGTTGCTTTCCGTAGGTCTTCATTTGATATGCGGTCCGGTCACAAGATTTATTTTTGATACGATGCAGCATTTATTGATGAACACTTGATTTGTGATGGTTTTGGTTATCTTCCATGTTTCGCTTCCATATAACGGAACTAATTTGACATTGGTGCTAAATAGACGAAGTTTCGTTTGTAAAGCATATAAAAGGTGTCCCAACAAGAGCGCCGGATTTAAATTTGCCGCCATTTTGTTAATACGAGTTGTACGGTGATTTTGTTTTGACAGTTGTCACGTACACACCACGCGATTTAAGAATATGGAGAAGTATTCAAACGAACAACGTTTAATTATTGTAAAAACACATTTCAAAAATGGTGAAAGTTTTGCGAAAACAGTTCGCCAATTACGTCAAGTTTTCGGTCGCAATAATGCGCCAAATGAATCGACAGTGAGGCGTTTAATTAAAAAATTTGAGACCAAATTTACGCTGATGGATCAGAAGACCATTGTTCGTCGTCGTCCTTGTCGGTCACTCGAAAATATAGCCACAGTAAGGGTATCTGTGGCCGAGAATCCAGGAACTTCCATTCGGCATCGTAGTCAGGAATTAAACATTTCCAGAAGCCGAATTGGATGTAATTGATGTGGAGGACATGTTTTTCCAACAAGACGGTGCGACCTGCCACACTGCACGTGAAACAATGGTGTTACTGCAGACCAAGTTTCCAGGCCGAGTCATTTCTCGATTTGGCGATAAACATTGGCCACCAAGATCGTGCGATCTAACGCCGATGGACTTTTTTCTTTGGGGCTATGTGAAGGAAAAGGTGTATGCAAATAAGCCTGAAACAGTTGAACATCTTAAAGAGGAAATACGGCGCGTTATTGGTGAAATACAGCCACATTTATGCGAAAACGTTATTCAAAATTTCAACAAAAGAATGACCCTGTGTCAGAGGTTTCGTGGTGGCCATTTGCCTGATGCTGTATTTCACGTTTAATCGGAACTATTTTTCTTTATGTTGAAATAAAAATGTTTGCTTAAATAAAAAAATAAATGTGTTTTTCTTTAAAATTAAATCCGGCGCTCTTGTTGGGACACCCTTTATATCCACAAGTCCCAAATCTTGTTTAGTGTTCTGAAAGCTATTCGTGCTTTATGTATCCTGCTGACTACATCTTGATGATCTTATTATTTATGCACAGAGGGTTTACATTTTCAGTCATCAGGCGCATTTCTTTTGTTTTGTTATGGTTTATTACCAAACCTACTTTGCTTGCCTCGAGCTTTTAGCTTCAGAGTTTTAGGTGCATGTTATTTAATGTGTGGATAAGTAAGCAGATATCATCTGCGTAATCTTGTGAATAAATTCCATCTAATTCCTTTTTGTGTGGCGTTTGATTTTTGGAGCATAGAGTCTAATACAATATTAAATAAGGTAGGAGACAGAACACAAACTTGTTTTACTTCGTTGAACACTAGAATTGGGTCGCTGTAGCTTTTTCCTGAAGCGAGGTTCATATAGCCGTGTGAGTGAGGCTGTCGAATGCTCTTTGGAAGTCTATAAAGATTGTTCTACTATGATACGCAGAGTATTTATATAGTCAATGCATGACCGTTGGGGATCTGAAGCCAGCTTGTTATTGGCGGAAGGATGGCTCTAGTACATCTATCAGTCTTGTTTATAATTGATTTACTATGTTCAAGCGGGTAATTTCTCTCCAGCTGCTGCATTCGCTGAGATCGCCCTTTGGCAATTTGATGATAAAGCTTTCTTTTCATTTGTTTGTAATTCTTTCTGGGTTTCAGGCGTTCTGTAGACGAGGGAGTAGTACTCTTGCAATAGTAGATGGATATATTTAAAAAAGTCACTTTGTTTTAGTTATTGTAGACTAGCTTTTTTGAATTCATTATTGCTGGGTGTGATTATTGAGATTCTTATGTTGGATCGGGGAAGATGTTGATTGGGTTGTGCAGCTACTGGCGCTGCTGCATCTTGCTAGTTGGTCAGATGAAGACGTGAGCTTTATTCCGGTACTGCTTTCAAATGTCATGCTTCAAACTTAAAATTTTTGTTTGCGAGCTGTTTTGTTATTTTGTATAACTCTCGTGGGCCGATTGCGCAAAATGTTCTACCCATTTTCTTTTGTCTCGTCTTGCACCCCTTTTGACTGCAACGTTAGCTATCATATATTTTTGTTACGTTTGCTAGTTCTTTGTCGTTTACTGTGCTGCATAACTTTTGTTTAATTATCTTTCTCTTTGCTATCTTACCACGTGTCATCGGACATCCGGTCTTTCCTGAGTGTCGCCTTTGGACCAAGCAGTTATTCACTAGTGTTGTTAAGTTATTAGTCTCTTCTAGTTGAGCAATTTTGTTCATAATCTCTTCTTCAAAACGACTGTGGTGTGTTTGAATCACTTCTTCTTCTTCTTTCGTTGGCATCTCTCATCCCCAGGGGGATATGGCCTGCTTTCACTTCCTTGATGTATTTGTCACTGGAAGGCATCACTCCACCAGTCGGGTATTTCTCTTTTTATAAGTTTGGATGTGCTTTAACAAGCTTGCGTTCACTCACCCACTCTTTTTTATTGTTCACTTTTGCTTTAAGATTTTTCACTTTTATTATCTTTAGGTCTTCTTGGATCACTTGGTCTCTCTAAATTGAATTTTACTCTTCATGGGCTTTCTGCTTTGGGTCTATTTTTCGCTACTTTGAGTCTAAATTGTCCAATAACAAGGTAGTTTGCTTGCGATGTCAGCTCCTCTGTAGCTACGCACATCTAGAAGCGACTTTCTTCATTTCTTTGAAATGGCAATTGATTCTTGGTTGTGTTATTCCAAGAACACCAGGTAGCTTTATATATGGTGGCATTGATTCCAAGGCCGTAATTTGAGCATACATAAGTCAACGAGCATTTTTCCCATAATGTTTTCTGAGTTGATATTGGTCTTTCCCCACTTTGGCATTTAGATCGCCCATAAGCAGTATTATGTCTGATTTTCTGATTTCTTGAATGGTAGATGAAAACACGTTGGCCAAGTATAGTTAATTTATAGTTTCTCATTTTGTTCACAATTTGTGCCAATCTGGAGGTTTCCATCATTGTATTGACATTCCAATATCCAATCTTCTCGTTTTGGTTTCAAGAATCAGGTTGTTTAAGATGACAAGCGGGTGATTAGCCTACTGCGGCCGAGTCCGGTGTTGGGGTTGTCAACTATAGCCTTCGGACGAGCCTCAGTATGAAGGAGGTGGCATTTGCTCCATCTCTGATGTGAAGGTTATCCCGCCTTTGTTTAGCCGACAGAGCCTCATTAGTTAATGACAGGATATACCGAGCCCATCAGGGCGGTAGATGAGGTTATCGTTTGAGTAAGGGAGGCTGTGTATTGCGCTTTACTACGCCATTAATACCCAGGTCCTTGTGTTAGTCAGTTTAAATTTGTTACCTAATAGATAATCTGATACTTCTACATATATTTCAGTACAACAGATCTGTTAGATCCAAGGCTTTTATTGTTTTCTTCCACTTTCATCTGTTTCTTGTCTTGTCTTTCCAGGTTGTCACCCCTCGGTTTTCCAGGTTTTTACGGACAGCTTCCAGCCACTTAGCCTTTGGTCTTCCTCTTCTTTTCCTTACGCTTTCTCCCATTTCCAGCGCCCTTCTGGGTACCCGTTCGTCTGGCATTTTGTAACGATGAATCAGCCACCGTAAACATGCCCTTTTAACACAGGCCACTACACTGTCTTCGCTGAAAAGTACACCCACTTCACGATTTGTCCTTTGTCTCCATACTTCTCCTTCCTTTACTCCCCCATATATCTTCCGAAGCACTTTCCTTTCCCATATCCCCAGACGTTGCTCAATAGCTTTCGTCATGACCCATGTTTCACTTCCGTATAAAACAGTTTTGTACACTCTAATTATACCTGCTTTGCATTTAGGAACCTTGACAATATTCCCACAAACTTCCTTTACTTAACCATTTTCCTATTTCCTCCTCTTCAGAGCCTCTGTTGTTTACAGTAACCCCTAGATATTCAAAGCTCTCCACCATCTCAAAATTATACACTTATCTTCGTCTGCCCCTATGCCACCATTTACTCTCATAACCTTTGTTTTATTTTCGTTTATGCGCAACCCAAATTCTTCTGCAGCTGTATCCAACCTTTTAAAAGTCTCTGCCAATTCATTTTGTGATCATGATAGTATCGCCATATCATCCGCATACGCAATAGCTTGATGATTTTGATGGTATATCGTCCCATATGTCCTAAATGCTGCTTTACATACAATCATCTCCAGTACTATGTTGAAGAACACTATTTTCTGTCCTCACTATCCTCGTGTGTTTTTTCATGTTTAAGTATTACCGCCCCCCCCCCCCCCTCTTCATCCCACAGTGCCCGCCGAACACCCACATTTCTCAAATATGTCTTCCTAGTCAAAAACGTTGCCGACCCCTGTTCTAGTGACTTCAAAATCCTGGGATAATTTTCCCTCTACTATCATTTTACACTTTGTTTTTCCCAGCGTCATTCTTGTTAGTTTGATAAGCTTTATTGGGATCTGCAGAGTTGCCATAGCTTCATATAGTTTTTCCCTTATAATCGTGTCGTACGCTTGTTTATAATCTATAAAAAGTATGTATAGAGGTAGATTCTGGTCATAGCTTTTTGTTAACACTTGTTTCACAGTGAAGATCTGATCCACCACTGACCTACCCCTTCTAAAATCCCCTTGGTATTCTCCCAGGAATGTGTCCTCGCTTGTTGCTATTCCGTTGCGTAACAATGTAGCTAGAATTTTATATACGACATCCAACAAAGCTATCCCCCTGTAATTGTCGCACAGTATCTTGTCCCCCTTCTTATGAACCGGATATAGAACAGCCATTCCCCACTGCTCAGCATTTTACTCAGTGTTCCATACTTGTAGTATCAGTTCGTATAGCTTTTGTTATAGTTCTTGTCCACCCGCTTTAATGAACTCTGCTACAATACTATTGTGGCCGGGGCTTTTATTATGCTTGAGGGTTTCAATTACATCTTTCACTTCTTGAAATGTAGGTGCTTCTATTTCTTGCTTTGTTCCTCTAACTGATATTTTTGTTCCTGTTGTTGCTTTCCTTCATTCAATACCTCGTCAAAATATTGTGCCCATCTATTTATTTTATTATTTATGTCACCTAACAATTCGCCACCTTACTTTGGTATCCTTGTTTTTCTTTTTTTACTTTCTGATAAAAACTTTTGATATCTTTTCTAGTGTAAGTTTCTTCTATACTTCCCAGCATCTCCTCTAACCACTGTCTTTTCTTCTTACTACATGTTTTCTTGGCTATCTTTCTAGCCCTTTTATAATTCTCTTTATTTCCTTCGCTATTATACCTCTGCATATCGAACCTTGCTTTGTTTCTATAGTTAACCGCTTCCTTGCATTCTTCTTGTTATGTATTTGTTTTGTTAACAGCTCCTTTGCTACTTGCATCGCTGTTTCTATTGCCATTCATTTTCTTTCGACGTCCTGTTGTTTAGTATTTGTTGTATTTTTTCTGGTAAATTGTATCTGTGTTTCAATATTTTCTAGCTGTTTGGATTCATATCGAGGTATTTCGAACTATTTATTTTTCCGTTGTAAAGGTATTTCTTGCGTCATGCTCACTTTGACTAGAAAATGGTCCATATCAGCATCCGCACCTCTATGGGATCTGATGTCTTTCACACGCCTTGCATGCTTTTTCTCCACTAACACATGATCAATTTGGTTCTTTGTCTAGCCGTCTGGCGATCTCCACGTCACTTCATGTATCTTTTTATGTTGAAATTGTGTGCTCATTATATTCATACTGTTCTCGATGGCAAATTCCACTAGTCTCTTCCCATTATCGTTGCTTACTATTTTCATGCATACCATTTCCACCGGTCACCCATTTATATATTTTTTCCTTACCCACCTGTGGATTCATGTCACCCAGAATTATTTTTATGTCATACGGTGGCAGTTGTTTGTTTGACTCTCTAATAGCTTGTTAAAACTGGTTTGAGACCTCTTCATCTGTTACTTCAGTCGGCGCGTGAGTACTAATTAATCGCCCTCATATTCTTATGCGGCACATTCTTTCTGATATTGAACCAAATTCCACAATTGCATGCTTTAACTTTTTTTGCAATAATAAAACCCACTCCATAGTATCTTTGATCGTTTTCACTATTAAAGATTACATATTCTCCTATTTCCCTGACATTTATATGTTTTTGTTTCGTTTCCTGAATTGCCAATATGTCTAATTTATATTGCTTAGCTATGTTAAACAAGTTTTTCATCGCAGCTTCTTCATTTGTTTCACGTACATTATATGTTGTAATTGTTAAACTATTCTTATCTTATCCTTTTCCTTGTATCCTTTTTCCTGCGGTCGTCTTCTTCAGTCCCTCCTTTTCTTCCTTTACTAGTTTTTTGAATTTTTGGCTTGTTTTTTCTTCACTAGTTTATTTACTTTCACCTTTCTATACTAGACTAAAGCCTGTACCGAAAAGTTTTGTGACATAAACATTTACAGCTTGTTATGAAAATAATTACAGATTTAATATTAAAAACATTTATTAGAACTTTTAAAGACATTAGTAGTATAAAAGTAAATCAAATTCAAATTTTTAACTCCTGTCGGCTGAACTCTCTAACTTTTCTTTTAATCCTTCCCATCAAATTTTGCGCAACTTCCTTAGATACCGTTTTACTATATTTATTATATTTTCGTTGGAAGTCTTGTACATTTACAGCTGTTACTGCCTTTTTCGTAACCTCTGGTTGATTATTGCCTAATAGTTTTCTATTGGTCGAAGTTCAGGGCAGTTAGGTAGATCCTCTTCCTTTGAAATATAGGTTTCGTCGTCCATCAAAATGCATGTGTTTTTGAGGCTGCACAGCATCACAGCAACTGGCTCGCCGAATTGCCCTATTAAATTATTGTCTTGTCTTCTTTGCAATCTTAGTCTTTTTATAGGTCTTAAAGAAATTTCTTATCTTCATTCTTTGTACCATTGAAGCTGTTGTTCCATTTCGTTTTGCCAAATCACGCACAGAAATTGTTGGATTTTTTGCCAATCCCTTAACAAGCTTTCTTTCTAGTCCTTCATCAAAAAGTCCGCTTGGTCGTCCACTCCTTGGCTTGTCAGTAATTGTTTGGTCTTCTACGAATCTTTTAATTACATTTTTTTACCGTATTTCTATTTGATTTAAGAATTCTCACAATGTTTGCATAAGAGAAACACTTATTTTTACTCCAAATGCGAAAAATATTTTTCCTTAACTTTTCTCTTTCTGTAGACATTACTTACAATTCCAGTAACAGGTAAACTGGAATTATTTGCTTGACGCATAATATAATAAGGCATTTGTCACATCAATTGTTTTCGTGTGTGATTCTTGGGTGTCCCGATTTATGCCATTTGTTTATGTCACAAAACTTTTCGGTACAGGCTTTATTACTTTCTTGCCCATTTCTTTTTCTCTTTTAGCGTATTCGTTCAGGTTTTTCTGTACTTTTCTTTGCTCTTCGGTTAAGTCATTATCTCATTATTGATGTACATATATCTTTTTTCTTTTCAGTTTGCTTTTGTTTCTCATCACTAATTGTTTCTCATCCCATTTTTCAAACTTGACAATGGTCATAATATCTTTATCTTTGTTTCACCTCAACTCCAATTTCCTCTCTTAAGAACTTTTGGACTTCTTCTTTTAGCATATTTTGGTTAAATTCTACTCCCATTATTATTATATTCTTTTTCCTTTCATTCCTTTCCATTTTTTCAATTTTATTTGATAGTTCTGTCATGTCATTCTTGAGTTTTTTATTTTCAGTCTGTATTTTGTTTAGTTGGGCGAAATATGATTGCCGTTCATTTTTTAGTTCTCTGAGCTCATCCATTACTATCTTTCTGATTCTTTTGTTCTTTTCTTAGCTCTTTTATTTCATTTTTTTCTTCTTTATCTTGTCTTCCCGTCTTTCTATTCTTTTCTGGTGTTGCATCGTTACCTGGCAACTTACTTGCCTTATGCTTTTTTCTTTCACCATCCTCATCTGACGAAGTTTATCCTGCCTTTGTTTAGTCGACAAAGCCTCATTAGTTAATGACAGGGTATACCGAGCCTATCAGGGTAGTAGGTGAGGTTGTCGTTTGAGTAAGGGAGGCTGTGTATTGGGCTTTACTACGCCAGTAATACCCCAGTTCTTGTTAGTTTTTGTAATTTCATTTAAAATATTGAATGGTAAAAAGTTAAAATATGTTTCAGCTGAAAATGTTTTACTTTTTAATATCAGTTAAGTTTAAAAGCTTTACTGTGAGATCATTATATTATGTGTTTAATATTTTAATTGGATTAGGTCCTTGCGTTAGTCAGATTGAATTTACTATCTATTGGATAATCTCATATTCATTGTATGCTTTAATCGTTTTTAATTGAGCTGATAGTTTTTGATTTTACCTATTCATAATAAATTTATAAAGTCAGACATTAGCATTTATTTATTCCCAATCTGTGTTTTATCATTGTGATAAACCGTTTTATTAATAAAGATATTTTATTTACAGGCATTTTTTGAACAAGGTGCGAGTGCGTGGCAACAGAACAGTCCATTTGGAATTTTACCACATGAAAGCGTGGTGCCTAGCACAACACCTAGTAAAACATCAGCGTATGAAAACTTTAATGCCCACTTTGCAGCTGCCCAAAGTCTCAACCATCTAAACTCTCACTTAGCTGCAGCGAATGCAAAAAATTCAACAGCAAGAGCTCAAAGTCCACAAGTGTCCAATGCCGCAGCAAAACCTCCAGCGTCTCAATCAAACTCGGGTCCTTTTTTTCAAGTACCAACAACATTTGGTGGTACTGATGCTTCAAATAATAGTAAATCTTTTGTATCAACAAATTCTTCCAATTTACAACAATCTTGCATCGTGTCTTCTCCTCCTAATACTCCTGCATCTAAAGAATACCGAGTACCTCAAGCTCCTACTCGAACTGTTTTTCTTAGTTCTCCAACACCTGCTCGACCCGGTGAAAAACCTTTCGCTGCTCCTCCTGTTAAACAAGCATCTACTCAAATTCAAACAAAAGCACAAACAAAAATTTATCCGGAATTACCCAATCAGTCCGATAGGCCACGAACAACTCAACCGGAAGAAAATCAAAGTCAGTCCTCGCCAATTAGTTTTTCAATTATGGATGCAGCCGGTCGATTAAATTATGCTGGTAGTAATTCATCAGCAAAACGACCTCAATTTCAGCACTCTACTAATTATCGACATTATCAAGCTGGCAATAATACGGACTCAGAGTTTCAAAGACCTAAAGGTGGTTCCGATTATAATAATTCTAACGGGCCTGATTGTAATGTTGTTGTTCCAAGACGACCGAGCCCCTTACAAGCTCACTCTCAAGCTTCTCCTTTAGGTCACGCTCCCAGTCCTGCATATCCCATGTATAATAGTCCTATGAACTCTATTTCTTCTCCACAACAAAATTCTAACAATCAAGTTACGCCACCTTCACCATTAGACGTATCTGTTTCTCGGCCAAATTCTCAGACTGGTAATGTGGCCTATCCATCCGTTATTACTCGTGCTCTTAATACCGAGAAAAATTTTCCTGATCGGTACGAAAGAACACCGCAGCAACCACAAAATAATCAACCTAATCAAAATTGTTGGGAAGAACGGCAGGCGCAGCAACAACAGCAGCAGCAACAGCAACAAAGAAAATTTCAAGCACAGTCTAATACTCCTGTAGGTAATTATAATTCTGCGAATAGTATAGAGGTGGCATCGAGGCAAGTGGAACTTCCTACGCGAGGTGAACCTCCTCAACAAAGAACTGCAGCTTTAGGTGTTTCGGAAAGGCAGCAATATTTTGAATCTGGGCATCAAGTTACATTGCAAGATCTTTCAAGTTGTAGAGGTGATCCCATGAGTATAGTTAAAAATCTTCAACAGCAACAGAGTTGTCAGGTACAACAACCGGAAGTCAAACAAGAAGTTAAACCACCAAGCAAACGACGGAAAAGTAGCGAAAAATCAAATCCACCTGTAAACGAAATACCGGGTCCAACCATGACTGAATACTTTGCAGGTTAGTAAAATTCTTGTATATGGAAGCAGAACAAAAACTAATTACAAACATTTTATAGCGGGCCGTATACCTCCCCCAGCTCATACTTCTACAGCTAATCAGCAGCAACAGAATGGTGCATACTTTGATTTTGATCGGTGGAATCTTCCTCCTCCACCGTCAAAAATTTTTGGTGCTCAAGCAATTCATCAGCAGCATCAAGGACTAATGGTACCGCATCCACATACTCACCATCCACCACCTCCTTTGCCTTATTTTGCTCCGTTTCATTTAGCACCTCATCCTGCTGAATTTCCAACTTCTGTTGAACTTCCACCTATATCTGCTTATAATGAACAACCATCACAACCTTCTTCATCACAATTCCCACAACAAGATGATCAACCTAAAGTTGTTGTGCCTAACATCGAAGAAGAACTTAATTTCTTATCAGAAGGAACTGGAATAAGGATATCTTCCACTGCCACTTCATCAGCCATGCGTCCTGCACCAATTCCTAATCAAATAAATAAATCTGATAAGCCTACCGGTCCAGGTGCAGGGTTCATGAATAGTTACTTAAAGTTTTTACAAGGAGAAAGGGATAGTTCACCACCGCCACCTTCAAGGGGAGGTCGAAAACAAACTTGGTCGCGAGCTAAACCATTTCAACAAACAGAAGTTAAACAAGAAACAAACGGAGTGCCCGCTACTCCACCACCTCCTGCTCCGCCAACTCGTCTTTCACAGGGTGATCCGCAAGATGATCCTAGATATTTTCCATTACCCAAGGAACGTAAAAAGAATTGTTTTGACAGCTCAGATGATGGTTTTAGTTCAGATGACGATCTATTTACTAGAAAAGTAACACCTATTATTAAAACAGAAGCACCCAAAGAAAAAAATACGAGGAAGGGGCGACCACCTAAAGCTGGAGGACCTACGGAACGAAAACGAGCTAGACAAGCAGCACTGCTTAAACAGAAGGAAAAGGAAGAACAAGAAAATAAGGGTGAGATTTTTAGTTTTAGCTTTAAATGTTTTAAATTATATTTGTATGTTAATGTAGGAGTAACTACAGATCCAGCAAATCTTCCAAGAAGAGAATCAAGTAAAAGGGCGGCGAAAGAAAAAAGCAATATTCAACAACTTATGGCCAAACAAACCGTTGAAGAAGATTTGGAAGAACCTCCAGAATTTGTTGATTCGGATTCAGATCCTGCTTGGACGCCTCAAGCAAGAGATGACGTTGAGGAAGAACTTCCATTGAAAAGAGGAAGGAAACCTAAACAAGGTAAATGCGTTTTTTTATACCCAATATAACGATAATGAAATCATAAATATTAATTACTTATTTGTATTTGGTAAAGGTGGAAGAAAAAGAACATCACGAAATCTAATCACCGCAGCAGCTCATGGAGCAGGTATTCAAGAACTTGATGGTTATACTAGTGATTCGATAGCAGCACAAACAAAAAAGCAAAAAGCATCAGGTATGTATAATGAATACGTATGAGATGAATACAATTGTTTCTTTAGCTCTATAAGTTAGTTGTAGTTGTTCATTGTTATATAATAATTGTCTCGGGGTTAAGCCCAAGTCAAATGCTTGATACGTGACCTACCCAGTCACTGAAAATAATTGGGAACCGAAACCCAGTGGTATGAAACCTTAACCCTACATGTTGCCGACCATACTCCGATACCTTTATCTTACATTAGTGATGGGCGAATTCGAGTGAAATAAATCGAATAATTCGATTGTCGTCGGTATTCGGAATGTTTTGATTGTTGTCGTCAAATCATTCGAATGATTTTTTATTTGGAAACGAATGGTGAATGCGAATGAATTTCCATCCACATCAAGTTATTTTTGTACGGCATGAACGACGCCTGGAACTTGCGGGTTATCTCTGTTGCAAGGCAAGCGTCAGACAAAGATAAAGTAATATATAACTGCACACCGGTCCTGGTGAAAACGGATGTGTTTATTTCAGCTTTGCATTTTAATAAATCTTAAAGTGAAGAAGTCAATACAAGTGAAGTGGAGTGAATAGTCATAATAGTAATACCCAATCTAAAATATAAAATGCGTGATAATAGCGGCATATAAAAGTTAAATTAACAATATATTTCGCGACAACAAATAATCCAAGCGATAACACTGTAACAAAATTGGCGGCACAGGCAAACGGAGCGGGGCGAGAATCGCGCATGTAAACATAGGACAGAGGCCTACTTAAGGTAGTTGCTTAGTGAGGCATAAGAAATACTAAAAGATGTAGGAAATATTAGAAGAGATAAATAGATAAACAAGAGGTGCACGCATGGAAAAGAAAATAGATATGTTTCAAAAGGAACCAGATAAAATTAAAGACGAAAAAAACAGATAAGAAGTGAAAATCAACACTTTAAACAAAGGGTAACATTACAAGAGAAAAGAATGGAAGAGGTGGAAAGAGAAATAAGAAAAAGAAAGATAATTATACATGGAGTTGAAGACAAAGAAGAGGAGAGCGACCTGCAGATAAAAGAGATAGTAAGAACGATTGTAAGGGATATGGAGATAAAAATAGTAATGGAAGAGGAGGTAATAGAGATAAGAAGAATTGAAAAACATCGAAACCGGAAATTTAGACCAATTTTAGTGGAACTAAAGAACTGGTCAAGAAAAATGGAGATATTGAAAATTATTCAAAAGAAATGCAAGAACAAAGGAAAAAACTGATACAATATAGGAATAAAATTAGGACAAAGGTACATCATGCAATAGTCAGATGTCAGATATAACAAACTAATAGTAAATGGAGATGCCTTCTCTGTGGAACAGTTAAATGCAATAGAAATTTTAGATGAAAAAGGAGTAGGAGAGGAAGGGGGAAGCTCTATAGAAAAAGACAAACACACTATTTTACGCAACAGAGACACGAACAGAGAAAGGGGAACGTATAAAGAAAGGTAGAACGTTGAGTCAAAGATCACCTGGTAATAGTGAAGAAGTAACTTTGAGGGAAAAGTTAATAAAGATTACCAAAACTACAAACACAGCAAAAAACTAACAATAATTAATATAGGACAGATAACGGTAACAATAATGGCTAGGAATAAGGATAACGAAAACACAAATACAACGATTAACACTAGAATAATATGCAAATCTAAGAAATACACAGAATGTAAGACTCAACTAACGGACAGGGATCATGGGAAAAGTAAAATAAGTAAAACAAATACTATCAATGAATGGAACATTGCAACATGGAATGTAACGTCATTAACAGAAAAGGATATGGAAATAATAGAAGAAATGGAAAAATTTAATATAATGTTATTAGGAATAAATGAAACAAAAATAATAGGGCAAGGAACCAAAAGACTAAGAAACAATCACAGATTTTATTATTCAGGAGTTGAAGCGAGAAAAAGAGAAAGTCGGCATAATAATTACGGAAGATTTGAACAAAAGAATTCTGAAATGTAACGCATATCATCGAGAATAATCTCAATGACTTTTGAATTTAGAGAAAAAATTACTGTTATTCAAATACAGTGCAACCTCGATAATCCGAACTAATAGAAATTAGGGCGGTTCGGATTTGGCATTTGTTCGGATTAACGAATTTTACTTAAAAAGGTGTTTCACGTAATAAAAACAAAATCTTGAACTTTTTGTCGGAATTGCCTTTGAAATGGCTCAATGGTGGAGACATCGGTGGATAATTTCTTTCCGCTAACAGTTAGTTGCCGTATTCCAAATCGCTTTTTAAATTTGTCTAGCCATCCAGAGCTTGCTTGAAAATCAGTTTTACCAGTAGGTTTGTGACTCAATCAATGCCAGTTGTCTTCGAAAGACGTTACCGCAGTATAAGTTTCATATGGTTTCATGTATAAGCACTGTTTGACCTTGTAATTTTAAGTTGAATCCGTTAGAAATCCTATGATATCTGCATTCAGTGTTCGATAATAGTGGTTGAGGGCGGTTTTTCTCGTTGATAAAAACTTCGATCTCTGCTCTGAGCTCAAAAAACCGGAATAAAACATTACCACAGCTGAGCCATCGAACTGCTGTATGGTAGGGCAAGTCAGGATATTCAGCTTCTGTTTGGGACAAAAAATCGCGGAACTGACAATGGTTCAGTCCGCGAGAGCGAATGAAGTTCACCAATGAATAATCATAGGCTTTGAACACCCTGCAGTTTCACAAGCCTTGTAAATGTGTCTATCTTAAATCTAATCCTTTCTCTGTTCCACACATATTTCTACCACCATCAGTTATAACACATTTTAGCTGATTCCACTTCAGATTGTTCTTTGTTAAAGTTTTATCAACTTCCTACGTCCATGCGACGTAATTAAAAATTTATCGTACAGTCATACGGCCAGTAATAACATGTGGCTGAAACGTGGAACATAAACAAACAACAAGAAAAACAATTTAGAATATGCGAGAGGAAAATATTACGAGGAATTCTAGGAACTATAAAGGGCGGTCAAGAAAGTAGGGCATGGATGAACCATGAAATACTAAGAGCTGTAAATGGTGAGGATATCGTCAAATATATAAATTATCAAAGATTAAAGTATTGGGGGCACATAAAGAGGATAGAGGAATCTCGGATACCAAGAAGGATAAACGAATGGAAACCTGATACAGTAACACATAAGGGAAGACCAAAGTTAAGATAGGGATATAGTGAAAGACCGTAAAAAGTGGCAGAAAATCTGTGATAGAGCCAAGAACCCCACAGTTGTAAATTTAATAAATGGACTGAGGCCTAATAACCCCCATGTTCATGACTATTGTGAAGGCTTAAAGCAGGCCATACCCCACTAGGGACTTTAGTGCCACGTAAAGAAAGAAAAGAAGAAGAAGTCAAGAAGTCGTTCCATGCAGACTACTCATTGAAGCTAATTCTTCAGCCACTTGAAACTCAGCACTGACTCCTCGAATAAACAGCAGCAACTGAGCAGTATCAGTAATATCTGTCGATTCATCAAGAACCAAGGAAAACCACTCAAAATCGTTTGCTTTGTTCATTAATTGGCTATTTATGTTGCACCCAATCTCCTCAACTCTTCAAGCAACTGTTCTCACCGAAAGGCTGATAGATTTGAATAAATCAATTTTCTCTGGACACATTTCTTCGGTTGCGACAATTAAACATGATTTAATTAACTCTTTCCTTCCTTGGGTAATAAATGAGATACCTACTCGTAAACTTAATTTAGTTGCAGTCTCATATTCATTTTTCATCTACGTGAATAAATTGCATTGCGATGAAAGATTCCGTTTTAAACTTTCCAATTTTTCTGATCTTTACTTCCCTGTGAGTGGAATATTGTGTCGAATGCTTAGTACAGCTATAGTGTCATTGCACAACAAACACAATGCTTTGTCATCTAATTTGATAACAAAATAATTCACACTCCACTCCGCCTTAAAAGTATAGCATTCGAAGTCTATTTTTCTCTTCTTTTCTTGCTTTGACAGTGACATGATGGATATGCAGGGGTCATAAAATGAGAACGATACAGAAAACTATTACAGATTCACGATAGAATAGCGATACACATGGCATAATAAATTCTGTCTAATTGTAACTGCGACTGCGTGGAGTAACAGCAAAGGCCATCAAGAGCGTGCGAATGAGAAGCTACAGGAACGCCACATGCGGTCTTTCTTGAAACTCCGCAATTCGGCTATCAGCCGTTATAGCGCATACTTTGAAATTTTAAAATCCATTCTTAGCTAGCTTGTGGGTCGTACAAAAAGAGACGGCGGGCCGGACTTGACCCGCGGGCCGTAGTTTGCCGACCTCTTATGGTATAAGGCTTTAAGTTAAAGAAGAAGAAGTAGATCTATGGGGGGTACTATTGGGTTCAATGTGGCAACACTGTTTTCCGAAAACCTTTTATTTCTTTCTAAAGACGAGTGATTCGGCAAGTTCGACGCATGGCTCATCCCGTGGGAATGCATAACTTAGCTTTACGCGGCTTATCTTAAACTGTCCTATCTGTTGTCAATAAAATTGCAGGAGTCAAAGCAAAGCAAGTGCTCGGAGGCTCGGTTTGTGTAAGCTCATTATTTCCCATTGAAATGTTCAATATGTTTGTTGTCAGGGTTGAGACCGACTATAAATGCAGAATAAATAAGCTCTCAGAAAGGTGCACATATTTTTGACAAATGTACAATACTATCCATTAAACATGGTAATAGTTGTATCAGCTCAAAAAGCTGTTAATACTTGTTTTTGTTCGTAACATTTTTGTTTTTAATTTTAAATATTTTCAGGCAATAAACAGATACAAAAACAAAGTGCAGCTCCGACGTTGGAGGATAATATTGCAGCTGCTGTGGCAGAAGAGAACAATACAAATATAAACGAGGACAATCCATTTAAGGTATCTATTGCTATTTAAAATTTGTAATATAATACATGCAAAAAAGTGGTCGAGGTGTACCAGTCGTAATAGTCTGCCAAATGCAAAAATACAGGAACAACAGTTGCTTGTAGAATGATTTATTTTACAAAATTAATATACATATTTTAATCGCCTATTGTTGAAATGTAAAAACATAATGATTAATGCTAGTTGATATTTAATGTCAGGGAATGTATGCAGGGCACTCAAAATAAGGGGCATAAATTAAGTAAGCTACTTAATAATTTTCTTGTATCAAATATTGTAAAAGTAATATAACTTTTATTATACAGTCTCACCGATTAAGGGAAAAACAACACCAGGTTAGTTCATAAAAACACCAGCATGCTGTGTTTGTATGTTCATTCATATTTCATGAAGTTAAGACATAGATAGTTAAATGCCCTGTATATTGTGGCTTCATTCAAATTAAAAGTAAAAATATGACTATGATTGGCTAACTCATAATATCACCGCTTATTCAAGAAATTCAAACAATTACGCTTTAAATTTATTTTGTATTTTTACAGACCGGTGAATTTGTTGTAATAAAATCGGAGCTAAACCAAGAATGGCCTGCCATTTGGAGGGTTGATGGTAAAACATTATTGCAAAAATACGAGCCGTTTGAGCAGAATGGTCAAACTTTGTATAGAAATATATCGACAGTAAGTGTATTGCATCGAAGGTAGTTTTTTTAAGTTTTAATAATTTTTTTCTTTGTAATAGTATACGTCATGGACGCCTGAGAGTAAAAAACAATACATCACAGTCCCAGTTAAATATAAGTCCCAAGGCCATTTAGAAACTATTGTAGAATTTTTACGTAAAGAAATGATCATAATCGATAATGAATACTTGGAAAAAACTATGAAGGAAAGTGAAGTGTATCAAGATAACTTCGAAGTTTATATACAAACTTTAATTTCTCAAGCACTTGACAGTAATTTCCTAACTGAAATTTTCCAAGAACAAGGTATATTGTTCAGGTCTAAAGGTGTATCAATTTTTATTTAGTTTTACTTTACGTTGCAGATGAATATTTTCTTACAAATGTAAAGACAATAGATGACATTACGGATAGTAAAAAACAAAAGATGATAACTCTTTTACGGTGGCCACATCCCGTCCAATTAGCCGTCACCACGTGGCCATGTTTTAATGTTATCCGTGAACTTAGTGCATCGGACACTCAATTAAAGCCATGTGCTGCTTGTCTGAACCCTGGAGTAGCTGTTCGCGTTCTAATGTATGGACAGCCATATAATTCAACTACGTTAGAAGGATGCCAGCCTAATCCACAAACAATTGAAAAGGTTACTTGTTAATTTCTTAATAACCGATTTTGTTCTAATTCTGTAAAAATACTGTTTAGGATTTTCTTATGTGTCGGACCTGTGCAAGTCGAGTAGAATTATTTAATAAAATAACGCATCAAAAATATTTGATGTATATCGAGTGTGCCAAGCGAGTTGCAGAAAAACGAACGACAGACCCTCACAAGGATACGACGTGTATCCTTAACGAACTTCTTGCTGATGAAAACTGGCTCACCCAAGTAAATTTATATTCCTAACTTTATTATAAGTAAATATATAACCTTTTTTTTATTTCAGCTATTTAGCGATGTTCGCAGATCGTGGGCTGAAGTGGACAGTTTAGAGCATAGTTATCGATTTAAAAATGCAGTGCAGTGATTCCAGTAATAATAATCGTGTGTTGTGAGTTTGAACGTTTTCCAAACAAGAGAATATCAAAATTAATATTGTATATTATGGTATCGAGAGTTTATATAAATCGTATTATAGTGTAATTATAATATAATTAGAAACAAATAATTCATCCATTGAATAGCGTACATGTTTTTTTATTAGCATTGTATTAATTGCCATCTCATGCTGTGCATTTGGAACGTGCTCGGTACAAAAGTGATATTGTCTATTGATTAATTTGAATATATTTGAATACATTTTGTTCATTGTACAGAGTAATTTTAGAGCACATCTACTCAAATAAAAAATTTTAAAATATAAGCTTTTTATACATTAATGCTCAGAATAATTATACGTACTAAATCTTCTACTGGTTTATATTTTTTATATAGATTATAGTTAAGCGGATACTATATTCTTATTTCTAGTCTGTTACTTAATAATGCTACTGCGTATGTAACACGTCACAATAGTTGCATGTAATTACAAAGTGATAAGGTAAATTTGTTTATTTTTATTGGACGAGGTCTCGACTTCGCAGTTAAAAAGTAAGTATTTAGCCTTTATATCGCAAAGTACACTTGCAAAAGAACAGTCATTAGGGTGAGTATTTGCCATTAGAATCTTTTAAAATAATTGGCGTTTTTGTAGAACTTCTGTAGTGTAGTAAAGTTGTCCCTGCTTTACGATCAGATCACATGAATTTTGAATACTGGCAGTAACAGAATGATTTCATAACCCCTGTTACATAGGATTATTTAAATAACCACAGCATTTGTTGCTGTAAAATAAAAAAATTGTTTAGTTATCAGACATTAAGTTTGTGGGTGTCAAGTAATTTACTTTATAAAAACAATACAAAATAGCTATTAATACCATGAGATCGAAAAAAAGATGATTCTGAGCAGGCCTTGACTAGTACAACACGATTGGTTACACTGGTTCTAGAATGCCTATGAATTATAATGTGACAGTGACATTTCAAATGTAAGTCAGTCTTGCAATCTTGTTTCCAGAATTATTTAAGTTTATCGTTGTAATACTAGTGAAGGATCACATTTTGAACACCTACTCTAACATGTATTCATCTTAGTTTTTAGTTTGTTCCCTAAATAAATACTGTTTTGTGTTTTAATTTATTTGACATTTATTAACCTCTAACTTACTGCCACATTTTGAAATCAGTCTTGCCAATCGTGTTGTACTAGTCAAGGCCTGCTCAGAATCATCTTTTTTTCGATCTCATGGTATAAAGTTGACTTAATAATCAATGATACGATAAATGATAATAAATTTCAAAGAGGGCATAGGTATTTATTTATAAAATAATACTTTAACAAAAATTAACTATTGATATTAAATGTTTTGTCAAGCACACAATATATTGATAAGATTAGGACTTACAAACAAAATATTTATGCCAAAAATATATTACTTGTATGATAAGAATTGAAAACATTGAGTTTGTAAAATAATACGTACATATCTACAAAAAAAATTATTGTACCATAAACAGTGCAGACCACCATCAGAGTAAACCGTAGTTATTTCGAAGGTTACTGTGTCATTATCAGTAACAGTAATCAACATCTTTTAAAAACGTTTTTGAAAAGTACACTAGCTTCGGTTTTGTTTATTTTTATAACTTTGGAATTTTTGGCTTTGAAATTCAAACTCTGACAAATAATTTGCTAAACATAATTATACGAGCTGTTGGGTGTGTTGGATTGTCGAATTTAAATTTCCCGCTTACCTTTACAGCTGTCGTTTGGTGCATTTCCGCTAAGAAAAATGAGCAAACCGTGTTTCCGTCGGACTTGACTTTCTGCAGATCAGCCGTTTGATGGACGGTTGCGTTTTCTGCGAGAATTTATAGCGTTTGCTTGGTGTTAAGTTTAAATAAAAGGCATATTCCTGCTGTTCGGTTTATAAAAACATTGAAACGAATATCACAGTGTCTTATTTAGTGCTATAAACCTAAAATGCCTTCAGCGGCTAATGTCAAAATTGACAAGCAAATTAATTCGGATACTGCTTTAGCAGATTCTTCTGGAAATACATCTACACCCATGAGGCAAGCGATAACCGTAATAGAACATAAAATTAGGAACTTGGAAAAGCGTAAGGTAAGCTTTCAAAAAATTCCGAAACTGCGTTTCATGAATGTATAGGCAACGTTTACACGTCGGCCATAATTTGTCATTGCTCAATCTGAAAAGTAGGACTCTTTCAGGCCAAACTAGAATCTTATCGCGAACTCCAAAACTCAGGAAAAGATTTAAACCAAGACCAGAAGGTTGCCGTAGCTAAATACGAAGAAGTAGTACAAACTCTTGAATTTGCCCGCGATCTTTGCAAACAGTTCCTAGGTATTGCCACAGCTACTGAAAAGGAAGCCAAGAAACAAGCCCGAAAAGAAGCCGCAGCAAAAAGCCAAGCTGAATTAGCCAAGGTACCTCGAAAAAACGCATTGTTTCATTTATAAACTACAACATTTTTCTTATTAGATTCGAGAAGTTTTACTTGTTCAAGATGCCCTTAATCAAATGGGACAAGATGCTGTAAGAGAAGACTTTTTAATAGGTCGAAATGGAGCTGCTAGCCTTACGGAATCTGATCTCAAGTGAGTTTGTTTTAACCTAATCTTAAACTATGTTGACAATTACCATTAGTACTATGGGCGTAAACAATATTAGTTTTTATACCTGATTGATTTCACATGTTTTTGTGCTAAAAAACAATGGAACATTTGAATTTAAGTAGGCTATTCACACATTACCAAATTTTAGTGTATTTTATCTTGATATGAAATTGAATTAAAAAACATAAGTAATTGATAATGTTGAAATGTAGAATATTGCCTCATTGTTTGCGATCATCGCGCTGCAGGTTTTTGTTGGGTTTAATACATTGCAAACCATAAAAGCCATGAAACATGTTTGCGAGCGTATTTTTCAGTGATTGAAAACTCAACCCGCATCCTGTGTAGTGACTGCTAACTGCACCAAAATATTTATAAATGACTATTTATATCAATGGAAATGTAATGACCCCACAACTTCAAGTGTGAAAAACCTCTAAAAGCTCATGCAGATAATACATTGAAAAGAATAACTGGAATAAAAATCAAAGCAACAGGCAACAGCAATTGTACTTAGTATTTTTAAGTCTGAACGAAAAATATTTTTAAAATTTTATCGAAAAGCCTTAACTGTTCTTTATAGTCAAACCACATTTTAGTTGTTAAAGATCTACAAAGCAAGCAGAAATAGCTTTTGGAAAGAGGTAATAAATGGCAAAGAAAATGACAAAATAAAGATACAATGCAAGGAAACAGAGCTGGAGGTGGTGACAACATACAAATACCTAGGAAGTATCATTACCGACGATGGAAACATGGAACTAGAGTTAGTAAATAGGGCGAAAAAACCTTACAAACTATACTACTCACTAAACAAAATACTAGGTAAAAGAGAATTGACTCCACAAACGAAACTCGGAATATATAATTCATAGTAATATCCTTGATCGCATAACAATCAGATACGCCAAGTTAATGTAAAATTTGGCAGGCAGTTTTATGATTAGTTTGCCTTCGGTTTCAAGGCGGCGCCACTATAGTACGAGCAGATGCGACTCTAAAGTGCTTAGAATCAGCTGATTTGTTTGATTCTAAGCACTTCCGGGTCGCTTCTGCTCATGCAGTGCTGGCTCCATCTGGTAACCGAAGGCAAACTAATCATAAAACTGCCTGCCAAATTTTACATTAACTTGGCGAATTTGATTGTTATGTAATCAGGGGTAATATCTACGATATTATATGCCAATGCAAATTGTACAATACAAAAGGAACAAATTAGTAAAATAAACGCAATGGAGATGAAGCATCTGAGTTAAATAGCGGTGGGACAGAATAAGAAGTGAAACAATACGGGAAACGATAGAACAAGAACCGATAATGAATAAAATAACAAGACACCAAATGAACTGGTATGGACACTTGATGGGGATGGAACCTAATAGAATAACTAGGAGAGTACACCTAACAAGAAATAATGTAAAAAAGAAGAAAGGAAAACCACGGAAGAAATGGATTCAGCAAATAATAGAGATGGGAAAAAGAAGAGAAAAGACACTAGAAGAAATGAAAGCTATGACGTAAAACAGGAAGGCATGGAAGTGAACGAACTCCAATAAACCAACCCAAATCTAACGCCCGAAAAGGTAAATGGAAGGGGAGAAAGAAGAAGAAGAGATATATGTATAACGTTGTCCTCATTTTCGCCAGTGCTTTATTTCGTTTCCAGTCTGTAGGATTTCTGGTCTTTTTCTTGTAAATCTTCTCTTTCTTTTTAACTTTTTCTTGTTGCAGCTGATTTAAAATACTATTATTTATATCTTCCCTACTATTTCCAGTTTTTTCAACAACATTTTCGGTGATTTCGTTTGGTTCTTTTGGTTCGGTGCTTTCATGTGTAAGGTTTTCCGTTGTTTGTCTGATTGCATTTTCTGCCAACAACAACAATTTTCTTTTAGAGCACTTTCTGATTCTTCTATATTATCTGAAAATTCGCTTTCTTCCTCACTGCAAGGAACATATTCATCCAAAGTAGCGTTTGGTGAAAAATCCTCTATTTCTAGGTTTTCCATATTGGCGTATACCTTCTCTTGTCTATGACTGGATCCTTTAAATTAAGAATTTTGAATCAGACATTTTATATTGACACATTAAAAGTTATAAAATGTTTACGAAGAAATCGTAATTACCACACTTGGCAACACCGCATCGAATTACATAAGATGCACCTACTAAAGAATAATGTTTAAAAGATTAAATTTAGGATCAATTTTATTATTAAAATGTATTGTTAATGATATGACTAAACAATTAGGCTGAAACTGATATATAAAATTAGAGTTAGGTATAAGAAACTTACACCCAACATCCTATAAGTCTTGGTTTGATACATCAGGTTGAATTGCTTGATTTTTCTTTAAGAATTCCAATATTTTACGTCCTCTAGAGTAGTCTAGAGCTCATATTTTTCACTGAACAGTACAATATTTTTTAAAAAATGCGACAGCCCATCATCCGCTCGTGTCCTCAATTTATTGTAATTTTAAATGTTTTCTATTTCAATTTTTAATATTTATATATTATTATGATAAAAAATTAAAAATATGTTCAACATTTTTGAGTTACTTCTTAAAATTGTAAAAAGAATGTAATACTAATAATATCCATTTTCAGATTGTTAGATGATCTCTACCCTGCTGTGACACCCAAACATGAACCTGGTGATCCAACAGCTTTTGCCAATCAGGTACAAGCTGCAGCTGAACACCTTCTGGCTGTCGTCGATGGCAAACAAAAAGAAGCCTTTGGTGGTTCTTACAGTCAAATTAAGGAAGTAATTGGCAAGATTCACGAAAGCGGATACTTAGATCAGGCAGTGGTTTGTTATTTAAAACAATAGAAATGCGTTGTATTTAAAAAAAAATTCTTTTTTAGACAACCGGTTTCGAGGAAAATGTAGAAATTGTAGAACCAGAACATAACTGTGTTGTCGTACCAGAAGTGGTTGAACAACCACCGGAAGTTATACCTTCTGTCGAGGCGGTTGCTATTGAACCCTCCAGACCTCCTGTACCTGTACCAATACAGGTCGAACCCCCTTTAGAGCAGTTACCACCAGAGCAACAAATATTTTTCCAACAACCACCTAGGCCTATTACTGAAGTGTTGGGTACCGGAAGTTTTTTTTTTCTACAGGTATTCTATCTTCTCTGTTTTAATAAATTAATATTACAATATTAAAAATAAATTGACTAAATTTTATTTTTTTAGGATTCTGAATTGGATACTCCAGATACATTGCCCTCTCAAACGTTTACGAATACTAGTTATGTACAAGCACCGCCACCCCCAATTCCATTACCGCCTAATTTCCAAACATACCAACAAGGAAATCCGAATGTTCCACCGCCTGGTAATGGAGTCGAAGAGCAACCACCTCAGCAGCCGCAACCGCCACAGCCTGATGAAACGCAAAAGCATCGAGGACAACCGCGACCTAATAATCAAACGTATTACCAAAATAATAATAATACTAACTATAACAATCGACCACCACGTCAACATAGAAATGGACCTAGATCTGGAAACAGACATCAATAACCGTACGACATTGAATTATGTTCTTAAGTGACCGATGCAAGTTACGAGATTATTTCTTCCTCTCTAAACCAGTTTTATTTACATTGGCTTGTTTTGAGATTTCGATCATTATAGTAATGTCTAATTATACATTAAATTATTAATAACAAATCTTTGAGAAGGTAGCTTTTTAAAAGGGAATCGTTTTATTGAAACAACAAATTAAAGCTGTTGTAACTAATTTAACTAAAAATTTTAATTTCCTTTTTATACATTTTAAAATATTTTATGGAGTTGCAATTCTGCACAATTACTTCTAAGTTAATGTGTCCAACAGTTAATGTAAATAAGGTTAATTGCATTTTCTAATGTATTATTATAAACTAATAAGTGTTGGCATTGCGTTCATACTTATTTCTACCTTTTCAGTATCTGAATTAGTATATAGAATTTCGTAATTTTTTAATTTCACTATGATTGGTTTCTCGGCTTTAAGAATTTATAATTATTATATAGTTTATCGGAGCTAGCTTCTATGTTCGAAATAATATAGACTGGAATCAGCATTATGTAGTTTTTCTCTTACACAACATGCAAAACTTTACGATGCATCAGACTGTAAATTTGTAAGGATTACCAGTGAATCAGGACTGATATGAATAAAATTGCTTGTGATGGAATTAAAATATCAATTAATAGAAAGAAGAGGGGTAAACGTTTTCTCTATAACAATATTTTAAATAATTAGTTGGCATACATGTTAGTACATTTCAAAAGCAGTGTGTTACCATGTAAGAACTATCAAAAATTAAATAAAGTGTAAGTATTGACCTACAAGTGTTTACATTAACTTTCAAATACAAGGTGATATATTTTGTGCATTTAAATTCAGTGTAAATTTCCTTCCTTGACAGTACAACTAATTATTTCAAGATTATGTGGCAGAGTTGGAAGAACTTCTTTTATGAATAATATAAAAGAAATATACTTATATTTATCATAATGCAACCCAAACTCGAATATTTATTGCCTCTTTGTGAATCATATAAATGTATAAACATTTTATTACACATAATAGGTACAGCACACCATAACAATTCCAGCTTATTTATATAGCCATTGCAAGCTATATTATTTAAAAAAAAGATCAGAATGAATCTTTATACGTATATTTTGTATGTAATAATCTCATAGTTTTGTAAGCATCTAAAATAAGACTAAAAATGATTGATGTGACTGACATGAATTTTTTGAATCCATAAAACTTGTGATAATGGCGCCATCTAGAAACTGCAACGTTGTCAGTTCTAATTCTTAAGACTAATATTAAGTAATATTCAATACAATTTTTGCTACTGGAATGTCACCATGGATTTATAAAGTACATTAAAATATCACCTAAGTTAAAAAAATAAATTATTGCTTACATATTTCTGTATACATTATTTAAAATAGTCACTTGCTAACGAATCTGTGTTATTATAACAAAAATTAAAAACAGAAATCTACTTGGGAGAGTCAAAATTCCAAAAAAACCATTGTTCAACATTATAAAGACTAAAAACGTAGTTTAAACATTAATTAACACCATTTTTTTTTAGATGTGTATTATATTTTAAAGATATGGCAACAATGTACAAACTTAGTAATAATGATAATAAGGTTGTTTACAAGTAGTGGAGCTTTGTGAAATGTTTTTAAAAAAAATAATACAAAGTTTATTGAACCATTGTAATAATAATGTAACATTTAAACAGAAGAAAATTTTAATAAAGCTTTAATGTGCTAGTAAATTTACTAACAACTTATAACTTGTGAAACAAACCTAACCTTAAATTGAAATAATTTCTAATCAACGCAAATATGGTTTTGTGTGCCCCAGAACATTCCCTTCAAGCCGATGTAATTTTTGTTGTAGAAGGCACCGCAATAAACGGTGCTTACATAAATGATTTAAAAACAAATTACATTATACCTTCACTCGAGTAAGTAAATTGGACTTTATAACGAACTCAATATGATTGTCTGACGGCATGGAAGTTTTATTTTATTGTTATAATAGGTTTTTATTTTTTAAGGATTTTTAATAACACGATTGTTAACCATGTTTATATGTATTGTATTCGTTAAATTAAATTATTTGGGAGCAAATTTTTATTATTCTGCTACCAAGCTCCGTACACAGTTTTATTCACTTTGATTATTGGTAATTTAGAAAAAGTTCTGTGCAAACCACTTTTCAGAGTTAGTGACCACCACCATTTCAACAAGAACAATGTTAATATGATGATTTTTGAACGGATAATTGAGGTAGTTTGAGGTACTGATGTTAGTCGGTGTAACCTTGCTTTCGGTGATAGTAAATTCAATTCTGAATTTAAATTCAAATTTTCATTTGAGAAACTTAGTTTTTGATTATTTCTATTGCATTTTGTTTCTTTTATTATCGCACAGGTACTTCAGTCAAGGTAACTTAGATGAGACGACTTATTTATCAGAGAATGCTAATTCCTTATATGGTATTGTGGTATATCAAGCTGCCGATTGTCTTCCTCATCCTAGTACAGACACAATAGGACCATTTTCAAGTTCTGGGAAAGTGTTAGGTGCTTTAGAAAAGTTGGAGTATGTAGTTACATCATAATTATTTTGTAATCGTACATGTCGTGTATTAATGTGTAGGCTAATTGGTGGTAAAGGTGAATCTCATGCTAACATCGCCGAAGGTTTAGCTACTGCCCTTCAGTGCTTTGAAGAACTTCAACAAAAAAGAGATGCAACAACAAATTCACAAAAACATTGCATTTTGGTGTGTAATTCACCACCTTACCTTCTTCCCGTCATGGAATGTCATACATATTCTGGAAAAACTGCCGAACAACTTGCTGCAGTTTTATTGGAGGTATGTAAAATTTGAAATTTTTAAACATTACAAAAAAATTGTACATTTTTAGAGAGGAATAAACTTATCAATAATATCACCAAGAAAAATACCAACGTTGTATAAGTTGTACGAAAAAGCTGGTGGTGATTTAACCGCTTCACAAACAAAAAATTATGCGAAGGATCCTCGACATCTCGTTTTACTTAAGGGTTTTAGGTAGTTATATTTATCAGTTTTTAAACTTAATGATATACAAATATAATTTGTAACAGTTTGAAAGAAAGACCTATAAGTCCTGCGCCGGGTACAGTTACATCAAATCAAACTCAGTTGACCACAGCTACTTTACCAATTCCATCACTTCCAAGTCCTGTAGCAAGTATTGATAGTCCGATATCATCGCTTAATTCGCAGCCTAATCAGAGTTTATTGGGCCCGAATGTTACTACAGGTGTTGGTGTACAACCAGGTGTTGGACAGAATACCGTTTATAGACCTGCAAACCCTCAAGGTAAGATTATTATTATTTTAAGCCCATCAATCCTTAAGTAGAGCAAAGGCCTTCTGCACATTTCCAGTGAGCTATATCTTGTGCCTGTTGAATCCAGTTTATACCTGTTATATTTATAATATCTTGTTCCCATCTTGTAGGTGGTCTTCCTAATCTTCAGATTCCTTGTTTAGGTTGCCATTTGGTAATTCTATTTGTCTTATCTTTCCAACCTACTAAGGTAACCAGCCCAGAGAGATTTGTAGAGTTGGATTAGACTTTTTGTTTTAAGCCTGTTAAGAACAGTTTCATGTGGATTCTATCTTTCCATGTTAAGTGGAGGATGCTTCTTTTCATTCTTTTTTCGGTAGGTTGAAGTAACTTTTCATGTTTTACGTTATGTTTGGGCACCATAGGTTATTGAAGGAAAGGCACAGGTGGTTAGTACTTTCTTTTATTAACTTACTACTTACTTGGTCATCCTCTTCTACCTCCTTTGCTAGGTTAGTTGCTTCTTCCAATGCTGCGATTGCAGAAGATTCCCATTTTGTTCGCGGCCTTCCTTTCCTTCTTCACACTTCTCCTTTCATTTTCTATGCTAGCTTCGGGAACCTTGTTGAGTCCATTCTAGTTGAGCTGTCGCAGTTGTCCTTGTTCTATCGTGTTCAGAATGGGTTTTTTAGTTCCTGGGTCCAGCATGCTATCCTCTTCTTATTTACTCAGCAGCTGCTTCTATGACTATTCTTTTGAATGTGCTCCACGGTATCACCAGGTTTTCTTCATTTCTTGAATGCTCATTACTACATTTCTGTTTAACTAGTTCGGTTGTATGTGTTTATATTTGTTTTTTTTTCACTATGAAATAGTCTAATATCGACCTTTCTGCTCTACCTTCTTCGCATTTCATTAATTAATTGTAGTGCTTCTTCTCGATTTAGCGCTTTTCCGTCTACTATTATTTTATTATAGTTGATTATGGCGTCTTCTCTTATTTGTTTCATCGGTGGAACTAGTTTTCTACGTTCGTCCATCATTTCTTTTGTGTAATCTTCTTCGAAATATATGTTTTCCCCTTTCAGAAGTTGTTTTTGTTTCATGGCTATACAGGGTGTAACAAAAATGGTGGGCTGACTACCTATAAATAAGGGTCCTTTTCGAGATACAGGGTATCCAAAAAATAAGTTTCTTTTTTAAATATCTCGAAAACGATTTAAGATATTAAATTGAGCTTTGGTGTGCACTATATTGGCATGAAGAGACTCTTTTTCTATCCAACTAGTTTTGACAATTCCAGCAGTTGAAAAATAGTTTGTATTTTTCAGCTTTATTCATTTCTTTTACTATTTTAAATGCTTTTGATTGCCTACCATATAGGTCGCTTTCCAAGTTGTTTATATATTGGTCCCAACTTTTTGGCGTGTTATCTTTTGTGCTTCTCTTCTTATTATAGCATTCTTTGCCTTGTACCTATATTGTTCTGTTTTTAGGCATAGGTGTATTCAGTATATTGTACGTAAGCTCGTCTTTTTTCTTATATTATTTGTGCGATGTCATCATTCCATATCTTAAAACCTCTATTCTTGTACCGTTTTACCTTTTTCCAAGTTCTTCTGTAGCTGCTTGCGTCATGAAATTTTTAATTTTTTCCCATTCTAAATTTATGTTTCTGTATTGTGGAGTACTGATTATGTATCGTTCCATTCTTGTTTGATATAGGTGTATTATACTGTCTTCCTGTAGTAAGTGCATTTTAAAGGTTTCTGCACTTTTTTTATATTCTTTTTATTATTTCTTCCATTGTGTTGAAATAAGAACTTTTGATTTGAGTAGATAATGATCTGATCCAATATCACTACCTCTGAATACCCTTATATCGTGGGCAAAGCTTAAGCATGTAACTCTTGCACTCCGTGCAAATTTATGTGTCTTTGTGTCAAAAGAAGGTGAAGATCATTGTAGCTTGCAAAATCTATTAGCTGTCTCCAATTGGTGCTAGTGTTGTTGTTGTATGTTTTCGTAAAATTTCTCAGTTTCCACAATTTTATAATGCATTGGTTTATGAATTTGTATATAAAATGCAGTACTCTTCTAACTCCATTGATCCTTACAGCTTGTTTTTAATTTCGGGTATTATGGCTATATCAACTCTATGCTTTTTTAGTTCTTGTTGTATTTCTAATTCTTTATGATTGATCCCTTGCTACAAAAACTTATCAAAAAATAATAAAAAGCCTTTAAAACATTAACAATTTATTTTTGTCGGACTCATGTACGGCGCAAAAGGCCAGGGTTTAAATTTAATTACTACAACACTAATTAAAGATTGATTAGAACATGAATTAAGACTTGTCAAATTACCATACAAAAATTAAATGTACTAAAAATACAATGTTAAAGTTAAATATAAAAAAATATTAATAATTCATTCATGAATTAGAAAAATATTAAGTAGCTAAAATTTATAACAGATAAATCAAAAACTAATTCATGATTGAATTTAATTATCATGACAAAATACACACTTGATCTAAGCAATGAATTACAAAAACGAACAGGTGCACACACACCTGTGCGATATATAAATTGAATAAAAAGTAAAATTTATCAAATTCAAAACAATAGTAATAACACTTATCTTAAGCTTCCTTGATTAAGAATCTTACTAAATCTGGAATTCAGCAACACTTGAATTAAACTGGAAAAAAAATGTGAGTGGTTCATCCGATATGACATCTAAACGGCATAGGAAAATGGCGTCCCTCCACGTGTAATGAAAATTTATTAAAAAGTTAATTTCCAAAGGAAATTAAAATATTCCATCCAGGAAAATACACAAAGCTCTTCCAGAAGGAAAAAAAATATGTCTAATTAACACCATCAAATTAAAAATAGGTGCAATTAGGAGCTGAAAATTCCAAATGAAATCAGAAAAATGGAGATTAAGCAAAATTTAAAAAAATTAACTTACCACAATTAGTGCAAAAACAAACTGTTAATGAGCATAACAGCTACCAAATCCGAACATCGGATAAATTAGAAAATTACGTTCATTACATATGAAACGTACGAAATGATAAAATTTTTACGGAACTCAACGTTTGTTCAGAGTAAATTTCTAACGCCAAAAGACAGCTAAATTTATGTCAAAGAATCCACAGCGCCTCCGACAGTCAAACTACTGCGCAGGTTCAAAACATAAATAACCGGAATGACACTTGTGCAAATATAGCTGCATAATACGTAGGCGAAGATTTCACTAAAGAAAGTATTTAAAATGAATTCAAATAAGCTATGGTAATCTAAATAACACAAAATAGAATATAAGAATAATAGACTCGGAAAACCCGAAAGAATTACTTTTAAACGATAATAAAGACGAGCAAATGGACTAAATAACCAGGCATCGCTTAAAGATGGAAATTTAAGCGCCGGCACAATGGAAATAAAGTAATCAAAAGCAGTCAGAACCACGAATAAAAGAAAAATCTTGCAAAATAAGAAAAGGGAAAATAATGAAAGGAATTAATCAAGTAAAATGGGAATAACAACACAGAAGAAGGAATAAGAAGGATACTGGATAACCAGATAAAGGATCGTAAGATTGTCTTGTGAATAAACAGAAAATTTCTAAGAAAATACCAAAAGAGATGAGGATATAACCACGACTAAAAAAACCAGGCATCGTTCCCTAAAGAATGTCAACATGCAATATAATTTAGAAGCAGTGATTATAAATAAATCTTACCCACCATCTTACTACCTTAAGGAAAGGCAATTGATTCAGGAACAATCAATCCCTAAAACTACTTAATAAAAATGACATAAGCAGGATGATAAATTAGCAAAAATAGCAAAGTTTTAAATGTAGGGTAACAACCACAGTAACATGAGAGGAAACCTCTTTTACAAAAAAACATTTAGCTTATCAATCAACCATAAATGTCGATTGATAAGAAGAAACGAGACAATTTGAAACGAAAAGCTGGAAAATTGTAACACCCTTTCGCATTCCATACTGCAATTTTAAATATTTTTGATATTCCTAGTCGTTTACTTTTAGTTTGGCTCTAGTTATATTCTCTTCGTCGGTTGTCCGCAGATTTGAATGGGGGGACTATTTTAGAAGATGTTATCATAATTATATTAAATTTTTTCATGAAGAATTTGAGTAAATTTGATTTGATTTCGTTACCAGCGATCTGCAGGGTAGTTAAGGATATAGGTAGGATAAAATATGGGATGGATAGGATTAGTTGGTTCCCTTCAGTGATAGGAGGTGGGAGACCTTGCGCGGGCAGGTTCGCTTCCCTGAAGTAGACTTGTATCTGCCGCGAACGCTACCACAATTTTTAAGTTCAATAATTATATTAGATGGTTCACACTGACTTTGTACTATTATTAAATGGTCATCCACAAATCTTAAGTTAATCAACTTTACACCATATACAACGTGTCCAAGATAAGGATGAAATGCATGGGGATCTTGAAAACGGTAAAAGATACAGGGTGGCTCAAATTAGAAAAAAATTGCGTAATTTTGAGCTCAATAAAATGCCGCCTCAAAATTTGAAAAATTCCGACTAATTCCGAAGATATCCGAAAAAAAAACGAAATTTTGGAAAAACGTTTTTATTTTTTTCTGAGTTTATTTGAAGAGATTTAAAATTAATTCACACTTTATTATTTCAACTTTTTCCCCTCTATAAGATGGTGGCGTTACCAAATTTATAATTTGAGCCACCCTGTATCTTTTACCGTTTTCAAGATCTCCGTGCATTTCATCCTTATCCTGGACACCCTTTATAGTAATTCCTTTTGTTTGCCATCTTAAGTTATGAAATGCTGAAATAGTGATTCCAAAGCACAGTTGAAAAGTTGGGATGAGAGGGGGTCTCCCTATCTAACATCTCGTAATTCAAAGGATGGTTTCCAACATTAATGTACAGTAGAATCCGGTTATAACGAGCACTGAAGGGAATAAAAAAAAATCTCGTTATATCCGGTATCTCGTTGTAACAGTTTTTCGTTATTTTTAAATTTATTTTATCATAATACAAACACATATGGTGTAAAACAGAACACAAACATGTTTTAAGATACGACGTCATTTAAACATTTCAGAGTATAAAATAACACAACACAACAACACAAATAGTTAATAGGTTAGTTACAGGGGCGAAACTAGACCATTTCAGGGTGGGCGCGCGCCCCCTCTTCACCACTGATTGTAAAAAGGAAAACTAGTGCTTTTTGGAAATTTAATTTTATTTTTGATATCTCCCTTCTAATTGTACTAAATACAACAATAAAAATTGAAATTAATACGTAGAGGATATTAGTAGGTAGTTATTATGAAACTTGAAACTGTTGCAAACTTGGATCATTTTAATGCTTTATTTAGGGTTTCCGGTCTCGAGGTGGCTAATAGCTTTGATAACGCTTAGCTGACACATTTTTGGCAGACTTTCTTAGAATAATATAATACAGTAGTGATTTATCTCGCTGTAACAGGATTTCGTCCAAAAATAGAAGCCGTAATAAGCGAATTCTCGCTGTATGAGGTCTCGTAGTAAACGATTAAAACTAAATAAGGGTTAATGGCAAATCAATCAAGAGTCTGTAAAATTGTCGTTATAAGCGGAATCTCGTTATATGCGGTACTCGTTCTAAGAGGTTTCAACTGTATTTTGATTAATATCTTGTCTTTCAATGCTTTAGTTAGTGTTTTTATCTCTAGCATCAAGTGTTTTGTAGAAATCAACAGATTAACTAATATGGGTGTTAATATTTCTTTTAGGTATTACCCAATTACCTACACATACCCAACCAATGGTACCACAAGGATTGGTTAACGTTGGCATGGTAAATGCAGCCAGAGGTAGTATGATGGGTGGTAATCAATTTCCAAATCAACCAATGCAGGCTCCTCCTGGATATCATACAGCAACAGGTGAATTGTTTTGATTTTTTTAAAAGTATAACAATTCCTAACTAAACTTTTTTCTGTAATTTAGGTATAGCAGGTCGACCACCCAATCGTTGGCCTATGTTACCCCCACAGGCCCAACAGAGGCCACCTTTTATATCTCAAGGACAGCAAGTAAACACCACGCAAGGTAGTGCTCTTATTGCGCAATTAACACAACCGCCATCATCGATGCCGGCGGGTGTAAATCAATTTGGACAGAGTAAGTTACATTTTTTAAACTTAAATAACTACTACAAATCTATATTACAAACTCTCGCAAAACGATATATTTTTATTACTTACAGTAATTATGTAAAACAGTTGTAGATTCTAAATAAGCATTTTTCTAACAGTTGGAACAAATGCAGCAATGAATCCGCAACAACAATTAAGAATGAGTATGCTTGGAAATCAGCCACCTCAACAAAACGTACAAACGTCTATCCCGCAAAATGTGCAGACTAGTGGAATTGGTCAGGCGGCTGGAATCGTTTCAACTGGCATATCGCAGTCTAGTGCTATACCTCAAACATCAAATCCTTCACAGGTAGCACCACCTAATCAAGTTGTTACTTCGCAAGCACAGGTACATATTACCATGTTAAATGAGCTTGCTTATATTAAATGTTGTGGTTTTTGTAGTTTGATTGTTTTAATAATTTTATTTGCCGACAAATCGTGAGTATTATTATTATTATTATTTCTGCTAAAAACATCATCAGTCCGAAATTAATATTACTATTTTTTATAACATATAGGGTGGTTCTGCTGCTCAACCGAATCAACAGATGGGTGCTGCACGTGAACGTCATACAATTTGGCAAGGTCTTCTGGAATGGATAGAAAAACCAAAGAATTCTAATGACCCACAGAAAGTTACTAGACATGTTCCCTGTCAAGTGTCTGCAAATATGAAGGACGGTGAACCTGAATTGTAGGTGTAATACGTTTACGTTTGTGGAGTTATTATTTTTTTTCTCCCTAGAAAAGCAGACGGTTGGCCTTCAAAGTTAATTATGCAATTAATGCCCAAACAACTCATTGGAAATATAGGTGGCGCTTATTTGAAAAATTCGAAATCCGTCTTATTCCACCCGCAAAACTGTGAATCTCTTGATTCATTAACTAAAGTGATGAGTTCTGGTTTTGTATGTTATTTTTAGAAAGATATACATATAAACTTAATTTCATAAATGAATTCTTTTAGGCTGGCTGTGTACATTTTACTAGTGTTCCAAATCCAAACGCTTGTGATATTAAAGTATTAATACTTCTTTATACGGCTGAAAAACGAGCTTACCTCGGATTTATACCAAATGACCAGGCAGCTTTCGTTGATCGATTACGTAAAGTTATACAGCAACAAAAATCTACTCAAATGCTCCGACAAGGCCAGGTATGTTTATTTTAAGTAGGACATGTGGGCGTTTGTTTTTGTGGATACGCAACTCCTTGGGCTTGATTTAAGAATATCAGAAATGACTGTGGCCCTTCTGTAGAAGTTTGTGTTGATAGTCTCATGATGACTTCTCTACAAATACATTGTAAATATTTTTCATTAAAGGGTGGAGCAGCGGGTCCAAATTTAGCTCCTCAATCAGTAGGAGGAGGTTCAATGGGTGGTGGGACACCACCACAGCTTCCAGTTTCTAATACATCCTCTCAACCAACAGCTCAACAACAACAGGGCTTAATGATGTCTCAAACCAATACCATGGCAATGGGTGGAGGTCAAATTACTCAAAATATTGTAACTTCCAGTAGTCCTTCTGGAGCAGGTATTGGAGTTTTAGGTCAAAATATTCCTGGTGGAATGCAACCTCGATTGAGAATGCAGGTATGTAGCGCACAGATAAGGTTTGAGCAAAGGAATTAAATTTAAGTTTGCCGTAATGCATGCTGTCTATGGAGGTAAATTAAAATTAAATGTTTCGGATGAAATTATTTTTATAATTTATAATTTTGTCTAATCATTTTTTCTTTTTCCTTTAATTTGATATGAGACTGTTAAGATCTCACCGCTATTTTACATAAGAGAATCGAAACCTGAAAATGTGACCCTCAATCTGTTGCGCCTTGGACGTTCTTATTATTATTTATGTTGATGAGCTGATAATTCATAACGAATATTTGAAGCTAAAGAAGACATTTAACATGACAAATTATTCATGCTTAAAGTATCAGGAAAAAGCTGTGGTCATTATCATTTTGTAGCAATGAATATAAGTGAATGATTTCAATAATCGAGTGATTCATTCAAGTGCAAATGGTTTTTGGATACTACCAATTCATTTAGGTATACAGCGTTACTCCGTTTTAGAAGAAGAATGCTCTTGCATACCCAGTTTGTAATGGAAAACATCTATTAGTATCAGTTAGATTAACAGGGTGGCCGCTAAACCTGGAAACCTTGAAAACCGGGAATTTTAAAAACCGATAAAAAACCGGGAAAAAACCTTAAATTCAATTTAAAAACCTGGATTTTTGCAGAATGTATCGGTGAAAATCCACAAGAAAAAAGTCTTATTGCGCGAAGACGTGTTTATGATGCTGTCAAAAATGTTGGAGACGTAGAAAATATCAAAATAGACAAAAGTCTTGTACAGGGTGGCTCATTTTCGATGTTTTTAAATGGGAAGTACCCTTAATATCAGTAATAGACAAAAACTGATGTCGGAGTCCAGGGCCCTTTTTTGATGCACGTCAAGTCCCAAAAACAAAATTCCGCTGTCTTATGTTATTTTTTAGTTATAGCCCAAAATTCAAAATTTGGCCATATCGAAAACTTCAAATAACTCTCTTGGTTTTGAAGATATCCAAAAAGAGTAAAAACAAAAATCTCGCGTTATCTTTAATAGCTTTTAATTATCTTGACATATGGAGATTTTACAAATTTCTACGTATACGAGTCTTCATCTAATCCCTCGGAAGCCATGTAGTGATGGACAATGTTGTAAACCGTCGATCTCGGCTCTCCGGTTGTACTCCGGACGCAGCTTAACCAACTCAGCTATGACCAGATTATGTTTATGTTGTCAACGGATCAGGCTTACTTTAGTACCATCTAGTTGCCAGTTGACGCATTATTTTATAACAGAAATTTAAATTTGAAAATTGACCGGATTCTACTGGTACACTCTGTATAATATACAAGATCTCAATGAAATGTTGGGCACCGCTTTTTATTTTAATTATATCTTAAGATATCAAAATGAAATTTGGCATATTGTCACTTGACGGGCAAAACCTTCTATGTGCCAAAAACAAAATTTTCAAGGTGGGGCAAAAAACGCTTTGTAATTTTCATAACTTTAATGTAAAATTATTTTTAGTAATTGTTATAGGTACACCATTTAGCAGATAATTTTTACCAAACACTGCAGAAAGTTCAAAATAATCGAAATAGACAAAAACCCTATTTCAGAACAAAATGACACACGCCATGCGACGATATGTAACTTGCTTAAATCTAGGCGCTGGACTTCAGAACAATTGAAATGTAGAAACCAAGTGGCTTGCTTGCAGTTTTGTTGTAAAACTATATGGTTCCGTTTGTTTATTCCAATACGTTTATGCAAAAACCTTAAACTACGAAACTTGTTTTTGGAAATTAATATATTTTTACAGCAAAAGTGCTTTCTGCTGGGCCCTGTATCAACTTAAATACCGGTTAAATCTAACTCACACTTGCTTAACACAGAATCTGTTCTTTGTGTTAAGTAGTTGATACAGAATGGCCCAAGACTCTGTATTTGGTCAATAGAATCGATTAAAAACAGAACACCCTGTATATTTTGAAATATTTTTAGACGGTAGAGGCTGTAACTATACTCAACTTTTCTGTATGGAGTTTCCCCGTAGTTTATGTAGCGAAGAAGATATTGATCAAACAGGGAGCCGTAGGCCACAACTAACAACAATTTTAAAATATATGCTGAACTAATATTTTACATGAAGAAATGTTTTGCTTTAAACGCAGTACAATATGCTTTTGTTGTCTTTGTCAACTGCAATGCCTTTTTATCATTTAAATACTGTGGTTAATACAGGGTATTCAACAAGCATCGAGTCCTCAAATAAATCAACCTGGAGTTAATACCACCACAATGGCACCAGGTATGATGGGTGCTCAGCTTCAGAGAGCGCCTTTTGATAACAACATAGAAGCGGCACGGATACAGAATCTTGAAAAAATCAATCAACTGAAACAAACACTTGAAGCTGCTCAACAACAAGAACAGCAATACAAAAGTCAACTAGAAAGGATTAGTCATATGAAAACGTCGCAACTACAGGAAGCATTGCAACTTGCCCAGCAACAGGAGATGCAGTATAAAATACTTGATGTAGGTTTTATTTAAACAATACAGTATTTATTTTGCTGTTGTTCTACTTGGAAAAATATAAGTTGTAAGTAAGGTCGGTAAATGCATCAAATCAAATTGATTTCGAAATGCTGAGTTCCTCTACTGCAACAATGATGGTCCTTTATTTCCAACATTCAGTCCTCCTCAAAGCAATTAATTGTTTCTATTTTACAAACTCGTAAATATTTAAGTTGTTCCAATAAATTTTTTTTCTCTTATCTTTATGCCGTTACAGAAAGTCGGATTTTTTAAACATATTAAACAGCCCACGGTGCCACATTTGTGTTCCCACCCGTCCATGCTCTCCCATAGTGGGAGAGAGGTGCCGCGTTAACGTAGCAATCGAGCCACCCATTCCAGCACTGCCTGGATGCAACAATGCTTAACTCTCGTGATCGTGCGGGAATGGGGTACCTAGCTATCGCAACTTGGGATCCTCCAATAAATATTAATATTTTAAATGTGCTAATTTTTTGGGATAAGAAAATTACATAAAAAGTAATTAAAAAATATTGAATGCTTTTGGAATGGGTACTGTGTATTGCCCGTAACACGTCTATCCAATCTGTTTTCTAGTATTCTGTTATCTATGAAACTTGATAAACTGATCTATTACTTTTTTGTGTAATTTATTGCAAAAAAATAAGCACATTTAAAATAGGTGCCTCGATTTATGGACACGCTGTATATCCCCCATCCAGTGGAGTGAACACTTCAGATTTTAATCTCGAGAATTTTGATGCATTTACTAAAATATCTGGAAAAAAAATACAGGTTTGTAGATTTTAATTTGAATGGTACAATTGGGTCAAACTTGACGACTAACAAAATTTCTATTTAAACTCACAAAACTGAAATTTCTATAAATTTCACTAATATATTAAAATCTTTTATTGGCCCCTTCAGCCAAAGGTACTTCTTATTTTTCTGGTAAAGGCTTGTTATGTCTAAAAGTACTTTTTTCTTATAAAAGTCTTAACTTGAAACTTTCAAAACTCTCCTTCTTTAAATATTTATAAATCATTATGATAGCATAGAAATAAAAAAAAGAAAATTATAAATTTATAGCAACAACGCGTGGCAGCAAGTCAAGGTGGCCCACAAGGTCCAAATGCTCAACAACAGCAAAGAATGATGAGACCTATGATGAACACTAATAATCCAGGATTGAGACACTTACTACAACAGGTTAATTAGTTTTTATATGTGTTAATTACAAAACTTATTTTCTTATCCACAGCAACCACAATATCGCCAGCAGCTAATGGGCATGCAAGCAGGTATCGGTGGTAGCGGTCCCAGACCTCAGATGGGTCAACCGATGCCTAATAACCCTGGAAATAATCAACAACAACAATTTGACGATGTTGGGAATTTTGATTTTATGTAATATATTTGTGACGTTTATATTATTATAAGATATATAAGACCATGTTTGATATTAGAAATTATTTAGATAAAGTTTTATATAAATAAAGGTTAGGTTAATATGAATTTTGTTTTTATGTATATTCCATTCCAAGAGTATAAAAATGTTTGGTAATTACTATGGCTGTTTTTATTAAGGGCAAGCAGCCACCCTTTAAATAATCGATCAAGTTATTTACTTGACCTCATTCGTAACATTTACATAAATATTTTATTCAAGAATACCTAAACAAATCATTTGCATATTATTTGGTGCAAGTAATAGATCAAAATAATGATATTATGTTCTTACAAAGTACAGTGACGAATCAATAGTAATAGTATATTACGTGCCAAGTGCAGAACAGTGGATTTTTACTAAACGAGTATGGCAAGCTTGAGTATGAGCGATAGCGAGTACTTAAATGCCATACGAGTTTAATTAAATCACTTTTCTGACGCATTTTTAAAAATATAGTGCAAAAAATAATTTTTTTATGCACTTATTATATTATTACTGATAATTATAATTTTACGATCGTCTTTTGTTTTTGCACTATGACGTCATCGACAATTTTTTTAAATGGCACCCCATATTTTTGTTCACGAATTTGGATACAGCACATTTTTCTGAGTACGACAATGTCAAATGCGTATGACCTTGAAGAGAAAAATTTTCGAAATACTAAATTTAAGGTAATGATTAAAATCAAAAAACAACTAGGTAAATTAAATATTCAAATTGTGCACCATTGACTTCCTGACAGTAACCAAGACAAAAAAAACCGTCTTTTGTTTCCAGCGCTTCCTTGATAATTATTAATGGTCTACTCTAATAACTTTACCATACATTTTTGAAACTTTGCGACTGATTATTTCGAAAACTTTCCCCTTCAACGTCATACGTATTTGACATTGTCGTACTCAGAAAAATGTGCTGTATACAAATTCGTGAACAAAAATATGGAGTTCCATTTAAAAAAATTGTCGATGACGTCATAGTGCGAAAACAAAAGACAATCGTAAAATTATAATTATCACGAAAGATGCACTTTTAAAAAATAAGGTTGACGTGTCCGAGGATTTTCTGTGAAAACCCTTCTAAAATGTTTTATCGAATTTATTCACTACTTTACGAAAGCACTGTATACTGATCGAAACAGAAAAAAAAGGTTTAAAAAAATTATTTTTTGCTTATTATGCAATAAAAGTTAAAATGGTTATAAAATTGTGTATTTTGTTTTAATAAGTCACCTCCAGGCTAACTTTGTAACATAACATGGGAGACGTATGAGAATAAGATGTTGCAATTACATTATTTATGGTGTACAACAACCTTCTTAGATGATAATATTTGATGTGTTCTATCCTCGCCGATATTTTGATGCTATAAAATAACATACTGGGCGATGTGGTATCTCAAAAAGTGTTTATAGTTTTATCTGGCAGATCATTATAGTACTAAAAGAAAAATATCTTCTAGTTATGTTACTAGATCAGTTTGCTAGTTTTGAGTGCGATTAGAATTTAAAATATAAATGCAGTAATCCATTAGTCAATTTTAAGAGCATTATACAAACAAAAACCATGTTTAATGATATTTATAAAAACAATAAATCATGCCATTCGTCAGCAATTGACAGTACAATATAAAATGAATCTATTTTATATTCCGTATGTTTCAATATTGTTAAGATTTTCAGAAAAAATGCTTATATACATTTCTCTAATATATTATTTTTTAATTAGTGCGAAAAATGCTTATTTTATAATACCAATTATTAACAGGACCTACCTCTTAAATAAGTTTATACAAAAATAATTTTAACTCTACATTTACTTCATATCAAATAAGTATAACAAGCATAACTCTTATATATTACCCTATAAATAATATACAAAGGCAAAGTTCTTATTCTCTTCGTAAATTATCAAGTCTTGCCTGAAGATCAGCATCTGCATCTGATACTGTGTTACTAACACCTGCTCCACCACTACCGCCAGCAGCAGCAGCCGCTGCTGCAGCAGGTTGTTTTTGTCCTTTAGCAGGTAATGCAGCTCCTGTTTGGGGTAATGTTCCTAATTCTTGATTCAATTGTAAACCTAATTCATCCAATACTTGAGAAACAATTGCGTCACTGTAAATAAAAAATTTAATATTGCGCATAACATAATTTAAATAAATAAATAACCTCTCTTCTTCATCGTCATCTCCTTCCATCGCATCATCAATAGCATCATTCATCATCTCTTCTTTCATATCCATAATTTCCGACTGCTTTTCGAAATCTTGTAAAATACGTTGTATTTGGGGTAAGTTTAACTGACGATTCATACTTTGCATTGCTTTTGTAACACCTTTCATGGCTTGTGCCATGGCGTTTTGAGACCGTAACGTTTGTATTTTTAAGGAAACCGCCTGTATATTTGCTTTCATTAACATGAACTTCTTAACATATCTTCTTGTTCTAACTAAATCTTTCGCCATTATTTTTACCGCATCCTAAAACAACACATACAATAACGAAACATATTAACAGTTTAGTGTTTACCATTTGTCCTTCTTTGGCTAACTTTTTTATATCTGCTATAATTTTTTTTTCTTGTTGTTCCATCTTCATTTTTTCACGTTCTAAATCTCTTACTGCTTTATTTAAAGCTCTTTGATTTTTTCGAAGCAATTCTTCGGGGCTAAGCTTTTTACCAAATAACCACTCCATTTTGAAGGTTTCTAAAATTCTTTGCAACAAATAATTTTTATGAAGTATTGTAAGGTATAACAATTCGCTGATCTTTTAAATTTAATAATTATTAATAATACCTAAAATTTGTGTTATGAGTCACTTTACCTTGACACACTGTCATTTATTTGTCAACAATTGTCAAAATTGATACACCGTGTCTCACATACCTACCCCGTATGTTTTATATTGATAGCTAACTTTTTGAAAATAATTAGAATAATGTGGATTATTTTTATTAATAACAATTACAACAAATTAGTAAATTGATTAATTTTCTCTTGTAATATGTAAACTGCAAGAAAAGTAATACATATTTATAATGTTCCCGTCGATGATGAAATGTTAACTACGTACGGTAGGCTTACTACTTAGTCAAATTTTGTCTTAGATTTTTGTGAAAATATTAGAAACACGAAGGAATTACATATAAAGGCGTAGTTTTATACTAAAAATTTCCTTTTTTAATTTCTGTAATATTAATTTTACTTGTATTTGCTTTTTAACTACCACACAGGAACATGTTATGAAAGTAGTTTTTATATTAATATTTGTCAAGTGTCTGTCAGCTGACCGTCTTGTGACTTTTGTGACTTGTGCTCAGATTTGTGAGTATTTGTGGGGTGAGGTTCTTAGAGAAAACGTAAGTAATATTATAATTAAATAGTTTAAATTAAAAAATTGTAATGAATGTTCATTTAATAAGACTATATAATGTTTTTATTAAAATTATTTTAACGTTTTTTGTTTATTTGTGGGAAATTATTGATTTACAGAATTTGCAATTGGGTCTGTTCCAATATGCAATATTCTATAAAAATAGAGTTATAGCGTTGTTTAATTTTATAACGATTTATCCGAATTATGCATAAGAACACTTTCAAGCAATGTAACTTATGGAAAATAATTTAAAATGTTTATTTTACTTATAATATCAGCTTTGAAGTAGGCGTAGTCGTCCATAGACGTAGTAAGATTCACCATTTCAATAGTGCGATAAGATTTAGACCAAATTTTTATGTTACGTTTCGCATTGCGCTCGATACTAATAAGGTTATCACTTATAATTGTATTTTCACGTGATGAAGTCAAATACTAATTTTTGTAGATTATTCTAAATCTTTATTTTTTAGCGAAGCCAAAATGTCGAAGTTACCAAAAATTGGAGACGTAGACAACGAGGACACCTATGGCTATGTGTACGCCGTGTCAGGTCCTGGTAAGGCATGAATTATTTTATCATATCCGTGCATAATTATTTTTGATTTTTAGTGGTTACTGCCCAAAAAATGAGCGGATCTGCTATGTACGAATTAGTTCGAGTAGGATATTATGAACTTGTCGGTGAAATTATTCGTTTGGAAGGTGATATGGCTACAATTCAGGTATTTGAGTTTTTTAAGGAAATTGTACAAATTATTTAGTATTAATCGTTAGGTATACGAGGAAACCTCTGGTGTAACAGTAGGGGATCCTGTGTTGCGAACTGGAAAACCTTTGTCCGTAGAATTAGGTCCAGGTATTATGGGTTCAATTTTTGATGGTATTCAACGTCCATTAAAGGATATTAACGAAAGTACCCAAAGTATATATATTCCTAAAGGTGTAAACATTCCTGCCTTATCTAGAACACAAAAATGGGATTTCCAACCCTTGAATATTAAGGTAAAATTTATATTTGAATTTTTTGTAGATCGATATTCACTCTCCATTTTTAACAGATGGGATCACATATGACTGGTGGTGACCTTTACGGGTTAGTACATGAAAATACATTGGTTAAACATAAATTGCTATTGCCTCCTCGAGCTAAAGGTACCGTTACATATATCGCCGATCCCGGCAACTACACTGTTGATGTAAGTATTAGTTTTAAATTGCTTTGTGCAGTATAATAAGTTACGGTTTTTGTAGGATGTCATATTAGAAACCGAATTTGATGGAGAACGTACTAAATTCACTATGTTACAAGTATGGCCAGTCCGTCAACCCCGGCCTGTTGCAGAAAAATTGCCTGCTAATCATCCACTTCTTACTGGGCAACGTGTGTTAGATGCACTCTTCCCGTAAGTAGAAGTGTTAAAAATATGTTTTGGTGGTTCAGTGGATGCTTCAGCGCTGGTTTGAACAGGTTGAGATTCCTATAGTGGCGTGAGAAGTGTCCGGGTTGTAACGGTTGCATTAAATTAATATGAAATTGCTTACAGAAGCGTCCAAGGTGGTACCACTGCTATTCCTGGTGCTTTCGGTTGCGGAAAAACTGTAATTTCTCAATCCTTATCTAAATACTCCAACTCTGATGTGATTGTTTATGTTGGTTGTGGTGAAAGAGGTACGTAAAACTGTTGGTTTTTATTCCTTTGCTCAAATTTAATAAGGTCTTTTTTAATAGGTAACGAAATGTCTGAAGTATTAAGAGATTTCCCAGAACTTACAGTTGAAATTGAGGGCCAAACTGAATCAATCATGAAACGTACCGCACTTGTAGCAAATACTTCCAACATGCCTGTAGCTGCTCGTGAAGCTTCCATTTATACCGGTATTACCTTATCTGAATATTTCCGTGATATGGGTTACAATGTTTCCATGATGGCTGATTCCACTTCACGTTGGGCCGAAGCTCTTCGAGAAATTTCAGGTTCGATTTGTTTATAATTATTTTAAAATGTTTTTAATTCGTAATTAATTTAGGTCGTCTCGCTGAAATGCCTGCCGATTCTGGTTATCCTGCATATCTGGGAGCTCGTTTGGCTTCTTTCTACGAACGTGCAGGTCGCGTTAAGTGTCTTGGTAATCCCGATCGAGAAGGTTCTGTTTCCATTGTAGGAGCCGTATCCCCACCAGGTGGTGACTTCTCTGATCCTGTCACTTCGGCCACGCTTGGTATGTTACAGGGTGTTTTTTAAATTAATCTTTGATCTTATTGTTATACATTTCATAGGTATTGTACAAGTGTTCTGGGGTTTGGATAAAAAATTAGCCCAACGTAAACATTTCCCATCGATCAACTGGCTTATATCTTATTCTAAATATACTCGTGCTTTGGACGATTTCTACGATAAGAACTTTGTTGAATTTGTCCCTCTTCGAACAAAAGTCAAGGAAATTTTGCAGGTACTTTGTTGATTATTATTAAATTTAATTGTGGTTTTTAAATTTTTTTTTAATGTATTAACAGGAAGAAGAAGATTTGTCCGAAATTGTACAGTTGGTCGGTAAAGCATCCCTTGCTGAAACTGATAAAATTACTCTCGAGGTAGCTAAACTTCTAAAAGAAGATTTCTTACAACAGAATTCATACTCGGCTTACGATCGTTTCTGTCCATTTTACAAAACCGTTGGAATGCTTAGAAATATAATCGGTTTCTACGATATGTCTAGGCATGCAGTAGAAACTACGGCGCAGTCGGAAAATAAAATTACCTGGAACGTTATCAGAGATTCAATGGGTAGCATTTTATACCAGCTAAGTAGCATGAAATTTAAAGATCCAGTAAAAGACGGCGAGGCTAAAATAAAGGCAGAATTCGATCAATTATATGAGGATATCCAGCAGGCTTTCAGGAACCTCGAGGATTAATTGTAAATTTACAAATAATATCTAAAACTAATAATACTATAAACCAGTTTGACTGGTTTAGCCAATTATAGTTTTTAAATTGGCACAAAAGTTTTGCCTAATAGAACTTGGAATTCCAAGTGTATGTGTACAATACCATGTTTATAATCATAGTTAAATGTAGGTTTTATGCTTCAAATTTACTTATTGCATGATGGTGAGGGTTATTTTATCCCAATAATGCAAAAATTTCTTCATTCCATATTTCGGTAGAATTGTAGAAGATTGTGTTTTATTTTAGAAACGATGTACAGTATTATTCCTAAAAAGAAACTTGTAAACAGTTGTATAAAGTTACATTTGTTCAGACTCACTTTAAGCTTTTTTTTGAAGCATTTTTCATTTTAAAAGTTTCTTTGTATATTCTTATATTTTGATTTTACACATTCATGTTTATCTATGTACATGTACAGTATCGTGTAGTTGTTGATTTTAGCAAACTTATAGATGTAAGCATAGAAAATTAGTTCTGTTATTTAATGAAACAAATAAATGCATTGTTGTTTGATTTTGTTTTGTTATTAAAATCGGACTTTGAGAACGAAAAAATTGAATAAATAAAAATTCACAAAACTAATAAGACAGCCAGGGCATATATGGAACTAAGGAAACAATGAAACAGGGATGAGAGATTGGAGCAGAACCAAAGTAAAACGATAAAAGAGATGCAGAGTGGAAACTAGGGGCATAAATGGAAAAGAGATAGAACTAAGTAGTCGAGTTGTTACATGAGAACAATTATTTATTTTTAGTCATAACTGAAACTTAAGAAAAAAGGAACAGGAACAAAAGTAATAGGAATATTGAAATCCATTTTGTTAGTGGAGTGTAATGTAATTAAAAACAAAGTAGTCTTCTCCACAATTCTTTAATTTGACAACTAAAACGTTGTAACGACAATTGTTTCGGCCTCGACAATAATGTGTTAACACAAAGGGGCCATCTTCAGGCTATAATTTATACAAATCTAAAAGTTATTATTAACTAAGGTAACGAGTAAATACTAACTTACCTAAATACTGTATAATACAAATTTTCAATAATTAAATTGTTAATGGTCCATATGAAGAAATAATTTATATATTTATATACCATCGTTTTTTAATTTAATATGGGTTTAAATAAATTATTTCTTCACATGGACCATTAACAATTTAATTATTGAAAATTTGTATTATACAGTATTTAGGTAAGTTAGTATTTACTCGTTACCTTAGTTAATAATAACTTTTAGATTTGTATAAATTATAGCCTGAAGATGGCCCCTTTGTGTTAACACATTATTGTCGAGGCCGAAACAATTGTCGTTACAACGTTTTAGTTGTCAAATTAAAGAATTGTGGAGAAGACTACTTTGTTTTTAAAAAGTAATAGGAGATGATCACTTATTAATAATTTGAGGAGTACCCGAAGGTGAAAATGCACATGGAGGGGTAGCTTGCTTAGTAAGAAAGAACATGGTGAACAAACTATAGAACTGGGAATACATTAATGAAAGACTTAAAAGTGATATACCGACGCTTTTTATTATTATTTGAACAACATTTATGCACCAAAAGAATATGCAAGAGTAGAAGAAAAGTTACAAGAAACGATACTAGGTAACTTCAGCTCAAGGATAGGAAATGACCATGTAATAATACCGCAAGAAAACAGGAGAGATATAAAAGATGTACATAAGGGTATTTCCTAGAAGCAAAAGGCGAAATAAGATAAAAGAACCTGTACAAGGTAGGGTGAAAAGAAAAGTAAGAAGTTATAGACTGAGGCTAAACAATTAAAAATAAAAGTATATGGAAGCAATGGATAAGGAAATAAAACAAAATGAAAATGTACAACTCAGATGGGAGAGATTTAAGCAAACAATAACAAAAGTAGCAACAGAAATATGTCGAGTAATAATAAAAGAACACAAAAGAAAAAGATAAACTGATGGAACGATGAAATTAAACCAGAGGTAAAAGAAAAGAAGAAGCTATGGAAAGTTTATCTACAACACAAAAATCAGCATAACTACGATAAATACAAGCAGCAGAGAACTAAAGTAAAAAAACATCAAAAAATATGTGAAGAATTTGAAGAAAAGCTAGAAGAAAACAGTAAGGAACACCTTAAACTATATATTCTACAAGGCATTAAAGAATATGTAGAATAAAATGGAATAGGTATGTGTAGAGTTAAACTAAAAGGAAAACGGGCAAGACATAATGGAGAGATGGGAAGAATCAGTGGCGTAACCAAGGGGGGGCCCAGGCCCCCCTCAAGATCAAAGTTATTAATCAAAATTTCATTTTAAAAAAATCGATAATTGTAGGTATCGCCATTACAAAAGCCTCCCAATATGGTGAATTTGAGAACCAAACAGTGGACTGGGCCCCCTACAAACTACGTTTCTGGTTACGCTACTGGGAAGAATATTTTGAATAATGAAAGTTGTGAACAGAGAGACACATTAAACCGTTTGGAAGGATCTTTAGACAGAACACAAGGGCTACAAAAGCCAAAAGAAAAGATTACAGAAATGGAACTCTCAGAAGCCTTTGGGAAACTAAAAATAGGTAAAGCAGCAGGAGTAGATGCAGAACTGCTTAAATACCTAGGACCACAAGAAAAAGAAGGAATTCATGGCTATTTTAAACGAAAAGAAATGTATACCAAATGAATGGAATACCGTCATTATAGTGGCCATCCATAAAATAGGAGATCCAAAGAAATGCAATAACTATCGGACTATCGGAGAATGTCGCTGCTATGCTCTGCCCTAAAGGTTTACGAGATAATCCTGGAAAATAAACTGTGCCAAATTGTAGAAACAACTCATAAACGAACAGAGTGGTTTTACACCAGCACATGATCATATATTTTCCATAGGTACAACAAACAATAGAGAAGGCACTTGCAAAGGAAGATAATGTATATCTGGGATTTTTAGACATGAAGAAGGCATTTAACATGTTCAGTGAAAAACAAGTAACTAGGTTAGAACATGCAACTTTACATCAAAATAGTTATTTAAGCTACAAGGAATGTAAGGACGTATTAACATGCGAGGTAGGCGAATACGAGCCGAGGCGAAGCCAAGGCTCGTCGCCTTCTGAAAATGTTAATAGTCCATACATTCCGGGTTGCTTATTATATTTTTTTCGCTTAGCAAGTAGTTTAAAAGAACAAGAAAATATTATTTGCAAAGTATGAATTATTTTGTGGCAGTTTTTGTCGTAACTATGCGTCCTATAATACTTGGCAACGTAAAAAAAAATCAATATAATAACAGTGGTAACAATGACAACGGTAAACGTACAGTTCTGTTATCTGTTCATTATTTTCCTAGGAACGTAAGTGACACTATTAAGTTCCGTCGTCAAGGGTAACTATAGAGCCCGATTGTTATTAGCCACTTACAGTCACTGTTGCCATGGATGTACGGCTTGCTTACTTTGGTGGTAGCGAAAAAAAATTATTAATAAATATGGAATCCGATAAGGAGGCGTATTAAGTCCACTATTGTTTATTTGCCTTCTCGATGAAATTATAAAAGAAAGCTGGGCAAGAACAACTAAATATGTAGTTGGATATCTAAAGTTACAACCTATAAAGATAGAAGTCTGTGTATTCGCTGATGATGTAGTTGTTACTTGCTCGAAGGACCAATATTATGTTTGATGTTGTTAATATGTTTTGTTGTTACATCCGGCTTGATGGACCAATGGATGTTGTTGGATGGTTGATATTCGGTTCAATGGACCAATGTTTGTTGATAATACCAAATTATTTTTGGTATTAGTAAATGTTTGATTATTTATAAGATGTTTAATTATTATTAGTGGACCACAAAATGGTCGCTTAACACAAATTGTTTGTTGATGGACCATACTGGTCGCTGGGTTTGTTAAAGTATATATTAAAAAAACAACTTACTTTGCTTAAAGTGAGTTTTAATAGTTATTGTGATGAGTAAAGACTAGCCCTGTCGATATTGAAATTTTCATTTGCTGAACTGTTGCATAAATACAATTAAGTGTGGGTTGCACAAAGCTTTTGTTAAGCTAACGAATGATCAATTCACGTTACACACCTGAAGAAGGGAATATTTCGTAAAACTTGAGAATACAACAAACCTGATTTCTCAAAGAAATCTATTTATATTATAATTAATTAAAACTGTCAGATATTTTTAGAAGAATTTAATTATGATATTATCTATATCGATATTGCCGATTTAACCGAAATTATCGAAGTCATCAATATTATTAATATAATCGATTATCGATATTATTGAAAATTATCGATATTATTGAAAATTATCGATAATATCTATAAATATCGATATTAATCGATATTATCGATGTTTATCGATACATCGATATTCATGTTTTAAATATCGTCTTCCAATATTTCATTAAATATCGATATTATCGATATATCGATAATTTCTGCCAGGGCTAGTAAAGACCCTCTTAGTTGAGTGGAGGGGTACCATACACTCAACAGTAGCGCTTGTTGCAAGTAGTGGAAAGGAATTAGAAAGAAATGCGAAAGTATGGATAAATGTACTATAAATTAAAATGAGATAGGTACATGAGAAAAGTTGCAGGAGTTAAAAGAACAGATAGGAAACAAAAAGATATCAGAGGAAACCTTAACACAAAATCTCTGAAAAATAAAATAGTAGAAAAGAAGTTAAATGGACTAGACACCTGTTTAGGATGGATGAAAATAGGCAAGTTAAGAAGATATAATTATGGGAAGCCAGGACATTAGGCTAAAATAGGAGGGGAAGACCAAGAACAACTTGGAATAAAACCATTGCCGAGATACTGCAGAGGAAAAGAAAGTCATGGGAAGAAGCTAGAATTATGGCTTTGTAGACACATGAAAGTGAAGAAACGAGAACTTCGACACCTCCGGGTAAAAGAGGGACATAATGATGATTATTAAAATTGGATTTCAATTTTTATAGATACCTACTTTTTTTGTGTTTGCTAACCGTAATTGCGTCAAGATTAGCAGCATACTTGCTAGGGACGTAGACCTAAACTACTATAGGAGCCAAAACCGGACCAAAACCCTTTTAATTTTAGAGATTGAAAACGGTTTTTTGCGGTCTTCAAAAGATAAAAAGGATTAAAATACTAACATGTAAAGAATTAATGATATCATCCCCATTACAATAAAGTGAATTAGCAAACAAAACATCAATTTTCGTTATTATTTTATTTTCTTAACTAACAAAAACTGCAATTATTATTATTGCATCTTATTGTACCAATATCATTATTTAAATTCTTTGTCGAATCGAAACCATGACATCCTTTATTTCATTTCAGTTCAAGTTCCGAATACTTGCCTTATGAACCGAAAGTCTCAGGTTCGCTTGGGAATCCAGGTCCCTGCCCAATCAATAAACTTTAATTGGTGGCGAAATATCAAGATAAAACCAAAATTTCAGGATAATCGCCATAAATAACAAGAGAATATTAAAATAAAACATCCAAAACATTTTGCTATAAAAATACGCATATTCTGTATAAAATAATAAAAGGGACCATAAAATACGTCTCATTACAAACAAGAATGAAAATATTAGCTGATGTTATATCATACCAAGTAGGTACCCAATTACGGAAATAACCATTATTTACTCATAAAATTTTTTGTTATTTATTGAAGTGATTATTCAACGTACATTTGTGTTAATGACTAAAGTAAATAATGCAAATAAGTTAGGACCGTTGGTAAAAGCCAAAGGCTCATACCAAACTGAAAGGAAAAGTATTTGAGAAAAAATTGAATATAAGAAGACTAACAGATGAAAAAGTAAGAGCACAATATATGAACGAGCTAGAAAATCAAGTAAAAAATAAACCAAAAGAAGGATCAATTGAAGAAAGATGGAATGACATTAAACAATCTATAAACAAAACAGCAGAAAAAGTAATAGGAAACGAAAAAAGAGAAAAAAAGAAAGAATGGTTCAATGAAATATAGGAATCGAAAATATAGATGAGAAAGTGAGAGACAAAAAACTATGGAAAAAAATAAGCAAACAAATTGAATGAATACCGGACAGGGACTTATCCACCTGAAAAGATCTAGAAAGCTTCTAAGAAGCGGCGAAACCCCGACTTGGGATGTCAAGCCATACATACATACAAACATACTGTAATTCGATTAAAAAATAAGAATATATTTACCTCAGAAAGGAGGATGTCCTCAGATGGAGAAATGGTACATCCTTGGTCTTTGCAATGTATGCAAATTATCTTGGATTTTATGCCAATTTTACGGCAAAAGCAGGCTGCACGGCATCCTTTGCTACACGTGCATGAAATGTTGTTGAGGAGCTCTTTTGGTGCTGCCGGTTTGTCTGTATCGATGGGGAGGAAACTATGCTTGGAGGCCTTCCAGCCCCACTGCAGTGGACCGAGGAGATTGTTTATCCAAATCTGCACTTGTAAATAGGCCGTCAGAGAATGCTGGCGTGCGGCTCTGTTTGGGGCAGACAGGAGAGGTTGAACTCCCTTTTTGATAGGAATTTCTGATACAGTTCAAACCGTATCTCATTAAGTGGCCTGTCACTATATTTAGAATACAGGACCGCAATGAACTGCAGTTCTACCTTCTACCTTAACAACGTCATCTGCAGTACTGTTAGCATTATTAAACATCCTGACAGCTTGCTGTAGGTTCGTTTCCGTTTCCATAGCCCTGGTCGTTATCTTGCATCTTGATATTTGTTTTGCTACTAGTTTTTTGAGGTCTGTATTAGCCTTCCTCCATCCTCTTCAGACCATTCATACTTGTCGGTGTTGATTTCAAGTTTCCGGTATCCAATTCTAGTCTTGTTTCCCTTGTCCTTTTCTTTCTTTGCTCTCCTCTTTATTGCTGTTTGGATCACCTGTTCTTCCTTGGTTAAGTCGCTTTCTATATATATCGTTTTTCTTCCTAGTCTAGCCTTGTTTTTCATGATCTCTACCTTTTCTGCAAATGTTGATAACTCTGCAACTATTATACTCCTATCCTCTTTCTTGCCTATGGTGAACGCTTTTTTTACTTTAACACTCGTTTGTAGATTATCCTGTAGGAAGTTTTTTACTTCTGTTTGAGCATTACTGTTGTTTTTTAGTTCCCACCCTTTTATTATATTGTTCCTCTTATTTTCTTTCTCTTGCTTTTCTATCTTGGATTTTACGATTTTTACTTCTTTATATAGCTCTCCTTGGGATATTCGTATAATTGAAAACTTGTACTGGCAACAAAAAGCGGCAGCACAGGTAGACGGTGAATTAACTGACGAAATTGAAATCAAACGTGGGGTGAGACAAGGCTGCATATTGTCTCCGGGACTATTCAATCTGTACTCACAAGTCATTATAAATGAAGCATTAGATGAATCTGCGCCGGGTATAAACATTAATGGTAAAATTATAAATAATATCCGATACGCGGATGACACTGTGGTTGTGGCCGAGAATTTAGAGGACCTAAAAATCTTATTAGTAGTAAGTAAAACACCCCCAAGATTAGCTAATATTAATATTACCATTAACAACGAAGTCGTCGAACGTGTTGACAACTACAAATATTTAGGAACCTGGATAAATACAAACAACGACCAAACACAAGAAATTAACGCAAGAATTGCTATGGCTAGAGCGGCATTTATTAAAATGAAAAACCTATTATGCGACAAAAACTTGAATCTTCCTCTAAGAATTAGGCTCACAAAATGCTATGTGTTTTCGATTCTGTTGTATGGAGTAGAGGCTTGGACATTGAAGAAAAACCAGCTAAAAAAGTTGGAGTCCTTCGAATACTGGATATAACGAAGAATTCTGAAAATACCATGGACGGCGAGAATTACTAATGAGGAGGTCCTAAATCGAGTAAATAAAACAACGGAACTAGTTTTAAACATCAAGAAAAGGAAACTCGAATACTTCGGCCATATCAACAGAGGAGATAAATATAAAATTTTACAACTCATTATGCAAGGTAAAATTTCGGACAGAAGATCTGTAGGAAGGCGTAGGATGTCATGGCTGAGAAACGTACGAGAATGGTTCGGCTGCACTTCAGTTCTTCAGTAGAACTTTTTCGAGCAGCAACGAATAAAGTGAAAATTACCATAATGATCGCCAACCTCCGGAGAGAGATGGCACCCTAAGAAGAAGATAGCTCTGCCATTTCTTTATTCCACACGACTTCTTTCTTGATTAGTTCTTCTTTAATTGCCCGTATTTCTTCCCCAAGTTTCTTAACCGTTGCGTTGTTGGCTACTATCTCATTTCTTGCGCTTTGTATTTCTGTTGTTATTCCTTTCATCTCCTTGTTCATTTCTTCCATCATTTTACACAGTTTATCCATATCTTCCTCTCTCAAGTTTTCTGTTATATCTTTACTCGTTTTTGCTGTAGGGAATCTCTGTATTGTTTTACTTCTCTTAAAAGCCTCTAATTCAGCTTGCGACTCTGCCTCCTTTTCACTATCGTCTCTCTTCCTCTTTATATACTCCTCCAGCAACTTAGACTGTTTTTCCTTGTGAGTTGCCCTCCTTTCCCATTCATCTAGTTTTTACTTGACTGACATTGACTGGAATAAAAACATCATAAAAAGCAGATTCGCGTGTTTTGCGCATTCCGTTTTCATCAAAGAGGGACAACAGATAAGGAGCCAACTCGAATCCAAAGTAAGTTTTCAGCTGATCTTTTGATTTAATATGGAGATGAATTCTTCTAAAAATTGTGTCAGGGTTGATAGGCTCTTCTTCTATTTATTTATTTAGTATGTACAGGCAACAGTAAACTAATATAAGCCCGAATCAATGTATACAAATGTTTCGCATAGTATTTTCACAATTAGATATAACAAATCATATTTTAATGTAAGATGTAAGGCCGTTCGTTTTGGAGATATCAGCAGTGGAAATACAGCAAACTGCATTTACTACAAAAAATGAAAAAGCACTTGATATTTGACGAACGATTTCAAGTGCATCATTCAACCGAAATTCAAAAGTGAGGTACTCATTCGACGCATAATTTAATGCTCTACATTTTACTAAGTAAGGACTTTCTCAATAGAATGCTTCGTTTTTGAGTTTTAGGCGAAAAATTGAAAAAATAGATAAAATTTCGCGGTTTTTTCGACCTGGTGGCCAAAGCTTTAGTTAGAAATTGGGACAAACTCAGTTTCTCCATACTAGAGGTATGCCATATCGAAAAAGTTTCCAGTTTTCCTCTAATTATTCGACGGCACTGCTTGTTTTTGGGCTAATTTTACTGAACTAAAAGGCCTACTCAATTCATGGCCAATTAATTTCTGACGAGTGTGAGTACTTTGTCAAACATCAACGTGCATCAAATCCATCGTACTATTAATATTGTAACGAGATACATCAGCTGCCAGGTGGAACGTGAATCATTTTGCACCAATGCGTCAGCTGTTTCAAATTGTTCCATGACTCATCGTTCCACAGCAATGTAGAATTTGCTGGATTGGAAGCTTGCCTATATAAAAGACGCATTCTCTTAGCGAACTTTAGTCTAATCCAGCCTACAAAACGGTCGCGAATGTGTGCGTCGGTGAAGATAAATAAATGCATGAATTAGGTTGTTAAATAAATTAGTTAGTTTACCGATATAAATATTAGTGTTGTGTTTTAGTGTTAAGTTGTTATTTCGTGTTTCTTCGTTATTTAATAATTTTAATATTTGTTAATAAATAATTCGCACCACGAATCAAAGTTTTAAATAAACGTTTTAAAACCGTTACAATATTGTTTGCACCTACTGATAATACTATAAACATGACAGAATTATTAAAACCACACATGTAATTCATATATTTACTTTTATTTGTATAAAAAATATCTTTATATTAATCTATATAATAGCACTATTTCTTTATTTTATTAATTCATACAACACCGAAATGAACAACCTTAATTTTCGACTGAGTAGGAGGTTCATCATGATCGTTGCGTCTTACAGGCGTGAAATCTTTCAAATAATCTTCATTAGGATGACACAATGGTAAACTATCTGCTAGTTCTCTTTGTGGATCAGTTATATGAGGTGGAGGTGGTGGTCGTACTGGTCTTTTAACTTCAGGCACAATAAAAGCAGTAACGGTGTCAGAGAATTTAACCTTTGCTTGTTGTTTCTTTCCTCCACTTGTTGATTGGGACGTTGAGAAAGACGTCGTATGAGGTGTATTTTGTAAAAGAGGTGGAGCAATAGGAAGTGGAGGAGATATGATACTTGGATTATGAGAGTTTCGAATACTATGATCTGAAGGTGTACTTGAAAGTGCGTAAGAGTTTGCAAAATTAGTTGAAGAATGTGCGTAGGGATTCCAAAACTGATTGTTATTATAGGACGAAGTATGCGAATTATTGATTAAAGATGGGGTTGAAACTGAACGATTAAAAGATGTATTCAAAGGAGGCACTAACAATTGTGAAGGAAAATTCCTATTGGCTAACGATGGTGCAATTGGTAGAGGAGGAGCAACAGGTAATGGTGGAGTTGGAGTGACAGGAGGAATTGGTGTAAGCGACGGCGTAAATGGCACTGTTTTTGGAAAGTAGACTGCTTTATTGAAAACAGGTTTTAAAGGTGGTATTTTTGGGAAGTCGATGTTTTGTATCGAAGATACAGTTGTACTATAGTTTTCTGTAGGATTGTAGGTTTTCGGATTGATATCGTTGAAATTAGTTGTTAAATAGTTATCATTGAAGGAGTTAGAAAGAGGTGGAACAAATTCAGCTGAAGTAAAAGATAGTTTATCTTTATTTTCCGGAGAATGACTTTCGTTGCTACTTTCTGAATATGAATCGGAACACTGTGAACAGGAAGACCTTGAGCAACACGATGCTAAAACAAATAAATAAAACAATAATTTGTTGTTTATTTTATTAACGTACAAGCCATCTCACATAAGAAAGAATTGTGCAGTAGTTAGCATCGTCCGTTTTCATAGAAACACACATGGTTTTTGTACTACCTTTGATTAATGTTATTTTTTACAACGGGAGTAAAGTAACGGATATTTGGATGTTTCACGGCAGCCTTTATGTGGTTGCTATGACTACACGTTCTCTGCCAGAACTCTTTTTAACATGAGACGTCTTAGAATGTCAAAGTATCTTTACCTTCACTAGAGCATCTACTTAGTAAGGCAGATGCTTGTGCACGTGCCGCAGCAGCCATTTCTCGTTCACCGATGTCAGTTGCACAGTGATATAAATCCATAAATAAATCATGATGTCCTATATCAACCGCTAATAAAAATGCGGTTTCAAACATTTTGTAACGTACTAACTGATGAAAAAACCGCCTTGTTAATGCTCGTACCTAAAATACAAATTTCAAATTAAAAATGTATGTAATGTTTTGAGGGTGATAAAGGCTTGTGGCGAAGGTAGTGGTGAAGTGCAGTATTTTATATTAAAAAAGGTGTTTTACTCAGGAAATAAAGCTAAATTCGAGGAACTATGAAAAGGCAAGTTGCAAGAAGTTGGAAAACGCATAAATAAGTAGAGAATACAGACAAATTAAACAGAAATATAATAAGAAGTGTGAAGTAAGTGATAACACAGAGACCAGTTCCTTACGCGCGTAAGCACAATACCTCACACGAGAAACCAAATCAAACTTGGTGTGTTCCAAAACGCGACACAGAATTACGATTGCATCCAAACGCGATTTAACGGTAAAAGAAAGGACAATACAAACAGCTATCATTAGCAGAGCCAAGGAAGAACGAGCTACAGGAAGTAAAGTTACAGTAGAGTATCAAATGATGGCAATCAATAATACAACATACAAATGGAATACACAACAAGGCGGGCATACTGCACAAAGGACCTGGTCCTACAAAAAACTAACCAAAACAAGCAAAAATCACGAAATACCTACAACAACCCTGACTATGAATAAGGAGATTATGAAAACAAAGGAGTCAAATAACAACCTGATATATACACAGATGAACATAAGGCGTAAAAAAAATATATATATAATTAAATTAGGAACATGGGATATTAAAACCATGATGACACCCGGAAAAATTACACAGGTTGCAAAAGAAATGGAGAGATATGGGATATACAGGGTGGTCCAGATTTATTTCGGGAAACTTCACCAGCGTATTCCTACTCGATAAATATATAAAGATCCATTGACAGTGGGTCTCCCTGTCTTAGTCCGTTTCCTATTTTAAATTCATTAGACCCATTTCGATTGATTCTCACACTGCCTTTTGTTTGTTCCATCGTCATGCGTGTTAATCGTACAAGTTTCTGGGGTACTTTCAGATCTTCCATAGCTCTATAAAGCATGTTTCTTGCGACTGAGTCATACACCTGCTTGAAATCCAAGAAGACAGTATATAGCGTTACTTTGTATCCATAGCACTTGTTCTGGATCTGCTTCAAGGTAAAGATTTGGTCCACCACTGACCTGCCGCTTCTAAAACCACACTGGTATTCTCCGATTGTTCTTTCGGTGTATGTTTTAAGCTTACCCTTGATACAATGTGCTAGGATTTTATACATGGTATCCAGTAAAGCGATGCCTCTGTAATTGTTTTGTGCAGAGGAATTATCATAGCTTTTGTCCACTCGTCTGGCATTATTTCGGTGTTCCATATTTCTATCATTAGTTCGTATAATCTTTTCTGTAATTCGTCCCCTCCGTATTTAATTAATTCCGCCACTATGGTGTTTTCTCCCGGACTTTTGTAATTTTTAAGATTTTTAACTATTTCTCTAAACTCACTTTTTGTTGGTGGGTATACTTCCTGTTCCTCCCCTTCGTTACCTTGTTCTTCTATTTGTTCCGCTTCTTCTGTACTCCTGTTTAGTAGTTTTTCAAAAAATTCCTTCCTTATCTTGCCTTCCTCTCCTATTAAATTGTTTTCGGTATCTTTATAGTAAATTTGATTACTCAGGTAGCCTCTCTTTTCCTTTCCGACTTCCTGATCGAAATTTCGTATTTCTTTATTTTTAAATCTTTCTTCTATCCCCTTTATTTTATTTTCATAATGCATCCTTTTTTTCCTTCTGCAAATGCTTTTTACTTCTCTTCTCTTGAGCTTATACTTTTCTCTGTTTGCATCTGTATTATTTCGTAACATTTCTTCCCTTACCTTCAGCTTCTTTTCTCTATTTGTCTTCTGCATTCCGCATCATACCATTTTTTATTCTTGGTCATTTTTTTCTCCCGTACTGCTTCTTTTCTTGCGTTCTTTATAGATTCCTCTATTTTTTTCCATTCCAGTTTACTATTCCTTTCTTGTTCCTTCTTCTTTAGTTCTCTTTCTACACTTTTTATATACTTTTCCTGCGTTTCTGTTTCTTGTAATGTTTCGTATGCATATATTTTCTCTTTAAGTTTTGTGCTGTATTTTTTATGTGGTATGCCACCCTTAATGCATGCTACAACCAAAATGTGGTCGCTGTCTGCGTCCGCACCCCTGTAACTTCTAATATCAGTAATAAGCCTTGCATCTCTTTCTTCTATTAACAAATGATCCATTTGATTTATTGTCCGCCCGTCTGGCGCTACCCATGTCCCTTTGTGGATTTCTTTATGTTTGAATTGGGTACTTCTTACTACCATCTTCTTTTCTGCAGCGAACTCTATCTGCCTCTTTCCATTCTCACTAGTTTCTTTGTGTTTACTTTCTTTACCTATTGTTGGCACGTATATTTCCTCCTGTCCAATTTTTGCGTTATAGTCGCCCAGAATTATCTTAACGTCCTATCTTAGTGTTTTCTGCAGCTCCCTATCTATTAACTCGTAATATTCTTCCTTTTCTTCTGTTGGTGCATGTATGTTTATTAAGGTTATACCTACACCTTTTTTCCCCAGGCAAATACTAAGGGGGATTTTTGTGAAACCGCTCAGTTACAGAGCAAATTTTTACATTAAAGGAGATACAGACCACCTGTTATGAACATATAAACGATGTTCATGCCATTTTCATAGATTTCAGACAAGCCTATGATACCATAAATGGAGATCGACTATACAGGGTTTGTCAAAAAGTACAGATCATATGGGACTTTTTTTTATTAAAATATTTATTAAAAAACTCAATACGGCGTTGGTTTGTGCTAGTCTAAGGACTAATAGTGCAGCGGCATAGTATAAAAATTGTGCATTTTGTGATAAAAGCATAAAATTGTTATCGTTGTTAGTATATTATATGAACATGATTTTAATATATTGGGGCACTTTGTATTGCACATGTGTGAGATTTGGGAGCTATTTTAAATTATGTACCAATGTCTTTTATATTGAAGCTATTTTAGATTCAGCATATTTTTGGGCGTTAGAACATTGTTGGCATTTAATTGTAAAAATACAGGAAATTTGATAAAAAATTGATACTAGCATATTAATTTATTGAAACATAATAATAAAGGATGTCTCAAAATGAGCACAACATTTAATTTTTAGGGAACCCTGGAACACTCTCCTTCGCATATGTATAGATCCGTGCATGGTAATTTGCCTTTTTTACATTTATAGCCTTTCTTGCATCCCTTTTTGCAACCACAACGAATTAGCTCATCACATGCTTTAGCTGCTTCAGGGATTGTTATCCACTCTGGAACATATAGGTTATCATTCACTTTACTTCAACCCCAACTTGTCACAGGAGGTAGTACAGGACTTGGAATCAGTGTCTGGCCCCAGATGTGGCAACCCTGATATATGGCTCTCTTAACATGTTGCTTGAGTGCATCTAATGTTGGTGGAATTCTTTGCATTGATCTTTTCCTTGTAAATAGCTTCTTTCTGGTTTTGTTGATATCAGTACTTGTGCTTGTGCGATCGTACAATAGTATGACGAATCTCTCTATTGCGGACATTGTTTCCACAGGAATACTGGACGGGGTACAAGTCAAATTCAGTAGTGCTTGTGTAAACTCTGGCATCGAATTCCAAGTACTCCATGCGGTCACTTTACTATGTCCAACAAAAGAAGAAACTGTGTCACATCCTGTTATCGCATGGAACATTGGCAGTGCACTGCATTTTTCAAGTCCAAGGGCATTGGCAATCTCATGTGCAGCTAAGTAACGAAACATTTTTCCATTCCCAAAAGCTAACCAAACCTGAACATCAGCTGGAAATGTTTGCTTTACCATCACTGAAAGAACCACAACATCTGTATCAACGGTACGTATTAGTATCTTGCGGTGCCCACATTGAACTGCATGTGCAACGTGCAATAAAATTCGGGTGTCAGTTTCTTCGTGATTACATGGAGAAATCAAATGTAATAAAACTTGCGGTGATTTACTGAGGATCTGACCTACATCTGTGACAATAAATGTGTCTTATTAATCTCGTTAAATGCTTCTATAACAGCTTTTGAAAGGAAGTGAAATATCTCTGTCTTGTTAATATCTACAGGCAAGAAGTCCTTCCAGTTTCTTGGTATGGGTGCATTTCCAACCACACGCAGTCTCACTCCCTTTCCTCTCTTGGCTCTTGCAATACCTTTAAGAAAATTTGATTTGTAGATATCCCACACAATATCTAAACGTGAGATAATATTGTCAAACTGCTTTTTCACATACGGAATAAAAACTAGGTTAGCATACTCATCAAATGTTTTGGCAATACCAGGAGACAACATATGAATGATTGCAGCTCCATCAACGACCATACTTGTAGTTATGGGTTTCTCAGTCTGTGGAACAGAAAGTGTTTCAAAGCATGTCAATAGATTACTTTTTGTAGCAATATTGAGTTTTCCATCTCGAGTTAATGAAGGAGGATATATCTGATTTTCGTATTTGAAAAATTCTTCCAGATTTCCATTTCTGGTTTGGCAGGCAATATACAGCTGAGAAAATAGTTCAACCTCTCTTTTCATGGACGTCAGTTTTGAACCTTCCTTTGAAGTCCTTTTAGTTAAGCTGGTGAATAAGAGGAGGTTGTTTCGATGTATGACATCGTCCAATGGTTTGATTCTCCTTACAAGACGTTCTTCAACAAATAAAGTAAACTGATCCTGTCCAATTTGTTGTATGTCTTGTATTGTTTTAGTAACAGAAAGGGCTGCAATTTTCTTACTTTGTAGGTGCAACAGGTCCTTGCTTACGTTACCTCAAATTTTAAAATTCATACGTAGGGACACATTACGGTCGTGACATTTTTAATTTTATCATTAAAAAAAATGTATAACCAATATATAACTTGGTTTATCGAGAAAATAATAAAACACGTTCTACAAAAACTAAAAAAAACAATACAACAACCAATATTTTTTTTAATTTAACAGCAAAATGTTTTGGGGACATGAAAACGAAAACTAAAAAATGTTCACTCTCATATAAACCTTTAGAGATTGAATATGAAGTGCCCCAATATCTTAAAATCAAGTTCATATAATGTACCAATAATGATAAAAATTTTATGCTTGTATCACTAAATGCACAATTGTTATGAATTTTTATACTATGCCGCTGCACTATAAAAAAAGTGTAGACAGGTTTGGTCAAATGACATTCTGTACCTGTCAAATGTGACACTTTTTTAAAAGAATCATCAGAAGTGGCCCTATTTATGATTTTTTCGAAAGATTTTATTTGGAAAAGTTGTTTAGAATGGCATTTGAAAATGAAAATCTACAAAAGCCCAAGACCAGTAGCCACGTATGCAGTAGAAGTAATGTGCTTTACAAACAAATACGGAGAAGAATTAAGAATTTTCGAACGGAAAATACTAAGAACAATACTTGGACCGATAACAAACAGTAAGGAAGAGATAAGTGCTACGGGGACCGATCCACCCCAGCAATCGGTCTTTCTTTCGACAGGACACGCTAATTATTATTATTATACCAGGTGTTTGACTTAAGGGGCGAACATAGGGAAATAGCATGGGAAATTGTATATATGCAGATTCCTGCTTCCCGTTTGAGCTGATAGGATTGATAGTGGTATCAATCGAAAGACAAAAAAAATGCGTTTAATTTGATACTACTCATGTTCGCCCCTTAAGTCAAACACCCGGTATGATGCTTTATGCACTCTACTTACTCTCGATCCATATTTGTGTTTAACTTCAATACTCAATGGCGTAAGTGGGCTATGAAAGCTGCTCAAGGTATTTTGTAAATTTTGTGCGTTTTCTTCAGTTAACGGAAGTTTCAATAAATGAGCGACAATTCGTTGTAGAACGATAAAACATTGTTCATCCCATTCCCAACTCAGTAATAACCCGATAGCTTTTTTTATTTTTCCAGTTTTCAAATACTGTTGAGCTAATGAAGTGAATGTTAAAAAAGCATCTAAATGAGTTACAATAACTAACGGGCCATGTTCTAACATTACAATTAAATCTTTTGGTCCCCATTTAATGGAAGATACAGTTGGCTGTATGTTAAAATAACCAGATAAATCTAGAAGCCCGATCGGAGTACAATCTTCTCCTACGAGTTGGGTATTAATACGATTTAAAGCTGTATCATAATACTGTAATTGTCCTTTTTCGTTTGAAACAACAGCTACTGCCCCATGCTTGTGCCATATTGCAAATGTTGGTATAATTGAACCCTTGACTATGTGTGTAGAGCCTCTATTTCGATCTAAAAGGGCAACCGATCCGTCTATACATCCCAATATTAATCGACTTTCATTGTTACTTAATGAACAGCAACTAACTTGTGTTTGTAAGGGTACCGAAATAACCGATGTTCTTTTTAGAATATTTGTTACGAGCTCTAAGGTGTTAACTTCTACTGAAACAGCTCCTAAAAAATATTTCAAACATTACAGTTTCTAAAAATAGAACAGTCACCAAATTACCTCTTAAGGAAACTTTCTGCTCGATACTAATCAAAACTTTATTTTGTACTTTGCTAATTATAATATCGATAGGTTCCCCTTCAGTTTTTTTATGAGAACACAATTCAGGTCCCCTTGTTCCGATCCAATATAAAATTAAGTTTGCTCTCTGATGATCTTTAGCAAGAGGGCTCCATGGTTGCGGATGTTCAGCATTTACTCGACCCCAAATGCATAATAATTCTCCACGTAAGCTTATTCTTCTCTTAGCACCACCTTCTAACATCCAACCGTCTCGCCATATGCCTCCTTGGCAAAAAACACGACCATCTGTACATATGCAGGCTATTTGTTGACCTGATATTACACCTGTAAATATATTTGAATAATAACAAGGACTTACATTTTCACATGCTTACCGTCACAAATTAATTCTGACTGTATTTTTGCAGTTAAGAATTTATTGAACGATATACTAGTAATATCTGCAGTATTTGTATCCAATGTAATATTGATCAAAAGTCCTTTCGAAAGCAGCAGCTGGAGTTCGTTCAGCTCCCACGAGCTGCATATTACTTTACTTTGAAGTAGATGGTCCTAAAAATTTCCTTATTCTTATTGATAACTTTACGAACATTGTTGTTAACTTCGGAAATGCCATTTCATTTCAACAGATATTTTTAATCCCGATTTTGTTTTACACAACACAACACAACACGAATTTTAGATATAATTAAGTGTATACTTACCTCTAATTCTTTTAATCTATCTTTTACTTTAAACGGTCTTTTATTTAGAGGATTCCATATAACGCCTCTTTGTTCACAATATGATTTTTTACTATTATAAAGAAGATTGTCATTTAAGTCCTTTTTAGAAAAATACCTATTAATCACACAAACAATTTTAGTAAATTTTAACAGACAATGCTCACATATTCAAACTTACTTAAATGCTCCAAAATCGGTAAGCTTTACTGTAGCATCATCACAGGTACTCCAAAAATGAATTTCACTTAGAAGATGCATTTCATCTACAAAAATTTTGTTAGTCTTTGCAATTCAATCCGATGTATTATTACCCATACAAAAAACTCCTACTTGTATTTAATAAAGGGAGGCACACATGTTTCTATTAAAGCACTTTTATCACCTATGTGTTACGTATAAACATTAATATCTTCTTGTATAAGATAAATACTTCTATATAAAATAAATATTTAATGGGAAGCTTGGACAGAATTTCCATTTACATCGTCTGCAGTTTATTCTTACAATATTCACGACGCATTTTAGTAACAATGCTGTATATTATAATGATTTCTTACTTCATGTTAACATTATTAAAATATGTGGCTACAAAATAACAATTGTTACTGAAGTGTTTATATATATAATACATTTCTTCGGATTTACCTAATTTTCTTTCATCGTTATTCGATTTAAGTATCTTGTCTGAGATTGCGATTGACCTAAATGTAAACACAAACTATAACTAATCATTGCTTAATATACTATAAGCGAATTATTTAGTTATCAGTACAAATCCAAAATGTAAATAAATAAAATTATTTACAAAAAAAAAACTAGGAAGTAAATAAAAAGCTGTTTTTAAGATAAAGGTTACGTACACGTAGTAATAAACTACCTACGACGGTAATATAAGCATTGTATAGTTTAAAGTACCCGTAAATTCAGTTTTATTGAACTTTTATTCTTATTAAAATATGTTGATTATGATTAAAGTAAAGGACTAATTTAATACTTTTTGGAACCATAGCCCCAGAAATACCTAACCTAGATTTTTATTAAAATATCTAAATTTAAAATAAAGAGCAAAAGTTTAAGTTAAATTACTTCTGTTTGTTTATAACCATTGGCATTACTCAACTGAAATTGTACTAGATTTAAAGGACTTCTACCTCTGATGTCATTGTGACTGATTTGCATAGAATAGAAAATAAATAATTCGTCCAGTTTTTGTTGAAAGTATAATAAGTTATCGGTTAATGGACTGAAAAAGCTCTCGATGGCATCAAGGTTAGCATACTTGCCTTGTAAACCAGAGATCTCGGGTTCGATTCCCAGTCCGCGTCGGTGAGATTTTTAATGCGGAAAAATGAAACGATATGCAGCAATCGCCACGTGCGTTGATATGACGTGTCAGTCAGGGTCATTACAAGAGTCAAAATAAAGGCATCATTCCAAGCATGCATGCGAATGCCCGTTGTGAAACTGAAACACGATCAGTGGCGGCTGCTCCATAGGGGCTCAAGGGCTCGAGCCTCCCAAAACCATTCTTAGGAAAGATTAGTAGTAATTTACGATACTAGTAACGTTATGAAGCATTTTACATTACGAGAGAAAAGTTTGTTTTTTATTTAAAATTTACCATGTAAAACCCTATTTTTCTTTAGTTGCTAGTACAAAAATGAATCGAAAAGTATACACAGTTGCCATGGTAATTGGTGAACATCCCGAAATGACTTACATACAAACTTATTCGACACTATGGCGTCTTATTCGTATGGTTGGAGAAAATAGTAATTTACGATAAGTATTAGTAACGTTATGAAGCATTTTACATTACGAGACAAACGTTTGAAAGAACGAGCGACGAAGGAGCGAGTTCTTTTAATTCTCGAGTAATGTAACCAGCAAATAACGTTACGTGTGTCGTAACACGGTTTATATCATCCTACAATAATTTTTTTCCAAAAATAAAATAGTTATTTTCGTATCAAGTGTCGAAAGTAGCAAATATCAAGCGAGTGTTTATAAATAGATATACGAGTGCGGAGCGTAGCGTAGCACGAGTAGAAATATTTATAAACACGAGCGGAGATATTTGCCTTTCGAACGAGTTACGAACACTATTTTTCCCACGACCAAAAATGTACATGTCAAAAAGTAACACTGACAGTTCAGGTAAAACGACCGTCATTTTTTGTTTTGAAGCGGCCGCAGCTTCCTATTATTGCGCAAACTGTGCGATATATCCCTATACGTGTTCATATCGCACGGGTTGTTCATTTGTTTTGCGAAAGTCAATCGCACGGGTGATATTGTCAACTTTCGCGCCTAGTTTGTTGTGCGTTAGGAGCGACTTTCTTATATGGTCGTGGGAAAAATTATTTTCCGACGACCACTATGAAAAATGACTCATTTCACACGGTTTACTAGTATTGAAAATAACAAATTTCGCATAGCAACGAAACTGTGTGAAATGCCCGTGTGCAAAACTTTGCACACGCTAAACCACACAAAGCAGTCGGCGGGCGACGTCAAAAGTCGTCATTTGTTAAAAAATAAATATTTAAAACGTCAAAGTGTTGCAAGTGTGGTGCTGGTTCAAATTTTTTTAAATGAAAAATTGGAAAAATGGTCGTCGGAAAAGTATAGTGTAAAACACGTGCTGAAAGGATATTTCACACTCGTGTGATTAAGCAACTCGCCAGAGGCTCGTGGCTCAACTTTCACACTCGTGTGAAATATTCAACTTTCAGCACTAGTTATACAATATACTATTTCAGTATACCTCTCCGAAAACAGTTGCTTTCCTGACGGTTTATGGGTTGCGAAAGGGCATCTCTCCCGTGCACTGCACGGGCAAAATTTTTCCCGGTTTATTCCACCTCCATCTGTCAAATAAATACTCGATAAACAATTCCAAACAAGCGTTGCTAAGGAAATCTCAAAAGCATTGTAAATGGCGTTTGCTATTATGAGTAACAACGCATATTTTAATTTACGTGTTCTATCGCCGTTTTTCAGAGAGGTATAATGAAAAATATCGTTCATTACACGGCAGAAACTGCTTTTCCCGTTCTCGCATGACTTACCACGCTCGAACGGGAAAAGCCTTGTTTCTCGCCTCGTAATGAAATATACTATTTCATTGACAGTTCAATGACAATTCATAAAGTGTAACGTAAATCTGTCTAATTCATATTGTGCTGTTATTAAGCTTTACAGCACTAGTGCTGTTAAAGGTATCTTAACATAACTCGCTGATAAGGAGTTATTAGCATGATAACGTTGTAGGATGATGTAATAGTTATTGACGTCATCAGTTATGAAAAGAGCGACATTGTTTGACGAGTCGTAAAGGTGCGTATAGACATGCAACAGAATAGAGTAACGTAACTCCGTCGCGTATCAATTATTTGTTGCGCGCCGAAGATACGGTAGTTCCTGATCGTTTTGCGTAACATAACATCGCCGCGTATCACATACGCGATCATTTTGACGTTCCATATTATAAATCGAGTAGGTAATGTCTCATATAGTTGATCAAGATGAATGTTGCTGCAGCAGCGTTTTTTTGAATTTTGTTATAATATCTCGGGTGTTTTGAATTCCATAATATTTCCTGTGTAACCTATACATTTAAATAAAACACAGGGTGTTTTCTTATGTCCACTACATTGTTGCACAAATTATACTATAACTAAAAACGCCGCAACGTTACACTAGAGCGTCTAGACATTCAAGGAAACGCGTAACTGCGCGTAACATAACCGCGAAACGTTTCTTTGATGCGGCGCTAGAAAACCGACAACAGATGGAACGCGGTATAGGCGTTTCACATTAAGTGAAGCGCCACCATGCGGCAGTTTATGTAATTACTGATGGTAGGATATTTTTAATGGTGGTTTCGAAATTTCACTTAGAATATCTTTGCTTGTCCGTAATTATGAGTGGAAAAAAGTGTAATGTTTGCTGTTGTGTATATGGGTGCCATACAAAAAAAGGTAGAGAAAGACATTTAAGTTTCCATCGATTTCCAACCGTAAAATCAGGTTGTGTGTCTATAACCAATAAATTTGGATTCAAAGAAAACTTATCTAAAAAGAAGGCCTGAATTTCCAGCCTTACAGCTGCATAACAATTTATTAATTGTTATGACACTATTATTAACAAGCAGCGTTCCCTTAATTTCATGCGGTCGTTCCTTCAAGTGGCTCGTTTGCAAGGACAAAGCAAAAATATCAACTTCTTGACCCCTTCTTTCGGTTTGCCCACATGCGATTATATGCTTGGCATTTAATACCTCTTGTCCCTCTTTTATACAGCGCGAACTCGGCGTGGCATCCAAATAATGGAACAAATGTTCCAAAGTTAGAAATGCAGATGCTTCCATAACTGCAGCAATAAAATTTAAGCTATTTTTAGTACTCAAGATAACATAATTCCATAATTATTGTCTAAAGCTAAATAGCTTACCTTTTCAATGTGCTGTTTTGCAGCTACTAAATGAAATTTTATTAAATTAAGAGTCTGAAAGATAACGAAATACACACAACAAAAGTATAACAAACACGCCTTTTATTTACAAATACACATACACAACCACTGTTTTTTACACAAACACAACTGCCAATAGTCACAAAAAGTACAAATTTAAATATCACTCCACTTAAAACACGCGTGAAAACACGAGGACGACAAAACACGCAAAAAAATACGTAACGTCTTGTAAAAATATCCTACCACCTGCCACCATATTGGAAGAAACAACAGCGCCACCACCGGTGATCTGAATCGCCTATAACGGTGTTAAGGTGCATTCAGACTCAGAATTTTGTCCGGAAGTTGACGGAGAAATTTAAACGAACCAATCAGGAGGTCTGTAGAATTTGAATCGTAAGAAGCGGTAAATTCTACACTCCTCCTGATTGGTTCGTTTAAATTTCTCCGACAACTTTCCGGACAAAATTTCTGAGTCTGAATGCACCTTTACGCTGTTACGTAGTTGCAGTACACCGTCCACACTGAACGCGACGAAGTTACGCAACGGAGTTACGTTACACTGTTTTGTTGCATGTCTATACGCACCTTAAGTTTGCCAAAACGAGTGATAGCGAGTTTTTCAAATTACGTAAGCTATGAGGCCAATAAAAACGACTTTTAAAAGTGGACTGTATATTCTTATTTTTACATTTAATTATAATTATTGCCTGTAGGAAGGCCTGTTGACTGGTGACAACTCCCTGACGACTGCTTAAGGGCTTACCTACTGGTCCTTCCCAAAATGACTCGTTAACCATTGTCTGCCTTCAAGATCTTGAAATTTACAGTTAGAGGCAGATTTTAGCGACGAACCTGGTTCCTGGATTTTTTGAACCCGGTTCGTTAATGACGTCATCAAATTTACTGTTCGCCAAAACGTAATTCGGTTCAAACGGCGGTTTGACATTAAAATTCTAACCTCTAACATAATTGAACGTTTTAGTATCTACAATGGATTTAGGTATTTAGGACAACTTGGCGTGTTAGCTGCTTATGAAATGCTTTTTTCGAATGATTCTTAGATTTACCGTTATTAGTTAAATCGCGTTCAGGTAACTAGCATTAACTCAAATTCTCGGCGGTTTCAGTATCTACAAGTAATTTGTAAGACACTCCGTTATACGTGACATCAACGTTCTCCATCTTTTTTATGAAACAATGCTAGATTTTTAATTGAAAGTTATAAAAATTACACACAGTAATTTCAAATTTGTAAAAACCGCCAGCCACTGTTAACATACAAAAGTAGTCACGTGATGGCATTCGCGCTCCGATAATTGACGAACCCAAACGACTTGTCAGGAACACACGTTGCGAGGTTGGTTCGTCGGTTGCTGGAACCCGGTTCAATTTTATGAACCGTGACGTCATTGGTTCGTCGATAAAACGAAGCGGTTCGAAAATTTGGAACCAGGTTCGTCGCTAAAATCTGCCTTTGGTTTGCCCGAATAGTAGTTCTTTATATACAGTGCGCACGTAAAGGTTTGAACAAATTCGATAAAATCTTTATTGGGCAAGTAAGAAAATAATGCTCGGACACGTCGATTTTCCTTTTTAGATGCGCATTTTTTGGTATACGTATATTTTTTATTACGTTATCCTGTTCGGGTTATGACGTCATCATCATTTTTTGGGTATAGGAGCCAAATTTTGTGGTGTTGATGATTCCTTCCACAGTCCACACAGAACACAGCGGACATCACTGGATTTTTCTTTTCTTTGACATTGTTCTGTGAGGTGATCGCCTGCGTATTTTACACATCTTGGACGTAGCTGGCAAAATTTTTTCATGTGTATAAAGTATAAATAGCAACAATAGCTTTGGCATAATTTAATGACATAAACAATCCGCTGGGACGTGGGGCCTACTATAAGTAGGGATTGCTGCAAATCTTTACTTAACTTTCCAAGAAAATCTAATATCGATCGTGAAGGTTGAGATTGTTATAGATCGGGAATGTCCGCTCCGCTAAATAACACACGTAGAGACCACACACAGAGATACACGATACAGTATACTCTTACTCGGGGTTGTAATTGCGGCCTTCAGATCTATGTACATATGTACATCGCTTCGTCTTTCGTCCACTCAAGTGTGCAAGAGTGTAAGTGTGCGATAGCAATTATTATTATAATTTATATTTCTAAGAACCAAATCAATATTGAACTATGGGCCGTTATATAAAACTGTGGAGAGAGAAATATAATATGTACAGTGACCAGCAAAAAGTTCGCAACATATGGGAAAAATTTTTATTATTAGAGTATCGAAAAACTTTTATGGGGGATGGGTTTTGCATGTCCGATAACCTAAAAATCGAATTAGATGTATGTCACGTGACCACTGGTATGGCGGCAAATTTAAAAAAATCAGCGTGAAGTCGCACAAAGTGAGGTTAGATGGCAAGATATCGAAGAAGATTATTTTAAAAAGTTTCTTAGAATTTAATTTTAGGTCCATATGCAACATTTGAAGCATTTATTTAAAAAAAATGAAAATCGCAATTTTTTGTGAATATTTTTTGCCGGTCACTGTATAGCTAATATTCCATGAATTTTTTTAAATATATTTTTTTCTTCTTTATTTTATTACAAATTCTAATAAAGTTATTATATTACTTCAAAATATATTGATATTACATCTTCACTTTAGATACCCCCCCCCCCCCCAATGAAAACATCCTGGCTACGCCACTGAGTGGTAATGTCCTGAGCAACACACGACAAAATCAGAAGTCGCCCATGGGGGTCAAACCGAGATAGCAAATACTGCGACATTATGTTCAACCATGTTCAACCCGTTTCGAGAGATGGCGCGATCAAAGTTTTTATAAATTTTAATTTAGTAGATATCTACTTACTTCGCAACCTATTTTATCAGCAAAAACTGCTGACTCGCGCGAAAAAGTGTTTACATGAATACGAAGCCTAACGTTTAAAAACGTTTAAAAACGTTAAGGCAACAAATAAATCTTTAAAATATATGATGAACGATCCCGACTGTTAATTGCAGGTGGGATAATAAAATAATATACTTCAAATGTTAAATTATAGCTATTAGTTGTGACGGTATGTTCAGAAGGTATATATTTCCCACAGAATATGTCAAACATTTCGAAGACAAGTATTTTACATTAAATAATATATAATCCAAAGATGCTGTGCCTACGTTAATTTTACCAGGTAATAAATAGAAATAATTATTTGGTAGTTTTATTATATTTTTGTTAAATCTTACAGAACCCATACATGTCGAGGATATTATTATGGCTGTTGAAGCTGTTACGGAAAGCATTGATTTACCTCTGAGTACATCAAATGTTGCGTCAACTGTTGAACTTCCACTGGAAATACCAACCACTTATTCAGCAGTGCAATATTCTTCAAGAAAGTGTGTTACCCCAAGCAAAAGTAAAAGTACAAAAATAAGTAAGAATAATCTTACGATTAATGTATTCTATTGTAACGTAATAACATGATTTTTACAACTCGACTGCAAGAAAAGAGCTGCGAAACCATTTTCGTTATGCCTTCTACATCAAAACGTGAGTAAGCCTATTTCAACGTCATAATTTTATAAAAAGTTGAAACTAATAATTATTGATCAATTGTTTTATTTTGCAGAAATCGCATTGTTACCTACGGAACAGGGCGATACTGGTACAACAGTCAACAGTCCTTATAACAAGAAGTAAGTTTAAATTTATTTGTTTTGTGTACGTATGCTTTGAATTCATCTGTGTAATCGTTGTTTATAGTGTTATAAATTAAAATATTATTTTTAAATTCTGTGGTAATTTTCCCTTTTATTTATTTACCATTTGTTTTATAGTTTTTGTAGAATTACACTAAATACTTGATAGTAATTTTCTTTATTTAATATATTATATTTTTCTAGAATATATTAGTTTGTAAAACTCCAGTTTTTATCATTGTTGTGATGTGTTATTTGTTTACAGAAATATATATTGTTTTTAAAGTTTGTTGTTTTTATTGTAGTTGAATTGGTATACAAAAATTACAGGTAATAAAAAATTGCATTTAAATTTCCCGCTAATTTAAATTAAATTTCGCGCGCATTCCGTATTTAGTTCCAACCCAAAATAAGAGATGGAAACTCGATTCGAGGCGCAGCTTTACAGTATTACCATCGGTGTTCTTTTAGTGTAATGTTCTGTGAAGTCGCCGCCCCTGACATTGGGAGAGGCAATTTGGTTCTGTATTGTTTGATGTTCCAAATGTTTGTGACCTGGTGCCCTAATTTCTCAATTTCAGCTTTGATCTCTGCACTGTCGATAGAATGGTGGAGATTTTTTAACACTTTGCAGCTTCTTTCTTCTTTTAATTTATAGGTGTAAAATTCGGTTTTCTTTTCAGTCAGAGGGCTTTGACTTAGTATTGTTGTTTAGCTTTTTGATCACCGCTTTTTGATCCAAAAGTTGTATTAGTGGTGCAATAATTTGAACACCAGTTACCAAAATTGGGGGAGGTTTTGCAGTAATTTTTTTAGGGTTGGTGTCTTGTTGCTTGTTATGAGTTTCATCTGCTAAGGCTGAAAAGCGATTGGAGGATGTCGGTGGATCAAGCCAATATTAATTTGCTTTACTATGTTTGGCTATCATTTCGACTTCGTTTTGGGAATTTCTGCCTCTTTTGTGTGTGACTGTGGTCCAGTTATTAGGGTTTGTTTGAGACTGAGGCAACGTGGATTGAGTATGTTGGGTTTCTTGCAGGGTTGAGAATACAGCATTGATAGTGGTTGTGTGAGGGAGTTACCTGGTAGATACTGATCATTAAACATCTGAGTTTAATCGGGCGTCAACATCGGCGTTTCAAGATCCATTTGAGGTGGTATTTGTGGAGGTTGCACTGCTCCAGGAGGCTGGAGAAGGGCTATAACGGCCCTCTCAGGTGAGTTTTAACTGCTATATTTAGCAATCAAACAAATTAAAATAAAGAATTACTCGCGTTATCACGATGTCACTTGATATCGCACAGTACCGATCGAACGTCTTCTTTAGATTTGAACTGAACGTTATAACTGACAGGTGCCAACTATTCTTTCACTTGACAAAAGTTTTGTGCAACCCACCCTAGATCTTACCAAATAAAACAAATAAACAAACAAAAGTTAAAATGAATGTTTTTAATATTAAAATCATTGCAATATAAATAATTTTTAAAATGTCAAAATTTCTGTAGCAAAATTTTTTAATGGCGAATTTCTTGTTAAATATACTGCTTACAAATGGAAAATCTTTGGTTCTAACTGCACGAAGAACATTATTACATATATTTGATAAAACTTCAGAATTACAGAAAGAGTTAGTCGCACGATTAGATGATGCAACATGTTTTGTTGGTTCAGAAGAAAACATGTTCGAAGTTATCCATAACAGATCTGAAGATTTGGATAACTATAGAGAAGTATGTGCTTGTTACATTAATGATGCAGCTAAATTAAATGAAAAGCAGTACTTATTTAACATAGAATCACCGTTATTATCTTCAAAATCATTTTGTTATGTAAATTGCATATACTCTAATTGTGATATGTGCAATGTAGATGTTAAGTCGCTTGTTGTCAATTTATATGAACTAAAAATGTTTAAGAAGGTGGCCTCCCCCAAATATACACCTACTCGACAATTATTACCAGTAACTGGTAACAAACATTTGTGTTTAGTACAGGAAAATAAAAATAATTTATGCATAAATGATGGAAAACTAAATCTATTAAGATTAAAAACTCGTAGTATAAAATGTGATAATTATAATAGCAAGTCACTATGGTCAGCATCCACTTCTAAAAATAAAATATTGGGTTACCGTGATGGTGATGGACATAACAAAGTTAGAGTCAGTAACAAACTTATGGGCCCTTTTGTGAATTGTTTTAGTAATATTGGTAATGATAAATTGAAAACGATAAAGTTGGAAAGAATAATATGTGACGTTTCTCAAAACTATCAAATTGCAGTATCTTCAAATATACCAGAAAGTATTCAAAAAAATACTGTTGTAATTGGGAATATACAGTCTTTCGTAAAATACATAAATAAAACTGATCTACGATACATTTCCAAACTATTGTCAGATATTATAAGCAGAAATCCCACGCAAATAACAAATTATGTTCGACGTTACAACAACGAAAGACTTTCATGTGAAAGTAGAAAAATGTTTATGTATTTACATAATTTACAAGAGAATAACAATTCAACCATAAATCAGTGTCCAGACGAATACTGCAATGTGAGTATGGATTATGCTATCTACATCATCCTTCTACATATGATATATGAAAAAGTAAAACTTGACAAATTGAAATTTTGGAGTAGTTTTGAGGATTTATTGCGTAATAAAACGTATCATATAAAAAAGTAATATCTGTGCTTCTCATTGTATTTATTGATATGTAACATGTGGAACAATAATAAATAATACGCATTGTAACTTCTTCTTTTACAACCAAAGTGTTAGATAACTTTTAAGCATGTGGAAATAGGAATGCTTGTTTAGACGTTTTTAGATTATGCTTTTGGCATTGTTTTACATTTTATATACTGTAAAAAAATATAGAATTTTGTTAAATTAAGAATGTTTAATCATAAAAAAAAGTAAATCAAGTGGATTTGAACTTTTTTGAAATTTTAATTGAAGATTAGTGGGCAAAAAATATTAATAACTTTTTCTTTTTGTTTCAGAAATATTGGCGTTTAAAAAGCGACCAAAGCAATAAAAGTGTAATTTTGGCTGATACAAATGTAGAAATAATACCACCAGAAGTCATCACAGTAAAAAATACTGGAAGTGTCCGCCATGAAACAGAACAATTAAACAAAAAATATTTTCAAGAAGCAAAACAATTCAAACATAAACTCAATAATAGTAATACATCAGATATTCAAATGAAAACAAAACCTGAAGAACTTCAGTTACCATGCGTAAGGAAACAATCAAAAACTAAAAAATACCGTTACAAGATAAAAACGACTACCACGGAGGACCATGAGTTAAAAACAAAAACTTTACAGAATACAACTGTGGGTAAAAAGAAATCCGATCTGAAATATGTTGCCGAAATAAATGCACTACCTAGATATCCACCGATGCCGGATGTTCTACATGATCGAATCAAAATCGAGTATCTACAAGTTTCAAAAAAACAACAAAGGATGCGCAATCTTGATAAATTGATTTTGAAAGGCATGCAAACAAAGATCACTGCTGATCCTTGGTTTAAGGATACCAAACATATGTCTGCATTACTTCGTGTGAATACTTTGGCTTTCAATAAACTAGAGAAGCATATAACACGAGCACTCTTACAAAGAAATTTAGTGGGGAAATCAGCTCCAGAGTATACAAAACAAAAAAATTTGCGTACAAGCTTAATACCAAAGCAAATAAATACGATAAAGTTAATGAAGTTTAGTCATTTGGCACATCAACAACGCAACAGCAAAACAACACGCGATGATGAACTTCTATTAACACGTGAAGATACAATGTTACTGGATACTAGTATACCAATTTCTACAAAAATTCCAGAACCGTCAGTTTTATCAAACAACACTGAATCTTTGAAAAATGAAAATGTCAGAAATACTGATATAGAAACAGAACCCATAAATTCCAAAAATGAAGAGAAACTAATTTTATCAGATGTTTCCGACTTTCACGATTTAAAAAAGCTTAATATTAAAACTGCTGAATTAAATTCCTTGAAACTTACGGACGTTTCCAAACGTCCAGTTGCTTTACTAAAAAATAAGGATGAAGAAAAGCAAAACTTAAGCGAAGCATTGCTTAGTAGTAGGAGCATAGTTGTTTTAGAAGAGTCACTTACACCCACTATACCGTCAGCAGTTAAAGAACTTGCAATGCAAAGTACAGAAAAAGGTGTAGACGCAGATTCGAATAATTTGTTAGTTAACACTGATATAACACATTGTACAAAACTACCTCAGGTTACTAACCGGTTCACTTTATTTTACGTATTTTGCTACATCTAACAGATTTTTAGGAACAATTACAAACCGCACGCGATAATACCGAACAGAAAGCAAGCGTTACTGAAGCAGATGGAAATGATATGGAACAGAGAAAAAATATCTTAGAAATAAATCAAAAGGTATTTGATGACATGGAGAAAGAAATTAAAACTGTTAAAATTATAAATAAATTTACAACAGATTTAGGAACTCCCCAAAATGAAAATCAGTTTAATATTACCAAACCAATCACAACAGGTAAAATAATAGTTATTAAGTAGCCATATTGTTAATATCAATTATTTATTCTTATATCACTATTTTGCACAGTTAATGCCATATTTATATGAAATATTATCGGAACCACGAGAGATGACCCCTGCCTTATCACACGCTGAATTTAGTAACGACAAACACGCGTGTACTATTGTTCACAAACCCCATGCACACGACAAGGATAGCATTACAATAAGCCGGTGTTATGATTAAATTGCTTATTTGACTAGAGTAGTTTAAATCACCTAAAAAACCACAGGATAAACAAAGTGCGCATGCGCTACACTGGCTAATTCCATGCATCCAATATATTATTTGAATTATTATAGGGATTTTTAAAAAATTGTGCTGCCAACTATTTTCTACTTTTTGATCTCATGGTATCTTTTTTATTGTACTTATGTGATCCATGACTGATCTGTACTTGATGAAACCGCACTGATATTCATTCACCTCTCTCTCTGCAAGCTCTTCTAATCTGGATTCGATAACCTTTGCTAAAATCTTATATGTAACAGGCAGTAGCGCGATCCCTCTATGGTTTTTACATTCTGATCTGTCTCCTTTTTTTAGGATTGGTATTATTAACGCACTTTTCCATTCGTTAGGGATTTGTTCTGTCCTCCATATTTCTTTTATTATCTCGTAGATCCTGCTATTAAGTTCTTCCCCTCCGTATTTAATAAACTCAGCTTGGGTGTTGTTTTCACCTGCTGCCTTTTCATTCTTTAGGTTTTCAATAATTTTCCGTACTTCATCCTCTGTCGGTTCCATGAGTGCTGCTACTTCCTGTTCTACTTCTACTCCTGCTTTCTGTTGTCCTATATTTTCTACTTCTTCTGTCTCATCATTTAATACCGCCTGAAAGTGCTCCCTCCATCTTTTCTAACATTTTTCCTGGTTCGCCTAGTAAACTACCGTCTTTATCCTTACAGAAAATCATCTGCTCTTGAAACCCCTGTTTTCTTCTTTTTACCTCTTGATAAAAGTTCTTTATTTCTTTGTTGCGGTAGTTTTTGAATTTTTCAATCATTAAAGTTTCTCTTTGCTTCTCTTGTTCTCTTAACATATTTTTTGTCCTTCGTTTTTGTTCATTCTCTGAATTTTTCTTCGTCTTCCTTCTTCTCAGATTGTAACATTTTAAGCCAAGCTTCTCTTTTCTTGTCTATTGCTACTTTGCATTCTTCCTAAAAGTATTCATTTTTCCTCCCAATTGTTTCAAGTTGCCTGCTGTACTATCCTTTGAATAACCTCGCATTGTTTTTCAATTGATCCTTTTTTGCTTAATTCTTGAATTTTCTTTTTTTCGTCTCTTGTAGTTCCTCTAAATTTAGTTTTGCACTGTACATACAATTTACAAAAACCTGGTTAAACCGAATGAATGATTTTCGTTAAATAAAAAACCATGTTTTTGTTAACAGTAATGATTGATTAATCAGTAATTGTTGACAACCTTTTCATTATGATCTAAATTTTTAACATTATAGAGGTTGAAGAGAAATTGGTTCCTAAAAAGGAAATAGTAATGGAAAAGAACCAAGCTTCTACCAAAAAAGCAACACCCAGACAAATAGTCCATGACTTCGACAGTACTGAGCCTCTAAGCAACAATATTAATACTAACGAATATTTAGATAATAGTGGTGAAATATCATCTGCCAAACTTGCCGAAAATCAATCACAACACGAAATACAAAACAAATCGTTAGAATTTATAATGGCCCGTAAATGTAATATTACAACAAATATTGAACCAGAAAGTAAAAATGCTATCAGTTTTAATGGAATTGTAAAAGAGTCACTCATTGACATACCAAATCAATTGCCTGAGCAATCAGAAGACTATAAAATACAAAAACTAGTAGGAACTACAACTTCACATACTCCAGAGTCCGATATGATGGTTACTGTTGAACCCAGTCAATTACAAAAAGAAGTAACTACAAAAGTTGATATCAAACAAAACAATTTTGAAAATTGTCAATTACAAGAAATAAACAAGAGTCAAACATTATCGCAAGAACAGGAAATAGCTAAAGCTGATGATATTCAAGATAGCATGATAGAAGATAACTTTAGGAACACAGATTATGAATGCGACCGGCAACCACAAAGCAAACATTCATATAACAGGCTACCACTTCATTTCAAAAAGGATTGTAATGTAGCAGTCTTACCTCTTCGTACATTTTGGGCTACTTACCCAAGAGCACGAACAACCTGTAAATATTTGGAAAAGCAAGTAAAAAAATCAAAATATCATTTTAAAAAATATAAATACGAAACCAAAGAAGTTCAATCGATAACCGGAGAAAAAGTCAAAGTTACGACTATGGTACCTGATGATGATGAATAAGGTCTTTACTATTACTTAGCACTGCATATAAACTTAAGTACAAATATATCTTTTTAGAGACAAAATTTTTGTATTTATTTCATTCAATAAATTCAAGGATCCTCATACCTTTTTTACTTATTTGAAATATTTTAACAGTTTTCAATCTAGGTATATTTTGTGATGGTGAATTTTGTATATGCCTGTTTCAAAGTATCAGAATCAACAGCCCTAACCATCAATTATTTAAGTAGTATAAAAGGTAAACATATCGGCACTTACACTTCATGAGGAAGTATGAACCACTCCATCCTTCGATAACCATCTACCTTCTCTACTCCACTGACTGGGTAGGACACTCATGAGGCATCCAGTTTGAGTTAAGCTCAAGACCGTCCATGATATAGTCGAGTGCCTTAACCGCATATTAATAAATAACTTTATTAGCTGATTTGTAATTTAATAAAACGAATGCTCCTACCGTTTACAAAACAATATTTATACAAAAACTTAGGCTAACTTAATAGGTTTCACAAATGTTCGTTTTCTCTTAAGTTTTTTCCTCGTTAATTCTAATTGTTGTAATTGAGATTGAATTTCAGCAAATATTTCTGATTGTTCTTCTTCAGGAATTGTTCTCCTAATAAACAAGATTTTTAAGAAAAAAATAAATTCCTTTCTATTCAATTACTTACATATACTGCTTCATCAAATCATATTTCTCCCAAGGAGTTGCTAATTCTTTTGCTCTTATAAAGAATTTTTCAGGTAAATTTAGGCTTTCAATGCCCTTTAAATCTTTTCGTTCCCATCGTTCTAACCACGGTCTAGGTTTCAATTTAACTTTGATTGAATTTATAGGAACTGGTGATCCTTAAATTTAATTATCGATTAAATATTAAAGGCAAAAGAAGTGTATTACCTTCTGGTAAAATTTCAGCTTCCATATTTGAATCAAATGTGCTGTATTCTGGTAGAGCATCTCGTAAGTATAAAAGTTCATCATCTAAACGTTTTTCTAATCTAAGAACGTCTATTTTAACTAAAGCCGGATCATACATCACATACATAACTTCGACACCCTGCACCAAATAAATATTATACAGTTTTTCGTTCAAGAATTTTCTGAATAGATCGTAATTAATATTACCTGTTGGTCAATAATATTTCTTAGTAAGAAATGAGCTCTTAAACCGCAACCTCCTCGTTTTATACAAATACCAAGAAATCTATTTGTTTTTCCTGAAGAATGTGGATCATTTGTTGTTACAGCTAAAACTGAACCTACAAGGCAATTCACCAGCTAGTTTCATAATAGTAATAACTTCACATTACTTTACTTACCGACATAAAATTCAGGAATATCAATATGCGCTCTTCGTGCTAGCATATCTAACCTTTCAATTTTTTCCCTGATCGGATTCCTGAACTCAACCTTAGGATCAGGGATAAATTCCGGGTATATTCGCCTATATTCAGTTAACGAAATATTTTTAGGGTTACTTTCTGTGCTTTGTTTTATATTGCCTTTTTGAGCTGCTTGACTTGCTGCATATCGAAAATCTGCAACATCGATTATGATTTACAAATTCAAAGTTTCACTACTACAAACTTACGTTTTAAGTTACTTAATGACACACGTTTACTAATTGTTGATGTTAGCATTATGCAATTATACAAAAAATTATAAATTTAATAACAATGCCAACAACGTTAAATAAGCGAGGTTAGGTACATTTATGTGTATGACATTTGACATTAACACACTGAAAGAGTAATTAGTTCTAATATGCAGAAGTCATAATATGAAAAATTTGTTTTATTACGGAAGCATAATCCAAACAACTTACAAAATTTAAATTTGAGCAAATATATCTGAATAACTTATAGTTATTTAGTTGATTTACAACCGCGTTAAGAAATTTGAATTTAATACTTAAAACAAATCAGTAGAACAAATAACGGTGTTGATAAATTTCACTACAAATCGCGTGTAGAGGTTATGTTCGAATTATTTTGAACGTCGAGTTACAAATATAAAACTAGAATAAGTTAATTAGCAACATGGAAATAAATGTTGAAACTGCTGTACGAATATGTCCAATTTCTTACAATAATGGTGATGTGTTATGTGTACAATCAAATGTTTATAATAATACAGTCCAGTTGGGAAATTCACAGTCTTTCCCAGTACGTTATGCACTACCAGTTGATTGCACTCAAAATGCTTTGTTCACGGCTACAATAACACCGTTATTAAATTACTTATTCGAAGGTTGTGATGTTTCTGTTGTAACATTTGGACAAACACGTTCTGGAAAATCATACACTCTTCTTGGACCTGGATTGAGTTGTGCGTTAAGTGAGAAAGAATATGGTGTTATACCTAGATTTTTACGTGATGTGTTTGCAAACATTTGTCAAAATAGTGATAAACATTATTTAATTAATGTAACATGGACTCAAATATGTGGTGAAAATGTACAAGATTTATTAGGTGGAGGAAGCGTAGAATGTAGAAATGTAAGCGATGCTTTTGAACTATTGCAGTTAGGAATGTCAAATATAGCAAATCAGTGTGCCCATACTCTCTTTACTATAACATTAGAACAACAATGGTTTGCTGATTCAACAATGCAACATAGAATATCCACTGCTAGTTTTGTGGACTTGGCGAGTTGTGAAAAAGTGCTTGTAATGGATAATAACGGCCTAACACAAAGTGTGCCAACCGATACAGGTCTTTTAACTTTACAGAAATGCATATGGGCCTTGTCTGAACCCTGTCTCTCCATGTATAATCCTCACAGTGTAATCCCATACAATCAATCGGCTTTAACAATGTTACTGAAGGATTCGTTTGGAGGTCGAGCTAAAACATTATTAATTTGTTGCGTTTCTCCTCTTTTAAGTGATTTTATGGAAACTTATTATACTTTGCAGCTTGCAATGAGAGCACAAATGGTTAAGAATTTTGTGACCGTAAATTCATACACTACATTCGAAATGGCTTACGAAAACACGGATATATTTGGTTTGCAATTTGCTACAAATCAGTTATTTAAGTTAGTTTCAAATGCGGAAGATTTATTCAAAAATTTAATTGTTAACGGAAGTTTGTCAAAAAGTCAAATGGAGCAAATTTCTCAGTGGCTTACATTAAAGCAAGAATGTGAGGATTGCATAAGTGAATCTTCAGAACCTCATCGTTCTTTGGATATAATTGAAGAAGAGATCGAGGATAGTTGTGAAAGTGCAAGTGAAGAAAGTGAACCTCTGTGTGAGGACGACGCTCAGACTACTTTGCAGCATTTTGAAGAATTAATGCTGAACTTTCATACCAAAACTGATAGCCTTATATCCACAGTTAACAAAAGAGATACAATTAGTACAAACACCAAAGAAAGCAATAATAGTTGTAATAGCGAATATCATTCGAAAGGTGCCCGTGGTCGTCGAGGCAGCATACATTCTGCAGAAGAATTCGTTCCTTTACGTATAAAATCGTCGTCAAAAATTGAAGAAGAAGCGGTACCGGAACAAAATATTGGGACAAATTTAAAGAAATCTGATTTAAATTATAAGGTAAAGCAAAAAATTTTGAAACAGATTTGTACGGAGATAGAAGGTTGTGAAAAGCAGATGAACGAACTGGAGTTAACAATTCAAATGAAAGAAAAATTAATGCAACAGTTACTTAAACATAAGAATGTAAAGATCAGCGCGAGAAATAAATTAAAACAAAAGTATCACAAGCTTCAAAATGATCAATATATTGCACACTCTAAATTAATGCAGGCGAAATCTGAAAATAATCAATACATGGAGCATAAATATGATTTGGAAATGTCCGAGCTTGCACAAAAACTTCACGAGGCTGAACTTGTAAAGGATATCACCGAGGATGGTACAAAAACTCTTACCGAACTAGAAAGCAGTCTCCAGTTGTCGAAAAAACAATTCGAAAAATTAAGAAAACACAAGCGTAAAGAAGAAAAACGTAAAGTTAATTATGAAAACGAGTTAAAACACGACAAAAAATGTTACACGCAAAATCTTGATTTATTAAAACACGATATTTCAAAATCAGATCTACAAAAATCATGTTCTCATTCTTACTTAAGTGGTAAACTTTCAGATGAAATATGCAACGAAGAATTGGAAGGCTTAAAACACGAAATAAAAGAGTTGCGTAGAACTCGAGAGTATTTATTAGAACAACGATGTAAGATAGACACCAAATCGCACAACAGGCGATTATTAAATGAAGTAGAAGAACATCAGCTTCTCCAGTGTGAAGAAGCAATCGAAGCTATCGATTCCGCAATCGAATATAAAAATCAACTAATTTGTGGTTGTACCAAACTAAGCGAATACAGTGCAGAAAAGCAACAAGATAAAATAGATAAAATGTTAATGGAACAATTTATGAAATTAAGCACAAATGAAATTCGTGTACTTTTACAGAAATATTTTGAAAAAGCAATTGATTTACGTAGTAGCAGTAAGAAACTTGAACACCAAGTAATCGAAGCCGAATCACAGAATGAAAACCTCCTTTGTCAAATAAGAAACTTGAGCCATGTGCTTCAACGAGTACGTTCCGAAGCGGAACGTAGAATATTGTCATTACAGCAACAACACGAAGATAAATTACAGATAATGTTACATCATTTATCGAGTGAAGGAGTGGACAGTGATCGTGTTATGTCTCGTGTCGTCGAAAGATCTAAACAAGCCGCATTAGCACTGCAAGTTGCTCAAGGAGCAAGTAAACAGATAGATAAAGGAAGCCTTATAGCTAGGTTCACTAGATATGCAAGACATGAAACTGTTCCTCGCCAACTGCAAGCAGCTATAACACCGTCGCAAGCCAAAGTAACTCGACAGAAAAACAAACTTATTATTCAGCAGAGTAGTAAATAATTTATTCGATTTTTTTAACTTGTGCTTGAACTTTTGTAATTAAATTGCTTCTATTTAAAATCTATTACATAGAATTAAGGCAATTCAATCGAGCTTTAAAGGACACCTGCGTAGATTACGTTTATTAAAATGTACGAATGAAATACTTTATTAAAATGTGATTACAGTAAATTGTATGTTGCTTTAAATCTTTGTAGGGACCATAGCACAATTTTTATAGATAAAAGTTCATCTCGTATTCGTTATTTTACTAAAATTTATTGTTAGTTACAGGTAATTTGTTCTGCTAAAGCTAATAACAAATTGGAATTTAATTTTTGGTGTATAAAGTCTCACTTATTAAAATAATACTTTAAGTTTTTGAATACTTTGTAATTAGAAACACAACAAACGTTATTAATATTAGCAGTTCCCATTATTACCAATATTTTATGGTCACCCAAAATTTGGAGATTTTCTGTTAAGCTTCGTACTTGTACTTTGAACTAAAATATTTCTCTTATTATGTATAAGACTTGGTACGTATTTATTTAAATAAAAATAGTCTAAAATATTGTATATATATTTGTTTATTTACAATGACTGTTAAATGTATTAATTTGCGTAGATATATTAAACAGTAAAAAAATTATTTATTGCGAATGTATTTATTATATAGAACAATAAAAGTTAATTATAAACTTTAGCGATGTTACGATTTTTTATTTTTAGACTAATTTCTAAATAAAACCAGGTGATATAAGAAAGTACGACATAAATGACAGCTAACGCAAAGGGAGCACTAATGTTTAAGTTTCGACGAGATGTACTGGTAGTGTGTACAGCATTGAAAAGGAAATGCATGCAGTACCGATTAACAGTTGAAGAAGAAGTTGGAAAATAAGGAGAAAAAAGAAAAGAAAAACAATATAATCATTAAGGGTATTGAATTTAATAAAGGCAGCATCCAAAAAGATGTGAAAGAGTTCATTTTGAAAGAAATAGAAGTAGCCACAGACATTGAAGAAGCATAGAAGGTGGGAAAGCCGGAAGAAATTTGAACAAAAATGGAGATTCTTAAGAGAAAAACAAGTTAGGACAATGTAGATTATGGATTATTAAAGGTTAACAATCAGCATATTACTGCTAATGGACATCAGACCCCAAGCACAGATTATTTACTACGAATAGATGATGCACTTCCCTTGGTTTGCTGTCCCGAGTTTTCATTGCGCATGTCCGTGTTGGTTTGCGAACCAGGAGCATACCAGCGCCGTATGAGAGAGATGCAACGAGTTTAAAAGTTCAGACTGCAACATCAAAGTGCCGATAAACGAGTGCGTCAGCTGTTCGTAGTAAATAATCTGTGCCCCAAGATCCGGCAGGGGAGGAAATTGCAGGGCCTTCCAGGTCGTCATCAAGCGAAATCCCCGCCAATACACGAGTACAATTTTGAGGATGAATAAGTTAACAATAAACATAGCAAAATGGAATGTCAAAAACATGCGGCAAGCAGGAAAAGTACACGACGTTGTAGCTGAAATGAAACACCAAATTTATTTAAGCCTGTTATAAACATGTGTTTTTTTGGGTTCGAAAACAAATTTAAAAAAAAAGTCTCCTAAGTGTAGTGACGAAAATCTTTTAGAAAATTATATGTAAAGCCGTAGGTCCCCAATATCTGTAGGCTACTTGACACGCACACCACAGGCACATGGAGAGAAGACGACAATGCCCTGTAAAGGGCACGCCCCTCGAAGAAGAAGAAGGATAATGGTAACTTTAGAAAAAATATTCATAAAGAACAAAGCAGATTTAGAGCTGGCTGATCCTGTGTTGACAACATTAATGTCTAAGAATTATTATGGAGCGATCAATAGACTTTCAAACACCCATATACCTTTCATTTATTGATTATGAAAAAGCATTCGACTCCATAGACCGTGAATGCATTTGGATAGCCTTAAAACACAGAGGACTACCTGAAAAACGAATACGTCTGACAAAAATAGAATATACAGATAAAGAGTATAGATGTTGAGTTGTACCTACATAAAGGAATATTAACAGAACGTTTCCCTGTAGAAGCAGGTGTACGTGTACGTCCTGTGTCCATTACTATTTATTATTATAATGGATGATATTATGAGAAACGCAATTAATGGAAATAGAAGAGGAATCACCTGGAACTTGACTGATATATTAGAGGGGTTAGAATATGCACAATTTATAATTAATGAGGGACAAATTAGATGTACTACAAATTGAATCGAGTAAGAGGGGCCTGAAGATAAATAAACAGAAGACAAAGCAAATGGGTGTAAACGTGCAAAATATAATTGAGTTACGTTGCAAAGGGGAAAAAAATTATAGAAAAAGTGAGCAGTTTTACTTATTTGGGTGCAGTAATAACTAGTGATGGTGGATCCTTGAAGGACATTTAACAGAGAATTAATATAGCTAGGGACGTGTTTTGCAGCATGAATATAATCTGGAGGGTGAATGATATAAAAATAAATACCAAATTAAAAGTTTTTAACACAACAGTAAAGCCAGTGTTATTATATGACTGTGAATCATGGTGCATAACAAGAGAAATAAGAAGAAAACTGCAGATTTCGTTAACAGGAAATATGGTGGCAGAGACAGTAGCAAATGAAGAACTGTTGATAAGAATGAATCAATAAAATGTACCTAAATGTACAAATAAAGAAAAGGAAGTATGCCTTAAGGAAAGACAAAAGTAAACCCTTAAGAGCAGTGCTAAATTGGAACCCACTAGGGAGAAGGAAACGAGGACTAGAGTTGTGCTTATCGATATTTTTGACATTCGATACGATATCGATATTTAGTTATCGTATCGATATTGTATTCCTGGATAATTATCGATACCGATACGATATTTTTTATTTTTTATAAATAAAGCCAATTTAATATTAAGGCATATATTGAAACTGCATAGTAACAAATGTCACAAATTAAAGAAAAATAATGCCAGACATAGCATGCCACACATCAGCTGTGTGAAACTGTAGACGTCAACCAATCCGCAAGCAATTTTGTAAAAAAAAAACAATTACAAGAGTACACTTGTACGACGTCGATCGGGTAAAGTCGGCTTATAAACCAGCTGAATGTAAAACCTTAGAAATTATTTTGTAAAAATGCGAAACGTAAAAAATAATATTTATAACGATACATATCGATCCTGTATCGATATTGTCTGCTTGTTTACTGAATCGATATGATATCGATATATCGTATCGCTAAGTACAACTCTAACGAGGACTCCAAAAATAACATGGTGCAAACTGTGGAAGAAAAAACACAACTCTATCGATCACAGAACTGAAGAGAATAGCAGAAAATAGAGAATTGTGCAAACACCGTATTTCCCCTCGAGGAATAATGGGAAAAATTATTATTATTATTAAAAAATTATTTATTGCATATATATTTATTATATAGAACAGTAAAAGTTAATTATAAACTTCAGTAATGTTTACGATTTTTCGTTTTTAGATTAATTCCCAAATAAAGCCAGTTGATATAAGAAGGTACGACACAAATGATAGTCAACGCAAAGGGAGCACTAATGCTTAAGTCTCGACGAAATGTACTGGTGCTATGTGTACAGAAAATGCATACAGTAGGTACCGCCTAACCGACAATGGTCCTTTGGCCACTTATGTTGGTACTTTCATACATCAACTGGGTTTTTTTTGTAAATGGCATATCACTACATTTATACCTGAATCACCAAAACATTCGAACGATTACGTGCTGTTCATATCTATCATTATTCCAGTTTTAGCAATTCGGGTATAAAAGCTATCACACACATTATGACCTACAATTGTTCTTTAAAACTACAAAAATTTGCCAATTTCTTTATATGTATAATAACATAAGGAATTCGTTCTTCGATTTGTTTAACTTGTGATTGGTTTTTCACTCAGTGTGGAAAATATGTATATGATTAATAATAAAAAAGTCGGGTAGTTTTATAGTTTTAATTTCCACCTTTGTTACAAAACAAACCATGGTCACTGCGACATAAAAAAAAAGTGCATGGAATTGCATTTTTGTGCTATATTGTTGCAATGCCCAAGTATTCAAATATTTTATATCGTGGAAAACAGTTTGATTCAATACAAAAAAATTTATTATTACATTATATAGTGCAGCTTTAACTTTATTTAGGTGACAGTTTAAGATTTTTAAATATTTAAATTATTTTATAATCCTAAATATTATATGAATTCACACACGATTTTACTCAAAATACTTTTGCAAAAAAAATTAATTACAATGCTGACTAGCTATTAAACCAATTTGAATTCCTAGTTTAATAAGATATATGTACATATTTTAATATTTAAAAGTAGTACCTTTATGTACCACCAATGATAAGAGATAATACTATAGATTCACAACTGGGTTTTAAAATATGTTTTACGAATTCACAATTTTCTGAATGTTCTACAGTGATAGGGCACATTAAAATGTGCTTACCTTATTACATTATAATTATTGATTATAATTATAATATGTTGTACTTTGATAATTTCAAAGAACTGCAAAACATAATTTTTAATAATAGAAAACTTGAAATCACCGAACTAAATTAAAGTTAAAATAAGCAGAAAAATAAAATAATATAATTAAAGTAACTAAAACAACTGTTATTATTGTATAATGCAAAATGTGTGGTATAAAACACACGATATAATAGTGCCTTGAAAATTTTTATGACAATAAAAACCCCAAAATGGTTAATCACTGTACATACTACCCTTAGTATAATAAAATAAATAAACAACATTAAGTATAACGCAATTTTGAACTTAAAATTAATAAAGCAGTTCATTATAAGCAACAACAAACAGGAACAAAACATAAATACTGCAGTTTCTTTTCTTCCTATTAATATTATTTTTAATATATTTATGACAATCACAAGCGATACATTTATATAATTTTATTTACTACTGCATTTTGGAAACCTCAAACCTTGTATTGACAAGTTCTTCATCTGAATCAAGTACAGGTAAGGTTGGGTCACTTGTTACATTCTCTTCTAACCATTTAATATCATCTTCGATGGAATGATGTTTTGGTGATGATGGACGTTGATGGTGGTTTATCCTAATTTTAACGCCGTAAGCATCGTTCACTAACTGTTCCTCTTCTTCATCGTCACCTGTCTCTAGAAGAGGTACGAATGCGTATCTCTGGTTGTTATTGGTTGGACGCCATAGTATCATTATTACTAATAAAACTGCCGAGAATAAAATATGCCAATACGCTTCCTCTAACCACAGATCTTTCCAAATCATCAGACAGGCAATTACTCGATGGGTTTTAATCGAGTACAACATAAAGATAACTGAAGCGACAACAGAAAAAATTAAAGTATTTGTAAAATGTCTGTATAAAGACAATTTAACTTCATTTCTACGTAATCGTAAAGTCCTAGTAGTATTCACTAGAGCGTTAAAGATCCACCAGCAAATTGCCGAATCCAATACAGCCAACGGCACTGATGCTACTAATAAGTCTTTACTTTGATCATTTTTGGGTCGCGTTACTCGTAAGTAAGATTCTGAGGCTGCAAGGAAGAAATATAACAATCCAACTCCGACAACTCGATGAAGCGCAGCGCCCAATCGTGGTTTTACTATGCCAAAACCTAAACTGACTATAATAACCAACATCCTTGCTAATGTACGCTTTGCACATGATACCCATTCAGCAAAAAGCATGGCACCTTGAACACGACTACCAGTATTATTAATGCTTTGATATTCAGCATAAAATGTCGCCTTTTCCAGCATTCCCAACAGGATAACTGCCCCAACCCAAAACTGCACTCTTAACAAATCCCTCCATTGAAGAAATGACACAATTAACCAGACCAGTCCAAATATAACATATAATATACACATCAATCCATAAAAAGGAAGCAAGGGCCAATCAGCGGCTGACAGATAACCATAGTCGCTTTTCATTTCGACATGAACGCCCAAATTAAAGGAAGAAGTGGCATCACTGGCTCGAAATACCAAAACATAAACACCATCTCTTGGTGTTATATAAACAGGATGAGCTTGTCCGAATGATTTCTCTCCTGTATGTAATTTTGCTTCGTCTACAATTATGTGATCGTTACACTTATAAGTTTTATCCAACGACTTATGGAAGTTTGTTGCATTGACAGTCTTGTTTGTAATCATAAGCTATAAATATATAAAATTACTGTATTTACAATCGGTTAAAAAACAAAAAAATATGGAAAAATATCTTAACTACACTGCCATATTAAGCCCAAAAGCGATAACTGACATAGTTCAATAGTCGAATAATAAAAAGTTTTCCCATATTTGCAACTTGTTGCTTGCCTTGACTTTTTCCACAATCTTTTTCCAGTTTTTCTATCTTTTATTTGTTTTGTCCAGTCTTGTACTTCCAAACTTTTTAAATCTGCTATAATGCCATTCCACCATCTTGTTCTGAGTCTACCTCTCTCTGTTGTCCTGAAAGGTTATTTGTTTTAGCATCTTGTTACTTTCGCTTCTCATAATATGTCCAAACCATCTAATTCGTAATGATTTTATAAAACATACTATGTCTTCACCTTCAATTTTTTGGTCTGTTTCTTTGCTTGTCCTGCTTCTAACCTATTTGTTCTTAACCCTTTAGCGCATACTTGCCATAAATGGCACAAAGCAGTTTTACCCTATTAATAATTTGTTAGTATTTCTGTAGTGAGGAAATAAAGATACGAATAGCAGCAGGTAATAGGTGTTTATTTGCAAGTATAATGGCAAATAAAGCAACATCGAGAGCTATAAAGGTGAAAGTGTATCAAACTATATTAAGACCAATAGTGACATATGCTTGTGAAGTGTGGACAGTGACAAAACAAGACCAAAAATCATTGAGTATATGGGAAAGAAAAGTCCTGAGGAAGGTATATGGAGGCAAACTAGTGAATGGAACCTGGGAAAGAAGGACGAATGAAGAAATGGAGAGGAGTCAATAGTGGGGATAGTCAAAGCACAGCGGGTCAGATGGATAGGGCACCTAGCTAGGATGGAAAGAACCAGAATACCGAAGCGTATACAGAAAGCTGATGTGGGAGGAAGGAGAAGAAAAAATTATGCAGTAAATGGTTAATTGGACCTAATATTGTTCTTAAAAAAAATTACAAAAGAATGAGAGGAAGAGGAAGGTTTTTACCCTATACAGGTATATATGGGCTAATAATAATAATTATTATTATTATAATAATCTTCTTCATAGCATCAACGAGGAATTTCTGAAGATAAAAGAATATAATTTTGAAACACTTCAGAAATTTATGTACAGTCGAACTCGTTTATAACGATCACGGCTACAACGTTTTCACGGCAATAACGAATAATTTTTAAGGTGCGTTTTAATTCTAAAGGATTTAATGAACATACTTCATGTTTACTACGAATTCGAATCACGGGAATAACAAACAAAATTTACGTGTTTGTGACGCCAAGTTTAACTGGTTTCATGGTATTTTCCAGAAAATAGAAAGAGGATAATCCGGATTTCGGTTGCACTTCGTATTCTTTGTTTAAATGTACCTGCAGCAAGCCTTATTCACAGAATTTTAACCCTGTTAGTTCAGATCGCACAGTTTTACTCGTCAGAGATTGTATGCAGTATCCCAACAAAGCGCTTTAGAAACTTTAACACGATTTCTGGAATTGAAATCTGTAAGTTCAGATGAAACGTTTAAACTTCTAAGTGGTGTAAGAAACAATTTTAAAGAAATGAAGTACTTATGTGGAAAGGAAAGTAGGATATTGATTTTTTACATAAAAATTAGAAGTAAATTGTAATCTTAAACTTTGTAACAACATATTAGCTCTGATAAATATAAATTTATAAAAAATTCAGTAATTTAGTGTTTAACTTTAGATTACTTAAATTTTCCCCTTCTTGGATATAACGAATTACGGTTATAACGAACGAATTCTTGCAGTCCCGTGAAATTCGTTATAACCAAGTTCAACTGTATTTAGGAACAACAATTTACAATAAAAATTACAATGAAAGTGACAAAACAAAACAAAAAATTCAAGCGGGATATAAAACATACTATGCAAATAAAAAGTTTCTAAACACAAAATATTTAAGCAACAAAGCAAAACTACAAATCTATAAATCCCTTATTAGACTAGTAGTGCTATTTGCAACAGAAACATGGACAATGACTAAAAAACAAGAAGAGGATTTATGAGTATTTGAGAGAAAAAATAACACAAAGGATATTAGCACCAATACAGACAGAAGAAATGAATTAAGACCGAGAATGAACTTCGAATTACTAAAGCAAATGCAAGGTGAAGACATCATTAAAGCGCAAAGAATAAAATGGTTAGGTCATATAATGAGGGTAGATAGAAAAAGAGTGATAAGAATAATAACAGAATGGATACCAACAGAAGTAAGATGGAGAGATGATTTAAAGAGTATAGGAATAAAGAATTGGAAAGAGAAATGTAAGAACAGGAAAGAATGGGCAAAATTCGCAGAAGATGCCAGAACCAACAAGAATTTACAAGGATAAAACTCTGGAAAATGGGAACTAATCCGTCCCAAACAAAGGATTAAGAAAGCTTAAATTAAGCAGCCATAACTGCTTGCCGTTAAAGTGATAAATATAAAAAAATAATAGTTCTTCTTTTCTTTTTGTAAGAGTAACAGTTTCTGCTGCCTATGTGACAATCAGTCTAATTAATGTCTTGTACAATCTAATTTTTGTTGTTTTTGTTATACTCTTATTTTTTAAGAATGCCTTATTTGCATAAAATGCTTTATTTCCTTCTTGTATTCTTTCCTTGACGTTTTCGCTTTGTTTTGCCGTAATTGCTACTCCAAGAAAGTTAAATCTAGTTACTTTCAAATTTATACTTTTGCACTTGAAAGCATTTCCCTCTAATTTCCACGTCTTTTCCATACTTCACGTATTTTGTTTTGCTTTGATTTATGCATAAACCATGTGTTCGTGCTTCACTATTAATTTTGTTTATTTTTCTTCTTAGTTGTTCCTCCGATTTTGCTATAACTGTAAGGTCATCTGCGTGTGCTAATGTTTGTGAATCATTTAAAACTATTGTGCCCTTTAAATTTGGTTTTCTCAGTACAATTTCCATCACTAAATTGAATAATGTTACTGACAATGCATCTCTTTGCTTCGCTCCCTTATTGATTCTAAATTCCTTTGTTTGTGTTCCTTTACTTCTACTACAGTTTCTGTGTGTTCTGGCGTTGTATTTATTAATCTTATTAGTTTTTGCGGTAACTCTTTCAAGCCTTCAATCATCCTCTCCGTATTCACCGAGTCAAATGCGCATTCAAAATCAAAGAACAACCTGTATTCTCTCATCTTTTCCAGAATTTCTTGCGAAATGTGCACAGCATTAACCGTTGATCTTTCCAGTCTAAAACCTTGTTGGTAGTCTCCAAGTACTTGTTCAGAGTATATATTTAATCTACTGTACATTGATCCATATTTGTAGTGATAGCTAAGAATGTTATGGCCAGATACGGCCATAAAATTCTAGAAATAGATGCATTCTATGCCGCAGCTTCAAATAACGAATATAGATGTATCAATTTTTTTGAAAATGTAGTTACTACTTTTGAGCTTAGCAGGGCAGTACAAACTACCTCATGTAATATTAAATTGTACAGTAATCAGCATCGCCCATTTTCATAGAAACGCATGTGTTTGTGTACTATCCTGCTGTATTTACTACTGTACGGCGGTCTTTCCATGAAAATTTAAATATTAGGTGAGTTGCCATGACTACACAAACAAAACTAAGGTCTACGTCAAAAGTTTTTTATAATATGAGACGAGCTGAATACTGATTACAATTCACAAATGAAACTAATTTTATAAAAAAAACTCATGGTTTAAGAAAATTAAATATTTGGCAAGGCTAATTTGATTATCTTGTAAGCATTTTTACATATATTTAACATTCCTTAACCATTAGCTAACTGCTGCAAATTACTTTGAACTTACTTCTTGACCTTGCTTAATTGCATCTGTGAAATCCCAACACACCGACTGTACAACGGCCCAACTAATGGTTATATTGGTATTAAATTCCCTTTTACTTTCACAATTTACTGAAATAAGAATTGGACATTAGATGATTGTTAACAACTATAATCCAACGGTGACTTGTTGTGGCTACTTTGATTTGCTACTTTTACAGCAGACTGCACAAACTACCGATTATTTCAACCATTACTTGTTCTGGCAGTAGCCGTTAATCTAGATTTCGCCCAATAAACAAATTTATTTGAATAAAATCGTATCAAATTTTGTTTACAAATATATTTACTGCCGGAAATAGTTTGAATTTGATGCGATTTGATTTGGTTCACAAAATTAATTGGTAGTTGGTGCTATCAGTCATAACATGACACATGTCATTTACTTACCTTTTATAAAGATTTGCGATCCTCTGTACAAGCTTTTAGAAATAATGAGACTATTGTCATCCTACAAATAACATACATGTCCATATAACACCTATATACTAATCAATCTGTAATATGTATCGAAAACTTACCATTGTTAAATTGTAATCCCATTTTCCTTCATCGGGCAAAGCCCATATAAAATAAATCATAAAATTATTTAAAACTAAAAATAGAAAATAACATTTATACATTTTATATTTAGTAAATCACGCTTTTGTAGCTGAATTTATATATTTTTTTTGTTGTTACATTATATTTCACATTATCCATAAACGTTTGCGCCACACTTTGCCTGTATTTGTCATCTGTCAAATAATTCTGCGTATTGTTGTCAATTGCTATTGCATCTAATTTTCAGTTGTTCCAAATTGCGTTTTAGTTTTCATATAATTAAAAAAATTAAAATTGTATTTTTAAAATATCACACCACTTTGTTGTTATATTTAACATCTAAAACAATACTTTTAATCAACATTAAATATGATTTTAATAAAAATTATTCATCAATTTATACAACAATGTACTAAAAATCTCTACATCTTTAACTATAATTAATTTAATATGTACAGTATTAAAACAACATTAACTACAGCATGTTTTTAAAAATATTTCCTAAGCAATTCTGCTTCTTCAGACATTTCCTGTGAACTTCTTATCGGTTGTGGATTATTATCCCGATCATGTTTAGCTAATTCTTGATAAATATCATCATTGCGTTCAAAGTCGCTCGATTTTCTAGGTAAGATATGGCAATGTATATGCTAAAATGAAAATAATAAGCAAAATTTGTATTTATACAAACATTTGTAGATCATACAGGTATAGTCTGACCGGCATCTTTTCCATCCTGCACACAAATAGTCGATGAATCCGACAAATGAACTTGTTCAACAACTTTTTGTACTTTTACTACCGTCTGAAAAAGATCAGCTACTTCTTCTGGTGAAAGATCCTCTAAACGTTTTGCTGGGCGAATGCTAGTAACCAGTACATCTAATTAAAGGTTAGAAAAAGTCCATTTTATTTGTTTCAAATGAAAAAGAAATTTGAAATAAAAAGGATACGGCCTGGTACTACACATCTGATGTTTGTGAAAGCATAACTGTGATTGCTCGTATAAAAAACAGTTGAAGAAGGTATCACTTTATTGGAGAATTTGTATTGATTTGTGCTTTGCTCTAGGGATCGGTTCTTAACGGTTATTAATTTATACATATCATATCTACGATGTTGAAAGACTGGCATTTCTTGTCGTATTTGTTTTACTAAATTTGGATCTATATCTGCTATGGCAATACTTTCATTTGATGGAATTCCTTCAACATATTTTGGACATTCTGCTAAAATTCTACCCCATGGATCGATTATCTACAATATAACATTATAGAGTAAACTTTCTTTGGTACTATACTTTAGCATGAATACTAAACATAATTTGTTATTTCTTAAACTACGAAAACAAAATAGTAATTTAAAAAACTAGTTTCATAAGACACGATTTTAGAGCACGCGTCCACGTTTAGCATAATGGACAAGTGCGCTTAAATGTCTCATGAAACGTGTATTTTATAATATTTTTTCTATTTTGGTTATTTAATATCAAGAAATACAAATTTCGTTATTTAAAAAAAACAGTAGTTACTATACCCTATACACCCACCAGTAAAGCTCCGCCCCTTTTGACATTTCGTTTTGCGTTGATTGGTTGATTGCCGGATTCTTTAAAGTGCTACTTTATAACACCCAAACGAGTTTTATAAAGTAGTCATTAAAGAACCCAAATAGAAAAAAAGATATTAAATAACCGTAAATACCATTGACTGCCCAAATGAAGTTCTATTGTTGTTATGACAGCCATACTGAGCAGCAGCTACAACGTAACATTGATTTTCGATAGCTCGCGTTCGTAATAAAACCTCCCAATGGGCTTGCCCTGTGGAACTAGTAAATGCTGAAGGGAATGTTAATATATCTGCACCCATGGTACGTAAAATTACACTCAGTTCTGGAAATCTCATATCATAACACTGCAAACAGTTAAGGATACAACTATATATTTTTAATTGCTATATACTATATTACTTTATAAGCATAAGTTAGGGTGACCACACATCTCGGTTTTTAATTGACAATGTATTTGGGGACATATATGTGTCCCAGTTTTAAAATTATATGAAGAACTTCCCAGTTAGTAGAATCAGCAGATATATTTACAGATGCAGACATAACAATGATTAGACATTACTTACTATCCACCACCGATCACTTGCAAGTTTAATCTTTAGGGTAATCGTGAAAATGTATTAATTTGTTCTAAATCGTTTTCTTGCAAAAACTCATTTGTTGATTTTTTTGAGCTAAAGTTGTAGTGTAGAATCACAATGCCTAAGGGAAGATGTTGTTATGGAATATAAAAAAGAATGGTCAATATAATGACGAAATAGAGTATACTGTTTGCAGATGTTTTATAAGTATAAACCACCGTGGACGTTCTGACATTAGCGATCAAAAAATCATTCGACAACCATAAATTCCACAAGTGAAAGTAGTACCTACATCCAAAAAATTGACAGTTTTTTTTTGTCAACTTTGAAAGTCAAAAACAATTTTATCCACGACTAGTCAATAATCTGTCAATTATTCATGTGTTTGGTCACTCATAATGCTATCCATTATACACTGAAATCATTATGCATGGTGTCATGGTAACATCATTTCATTATGCACGGTGTCATGGTAACATCATTGTCTATGGCTTGTCGAAGGAAATAGCTATGTTGTCATTGAAATAGGTTATGTTTTAAATTTTAATTAAAAATTCTTAGTATTTTGTAGTCGAGGATAAAGTATAGTATACTACTCGCTATAATGGCTACTATTACCTCGGATAATTGCAAAACTCGCTCGCACGCTCGCTCGTGTTGCAAACATTATCCTCGGTAATAATGGCATACATTATAGCGTTGTGTATAATATACTATTATTAATCACTTAGGTAACACTACTAGTAAGTAATTGAATTATACAGTCTGTCTGAAACTACTAGCCACATAGTTACTGATCCTGTTCCATATATCCAATACAACTAGAAAATTTCTACTTACAAAATATACAACAAACAAACAAATTTGAAACAGGTCAGTAATTTGCCGAAGAGAATTTCATTGGAAGTACCACTTAACAATCTGTACTCTTTCATTGACTAAATACACTTCCATTTTGTAGCTGCTACTTGAAAAAGTACAAAAGCTATTATTTTTTATTACATGCAACTTATTTTGACATTATCATTAATTGTTGCTTGTGATGTATGCCTATGCATAAAAATATAATAGCCTATGTGGCTAGTGAAGCCAGACAAAGTGTATAAAAAAGTTGACGCTGCATTGAAATGACAGATTTGATTTATTTGACTTGTGACGGTATCATAAATAAAAGGGTGGATAAAAGAAATGAACAAAGAAAAAAGTTTTGCATTTTAAGCAAAATTAACGAAAAGAAAGAAGTCCTGTTTTAAGCATTTAATGACAAGCTGAACAAACAGGACAAAGTTGAAAAATGGAAGTTAATTAACAACTATGCCTTATTTTTAAGTGGTCTTCAAATAAAGAATGGATATATTGTAGGGATGTTTGATAGCCAAACATAAGAAAATTGGCTACAGTAAGTTTAAATGTAGTGTATTGCAATGCCTCTCCAATATGAGATTGTGTTTTTAGGGAATGACAACTTTAGAAAAACAGGTACAGGATGCGCAAAAGGTTTGAGAATCAATGAACAAGTATTAAACAAATACGAACAGATTTACCTATCAAAAGTCCTACAGAAGATATTTGTAAATGGAACAGAAGAAGCTGCATAAGTAGAAATTGAAGATAGTCTGCAAGTTCCACGAAAATATGAAAAAGGAATGATTAAGAAAACTCCGTGGAACTTGATGAAAAGTACAAACTACTCATCGAAGATTCAGATTTATAAAAGTAAATTGGAAATTAGTTTGAAGTTGCCTGAAAATATGTACATTACTTCTTCTTCTTGGAGTGGCATGCCCTTTATAGGGCGTTGCCGATGCTCTCTCCATATGCCTGTGGTGTGGATGTCAAGTAGCCTACAGACATATGGGACCTACAGCCTTACGTGGGCTCCGAACCACGGAAGTGCTTGTACTTCTACTCTAGAGAGGACTTACTAGGCAGAATATACTTCGGTGGTTTGCCACTGCCTTCCGAGGTAAGCAGTCGGACCATTTCAATGGTCAGACGCACACTGAACCAACTAAGCGACGACCACCCACTTACATTGATTCAGAATTACTATTGCGCTGGTGTATGCGTGAATCCTTTATTCTACAAACGTTATACCGTGAGTTCAAAAAGTTTTTACATAAAGGTTGGCCATGAGACACAAAAGTAATGTCTACTGCAAGATTTAGAACCTTTGGGCCATATTCATAAACAGTATTTAAAGTTAGTAGGCGTTTAGTAGCTACTAAACCAATATAATTAATATATGTTGCTATAGCAATTAGTAACATCTAACTTTAAACACTGTTTATGAATATGGCTCTTAGTTTTTAAAATTTTATTGAAATTTGCACAACAGTATTATGCCAGCAACACAATGATGACAGTTAATAAATTCTAAATCTTGCAATTGACATTATTTTTGTGTCTCATGGCCAACCCTTATGTTTTTTGAACTCACGGTATAATTACAATATGAATGAAATGTCTTGAATTCTATTAATTTTAAAAAATAAAGAACTTTTGAAGAAAGCTAAAACGAGTGATAAATATCAGAAACAATTTGTTGTTTAAAATAAATTAGTTATGTGGGTTACTTTTAGCTTATTGTAAAATAAAGTGTTCTCTTGAAACTTCAAAAATTTTTGCGCATTTTGCATGAAAGTGTCCCGCATTGTAACGGGTGATCAAATTAATTTCACATCTAGTAGGCTATTTACTTTTTAAGCATGTCCTAGGTTAATCTTAAATATTTTGTTTTATGAACTGTCAAAACAACAAACCAATTAATTAATTCAAATTATAGTGCGCTGCAGTACCCTAAGACATGCTCTGCACTTACAGCGCCTACCCTAATCTGAAATTCATTTGATCACCCGATATAAAGTATAGTCACCCTAGCACAAGTTACATTTATAACATAAAGGATACAATCATCAGCCCAATTTGTCCAACTGGAGAATTTACAGGAGGTACAATCTGACTTCCTTTAGTGATATATGTTGATTCTTTTAGTTCAATATTTTTTTCGGGTATACTAACGTCAAATAAATGCATTTTTCTATAAACCGCCTCGATTTCACCATTGTTATTTATTAATACATGAGCATTTTGTAATATCTCCTGCAATAAATATTAACTTCTTTAGTTTTATGATGCATATAATAACTTATGAGCTTTGTTATAAGTGTTCTCTTATTAAAAGTTGATGGAAGGAAAATGAAAAAGGGAAAGACAATGCCGAGAGTAACTTCAGACGGCTGCTAGGAGTGGCAAATTGAAGAGGAGCTGCAAGAGATAGAGAAGATTGGAGGCGAAGGCGATGGGAGGTCAAGGTCTAACAAGAAGACTGTAGTACCAGAAGAAGACGATTTTACTCACATTGTCAGCATTATTTACTTTTCTCAATTCATGAAATCCTCCTATTGATAACCATATTTTATATTTCTGTGCCAATGCTTTATATTCTAATATTAATGCTCCATCTAAAGGTTCTGCTAAAGCTCGCGTTTCTATTTTATTACTTGCTACATAATCACAACCTTCTGGCAGGAACGCAATCTAGAAATTGTAGGTATAGCTTTTTGTAAGTTTGGATATATGGGACATTTGCTATATTACACATTAATAATCATTTCACCTGTGCCCTATTTTCAGCAGCCTGCAATACTAATTTTTGGACAGTCTTTAAATTGTCTTCTTTAATGTTTGTAGCTCGAAATTGACACACTGCTATCTTATAATTGCGAGAAGTCATTGTTTTAGATAAACACCTAATAAATTCAAAACTTTTACAACCGCTTCTAACAAACATAATTGCATATTCTACATTATATAATAAAAATACCTTCAAACATACAAGAATAATAATTATATTAACTGTATTTAGTTATTTTACTTTAATAAAGATAAGAAATATTCAACACACTTAAGTATGTCTTGTCACTCATTTATTTTATTCTGAAATGTATTTTTAATTTGACTTATCTGGGTTTTTAATAATTAAAAAAAGAACAGATTAATCTATTAACAGTATTATGCTTGGTTGAAGATTACAATCATTGCATGATAAATCACACGATAAATGTCAGTTTTTGACGATTTGACAGTTGTAAGTTAAAAATCCTTGTATGTTGGCCGCCCTGACAACGTGGTTATTTTCCAGTTCTCTGGTTATTTTGTTTTTACGTTTGTAGCGAGTTTCGCGCCTACAATAGGCGTTATGTTGATGGTTTTCTTTACTTGGTTTTGCTGGTTGTGTTATTAAAGTTTACAATGTTATGTAGTTATTAAAATGTAACATAATTCTTACGTGTGTGATTTTATATCCGCATAATTTAGTTCTATATTCAGGGAAACGTATTTAAGGGCATATTTAAGTGTTAAAATGAGGGCTCTAATGGAGTTACTCCCTGATCGTACTTGCCTGTTATGTGAACAAAATACAGCAGTGTTAAGTTCTCAATGTGTTTCAACTTATATAAAAGACATTACAAAAACTTTTTTTGATACAAATAAACAAGGTTTGACAGAGGTTAGTAGATAGCTATTATTAGAACTTTTATTAGGACCTAACCTTATATTTGTTGCTATTCCATTAAAAAAATTAATGATAAAACCATTCGTTTAAAGTTTCCCTAACAATATTGTATATAGAAAAGATAATTTTTTTGATAGTTCTGGTACGACTACTGATAATTTTCAATATGTGTACGTTCATTGATTATCAATTTTTCAAAAATTTAATAATAAACTTAAATCAAGGTTGTAAATGTGTAGATATATGGAATTTCAAGATGTTTGGTTAAGAATAGAAGGTAGCCAACAACAAGAGGCAAAAATTAAGCTTAGTATTTAGTTCAGACTCGTAAGTAAAAAGGGCAATATAATATTTTTACAGATTGGACTTTGTATCAATATCATCTGTCTTTCTTTTCTTTCCCTTTTACCTCTTATACCTTTACAGTGTCGAGGGGGCGGGACACATCGCAGCGTAGAGTGATCCCATTCTTGTTCCTCTATATGTCAGTATTACGTGCACTTCCACTCTGCCATACTTCCGGTTCTGTCTATAACAAAAATATTAAAAAATAGGTCAGAATATACACAAATCTCGAAAAATTCTTATGTTGAGTTCTTGACATTCATAAGCCTAAAGTATGTAACCGTCCATTATATTATGATAGTTTAGTATATGCAGGCATGTGCACTTCCATTTAAATTGTTGACCAAACCCGTGTCCAAGTTTGTTGCCTGAATATGAGACAAGGACAAATAATTCTAGGCCTTGGAAGTACAGGGAGCATATTTAGATTAGATTAGATTGTTAAGGGGTCATTTAGGCTACCACATTCTTTCATCACTTCGACCTAAAGAGATCTTTTGTGATTTAACCCTACTACAATTTATATCGAATTTTATTTGCAGATTTGCACAAGATGATGTAGAGGGCAATCCGGTGAATAGGCCAGTTATTAGCCTGAGATTTGTCTTACAGAGTTTGAGAAGCTGTTTAGCATTCTTTTGCGAGTAGTCAATGAACTTTTTCGCATGATTTTGTCCCGAGACATTTCTCCAGTAGGATTTTTTCTCTTCCTTTTCCCATTTGTCTACCTCCTCCATAATGTGGCCTTTAGTAATGCCAGAATGGTCCAACAAATGAAGCTTGTGCACCCTGTCTTGCCAAGGCATCTGCGGCTTCGTTTCCCTCTATTCCTTCATGGTCTGGCACATTAGACATCAGGGTTAATGTGTTGTTCGTAGCCAATTGCTTGAGGGAGTGTTTGCAGTCCCAGACTATTTTAGACTCTTGAGTATAAGAACTCATAGCTTTCAAAGCTGCCTGGCTGTCTGATAAGGTATAAATGTTACCACCACGCAAACCTTACTTAAGGCACTCTTGTGCATTTAGGCCCTGACCCCTTCGACCGTTTTAGAGCCATCAGTGTACCATACGCTTGCTCCTTTATCCAGCTGCACCACTTGAAAAGAGCAATCGAAGTCACACTTTGCTGGCATTACATCAGATGGTTTGGTCACGGACTCCAGGTAAATTGAATTTACAATCCTTGTCTGCTGCAGCCTGAAAGCACTTAACCTTGCCTCTTTCCTCACATAAGTGTAAGGGTAGGAGGTCTAGCATTTCTTCTATTGCTGCTGTGGGACATGAGCGCATAGCTCCTGTTATCCCATAGCAGGCAAATCTTTGAAGTTTCTGTAACTTATGCATGGCTGTGTTTTGCTCAGTTTTTGGCCACCATACTAAAGAGGCATAGGCAACCAATTCGTATGTCCAACGGATCATTTTTGGTTTTATGCCCCAAGTTTTTCCAAACAGCTTATGACATACCCATAGTGCCATTGTTGCTTTTGTAAGGGAGCATATTAGAAACGCACATAAAATTAATAAAACATTAATTATATTGCATTTTTGAGTAATTACTTCGGTTTTTTTAATAGAGTGGTGTTTATAGATAGCTAGCCCAATGCGAGTTTTAGTATATCTTACTTATTGTGTTGCTATGTGTTTTGTTCTTTGATTTGGTCGTATTTTCTTCATTACGTGTTTTGCATAATTCTTCAATGAACCTCCATGCATCTCTGTTTTGGGTTATTCTTTTTATTTCATTTCATGATTTTTCAGTATGCTGTATGTCTCTGTGCATTGCCCTGCTACTCTAGTCAAAGGTTGTTTTTCCTTATCGTGTGGCCTATCCATCTCCATTTTCTTTTTAAGATTGTGTCCACTCTTTCTGGCCTGTTCTCCTCTAAAGTTCTTAGTTCGTGATGGTTTATGGCCACCTTATTCCTAATATTTTCGTTAACAAAAATCTTGGTATATCTGCTTCATTATTTCTTTCATTTCCTTCCATGTTTCTGCTCCGTACAGCAGCACTGTCTTAAAGTTTGAGTTGAATTTCGTTTTTGTTGTTAATTCTCGTGAGTTTCATATTGTGTTTAATGCCATGAATGCTTGTTGTGCTTTATCTCCGACACCGAAAGGTATAAGAGGTTAACGATAATGAATGAACGAACGAACTGTCCAGGTATATGAACACATTTACTTTTTGAAGCACTTTCCCATTTATTCGCATTGCACTTTCATCATTAATATGTTGACTCCCAACTACGAGATAAGTCGTAGTTTGTTTTCTTGGCTAGGGCGCTGACTATGTCTTATCTCGTAGTTCTTTGACTTGCCATTTTCGTGCAGCTACGATTCAATTCGTGGTACGTAAGTGTAACTAAGGATTCTGGGAAGAGAACAAAAAATCAAGGCTGGCTTACATGAATAGAAAATTTATTCATACATGAACAGAAAATATAATCATAAAAAATTTATTTAAGTGAAAATTAACAAGCCTGATTTAATCAAATTGGCTTCTGAGATCGGAATCCTTAAAATTGCTGTGGCAACCAACTTGTTAATTTGGTTTTATTGCTGTTTGTTTGAATAATCCTATTTTGTTGGCTTCGTTGTTTGGTTTTTGTGTGCATATTCCTTGCGTTTCTCACTTTTACCTACTTTTTTTAGGTGTCTCAGAATTACCTCACTTGACCCTATACAAAACTTGTATTTCCTACCACTATGTTTATCCAATTAAAAATTCTTTTTTAGAAGCTTGAAAACAATGTTCAATCAACAAAAATATTATATCAATTTTTTTTACTGAAAGTTTAAGGGTAGATCTCCTTCGTCATTTGCTTACTTCAATGTCGTGGCCAATTTCCTATTTGAAAAGCAATTTACCCATTCCTTGGCTGCATATTCTGATTTTTGTAGCTTTTGACCTGCATTTTAACCATCTGATAAATATAATAAGTGTGTAAATGTACTTTTGTTTAATTATTAGTTTTTTAATAAAAAGCATAAGGAAATTCTTTTTAAAAAAAGCTCGGATTTGAAGATAAACTCAGCTAATTTAATGGCAACTAAATTGAATGAGACAACTATGCTTACTTTGACTACTGAAAGTTGAAGTAAGTAAAAATACTACCAGCTGCACAGGTCACATTAATCACTCGTCAAAATGATCACAATCTAATCAAAAATCCAATTTATATGTCAAACAACTACAGCGTGATCCAAATTGATTGAAGACAGGTTGAATTTCCCGCCGCAGGTTTTAGTGTTTTTCAGGTTGTTAACCTGGCAGTATTGAAATATGTTGTGTCAAAGTACAGTGTCGACTGGTTACTTTCTTGTTTACATTCTTGTGCTTTGCCTCGTTCTTCCAGGTTTTCTTGAGTTTTTGCTTAAGGGGGGTCTTTAATTCACCAGATCAATAGATGGCGACATATGTATAAAATTTTGTCTATTTTGTTAGTATCATTAAAGCTTTTATATTAAAAATATAATTACTTTGTTTAGAAATTAGGAATCTCTAAATAATTTTCTAGGTATTAAGCTTTTTTTGGGATCATAATTGTAAGTGTTAGAATTCCTGTGACCACAGTCAACTAATAGCCAATAATACAACGCATACATACAGGGTGTCACGACGACCGCCGATTAAACGTTTCTTGAGAAAAACTTATAGTACGTAAATGAAAATTTGCAAAATAGGGTTTTGGTATATTATAAATTGATTTAAAATATATACGCCGTTTCACTTTTAAAAAACCACCACCTGTTGAATTATGTTGGCAAAATTAAAATTACCCTAATATTGCGATTTTTGAAATAAAGGGTTGGCATTACCATTTGTCAGATTTGAATTAATTTTGAAATTCAATTTGTCTAACATTTTTGGAAAAATGGGACGTAAGAAACGCAATTTATTAGATCGAAAGATGAAAAATGCGTTAGTCAAATGATCTGGCAACGAAACGTCATAGCGAAAGATGACAGAACAAAAACATCATAACTGATCATAACCTCTAAAAGTCAAGCTGAAATATTTCTCACTAAACATTGTTGCCGGTTGTATTTCTAAGGTATAATGCGACGTTGGTGTTTTTTTAAAAGTGAAATAGAGTATACTCAAAATTGTGCAACACGAACTTCGTTATTTCAAATAGAACACCCTATATATATTTAGATATTCAGTATCGCCTTTCAACGGCGAGTATAATGATTAATGATATAGCATTATAGGGGTCTATCGTCTATCGCTAACAGTTCAGCAGTTATTCAACTGTTTTTTAAAAAACTAACCTCACTTTGGACTAACGCCACTGCGAAATTACTTCGAAGTAAGTGTTCTTTCTCAGGGTTTAATTTAAGGACTCTATCACCCATGGAATAGCTAGGATAATTCGACACTAGCGTTTACCAGTATACAGGGTGATCTAAAAATGCCGACCTCGATTTTTCTCAAAATTTTTAAGTGGAACGACCCATATTCGATAAGGCAGTTAGATAGCCACTGTCATAAGCTTTCATAAAATACCCAACTTAATAGGTCTAGAATTAATAAGTTGGAAGTTACTGAATTTCAAAATGTTGAACTGTTAGTGAGAGACAACTATAGTGCTATATCGTTGCACTTGCCGTTAAAAGGCGATTCTGAATATCTAAATATATACAGGCTGTTCTATTTGAAATAACGAAGTTAGTGTCTACTTCAAGTTATACAATCTTAAATATATTTTCAATCAATTTGTAATATCCCTAAATCCTATTTTGCAAATTTTCATTTATGTACTGTAAGCTTTTCTCAAGAAACGCCTAATCGACGGTCGTCGTGACACACCCTGTATTTTATAAACATCACAACAACAACTAACTTGAAACAAAAAATTATGGACTCTGATGATACTATATTCTATCATTTGAAATCAAGCAAACTAGCTGAATGCGTATTATGTATTTCAACAGTTAAAGTAATAGCGATAATAACGGGGTTTAAACTTTGATATTTTTTCCATTATTGAGGCGTTTTGAGGTATTTAATACCTAGCCCTGTAGATAAAAAATGAATATGTTAAAATACAGGACGAAATTGTTAATATTAACTGCTAACTGTTAACAAAATCAAGAATGACATTTAAGGTTATACAGTGAGCACGTAAAGGTTGGAACAAATTCGATAAAATCTTTATTGGGCAAGTAAGAAAATAATGCTCGGACACGTCGATTTTATTTTTTTGATGCGCATTTTTTGGTATGCGTATATTTTTTATTACGCCACCCCTCTTCGAGTTATGACGTCATCATCTGTTTTTTTAAATGGCAACACCCTCTTTTGATAGTACCATTTAAAAGAGCACATTTTTTTGCTTATGGACGCCAAAGTTTACGGTATGTTACATAACAATATTTTTGAGAAATTAGTACCACAATTGTTGCACAATTTGTTATTGGCGGCGCATTAAATGCTGAAAAATATTTGAATTTGCTACAAAAACAGATAATAATTCCTGCACTTATAGCACTATATCCAAATAATCAAAATCCCCAAATGCCGGATGAACCAATATGGTACCAACAAGAAGGCGCGCCACTATATTCTTCACGGATTGGGCGTCATTATCTAAACACCGTTTTCGCCAATAGATGGATATTGTCAAGAGGTGAATGACATGCAATTTGAACATTCAATTTATTGGCTTTTAGTTGTATTTATTATTTATTCTATTGTTATTTCATTACATTGTTATGAATTCTAAAACTTTTTTTTCGAAAATATTGTTATGTAACATACCACAACATTTGGCGTCTATACCCATAAAAATGTGCTCTTTCAAATGGTATTATCAAAAGAGGGTGTTGCCATTTAAAAAAAACTGATGATGACGTCATAACTCGAGCAGGGATGACGTAATAAAAAATATACGTATACAAAAAAAATGCGCATCAAAAAAATAAAATCGACGTGTCCGAGCATTATTTTCTTACTTGCCCAATAAAGATTTTATCGAATTTGTTCCAACCTTTACGTGCTCACTGTATATCTGTATATGCAGGTTATACAGTGTGTCCCAAATTCAATCCCCACCATTGGGATCTCGGAAACTATAAAAGCTACAAAGTTGGTTAAATAGGGAAAGTTTTAGGAATTTTAATGCTCATTTCATATCCGTTGAGAAATCACAGCCAACTTTGACCGTTTTCGAGATCTCTTGGAAAAACCGAAATTTGGAGTTTTCTGTTTTCCAAAATATCTCGTTATTAGTTTCAAGACTTGTACATTGTGAAGGCACTTTTTTACGGAGAATCGGGCGGTACCATATGTTTATATTTTTATGACGCTTTGTTTCTATTCTATGAACAACAACTTTTAATTTTCATATGGACGCCATATTGAACTTTGTCGTAATTAAACTCAGCTCTTTTTTCTCTTTTCAACGATGTGCCACACGTACGAAGTTTTTGAAGAAGAGCGGGAATAAAATACATTTTTTCTTTATTCGTGTAGTAGGCTATGATAAAAAAATGTATTTTATTCCCGCTCTTCTTGAAAAACCCCGTACGTGTGACACATCGTTGAAAAGAGAAAAAGGAGCTGAGTTTAATTTAACCAACTTTGTAGGTTTTATAGTTTCCGAGATCCTAATGGTGGGGATTGAATTTGGGGCACAGTGTATATCTGTATATACAACCAACCAGTAATGCAGTAATATTACATTTATAACGACTGTAGCGCTTTAACGGATTTTCGTTCGAAACAGATTATCAAGGCCGCTTTTAATTTGGCTTGTTTTTTTATTTTACAAAACAGTTCTTTTCAGAACTACAGTTTGTTGGAAGATTTTGTTGTTAGGTAATTTTGTAATACATCTATACCACTCACTTCCTAAGAGACGCCGTTGAAAAATAAATTATGATAAATTCGTGTTGCCAACGTGACTATAATTTCATATGGCGGGAAATTCATCCTGTCTTCAATCAATTTGGATCACCCTGTATATAAATTATTAGTATATAAAAAAATTATGTTCTTTGTCCTAGACAGAAGAGCATCAGCTTCGATTTTGTTCATTTTCAAGAATGCTTAATTTGACATTGTTAAATAAAGTTTGTATAACCTATATGCTATGTGGATATAATTTTATATGAGAGCTAACTTTAATAAAATTTATATACAAATTTAATACTTTTGGTAAGTTTAGCTTGTTTTCGTATCCAGTAGCCCACTAGGTTTAATCAGTAAGTGGGCGCTTTTGTAAATAATTTTGATTTTCTTAAATTTGTTGGATCAATTAAACAGGGGTTGATTTATATTTGTTTAAATTATGTGCAATTGTTATTTTTCAAAGACTCCTCAAGTTTTTTTTTTTAAATCAATAACTAAAATCAAAATACGGCTGGTTTTTGATGTCATTTTATGTAGATTAAAATTACCTACACAGCAGTATGATTGGTTTAATTTTATGTTATAACAAGGAACAAGAGTTGTAAAACAAATTTCCCCTGGTTATAACCAAAGCTAGTAGATGTATGATTAATTACCGGCACTCGTAGGAGGTTGCGATTTGTATTTCCGCATGAAACTGAATACTAATGCGAATGAAGCGAAGTGGAGCGAGTGTCAGTACTTTGTTGTACACATCAACCGGTTTTGGTTGTAATAAGCCTTGTTTTTTTGTAAATAATTGGTATTGTCACACAATTAATGTTATTTAATGTAGTTTCAGCAAATAACAGCCACAGAAAGCCTTTGTGTCATATGCACTCACAAAGTGTATCTTTCACATAAATTTAAGGACGATTATGAAGAAACAATTAAAAAACAATCCTCATATAAGAAAAACCGAGAAGCTGTGTGTTTTATATGTGAAGAAAAAGCAGTCGATTTAATTCAAACTGATGATAATCCCAATGATTTTAATAGAAAGATAAGAATATTTATGAGTTCTACATCATATAACAGACCGTATGTAGAATGTGTGGCATGTTTCACCTGTTTATTTCATCTCAATATGTGGTTTGAAGTATATTCAGGCCTGCTAAAGAAGGTAAGAAAATTTATAATGTACTTCTAACTAATTACAAAAAATCTATATGTTTTTAGTTTGATATGGAAGATGTACTTACAAAGTTATTGGAAGAACCATCGAATAAAGCACTCCGCAAGATTCAGTCTGATGATTCTAATCACACACCAATTGCTAAAATGAATGGTTTCAAAAAAGATAAAGAAAATGTCACTCCGCCGTCAGAAAATGAATTAAATTCTCCCAACAGAATTCAGAAAGAAATTAAATCATCCACTCGAAAGCGAGTTTCTCTTAAAATGAACTCGGAATCTAATTTGAATAAGAAAAAACTAACTAATGGGACAAGTATACAGTCAGTAACTGATAGTTGTTTATTTATAAATAACGAATTAAAACATTTGAAAACTGTTTTGCAATTTAATAGTTGCTTTAAATATCCTACGGATGTTTTAAATGACAAAAAAATGTTTCGGGAAATACCTTATGTGCTAATTACAAGAAATGATAAGCAAATGAATTTAGGGAAAAATGTAAGTAGTGCGTCAACTGTAACAAATAAAAACAGAAAAAGTCCAAAAGTTATTAATCAAAATGGCGAGGTACGTAGAAGTGGTCGAGCAAAGAAAGAAGACGTAATAGAATTGTCCGATGATGATGATAAGCAAAATGAAGGGAATTTAGAAGAATCTGTAAATCAAAGTAACGAAGTAGTTAAGAAAGATAGAGAATTAAATGGTACAAGTTCCATTTTACATCGAAAAACTCCTTTGAAAATAAGGTTGTCAAAAAAGTTTGTATTTGATTTAACACCCAAAAGTAAGAATAGACCCAGCAATATTTCGAAAAAAACAAAACATGTATGTAAAGTTTGTGATAAAGTCTTTTCTGGATATTGCAATTATAAACAACACGTTCTTTGGCATGAGAAACCAGAAATTCCAAAAGTGAATATAATTAAACGTCGGCTTCCAGCATATACTAAAGTTTCAGAATTTATAAGAAATTCTGGCAATGCTCAAAATAAAATTAAAAATGCGAAAATTAACAAAATCGTCCAAAAGTATATGGGAGAGTCTACAGAACTTTTTGATGATACAGAATTTAATCAGTCAAAGGAAATACAAGATATTATTGTTAATTTAGATTCACCTGGTAGTAATGACAAATTAAAGGATGCAGACTTAAAGGAAACAGAAACTAGTAATACACAACAAGACGAAATAACATCGGACATTGCAGAACCATCAGTTAACGAATTAGAAGCAAAAGATGGTGATGCAAATGATGCAGTAGAAGAAAATGATAGGCAGAAAGAATCCAATGATACAGTAGAAGAAAATGATAGCCAGGAAGAATCCAATGATACAGTAGAAGAAAATGATAGCCAGGAAGAATCCAATGATACAGTAGAAGAAAATGATAGGCAGGAAGAATCCAATGATAGGCAGGAAGAATCCAATGATGTGGAAAAGTCTGGCATTGACACGGAAAGTGTAACTAAGAATCAAACAGAGTCTGAACAGTGTACTGCTGAAGAGGAAGTTAACACAGTAAATAATTCAGATGATGAAAAAGATGAAAAAATTTCAGAAACTAATGTGCGCAATGAGCCCGAAAGTAATAAAATTACAGAGAGTCCGAGTAAGACTGAAAGTAAAAATTCTGAACAACAAGATAGCGATTCAGACCGTACATTTATTATAGGCGAACAAGAAGAAAAAGTTGAAGAACAGGTAGAAAACACAGCAAAAGACGATTCTTATGAAGATGATATTCTTTTAATAGATAATGACGAAGAAAATGACATTGAAAAAGTGCTTGCCAAATTACATGGAGAATCTGATGGTGAAGAATTTGAAAAAGATAGTGATGATGCGGTTGAAAATATAAGTGAAGCAAGTGAAGTAAACGAACAAGAAGATGACGATGAGATTTGTGAAGTCGTAGATGATAAAGATACGGAAGATAGCATACCGGATGAAATAGATAAAGATGACAGTGAAGTTAGTAGTAACAAACGTAAACGTATTGATTCCAGTGATGACGAATTTCTTGAAAAAGGTTCTAGCGATTTTGACCTTACTCCTCGAACAAAAAAAGTTAGGTTTGCCATGGATTATCGAAGCTCTAAAACTGGAGATGATGCTGTGGAAACGGAGTTAGACGAACAGGCCAATACAAGTAATACTACCGATTTAGATGAGGAAAATGCTTTACAATTGTCAGATACTAATGATGAGTGAAACTTGGCAAATATACTAAAGTGGACACTAAATTATTAGTATCTGAAAAGTTTTTACTTTAAGTAAATATTTTGTACATAAATAAATGTTTTCCATATTCATCGTTCGTATTTTCAATTATAATTTAATAGATAAAAAAGTATATATAATTTGGTAGGCAAAAGATTAATAAATCACTTTAAATCCTTATGTATTAGGATAATATTTATTTTAAAATATCAATCCTGAAGGTTTTGTAGTAGGCAATACACGAGTAGCTGTTTTAAAATATTAAATTACAATATTTTAAAAGTTAAAATCAGCGTATCTGTTATTATACCTATTTAAAAATGACACAGTTAAAAACGAAGATGTTTGGAGGTGTTTTGCCTATTTTAAAACCTGTTAGTTCGACTGCCAAAAATGGGCACCCAGCATTTAAATGAGTAAAATACAATGATTATAATTTTTTATTCATACTGAAGTAGGTACAGAATTGTTTATTTTTAAATTAAAATAAAATGAATTTTAGTGATTGGTACAAAATAGTTATTAAGTTCTGATGAAAAGTACCAAATTTTAAAATAAATGATCTGATAGTTGGTTTTAACAAATGTTAAATATCATATTTGAAGGTGAAGCTTGAAAGGTGGCTAAATTTAGAAAGATATTTGTAGTTGTAACATTGACCGTTTTGATTGTTTTTTAGTTTTTACAGTTTGTTGTTTTCATGTATTTTTATATAATTTTCCATAGTTATGTTTGTGTAAGTTAGGGTTAGTATTATAAATAAAATATTAATCAAAGTTCTGTATTAATTCAAAGTATCATTAGAGCAGGTATTGAAGGTTTTTTAGTATGTAAAATATGAGGACTGAGAAATACCTATACCTGAGACCCTAAGGAACATAAAAATAGATGTTGCCGGCAGCTGTTTTGGTCCCTTTCTTTCCCCGTACTCTATTATTTCGATGTGTACGCTGTTGCTAGATTGTACTGGAGCATCAGTGACTAAGAAAACATCGTAAGAGAGGTCGTGTTTTGAAATCACAAAATAAAATTTTGTATTTTAACTAATAATCTATATTGTTTGTTTTTTTTTTTTTACTGAAAAGAGTGAAAAATGTTAAGTACATATTACTAGTTTGAAGAGGAAGAGATCGAACGAGTTACTGTGTTTCTTTTGTGATTCATCAGGTGGTTTATTAAAAGAGCCAAAACAACAATCGTTCGTTACTATGAAAAAAGCTGCAGATAGACGAAAAGATGAATTCAGTGAGAAGTTTGAAATTGGAGAGTAGAGGCTACAGTGGACAAAGACCATTCGGGTTTGATTGACATTTATTGACAAATACAACAAATATTTTGCTACAATGGAGCTTCTCTTGTCACAGTTTTTCAATTTTTTACATGTAATGAGCACTAAAAATGAAACATTTAAATATTTCAATGGGCGCATTCAGGGACGCTCAGCTGCTTAGCTAAGCGGTAATTTAGTCAGCTTATGCTAAATGACAGCAAACGGTATTTCCCTGAATGAAACGTCTGATAGTAAGCTGTTTTGACAGTTTGTTATTTATTTTGTAAGGTTAGGTGTTACTTTCACTCATGGCTAATGATCTTCAAATTATGGACTATGTGTACCAGCTCACCCTAATTAATATGTTTTTATTCAAATTATTAAGTTTGTGTGTTTCCCGCTCCTTTTTTGGACACCAACAAATTATACGCTGAGCGAATTTCTCAGCGGCTTACTGCAAGCTTTTTCTCAGCGTGTCTGTTCAGGGACTTTGCTAACTTAGCGCTTCAGCCGCTGACCGTCCCTGAATGCGCCCAATGACTACTTCCACATGGTAGAAATTCTTTTAAAGTCAATTAAGGTTGCCAATCCTCTTTTTTATTCAAACAAATGCAGTTAAAGGTGCTCTTGCAAGAATTTTTGGTTAATTTTGTTTTTACGAAAAGACACATGGAAAAAATTTCAAACGGTCATATATGACCGCTCTGGCATGGGTAGCATTATTATGCCCATGGTGCTATGTTGGTCACATGTCACAGCGGTCATGTTACACAAGTACAGAGCTGCATAATACTATAGGGCAAGATGGTGTAAAAATGAGACAGTCAAATTTTGTCACTAAAAATAATATTATTTAGGATGCTAAAGCTACAAATTGGTACCTATATATTATAAAACCTAATATATATTGTTAGGAAAATTACTATTAGCACTATGCTTCAATAATTTATTCTGTTTGAACATGTCGCATGTTACATCTTAAAAACTTTTAAAATGAAGCGGTAAACTTTTGTTAACTAGCCGTGTTGAATCATCGGACGTGCTCGGTGAAAGTCGCGTTTGAATCGGCGATCCCTTCCAACCACTTTCTGAAAAGCGCGCCAGTCTACTATTAAGTATTAACCGTTAGGAGTGTGTCTTGTGTTGATTGTATGGGGCAAATTTGAGACGGTTTCTGGGGTAAATATGAGACAGCATGTGGGTTAAAAATGAGACATAAATAATTCGCGTTTTAGGTTAGAGTTGATCAAAATGCCTAGAAATTACATACCAAAAGCGTGGCCATATACTGAGGAAGATTTGCAAAAGGCGCTTACCTTAATTAAACAAGGTAAGCTATCAATTAGAATCGCTGCAAAAACTTTCCGAATCGACAAATCTAAGTTAAGTAGATGCCTAAACAATAAAAATAATTCAAAACGTGGTCGAAAACAAGTATTATCGAAGGAACAAGAAATAGATTTAACTCAGAAAATCGAAGTTATGGCTAAATGGGGGTTTGCTCTTTCCAAAGAGGAAATCAAGGCGGTGGTTCAAACCTACGTAAACGAAAATAATCTGACAACCGTTTTTAACGATGGTAAACCCGGGGACGATTGGTTCCGCATGTTTTGTAAAAGAAACAATTTGAGCCAAAAGAAAATGGAACAGTTGGAAAAGTGTAGGAGAACTGCTACTAGCGATCCCTTTATAGTACTCTTTTTATGACCGACTGAAAGAAACAATAAACCAGCTGGGCCTACAAGACAAACCATCACATATCTTCAATTTAGACGATACAAGTTTCAACTTGGACCCAGGGAGAGTAAAGGGCGTTTCTGTCAGAGGTCAACGAGTTCACAGAAGCATCGAGGATTCGGGGAAAGAAAATACAACGACTATGGCCTGTATTTCAGCGAGTGGGGTATTACTTCCCCCCCTAATTATATATCAGGGGCAAAATCTGTGGAGCACATGGAAAGGAACCAATGATTTAAAAGATACATGCTACGCAGTGACAGATAAAGGCTGGATGACAACTGCTGTATTCAGCAGTTGGTTTATTAAATTTTGTGCAATGATTCCGCAAAGGCCGCTCTTGATAATAATGGATGGCCATGTATCACACCTGGATAAAGGCACCATTGAACATGCCATAGAAAATAACATCACCTTATTTAAATTACCACCACATGTCACGGATCTTCTTCAACCGTTGGACAAGTGCTGCTTTGGCCCACTCAAGCTGAAATGGAACCAGAGGCTTATCGAATGGCAGCGATTAAATCAGAGAAGGCTAACAAAAAGTGAGTTCGCTGATATGATTTGTGCACTATGGAATGAAGGAATAACAGAAGCTGTTATAAAAAAGTCGTTTGAAAGCACGGGCATATTCCCTTGTTGTAAGGAAAAGTATCCGAAGGAGCGACTAAACGTTATCAAATTACAAAAATACAATGAAGGAGCCGTAAACACTTATCCACTAGACATTTATAAGTTAGACCAACAAGAAGGAAATAAAGAAAATGAACAAGGAGAAGCACATCAGAAATATAGACAAGAGAATCAGCAAAGCAGTGAGACTGAAAATAATATTAACGGGGAAAAAACAGGTGAGCTTACAGAAAATATATCAACAAATAATTTACATCAAAGTCTTACCACTCCATCCACGTCATCTACTTCATTTGAGAGTATTATACTCGGTAAAATTAATAAGTCAAATCCCGAAATCAAGCGAAGACGTAAAATTGATTCCAATTGTGCGGTCCTAACGAGTTTGGAATATTTAAATCGAATTCGAGAAAAAGAAGCTCTGCAAAATAAGACAAAACAGCCAAGAAAAGTCGCCAAAGTAACTATCGATTCTTCATCAGAAAGTGATAACGAAGTTGTTTACGAAGATGAGAGTGATATTGAAGGCATGCCATTAGAAGAACTAATAAATGACGATAATCTTTCAGATGAGGAGATTTTTTCAAGCGACATAGTTATTGGAGACTATATTTTGGTCAAGTTTTGTACAAAGAAGAAGCTGCTACATTACGTTGCGCTAGTAGAAAATGTCGAAGAAGACTAGTTTGCTGTGTCGTATTTGCGCCGAAGGGGTGATAAGTTTGTTTTTCCCCAAGTGCATGAAAAATACAACGTATCTAAAGACGACGTGGTAACAAAACTGCCGGCTCCAACGTTGCATGGAGGAACTGCCAGAGTTTCTGAACAAATTGTGTTTGCTATTAATTTTGACAAATTTAATGTACAGTAATAGTTATACGAGTTGTCGTTTAAAAAGTATAATCATTTGTATTCATTTTTCAATGTTTTTTTGCTGTTTTGTAGCTGTAATTTAAGGAGTTTAACAATTTATGTTCCTATTTCATTTTTCATAAATAGCTATTGTATAACTTGTGTCTCATTTTTCAACTAGACCGTCTTAATATTACCCCAGCAATGATAAATAGCACACAAGCTTACATATACACCTGAAAATACTGCGTCTCATTTTTACCCATGCCTGTCTCAGTATTACCCCAAAGACAGGTTAAAAATGAGACACGGTTTTTAATTTTTATTCAGAAAAATTATTTAATCTGGTAAAACATTTTACCTTGAAAATACTGCCTAATAAAATCTGGATATAATGCAAATTTTTTTATCATGTATTTCATAAATTCGGTTAAGTAAAGGCAGATGCATAGGTATAATTTATTTGTGTAGTAGTGTGCAACACATAAGTTGTGTGCTTTGCTGAAAATGAGTAATTATTATTGTGCCAAACGCATTTTGAAATTGGCCCTACAAAATGTGGAAGTAGAATAAGACAACGAGTTTAGTTCGTATGATTCTGATGTTGATCCTATTTACCTTCCGTCCAGCGATAAAAAAGTTCTATATGTATAGCTCAGATCTCTCAGAAAATTTGGATTACCAAAATAGGGAAAAAGTAGGTACTCACAAACATAAAGAAATCGAAGCAAATAGATGTCAGTTTTGAAGAAAAAACAATACACAAAAGATTTAAATTAGAAAATCAACCCGAAAACTTTCCACGAGCATTTATTTACATTGAAAATTACTATTATCTGATATTTTTATTGGTTAAGCTGCTCGTATTCTTTCCAAAATGTTCAGACTGAAGAGCTTAGAGGTGTTCATGATAAAAACGAAGCCGTTGATGTTGAAAATGAAGCTGTTAGTAATGAACATGGAAAAGTTGGTGGCAAAAATAATGATTCTGTTAGTATAAATGAAGATGTTGGATTAGAAAACAAACATCATAGTACTAACACTATGCCAATCACAGGAGAAAGTGAGAAACATTCTTCGGATGAAGAAGTGCCTATCGTAAATACTGAACATATCTGGAAGGAACTTGTAGGAAATCATATGATATTTGATTATGCAGTGGAAGCCGGGCTCTCTCCTAATTATGCAGCATCCCTCATAATGATTTGAGTCCATACTCTTGCTTCCGAATATTTTTGGATGAGATGGTTTTACAAACAAATCTACAATGTGATTTTTTAAAAACTCAGTTGCAGCAGGCCGTATTCTGACTTAATACAGACAGTTCTAAGGTTATTAAGACAGAATAGGGCCTGCTGCAATTGAGTTTTAAAAAAATCACATTGCATATGCAACTCAAGTCGTTTGTTATACCAGCAAGGAATCTAGACCACATCAGTGGGCTCCTACTACTAAACAAGAAATTCTACGGTTTATAGGTATTATCACATACATGGGTATGGTGCGAATGCCATCAATCGAAAAGTATTGGAATAGAGATGATTTATTTCGAAATGCTATAATACCAAAGATAATGTCGAGAAATACGAGAGCTACTTTTGAAGATGTGGCATTTTTCGGATAACAATGATGCTTTAGAAGGTGATAGACTGTATAAAATAAAACCTCTCTTGGATATACCTACTGGTTAAAAACTTTCAAGCTGTCTATACTCCTGGCCGAACGTTTTGTGTGGATGAAACTATTATGCCTTTCCAAGGAAGGCTTCTACTAAAACAATATATTTTGCAGAAAACCCACAAATATGGAGTAAAATTGTTGAAACTGTGCAGTGACAAAGGCGATACATGGAACATAAGGATTATGCTGGAAAAGAGAAAAATGAAGGAAATGCTTCTGTTCCCATTAATGTTGTAATACAATTATCATAAAATCTTCTCAATTCAGGCCTCTAACTTATTAACATCCTACTAGATAATGAAACACATTACATCGGAACATTGAGATCCAATCGAAGGGGTAGGTAATCCAAAAGAAGTGACCCAAAAAAAACTAAAAAAAGGAGAAGTTTTTGGACTGGAAAACGAACGTGGAGTATGTGTAATGAAGTGGCGAGACAAGAGAGATGTCCTGTTTTTGTTAAGCAAGTACACCACGGAAACATTGGATATTGAAAGACGTACTGTTGTAGTTACAAAACCCCAGGCAATAATAGATTAGAACCAGGCAAAGGCTTCAATAGATCTATCAGTTCAGATGTCCAGCTATAATACCGCTCTGCGAAGTTCCCTTAAATGGTACAGGAAACTGGCTGTAAAATTTTTATTAGGTACGGTAGGTGTCAACAGTCATATAGTTTACAATCAAATGGCAAATAGGAAAATGAAAATTACGCAATTCAGAGAAGACCTTATTAGAACATTACTAAACGAAGAAAATAACCAAGAACAAGAAGAGCAAGTAGAAACACCTACGAGGAAGAGCATGAGGAATCATACATTTTTGAAGAAAGAAGGTCCGATTGTTCACACGAGAAAATATTGTAAAGGTTGTTATGCAAAAAAATAAGAGGAGAAATACCCAAAAATCGAGTTAAAAAAGTACAAACATACTGCCAACGATTGTGAAAATCAACCCAACTATTGCCTGGACTGCTTCAATTTGCTACGCAATAAAAATTAATTCCTTATAGTATTTCGTTTGTGTTCTAGAAATTCAACAGTTTTTAAGAACTTTTTGTGAAATACAGTACCTAATAGAATTTAGTTTTGTAATACATATTTCTTTTCAATAAAAGGCTTTTTTTGTGTACTTAATGGAAAACAGCCATTTTTTTGTGTACTCAACGGTAAACGGCCAATTTACTATGTAGAAAACAGTAAAGTAAAGTGGCATTTTACTTTACTAGTGAAGTAAAGTGCGCAGCAACACAAACACGCCCACTGCGCATGTGGGCGTTGTTTTAAGGCGTTGCTCCAGTACAGACATAACCTCGAGAAATTTGATTTTCGAACTTGTCCATTAAGTACACAAAAAAATAGCGTATTCAACGCGTAAGTAAAGTGGTTTACTAGCTCGTGGAATTTTAATTTACTCGCTAACGCTCGTGAATCAAACATTTTCCACTCGCTAGTAAACAACCACTTTACTTTACTTGTAGAATAAACTACTATTACTATGTAGAAAATAGTAGATTAAAGTGGCATTTTACTCGTTAGCAACACTTTACACCTTAGCAACACATTAAGACACACCCATTTTTTCTTTGTAATTAGTTTGTTTTTTTACTTGTTACTATGCACCTGATGCAGTTGTTTTAAAGCGTTGCTATGTTGTCGTACAGACATAACCTTGATAAATTTAACAAATTTGTCTAGAAAATTAGTTTCATTCGAACTTTTCCATTAAGTACGCAAAAATTGCGTATTCAACGCGTAAGAAAAGTGGTTTTCTAGCTCGTGGATATTTTAATTCACTCGCTAACGCTCGTGAATCAAACATTTTCCACTCGCTAGAAAACTACCACTTTCCTTTACTTGTATAATAATCTACTATTACTCATATTTATAATTTTCTCTACAATGAATAAAGAAAGACATCTGCACATCTGTCAATGGATTCGCCAAGACAGGGACATTGAGACATAGCTGTAAACGTAAACGAAAATCATTTTCATGTGGTAGGCTAAAAATAACTGAAGGCTGCAGCTGTCACAGCTATCGTATTTCTTTTCAATGAATCACACTAATTACATCCGCAGAGTAGGTAACATTTTGCTTACAAGATATGATTCAATTACCTATGTCTGTAAAATGAGTAGAGGAAAAATTCAATGCAGTGGGCTGTGACTTAGCATCTTAGCATTAGAACAGTCTCAGAATTGATCTTCTGCAGTAACTGGAGGCTTGATTGGGATAACGCAAAATAAAGATGCGTTGCAGAGCTTTTGGAGGTGAGAGAATACGTCCTTCAGAAAAAACAACGCTAGACAGTAAAGTTAAGAATAATTCTTTTTATATTGATTTTGTTCTTGTAAATAAAGCTGTTAGGCCTATCTTAGGGTTAGTAGATTGCCAAAGAACAGGGTTAATTAAAAAAGTAGAATCAATAGAAATTAAAGATAAGGTATCTTTTATAGGTACAAGAAAATTTAGACATATTTGAGGACATAGGTTCTTATTCAGAAACTTGTAAAATTGTTTTAAAAGAAAATAGTAAGTACACCAGTTTGTAAACCAGCGCGAAGAGTACCATTTATTAAGATTTGCTAGAGAATGGGGGTTTGAGTTTAAATTTAGTAGCCCCAGATACCCTAGAAGTAATGGCCTGGCGGAAAGAGCCGTACAAATAGCGAAAAACCCGCTTAAAAAATCTGATGACTTACAGTTAGCTTTATTGGAATGTCGCAATAATATACCAGTAACGGGATTAAAAAGATCTCCCGCAGAATTGGTACTAAAACGAAAATTAAAAACTAAATTACCTTTATTAGACGTAAAAGATGATCAGACGGGAGAGTATGCTAAGAATTTAGGGCAAAAGAGCCAAAAGTATAAATATTACTATGATAGAAATGTTAGGGAAAGAGAAGACTTTAATGAGGGGATAGATTAGTCCGGCAGTGGTTCCCAACAAAATTTTTCCAAGGACCCTTTCATCCAGTCGCTATAATGACAAGGACCCCCACTAATTCTTAAACCTAAAGTTATAAATGTTCTCATTCCCCCCCCCTTTAATTATAATGAGCTTAGCCGCTAAGGCTAAGCTAATGTAATACTAATACATGGTTGGTACCAAGTACTTAAGGTTGACATTTTGAGAAAAAAGATGGATCTTAAAATTTGTGTTCAATTTTCTATTATTGTTCAAAACATGTGAAAAAATAAGTAAACAGTAATATTATAAAAGTCATGATTTATTTGTGGAAATAAAGAGTGCTTCCATCAGTACACAGTTATAATTTTCAGTTCTTAATGAGATGAGTTGAATCTGACCTTTGAGTCCATTATTTCTGAAATGTTTGGTTCTAAACTTGACACTTTCACTCTGAAATCCGACCGCATGTCGAGCCGATTCCTGTACTTGTTTTTCATGAAGCACATGGAGGAAAATGCTTGTTCACACCGATAGGTAGTTGCAAATGGAAGGATCTTTTTCATTGCCTTATCTCCAAGTTCTTTGTAGTCCTTGCGTGCTGTTGCCCAGAAGTCCGCAATTTGTTCACCATTAAAATTGTGTTTTATTGCACCACAGCTAGACAAATCCACAAGTTGATCTTGTTCTTCTTCTGCGAGGCCGTGGATTTTTTCTATTTCTTGACAGCTGAAAGGATTTCGAATCCAACTATCGTCAGGGTCAGGTTCAGGAAAATATTCCCTAAAAGTGGTGGCTAGGCTGCGTAGATGCTCGGCTATGTTGCCCTTTATCTGGTCAGGCAAACTATCCTCTGAAGACTCCAAGAATTGTTTCAAAGTAGGGAAGTTGGTAAACGACTCCTTTTCAATCCGTGCCGCCCAGATATAGCACTTTTTGACCATAGCATTAATCCTATTTTCAACTTTGAACATGTCCACATTGTTCCCTTGCAAACTTAAGTTTAACACATTCAAGTGTTCAAACACATCAGCTAAATAGGCAATTGAGCAAAGCCAAGAAAAGTCAGTGAAGAAATCTGCATACTTGGTGTCAATAAGGAAAACACGAACCTCATCTCTCAGTTCAAAAAATCTTGTTAAGATCCTACCTCGAGAGAGCCATCTTACTTCCGTATGAATAAGAAGCTGTTCATGCTCACTGCCAATCTCTTTGCACAACAAAGAAAATAATCTGGATTGCAGAGGTCGAGCTTTAATATAGTTAATGATTTGAACTACTTCATTAAGTATCTTCTGCAAAAGTTCAGGCAATCTTTTGGCTACTAAGGCTTCACGATGAATACAACAGTGTGTCCATTTCACCTCAGGGTTTACTGCTTTGATACGAGCTTGAAGTCCTGTTTTGTTACCAGCCATTGATTTTGCTCCATCCGTAGACAAGCCCACACATTTTGTCCAGGTGATGTCATGTTCATTGAAAAAATCATTTAATGCAGTAAAAATATCGTCTGCTGTTGTGTGAAGTAATTCGCACGAAAAAAGAAAATCTTCAAATATCTGGTCATTCCACAAAAATCTTGTGAAAACCAACATTATTGCTTTTTTTGATATGTCTGTGCTTTCATCCAATTGTAGAGCATACATGTCACTCATGCGAAGTCTGACCAGCAATGTCTCTTCAATGTTATCGGCCATATCAGTAATTCGTCTTTGGACAGTATTGTTAGAGAGCGGAACACAACCTATTAGCTTAGCAGCTGCATCGCCTAACATTCTCTTGCATAGAATTATTGCTGATGGTAGTAAAAGTTCTTCAGCAATTGTATGGTTTTTTCCACATTTAGCGACAAGCTGAGATACCTCATAAGATGCAAGGGTTGCATTTTCATTTACATTTGCACCAGAGTGTTTAGTAATGTTTGTACGAGATCTATTAAGCTCTCCTAATTTATTTTTGAAAAAATCCAATGATTTACTCTTGTGCTCTGGATGCTTTGTTTCAAGATGCCGACGGAGTTTTGCTGGCTTCATACACTCATTCGAAAGACTTCCGTAGCAAATTACACATTGAGGTTTAGGCTGCTGCTCAGGTCCAGTGAACGTGAAACCGATTTCCAAGTAATCAGAGTTGTATTTTCTAATTTTTGTAGTATGCTTAACACTGACGTTGGACGACGACGCGTTGGGTTCGAGAGACACTGACAAATTCGGTTCGAGAGTCACTGGCTTATTAACTTTAATGTCAAATGCATTCTCTTCTTCTTCATCTGTAGGCGTATCTCGTTTTAAGGATCCACTTTTCAACCAACGATCCATTTTTAATTACCGTGTGCGTACTGTAACTTTCCACGAAAAACAAAGCTTTACAAACACTAACTGTTTTATAAAAACAACACAGTCTGTGACGGCACTAGCAATACTGTCTGAAATGCGAGTTGGCTGTCACTTGTCGGCTGCAAGCAGGCTGAGCGCGCGTTATAAAGGCAGGCATACAGCAAAACTATTCGGCCATCTAGTTCCATTGACGGCGCTAGAGTGTGCTAGCGTTAGTTGCTGGATAAAGCCAGATGCAAAAGTTAGCATTCGTTAAAGCGCTCAGAAAGCTGAAAAAACCGAAAATCTGTTACTGTACCAATATATATTTTTATTCCAATTTCTAATTATATCTTGCGGACCCCTCTGGCATGGCTTGTGGACCCCCAGGGGTCCGCGGACCACCTGTTGGGAACCATTGGATTAGTGTATAGAGAAAACACAGAACGGCAGCCTGCTCAGGTATTTAAATATTTTTTAGTACACACTCCCAAAAGTAGCTATTTTACGGACTCATTTAAGTTCGTAAAATGGGTCTTTTCCGGACTCAATCCCAAAAAGTCTGGTTACTATAGTCACACTCATTTAAGTCCGTAAAATGCCATATTTTCGGCCTAGTCCCTAAAACTTGTCATAGCAACCTTTTGCGTACTACTATAGTGACATGTGCTCTGATCACATTAATCATACATAATAAAAGGTTTTAATCTGTTTTTGGGAGCTTTAACAAAAAAATATTGTTTGTAACACACATCTGCTATTCCAGACTCGGCTTCGCCTCGTCCGGAAACAGCAACGATTCGTCCCAAAAAACTTGATTTTAGGTACTGGTTACAAAAATAACTATTTTAATTCGGTAGGTAGGTACCTATCCTATAACATGTCTGTTTTTTCTTTTTTATTATTTTTTTGATTTTTTATGCTTACTATAATCTCATATTTTTAAGGAGAACAGATGGCACATAGCCCCGTTCTATGGTAACTACAATGTTTTGCAGATGTCATGAGACACGAACCTTACTATCTCTTGCAAACCGTAATACAAGGAAAAGTAGGAGGAAGGAGATCGGCTGGAAGAAGAAGGACTCCCTGGATCAGGAACTTAAAAGTACCTATGGTATGGAAAGTGCAATACTTCATTATTTAAAGCAGCCATTTCCAAAATTCAAGTAGTCTTAATGATAGCCAACCTTCATTGAAGAGGCAACAATAGAAAAAGATATGATCAATATGGTTGCTTATGGTGTGATTCGGGGAACACCAGGTGGCTTTATGGATATTTTTATGAGGAAATAGAGTGCCTCCAATTACTACTCAAACTCATAATGTCTTCTACAAAGGAGTTGTCAATGGCCACATTTGAATTTATATCGCCCGTAACGATTAGTATGTCCGATTTCTTCACTTTAGTTATTGTTGATGAAAGCATTTCATAGAAATCTCTTTGTCTTTCAAAAGGGACACGTCTGTAGCTACTTTAAAATCTCGGAAACAGATAATTTTATAAATAAACTTTAGTTAACTATTACATGTACTGTATTATCTGTAACCTCTTATACCTTTCGGTGTCGAGGCTGGTGCGTTAACGTATGAGGCTCTATGCGTGCAATGCACAACCCGGTCCGTCTCTGCGGGTTACGAAGTTGGTGTACCGTTTTACCTATATACTGCACCATGTGTAGAGTGTAAGTGTGTGTACGTTGTACGTGTTGGACCTTGTTACTCTGCCTCCTAGGCCTGTATTTGCAGGAGAGCGTCGTTAATTAGGTGCTCAATGATGAATGTTCACCAGGGAGATTCGAACCAAGCACTGGCGCAACGCTAGCCAGATGCTCTACCACTGCCCTAGCCTGGCTATGTTAACTGTTACATTAATTTTTAAATAAATTTTAGCAATATTAATTCTAGCAAAATTTTAATTGGGCGTTGTTAGTAAGAATGACAATTGACGCCTGTTAAGATACTTGGCGCCTGTAAGCAGTGGCGACTGGTGCCAAAGGGCACAAGGGCACGTACCCTCCTTATACTCAAGAGAAAGAAAACTTTTTTTAATAACACTTCTCACTTCTAACTTTTATTTTTTTTAACACAAGTAACACAACAATATATTATTATACTTATAATATCAATATTATAGTCCATTATCCATTGCCGCGTCGCGAAGAGTTATCAAAACTTTTGTCCGGGGACAAGTTGAAATGATACCTATTTTTGGTAACGATTGCGCAACCGTGGTGGGAAATATGCAGTAAACTTCGCGCCGATTATTGGTCGGCTTTGGGGCACATTGAATCGTGACTCGTGACAGATTCAAGTTAGTTCAACAATGGAACTCATGCGCGTAAGAGCTGTTTATGTGATTGTGTTTGAGGTTACGACAGCGTGGACGCACTATGGTGTAAATGATTTGAAACATCTTGCGGAAAGAGCCAAGAAGCACGAAAATTCTGTTTCTCATCATTCTGTTTCTCATCTCAACTCTTATATGGACGTTAATCTCTTAGGAAAAGTAGATATTCGCGAATAATTGAATAGTGCTTATTTGCAGCATAAACTAAAGTGCAATGAAGACGTATAGAGAAATCGCCATATTTTACGTCGATTAATAAATGCGTATTAAATTTTGTGGAGCTTTTGAATTGGCCTTGCGGAGCCATGATGAGACAAGTTCTTCAGACAATCCAGGTATTTATGTAGGCTTAATTAACTTGGCTGCGAAATTAGATTCTGTCCTTGCAATACATTTGAAAGACGCGAAAGTGTTTAAAGGCACTTCCAAAACCATCCAAAATGAGTTGGATGCAATGTTCGAAGTTTATAAAACTGAATTAATACAACAAATAAAGTCTGCAAACTTATTGCTTTGGAAGCGGACGACAAAATTATTTGATTCCAAAAACTTTAAAATGTATAGACAGGCATTCCCTCAAAATCTTTTTGACGCAACCGTGAATTCTTATCCTATATTAGATAGTGCAAAATTAAAAACTGAACTTAGAGCAATTTATGAACGAGACGATATGTGTTGTTTATGGGGTACGGACGTTTCGCCCCCGCCGTTTCGTCCCCAGCCGTATCGCCCCCTAACCGTTTCGCCCCCGAACCGTTTCGCCCCCAAGGAACAATAAAAATTAAACACAATTTATTACTTTCTCCCTATACATAATTGCGTTATTGAAATTAGATTCGGAGGCAGGCAAATTCTCGGAATATCCTGGACTATGTTTTGTACAGATTATATTTTGCTTATACTACATATTTTAATTACAAATCTGACTGCAGACTTATTTATAATAAAATTAAGTCAAAATACCAATACTTATCTGCACATATTTTTAAATAATGTTCAACAGGAATTTGTAATGACCTATTATAAAACCATTACCTGCAATTTTGCTAATCACTTTCTAAGAAATTGTACTCAAGGAATTTCACTGGTGGATGGGGTAAATGACATTCGAAAATGTTATAGAAAGCCAGTGGTAGGTCATTATATTGTCAACTTTCCTACTGTGTGTTTCGTTACGACTAGTTCGATATTTCTACTAATGGCGGAGTACGTTTTGTCAAAGCGAAACAAGCGAAAACTTGTTTATGAAAACCACATTTACGTTTTCTCCAAAAAAACACAAAATGGAGAACATGGGATATGGGTGTGCGAACATCGATCAAGCTGCAAGGGACGAGTATGGACAGACGGCATAGATGGTGAAGTTGTGAAAATCGCTACGCATCATAATCATGCAGCACAAGCTGCCAGGCCAGCAGCTATTCGTTTGATTGCGACGGCAAAGGAGCGTGCCACGACGACACAGGAGAGACCACAGCAGATTATTGCAAACGTCATCGCAGAAGCTCACGCAGATGTTGCTGCAATTCTGCCAAAAAGGATTCATTGAAGAAAACTATCCGTAGAGCCAGACGAGATGAAGGAGCACCTGCACTTCCAAGAAATATCCAAGAATTGGTGATTTCTCGAGTGTTTAGTGAAATTGTGATTGATGGTCAAGTGCAACAGTTTCTGATGTATGATTCGGAGGATCAACTGATGTCGGGAAGGATGCTGATCTTTTCAACTAGAAGCAATCTTCATCTTTTGGCCCAAAGTCAAGAATGGTTTGCAGATGGTACGTTCAGTACCGCACCAGCCATGTTTCAACAAGTTTACACAATCCACGCCACCAAATACAATGCCGTTGTACCGCTAGTGTACGCTCTTTTACCAAATAAAACAAGAGCTACGTATGTGAAATTTTTGCAAGAATTGAAACGTTTGCAACCTGGACTGCAGCCAACTCTACTTATGACAGATTTCGAACTCACTGCCATCCAAGCATTTGAATTGGAATTTCCAGGTATTTTAAAGACGGGATGTTTTTTTCATTTATCGCAATCCGTCTGGAGAAAAGTTCAAACTGAAGGTCTCAAAGCTCGATACGAAGATGATCACGAGTTCGCTCGTTGGATCAGAATGATTCCCGCTTTGGCATTTATTCCTGAAGATAACGTAAGCGATGTATTCGCCGAATTAGTTGAAAGCGAAGGATTTCCTGAAGAGGCTGTACCCATAGCCAATTACTTCGAAGATGTATATATTGGTCGAAGACTACGTCGTGGACGCCAAATTCCAAATTTTCCAACTCAGCTTTGAAATGTTTATCAGCGCACTCTTAACGACCAACATCGCACAAATAATGACGTGGAAGGATGGCACCGCGCTTTTCAAGAAACATGTGGATCGCAATTTCCAAATATTTTTCGTTTTATTGAATGTTTGCAGAAGCAGCAAGGTATTCATAACTACGAAATATGTCAAGGTCTTTTGATTTGTCCGTGAATTATTATGTTACGACCCTGTTTTTCGTCAATTCAAGCCGGCCCTGTAGTTGTGAAAATCTGCAACTATAGTGCTTGTTCGACATATTTTCGTGCTACGCAGTTTACTTCGTGGAATTTTCAAGCGCAAGACCAAATATGATGATGTAATTGGCTGATTTAGCATATCCCTTACTAAGATTTCGAAGAATTCGCCAAACGTATGCCCAAATAAGGCAATGTTTCCTTTGTTGGTTCGACCTCGTCTCTATTACTTCGGGGAACCACCGATGTTGTAATCTAGTGAGCGACACGCGCGAGGCTTTCTTACACCTCCCCGCGGAAAAAGGGACGCGCTGAGTCTATCCTTGTTTACCATCGTTTCGCCTCACGAAAAATGAGAAGGAACAGGCAGATCTCAGTGGGCTTTTAAACAGAACGGTCGTGTGCAATTTGGTTGTTTTCTAGTTGGGTCCTTCTACTACCGAGAAGGTTTTTCATTTTGGTAGCTTCGTTAAGCTATGTTACGGTAGAACCCGGATAATCTTAAGAAAAACCATATAATCTCGGAATGAGACAGTCGTGTGTGATTGTGGTGAAAGTTTGAAGTATCGTCATCGCACCTTTTCCCTAACCGGGAATCAAGAAAACCCATAACCGTTTTGTGCACCCGCTCTAGAAGGAAGAACACCAGCTCCTTCTTGTTGCTTCCCCACTAGTTCTCGTCGGGATATAAAGCCTCCATGCTTTAAAGGGGGCCCTGCTAACCAAGCCCCCCAATGTAAAACACTTTAGACTGCTCCTTTACTGGTCGAGTACCAATTTAAACCCCAATTCAGTACCACCATCCTGATCTTCTGCACGTGGAAAGGCACCTGTAATCACCATCTGTAATATATGTAATCACGCATTCTTCCCTTTTATTTAATCTACTAAATAAGTGATTCAAAACATAACAACGTGTGCGTGTTACCTTTTGTTTTAGTGTGAACATTTACAGAAACAGCGACTTTCGCAATATTTATCTATTTTTCTTGTTTTATATGTTGCATGTGTACAACCATTTATATTTGTGTTTTTAGTTTAACTCCTGTTTTCACCATCCGTCAATTGCAATCAAGGGAACCTAGTTAAGTGTTTAATTACACTGTTTTATTCTAAGTAAATGTGGTCTCCCTTGGTCGCCTATTTCATATAATATAAGATATTGATTATAAACCCCATTTTGTTTCAAATGTTTGCCTAATATTTTACTTTTCATTAAATACCTTTTTGCCTTTATACAGGGTTACTGGTAATTCGATACATTCCTTTGGAGATGTGATGGGACAGGAGCTAAGAAACAAATTTAACCCTAACATACATTATGCAAAACTCAATAGTTTTTGAGATATTTCAATTTTTGTGTTTTTCTCAAAAAAGTAGATCTTAATGTCTTTAAAGTTAATTTTTAAAAAATCTACTTGACATTTTCTGAACTTTTTGACTGGGTTACTTGTCCCACTCTATGGTCATCCGTTTCGAATGGAAAATATCCGGAAACATTTCGATCATGTGAAAATTTTAAATAAAAACTTATTAAAAATGATTTCTAAAAATCAGCTACGAAAATTACCTATTCGTTTTTCTCAGAAATTATTTTTTTATTTTTGCATAATGTATGTTAGGTTTAATTTGTTTCTTAGCTCCTGTCCCATCATATCTCCAAAGGAATGTATCGAATTACCAATAACCCTGTATATTGCCTCTTTATTTGTGTTTTGTTAAGCATTTGTGTACCAAGTGTGAGCCTAACCACCAGCAGCTGCAGTCTGCGTTATTCATTTATCAGGGTAAGTACCTCCACCAGCAAGGGTGCAGTCACCCCTAAACCCCTCGAGCCTCGAAGAGCTATCCACGGCGTGCTCTTCTGTACCATCTTCGGCCAACCCCGTGGTGGCGCCCTATTTTAACCCGATTTAGACCACCCCTATTATTTAGAAGAATTTAGCGACCCGAACTCACCCATCTCCACTGTTTTAGCTAGTCGCGCGCATAGGGGATTTACCATCCCCCTTTAAATGTCTTAGTGTAGATTTGGCACGTGACAAATAGTACAATTGATTGCTGGAAATCAAGGAAATCGAAGAAATGAAAAGTATGTCGCAATATCAGCTCGTGTGAAAAGAATCGTGGAGATTTTGAAAATCGTCGAGTTATTGATTACTTGCGTGGGATTGCGCACAAATTTGAATTTTGAAATTATTCCGGTTGCACGTCGGAATATAGATGTTAAAAGATTTATTTTTCTTTATATGTATCAACTAAAAAACTCTAAAATTAAAACACAAACACCAAAAAACAGCTAGAGGTAAAACTTGGGGGGCGAAACGGTTCGGGGGCGAAACGGATAGGGGGCGAAACGGTTAGGGGGCGATACGGCTGGGGACGAAACGGCGGGGGCGAAACGGTCGGGGGCGAAACGGCGGGGGCGAAACGTCCGTAAACCGTTGTTTATGGGTGCGTTTTGTCACTTTTGGTGTTTATTGCTGATAATAATCTCACAAGAGTGTCTTTAGAAGCTAATAAATTAGTTGGCATTATTTGTACAACACCGATATCTACGACTGAATGTGAAAATTGTTTTTCCACTTTAAAGCGCATAAAAACATGTTTGAGAAGCACCATGTCTGAGGACAGGCTCAACGCATTGGTAGTGTTGTCGATTGAAAAAAAGTTTATACAATCGATCCCCGATTTCGGCAACAAAGTTATTGATCTATTCAGCTGTAAGAAGAACAGAATGATGGATTTTCTATTTAAGTAGGGAGGTAAGTGTTTTTAGATAATGTTTCCAGCTCGGTTTTGATGTGCCCTCCCACTAAAAAAACTCACGAGCCGCCACTGCCTGTAAGCCTCTCATAAAGAAACAAATATTGCTGTTTATTTTTGTATTTAGCTTACGGCCTGTGGTCTAGTGCTAATTCACTGCTGCTAGTATCATAGCTACGGCCTGGTAAAGTTGATATTTTACATAGCTTGAAAATTTTATGTGAGAAACATTAAATATAACATGGCATTTGTGTCTATTTTTTAACAAAACGTTTACCAATTTTTGTTTGTAGAATTTTATACAACAATAATAAAATGTTATCAGTTTTAAATTTTTGAGCGCTGAAAAATCTAGCTATGGTATTGTTTAGTTGTGTTGTTGATGTGATAGTATTTTCATATTTTTGTGTTTTATCAAAACAATGTCTTCGCACCTCAATTATTCTCGTGAGGCACGAAAGATACAATTTATTTTTCAGTTCTACATCTCGAATAATGCTTAGATACCTATTTAAATAAGGCCCCTGCTTGATTCATCACTAGTACTGTGCATGTTGATTGGTTGAATTTATACATTTACCTTAGTTTAATATGGATTTTAGCTCATAGTCATATGCAAAGAGCGGAGAGCCACGTGTAAATGGCCTCGGTCTCTCACGTAAGCATCTCGGGTTCGAATCCCAAGACCGGCGATACCTTGCCGGAATTTATAAATTGTGCTTCCCCATGCTTCGGAGGGCCCGTTAAGCTGGTGATTTCGGTTGTCATATACCTATGGTAATCGTTAACTTTGCAAAACTGTGGGTCGGTTGTCTTCACTTCTTTCGATGGGCAAGGTTGGCCTCCTGTCCGGCATACGTTCAAAGAGGACTCATAGAACTCATACTTATAAGTTTAATAACAAACCATTGGCATAGGCTTCGGCCGTAAGAGGAAGAAGAAGAAGAAGACGTAATATGCAGTTATTTATCTAAAAGCGTAGCTTCCCTGCAATTTCAGCAACATCTCTTCGCATATTTATGGTTGCTCAAGGAATTTCGGATGCATTTTATATGGTTGGTGTACATAAGCTAATAAGTAGGTATAAGTGTTATCATTAGTTATATTTTAAATATTTGTTGTTACAATGTACAATAAGTGACACAAATAATGCCGCAGACATTTTACAAACCGGTACGATTATCCCATTGAAAATTGTCATGCGTATGTAGGATTGGGGATTTTTGATATCGTTATATCAAATATCGGTATGGAATTTGAAGTATCGCTTATTCAACCCAAAATGTTTACGACATTACTTTTGTCACTTATTGTGCAAATGTATTATTACATTCATTTATTATAGGCTTTGTGTTTTCTTTTATTTACTTTAATTTGTATAATAATAAATAGTATGTTTATTGCTTCTTGTAGGTCTGCTTTGTACTGGTAGTGATTGCTTAGAATATCTTAGCTTAGTTTCTTATGTTGCCTGTTAACAAAAATAATTACAAAAAGTTTATTGAAATTAATAAATCTTTGTTTTGAGTATATGAAGTAATTTAAAAAGTTATTACCTGGGCATATGTTGCTACTTCTGTAGAAAAGTTATCATCTTCTACGGAAGATTCTGCAATATCAATTAATGGTCGGGTTTCGGTAAATGATAGGCTTATAAGCGAACGTTCAAAACTTCCTAGAGAACTTGTACTTGAAACATCATCTTCTGACCAGAATAATTCTCTAGTATCTTTCCACCGTACTAATTTTAGAACATGTGCAGTTCCTTTTAAACCTTTTTTGCCACATTTTAGTATCAGTTCAATATATTTTGGAATTAATTCTTGTCCTAGAAAACAAAAGTTTATAAAAATTATAATAAGTACAACTGGTTTAATTGATTTAAATTCGTCGGAATATGTATGTTAGTGTTTATCAGAATTTAGACTCAATGGCCCAATGTGATACATTCAGCTTCGTAATATGTTAGATTTTTGATTAGGGCGGAAACTTTTTTAATTTTAGGATGTTTTGATAGAGAGTCGCGATTGGGGCTCAGTTGGAGTTCAAGATCGGCCCGGGTTCGAGTCCCAGAGCGAAACATATTCCGAAAACACCCGACCGCTTCCCTCGGAACGAAATGGCAAACCACCGAGGTATTCTGCTTAGTTAAGGCCAACGCGCACTTAACCACGCCACGGCGCGCCACGCCGGACGGCAATTTTTAAATTACATTGGTTGTTATGGAATAACGCGCCGTGGCGTGGCGTGGATAAGTGCGCGTTATTCCATAACAACCAATGTAATTTAAAATTGCCGTCCGGCGTGGCGCGCCGTGGCGCGGTTAAGTGCGCGTTGGCCTTAAGTCTTCTCTGGAGTAGAAGTGCCAGCATTTCCGTGGTTTGGAGCCCACGTTAAGCTGTAGGTCCCCTATGTCTGTAGGGTACTTGACACGCACACTACAGACATATGGAGAGAACACTGACAACGCTCTGTAAAGAGCACACCACGAGAAGAAGAAGATGATAAAAGAGAGTAAAATTGATTTGAAAAAATATATAACATAAGTGATATTACATAATATACCTGCCGATATTGCAGCTAAATTCCTTGCTTGTTCGCTGTTAAGTAAATCTTCAAGTTCATGAAATATATGAAGAGCTTTTATTAATAACGATGTTGATAAACTTGGGCTACCTTGGTTAAGATAGTATTCTCCTAAAAATCGATGAGCTTGTGCTATGTAATATGGTAAATTATTTGTTTCTGCAAATTCGAGAAGCATTTGTAACTGCTTTAAAGTTTCGTTGAATTTTCCAATTCTGAAATAATTTACGATGACGAAAGGTACATTTGATATAGATAGCAACTTACTTAAGATAAGCTAATGCGATGTGAATCCTAGCTTCACATATACCATCTATACTTTTAGTTTTGTTGAACAAACATAATACTTTTATAAATGAAATTGCTGCAGCACTTGCATCGCCTGCTTTCATTTCACAGAGACCTTGTAACATTAAGGCTTCTGCTTCACCTTCATGATCACATGCTAAAAATGGACATTTATTTAGAAGTTTTAGAACAAAAATTATTCATCTTGAAACTTTTTAGTTATAATTTCTGAAAATACCAAGTTTTTCAACAAAAATTAAATAATGTCAGTGTTATTCAACGAACGATTTTAAGTTTAACAGATCAGCGGGAATGGCTAATTTGCTGACCAGCTATTATACTAGCAGGCCCAGGCTTTGCCGTAGTGCCAGCACGTTGATATTGCAAGTATATTATTAACACATCATAAAAGAGTTGCCACCAAAGTTTCAACCCGACCCCCCCCAAAAAACACCCTTACTCTTGAGCGATTTCGGAAAAGCTTGCAGGCCGGGGCCTTTCGGTAGTGCCACCACGTTGATATTGCAAATATATTAGTAACCTAACATAAAAGTGTTGCCACCAAAGTTTCGACCCGATCCACCCCCAAAAAACACCTTTCTACTCTTGTACGCTTTCGGAAAAAGCTTGCAGGCCTGGAAGTCCGTCTTGACCTAGCGTCCTTCACATTGTAATTGAGGTGGAAGCACGAAAGTCGACCTACAAGCTGTTTACCACCGCCCTTTGAACGGCTTTGAGAGGCTGAAGGGGCACGTTCAAATTCTGTCTCGCTTGATAAGATCTGCTAAGTGTTTACAGCGTCATACTTGGTGGCACTGCGACAAGTCCTTGGCCTGCAAATCTCTCAAGAGTAACGGGATGTTTTTTGGGGGTGGAGCGGATTGAAACTTTGGTGGAAACACTCTTGTGATGTGTGAATAATATATTTGCAATATTAACGTGGTGGCACTGCAAGAAGGGCTTGGCCTGTAAGGATAATACCTGGTCAGCAAATTAGGCATTCCCCAGATCAGCCTCAAAGGATGAATTTTTTTGTTGTATCCGATTTGCTCTGTTCAGTATATTTATTAATTTACCATTAATAGCTCTTTTTCTAGCCATCGCACATATTCTAGAGGCCTTCAGGGGATCATAAGACATAACTTCTTTAGCTTCCGCTAATAGAGCTTTATATAACAATACACAACTTTCAACAAATATTGTGTCCTGTTTTCTGTTCATCTCTCTTTTTGCTGACCAGGATTTTCCCACTGAAATTTGCCTTGCTGCTGTTAGTTGTTCTCTTGCCCTTTCTACGTCTAAAACTGTTTAATTTTTTTAAATATAAAGTAGAAGGAAAAAAGATCACTTACCGTTTTCCAACAAAAATTTCCCATAGATGTATTTACATATTGCATCCTTTTTTCCTCCATCTTTTGTAAAAGTACCGCTAACGTTTACTGCCTGTATTAATAACTGTTCTCCCAACCACCACCAGTCTTGAGAACCCAATCCAAAATGTGCACCGAGCATGATAAGTTCGTCACATTCTTTTTCGATATTCTCTGGAATAATTTATTCAGAATAGATTAATTTCACCACAGAATATACAATATACATATTTAATTTTAAATTAAAGATCAGAAAAATGCACCTTTTTGAAACAATGAAATGATTATTTAGTTGTAAATTATGTTAACGTGGAAAGGAAATATGATGATTTGACAATACTCTAAAGATACAGTCTTGTCCTAACTTGGTTATAGGTATTTAGGGGTTTAATATTTTCATTTTCACATGAAGTGCCCAGAAAGGAATTTGATTTATTCTTCTTCCTTCAGTTGATCTTTCTGTACTTTAGGAAGCATACTAAGTTGATGATCCTAGTTGTCATATTGAAACCTTTGGTAACAGTTATGAAGATTATCTTTTCTTCTATTGTTACATGTTTACAGAGAAGGCTCATATGACGTTATTGATGCATTGATGTAACTTTCCCTCAAAGCAAAATAACAACAAGAATAAAAATCTATTGATACAAGCTTTGACATGGGTGCCGCTGCATCAGGGGATATATGGCAATTACAAAAATAATTAGTTGGGGATAAATCATAAAAATTAGACTAATGCCAAATTGTGGGATGGTAAATATATACCATTACTGCCATTGACTAATTCGAAAAGGACTTTTTGCAAGGGGGAGTTTTGTCTCACCTTCTCTGGTGATTTATGGTTGGTGACTTGTGAGAGGGACTAGAAAAGTAAGATTTCGACGTACAAGATTACACGGATAACGCCATTGTCTTTGTACATGGGAAATTCGTAGCCTGAGTACGATATAATGCAAGGTGCCTTCAAACTGAAGCACCATCAGTTAATCCATAAAATACGGCATTGTTAAGACTTACTAACAAAATTAAATTCGTTACCAAAGACTTGCTTCTATTTAATGATAAGCCAACCACAGTTTCTTCTTTCTCTTCTTTAAACAGCATTTCTCGTTCATTTTTGAGCATATACTTCCTCCATACTTTTCCAATATTCTCTGTTTTCTGCTTTCTGTATCAAATTTTTTCCCACTTTTCCACGTATGTCGTCATACCTTCTTGTTTTGGGGCGTCTAAAGCTCCGTTTTCCCATCTATGGCTTCCATTCTCTAGTTCTTGTGGCTCACTTTTCGTTAAACATACGGGCAATATAACCAACCTATCGCCATTTCCATCATGCCGTTATGTATACAAGCTCTTTGATTTTTGTTCTCTGTCTTGTCCACTTCACTGTTTTTGTTACGTAATGTGAAGCCTAATATAATTCTTTCTATATTTCTTGTGTAACCCTAAATATGTTGATAACTCTTTCGGTGAAAAGCCACGTTTCTATAGTAGAACTGGCAAGACATACTGTTCTAGAATTTGGATTTTTATTCCTGCAGTGAAGATGATTTAACTTTCCAAAAGCTGCCCAAGCCAGTTTAATTCTTCGATTTATATCTAGTGTCTGTATGTCTTTCGCTATTTTTATTGTTTACCCGAGGTATATGTACTTATTACTTTACTGGATATTAGTACCACATCACCTGGAAATCTTACGTTATTAATATACTATCCATTTATGTTAATACCACGTTCATCCCAATTTAATTTTTTAAAAACATCTTCGAGTACCAGCGTATTTCGGGGATATAGTCTCACCCTGTCGGATTCCTCTTTCTATTTTTATGGGCTTTGTTTTCGAAAGCATTTTTATCACACTTGTAGGTTTTTTTTGTATATGTCCTCTATTAGTTCCATATATCGGGAGTCTATTCGGCAGTTTTTTTTAATGAGTTCAATAATACCCATATTTCGAGTCGAAGGCCTTATCATAGTCAACGAAAGCCATATGAATCGGTGTATTATATTCAAAACTCTTGTCTATAATATTTCTAATTTATTGTAGATGGTTATTTGAACTGTATTTTATTCTCAAGTTTGTCTACTCTGGTGACTGGTAAAAAATTTTTTGTTATAATTTTTCTTAAGAGTTTATAAAACTGACACAGTGAACTTATTGGTCAATAACTTCCTAATTTAGTTCTATCTTCTTTTTTCTATAAGAAGACCATATTCCAACCATTATTACAATGTTCTGGCATTCTTCTCAGATGTATGTATGTATTTATCCATCAATAATTTTAGAGTTTTGAGCAGGGCCTGTTTTCTTCAGTGCTGATGTGGATCTACACTACGGTGATTAGACCAGTCATCACCTATGGTTCACTGGTGACACTGGTGTGGTGGCCCTTAACTACAGGGAAACACACACAGATGGTTCTAACCCAATTGCGCAGGTTAGCAAGTTCTGCTATTACGGGGGCTGGTCGGCTGGTCGTACCACGCTCTCGGCGGCCCTGGGAACCCTTCTCAAGCTAACGCCCCTTCACATTGTTATTGCGGTGGAAGTATGGAAATCAGCTTACCGGCTATTAACCAGTGGCCTTTGGAAGTATGATGTGAGGCTGAAGGGACACATTCAGATTCTGTCTCATCTGATAGAGTCTGGCCCGCTGTTTAGTTGTCGCAGCGATGTAATATCTCCCTGCTATTACTTTACCAGAAATTACGAGATAACTATCCCTACAAGGGATGAATGTTCATCACTACTCAGGGACCACGTCAGATCTTCTAATCTACTGTGGTTTACAGATGGATCTAAAACAGATGCAGGATCCGGTGCTGGCATTTACGGTGACCAACCTAGAATGAGATTGCCTCTTGCACTAAGTTATTAGTTTCCTACCGCTTTCTAGACTGAGGTTTTTGCAACCTTGATCTGTGCCCAGTAAAACCTCGCAAGAGGCTACCGGAACAGCCATATCTACAGGGTTCCCCATATTAAACTACCCATTTTATTATTCGAATAAAAACCTTCTAAGTTGAGTAAAAAAATCTTTTATTACACTAATGTACAACTAATTCTGTTGGATTTATTACTGACTTAAACATTTGTTCAAATCGCGCCTTCTGAATGCCCTCCATCACCTTGAATACAACTTTCAATTCTGAATGCAAAATTGTGCTTCACTCGGAGAAGCAAATCTCAATCTATTCCTGTGATTTCTTCTCGACTGTGGTCTTTTAGCTCCTCAATTGCTGCAGGACGACTTGCAAAGACCTTTCCCTTCAAATACCCCCACAGAAAAAAAATGATCGGGTGCCGTTAGGTCGGGGGATCTAGGGGGCCAAGGCAAATTTTCAAATCGAGAAATTACACGGTCGTTAAAAAAATCTCGCAGAATCCACATGGAGTTTCTGGCTGTGTGAGCTGTTGCTCCATCTTGTTGCCCAGGCAACGAGGGCTGTTACTGTTTGCTAAAGCAGGCATTTAGCAAACGATTAGAGACTAGACTCATTCTCAGTTCATCTCATATTGGGCTTCGTGCCCTGGGCTGAGACAAGCGAAGATACTCATCCACAGACCTTTAAAACCAAAGACCTCTATGGACAAGACCTTGGCCTTTGAGCTAGGTGCCGGTCTGTATGAAGGCATCCTTTAATTTGCGGCGGATGCACAATAAGCCTAGGGCCGAAAGAAAAAGAAGAAGAAGGGCTTCACCACCTTCTTCTTCTTTTTCAAACTTAATTTGTGCAGTATTGGACATAGTTCTCTCTTTTTGATTTCCACATTTGTCTGTATTGTGCTTGTTGCATCCATCTACTTTCTGCCACTTCTTTTATATCATTGGCCCCCCGTTTTATAGGGCGTCCTACTTTTCTTGTGCTGCATCTAGGCCAGATGTTACATTTACATCGTCGTTTTGTATTTGGTTTATAACTTTTACATTAATATTTCATCATGTTCTATGTGTACCATTAAGCGCGTATTTTCTTCTACCAATTCTTCGGTGTATTTGCTAGTATCCTTTTTATTTTCTTGCGTATGGTTTTATTTAATTCTCTGTGTTCAGTACCAGATCTTTTCTCTTCCTTTGCTAGTTCTACCCTCATGTCCATTATAAGTGTAGTCTCCACACTATTATGGAATATTTATTTGTTTTTCGCGTTTCTGCAGTTTCTAATCCTGCTTCCTTTGGGGTAGTTAGTTGTCAGTTTCTTGTTCCTTGTTTTCAAGCGTATCTTGCGTCTCTGTACTTTTCTGACCAGTTTTTGTTGGTACTGACCTTCGTATTCTAAAGGTACTTTAGTGTTTATTTGTTTTTCTTTCTTCTGTATTAACTTTATTCTCTCCTCTTTAGTTTTTATTTGTATCTTAGCCCTTACTAACCTATGGTCACTGTTAGTTGGAAATTGAACTACCGACACATCTGTAATTCCTGTTGTATTTTTTCTTAAAGAATGAGTTTATTATACGATATGTAAATGTTGTTGCTCTGCGAAATTTACTAGCATAGTTTTGCCCTCTACCATTTCTTGTGCCGCACCCAAAATTCCCAACTAATTCTTCTCTATCTTTTCTGCTTCCGATTTTGGCATTTAAATATCCCATCATAATGTAATAATGCATTTTGTTTATTTCGATTGCTTTCGTTACATCTTCATAAAAGCTTTGAACTTCCTCGTTAGCAGAATTTGCTGTGGGAGTGTATACCTACCTGAATTAGCTTTAGCTTGTAATGATTAGATATTGTTGAAGAAAATGGCCGAATTTTGTAAAAATAATTATACGTTTGCGGGAATTTTAGCAGGGCACTATTGTCTGAAAAAAATACAGAATGTGGTGAAACCAATAAAGCATCTTTTAGAATTTATAAGGAAGATAAAGATATGCCTTTTTGTAGGTTTTGTCACTGTACCATCTAGCATAAAGTATTAATAATTATAAATTAAACCTCAGCAATAAGCAAGGCAGAGGTTTCAGGCTTACCAAATCGAATTATGTGTAGAGATGGAATACGATCTTTAGTGAAAAATAGTAATAGTTTTGTTGCGTCAAAAGAAGCGGAGTAGGACAAAATAACCACAATAGATAGCAAACCTTAGTAATATGGTTTAATTATTTTCTAAAGGTTAATTGTGGCGAGTTTGACATTAATCTACGAGTATAATAATTCTATTTTTGTAACTGGTGGCGAAAAACCCAATTAAGAAATACAAAATGGTTTAATACCAACATAATGTGCGTTCTCAGCATTTTTTAGACCATTATAAAGCATATGAAGTTGTTCCTTGCATTCAAGTAATCGTGGTCTCGCCCATACAAGCGAATCTGGCCCATGTTCCTTTCTAAGATCTTCTTGGTATTGTATTAGCTGACTAAGAAAATCTTCAGAACTTGTAAAACCTTGTTCCTTTAATTCTAATAATATAGCTTCGTAATATGGTAACCGAAATCTAGAAGTCATTTTTATGAGGATATGTTAACCAGTTAACTTGGTAACCTGTACCTTCTAATTTCTTCTTTGGTTAAAATAGGAAGAGCTGCTCGCATATCCGTTTTTAATTTTATTTTTTGTTGCTTTTTTATTTGATCTCTTTTTACGGGCGACTTAATATCAGCAAGATTGGCCATTTTACTAATATAAGATGACGAGTGACTGACAGAATAAAAGTTCCCGATTTAAAAGTTTGGAAACGTCAGGGGAGTTTCATAGGTGACTTTATTTTAGGTTTTCTCAGTAAAATCTTTTAGTTGGATGCTCGTCTATACTATATTTATATACTTGATTAAATTACATAAGATACATTATTGCTGTATATAGGTATAAATTAAGTTACAAATTATTAGCATGCTTTTACCATAGCTTTTCTTGGTTCTAGTCGTACTTGGAAGCCTTCTGCTCGTTTCAGAATTATATCACCTTGTAGTTTGAAGTCATTTTCTTTCAGATCGGATTTGATTTTAAAATTCCTCATTATGGTGGAAAGGAGGATTTTAAGTTTCAGCATGGCATATTTACGACCTGTAAAGATTCGATTATCATGGCGTTTAAATATATGTATTTTTATTTATTACGTACCAACACAGCTACGAGGTCCGGCACTGAATGGAATGAAACCATAATAGTGCCTGTTGGCTGTACGTTCAGGGAGGAAGTTATCTGGGTCGAATTTTTCAGGATTAGTATAAATATCACTTCGGCGATGGATTCTTACTGTAGTTATAATTACTGTGCAACCAGCTGGAAGATAATAGTCTCCACTTGCTGAAAATCAAACATTATTTTTATTTTCTAGTAAAATACGTGTTTTCAGTATTTTACCTAACTTGACATCTTCCTTAAGTTGCCGAGCGATGATTGGCACAGGTGGGAACAACCTAAGTGTTTCCAATAGACATCTTTCAAGATATTTCATTTCCAAGGTATCAGCAAAAGTAACAGGGCGATCGGAATCTCCAAAGATTTCATCCATTTCTTGAATAACCCTTTCTTGGATTTCTGGATGGGCAGCCATCACTGATAAGAAGAAACTGCTACCAGCAGCTGTTGTGTCGTGACCTTCAAACATAATGGTGTCCACTTGCTCTTTAATTTCTTCTTCGGTTATAACAACTCCGTTTTGGGATGCTTCAATCATTAAGTCCAAGAAAGCTAACCTCTTCTTTTCTCCTATATCATTGTCTTCAACATCCAGATCGTCTTTAAGACCAACTGATTGACCGAATGAGACTCCTTCAACAACGGTTTTAGCTTTCGTGTCGTCTTTCTTTAGACTGCTCTTAAGACGGATTTCTTCTGGTACTTCGGCTGTTGATCCACGAATACCTTTGTTGAAAGCTTCCATTTTACTCTTGACTACTTTACGTGTCAAGCTATGAATGATGTTGATGAGACGATCCTGAATACCTCCGTATTTTGTTAGTTTGAAAATCCAGTCTGGTTTCATCCATATTTTAACATGGCGAATATGCAAGATATCACACATTTTCATTACGGCCAAGGCGTATTCATATCCACTTTGGTCTTGAGTGCTTTTGCTGACTCCCATAGCAGTTTCTGTAAAATTGCATTACTATCTGTGAAGTAAAATTTTTCAATTTTAAGCACACTTACCCAATAACATCTCTACAGTAGCTTCAGACATATAATCATGACAATCAAAAGTTTTTCCGTTTTCTTTTCTCAGTTTCTCTACAGTTGCTCTACTGTTAGCATTAAATAAATCGATAAAACCCTTCAGAACATTTAAATGGAAAGCAGGTGCAATCAGTTTGCGATGGGCCCGCCATTTTTGACCTTTTAAAGTTTCATTAGTTAGTAAAAGTAAATGCAATACAATTATTAGACGGTACCAGAGCTGATTAGAAGACCATTTCCTAGCCATGGTTCGAAAAGTCGATATTCGGAGGCTTTATCGATATGAACGTGGCTACTCAGAATAATTTCTACGTCACGAGGATCCAATAAGAAAATTAATAGTTTAGGTCCAATCCACAGTTTAATGACTGAGTCAAATTCCGTTGATTTTTGGTACAATCTGCTGAAGACATCTGTAAAGGCACAATTGATTTTTCAAATTCTACAGCTTTCAATTAAAAACGACATGTACGATGTTGTACCTAACTCCTTACTGGCTTTAAATAGGTAACACACATTACACTTCATAGCCTAATCCTACTAAAGTATAGGTGGTTGTCTATTCATCATTCATCATTAAAGAGTTGCCAGATGAATTGACAACCTATATTAATTTTGATTACCAATTGTATAATTTTTTATTTGGTACTTTTTTAACTAATGAACTCTTATTATTGTTACAATAAATAATAATTTACCGTGTGCGGAGCCAGTAAATTCGAGTGCATTTCCAATTATGGGCCATCCTTTAACTCCAGGCAGTTTTTCAGCAAGTTCCAGCATATGTCTTCGTGAAAGATGCCAATAAACGTACCATAATGTCAAAGCGGGGATTAAAAGGAAGAAGAACACATTACTGGCGGAAGTAGTGGAAGCGGCATTTACCACCTCTGAAGTTGCAGTGTCTATTCCTATCGACATTTTGATGTCTCTACAAAATTTAGATCGAATAAAATTAATTTATTAAATGTAGAAAAGGCCTAATAAGTTATTTTTCTTCTGTGGAAAGAACGCTTTATTAAACATTTAAATTTTTGCTTAGAAATTTAAACCCTTTTAGAAAAGTCTTCATTTAATTGCATTTTTATTCAAGGCTAAACACGTCCATTTTTATTAAACTTTTTCTTCAAATTGAGGCAACTTCCCATACAACTGTGAATCTAAATGTAAGTTTTCTAGCAAAAATTCAGACATTTTCATTTGAATTTAGATTTATCATTCCGAATACGTACGTTAAGTTAAAATTTGAGCTAAATAACTGAGTAACTGGACGCATTTTTTTGGTTTAAAGAAAAAGGTCTAATTTAAAACAAAATGCTCCACTTTCAGAGTTCACCAAAACAATTCCGAATTTCTAATTAAAAACCGAGCTTAAATCAAAATATCAAAAACGGATAAAAAAAGAATTTAATCTTTAAACAAACATTACGCCGCAAGAAATTTGTTGGTAATTAGTTTAATAGCACTGATTCACTTAAATAATCTAAACACTTTGTAATACCTTTTATTCCAAATATTACTTATGTGGCTAAGCCACTTTCACTGGACGAGTCACCAAGGGACTTGGCTTAAATAGGCAGAACAAGACATTGCAAAATTGACGTAAATGAATATCGTGTTTACCCTAAAAATTGTCTTGGAAATAAGGGTCTAAGGGTTAAGCACGTACACAATGACGGCATTTAACAATATGTCCATAATTACATATCTTATAAGGTTGAAGTCAATGGAAATGCAAAATGCAGTTGCATTTTTGCATTTTATTAAATAACGCAGTGATTACTAATTCGTTGGAAATGTTTATTGTTATAGTTGACTGTTTTACACTTTATTACACAGAAATAGCGTTGATTTTTGCATAAGGAAAAATGACTTAGATTCTGTATCCAAAAGAAATTATTCCATACAATCTGTGTGCTCAAAAAATAAATGGATCAAGGGAGCCTAGGCAAATCGTAAGTACGAGTATATTGATTTTAAGACCTACCAGATGTTTTTAGTCTCTGTTAAATTGATGTGAATACTATAAATATTACTCAAGAACTCAAGACTTTAGGAGAACCTAATTTTGGAAACTCGTAACTAGAGAATAAATAGGATTTCCCTTGATTCGGTTACTTTTCGAACACATGGTATATAAACTGCAAAGACTAACTATTTTACTTTGGTTTTAGGTTTTTAGTTAACTAACACCTATTGCAATAGCGCAACCTTACGTTGAGAGGTTAATTAAATGAGAAACCTACCAAAAAACAAACTTGAGGCTAACGATTTGTTACAACTATTTCAATTGACTTTTTATCATTTTTCCTTTTCCTGAAATATTGTTTTCTTTAATATGACTATATCACGAATACATGCAATTTAGTTATTTTTCGCATGGAATTCCACTAAGCAGGATTAATATTAAAACCAAAGAATACCTAATAATCAATTTATGCGTTTTGATTAAAAGAGATCTTTGTTGTTATTACTGTAAAACATTTAAAAATGTGCATAGCAATTATAACGGGTGCTCAAAAAAAACACACCTAAAGAAGAATCCAAATATCAAATGTGATTTTCCGAACTTCTACTTTAGTCATTATATTGTTGCTTATCACTGTTAATCTGTTAAAATCAGTAAATAAACAGTGAAGATTTTCGGTAGATTTCCCATAGTGGCTCTTTACAATTTAGTTTACCAAGACATTAATCTTATGGGTTCTTTGTAGATTTTTTTTTAGCATTTGCTATAGTATTAATGAACTACTTAAACGATTATACTGTGTATTTACAGCTAGATCTGAAAGCATTTAAACAAGCTATATGTAATGACTTATGTAAGTTAAAATTCTAATACTTTTTAACAAATTGTTGAGGTCACAATCTGTCTCTTTTAAAATATTTTCTGAAAGTTTGTTGTGGCGAGTTTGACATTTTATACTCTCTCTTTTTTTCTGGCTCTTTTTCTACTGAAGGTTTGGCGTTTTTAGATTCCAAAATTTTCGATTTTTCCAGTTGTTCTAATTTGGTTTCTTTACATCTCAACATATTTGTAGAATCTCAATACCTTACTTTTTAATTTTCCGATTGATGTTGTTACTTGTATTTCTTGCCATATTAAATCTGAAATAGGGCCTGTGGGCTAATCCAATGGACTCCTGAAAAAACGTTGAATTGCAAGAAATGATAAAAATATTAACGGCGAAATACGTATTTCCTCAACTGGTAGTCTATAGCCTATACCAGGGGTCGGCAAATTTTTGAGACGGAAGAGCCAATCTTGTTCCTTACCACAATTTAAAAATTATTCGAGAGCCATAAATATATTTTTACAAATACGAAAAATTTAAAGTAATATTATAACAAGCAATAGTATTAATTATATCTTTATTAAAGTAAGGAAAATTCATACGAAATATTACTCCCATTGGTTTTAATCAGTGTGAGCAATGAGCTTGCATTTCTAGAAAAAGTTTCTGTATGTTCGGTTTGTAACTAGTCGTTTTTAATGTAAGGCACGATTCCAAGTTGGCATCAGTAATTTGGCTCATCAATTTACATTTAATAAAATTCATTTTAGATAACGATTACTCACATAAATATGTAGACCCGAAGATACTGAGAACACCTAATGCAAATGTTTTCAACTCATAATATGAGTCCGGAAGACTATTTCAAGTATTGAAAATCATCTGCCTTCTGTAGGGATTTTATGACAGACTACTTGTTCTGTAAAATCAGACAGCATTTCTCCTTTTTCCAATTCTTCTATTTCAGTACTAAGACGCCCAAATTTGGAGCTCCATAAGTCTTTGCTTGGCAAGTCCAGCAATTGTGTTTCAAAATTAGCCGTGTCAATATCAAACGTAGGAAAATTTAATTCCTTCACATTGGCCTTGAGAGGATTTGTAATAAAAGCTAGAGTCGCTTTATAATTTTTGAATTCCTGAAACCTTTGAAGAAAAGAAGATTCTCTCTAAATCTTCAGCGAACAGAATCAATTTCTTTTCAAACGAGATAACTTCTTCTAGCATTGAGAAAGCAGTATTTCCCTTGCCTTGTAATTTACGATTGAGCTGATTCAGTTGTGGTGTAACGTCTACCATGAAGTACAATTTTTGCAACCACTGATCTTCTGTTAATTCTGGATATTGAATACCCTTGTAGTCGGGAAATAGTTTGATTTCATTTATACAAGATGAAGAACGCTTTAACATGTCGCCTCTGGAAAGCCATCGAATCGTGTTGTACTGGAGAAGATCTGAATACTCACTCCCTATTTCACTTAGCAACTCTTGAAATTCTCAATGGTTAAGTCGCCTTGCTATAATGGTGTTGGTAATCTTAATTACCAATTCCGTGATTTTACAAATTTCTTCTGGAAATGTTTGTGCACAAAGTGCTTCCTGGTGGAGTATACAATGGAAAGTAACCACTTCATGATTAATTTTTTCTTTTAAAATTGAAACAAAACCCTTTTTCGCCCCCTTCATACTTTTTGCACCATGCATTCAAGGACGGCATTTGGTATGTCCTCTCCATGTGGAGCTAGCCTTTCAGTTTTACTTCAAAGCCACATGTACGTACCGAAAGTGCTGCATGTGGCTCGCGAGCTGTAGTTTACCGACCCCTGCCCTATACCAACGGGAAATTGGACAAAGTTAGCTTTCTCTGATAAATTTGCAAAAAAAACATATTTTTCGCAGTTAAGTTTCTTTATTGTAGTAATTTGGCAAATAGGATATCTTTAGAGGCTAAAACTCTTTGTTCAAGTAGTTACTGAACATAAAAACCTCGTTGCTTCATCCAGATTGCTTGGTCTCGGCTGCCGCCTCGACCGCAACCTTCTGAGCTCAGCACAAAAAGTGCGCTTTCTACTCCTAGTGACGTAATATACTATTTTCTATTTTGCGTTTAGAATAACTCCATTCTAGCACCCAAATGACGTCATTTGAGTGTTAGAATAAGTCGTTGGTGTGCTAGAATAGACTAGTAAAATTTACTGTATTGATGTTGGCACCGTTGAACTGTCAATAAATTTTCTAACGTTTTTTGTGCAATTTGCCTAATTTTCGGCGGCGTTAGTGATAAACTTTCTTCTGCATTCATTTTCAAACATTAAACGCGAAAATAAAAAAACTGACGTTTCAAATTAATTTTTTTTACAGCCGCCTAAAATTACGCCAGATAAACGTCACCAACCACCGCATAATTCCCTAGATTTAAAATTTTTATTTTTTAATTTATAAAATGGTATAAATAGAAAAAGTAGTATAAAACACTCGTTGCAGAAGGTCCTTCAAGCACTCATTTGTTTCTCAACTCGCCGCTATGCGGCTCGTTTCGGAATTTCAAATTCGTGCTTGAATAGATGCCTTCTGCAACTTGTATTTTAATATACTAATTTTTGTACCCGTCTTAGTCTTTCGTGTAATGGCTATTATTGATCTTAAATATTTATATTCTGGCATGCTTTTACTATTTCATTCTTTATTTTCGATTCGCTTATCGGTTCTTCAATGTGTGTAGATACTTCGTTTTTTTTTTAATAATGTGATCAATAAATACTAGACATTGCTTGATGGCGTCAATGTTAGCATACTTGCCTTATAAACCAGAGATCTCGGATTCGATGCCCAGTCCAGGCGGGTGAGATTTTTAATGTAACAATATCCGAAGCTATGCCGTCCTTCGGATACGAGTTAAAGTCGTAGCCAGTACGATGTTTCAGGGTGAATATCTCTTGGGTTCGGCAAAATTCTAGTCGGGTAATGCCAATGACCATAGTAGTCGATGCACGTTGAAATCCTTGGCATCCGCAAGCCTAGATTTCGCTCAATATTTTTTTTCTTCCTTATCCTTAAGCCCTTTCAGGGCGTCGGATTCTTTATATCACATTAAACAGCCTACTGTGTCCTATTTTGTGTCTCAATTGCCCATATCGCCCATTATGGGAGAGTGTACCGCGTTAACGGAGCAATCGGACTACCCATTCCAGCACTGGCCGGACACAACGATTGTGCGGGAATGGGGTACCTAGCTACCGCAACTCGGAACCCTTCGACCAATAAATAATCAAATAAAACAATAAATACTAATTCAGTTGGCACAAATCTGCCGATCTTTTTGTGGATCGATTAGCATAACTTGTTAACCAAATGTGTTACTTTAGTTGTCACACCGTTAATTAGCAAGTTATGTGACAAATGATGAAGATTCAGGTAGTTAAAGTAATGTTTTTATTACTAAGAATACAGAAAAAGTCTTAAATCTAAATATATGTGCATTGCTATTACTTTGTATGCGTAAATTAAATTTAACCTTTCAAAGGTTGCCGTCAACAACAGGAAGCGCAAGTTACACTACTATCAATTTCAAATATAATTGCCAATTGAAACAGTATTTTTTGGTTACGCTGTATAATTTATATTTAACATACATGTTTCGTATTTCCTTCAGTTTCTCCCTCTTATGTGTAAATAATATTTGGCCATTCGTAAACATGAGAACATGTAGTATTAAATCTCGTATTGTAATTCTCTTCGCATTTTCTCTACTTCTTTCTTACGATTGCTTTACATTATTTGCTCCCATCTGAAAATTGGCAAAAAGGGAAGGCTTCCAAATACATATATTTAAATACTTTATGCTGGGCGATTCACGTAAGACGCGTCTGTTAAAATCTTCAAATGCAACCCAATATACATTTTTTCAAAGCTGCTAGAAATATCCGTAAATTAAAAAAACAAACTTTTATGTTTGTTAATTTTCTAGTTATAGGTTATGAAAGCTTTCAGTTAGTAATATAATATATGTATAATCTTGACATATGATTATGTACTTTCATTCTTAAGTAAGACAGCTCTGATTATACAAATTTGATCAACAATTAACGTAATAGTAGATCAGCGTTATTTATGAATTTGTAAGTTGGGTTGCCTATTCAGTGTTAAGAGGCGCGTCTTATGTGAATCACCCAATTTTGACAGTAAAATATGCAATCCAAATTAGATTCTTAATATAAAACTTATTTAGTCGTCCTCTTCTACCTGATACAATATACAATGTAGAGGTGTGAAATCTTCTCCACTGTTTTCTGTCGTTTGCTAGTTTCCATACATCCTATCAGCTGACTCGTTTCTCGTTCGCGTTTCTTATACGAGCATTATCCTCCCATTTCAGGTGTGGTCTCCTTCGTTGTTTAGGTCCTTCAGGTCTTGTTTGCCAGGCCAATTTTGGTAGTCGCGCGTGAGCCACCTGAAAGACAGCCCAGCCCATCTGAGCTGCCCTTCTTCGAAAATGATGTAGAGAGGTTTAACAGTTAGAGTTTTCCTGATATCTTTGTTCCTTATCCTATCCAGTCTAGATTTATTTGAGACTTTTGTTAGATATCTCACTTCCATGGCCTGTAGTTGAGACTTAAGTTTTGTTGTAACACAGTATGTTTCTGAGGTACCGGGCGATCCAGAAAAAAAAGGAATTAGAGCAGACCCTGATTAAGCTGTTAAGGTTGGTAACATTGCTTCTCATTTTTTTAAATTTCGTATCAATGGTAATCTGATTTGTTACCTGAAAAAAAATTAACATTTTATAACCTAAAATAAAAGCATTAGTGGACGTAATTACATTTATGGTTATTAAATAAAGTAAAATTATTTATTTATTTATTTAGACTGCCTACAGACAGGCAATTACTTACTATTGTTTAAAACATGGACAATAATATTGTTGCATGATTTTGATAGTTAACGTAACCTCTTCAATGGTCAATAGTGTCTCTGTTTACGCTCACAGTAGGCGAATCACGGGATACCAACTTTGATAACCAGGTCACGGCCTGCTCTAATTCCCTTTTTTCTGGATCACTCGGTATATGTTGGAGTTGGAATGAATGTATTTTTGTAAACTGCCAATTTAGTTCTTGTGCTTATTTTTGGTTTAGATATAAGAAGTCTGTTGATAACTCTGAAAAGCTTCTCCAATGTAGCTAATCAGCTGTTAACTTCGTCTTCCATTCGTCCATCCTGTATAATCGTTGGCCCAAGGTACTTAAGTTTTTCCGCCTGTTTAAGTTTCCAGTTATCGATCGCATGTGATTTAGGTTCTTTAGTAATCATCATTGTTTCGGCTTTTTCGTTATTGATGACCAGATCCCTGTTTCCGATTTTCTGCTTTCAGATGTTTCGCTTTCAGAACGGTAACATCAGCATACAATAGTGTCGTGATTTTTATTGTCTCTAATCTGTAGTTTCTTCTCTTGAGCAGCTTTGTTTTTGGTTTGCAGGATTTGATTATACTTATCATCCTTTATTATGACAAAGACAAATAATGGTATTCTCTAAATTTCTAAATGTTTGTGAATGTGGATTTATATTAGAGGTGTTAATTGGGCTTTTCGCACACTCTGTTACATTGATGGAATGCGACGTTTCGGGGACTGGATCTGCTCTCGTCTTTAGGCATGGTTCGCCCTGAGAACGGCGGCGGTTTGGTCTTGGAAAAGACATATATTTTTATTTGTATATTTTCTCCGGATGTAGACTTCTTGCTTGATTCGAACCTTGGTCAGTAATCGCTTTTTGGATTGCTAAGTCCGTTAACCACTGATCTACGGAGTTGTCCGAATATTATTGTTGTTAATTTATATTTAAGTTACACTTTTTTCGTAGCGCATGCGTAGTAGTTTCATTGTGCAGATTGCGCAGTAGTCATTTGCGTAGGCTGCGCTGTTTGATCTCCATGCTTGCTTGGCTAATCGGTTGTTCCGTCAGAGTAATGTACGTAGCTTTCTTGAGCTTCCTACGGGTTCGGCTTCTTTTGTGACTACCCGTGCATCTTCCTATTGGATCCTATGCTCGTTACCCAAAACGTCTTCCGCAATTCTGGATTTTTCAGTTTCCCCTTTCCGTATGTTGGTCTTGTGTTCTTGGAGTCTAACCCTTAGAGGTCTGCCTGTTTCTCCTATGCACTCTCTTCCACACTCGCATGGCACCCTATAGACACAGTTATTAGTCTTTTGGTCTTCGTTATCAAGTTTGGTCTTGATGATCAATTCTCTAACCGTTCGTGAGGACTTCAATGCAGTGCGTATATTGAATATGTTTCCGATCCTATTTAACTGGTCGGAAACCCCGCGTACTTATGGAATGACAGTTGTGAGTTTTTGAGTTTCTGCTGTCTCTTCTGCTGGGTGGTCCTCTCTATTGGGTGAACAGATTAGTGGTAGATTTTGGGTAGGCATTTTTGCTAAGCATTTGTGCTATTCTCTCCCGTTCCTTCTTTAGATCTTCTTCTCTCGAGCAGATTATTTTCGCTCGATTGTATAGGCATCTTGCGAAACCTATCTTTACACTTCGATGGTGGTTGGAGTGAAGTGGAGATATCTACCTGTGTGGGTAGCCTTCCTATACACGTTGGTCTGGAATCCGTCCCCGTCTCTTTCGACTAGGACGTCCAGGAACGGTAGTTGTTTATTCGATTCCACCTCCATTGTGAACTTTATCGAAGGTATGTGGTTGTTTAGAGAGTGGAGGAAGGTGTCAAGTTTCTCAGTTCCGTGTCGTCGACATACCTTAGCCACAACTTTGGTTTCTCCTGCGCGAATTCCTCCATGAATATGTTACTCATTATTGACGAAAGTGTCGAACCCATTGTGATGTCAAATTCTTGCTGGTAGAATATATTTCCCAGTTGGAAGTATGTGGTCTTTATGCATATAGTGAGCAACTCTATCATCGTGTCTACTCTTAGCGTGGTGCGTTCTTCTAGAGCGTGGTTGTGTTCCTGTCTTCTTCGCACTATATTCAAAGCTTCATCCGTTGGTACGTTTGTGAACAGATTGACAATATCGAAGCTTACCAGTATGTCTTCGTGGTTCAGTTTGACATTAGTGATTATTCTCACAAAGTGTTCTGGTACTCTACTGCTGATGTTCTTCCAGCCAAAGGTATTATTATATTCAGTAGGAATCTAGCTAATTCGCGGCATGGAGAATTCCTCGAGCTCACAATTGGTCTCAGAGTATACCTCTGGGTTCAACCTTTGGATACTTAAGCGATTTTGGTTACTTTTCATATCTTGATTATTATTTCTTTTGAACTTTTATTCTTCTTTATTCTTCATTGCTTGCTATGCCAGGAATTTGAACACCTTACCGTGTATGGCTTTGGAAATTCATAAAAAACCTGTGTTTTTATAAATGTTTCTGTTTTTCTTATGCAGCAAATATTGCCTGGAAATAACTTGTTTCTTGTAAAACTACACAATTTGGATACCTTCTTAGCAAACTTTTGGGGAATTTCAGTAAAGAATCAGTGGGCGTGTTGTTGAAATAAATGGAGCAAATTGCCTGAGTACTTGAATTTTGAAGGTAAAAATTCCGGAAAAATTCATTCAATTTATTTTAAGTTGTTCTACCAATTTTTGAGGTAAATAGCTGAAATGATCCTTGAAAAATGCAGCGGCAAGACATGTCTCTTCCATTTTCGGTTCTGAATTTCTTAAAGTTTATTTTGTTGGGAGGTTTTATGATGCAAAATTTCAACAAAATCGACCGATTCGTTTTTGGAGCGCTACAATTTCTTTTTGAATTTCAATAATAACGAAAATTTGAATTTAATAAAAATTGTCGAATCATTGAAAATGTTAGGGTGGAATCTCTTTTGAATTTTTAAATTATTTGATTAAATTATTACTTTTTATTTATTTTTATATGGGCCTATAAACCAAGATTCTGAAATGATTTTATTTCAATAAAAAACGGACCCTTTTTATATGAAAACGAAAATAATTGAATCAATATTTATAAAAAAATTAATTTGATGTAAATGTAAAAAGATGAGCGGTAAAACTTTCTAACCTTTCGTTTCGGAATATTAATTAAACTTTGTGTTGTTTCAGTCCTGAATTTTGTTGCACAATAAAACGAACTAATAATTTTACCCAATGAACTCAAAACCGATTTAGTTGCTAATTTATTTATTTATGTTGTACTAAAGGTGGTTTACGTAAGTTTGTAAGTCCATAACAGAACAATGATAATCAGTTTCCAATAGAAAAAGTGAAAACTTTAACGAATTTTAATTGAAAATGAAACTGACTATTCACAGGAACCAACGTAAAAAGCCAATATGAATGTTATTTATTGACTTTCTTTTGCATTTTGAAGTTTGATCTTTAAAACCCTCAACTTTTAGAAAAATTGTGGTTTTGTGAACTTTATAAACTTAAATAACTAAAAAGAGTGCTTTTTTAGTACATACTTTATTTAAACGTTATTATGTAATTTGTTCCTGTAGGAAAAGTTTCCAGTAAAATCCCAGAAACTATTGAAAAGCAAAAAAAAAAAAAAAATTCTAATATTGTGTGCTAATTCCGAGACCTTGGGTTATTAATGTGAAGCACAATCCAAAAGTTTTATTAATGTCTTTGTATTCACATTAATGACGGTGAAATTGTTATTCAACGTATATTTAATCGTAATTTTCATTTAATTTGAATAATTTTTTAATAGTAATTGGCACTTGATTGGAGACTCGGTGACGCAGTAGTATGAGAGTTTGCCTCGTGGTCGATTCTGGTTCAAACCCTGATGACGATGAGAAAATTTTCCATAACCCATAAAAGTTTCTCGTTCCGTTTAACCTTAGCAGTTAGTGTCTTGAGTAAAATTTATACATATACATAGAAACCATTTCCTGAATTTGTAAGCTCGATAAATATTTTACAAAAATTTATAGGAAAATAATCCATCGATGATTTATGTTTAAATAGTAAAGCTTTGACGTCTAATTGCAGTGGTTGAATACGGATGCCTGACCAGGCAAAAATATCTTGCAATCATGGGTCGTATGTTTTTGAATTGGGTTATTCTGGTTATAATTTTTGTAAATAAATATTAATTGATTTGATATTTATTAACACTTGTAGTTTTGTTTCTGTAATGTGAGTAGTGATTTTCTAAATTAAGAAAGAATTTACGTATTCTTATTTTAAATTTTACTTCCAGAAACTGTGTTATGTAAGATTTACAAGTTTAGAGAAGTAAAATAAGAAATAGGACATACAATCGTAGATAATTCTTTACTTGCTAGGGGGGAATTCACAATAGCATTCTGAAACTATTAAAAGATTTTGTTGTTAGGTCATAATCTCAAGAGTTTGCATTGCTCGTGAACGTTAATAATAAAAATAATTTTACTGACAACGACAGAAAAGTTTATTTCCAGTTCATATACTTTTTGGAATAGCTAATTTAGCATTAATTTCTATTGTGAAATATATCAGAAATAAAACGAAACATCAGTGTTCATAATGCTTTAATATTAAGTAAATCAATTTCCAACAAAGATTTAAATAAATCGCAATACCATTTTAAGTTTAGCGTACAATTATACCAACTAAGAACTGTCATGTTTGTTTATTGCACAAGAATCACCTTTTTATTAGATTAACTACATCTAATGTTTTACCTTAAATAATGCAAATTTTAATATTACTACTCTAATATAACATAAAAATCAGTACCAAATCATTAACAAAAATAAATTAGCATTAACAAGCTTTAACACCTGCCTTTCTTGTTTCTAATCTAACTTGGAAACCTTCGGAACGTTTTAAAATGATATCTCCTTGTAACTGGAAGTCTTTTTCTTTCAAATCGGAGTTTATTCGGAAATTCCTCATAATGGTAGAAAGAAGAATTTTGAGCTTCAACATGGCGTACTTTCGACCTGTAAGAATATTAGTTTGTATTGTTGGTAATTAATTGGTTAATATTCACCCATTACGTACCTACGCAACTACGTGGGCCTGCACTGAAGGGAATAAAAGCGTAATAATGCCTGTTAGCCGTACGTTCTGGAAGGAAATTGTCGGGGTCGAATGTATCAGGATTTGGATAGATATCTTCACGACGGTGCACTTTGAACGTCCCAATAACAACGGTAGTACCGGCAGGAATCGTGTAATCTCCGTTTGCTATCACATTTTAAGTTATCAGACTTGTTATAAATAGAACAAAATATTAAAAGGTCTTACCTAATGCTACATCTTCCTTAAGGTGACGAGCGATTACAGGCACAGGTGGATACAGTCTTAGAGTTTCCAATAAACACCGTTCGAGGTATTTCATCTCTAACGTATCAGCAAACGTAGCTGGTCGGTTAGAATCTCCGAAAATATCATCCATTTCTTGAATTACTCGCTCTTGGATATCAGGATGTGCAGCCATTATCGACAGGAAGAAACTGCTGGCAGCAGCTGTTGTATCGTGACCTTCAAACATAATGGTATCCACTTGTTCCTTAATTTCCTCATCAGTGATTACAACACCATTCTGAGAAGATTCTATCATTAAATCTAAGAAAGCAAATCTCTTTTTCTCTCCGATATCGTTATCATCATCAAGATCGTCCCTCAGTCCAGTAGACTGTCCAAATGATACACCTTCTACAGTCAGTTGGTTTTTGGTGTCGACTTTCGTAGACTCGTGATTGTTATTCAGGATATCTTTAGGTACTTCAGCCAATGACCCTCTGATGCCTTTGTTAAAAGCTTCCACTTTGTTTTTGACAACTTTACGTGTTAGCCCATGGATGATACCAAGCAGCTGTTCTTGTATTTTTCCATATTTGGTCAAACTGAAGAGCCAGTCTGGTCTCAACCACAGTTTAGTATGACGTAAGTGGAGAATATCACACATCTTCATTACAGCCATAGCGTATTCGTATCCACTTTTGTCTTGTGTTTTCTTGCTGACACCCATTGCGGTTTCTATAGATTAAAAAGATTAGAAAGAGTTGCTTATGTAAATGCGGACTATATCACCATATTTACCATATATACCGAATAAACTGTTTTTGCTAGACGAAGAGTGTTTACAATTTCAGAAAGAACAAACGAAAAATGTTTTTAATTTCAGAAAGAAAAAGTTCTGTTTATTTGCTGAAATTGTCTAGCGGGGTTGGGGGTTAAACGAAATCTTCATTTTATTTTTTTAAAGCAGTTGCAAAATTTAGAAATTCTTAACTGTAGTAATAAACGGTTTTCTTTTATTTTTGGCATTGACAGAAAAGTTTCTTAGCAAGCATCAAACTCACCCAATAATATTTCAACGGTTGCTTCGGACATGTAATCATGGCAATCAAAAGTCTTTCCACTTTCTTTACGTAATTTCTCAACAGTGGCCCTGCTATTGGCATTGAACAGATCAATAAATCCCTTCAGAACATTCAAGTGGAATGTTGGGGCAATTAGTTTGCGATGTGCTTTCCATTTGGGGCCTGTTGATGTACCAAATGGTTTAAAATGGGGTCATCAGCTAATGTAACCCTATCTTACCTGTACTAATTAGTAACCCATCTCCCAACCAAGGTTGAAAGAACCTATATTCGGCGGCTTTATCAATATACACACTGCTGCTTAGAATTATTTCCACATCACGTGGATCTATCAAGAATACTAAAAGTTTCGGCCCGATCCATGCTTTAGCTAATCTACAGTAGTCGTATGAGAAATTGTATACGGTTTTGAAGATTTCTGAAACAACATTTGTGATTATTATCCAACGAAATAAGTGACATTAATTTTCAGATTATTTTCACATTATTAGCGATGCAACTATAATGTTCTTACCATGTGGCGAGGAACCAAGAAATTGCAAAGCATTTCCTAAAATGGGTACACCTGGGGGTCCTGGTAACTTTTCGGCAAGTTGTAACATATGCCTTCTGGATACTTTCCAGTATATGTACCACAGCACAATAGCAGGAATTAAAAGGAAATAGAAGATATTTGTTGCTGATGTACTGGGACTTGGTACCTCAGGCGTTAGCGTGCTTGTCGACATTTTGAATCTATAATAATTACAGATGTTACTATACTGAATTTTCATTGTGTTTTTTTATTATAGAGATTAAAGTTGTAGGGCCGAGTTTTCATCTCCTGATGAATGTAACCTTTGATTAAAGGGTTCCAAGGAGAATATTTAGAAGTTCCATTTAACAGGAGATGGAAAAAACGACCCTTCTCTGAGCAAATATTTTTAATACATTTGGAGTAATTATGAAAATTCTATACATAGAAACATATTATTTCCGCAGGGATTTGAGCCACCGACCTTCGGTTCAATTCGTTATGGAGGTAATATTTTCCTAGATACAAAATTTCCTAATTGGTTGAAATATTTATATTAAAAAGATATTTTTTTAAATGTTTTAAACAAGGTGAGATTCCACGAATATTTATAATGCAGAAATAAATTATTTAATCTGTGTCTATTTTCGAATTATTCCTATAAATTTATGAAATTGTAATAAAATTGAATGTTCAAATTTATAATATTCAAAAATCAAATAAAGGAAACAAAGTATTTAAAGCCTCAAGGGTTTTAATTTTGTGTTTCTTCAGTAAGGTCTAACCTTTTAAACTATTAAACTTGTTATTCATTTGCAAGTATGTAGATGGCGAAAGAAAACTATTATTTATTAAATTCTTTTGCCTGTGAGAAATTTAAAACTCGATATCAATAATTTTGAAGACGTATACTTGTATGTCTCTTATTTTACTATCTGTAAACGTGTATGAACTGCAATATTAGGGGCATAGGCTGCCCTTTCCTTTTTTACACCTTAAGAAAACAATAGTTTTGTATTTGGGAAGGTTCCGTCCTTTTATTTTATTTACTAGTATTGTTATGTTTACTATTCAACAGCGTCGTTGTTAAAAAAAATTTAAAAAATAAATGAATGTCTTAGGTAGTAATTTTAGATGAATTAAACTGCTTAAGTGTTGTATAAAATTGTTTATAAATTGGAAAGAAGAAATTCACCATTTTGTTTATGTAAAGACTTTCTTTTATTGTTAATTTCAGTATTCCTACTTAGCCAATACCTTTAACCGATTAAAAATCCTGTCTTTCTAAACGATTTGGATCTTAAGCACTTATAATAAAATAAAAGTTTAATAATTGAAATACACTAAAAAAAATAATAATCCAGCTCTTACAATGAAATTAAAAAACAAAATGAAAAATAAAAAATAGAAAACAAAAATAAAATCGCCAACTTACCTCTATCAGGCACGATAATAAAAAAAATATAATTAATCCAAGTACCACACTAATATTAAGGTTCACTTCACTTCTAAAGGACCGAGTAAACTGGACCAAAATCCGGTGTGTTTCGTTTAAATAGGGAGACCTTGTAAGCAAGTGATGCAAAATTGACTGACGTAAGGAAGTACTTTTTTCCGTGCTGAAAAGTTCTTTAAGAACTAGTTTGCAATTCGAATTCTTATTTCATATTTGTCATTTGTTTAATTACATTACCTTTAGATTTATAGGAAAAATTATTGGTTTTTATTGTAAATATTGTTATTACTTTGTTATTGATTCGTCCAAAGTTCTTTCTTTATTGTACTAAATTGCTTTAAGGTGAGACATTTAAGGAAAAAATTAAATAATAAGTCTGAGATCTATGATTACAGAAAGTGAATTGTTGTAATACATAGAATGGTTGGTAAATTTACGTTAAAACACAATAACGATTTCAGGTAAAATTTTTGGATTGGAGAAACATGTTATTTGTGCAAATTGTTTAGATTTAGATTTTGTTGATTTATATCCCATTTTTATATCCTAGATTACGATATATCAACGGACAGAAGAACTTACCAAGTTAGAATACCGAAAACTCCACGAAAATATTAATTTTAACTAATCTACCTATTTACTTTTAATACTTAAGCTTAAAGTTTTTCACTGTGTTTGCACATGTTATTTAAATACAACTAAGGAGTTTTTAAGTAAATTTTCCTGTTATGTATTTGCCTGAGGTATGTTTCTTTATTGCTATGTAAATAAAGTAATTTGTTTTGATGTACAGTTATATAAAATGTGCTGCGTTGTATTTGATTTCTAAATATTTTCGCTGATTGCGTATTGTTCCTAATTAAATTTCGCTCAGAATAAAATTAAAATTTTACCCAGAATGCGTACGATATTAAACATAATCATGTTGATGGCCCTGACAGAATCTTGCTGTTTATGGAATTACGCATTGTGCATGTACTAGATTCTCCTGAAACCAGTTTTAAATGCACTGGATGCAACATATTTATTATTATACATTTGCGCAATTGTCACTCGTGATTTGCTCCACAAATTGCATTGAGGTCATGGTTTTTATTTCCTACGTGAATTTTTAAGAATCCTGATGTACCTTAAATTAGTTATTAATTTTGATTAAATAATTAACTGACAGTTATTTGTCTAACATGGAACTTTCTTTCTTTCTTTATCTATCCCTTTTGCCCGTAGGGCGACGTGTAACAAGGAACGTGATAGGTTTAGTTACGCCGCCAATGCAGTTTTAGATGCACTTCTTAGGATTATTAAAAACTGTTATTTAACTTTTGTTGTCAATCCTCTACAAATAACTTATTACGAAATTCACTTTTATACCTGACTGGTTAAATATAGAACTGCTAATATTTTCGGATGGATCTTCAACTAATTAATTTTGTTTATTTTCTCAGATTTTAACTTGAACAGGATTCTTATTTTTTGTGAAAGCACTATTTATTACTATATTAGTTAATATTGCTTATTCTCCAGAAGATATGCTGGCCTATATTCAGAGTTTCATTTGCAAAAATGGCTCTCCTTTCTTTATTTTTTAACTTCTTCAGTTAAAGAACGAATCAGCGCAATCCAAATAAATTTTAATTGGTTGTTACAGTTCTACAAATACTTCTAAATAATGTTTTGATTATCTTGCAAAACTTGAAAATTTACCATTTGTACTGCATTGAAAGTAAAAGTTTTTATGGGCACATTACAGTCGTCTCGTCAAAGAAATTTCTTACGAAACATTCGAACTTTCTAAATTTTTATGACTGGTTCCTTTGCCATTAATAATTACCGGATTTTTCTGTCGTCTTCAGTTATTATAGATTAGTTACTCTGTCGTTTAATGTTATTGGTTTAGGAATTTAGAAATGTCGGACGATTTTCCGTTATAGCAAGTGGCATTTTATGACGGTAGCTAATGGATTAAACAAAGTACCTACCTCCTGAAGTCATAGCAACTATCGTACTTTAATTCCTTCTAACCAACCAGCAATTATTCAACACCCAACTTATTTTTATTTTCAGTTAAATTAACAATTCTGAATTCAATCCAGGAGAAGTTTTGGTTATTTTTTACTGTGGACCTACCTGGTTTAGGATAAAATTTAAATAATTTACAATTACAGTTACGTTTTATATTAATATCCTAAATGTTTGGTTTTCGAATCAATTTGCTTAACCACATTTTGGAATTTCATGAAATTTTAGTTTTACTAAATTTATGACTAAAACCAAATTCAAAAAGAGAAGGTAAAAAGTCTGTTTTCTATAGTTTTTAATGCCAATACCTATTAATGTATTAATTAAGTATTCGATGTTCTTTTTAATTATAATTTCTAAATAAGAAACAGTAAAATATTAATACAATTGTATTAAAAATAATACCATAACTTTAGAAATATTCCTAGGAAAAATAATTTTTCGTTGTTAATTGTTTTGTAATAAAATTTGTTTGCAATTACACTTAAGTTTCAAAATAACATTGTAATTGTTTTGAATCAATTTGTTATAAGCTAATAATTTTCGATATTAATTTTCTTTATTTTAGCAAACTTTCTGGCCTTCTTGGTCATTTTTAAGAAATTATTTAAGAACAACAAATGTAAATAGATAGGGAAGGGGAAGAAATCGTTTATTCTCTTAATTTTTTCGCAATATTTTAATGTATGAATGCAGTATTGACGTTCTTTCAATTATAATTAAGCAAAAACTGCCAAATATTTCTACAGCCCAATTAATGACAACCTTTATGATAATTTTAGCAAGACAAAGCAATTGTTTTTCGTTTACCTTTTTATAATACGACGTTTGTGTCACGTAAAATTTATCTTCACCAATAGGAACACAACTTGAAACTTAAATTTGGAATTCATCAAAGCGTTTGTTTATATTTACATGAGTTTGAATATTCATACAGATTTGAATAGAACATGAAAATTAATGAGTTGATCATGAAAATATAATAATAACTCGTATAAAGTTCGACAAAACAGGTTTGTTTTGAATAATTCTTTTACTTATCTTGAGTCATCAAGAAATTTAATTGCTAGTAAATGAGAAAGCTCTTTTCTAATTAATTCTAATTTCCAATAATTATTAATATAGATTTGAAATTTTAACATCGCACATAACTTTCAAAAAGCGTCGATAAATTTTATTTCGATCCTCAAAAACATTAAATCATTTTAATTCTACCTTTGTGGCCCTGTAATAAATTTATAAGATTATTTATAGGGTTATAGTCCTTTAATAAACCTACCTAGCATGTTACACTAATTAACAAAACTATCAAATATAAAACACCGTAAATATCTAAATTATGTGTAATTTGCATTTAAAATTAAATAAATTAAACTCTTTAGCAAGGTTGGGCTATCCTTTTTTGAGGTTCCAGTCGAATTTTGAATCCTTCTGCACGTTTGAGAATAATATCGCCTTGTAACTTGAAATCGCTTTCTTTTAAGTCAGACTTTATTCGGAAATTTCTCATAATCGTCGAAAGAAGAATTTTGAGTTTCAACATGGCATATTTACGACCTAAAATGTTAATAATTTATATTTGCTTTAAGCTAAAATCAAAAAAGTTTGTAAACTTGCCTACACAACTTCGTGGTCCAGCACTGAACGGAATAAAACCGTAATAATGTCGGTTAGCTGTGCGTTCTGGAAGGAAATTATCAGGGTCGAATTTGTCAGGGTTTGAATAAATATTTGGTTGTCTATGTGCTTTGTAGGTGGTAACGATTACTGTGCAACCAGCAGGAAGGGTATAGTCTCCATTTGCTACAAATAATTAGTTACGATTTGCTTCTCGCATGAAAATAAGAATTTTACCTAATTTAACATCTTGTTTTAGTTGGCGTGCTATCACAGGTACGGGTGGATATAATCTAAGGGTTTCCAAAAGACATCTTTCGAGGTATTTCATTTCGAGTGTATCAGCAAAGGTGGCTGGACGATTTGAATCTCCAAAAATTTCATCCATTTCTTGTATTACCTTTTCTTGGATTTCCGGATAAATTCCCATCATGGATAAGAAGAAGCTACTACCAGCAGCTGTTGTATCGTGACCTTCAAACATGATGGTGTCAACTTGCTCTTTGATTTCTTCATCAGTAATAAGAACGCCATTTTGGGAAGCCTCAATCATTAAATCTAAGAAAGCGAGCCTTTTCTTTTCACCAACATCATTATCATCAACATCCAGATCATCTTTAAGACCAACTGATTGCCCAAATGAAACTCCCTCCACTACGGTTTTTGCTTTCGTTTCATCTACTTTTGGATGAGTTTTACGTTGAAGCTCCTCAGGTAATGTAGCAGTTGAACCACGAATGCCTTTATTAAAAGCCTCCATTTTGCTTTTGACCACTTTCCGAGTTAAACTGTGGATAACGTTCAGTAATTGTTCCTGTATTTTTCCATATTTAGTTAAACTGAAGATCCAGTCTGGTCTTAACCATAGTTTAGTATGCCGTAAGTGTAAAATATCACACATTTTCATAACAGCCATGGCGTACTCGAATCCACTTTTATCTTGGGTATTCTTACTTACCCCCATTGCGGTTTCTGTAACCACATATTTTTTGTTTTTATTACAAAATTTTTATGAAATGTCCCGTTTTTCAGAAATTGGGCTAATTGTCTTAAAAGCGAGGTTATTATGACACTCTATATATGTTACGTTATTCAATAGCACTGAGCCAGCACTGACATAACATATACAGAATGTTGCATGCTTTATTATAATTGTTAGTTTGAACATTTATTGGCTAAACTTAGAGCCATTTGGGGTATATGAAAATATAAGTTTACGTCTTCATCAAACACGCTGTGTGTCTGAGAATGTTTTTTACATTTCTACAACAGTTTTACCAAAGTTCTGAGGTAAAATTAATAATACAAATGCAATCGAAAATGTTTAGTCATTGGGATACCCTGGATTTATTATAAAGGTTGTTGCAGACCTACAAAGATTACTGCTTTTATATTCTTCAAAGGTCCTATAAATTAACTAAAATAGATAACCCTTGTACGACAAGGATTTTAACACAGAGAGCAGTTTAAATTGTGTGACAGTTTACATTCTAACGCTGAAAGTAAGCTTTATACATGTTAACGAATTTATACGTAATTGTCCAAGCTTATTAAAAAATGATTTGTTTATTTATCAGACAAGATCCTAGCCTTGGCATGTGCTTAAGTAGGTATACCAACGCACGTCATTTATTTAGTTATTTAGTGCCACCCAAACAGAAGTTTGTAGAATCTAGAGAGCCTCCACTTTTGGTAGGTATTTTTATGAACCGAAACATCGCATTGATGAGGGATCTGATGTTTAGTATCTTGTCCGAAAGGGAGCATATTCTTAAATTGTTCCACGTTAAAAATCGGACAGTGTATACTGCAAACTAACCCCGAGACCTTTAGTATAGTTACAACGTTACAAGGTAAAGCATACTAGCCTTGACACTGTGGAAATTGACAAAACAATAGTGAATTTGGGTTAAAACGTTTATCATGTCCTTCTTAATTTCCTGATTGTCGTATTGATTAAAAATAATCTAAATTAAATTAGAATACAATGGGTTAAAAATTAAATTTTTATTGTTGTCCAATTCACTTTTAATTTAATGAAAATTTTTGCCAATATTTCAATTTTTTTAAAGCACGTCTTTTGATTGTAATATTTATCATGTACTATTTAATTAAATAGTTCATAATTAATCACAACAAAGCACAAGGACGACAAGGCAGAGAAGGTGTATGAGGAAATAGAAGAGGTAATGAGATACGTCAAAGGAGATGAGAATCCAATTTTATTGGGAGATTGGAACGCAATTGTTGGCGAAGGTATCGAAGAAAAAATAGCTGGCGAATGTGGATTAGGAAAGAGGAACGAAAGGGGAGATCGGTTTCATACAATTTTGTGCCAAACATTTGCTGACTATCGCAAATACTTTATTTAAACATCACCCACGTAGCAGGTATAGGTGGAAAATGCCGGGAGGTATTAGAAGATATCAGATCGATGACATTATTGTGAAACAACGATTCACAAATCAAGTAAAAAACAGTAGGGGCTATCCAGGCGCAGATGTGGATAGCGATCCAATATAAATTTCCTATTATTCTTATAACTTTCGGGTCCAACTTTAAATTTTGCAGAATAGATATAAGTTTTTCGTATTTTACTCTGTCGAACGCTTTTGAGTAGTCGATGACGCATACATATAGTTCTTTATTTACGTCTTGGCAGCGTTGTGCTAATATATTGAAGGCCAATAGGGCTTCCCTCGTGCCGAAACAATTGCGAAAGCCAAATTGAGTTTCATCTAATTCCATCTGAGACACCCTGTATAGCGTCCGACAGAGTAAAATACGAAAAACTTATATCTATTCTGCAAAATTTAAAGTTGGACCCGAAAGTTATAAGAATAATAGGAAATTTATATTGGCATCAGAAAGCAGTCGAAAAAGTGGAAAATACATTGTCTGAACAAATAAAGATTAAAAGAGGGGTGAGACAGGGGTGCATTCTCTCACCACTACTTTTTAATCTGTACTTGGAAGCGATTTTTCGAGAAGCCCTAGAGAATGCACCAGATGGTATAATTGTAAATGGAAAAAATCTTACGAATCTCCGGTACGCTGACGATACCGCAATTTTCGCGGATAATATTGAGAATTTGCAAATAATGCTGACAACCATTAACGAAGTTAGTGAGAGATATAGATTGAGTATAAATACGGAGAAGACTAAACTATTGGTAATTAGCAAAAACACACGTTTTGTTAGGCTGCAAATCAACAATAAGACAGTAAAACAAGTAAACTGTTATAAATATCACTCACATAAATAGCACTCTGGTAAATGATCAAACTGACCACCGTCAAGAAATAATATGTAGAATTGAACAGGCAAGAGCTGCTTTTGTAAAAATGAAGAACCTACTTACATCAAATGAGCTAAAATTGGACCTAAGAATAAGAATAGTTAAATGTTACATATTTCCAATTCTACTATATGGAATGGAAAGCTGGACATTAATACAAGAAACCATCAATCGTATAAATGCCTTCGAAATGTGGATTTATCGGAGGATACTGCGTATATCATGGATTCAAAGAATCTCTAATAATGAGGTGTTAACTAGAACAAAACCTTAGAAATCATGCTAGTAATCAAATCCCGCAAACTACAATATCTAGGGCACATTACCCGCAATGATAAATACAGACTGCTGCAACTAATAATGCAGGGGAAAATAGAAGGAAGAAGAAGTGTCGGAAGAAGGAGGACATCCTGGCTGCGAAACATGCGCGGATGGTACGGACTAAAAACTTCAACGGGAATCTTTCGAGCTGCCATTTCAAAAATAAAAATAGCCAATATGATCACCATATACGTATTAGAAATATACCGCTGATACTACCTTCTCTGCGTGCTCGACATCAGAGTGCAAACATATTTGTTTCTATCTCAACTTGTCCCCTTTTTCAACACAACGAGCATGCGCACATTTAAAAAGGGTGCAAACTGAGATAGAGCTATCTGAGCTATCATGGAGCTATCAATATTGCTGTCTCTCTTTGCTGAGCATGCCCACCGCTCATTGTCAGAATACAGCATTAGCCGTATATTTCTAATACGTATATGATGATCACCAATCTCCGGAGGGGGGAGGTGTAACAAGAAGAAGAAATACGAGCTAAAACTGTAAGTCTCAAGCTAATACGATGTTTGGCACGATGGAGATCCCTTCCAGGGGTAAAAGTTCCTGAGGTTCGGAAAACTTCTAGTCCGGTAGTGCCATAGCACTCCAAGTATGTTGAGATACTTGGCATCCAAATATCCACTAGCCTAGATCTTGATCAATAAATAAACTAACAACAACAAAGTTTTTAAATATTTTTGAATTGTTTGAAAACGGAAATAGACTTGTCTTCGAAATATTACGTGAGTTATTAGTTAATTGATATAATTTCATTTTAACAACTGGTGGACGAAAATCCCAATAAAGAAATATGAAGAACAAACTTTTGTCTAATTTCTTTATTAATATATACCCAGAATTGACCATGGATACGTAACAATTCATCAAGTCTGCTAATAAGGTTTTTTGTTTTAACAAGTAATTTTCGGAATAAAATCATTACGCCTCATATTTAAAATCAGTTAGTAACAGACATTTTTGTGTAAATTAACGACATGACCTTGCCCATGAACATCTTTTTAAAAATGTATGACCTCCTAATTTATCCCACAAAGAATTTAGAATATTGACTTAAACTTCAAACAAAATTAATACTTATGTGTAGTGCCGGTTTTAGCATGTTTGCGAATCTCTTTATTTCATTTAGCCCAATAATTTCATATCATTTTGGAAGATGAGTTTTCCAAATTATTCTACGCATGTAGTGGGTTATAGGATTTTTGCATGTTTTTTTGACTATGATCTAATAAAATGAATTTCAGTTCGCCCAGACATAAGATATTAGTTATGAGAAACTAATTTGTGTTTATAAAATTCGCAGTATTATACACTTTGTAATAATTTTTAAGTAATCCCAATTTATCTGGCTCAGAAAGTTTGGATTGTTAATAATCTAATTTTTAGTCATTTTCAGTTGTATAAGTTTTTGGGATATCGTTTTATTAATTATTTAAAATATTTTTAAAAATATATTTGTTTATTTTGGCCTCAATTTTACTAATGTTAAAGCTTCCAATCTATGTTGCGCTAGCAAATACACAGTGTCCCCTTTTTAAAAATCAACTCAAGGAGAATTGAATGATCGAAATGTGTTTTTGAATCTCCCAATTACCAGTTCTCCAGAAATTCAAAGTTTATCTTCAAAAACCATGGTTTAATGGAAATCTAGAGTTCCAGTTTTTAGTGGCTCAAAAGTATCGCCATTCTTACGATATCGTTTTATTAGTTATTTTTACTATTTTTGGAAAATATATTTGAGGACCTTTATACATTTTAAATAACATGGGGTAAAAGAGGGAAATTTGGGAAGTAATTAATCTTTACAGAAACTTATACGAGTTTGGCTTTTTAAACCAAATTGAACGACTTTTTTGATTTTCCAATTTCCCCTGATTCACAAATAACAGTTAGGGTGAGTTGCACAAAACTTTTGTTAAATTAACTAAAGATTAAAGTTGACAAGAGCGCCATTTTTTATTTAGTAACATAACATTGCTGTACGCATTCGATTTTGTTCGTTTTGGCAGTTGATTAATTTGATGAAGCTGTTTGTGCAATCCGCCCTTAGTATAATACTTTGATGCTTGTAAATTTAAACAAAACTTACCTAACAACATCTCCACAGTTGCTTCAGACATGTAATCATGACAATCGAAAGTTTTTCCTTCTTCCTTTCTCATTTTGTCAACAGCAGCTCTACTATTTGCATTAAACAGGTCAATAAACCCTTTTAATACATTTAAATGAAAAGTAGGCGCAATAAGTTTTCTATGCGCACGCCATTTTTGCCCTAAATTTATTAATTATTACAACAATTTAAAAATTAGAATTGGTCTTCATACCAGTACTAATAAGTAAACCGTCTCCTAACCATGGCTGAAAGAAACGATATTCGGTAGATTTATCGATGTATACTTGACTGCTTAAAATTATTTCAATATCCTTTGGATCAACTAAGAAGACTAGAAGTTTCGGGCCGATCCATACTTTAATTATTCGGTCATAATTTAAGAAATGCGCATACATGGCTGAGAAAATATCTGAAAATAATTAAATAATTAAAAATGTAAACCTTCTTTGCGGTTTAAAATTTATCAGTATTAATTTCTTATAAACGCACGTGTAAATTGATTTTAGGATAAATAAATACTTATTGCCCCGATAGTTAGGTGGGGTAAGAGTTTCGGTTAGCAATTGAAAAGACGTAAGTTCGAACTGCGAAACATTGATATACGAAATTGTTAATTTTACCTTAATAATCGGGGTTATAAACCAAAGAAAAATTAGCAAAGCTTTACTTTTAATCCTTAAAGAAAAATAGTTTGAAAATATTCTTTGTGGCAAAGAAATTCAAAATTAAGCGAGTTAATTAAAAATAATATATCAATTTACATTTGTTTACCTTTGTTTTTGAAGAAAATTTTTGATAAATGTTTGCGGTTGTGAATTCACAACAATAGATTTTGTGACAAACTAATTAAAAAATTAAGAAAATTAATCAAAAAAAGTTTAGATAATTTTGGCAAGTATATTGTACGACTTTGACCTTTATAGCAGAGGTAATTTTACAATTTAGACATTCAGTGTTCCTTTTTTTTTTGAAGGAAATTTTTGATAAATTTTTGCGGCTGTGACCAAAGTGATTGAGATACGAAACTGTTAATCTGACCTTAATAATCGCCGTTTTAAAACAAAGAAACATTGGCAAAGCTTTACTTTCAATCTTTAAAGAAGAAAAATTGGTTTTTTGGTAATATTCTTTGGCGCTTGAAAATACCTTTTGTGAGAAACTAAGTGAAAAATTAATGAAAAATAAAAGCTTGCAAAATGTTGGCAAGTAAATTGTAGGGATTTAACCTTCATAGCAGGTGTTATTTTACAATTTAGACATTCAATTTGCTTTTTTTGGTGTAGAAAATGTTTGATAAATTTTTGCGGTTCACAAAAAACCAAAATGTTTGAAAAATTAGCAAAAGTTTACTTGAAATCCTTAAAGAAGAAAAGTAAATTTTTGAAAATATTTTCTAATGTTTAAAAATATTCATTTGCCACAAAACTGAGAAAATTAATAAAAATAAAAGCTTCCTTAATTTTGCATTTGTACGGATTTGACCTTTATAGCAGGATAATTTTCAATTTGCAGTAGTTATTTTGCCTTTTTTTGAAGAAAACTTTTGATAAAACTTTAGTTAAGCTTAGATACATACGCAACTTTATGTGTTAAATAATTTAAAAAAAAGAGGCAACGACCTATTTATATCGATACGTGCTATCAACGGAAGGATTTATTTATTTACATGCATCACTGCATAATTTTCTCATACAATCAAGGGACAGGACAATGAACTTCATTCGCTTGTATTACAAGGTAATAAAATAAGCAACTTATTGGGCATTTTAAATTCCGCCACTTCCTCTTAATTATCAGTTTAAATGCGAATTATAAATATTTTTACCAGGTGAAGTGCCAAAAAAATCCAAAGCATTTCCAATAATGGGCCATCCTTTAGGTCCTGGTAATTTTTCAGCAAGCTGTACCATGTGTCTCCTGGATTTCCTCCAGTAAATATACCACATCAACAAAGCAGGAACAAGAAGAAAGTAGAACATGTTCGTAACATTAGCTGACACTACCGGTGTTGCAGCACTCAAAGACATTGCTTTCTCTGAAAGAAATGCACCCAAGAACAGATGAGTGGATACTGAGTTTCGCTTTTACGTGTTAGGAACTACTTCTCTTTTTTATTTTGCGACGTTATGATAAACTTTCTTTGGAACATGATTACTACTTCCTTTTACTTTCTTTAAATTTAACAGTTATTTAGGTTTCAACGAGGTTTATAATTGTTCTTTCGTGACCGTTTATTATTTTTATGTAATACTTTCCAAAATGATTAATTTTGTAATTGGTTAGGTAACGTTTGTTTGTTGTGAGGCTGTGCTTTGAAGAGAAATTAAAAAATCAAATATACCGAATACGTTTTTTAATTTGCATAATCCAATTTTTCAAGTTTAATGGTAAAAATCACTTTAAATTAATATAAATTCCTCGAACAGTTCTTTCAGTACATAATAAATTTAAATATGTAAATAAACAAGCAGTAAGCAAAGGTTCTCATTTCCAGTTATTCAGTAATTTGGAAAATTAACCAAACCGAAATTTAATTTTTAGTATAAAAACCAAGATAGAAAGCCAAAGATTCCTGCAGTGATTACATAAAAAAAATACCTATGCCTCCACCCTTAGTTCTTCACAGATACAAAACCACTAACTACATCCACAATTTTTCACTCTTCTCTTAAATGCAATACTAGTAATAAATCTGGAGCACTTGGTTTAAGTAGGTAAACTTTCCTAACCGTTAGTATAAATTGAACATTGAGGAAGTCTCAAATACTTTAAAAACTTTTTCTGATTAAACACAATGGCGAACTTCTAATTTGTTTAAATATTTACACACGAGGAATTTCACATGTACGCACTTTAATTGATTAAATAGTTTTATCATTTGTTTCTTCTGCCAGAAGCAACCGTGGGTTCCAAATAATTTTAGTACGTCTCTGCCGTTAGACTTCGAGGCTTTCTGCACCGAGGAAAGTTTTAACAAACTCAGCATCTTCCGTTGTCTCTTATAAGTCTTTGGTAATTATGGAAATAAAGTGAAAGTAAAATAATATTGAACTTTTGTTGTTGTTTTTAGTTCTACTGACTCTTCAGATTCTTAAGTTAATCAGAAACTGTAAAATTAATTTAAGTAATGATTAATAGTTCTTGGTTGAAAATGGAAATGTTAAATTTAAATTTTAAATGTATTTGTAGAGAAATCAAATATTAAAAGAATTAATCGAATATAGTAATAATTAAATACGGAGAAAGCATTTACGGACTCTTACTTTTCAAAAATATGAAGAATTTCAGTAAATTAAATAAGTTATCTGAAAAATGCCAGTTTGCTAGTTTGACAAAGTTGAGTCCAATAAATTACCTTCTTTTTATACTGAATTTGCCAGATTTGTTTATGAAGTATCGAATATCAGAAAATGTCTTAGAATTTTGATGCCAATATCAAACAGTACGGCAATAAGGGAAAGCTTATTTTAAATTTGCGAGAATTTAATATTTTAAATGACCCCATAAAGACGTATATAATATCCTAAGTGATATTCCTCTTCAGCCTAATTGGCAGAAGATTGGTGTGTAAAGTCAAAGGTATCAGTGGTTCAAATCTACGTGGAGATGATTTTTCTGGGCGTACAAACGTTCATAATTCATTACAATACATTAAAAGTGAAAGCTTTTATAAACAAAAGTTTTAATAAAAATTAAAAAATGAGTGCATTCAGTTTTCTTTACTTAAAAAGAATAACAACTGAGGACTTAAAGTAGTGAAGCAAGCCAAAGGTATATAAATCAGGGGCGGCTCGTACCCAATATCTTCGGGTGTTCTGCATCAGCGGGGAAAAAAAAAAGAACAAACAAGAAGAGGCGTCGCGGCTCTAGTTAGAAAAGGCGTAACGGTTACGGCTCATCAAGAAATTTCCGCGGATATCTGCTCAGTGACAGTAGAAATAAACAACCACATTAGAAGTTTTATAGGGGTGTACATTGCACATACCATCGGACAAAAGGATGGACAACTCAATGTCAGGAGTATACCAGGAAAAAAGGAAAGTAGAGCACTTCACTTCAATGCACATCTAGTAGATATCGAAGATCTTACGGAAGAAGACAAAAAATTCATATTACCAAAACTGAGGCACAGGAAATGCAACGCAAACGGTATCACACTTAAGGACTTTGCACACCTCTTCCAACTTCATATTCGAAACACCTGGAGTAAGTCGAACTCCGTTAGAACAACAAGCACAATTGGACCACTTTCTGGGGAAAGGGGAACAGCACACCAAAATCTATCACATACAAGCATCATGGCACCACGAAGTACGCACGGAATACATATTTAAGTATATAATAATGATTATTATGTCTGCCCTAAGGCGTTTCATACCATAGACCTAAGAAACTAGCGGTAATACCTGCTAGAAATAGTGTTAGTATAAATTGAAAAAAACTTGTTTAACCATCTCGGTCATATATTCAACTCCCATTGAATATGTGATCTACTGACTACCTTGCACTGTAGAAGCGGTGTCTAGCGGCTAACGTCACAGACATGTTAACGTTATACACTGCTCCCAATCCCCACCTATTGGCATGGGGTAGGCCTGGCGTAATCCAGGATTGATCCACGGGGATCAGCTCCATGTCAATTGATGATGATAATCATGATCAAGAGCAACTTAAGAAATGTAGTTGGGGACACTAAATATTAAAAGTTTAAACCTATCAAATGTTTGAGAACAAGTATTTTTTTAATTTATAGCGGGAGCGAAGAATTACTTTGAATCATAATTTAAAAGAAAAACAAAATTGAAAGCTTTTACATACACATTACTCTATATAAATTTAAAAACGCACTGAATTCCCTTCCATTTTCTTCTAATTAGTTAAAAATAATAAAGTTGTAGCAAAGTTAACTAACTTAAAGCAGTGAAGAAATGCGAACCACAGGTGTTTAATTTATTCAAAATAAATTAAGAAATAAAAATTTAAAAATAAAATGTACCTCAGACCCGAAATATAAAAAAAGTTACGAGTAAGTCTTTCACTTTTTTTTAAATTAAATTTAGAGATTGAAGAATTACTTTGAACTATAATTAAAAAAATAAAAATAAAACGAATAGAAGTGTAAGTTTTTATACCGTTGCTAAGCAAATTAAAACATCAGATTAAGTGTTGGAACTACCATCCTTCGGTTTTTTGACAATAAGCGAACCGTCTTACAAATTCTTATACATATACCTACACAACACTATAAACATTTTAAAACGCACTGAACTCAATTCCCATTTCTTCTGATTTTTGGTAACGTTAAGTGAGGTCTTAAAGCAGTAAAGGAATGTAAAAAAGTCAGGCATAAAAAAAGTCGTAAGCGAAGATCAGTAATAGGAACTCATCCTGAAAATCAGAATGATACGATTATAGAAGTTGCAAAACATGTATCTCTTCATGACTGTAGAATAAATCCGAAGAGCAATATAAATGAATTTACAAACTTTGTGAAGAAAAATTTTCCGGAAGCGTCCTGTGAACCAATAAACTGAAGGTATCCTGAATTATATTCACCGTACAAAAGTGAATATCTACGAAACTAGCGTTAAAAAAGCTATGACGGTCAAAATTGGCCAAGTGGGGTTTGCATTAGTAAATTTTTTCAACGGTTTTTTATTTTTTATTAACTCCAATTTGTTTACAATCTGTCCAGTTTGGACAATAAGTAATTATTATAACTATTATCTAATATTGTAACTACAACAATAGCTTGCAGGAGATGCTTCCAACCAATGCCCTGCTTCAGTATACGTATCTCAAAAAGATATTACATGATAACATGATATTTTCTTAGTCTAGATTTTAACTGATCCTAATTAAACCAATCCCTTAGATCACTTGATTTAAGTCGTTTTAGTCATCGCACTTCACCACTGTCTTCAAACAAATTTCTCGCAGTTGAGTTCTGACACTATATTTTTCACTAAACAGTTTAATTACTTCATTGATTGAAGGTATTTGTAAGTCTGTGGCAGTTGTGGTGTTGGGAACATATCAAGGGGCACCAACTATTGTTCTAAGAACTTTGTTTTGGAAACGTTGTAATATTTCCAGGTTGGAATTGTTTGCTGAGCCCCATAGCTGTGTGCCGTATGTCCACACAGGCTTAACGATTGACTTGTACAGAAGTACCTAACTTGTTTTCAACGTTAATTGAGATTGCCTACCAATCAGCCAGTGCATTTGTCTCAGTTTTAGTCCAAGTTTCCTCTTTGTGAATATATGTTTTTTCCATGTTAATCGTCGGTCCATATGTATTCCTAAGTACTTTATATCATCTACTTGATTCAGTTGTCTGCCGTTTAGTATGACGGGGGGTCAAGTGTAAATGTAATATTTACTTGCTTTGATCTTCAGTTCTGTCGGTTGTTGGTAGGTCCGCTGTATATAAGAGGTATAGAGTAGGCCCTAAAACGCTGCCTTGCGGCACTCCTGACTTGATTGGTAATAAGTCTGTGTATTCGTCCTGCTACTTTACAAGGAAGTGTTTTCCATTAGGTAGGATGTAAGGATAATGAAGAAGTTGATGGGCAGTTTTTGTTTGAGTTTGTACTGTAGACCTTCGTGCCAGACCTTATCAAAGACCTGGCTGATATCTAAGAATGCTGTTGAACAGTACATTTTTTCCTCGAATGCCTTGTTGATTATGTTAACTATCCGGTGTACCTGTTCCACGGTGCCATGTTGGCTCCTGAAGCCAAATTGGTGATCAGGTATAAGTTCATTGTTCTCCAGTGCCGGTTTAAGTCGTTCCAGGAATATTTTTTAGAACACTTTTTGAAAGAATTAGCAGAAGACTTATTGGACGATAAGATGTTGTTTCATTTGGGTTCTTTCCAGGTTTTAACAGCATGATAATTTGTTATACTTTCCACTGCCTAGGGAAGTATCCAAGCCTTATTACTGCGTTGAAGATCTGCTGTACAGCGTTGAATCCTTTGGTTGTAAGTTCCTGTAACAGCTTTCTAGTTATTAGGTCAACTCCTGGGGCTTTCTTGGGATTTGTGCGCTGTAGAATTGTTTCTTTAACTTCATTAAGACTGATGTTTTGTAATGGAGGATCTATTTTATGTGGTGCGTTAAGAAATTCTTGAATTTCTTGTTTATTTTCTGCGGCATCTATCTTATGAGGTTCAAAAACGTTGGCTAGGTGATTAGCAAATACAGTGCGTTTTTGTTTATTGCTTCTAGCCCATTTACCATTGTAATATCTTATCGGGGGGAAGGATTCCTTAGCTCTCTTCAGTTTCCTTGTCGTTTTCCACAGTGAATAGTCTGTTGCTTCTGAAGCCTTGCAGCCTTGTTATTTTTTTTGTCATCTTCGTTCTTGTGGTTTGCCATTTTTTTCTAAGTTTCCTTTTTTCGTGGATTTTTTGTTTAACTACAATAGGCCATTTTTCTTTAATGGTAGTATGACCATGATTTGGTGTTGCTGACCAGGCTGCATTCTATATTGTTTTGGTAAAGTCGGTTAGTGCTAGATCAAGTTCTTCTGGAGTTTTCAATGATATTTTCAAGTTAATTTGATGGTCTAAAGTTGTTCTGTATGCTTCCCAGTTCGTACAACGTGGGTTGTTTTTGTTTTTCTAGTATATAGGAATACAGTGTGATTATGACTGGCGTGTGGTCAGATGAGAGGTCCCAGCAGGACTCTGTCTTCAGTTGCCTTGCGTTGATTCCTTTTATAATTTCAAAATCTAGTAAATCTGGGATCTTATTCTGATCAGTAGACCTTGATGAATTAAGTAGTTGGTTCAGTCTCAATAATGTGCACTTTAATATTGAGAAAATGGAATTTATTATATTACATAATAGGCAAAAACATTGCGGTGACATTACTCTTCGAATAGCCAATAAGGTTCTACTCGTCAGTAATAGTCTAAGGTTGTTGGGAATTATCATAGATAAAATTTAAACTGGCACGATCATTGTTATTCTGTCACTTCAAAATTAAACTCTGCATATTTTACGTTACGGTATATGTTTTTGGGTCTATTCTTCTCTGTTGCTGATGTTTTTATAATCCAAAAACGAATTTAAGTACTATGGCGGGTATTACTAGTATTCAGTCTTGCAAACCAATATTCCAGCAATTTGGAATTCTAACATTAGCATGTTTATACATTTATGAAATGTTCATTTATATCTTTATAAATTATCGTAGCTTTGCCCTGGGCAAAGATGTGCATAGTATTGATACGAGACGGAAAAATCATTTTCGTTTGCCATTTCACGAATACAATGTTACCCTTCACTCACCGAACTATATGGGTCCTAAAATTTGTAATCATCTGCCACAGCTTGTAAAGGATGCCACTTCAGTAAAGATATTTAAAAGTATATCAAAACAGTTTTTAATAAACAAAGGATTTTATTCCGTAAGTTCTTCGATTCTACGCACTAACTTGGTCTATTTGTTAGAAAATTTGTTTGTTGGTACTATACTCTATACGTTGGTTTTCATTTTTTCAACACCTGTTATTTTTATATTATGTATCCTATATTACTTCGTAGTCTAAAAAATGCAGTTCAGAATACTAAATATAAAAATTTAAACTTATTAAATATTTATGAATAGGTTCATTGTTAAATTTGTGGTAGTATAGAATTTTGAACTATAACAAAACCATAGCTGTATCTGAAGAAGGGAAGGGCTACCCCTTTAAAAAAAATTTACACATGCTTTTAACTTTTTTATGAATAAGCAAGCTTTTTACAAACTTTTTAAATCTGTTTGTAGCCTAAAAAACTTAGTTACAAACTTGACCCAAGTAAAAGAATGGCTATTGTCCAAAGTATTAATACTCAGCATCATTTTAAAAAGAAACATTAACTGGAATTGAGTAACTGCCAAGTCAGGTCAATAAATAGAAACATTTACAGGTTACATGTTTCGAAATTGTAACGAATTCGAAAAAATTAGAAAGAATTCTAAAACTATTATACGAGTAGGCGATATTTGTCTATACAGGGTGTCCATTTTCTAATTATACAGGTGCCAAGAAAAATATTCAAATTAAATAAAAATAGATTCGCATAAAAATAATTCATTAACAATCTTTTTCTACACCTATTTAATTATATTGCAATTATTAGCATTTTTTTTGTGAAAAATAGTACCTATAATTCACTGCAGTGAATTATGGATTCATAATTCACTGCAGTGAATTATGATTTCGGCCAATCACAAATACATCAATATTTCGCTAATCCAATCATATTTTAAATCGCCCGCGATCAACTCCTTCTGCGGCTGACAATCGACTCGCGTGACACGCCCAAGTGTGTTGTCATATTGCTTGTTTACAAATTTATCAAATTTGACTAATTTGAGTCTAATATATTTGTTTAATAGGTGTAGAAAAAGTATCGTATTACATTCGCGATTATGGCCATTATTCGCTCAGATGATTTGTGCCACTCGCCTGACGGCTCGTGGGCTCAAACGTCATCTTCGTGAATAATGGCTGTCATAATCGCTCATATAATAATATACTATTAAATTAACTGCTCTAAAAATTGCAACGCAAACAAGTCGTTAAAGAAGTTAAATTATTTTTAGTTACAGGTAGCAGTCATGGAGTTCTGCTAATAAAAGAAATATAGAATTATATTTCTAGTTGTATTAATAAGGATCAAGGCTTTGCAACGAATTATTATCAATGTCATTGTTATTATAATAAGACGTTGTAGTAGTTATAATGCATTCGGTTTTTTTTAGACCACTGTAGGTTCTGTTAACAAGACAATTTCGTTAGTGTAAGTGTAAGTAATGAGTCTTCAGATAAAATCAATCTTATGAGTATTTCATTAATTTCAAGGTCTGCTAGAATAAATATCGTACTTACACTTAAAATACGCTCACATTTTTTAAAATAAATTCTTTGGTTTTACCGAAACTTCAATTATGAATTTGAAACACTTTTTTAATTAAAACTCCTTCGACAACTTCTATTATTTTAGGGAAAAGGAAAGAGAGGAGCAGAGAAAAAGAGAGAGATTTAGAAACTTAAATGCACCATATTTAACAACAGCGTATCTTTCTTTAACCTTCAAAATTTCGTAAAATAACAATCTGTTTAATTTCCAAATAAATGTAATAGCAACAGCAGACTGAGAGTTTGCTTTGCTACCTACCACTAATTACAGCAGGGTTCGAATCTCGTCGGTGGTGCGGAAAACGTCGAGATATCAAGGCTGTTTTTAAGGGAAAGTTTAGTGGTTTAAATACGCCGTGAATTTTTATGTTTTGATGACATTATAATATTCGTAACTAAATTATTAACGAGTCTACTAATCATAATTTTAAAGAAAGTCGCAGTTAAAGTTTAGTGAACCTCTGTTTTTCCTATTTCTTAATTAAAACACCGTGATCTCCGCGATTAATTTGTTGTATAACTCACAGACTGTTTCCAGGAAGTTAAATCTCTCATAGTCAGATTTATTTTTGTACTAACAAAGTATTTTTTATGTGTTTTTTATATTTGTTGTTATGTATGTTAATTGAAAAACAGAAAAGCCTGTATTATATTCTTATAATTGTTATTTTATAATAATAAACATACACAAAATATCCTTTTATTCCGGTAACGGATGCTGTTATTATATGTTATTATTATTATATGTTGAGTACGATTACAGATTAGTTGTTTCTTTTGTTGATTAAACTACAGCCAAAAATCATTATTTCATAAAAATATGACACGACAAGCGAACCAGAACACGACTTACGGCTGCTAATAACCCCAGCACTAAAGAGTTAACAGCAAATTGGTATTGGAGTTTTTTACTTGGATTTTGACATAAAATCGCGCGATATAAATATTATGCGCCATTTACGATATACCCTGTATACAGTGAGTTTATTTATCGTTGCATCATAGGGATTTACACGGTAAAAACTTTACCGTCTGTTAATGGTTTCAATTTGAAAATAATTTTCTGTACACTTTTGGTATACACCGGGTGGTCATTTTCAATTCGGAACATAGAAGGTTATAGTCTAACTGGCGAATCAAGTAATGCATGTTATCAATAAATTTTATGACATTATAACTTAGTACGTCTACATGAAGTTTTAAACGATTTACAAATTTTATAACCAAAATTTTCTGATGAAAATAATCGCATTTTACTGTTAAAAATTATGTTCTCCGTAAAAGTACAATAGGCTAAAGAACTGAATTTTATAAATTAAGTGAAATCGTTTTTACATGTAGTTGAGGGGTCACTTATGAGCTACATAATATTTAAAATAATAAAAAAAAATTTTATCCGCGAAAAAAAATAGAAAATTATCTCAGCAATTTTGAATTACCGCCGGAAAATCGAAAACGGCATGTGACGTACCGCGCCGCACGGATCGGTGTTGCCTGGTAATATGCATATAATAGACTCTGCAGTGTCAAAGTGACTGGAAAAAATTTAAGGTTAGTATCATGTACCTATTCATTAGGTATAGATAGAAATATTTTGCCTGGTGTAGAAGTAGTACTTGTTAATTTTCACAGGCGAGGGAGGTAAATAAACACGTTAATATCGCGCGTCGCGCTACAACGTTCGCGCATGTTTTGCTGACAGCTGACTATTATTGGTTATCTATGCAGCTGACGCGTTCGGCTACATACGTCACAGCAATACGTGCTCGTTTTGGCGGGAATATTTTTCATTTGAAATTCCGACCCTTTTTTACGCTTCTTAATTATTAAAAAAAATTTTTTTTTGTCTTGGGTCTTTTTAATACGGCATAAACATTAAAAAACATTAATTTAAAAAAAATAATTCTGTAGCCTATTTGACAACAATGCAGGTGCTGTACTGTACTGTGCTGTGATAATAACATTCAAAATTCTGATGTTTGCATTTTGAAAGGTGTGTCAAGTAAGATGATTTTGAACTGACAGTTGCGATTTGTGTATTAAATTTGCTTTTAGTTCGTGTTTTTGCTTTCATTTGTGTTTTGCTTTGTTCGTATTTTATTTTCTTGGCCATCATTATGGTGTATGCTATAAACGAGTACGTTGATATGATTTGGATCCTCGGGGAATGTCAAGAAAACTGCAATGTGGCTGCTAGGGTTTACGCTCAGCGTTTTCCTAATAGAAGACATCCAAGCCACGTAGTAATTCGAGCTGCAAATCACAGACTTCGAGAAACTGGAAATATCTTTCCTGTTCAAAATTGGGATAGAGGTCGACCAAGAACTGTTGGAGACGATAACTTAGAGGAGCAGGTTCTTGATCTGGTAACTGAAGAGCTAAGTATTAGCGTCCGCGCCCTTTCTAGAGTTGTTGGTGCATCAAAAACCACCGTTCACAAGATCATGAAGGATGATGGTCTTTATTCCTACCACAAAGTGCAATATTTATTAGAGGAAGATTATGGGAAACGTATTACCTTCTGAAACTGGTCGTTACAACAACATAGAAGAAACCCAAGATTTGTAAATAACATTTTATGGACAGATGAAGCCACTTTTACACAAAATGGCATTTTTAACGTCCATAATCAACATATTTGGGACCATGAAAATCCCCACGCCATGCACGAAGGGAATTATCAAGTTAGGTTTTCGATCAATGTATGGGCAGGAATCGTAGATAGCAAATTGGTAGGTCCCTTTGTACTACCTCAGCGATTGAATGCTAACAATTACTTGAACTTTCTAAACGACGAACTCCCAACATTGTTAGAATATATACTTTTATTGGTTCGCCGCGATATGTGAATGCAACTAGATGGGGCGCCGTCTTATTATGCGTTTAGAACGAGAAACTGGCTTCCTGCTTGCAATTTTGGGGTCTCTATCAGTTGTAGCAAAATGATACCTGAAGCATTTAAGACATTTTAGGGACACCCTGTATAATTTTTCCATGTCAAACACCTATCGAGATTAATTCCAAGGTACCTGGTTGTGTCAGCCTGTGGAATCTGCTGATTATTAAGTATAACTGGTGGATAGGTATCGCGTCTTGTAGTGAAGGTTACATGACCTGACTTAGATTGGTTTATCCTAATACGTCATTTCTGTAACCATAACTGCAGTTTATTAAGGTAATCCTGAAGATGATCAGATGCTGTGGCGGGCTCGGGATGTGAAGCAAGAACTGCTGTATTGTTAGCAAAGGTAGTTATCATCATTGTTCTAGTAGTTGGTAAGTCGGGGGTGTATAAAAGGTATAAAATGGGGCCAAGTACACTCCCCTGGGATACACCAGAGTGCATTGGATATAAGGGCGTAGTGCAATCTCCGTATTTAATCTGAAAATATCTGTTGGTGAGATATGATTTAATTATTTGGTGTAACTGTGGCGGATGTTTATCTTAAGTTTGAAGTACCTACAATCCGGTGTGCCAAACTTTATTTAAGCTTGAGTTATATCCAGAAATACTGCAGAGCAATACCTTTCTCGTCGAAATCTTTGCTGATTTTTTCTGTGACACGGTGCACTTGTTCTATCGTAGAATGTTGTTTTATTAAGCTGAACTGGTGATTAGGTATCAACTTACTTTCTGACACAATTGGCTCGATGCGTGTTAATAGAAGTTTTGTTAAAACCTTCGACAATATCGCAATAAACGTATAGGGGTATAGGTCGATATGATGTGATTTTTTTCTTAGGTTTCCCTGGTTTGGGTATAAGTATTACGGCCAGAAAAGTATTCCAGTCTTAGTACGGCATTGAATAAATAAGTAATGTATCTAAAACCCATTTTTGGTAATTGTTTAAGGACATTGCCTGTTATTAAATCATACACCGGCGCTTTTCTTGGGTGAATATTGTCGATAATGGTGGACTTAACTTCATTTATCTTAAATGCCTTGATCGGGGTTCACATTTAGAAGAGGTGGAAGCTTGCTAACTTAAAAATAATATGAAATATCCAAATATTCTCTTTTTTATTTAAAACATTTTTATTTTTTACATTTCAAAAACTACCAGAACCGATAGAAAAAGAAGTAAACTAAACCATTAACATGAGGTAAAGTTTTTTTCTATGCAAATTCCTGTAATGCAACGATAAAGAGACACTGAATATTACTTTTGTATAAAACTATATTTTTTCTTGTTTTTTCACATTAAATTAAATTGACTGTTATTATTATTATTATTATTATACATTATCGTGCAGAAGGATGACACCGTTTGTGAGGTTCCCGGGACGTTTATTCTTATCACCATTACTTTTCCTGCTGAAGGTTGAGATCGAAATTTTTTCGCCTTCGGACATTCTGCATCCTTCGACTGCATACCACTGACGTTTAGATTGTGGTTCGTCGTGATACCATCAAAACTCATCACCGCAACAATTTGGTGTAAAAACATTACCTTGTTGTTGAGAGCGTTTCAAATGCTGAGTGATAAGGCTGAACGCAAATTCTTCTGGTCATCAGTAAGCAGCAATTTTGTGATAGCCAAGAATATGAAATGGAATGAACAGTTCCCACAGTGATGCTCAACATTTCAGAAAGTTCTCTAACTTTAATGCGCCTATTTAGAAACAATCCTCATATTTAACATAACCTATTGTCGCTATCTTTTAGGGTGCGGGTAATGGTATTACCTCTGCAAAAATGTTCGGTATCTACCCTTCTTCATACATGTCTTTTACAAGGTGGTACAGTATAATCATATAATCATGGTAGTTTCTCTTAACAGTCTTAACACCTAGAACAACTAACTATTCATTTCTCCTTTTCAGTTCCAACTGTCTTATTTAGCGTTAGTTCCTTGAGAGTTTTATTAAACTTGTCTCTTAATATATTCTACCGGGGACGTAAGTAACTGAGAAATTTTCCATTTCGTTAGTAATCCACAATGCCAAATTTTGAAAAACAAGTATTCCCCTTAAATATAAAACTAATTTAAAATTATTTTTTTAAATAGAAATCAATAATACGCAATCGAATAATACGCAAACATTTAAAAATCAATTTTTTTTATAAAGCTGCAGGAAAAGAAGGGAACATTTAGATGTTAATTATTCACTATAAATATACAAACACATAAATCAAAAATCAACTATAAAATTAACAAAATACACAACTATGTGTAATAAATAATTAATAATAATTAATGTTTAAATAAAAAGTGTAGAGCAACAGCTTCTGCATTTTTACTTGGACGTCTTATTTGTTGTAACATTAAGCATGTGTTAACAACCCAATCGAATCAAATCATTTATTTTTAGTTTACGCAGCAGCTGAGATCAGAGTAGATTTTTCCTTCGGCTTAAGATTAATAAGGTAACCTTCTCGCCTTTTCAGGGAATAAGTGATGTAGTTGAACAAAGGTAGCTCTTTGAAGCCATGACAGTTTTAGAAATTTCAAACCTAAAAACACATTTGAAAGAGCAAAAATTAACAAAAACTTGTTTTTTTAAAAGGGTGGTTTTGGATCAAGCAGTTGATTAAAAGTGTAGTTTTTCCCAAAAATTGCCTTTTTAGGAAATGATTTAGATTTTATAGGATTAAAGGTTCACCGGAAAAGTCCCACAATTATCGAAGTAAATTTTGCAAGGTTTATGTTTCTTGTGGGTATTTAGGATTATCAAAATTTTCAGATTTAAATTTTGAAAATATTTTCCTACAATTTTAAATAATCCAACAAATATTTTTGTAAATGAAGAATGCTTTTTTGTAATAAAGTAAAGTTTAACATTGTAAATGAGTGAATGCATTTGGCTTTGTAGGAAGACAGAATCATCACAGTCGAGACGTGTAAGAAATGACAAAGGAAACCAAATGCAAAAAGGCGAATATTTATATATTAACAAAGTGAATAATTTAGCAATTTAGCCTGTTTACAATTCTAATTTAAAAGAAATAAAGCTCGTGATAATTTCCATATTGCATTTTCATGATATACGTGATTCAATGCTAATGAGAATACTTAATTATATTATACTTAAGTCGCATGATATTTACGTCTGTAAGACGTGCAACATGAATTATTTAGTTATTGATTAAAATTTTAATAAGTCACCCTGAAAAACTATTCTTAACGTTTACGGAAAAGGATTTTTTAACTTACGGCGTTGAGTGCTAGGATTATTTAGTCACCTTCCGTTTCTAACAGGATTCGTTCGCATCTCAGTCGTTCTAGATTTTTAAAGTAGTACGGCCAGGATTAGTGCAAAATTAAATTGTTAGAAAAATTTGAAAATAATTCAGCTAGCTCGAATAAGTGATAAAACCTTTTAATGTTTTACAAATAATTATTTCGTTAAGTGACTTGGCACTTTTTGCTTCATTTGTACTAACATAAGTAAATCAAATAAATTAAATTTAAGTTATTCAACAAATGATTTAGCATCTTTTGCAACTCTATATGTCTTACACCCTTGTGGTACAAAGACACAGGATTAAGTAAATAAGTAAATAAGTAAGAAAAGGGTCAAATTTTTGTAGTCAGATTAGGGTTAGTGAATGAGCCTTTCTTGCGTGTTAAAAGTAGATTTGCAAAAAGCGTTTGCTAACTCAGAAGAACTCTTTTTTTTTACAAAAAAAGCAAACATTAATACAGAGCTTGGAAGTTACAAGTTTTCTTGCACATTTGCAAATGTAAGAATGAGAAATAAATCGCCTGACGTTTGAGAAAACCATGTTAATGTCATTAAATTAATAAGTTCATTAATAAATTGTAAAACTATCGACTTTAGTAATAAAATTATTAATAAAAATAGGTCCTTCGCTAGCATTGGGGCAAAAAATTTATTTGGCAGTCGAGAAGATATACATCACAGCGACTGAATATTTAAATTTTACAAAGCAATACAGATTTGAAATTTATCAATTAAAAAGCTTCCTACAATTTAGGCATCAACTAAATTAACATATTAATTTCTCCAAATTCAAATTAAAAATGTAGGTGCTTTCTATTTTGCAACTCTTATTACATTTTACTTACAACGGCGACTACGAAGGTCAGTAATTATAAAAGTTATGCCAGAATACTTCGGGTGATATTCAACAAAATAATTACATTTCAGCAATTTAAATAAAATCTTACATTTTGAGGTCGCTTTCTAGTATTTTGTCAAACTAAATTGCAACAATATGGAAGTTTTTCTTCTGTGGAAAGTTTTAATGTCCTACTATGTTAATTAAAATGTTATTTTCCTGTCTTAATTAATTCGAGTGTCATACGGAAAAGTTAATTCGTGGAAAAATGTGCAGTTAGAAATTTAACAAATTGCTCTGTTACTAAAAATTAATTAATTTTAAGGTTTTTAGCGTGTCGTTGTCCAGAAATGAATTCCGAAACTTTTCTATTTTCTATTTAAATCTTTATACAATGCAATCAGTAATTCAGAATATCCGAACCTGAAGCGAGCTTGTGAAAAAAAAAACATGAAATTCTGTGTGAGGCATCTGACGTCAATAGCCAGCCTGGTTTTGCATTCTTTTAAATGCATATAGTTTGACGTCAGTAAAACTGGAAGAACACAATCTTTAAGCGTGGTTCAAAGTACTTTAAAACCACGGAAATTTTTTCGTGCCCCAACTTTCTTGATTTTACTGGTACAATGTATTAATGGAATTTGCTCTTTCTACATAAAAAAAAATCTCATGTTATCGTTCTCATAAATTAAAGAGTGTTTAATTTAAAAGCAAGTTTAGATTGTTTAATTAACCAAACTGGAACAGAGTGGAGAACGTAAAGCACATTGTTTTCATGTATGCAATATTTATTTACAATTAAAGGTTCTGGGACTAAAATATTTTTAAGTTAAGACCATGATACCTATATTTGTAGGTTATAACTGTTATAAGTTATTATAACAGGTCATTGGCCTACCAAAGATTAGAAGAAAAAGGCGAATCAAACGAAGCAAAAGAAAAAGAAATGAAAACAGATAAAAGAGAAGAGAAAGGAGAATTTGATTTAAAACAATGTTTACTTTCTGAAATGAGAAGTGCCTGAAGCAATAAAATTTTTATTAAATTTAAAACCATCGTGTAATTTATTATTATAAAGAATGTTTTTTGATAATTATTGTTAAATATACAATATTTCGTACATTATTGGTTATTTAATTTATAGCAATATTGACTACATTTTGAATCACAGGACTGTTAACAGTGTTAACGCATGTGTTCTGTGTTCCACAAGGAGGAACGCCAATTATGCACCAAAATATTCCAAGCCAGGTGATTATCCCAACAGGTTACTCTCTCAAAATTTTCCATGGGTCGAATTTAGCAATCTGTCATTAAACTATGGGGAACGGATTCGCAAAATTTTCCGTTCTAAATTTAACACATTCTTTAAAGTCAATCACACAACTTTTTTGATGTAGGAAAAGAACCTTGGAATTTACAAAAATCTATTTATGTTTATGTATGACTTAACTGTTATGTGTGTGGTTTAGAAACGAAGCTGAATCTTTTGTTGATTTAAATAATACCTTTAAAAGTTGTAAATTAAAAATAAATATTTTTAAAAAATTGGGAAGTAAAGGCGAATGCGCAATCTCGAGAAGTAACTCTGGGGTTAATTCATAACTAATAGTTTAGTTATTCTGCTAATGTATAATTATAGTTTAACAAAGAATTTAAGAAAATTCGCAATATTTTCGACAAAGTCAATTAAAATCCTGAATATAACAGATTACGACAAAATTTAATCCTTGATGAAACTTGCAAAACGCTGTGTTAATAAAAACTACCGTTCTTGATGCAATTTAAATAGCTAAAAGCTTGAAAATAACTCTTAAATAAATCAGTTTCTGTAAATAAATTTTCTTACCAAGCTGAATGTCAGCAACAGTTTTTCTTTTTAGCAATTGAAGGAATCGGAGGATATAATCTCCACGTTTTCTGTATTACTTACTCCATGCAACGTAAACTTTGGATGTCTTCGTAGCTAACTGGACGATTGGATTCACCAATAACTTCGTCTAATTCCATTATTTTATCCTGTAGTTGCAAAAAAAAGTAAGAAATTATAACACCGAAAGCTCTTGTAAATTCTACTACTACTACTAGAAATTACTATGTCATTGTGGAGATTTGAACCTGTGTAAGCCGTTTGCCAAACGGACCTTCGACCTACAATGCTACAGAAAGAAATGTGTATCGTGTTTCAGAAAAAAATTCAAATTGTTTACGTTTGAATCTGCAATCTCATGAAACTAATAAAAAGGACAAATTTTATTAACAATGAGGTGAGATTACTTTTGAAATATTTTAAAATCTGTTGTAATCAAATCCATAGAAGGGCTCGACAGCCATAAACAGCCGTTATGGACCTTAATTAAAAATATTTTTAAAAGTTCAGATATTTTACGTGCTAAACTGGTTTTGTATATTTTTTAAAACAATGCATTTTCCATCGTTTCTGTTTAGAAGACTGATTTTTCGAAAAAAGTATTTTGAATATTCAACTCTAAATGGAAAAGTCAATACTAAAATGTGATATGAGAATATTAATTTTCTCACAATTTCTAAATTTTTTCTTATACGAGGTCTTTCCAATCGTTGTTGTTTGGAAGACTGGTTTTGCGGTATTTGAATACTGCGAATTTTCAACTCTAATTAGAAAGACCAACCCTTAACTGAGAAGTAAAATAGTTATTTGTACAACTAGTAATGAAAGCAACACTTTTTTTCATGAGTTTGAAGTTTGATGCACGACGGCGAAGCCGGAGTGCATCAATCAAACGAGTGAAAAAAAGATGCTTTCATACGAGTTGTACACTAGCTATTTATGCAACGAGTTGCAAAATGATGGACTTTTTATCACCAGGCGTGAAATTGTTCGTCGAGGCGAAGCCGAGATGAACAACACGCCATGTGATAAAAAGACATGTTTTGCAACGTGTTTCATACAAGATTTTATCCAATTCAGATAACAAAATGTAAATGCCACATCTTCTTAAAAAAGGAGTTGGGTCATCGTGATAAAATGGGAGTGATAAAGTGGGAGCATATTTTGTAACTAGTTACAAAATGAAACACTTTTCGCAACTCAAATCATCTTTTTGTAACTAGTTACAAAATGGGAGCATATTTTGTAACTAGTTACAAAATGAACCACTTTTCACAACTAAAATCAATGTCGAAATGTTGACATTTCGTAACTGAATTGGATAAAATATTTTTTTGCATTTTGACATCTTAAATCCCTCAAAACAGGATAAAAAGGATTTGAGAATTTACAGTTGTCAAACTGACAATTTACAATATTTTATTTAAAGCATAGTACTTACTTAATGCAAAATGTAAAATTAAATAGTTAAAAAAAGTGTTGCTTTCTTTACGATTTTTTAATAAAAAAAGTCCACTTTTTTTGTCAAAATGCAAAAAATATTAATTTCCTTCTGATTTTTATATTTTTTCGCAAACAAGGTGTTTTCCATCATTTCTGTTTTGAGGACCGATTTTTCAAAAAATATAAATATTTTGAAGTTTCAACTCATACCCACTAAAAATAAATACTGAAATAAGAATTGAAAATATTAATTTTCCAATAGTTTTTGTATATTTTCCTATCCTATAAAATACGTTTTCCCAACAATCCTGCTTCGAAGACGAATTTTTTGAAAAAGGTAAACATTTTGGATTTTCAACTTTAACTAAAAAATCAACACTAAAATGAAAAGTAAAAATATTAATTTCTTTATAATTTTTGTATATTTTCTTAAACAAGGCGGTTTTTTGTTTCCTAGTCTGAATTTTTGAAAAACATTATAATATCGAATTTTCAATTCAAGCTGAACAAGAAGTGAAAATATTAAATCCTCTAATTTTTATAAATTATCCATTTTCCATTATTTTATATTCGAATGCTATTTTTTTTTTGGAACTGAACAAGAACACGTCACAATATGGTTTCCTTACAATACAGAAGAGACATTAACTGTTCAAAATTTTTAGTGAAATTAATTCGGGGTTTGATTGACTGTCCTTATCTGCTGTCGAAGATTAGAATTAGATTTAGAGTACTACGTTTAGGTGCTCGTCATGGCCTATCTTTTGATCTACCTACAACAGCTCGAACGAATCTGATGTTGCGAGCACCAGTTTTGTGATGTGCCGGACTGCTGATCGCCTCATTGACGATATACATTTTTTAAACATTATACGAGTATATGTTCACATTGCGATGTGCCGGACTGCTGATCATATTATTGATGTTATTAATTTTATTTTAAACATTATGCAGGGTGTCTGCTAACATGCGTCTCAAAATTTGGAGTCTGATTCTACCCTTCAAAACAAGTAAGAGATGCTTAATAAAATATGTCCGGAAACCAACGCCGCCCGAGATGTAGCACATACAAAATAAATAGTGTAATTAAGTACCTACAATTTATTTCAGCTAAATAAATAGGCTGCTTTTAATATTAAATAATAATTCGCTTCACAAAAGATGTTCGAAGTGTTCTCCATTGGCTGCTATACAAGCATTAGGACGACGCATCATTGATTGTCTTACCCGTTCAAAGACACCTGCATTGTTTCGTATCGTTTGGCAAGAATTTTGAACTCTTTCTCGCACTTCTTGAACATTATTTACAGGAGAAGCATAAACCAATTGTTTTAGATATACCCATAAAAAGAAATCCAAGGGGTTGGCATCAGGAGAGCGGGCAGGCCAAATTTTGAAACACATGTTAGCAGACACCCTGTATATATACAAATTATTCTTTATTTTATATGATTTTTTCTCTTTTAGTTACTAAGCATACATTTATTTTGTAATCTTTTTGTATAATTGGGTAAACTTACCTGTTGGATGATAAAATAAATAAATAAATAAATATCAAACAGAAAATACGAAGTGAAAATATTAATTTTCTTTCAAAAATTATTAAGATACAGCATCAAAATAAATTAAAGCGTTCTTGCTCTGCTTTGTAAGAAAATTGTTTTTCCAGTGAAATATAAATTTTACGTAATTACAAATTATCCAATCCGGCCATTTCAGTAAGGCAAAAAAATATAAATTAAAATGCAGAACGTACGCGATTAAACTAATTAATTAAAAATTTAGTTACGCAACCGTCAATAGTCTAGAAATCCTGTTTCCAAAAGAAACAGAAGCGATACTAAATTGAATTGAGGGAGGAAACAAAATTTGCTGAAGTTTACTCATATTAAGATTGTAACTGCCCGAATTTAGTTATATTTTGACTTCTAACACACCAGGCTTGTTTTACCAAGTAAACCAAAACTTATCTGCTAGATAGTTTCACCGAAGCATCTCTTCAGATTTACTTTTTACCATTTGTTATAGTTTTAAGTAAATTGTCAGATTTGACCCACTCTAGTTTTCGTCTCCTACAGTTATGTAGAAAGATTAGAGCTGTATGGTTTCATAAAACGTTTCTAGTTTATTTTCCAGTGGTGCTTTAGCTTTCTTGAAGTAGAATACATCACCATATATATTATGAAAGAAGAAGTCGAAGTTATCTGTGTCGTTTTTAAAAATAGGAGAAAGTTATTTGTTTGGAACATAATACAGATGTAATCTCAGCGAAAGTGTTTGGGACGATCGTGTTTTTTATTATTCTAATATTTCAAGTTACGTATGTAGTTAAAAAAGAAAAACAAATAGTCCGAATGTGTTGACGGTAATATAATTCGGCGAATGAAGACATTCTTTGGATTTTTTTTAGTTGAAAGAAACATTGTTATAAATAACGATATACAATCTCAGAAGATTGGGAGAAATTTGGTTGCTGTTTATTCGCTTTCACCAATTGTAAGAATTTTTCTAATTAATTAAATCAATAATTTTGGCGAATTTATAAAATTTGCAAATTGTTTACAAATGCAAGTAAAAAGATTAATTTTTTTATGAACTTTCTGCCTTTAACCACACTGCAAAATTTAATATGTTATGGAACTGGTCAACTTCCACTTTTGCTTCTGAGTTAAGATAAATTATCAGAAAAGAAAATCCACAAGTTCGACTTTCTCGTTCGTTTGCAGCTTAGTGCATGTTCTTATTTAATTCACAAGCGTGAACTTTATCAACCGATAATAATAAAATTATTCCTTGCACGTAACGAAATTATTATTAAAACAGGAAAATTTTCCTGGAAATTAATTAAACTTTAATTTTATTATTTTATGTTAAATTGCAAGTACAAAGTGGAGGACGTAATAAAACTTGACTAACTTGTATGCGTTGATGAATACCAAGAAGACTTAGCACAAATCCAACAGTTACGTTGTCGTATCCCGGCCCTGAAATTTAAAATTATGTGGAAATTAACAGAATGTGACAGATCATTATTATTGCATGTAATTGTGTTTATATATCATAACGTTTTCTTATTTTTCTATTTTCCTTGCTGTAAGTCTTACTATTTAATATTTTTATGACTTCTATAACAACAGCAATTACAGCTTCTAATTATTTAACTAGAGATAAAATAAACAAGCAAATTAGTTGATTTTTTCCGTAATTATTCATTCGATTAAGAGGTAAAACTTATTTATATCCATTATTGATTTTTAGTGTTTAAGAACTTTGTAAAACATAATTAATAAATTGTTTGTGTTTAAACTTCTGGTTCGTACCTAGTATAAAACAAAGTTAATAATGCTCTCTAATTGTGAGGATCGAATAAATGAAATAATCTTAATAATCTGTATTACGATTTCATAACACAATTTGATGGCTATGGCTATTTGTGTCTCTCTTCCACATATTAAACTGACATAAGGCTATGTCGTTTTATGCGTAATTTAATGAGGATTTTAATTATTAGATCGCAGGATAGTCAATACTGTTAAACATAAGGTAGTAGTGCCGGCAAAATTCTTCATAATAGTTAAACCAACAGATGTTAGTATGAATGATATTTTTCGTTCTGGTTATTTGATTACCTGGAATAGTAAAAAAATCGATTCATCAGACTTAATTGAATATAACCAATCATCATCAATCAGTTTTCAAGACAAATTAATTCGAAAAAATTTTCAAACGTTACTCTTGATCAAATAAAAGAGAACCATACTTACGCGTACCGTTTTCGTTTTTCAGAACCCAGAATAGAACATGAATGAAAAAATATCAAAGAATTTTGAGTTAAATTTAAAACTGACCCCTTTTAAACTTACATTTTCAGAATCAAAATTTCGAAGGTAATCGAAATAACAAAGAATTTGCCATTTGACTTTTTTGTCTTACATTCAGTCTACTTGTAGAGGCAGTTTTACAATAAAAATGTTGGGGGTCGTCAACATAAACCCGCAAAGAACTTTCAGTGTCTACCACGTTGATTGTAATAAGTTGCTGAACGATATACTTTAATTAAACCACGTATGAGGTAATGTTGTATGGTTACAATCTGAGATTTCAAGGCTGGTCGTAAACCTTTAAGAACGTTGTTTGTTTTCAGGTTATTAGTAAATACACGTTTATTTTTAATTCGAACATAATGCAGAAAACAAACTAAAAATAGTAAACCAAACTCTTGATTTCAAGATAGTTTTTTTTTATGGATTTTAATAAATTTAAAGTATTTCTCCCAAGGGATGACATGACTCCTTAAAAAATTAATTTTTAAAATAATATTATTTTACATTACAGTATTAGAAAGTTCGTAAACAATTTTTTTTTCTTGAAATTTAAAATTATGTTTTGATTTTCATTTTTCTTGTTATTTATTATTACTTTTAGTTTTAAAGTTTTAAATATTAGTACAAAATTAATAATAATTCAGTTTTTAAAGGTTTTAGCCTTAATTTTAGATTTTCTTTATAAAATTTTGCAAACTTGATGTATAGTTTTTCTATCAAAGATTTGTACAAATTTTTTTTGAAATTCAGATTTTTATTGAAGAGCATTTTTAATCCTTTGGTAAATAGATGCTTTGAAAACATTGCCTGATTTTATTTCACCGCTTAATTGTTAAAGCTTTTAACATTTTCCTTTAAAGATTAAGGTTAAATAGGGATTCACTCCATCAGATATACAGTGCGGTCGTTTAGCCTGGGAACCTGGGAATAAAAAGTTGTTGCCCGTTCATTTATTGAAAATATCCTCGGATAGGTCAATTTTTATTTTTTATTGCACACATTTTGACATATCGTTAAAATTTTTTCCGCCATATTTGAAAAAGTTATGACGTTATCGCCATTTTTTATCTCGAAAATTTTCAAGTTCAAGGTCATACTTTTTTGATATTTTTGGTTTTAAAGGTCGCCACTGACGATCGTTCAAATCCAATCGCTCCAAGCCAAATGGAACGTACCACTCCAAATAACGACCGTCAGTGCCCAATCTCATGTGGATTTAATGGAGTGATGAGAAGCGGACGGATTTCCATCGGTCCGAAAATCCATCGCGCCGCTCCAACACTCCATCACTCCAACTCCAACCGCGAATGTGAAAAAGTGATGTGATGGTGTGACTTCTCATACAAGCAAACAGCCGTTGAAACCAATTAATATCCATTACTCGTATCAGCAAAAAACTTTGTTTTTGTTACAAAAAATATAACGAAAATAAGAAAGCAAACACAATACTGGGTTGTGGTCGCCATAGATTTTATATACAGGGTGTTTCAAAATTAGACCGACAAACTTTGGGTGGTAATAATGGACACCAAAACAAGCAGTTTTTGTTGATAAGAGCATGTCCGCAAATATAAGTTTACGTCTATAGTTCCAGGTCGTATCTAGAGCGGTTCCGGAGTTGAAATTGTACGTATCAACTGTCTTTGATTCACTCTAGTGCCAAAACGGCTCATTTGCGGACATGGGCTTATTAACAAAAATTGCTTGTTTTGGTGTCCTTTTATAATCACCCAAACTTTGTCGATCTAATTTTGGGACACCCTGTATATAGATATACATACGTAGTCGCCCGTGGCATAGGAGAGGATTGGAACGATGGGATGGAGTAGAGCGATCGTCAATGACCCCCCGAAATTTTTCTTCACTCCAACGGCTCCAGACGCTCCACTCAGCTGTCTCGCCACTCCATTTGGAACGATCGTCAGTGGCCAGCTTTAGAATGTCACGAGGAAACCAAATCTGCCAAAAAATTGGGGTCGCCATTTAAAAAAATTGGCGATGACGTCATAACTTTTTCAAATATGGCGGAGAAAATGTTAACGATATGTCAAAATGTGTGCAATAAACAATTAAATTGACCTGTCCGAGGATTTTTTCCATAAATGAACGGACAACTTTTTATTCCCAGGTTTCCAGACTAAACGACCGCACTGTATATTTTCAATTATTGGATGAATTTCAACAAATTTATGAAAGAACTCCATTAAAAACTGCTTCTTACTGTTTTTTTTTTTAGATTTGAATCCTAAAATTTGGGGTTTATTAGTTTCGTTTCTTATTTCTAGAATGTATTTATAACAAAATTTAAATGCTAAACTTTATAATAAAAACTCACATAAACAAAGTTGAAAGCTATAACGGAAGTTTCCAAATTTTCGTAGTGTTTCTTAATGTATTAATTTATTTTCTCTTTATCTAAGAATTTTTATGAAAATTATAAAATTCAAATATGTTCCATTATTTTATTTCAAATAATTGTTTTTATATTATTAATCACATTGCAAAAATTATTAACGTAATTATATTTGTTATAAACACATTTTCTGCGATATAATTTCCAATGATTGCCTTGTGATTATTTATACTGACGTAAGTATACAAATAATGATTTTTATGACTGGAAAAAACTCTGTTTTTCCTTGTTTTTATTAAATGAATTTAAGTTTATGAAAATAAAATATTTTGTCTGATTTTTTCCATCTCATTAAACAGCATACTGCGTCTTGTTTCTCAATTGCCCATACTCTCCCATTGTGGGAGAGAGGTGCCGCGTTAACGGAAGCAATCGGGCGGGTCCGTGAAGTTAGGAGGACATTAAAAGCACAAATGATTTTATTATACATGTATGTTATCGTTTGTGCTTCGTTTGTGCTCTTTTGTGCCAGACAACCTCATTACGAGATAAACGCACCCGCTTACGTGCTGCTGACTTCACGACACTTTTGAAAGCATAAACGAAACTATTTGTGTTAATCGTTCGTGCTTCATTTGTGCCGTCGTCAGTTTTTTGCCAGACACCACCCTTACGAGATAAACGCACCCCCTTATGCTGCTGACTTCACGCCACTTTTGAAAGCACAAACGAAACCGTTTGTGCTAATCGTTTGTGCTCTTTTGTGCCGTTTTCAGTTTTTTTTGCCAGACAACCCCCTTATGAGATAAACGCACCCCCCCATGCGCTGCTAACTTCACGCCATTTTTAAAAGCACAAACGAAATCGATATACAGGGCCGTTCCTGCGATTTTTTCTGTCCCGTGCAAAAAATAAAATTGCCGCCTCCTTATATTTAGAAAATAAAGTCATAAATTTAGTGGCATTATATTTAAATATTTTATCCAATTCAGTTACGAAATGTCAACATTTCGACATTGATTTTAGTTGTGAAAAGTGGTTCATTTTGTAACTAGTTACAAACAATGCTCCCATTTTGTAACTAGTTACAAAATATGCTCCCATTCTGTAACTAGTTACAAAAAGATGATTTGAGTTGCGAAAAGTGTATGCTCCCATTTTATCACTCCCATTTTATCACGATGACCCAACTCCTTTTTTAAGAAGATGTGGCATTTACATTTTTTTATCTGAATTGGATAAAATCTTGTATGAAACACGTTGCAAAACATGTCTTTTTATCACATGGCGTGTTGCTCATCTCGGCTTCGCCTCGACGAACAATTTCACGCCTGGTGATAAAAAGTTCATCATTTTGCAACTCGTTGCATAAATAGCTATTACATCATCCTATAACGTTATCATGCTAATAACTCCTTAGCAACGAGTTATGTTATGATACATTTAACAGCACTAGTGCTGTAAAGCTTATAACAGCACGATATGGCTGATTTACGTTACTATTTATGAATTGTCATTGAACTGTCATTGACTGTCACTGAAAATATTTTTATATTTTTTGAAAAAAATTATTATAGGATGATATAATAGTTATTTACGATATGAGTATCGTAACAACTCGTATTACGATGCGAGATGGAAAGTTTGTCAAACGAGACCGCAGGTCGAGTTTGACAAATCCATTGAGGATCGTAATACGAGGTTACGATATGAATATCGTACAAAGCTTTATCTACTTTCATAAAATTAGCAAAAAAATTAAATATTTATCAATAATTGCCTGATGCAAAAGTTGACTGTTCCAATTTTCATTGAAATCTAATACGTTAAGGCTTGATTTTTTGTTTATTTGGTGTTGGTTGCTGTCAGTTTGAATGAAAATTGGAACAGTCAACTTTTGCATAAGGTAATTAATTATTGGCAAATATTTCATATTTTTTGATAATTTCATGCAAGTAGATAAAGCTTTGTACTATATTCATATCGTAAAAATCGTAAAAAGTGCATAATAAATGTTTATAACAAGTAAAATAACTATGAATTCTCTTGTCAATCTGTCATTTTTATGTCAAAAGTTATTACGATACTAGTGCGGTAATATAGTTCATTACAACACGATTTTTCGTTTCGAAATATTGATATTACGAAATGAAAGTAGATAAACCGTGTTACGACACGCGTAACGTTATTTGCCGGTTACATTACTCGAGAATTAAAAGAACTCGCTCCTTCGGCGCTCGTTCTTTCAAACTTTTCTCTCGTAATGTAAAATGCTTCATAACGTTACTAGTATCGTAAATTACTATAACAAAATTTAAAAAGGCAAATAAAAATAACACATTCACTTTTTTGCAATTTATTCCCAACAAATTGTTAGCAAGAAATCACTGTTAGCTCTCTTAACTAAACATTAACACAAACAAAACAAATTGTTATTAAAATTAAAATCACAAAATAGGAATTTGCAAAATTCAAATACCTACTTCATATTTTTAAAATAGCAAGTACGAGTAATTGGTCCGAATTTTGATCAGTGCGGGGTTCGGCGCAAGTACATCGGTTGTCTGGTGCAAGGGCGGTACTAGTCGTCATAAATCATTTTCTATTTGCTTTAAACAAACAAAATCACCTGTAACTACTTTTACTAAATTTTAAATTTAACTTACTGCTTTATCTACAATGCAATTTAGAGTTTGGCAACTACAAATAATTTTAATTTTTTTGGACTTTATAAAATTTGATGTGGAAAAATTCCGCCCACGCTGCACTCCAACCAGAAAAGGCCCTAGGGATATACAATATATACATATGAAAAGATTACTTGTACCTGAACTGGTATCCTTATACTCTGGTCAAGGAAAGAAAACAGTAAATTGAAACAATTTACATCTAACTAGTCTGATATTCAGACATAAACATTTTTATAGTCATAATTAAAAATTTGGCAACTTTTTACATCTACCATTCTTATCTTCATAGTTATTTTGAGAAAAAACTGCATATTTGAACTTGTTCTTCCGTAAATATTTATTATTAAAGTGATTATTTTTTAAACAGTCCTGTCAGCCAATCATAATGAGAAAAAATTTCAAATCGACCAGTAGCATCAAAATTACACTGACAATTTGCTAGTAGCTGATTACAATTTTTTCACATTGTTTCATTGGATCTTTGTTTAAATAAATGCATAGAAAAGTTAGGTTTTTTTGATAATTTTAACTAGATTAGCACTCATCTTTATTGCTATTAGGAAATTCCACTCGTGGACTTCGTCCACTCGTGAAATTTCGCTAGCAATAAAGATTCGTGAATCTAGTTAAAATTATCAAAAAATTATCACCACTTGTGTAATTAGGTACTGTTGATAAGTTTTAGAATTTTTCCATAATTCAGTTGAGTATAAAGACATTTTTCCATGCTTTGTCACAATCTATTAAATAAAAAACGTACAATTATTCTTTTTTATCAGAAAATCAGTTTTAGCTGTGATCATTCACAACTACTGTTAGGTACATTTATAAAATTTTAATTTAAAACTTATTTTTTGTATATGAAACAGATGAATACAAACTGTCCCAAGGCACATAAGTTCAGTTTATTGTAGTTATAATTTTTGCTTCTAACCAAATTTTGTTTCAATTAGCAAAATTTTTAACCACAATAATTAACTTAATTTTTTCAAATGCCATTCGGTATGTACCGGTTTCCAGTTATTACTAATAAACAAATACTGGCTGTAATGCCCCAATTTTTATTTACAATAAAAAATACATTTAAAAAATTCAATAATATAATATAGGTACTAGAATTGGTGTACTTAATTATAAAATCCTGAACGCTATTCTAAATTGAATTGGATTTTTTATATATTTGATAAGATCAATTTAATTAAATTAATAATAGAATAGCAATTTGTATGTAAATATATTTTCAGGATTTTATTAAATATAGCGGTCTAAAGTTTCTAATTTGCTTTAATCGATTTTTAATATTCTCTTAATATTACTTTTTTGTAAACGGTTGCGTTTGTGCTTTCAAAAATGGCGTGAAGTTAGCAGCGCATGTGGGGGTGCGTTTATCTCGCAAGGGGGTGGTCTGGCAAAAAAACTGAAAACGGCACAAAATAGCACAAACGAAGCACAAACGATAGCATACAATAAAATTATTTGTGCTTTTAATGTCCTGCTAACTTCACGGACCCCTAAATATTTTATGTTGGATGATTCCCGTAAGACGCGCCCCTTAAACAGATGCAACACAACATACATTTTCGAAGTAAAAATCCAATCTCACTTCCAGTTTCAATTATTATTTTAACTTTATATTATTTTAATTATTTACTGAAACAGGGAATGATTCTAATTATATTTTAACTTTATTTCAAATTAAATATTTACTTTAGATATAATAATTCGGACGAGCAAATTGATTTGCCTCTTGCCCGTGCAAATACAAATTATTATCTCCTGTTTATAAATTTGTTTTTTTCTCGTTTCTAAGAATTTTTCAAACTATGTTTTTAACTATAACAACTACATTTACAATGTTTCTATGATAACCATTTTTTAATTTCTATAATAACTAATTTTAGCTAATTATAATTTAACAATAATTATAACAATACATTATTTACATTAACAACTTAAAAATTACTCTAGCTATTTAAAATTTATATTACAATTTTTATAATTAAATCTGCATCGATAATTTTTTAAAAAATAACCTTCATTAACAAATCAAAAATAACAGCATCTTAAATTAAACACATCCAATTGCAGATGTCATATCAATATGTACGTTTTATATTTTAAATCTTTCGCACCTGCTAAATAAATTGCCACTGATACTACAGTCAATAAGCACCCTGTATATTAAATAACACAGGGAATAACTATGTTTTTCGTGTACTAGATAGAAATCAAGCATATTGTTCAATCAAAAATCGTAAAGAAAAGTGGTACTTTTCTTGTTAGCAACACTTTTCTTCATAGCAACACTTTTTTTCATTCATTCAATTTATTTGTATAAATATTCGTAAATGTACAATTGTTCAAATTATTAAACGAGGTGCAAATTTCAAACGCGTATCTTAATAATACATTATCACACGTGTATTGTACAATGTTTTATCTACAGCGCCCGCGCAAAATCTTAAAAACGTTTAACAATAATCTGACGTTTTACATAATTTTTTTGACAAGTCGAAAATTAATTCAGATAGTAGCTGTAAAAATGGACAAATCCATGACGACCACAGTGAAAAATAATGCTATAATGACATACCTTGATAAATTTTGAATATTTATTTTTAAAATTAACGCGATTTTCGTGCTTACCCGAAAAAATAGCATGTTCAACTCGTAATAAGAAAAGCGATTCTTCCATGCTCGTGTAAATGTTTAATCCACTCGCAAGCTACGCTTGCTCGTGAATTAAAAATTTACACTCGCTGGAAAACTCGCACTTTTCTTAACTTGTAAAACAATCTACTATTGATCTCGTTGAATACTTAAGCGATTCTGATTACGTTTCATATTTTTGTTATTATTTCTTTTAACTTTTATTCTTATTGTTGAGTGCTTGCCGTATCAGGAATTCGAACACCCCATCGTATGCTTTTGGAAATTCAGGAAAAACCTGTGTTCTTCTAAATGTTTTTTGATGCAGCAAATATTGCCTGGAAATAACTTGGTTCTTGTGAAACTACACAACGTAGATATGTGTTGAGCAAAATTTTGGAGAATTTAAGTACAGAATTTGGTGAACAGTGGGCGTGGTTTTTAAATAAATGGAGCAAATTGCCTATGTATTTAATTTTGAAGGTAGAAATTTTGAAAAAATTCATTCGATTTATTTTAAGTCGTTCTACCAATTTGTGAGGCAATAATTATTAAAAACTGCAGCGAATAGACATATCTCCTCCACTTTCGATTCTGGATTTATTGAAACGTTTATTTTATTGGGAGGTTTTATGATGCAAAATTTCAGCAAAATAGACCGATTAGTTTTTGGTGGAATGTGGGGCGTTGTCATTTCTTTCTGAATTGCAATACTAACGAAAATTTGGACTTTTGAATTTTTAAATGATTTGATTAAATTATTACTTTTTATCTATCTTTACGTGTGACTATAAACCAAGATTCTGGAATTAGTTTAATCATTAAAAATCGGACTTTTTTTTTATAAGAAAACGAAAATATAGTACGTCTAGCGAATATACAGCTCCAGGTCGTTAGCGCTGCTAGTTAAGCGAAGCGATGTCAAACTAGTGGCATCCTCTTCTACATTACTTGTTTACTCGCCGTAAAATGAACACGTATATATTTAAGAGTGTTTGCGATGCTATGTCTGTTTGGCTGCTTTCTTCAACGCAGACAGAGCATCACCGGGTTGTTGTATTTGAAACTTGTTTTACCGGTTCATATTATATCCACCACGGTCTTAATCTGGTGCAGATACCAAAACTTATTTGTTTATATGTATGTACCCAACGCTTAAACAGTTTTTAATATGATTAATTTTTCATATTTTAAAAATTCAAATGTACCTACTTAATCTTATCAAATTAAGTAAAAAATAAAGGACATAGTCAAGAATAGTACGTATTACTTAATAGCGTTATTGTACCATCAAACTATGTACGTAATTAAAAGAATTACAACACATTCCCTTTATTTACGATAAATAATTACAATATAAAATTCACACACAATGCAGTGGTCGAAACGAAAACCGGCGCAGTGCATATTTCAGATTAATGACTCAGTCACGTCGCACCTGCATCCACTGCATACGAATTTTAATCGCTTAGAGTTGTATATTCGCTAGACGAAGTATAATTAAATCAATATTAGATAATAAAAAAATCAATTTTATATAAATGTCAAAAAATGAGTGGCAAAACTTGTGCTGATAATTAAAACGAGTTAATTAACTTCAGGCAAAAAACAAACAATTCAGAATAATAAATAAACGCTGTTTGTTTCAGCCCTGAATTTTGTTCCACAATGCAACGAACTAATAATTTTATCTTATGAACCCAAAACCTCGTAATTTACTGTTGACGCCAAAACTGATTTATTTGCTAATTTATTTACATATGTTGGTCCTAAAGGTGGTTGCCGTAAGTTCATAACATAACAATGATAATCAGTTTCGGATAGAAAAAGTAAAACTTTTAACGAATTTTGATTGAAAATGAAAGTGCTGATTAAAGGAACCAACACAAAAAGTTAATATGAACGTTATTTATTAACTTTATTTTGCATTTTGAAGTTTGATCTTTCAAAACCATAATTGTTGATTTGTGACCTTAATAAACTTAAAGAACTAAAAGGAGTGTTTTAGTATATTACTTATTCAAACGTCATTATGTAATTTGTTTCTGTAGGCAAAGTTTTCAGTAAAATCCCAGAAATCGTTAAAAGCAAAATAACAATTCTAATATTGTATGCTAATTCCGAGCCCTTGGGTTGTTAATGTGAAGAGCAATCCAAAAGTTTTAATGTCTTTATATTCACATTAATGATGGTGAAATGGTTATTCATCGTATTTTTAATCATAATTTTCATTAAGTTTGAATAATTTTTTAATAGCAATTGGCATTTGATATAAGACTCGGTGACGGTATGAGAGTTTGCGTCGTGACGTCGTGACCGAATCAAACAGTTTCAAACCCTGATGGTGAGGTGAAAATTTTCCATAACCCATCAAAGTTTTTTGTAGGAATGACCATTTAACATTAGCAGTTAATATTTTGAGTCAAATTTAAATATACATATTGTAGACATATAGAAACAATTTTCTGAATTTAAACTCTATAAATATTTTACAAAAATTTGTAGAAAAAAAAATCCATCGATGATTTTTATTTAATTAACGTAAACAAACTAAAAATCCGCACTAGTTTGAAACATTATTTATTTAAAAAACGAGTGGTAAATAGAAGCTAAAATATTAAAATGTTTAGTTAATGCACATTAAGTACTAGCTGAGCAAGGGGTACTTAATGTGCTTTTACTAAAACTTAAATATTTTCTTAGTTTGCATTTACCACTTGTTTTTAAATAAATATTATTCTAAAATAGAGCGAATTTTTAGTTCGACTACCCTAGTAGAGCTTTGACGCCGAATTGCATTGGTTGAATACGGATGCTCGACGAGGCAAAAATACCCTGAAACTATGCTTATAAGGTTATAAGTTGTATTATTTTAGTTATAATTTTTGTAAATAAATATTAATTGATTTCATCTTGACTAATACCTCTTGTAGTTTTGTTTCTATAATGTGAGTAGTGATTTTCTAAATTAAAAAGAAACTTTTCCGCATTCTTATTTTATGTGTTTACTTTCAGAAACTGTGTTGTGTAAAATAAGAAACACAATCGTAAATAAGAGGTGAGAATTCACCATAGCATTATAAACTATCACAAGATTTTGTTATTAAGTCATAATCTCAAGATTTTGCACTGTTAATGAACATTAATAATAACAGCAATTTTACTGGCAATGACAGAAAAGTGTAGGTTTATTTCCAGTTCGTATACTGTTTGGCATAACTAATTTAGTATTAATTTCTTTGGTGAAATATATCATAAATAAAACGAAACATCAGTGTTCATAATGCTTTAATATTAAGTAATTCAATTTCCAACAAAGATTTAAATAAATCGTAATCGTTTGTTTATTGCACAAGAATCACCTTTTTATTAGATTAACCAGATCTAACGTTTTACCTTAAATAATGCAAATTTTAATATTGCTATTCTAATATAATATAAAATCAATATCAAATCATTAACAAAAATAAATTAGTATTAACATACTTTAACACCTGGTTTTCTTGTTTCTAATCTAACTTGAAAGCCTTCGACACGTTTTAAAATGATATCTGCTTGTAACTGGAAGTCTTTTTCTTTCAAGTCAGATTTTATTTGGAAATTCCTCATAATAGTAGAAAGAAGAATTTTGAGCTTCAATATGGCGTACTTACGACCTGTAAGATTATTGGTTTGTATAGTTGGTCATTAATCGTTTAATATTCACCCATTACATACCTACACAACTTCGTGGGCCTGCACTGAAAGGAATAAAACCATAATAATGCCTGTTAGCCATACGTTCTGGAAGGAAATGGTCGGGGTCGAATTCATTGGGATTTGGATAGATATCTTCACGACGGTGCACTTTGAACGTTCCAATAACAACGGTAGTACCAGCAGGAATCGTGTAATCTCCGTCTGCTATCAAATTTTAAGTTATCAGATTTATTATAAATAGAACAAAACATTAAAAGTCTCACCTAATGCTACATCTTCCTTAAGGTAACGAGCGATTATAGGCACAGGTGGATACAGTCTTAGAGTTTCCAACAGACACCGTTCGAGGTATTTCATCTCTAGCGTATCAGCAAACGTAGCTGGTCGGTTAGAATCTCCGAAAATCTCATCCATTTCTTGAATTACTCGATCTTGGATATCAGGATGTGCAGCCATTATCGACAGGAAGAAACTACTTGCAGCAGCTGTTGTATCGTGACCTTCAAACATAATGGTATCCACTTGTTCCTTAATTTCCTCATCAGTGATTATAACACCACCCTGAGAAGATTCTATCATTAAATCTAAGAAAGCAAACCTCTTTTTTTCTCCAATATCGTTATCATCTACATCAAGATCATCCTTCAGTCCAGCAGACTGTCCAAATGATACACTTTCTGCAGTCAGTTTGTCTTTGATTTCTACTTTCTTAGAATCGTGATTGTTATTCAGGATATCTTCGGGTACTTCAGCCAGTGACCCTCTGATGCCTTTGTTAAAAGCTTCCACTTTGGTTTCGACAACGTTACGTGTTAGACCATGGATGATGCCAAGCAGTTGTTCTTGTATTTTTCCATATTTGCTCAAACTGAAGAGCCAGTCTGATCTCAACAACGGTTTAGTATGACGTACGTGGAGAATCTTACACATCTTCATTACAGCCATAGCGTATTCGTATCCACTTTTGTCTTGTGTTTTCTTGCTGACACCCATTGCGGTTTCTGTAGATTAAAAAAATTAGAAAAAGAAAATTCGCCAAGTTACTGATCGCATAGGTAGAATTTTCAAAAAATATAACATCAAAACCATCTTCAAAGCCCCTCAAAAAGTGTCACAGATACTTCATTCAGTAAGAGATAAGCCTGAACCCTTGTCATCAAGAGTGGTTTAGTGTTCATTGGAGAAACTGGTCGCTCAGTACTCACACGTATCTGTGAACACAAACGTTGTTTGAACTTAGGTTTTCTCTCACACTCTGAACATCATCACGACACTGATCATCAGATCTTGTTTGAAAAATCTTCGATCATCGCCAATGCCACTTATTTTTCAACAGAAAAATCCGTGAGGCCATTGAAATCATCAAGTCTTCCAACAACTTCAATCGTGACACTGGTTATTTAATTATCTTTCAGATATTTGAAAGTCTGCAATCACTACTGGCTCCTCCCCCGCCACGTTTTACCAATCGTCGTCTTCGTCGGCTTCGTGCAATATGCTTGACCGGTTACGGCCGGTATAAAGTCGCTGCCTTTTTTGTTTGAGTTGAGTTATCGTACCCTTTTCCTTCTTGCTAAAAGAGTTTTGCCCCTATCGTGGTAGACACGTTGAGTTACCGTGCTCGTTTTGTGGCTCTATTTCCTCCAGCCCCTTAAAAAAGTGGGCGCAACGTTGAGTTCTTCTGTCTCAACAATAACACGGTTCCAATCCGGAAGATGTTCTTTTATAGTCTGTTCGTTCGGGTCCACAAAGTAGCTCTGGAAGCATTTTACAACTTAGTGGTCGATTATGAGGTTTCAATACAACTATCGTAAATCATCCCTACTAGGTCAGACTCGAAAAATTTTACAACTGCTTCAAAATAGAAGAATTAATTTATTAAATGTTAAAATATTTTGAGGGAACGGTTTAAAGCTGTCCCTGGTAGGATGTTTATGGCAGGGCTTGCCATTTCTAACTTGTCATAATACTTTTCTTGCCCATCGTAATAACTTAAAAAGTTAAGTAGAAATTGCGAACGAACAGACTATAACAGAAATATTCATTTTATTTCTTTCAAAAGCAGTTGGAAAATATTGAAATTTTTAACTGTATTAATAAACGGTACTCTTTTATTTTTTTCATTGATAGTGCAGAAAAGAATAACCAGTGGTTTCTTAGCAAGCATCAGCAAAAGTAAAAACTCACCCAACAACATTTCAACGGTTGCTTCAGACATGTAATCATGACAATCAAACGTCTTTCCACTTTCTTTACGCATTTTCTCGACAGTGGCTCTGCTATTGGCATTGAAGAGATCAATAAATCCCTTCAGAACATTCAAGTGGAATGCTGGGGCAATCAGTTTGCGATGTGCTTTCCATTTGGGACCTGTTGATGCACTAAATGGTTTAAAATGGGGTCATTAGCTAACGTAACCCGGTCTTACCTGTACTGATTAGTAATCCATCTCCTAACCAAGGTTGGAAGAACCTGTATTCGGTGGCTTTATCAATATGCACATTACTGCTTAGGATTATTTCCACATCACGTGGATCTGTCAGAAATACAAAAAGAAACGGCCCTGCCCATCCTTTAACTAATCTAGGGAAGTCTTGTGAGAAATTATATGCGGTTTGGAAGATTTCTGAAACAACATTTGTGATTATTACCCAACAAAATAAATTATATTAATTTTCAGATTTCCACATTATTAGAGATGCGACTATAATGTTCTTACCATGTGGTGAGCGACCAATAAACTGGAAAGCATTTCCTAAAATGGGTACGCCTTTAGGTCCTGGTAACTTTTCGGCAAGTTGTAACATATGCCTTCTGGATACTTTCCAGTATATGTACAATAGCACAAACGCAGGAATTAAAAGGAAGTAGACGATATTTGTAGCTGATGTACTGGGATTTAGTATATTAGGCGTTAGTGTGCTTGTCAACATTTTGAATCTATATAAATTACAGATTTTACTTTACTGAATTTTCATTGTGTTTTTTATTATAGAGATTAAAGTTTCAGGGTCGGTTTTCATCTCCTGATGAATGTAACCTTTGGATATTTTCTATGGAAACAATTGGAATCAAAGGTTACCAAGGAGAATATCTGCAAGTTAAATTCATCAGGAGATAGAAAAGACGATTCGACCCCTAAGGATTTACTTCTTTGAACAAATATTTTTAATGCATTTGGATTAATTATGAAAATTCAATATAAGGAAAAATATTAGATCCGCGGGGATTTGAAGCACCGACATTCGGTTCAAATCGTTGCGGAAGTAATATTCTCTTATACCGGGTGTCAATGAAACCTGGGGCACCCCTATTTTTAAAATTATATTTTAAGATATCAAAATGAAATTTGGTATATGTAATAAGCTCTTTAAATGGCATTTGTTGACATAGGAAACAAGTTTCTGTCACTTCCGGTTTCGCCGGGTGTTCCATTTAAAATAACAAATTTGATGTCAATTCTGGCGAAACCGGAAGTAACAGAAACTTGTTTCCTATGTCATAAAATGCCATTTAAAGAGCATATTACATAAAGCGAATTTTATTTTGATATCTTAAAAAATAAAAAATTTCTGTGGGTGTCCCAGGTTTCGTTGACACCCGGTATACAGAATTTCCATGAATTGTTAATGTACATTAAAATATATATTTTTTTATGTTTTAAACAAGGTGAAATTTTATGACTATTTATATTCTAGAAAAAAAAAACTATTTAATTTGTAGATATTTATTATCAGATTCGTAGAAATTTATGAAATTTTAATAAGATTGAATAGCCAAAATTATAACATTCGACGAAACAAAAAGAAAACAGTTGACCAATTTATTTGAAGGCTCAAGGGCTTTAATTTTGTGTTTCTTCAGTAAGATCTAATTTTTTAAACTAGGTACTTATTAAACTATTGTTATTAATTTGGAAGTAAATAGATGGCGAAAGAAATCGATTATGTATTAAATTCTTTTATCTTCGAGTTAATTTGAAATGTAAAACTTGATAACAATAATTTCGAAGACACGTACTTGCATGTCTCATATTTTGCGGTCTGTAAACGTGTATGAACTGCAATATCAAGGGCATAGACTGTCCTTTTTCTTTCTTTTTTGAACACCTTAGAAAACAATAGTTGTATACTTGTTACGTCATTTTTAGGTAAGTTAAAGCACTTGAAAATTAAACAACTTAAAAATTATTTAAAAAGAGAGTGTGGAACACTTTCCAATTCTTAAATTATTAATTATTTTTATTTTATTTACTAGTACCTATATATTATTATTTTTATGTCCTACCGGTATATTAATTGATAATAATGACTCTATTTTGAGGTATGTTATATACAAAATAACGCCCTAGGGCTATTATTTTTTCATAATGCCCTAGGGCGTTATTTTGTATATAAATACTATTTGTTTCCATAGATGCAACTTTATAATGCCCCACTGTCACAGTGAAAATTAATGACGACTCAGTTAATGTCACAAATCTAAATTACAAAATAAATGTGAATTAGATAAGAAAACTGGTAGGACATAAAACGTTGAAGGCACCACGGGCATTATGAGCTAAGCGCCCTCGATTGTTGTACACTAACAATCTTGGTCGCTTATTTTGCTCATAATGCCCTTGGTACCTTAATAACTATTATCATACAACCGGATCGTTATTAAAAAAATTAATTGATAAATTTCAAAAGTAAATTACAAAAATTGTTTATAAATTGGAAAGAAGCAATTCATCCTCGTAATTATTTTTATTGTTGTTTATTAAAGACCTTCTTTTATTGTTAATTTCAGAATCATCTAACATAATCAATACTTCTTAGGATATAAATCCTAACTTGCCAAACGATCTTGATCTTAAGTAATTTTTATAACATAAAATTTTAATATTTGAAATGCTATACAAGAAAAATAATCCAGGGTTTATAATTAAACTTCAAAAACAAAATAAAAAAATAAAAATAAAATCGCCAACTTACCTCTATCAGACAAGCTAATAAAAAAAAATACAATTATGTAATCCCAAGCACCACGCTAATATTAAGGTTCACTTCACTTCTAAAGGACCGAGTAAACTGCCAAATTCTGGCGGGTTTCGTTTAAATAGGGAGACCTTGTAAACAAGTGAATCAAAATTGACGTAAGGGAGTAATTTTTTTGGTGCCGAAGAGTCTTCTTTAAGAACTAGTTTGCAATTTGAATTCCTTTTTCGTATTTGTAATTTATTTAATTTAGATTTATATGAAAATTATTCCTTTTTTATCGCAAATATCATTACTAATTTGTTTTAATAGATACGTTCAAAGTCGTTATTGTACCAAATTGCTTTAAGGTAAGACATTTAACGGAAAAATTAAATAAGTCTGAAATCTATGATTAAAGTTACAGAAAGTAAATTGTTGCAATACATAGAATATTTGGCAAATTAAAGATTTTATGTAAAACAGGTTAATTCCATAAAAGCTTATAATTAAGGGTACTACGTAAATTTTCAATTTATAATTAACTTTTTATATTTTACATCCCAAATTACGAAATTACAAAGTATCAACCGACAGAAGAACTTACCAAAGTCAGACTACCGAAAACTCCACAAACATATCAATTTTAGCTAATCTCTACCTATGTAGGTACTATTAATACTTAAGCTTAAAGTTTTTCACTGTACTTGTACATGTTATTTAAATACAACAAAGGAATTTTGAAGTAAATGTTCCTGTTATGTATTTGCCTGAGGTATATATTGCTATGTAAATAAAGAAATTTGTTTTGGTGCACAATTAAATAAAAGGTGCTGCTTTGTTTGTATTTGATTTCTATATTTTCGATGATTGCGTATTGTTGCTGTTTAAATTTCGCTTGGAATAAAATTAAAGTTTTACCCAGAATGCGTGCGAAATGAAATATAATCACGTTGATGGCTCTGACAGAATCTTCATTTTTATGGAATTACGCATTGTGCATGTACAATCACCCGATCCAAATGAATGAAGCTACATACCGTGGTCTCCACCTTGATAAGCGTCTAACTTGGAGGACGCACGTAACCAAAAAAAGAAAAGAGATGGATATAAAAATAAGAAACATGTATTGGCTCCTTGGCAAAAAATCAATTCTCTCTCTAGACAACAAATTACTCATCTATAAGACCATATTTCGACCAATATGGCTGTACGGCTGCGAACTATGGGGTTGCGCAAGCAACTCACTGGTAGAAATCATCCAGCGTTTTCAATCTAAGACACTACGAAGTATAACTGGAGCGCCATGGTATGTCTCTAACAGAACCCTCCGCACCGACCTCAAGGTACCATATGTAAAAGATGTAATCAAGCAAAAAGCCAAAAAACACCACGACACACTAGAAACTCATCCCAATGAAACCATTAGTCCACTAAGAGAAGATCCCCAGAGCTATTGAGCAAGAAATGGCCAAAAGACTTAGTGCAATAAAGAGGTGAGTTTGATGGGAGTCTTCCTCTCAATTACATATACATATATCAAGTGATAAAATTAGCTCATAGAATATATACTGTAATGTTCTGATTGCTAATTACTATATTACAAAAAAAAAAAATCTTTTACTAGATAGTATAGCATAATCGTGGTAGTTTCTCATAGCACCTAGAACAACTCACTACTCATTTTTCCTTTTCAATTCCAACTGATTTATTTAGCGTTAGTACCTTGAGGGTTTTACCAAACCTATCTCATAATATGCGTCACCTTATGCTCTTCGTTCAAAATTTTCTAGCTCATACTCACTAACTATCTACTTTTCTGACTGTTTCTTTCCTTGCACTAGCATTGAAATTTCCCTTATGATGAGGTTTTCGTCTTCTTTTACTCGTCCTCCATTAGTTCTTCTACTTTATTATCTTGGTAGTTGGATGTAGGCATGTATTTGCTTGATAATGGCCTTATTAATTTCGTTGTTAATTTCAACATTATATTTGTTCATACTTGTTTCGATTTTCCTGTTTAGTAGTCCATTTTGTTAGTGATGCACAATATCAAATATTTAAAAAATAAGTAATCCACTTAAATATAAAACTAATTTAAAATTACTTTTTAATAAAATTATCACTTTGCAACACAATATCACCCACACCTTTAAAAATCAAAACGTAAAACTTTTTTTCATAAAGCTGCATGAAAAGAAGCAAATATACTGGATTTAGATGTTAATTATTCACCATAAATATACAGATACATAAACTATAAAATTAGCAAAATACATAACTCAGTGTAATAATAATTAATGATTAAATAATCCAAGGATGTAAAAAGTGTAGCAACAGCTTCTGCATTTTTACTTGGAAGTCTTATTTGTCATAACAAGAAGAACGTGTTAACAACCCAATCGAATTAGATAATCTATTTTTAGTTTACGCAGCAGCTGAGATCAGAGTAGATTTTTCCCTCGGCTTAAGACTGATAAGGTATCCTTCTCGCCTTTTCAGGACGGTTTGTCCTGCCAAAATGAAGTCACGTTCACGTCGTTTTGAGAATACTCTGTAGGATCGTAACAATGTCGCCAGTACAACTTTGATTAGAAGCATTGCGTATTTTGAACCTAAAAATCAGCTTTTTAATCTCAGTTTAAGAAGAGAATCATACATACTGAAAAATTACAGAGGATGAAAATGTTTAATGCGTAAAAATTAGTAATAAGTGATGTAGCCAAACAAAAGCTCTTTGAAGTCATGACTGTTTTAGAAATTTCAAACCTAAACCTTAAACTGAAGGTTATTAAAAAACCGACTTCCAATTTTCTTGTTTTTTAGATAACGATTTAGATTTTATAAGATTAAAGCGATTCAATGTAAAAGTCCCAAAATTATGCAAATAAAATTTGCGAGGTTTATGTTTTTTGTGTGTATTTAGGATTATCAAAATTTCAGGTATTCAGGTTTAAATTTTAAAACAATTTTCCTATAGTTTTAAATAACCCAAAAGATATTTTTGAAAATGAAGAATGCATTTTTAATGCCACGTACTGTAAATTTTAAATGACTGCATGCACTATGCTTTGTAGGAAATCAGAATCCTCGCAGCCGAGACGTGTAAGAAATGACAAACGAAACCAAATGCAAAAAGGCGTATATGTACATGTATATATTAACAAAGTGAATAATTTATCCTGTTTACAATTCTAATTTAAAACAAATAAAATTCGTGACAATTTCCATACAGCACTTTCATGATACCTATACGTGATTCAATGTTAATGAGAATACTTAATTATTAAATATCATGAATGAATTATTTACTTATTGATTAAAAATTTATTAAGTCGCCCTGAAAAATTATTTTTAGAATTTACGAAAAAGGATCTTTTTGGACTTACGACGTTGAGTGCTAGAATTATTTAGCCTAACAGGATTCGCATCTCAGTTTTAAAAATCGGACCAGGATTGGTACAAAACTAAATTATTAGTATATTTTGAAAATACTTCTGAAGCTCAAATAAGAGATAAAAAGCTCCGAACTTTTAACATTTTACAAATACGTATTTCGACAAGTGATTTGGCACTTTTTGCTTAATTTGTTCCAACATGGGTAAATTAAATAAATTAAGTAGAAATATCGTTAATGAACTTGATGAGGTAATCATCTTTCAGAATTTTGACCAAACTGTCTTCTACGAAATTTGTAAAGCACTCAGCTTAGAAATATAATAAATTTCAAATAGGTTTTCCAACAATTGATTTGGCAGAAAGTTGTTAAAATATTATTACAGATATATTAACTTAGTCGAATGAAGGTTTTGTTAATAAGAAGAATATTTTTCAGAGTTTTTAACAAATTTACTTCAATAAAATTTGTAATTTGGAAAGAAAATACTCGAAGAAAATTATTTCGGGCAATTTTATTACGCAATTACCACAACAAAGAAAACCTAACTGCTTAAATATGTATTTGTATATCATTAAATGTTGTTTGAAACCTACGATTTTCCACTGAAAGGTTTCAGTATCTTTTATCAAATTCGTATCATTTTTAGAAAAACACGAGTCCTCAGCTGAAAATAGAATTAAAACTAAAATATTGTTCAGAAGTAGGTATTATCTATTCACGATTTTTGGGCCTCATGGGTGGCCATGGAAATGTGACAGCTTCGTTTGTGTAAATATGGCTTTGTTCCATATTTTCTGTTTCCAATTAGACTTTTGAACTTAGCTTTACGAGCTATTTGTTTATGATTTGTGAAGGGGGTTTTGTTCTTAGATGACTTTTGGAATCCCTAATAAAGCCCCTGATTTCTAATCGAAAATGTTTGAATAAAGCCACAAGATAATAAAAATATTGGAAATTCAAATTATAAGTAAAGCATTATATAAGCGAATCAGTTAGTCCAAAGGTTAGTGCAAGAATTTGAACATCTTTGTTAGTAAAACGTATTAGTTATTACCTACCTATAGTATTAAAATAGAAGATAAACACCAAATAAGTATCCCAAGATAAACATGCAGATCAGTTCATAATAATTCAGCCACTCACCGATGCATGTTCGTGATCCTGCAGAAAATGGAATAAAACTGTATGGATGACGAGCTTTTACCCTTTCCGGTAAAAAGTTCTCAGGATTAAAACGATCCGGATTTGGAAATTGTGTTGGATTTCTGTGAATTGCCATTATTATTATTCCAACTGTACAATCTGCAGGAAGAACGCAATTTTCTGTAAAAATAAAAAAATTAAATCTTCAAGACTGTAATGTTTCAATACGAAATAAAAGAATAAGAAAAACGAGCGAGAAAAGATGATGAAAAAAGTTACAACGGATGTTAAATAAATAAAAGAGGATTATAAATATACACAGAAGAAATAAAACAGGTTAAAACAGAAAACGATAAATTAAAAGCAGAACATGATGGACATAAAAACATGAAAGGTAGCATAAAGCCAGAAAAAGAAATTGTAAAACACTATTATAATGAAAATGGAAAATTTACAGAACAAAATAGAAACATAAATAGAGGATAAATAGATAAAATTTAAAGAGAATGTATTACAAACAAAAAAAAAAGTTGTGGAGTAAGTAAGAAACACAAACATATAAAGAAAAGAGTGGCAAAGAGAAATTAGAAGTGTGGAAAAGCTATTTACATACAAGATAGAAGCAAAACAACTTCAAAAGAATCATCAATAAAATTTGCGCAGAAAATGAACGACAAGAAAATGTTTTGTGGAACATTAAAATACATGAAGAAAAGGGAAGAATATACTATGATAAATATAAAAGACAAAGAGGGAAGAAGAATAATCACAGGTCACGATAAAATAATGGAAAGATGACTTAAAGTTATTACTCGTATATCCGGATAGTTAAAGTACCAGCGACAGAACACACTCTTTGCACCAACTCACGACGCGGGTTCTTGCTGGAATGACGCGGGTTCATGTCGGAAATAATATTTTAAAGACTTGACAGGAAGAAAGGGAATATATGTAGAAAAGAAAGATGATGTAAGTAAAAAGTAAGAGATAAAATTAAGCCAAAAAGATAGAGCATGTGATCCAGTGAAGTGTTAGGAACCCTGTAAAACTACAACAAATTATAATAAACTAAATACGTATTTCTGAGAAACAAGAAATACCGTTAATAAATGAAGAAAAAGTGATGAACGCCATCAGAAAGCTAAAGTTAGGTAAAACACCAGGAAGAGATAATATTACTCCTGAAATGATCAAATGTATAGGAAAAAAGGGAATTAAAGAATAAGTAATGGAAATACTGACTTAAACAATCAAAACTAGGAAACTAGCTAGAGATTGGAATGCAGTAATAACATTACCAATAAGTAAAACTGGAATCAAGAGAAAATGTAATAAGTAATTACCGAGTGGCAACGCTGTCCAGTATTCCAGAAAAGCTTCTGGCAAGAATAGTAAAACGAATTAGAGAAAAAAACTGATCAAATAACAAAAGAGGCAGAATGGGGAAAGAAGTACACAAGGCAAAATATTTGGGATAAGACAAATAAGTGACAAATAATAAGTAAGAACGTGTGTTTTATTAACCTAGCGAAGGCTTTTGACAGAATAAGAACAGAAGACATATGGTTAACGTTGCAAAAAAAGTGAACGCAGAAACAATTGAAATAGTAAGATCAATATACCAAAAAATAGGAACATTGTAAGAACTTACAATAAAGAATTTATAACAGAAATATGAACCAAACAAGTATGTGTACTACCGCCAGTTGTTTTCGGTGGTAATGGATAAGATAATTAAAAAAGCAGAGCAAATAATGAAATAATTAAAATCAGTGTTCTGAAAATCGCAAGTCGAAAATAACAGAATTATAGCTGATTGCTAAAATTGCAAATTCAGAAAAAAAAAACTGGAATTTACTTTGGGTATTCTCAACAAAAAAACTAATTAAGATTAATATGAATATACACTTTCGCAAAATTAAAAATATAATAATATCAAGTGGTTATAAAATTCATGATATCCAACTAAATGGGCAAAAAATAGAACAAGTTAACACTACTTAGAAATGACAATTGAGAATAATGGAAGAGATAAGGAAATAAATGAAATGATAGAGAAAGCAAGGAGAATATACAACGTCCTAAGAACAAAATTTCTTGGAAAAGGAGCATTTGGGTGGTTTTAATAAGCACATATTTTTTTTACAAAAAAAGCAAACGTTAATATTGTAAGGTAGTGGGTTAATTAATAAATAATATAAAGCATCGCCATAAGAAATGAATTAAATAAGTTGGCATTTCGGTGTGGTCTGATATAACAAAGTTTCGCAATCATTACAAAGTAAGGATCATTAAATCTGTTTACTAACTAAAGATGCACTTGTATAAATATGAGTCATACGGACAGCTGGTTGAATTGCGAAATCATAACAAGGTAATACAATGTTGCATTAGTTTATACTAACTGACCTATATAGTCCAGTCAATAAAGGGTTTGTAGAATGCATGGAGGGTGTCACAATTTTTGACTTTAGGGCTTTGTTTGGAGTCGTTAGGAGGTAAACATACTAAAAGTTCCCGGACATAGGTGGTGAGCGGAGTGCAGGGGGGGACTGAGAAGGTCTCTGTTTTTGTTTTTTTGCTTATATCTTGAAGACGGTGCATCTTATCAAAAAAGTTATTATATACAAAATCAAAGCTGACAAAATTTTCTACATTTTTTCGTTTTTAACTTTTTTTCTATCTCCAACCGTTTATGAGATATCTGCTCTCAAAAATCTCTAATTTTCGAAAGAAAATATTATGCCTCACGTTTTTCGTTAAACTTTTCTCTCTAGCACCTCATCTCTTCGGTTTACAGAAAAATCCCCACAAAAAAAGTTGTAGAGGATTAAATTTCCTTAAAAATGGTCTTATACATTTTATATATTTTTTTCGAAAATTAACGATTTTTGATAGCGGATATCTCATAAACGGTTGGTGATAGAAAAGAACTTTACAAAGCAAAAATATGGGAAATTTTGCCAGCTTTGATTTTGTATATAATGAAATTTCGCTAAAACGCACCGTCTTCAAGATATAAGCAAAAAACCAAAAAAAGGGATCTTCTCGGTGCCCCCCTGCACCCCGCTCACCTCCTATGTCCAGGGACTTTTAGTATGTTTACCTCCTAACGACTCCAAACAAAGCCCTGAAGTCAAAAATTGTGACACCCTCCATGCATTCTACACCCCCCCTATTGAGCGTTCGTTGACTGGACTAATATTCATACAATGTAAGAATGAATGGAACCCTTGTACTAACATAGGCAGATGTTTAAAATGTAAGAGAGAAAGAACACATCTTGGAAGTATAAATATAGGAAACCTGCCATAGAGAATTCAGTCTTCGATGGTGGAGTCTCACTACGATGTCTGATTAAGATCTAGACGAGAGGCCCTTACAGGACTAACCCTGGCCATAAGCCAAGGGTTGGTTTACATACATTTTCCAATGATTGTTGCCAAGATGTGTGCCTTCTTAAAGATGTTCATGTAAGATAAGTGTTTATTATTATAAATTATCAATCAGACTTAAGACTTAAGACTTGTTAAATATTTGGATCACGTTTGTCGAACAGTTAAATAATGTTTGTAACTAAGTTATACCAATATAGCTGATGTTAGTTAATTCGGTATTTTAATATAACCTCTTGCAAAAGCCAAGCCTAAACACTCGTAACGAAGTTGGCTATAAGTCTCTACCATCATAATAAATATAATAACATAAGAGGCCCTAATCCTCAATAAATGCAAAAAGCACTTCGTTACAATATAGAGCTTGGAAGTTGTGTTTTCTCGCACATTTTTAACTATAATAGTGATAACTGATAAATAAACTGCCTAAAGTCGCATAAAACCATGTTTATCTAAATAAATTAATAAGTTCATTAATAAATTGTTAATAAAACTGTGGACAAATATAGTAATAAAATTATTAATAAAAAAGGCCCATCGTTAGCGCATTGGGGTGAAAAGTGTATTTGGTATTCGAGAAGACATATATTCAAATCACAGCTGCGACTGAATATTTAAACGTTGCAAAGCAATGCAGATCTGAAGTTTATTAATTAAAAAGCTTCCTACAATCTAAGCCTTAAATAAATTAACATATTAATTTCTCTAAATTCGAATTGAAAATGTTTTTTTAAATTGTACTTACGGCGGCGACTACGTAGGTTAGTAATTCTAGTGTTATGCCAGAATATTTTTGATGGCATTCAACAAAATAATTCCACTTCAGCAAATTAAGTAAAATCTACATTTTAAGGTCACTTTCTAGTATTTTGTTAAAATAAATTGCAACAATGTGGAAGTTGTTCTTCTGTGGAAAGTTTTAATGTCCTACTATGTTAATTAAAATGCTATTTTCCTGTCTTAATTAATTCGTTATATTACTAAAAATTAATTAATTTTAAGGTAGGTATTTAATGTTTTATCGTTTCAAAAGAAATTAAACTTTTGGAACATTTACAAATAAATACGTATTGCTGAGATGTATATTTGGAATTTGCCTTTTGACGAATGAATATGAAAATATAAAATTTCCATAATTTTTTTAACCTAGTTTAAACATCTCAGAGGTTTTGAATCTTAACTTCTTATTATATGCACCAATTTTCAAATTATGAGTGTTTGTTTATATTAGAATATTATCCACCTTAATCGTTTAAACATTAATCTTAGAATTTTGGCAATAAAAAATGTTATGTTAGGGGTTATTTTTAAACTACTTGCAATTTAAAGTATCATAATAATAACTTTATAGTTCGTATTTTTTACAATTATACAAAATTTGTGTTTAATTTTAGATTGTCAATTTGTTGTAAAATTTCGCGGAAATTCATTTAAATCTTCACACAACGCAATCAGTAATTTAGAATATTCGAACCTGAAGCGACTTCGTGAAAAAAAAAACATGAAATTCAGTCGTCAATAGCCAGCCTCGTTTTGGGTTTTGCATTTTTAAAAATGCATATAGTTTGACGTCAGCAAAACTGGAATAAGCAATGTTTAAGCTGGGTTCAAACGTTCAAAGGACTTTAAAACCACCAAGCTTGTTGGATTATTAATAGTTAGTTTTTTTGTGTTTGTTGTTATCTTTTACTTTTATTATTATGAATATTATGATATTAATAATTAATTCGCTCGTTGGACCAACAACATTTACTTTTTATTATTTTCCTTCCAAGGGTTGCCTTGAACCGCCAATTTTTTATTTTGGAGTTTGTTTGGGTTTCCGGGGTAAAAATTAATAATTAATTGAAAAAAACTCACATTACGTGTCAATTTAAAAAACGCATAACAAAATCGTTGAAATTCGCATTGGAACCGCCAATTTAATCGTTTAATAAACGCTTCAAAATAAAACGCTAGCTCGGGTGTGTGAAAAAATATAAAATTAAACGCAAGATAGAACATTAACCTATGGCCATTGGAATTGGCGCAAAACCATCCCCTGCAGGAGCTGAGTGACGCTGTTTTCAATTTCAATCAAGGTGAGTCGAGGCAAATCCTATTTATCAAACATTCATATTGAGAAAAAATTATTATTTGTCACGCGTACATTTTTTGGTCCTTCGACGTTCGGATTGTTTGTTTGATATCTGTTATCATATGAATGCCTTTGTTCTTACCTTTTAATTATTGAAACGGTGTAGTGGTCAATTCTACTACTGGTATTACAGCGCATTCAATTTTGGCAGTGGACATTGGCTGAATTGGTTATCCAATTTATATTTTACCCATTATTTATATTTGTTTTGGAAGATTTCATGCTGCTAAATCTCCTTTTGGAAAAATTAGACCCAAACACACGAAGATTGTTCGAATCGGAAATCCGTGATTTAAGGCAGGAAATCCCAACGTTTGGGATGTTAGAAGATTTCATCGAAGGTCAAAGTTTGGTATTAGATCAGTGTAAACCGAAATGCTCTAATTTTAAGCAAAATAATTATTCTAAACGCACGTTCCATGTTACAACGGAACATACATCACCAGATAAATGTTTTATCTGTAATAAAACACATTTAACTTACTCGTGCCCACAATTAGTAGAGAAACTACCTACGCAACGCTACGAATTGGTAAAATCCAAAAAATTATGCATTAATTGCCTTAGTGGTTTTCACACCACCAAAACCTGTAAGTCAAAATCACGTTGTCGAAAATGCAATAAAAACCATCACAGTTTGTTACATTTTGAATCTTCCGCTACGCAATCTAATCGTAATGATGAACCTTTTAACGCTGTACGATTAGAACCTACAAATGCTGTAAGTAACACACTCGAAAATTCAAACGCTACGATTTCTTCAGTAACGGCTCTAGTTAGTGCCACATCTAATAAATTAGTGTTGCTGTCAACAGCACTGATAGATATTCGTGACGAATCCGGATATCCACACGCAATAAGAGCAATCCTCGATGGAGGTAGTGAGGGCAGTTTTATAACTGCTGCTTGTGCTCAACGCTTAGGATTACGTGTTAAATCCAACCGCATTCAAATTCAAGGAATAGGTTCATCATCCGCTCTTCTATCTTCTGGAACGGTTAGTTGCTGTCTATACCCGCATGATGAGTTACAACCATCATATTTGATTGATGCTCACGTCATTGCATCTATTTCGCATAATATTCCAGCCTTTCCAATAGATTCTTCTACGTGGACACATATTAAAGGCTTACGCTTAGCAGATCCACAATTTTGTATCCCAGCAAAAGTAGATCTTTTACTAGGTGCTGATATTTATACGCAATTATTACGTCCAGGCTTAATACTGGGATCAAATAATACGCCCTCAGCTATAAATACTATTTTCGGATGGGTTTTATCTGGTCAGGCATGTGCTAACCAACCAACCCATTTGAACTCTTTTTTTACTGCGCTTTCTAATGAACCTTTAGAATCAACGCTAAAGAAATTTTGGGAAATTGAAGAAGTTAGCGTTGAAATTCCTCCTTCTCCAGATGACGTTATGGGCGAAAAATTGTACAAACAATCAGTATCTCGCGAACTTAATGGTAGATATAGTGTTGCGTTGCCTTTTAAATCAATTCACAGACCCGAGTTTCCCAATTCTCGCTCTGTCGCTTTACGTCGCTTTTATTGTTTAGAAAATAGATTTTCACGCGATGAATCTCTTCGAATTCATTATTCAGAGTTCATGAAAGATTACCTTGATAGTGGACATATGTCCATTGCAAAGGAACCCATTACATCATCTGAATGTTATTATATACCGCATCATTGTGTTTTTAAACCAGATAGTACTACAACGAAATTGCGTGTAGTCTTCGACGCCTCAGCTAAATCAGCAAACGATAAATCACTTAATGATTGTTTGTATTCTGGTCCAAAATTACTACCACACATTGCAAATATATTACTAAAGTTTAGATCGCATAGAATTGTCTTTATCGCTGACATAAAACAAATGTATCGGCAAATATTAATCGCACCCGCTTTCAGAAATTATCAACGAATTTTATGGAGGTTTTCGCCACATGAGCCGATCGAAGAATATGTCTTAAATACTGTTACCTACGGGGTTTCTTCTGCCCCATTTTTAGCAATAAGAACGCTTCATCAATTAGCTGAAGACGAACAGCTAAATTTCCCCCAAGCCGCTGCACTTTTAAAACAAGATGTTTACGTTGATGACGTTGTTTCTGGTTGTAATACGCTGTTACAAGCGCAAACTCTCCAAAGGGAATTAATCGAACTTCTAAGAAGAGGTGGTTTTTTACTACGCAAATGGGCAAGTAATGTACCCGAATTGCTTTCCGGGTTGGATTCCAGTTTGTGTCAAGAAGGTCTTTCGTTTGATAGTGAATCCGAATCCACCATCAAACTTCTAGGCTTACAGTGGCTTCCATCGCTTGATGTATTTTCTTTTAAAGTTGATACTATCAATCACACTTGTACTAAACGACAGATATTGTCCGAAATCGCAAGAATATTTGACCCACTTGGTTTTCTTGCCCCATTAATCTTTTTTTGCAAGCGATTAATTCAACATCTTTGGTGTTTAGGTTTAGATTGGGATGCTATCCCGCCAGATGAAGTAGTTGATCGCTGGAATTGTTACCGCCAGCAGCTTTTTTTAATTAGTAACATTCGTTTAAACCGCTACGTTTTTTCGCCAGATTACTCAAGCATTGAGTTACACGGATTCTGCGATTCATCGGAAGCAGGATATGCAGCCGTTGTTTATTTTCGTATCATTGATAATTCTAATACCGTTTCTGTTAAATTTGTAACAGCCAAAACTAAGGTTGCGCCATTAAAAAAACGGTCTTTGCCACAATTGGAATTGTGCGGAGCCTATCTCCTCTCCAATCTTATAGAAACCATTGTTCAAATATACTCTGAAAAAATTAATAAAATTTTCGCTTGGACTGATTCCACAGTTGTTTTGGCTTGGTTACGTTCATTTCCACATCGTTGGAAAACGTTTGTTTCAAATAGGGTTAGCCATATTCAAGAACGCGTGCCACCTTCCTCGTGGCGTCATGTACGATCAGTGCATAATCCCGCTGATTGCGCATCTCGTGGTTTATTACCCCAGGAACTAATTTACCATCCTTTATGGTGGGCGGGGCCTCCTTGGCTTAAGGCTTCACCCAATTCATGGCCCACGCAACAAGTCAATCTGTTAGATATTGAAGACGTAGTTACTGAGGAAGAAAGAAAGGTTAAGGCTTTTATTGCCCAAGTTGACAATCTGAAGCCTTGGAATGAGTTATTAACTAAATATTCTTCGCTGAATAAAATTTTGCGCATAGTCACTTACATTTGTCGTTTTACTAAAAAACTTAGGAATATGCATCAACCCATGTCGGATACAATCACATCTTCTGAATTACACAATTCCTTACTTATATTAGTTAAATTAGTTCAGCAACAGATATTTCACGCTGACATAAATAGTTTGAGACAACACAAATTATTGTCACATCCACTACGCAAACTAAATCCCTTCTTGGATCAACAAGATATCCTCAGGGTGGGCGGTCGATTATGTCATTCTGCATTATCATTTGAAGAAAAACATCCCGCACTTCTTCCTCAATCCCATAGATTAACTGTTTTGATTATAGAAGACGCTCATAGGAAACATCTTCACCCTGGTCTTAAAACGCTTCTTTATTTAATTCGACAAAATTTCTGGATTTTGTCCGCAAATCGAGCAATTCGTCGATGTTTATCACGCTGTTATCGATGTTTCCGTACAAAGCCGCAGTCACTGCAACCACCTATGGGAGATTTACCCGCAGTTCGAGTACAGCAAATCAAGGCATTTAACTCTGTAGGCATTGATTTTGGTGGCCCATTTACAATAACAATGCGAAGGTTTCGAGGAGCAAAAACACACAAGGCATACATTTGCCTATTTGTATGCTTGGCAACTAAAGCCCTTCATCTTGAGCTCGTCTCGGAACTTTCGACAGCGGCCTTTCTTGCAGCATTGCGTCGCTTCATTGCTCGCCGTGGTCGATGTGCTTTAATAATGAGTGACTGTGGAACAAATTTTATTGGAGCTGCACGCATAATATCTAATTGTTTCAAGAGCGCTGTGGAGGAAGAAGGTATTACATGGAAATTTAATCCGCCAACTGCTCCACATTTTGGTGGTATATGGGAGGCTGGGATTAAATCTGTTAAAACTCACCTCAAACGCGTAATAGGGGAACAAATTTTAACATTTGAAGAATTTTCTACAATATTAGCACAAATAGAAGCTTTACTCAATTCGCGACCACTGTGCCCCCTTAGTAGTGACCCAAATGATTTAGAAGTTTTGACGCCTGGTCATTATTTAACTTTAGCTCTTTTAACATGCATACCTGAACCCGACCTGTTAACTATCAAAATGAATAGATTAACTCGTTGGGAGCTGCTTCAACGTATGCACCAACATTTTTGGCATCATGAATATTTGCATACTTTACAACAGCGTTGTAAATGGGTTGCCAATTGTCCACCTCTTGATCAAGGAACCATGGTCTTAATAAAAGACGATCTTTCCCCTCCTATGCGTTGGCGTCTGGGTCGTGTGATTCAACTCCACCCAGATCCAAAAGGCATATCTCGCGTCGCGACAATTAAAACCGTTCAGGGTACCCTCAAACGTCCTTTAGTAAAGTTATGTCCATTGCCAAATCAATAATGCATTGTAAAATACTTGTATTTTGGTGGGCGGTATGTTGGATTATTAATAGTTAGTTTTTTTGTGTTTGTTGTTATCTTTTACTTTTATTATTATGAATATTATGATATTAATAATTAATTCGCTCGTTGGACCAACAACATTTACTTTTTATTATTTTCCTTCCAAGGGTTGCCTTGAACCGCCAATTTTTTATTTTGGAGTTTGTTTGGGTTTCCGGGGTAAAAATTAATAATTAATTGAAAAAAACTCACATTACGTGTCAATTTAAAAAACGCATAACAAAATCGTTGAAATTCGCATTGGAACCGCCAATTTAATCGTTTAATAAACGCTTCAAAATAAAACGCTAGCTCGGGTGTGTGAAAAAATATAAAATTAAACGCAAGATAGAACATTAACCTATGGCCATTGGAATTGGCGCAAAACCATCCCCTGCAGGAGCTGAGTGACGCTGTTTTCAATTTCAATCAAGGTGAGTCGAGGCAAATCCTATTTATCAAACATTCATATTGAGAAAAAATTATTATTTGTCACGCGTACAAAGCTACCAATAGATATTTTTTCGTGCCCCAACGTTCTTGATTTTACTGGTACAATGTATTGATGGATTTTGCTCTTTTTACTTAAAACAATGTTAAAAAAATTCTCATGTTATCGTTCTCATAAATTAAAGAGTGTTTAATTTAAAAGCAAGTTTAGGAAGTGGAGAACGTAATGCACATTGTTGTCGTGTCTGTAATGTTTATATTCAGTTAAAGGTTTTGGGACTAAAATATTTTTAAATTAAGGACATGACACCTATATTTGTAAGTTATAAGTTATAACAGGTCATTGGCTTACCAAAGATAAGATGAAATAGAAGAATCAAATGAAGCAAAAGAAGAAGAAGTGAAAACAGATGAAAGAGAAGGGGAAGCAGAATTTGATTTAGAACAATGTTTACCTTCTGAAATCAGAAGTGCCTGAAGCAGTAAGAATTTTATTAAATTTATATCCTAAACCTACGTGTAATTACTTATTATGAAGAAAGATTTTGAAAATTATTGTTAAATATACAACATTTACTGGATTATTGGTTATTTCCTTTGTAATAATATTGACGACATTTTGAATCACAGGACTGTTAATAATACGCACGTGTTCCACAAGAAGGAACGACAATTAAGCACCAAAATATTCCAAGCCAGGTGATTACCCCAACAGGTTAATCTCTGAAATTTTTCCATGGGTCGATTTTAACAATCTCGGTCATTAAACTATGGGGAACGGACATGCAAAATTTTCAGTTCTAAATTTAGCACATTCTTTAAAGTTAATCACACAACTTTTTTGATATAGGAAAAGAACTTTGGAATTTACAAAAATCTATTTATGTTTATGTATGACATAACTGTTATGTGCGTGGTTTAAAAACGAAACTGAATCTTTTGTTGATTTAAGTAGTATAATACCTTTAAAAGTTGCAAATTAAGAATAAATATTTTAAAAAAATTGGGAAGTAAAGGCTAATGTGCAATCTCGTGAAGTAATTTTGGGCTTAATTCATAACTAATAGTGTCGTTAATGTGCTAATGTATAATTATAGTTTAACAAAGAATTTAAGAAAATTCGCAACAGTTTTGACAAAGTCAATTAAAATCCTGAATATAACAGATTACGACAGGTTTAATATGTACTTGATGAAACTTGCAAAAGATTGTGTTAATAAAAACGATCGCTTTTGTAACATATGAAATAGGTAGTTAAAAAGCTTGAAGATAATTCTAGAATCTTAAATAAAGATAATTTCTGTGAGTAAATATTCTTACCAAGCTGTATGTCAGCAACGGGTTTTTTAGCAATTAAAGGAATCGGAGGATACAATCTCCACGTTTCTTGTATTACTTGCTCCATGTAACGTAAACTTTGGATGTCTTCATAGCTAACTGGACGATTGGATTCACCAAACACTTCGTCTAATTCCATCATTATTTTGTCCTGTAACAAATAAGCACAAGGAAAAGAAATTAAAACATGGAAAGCTCTTGTATGTGTTTGTCAAAATTCTATTAATAAGGTCATACGGTCATCCTGACATCAATCAAACCTCGACGTTCATTGGAATTACTAGGGCACTGTCGAGATTTAAATCTGTGTAAGCTGATCGCTAAACGGACCTTCAATCTACATCTACAATACCACAGAAAGAAATTTGCATCGCCCTTCAGAGAAAAATTTAAATTATTTACGTCCGAATCTGCAATCTCATGAAGCTACTTGGTAAAGAGGATAGATTTTAATAACAATGAAATTAAAACATCTGTTGTTATTAAATGCGCCTTAATTTCGAAATAAAAAACAACCATAAACTAAGAAGTGAAAATATTAATTTCCTTATAATTTTTGTATATTTTCTTAAACAAGGTGTCTTCCATTATGTTTGTTTGAAAGACCGATTTTTCGAAAAAGGTAAAATTTACAACCTAACTGAAAAAATCAACACTGAAACGGAAAGTGAAAATATTAATTTCTTTATGATTTTTATATTTTTTCTTAAACAAAGCGCTTTCCGCCATTTCTGTTTCGAATGCTGATTTTTCCAGTTTTCGACGTTAATTGAAGTAATCAAAACGAAAATGAGAAGCGAAAATACGAATTTTCGTATAATTTTTGTATTTTTTCTTAAACAAGGCGCAATTCAACCATTTTTCTTTCAAAGACTTTGAAAATCGTAAGGATGTAGAATTTTCAACTCAAGCCGAACAAAAAGTGAAAATATTAAATTCAGTTAATTTTTATATATTTTTTTAAACGGCGTGTTTTCCATTATTTTCATTTTGAATGACGATTTTTCCGACTTTTCAACGTTGATCGAAGGAATCAAAACGAAAATGAGAAGTGAAAATACTAATTTCCTTTTAATTTTTATGTATTTTCTGAAGCAAAATGTTAGTCAATCCTTTCTATTTCGAAGACCGAATTTTTGAAAATCGTAAGAATTTAGATCTTTCAACTCAAGCTGAACAAAAAGTGAAAATATTACATTCTTCTAATTTTTATATATTTTCTTAAAAATGCGTTTTCCATTATTTTCATTTTGAATGTCGATTTGTTTAAATTTTCCACGTTAATTGAATAAATCAAAAGGAAGATGAGAAGTGAAAATATTAATTTCCTTATAAATTTTCGACATTTTCTTAAACAGGTGTTTTTCCATCATTTCTGTTCCAAAGAGTGCCTTTTAGAATTGTTTGAATTTTCAACTTTAACTGAAATAAATACCTAATACTTACCACTGAAATAAACAGTGAAAATGTTAATTTCTTCGATTGCTGATTTTTTTTGTAAAACTAGGATATCAAAACGAAAATGTATAAGATACAGCGGCAGAATAAATGCAAATAAATTTTTGCCTTGTTTTGCAAAAAAAAAATTGGCTTTTAAAGTGAAATGTGAATTTTACGTAATTACAAATTATCCAATCCGGCCATTTCAGTAAGGCAGAACGTACGTGATTAAACTAAGTAATTACAAATTGTTTTTAAGCAACCTTCATTAGTCTAGAAATCCTGTTTCGAGAAGAAACAGAAGCGATTTAATACTAAATTGAATTGCGGAATGAAATAAAATTTACTGAAGTTTACTTGTATTAAGATTGTAAATGCCTGACTTTATATTTTAGCTACTAACACACCAGGCTTGCTTTACCAAATAAACCAAAACTTATCTACTAGATAGTTCCACCAAAGCATCTCTTCAGATTTCCTTTTTTTTATAGTTTTAAGTAAATTGTCACATTTGACCCACTCTCATTTTCGTATTCAACAGTTATATAGAAAGATTAGAGCTGTGTGGTTTCATAAAACGTTTCTATTTTATTTCCCAGTGGTGCTTTAGCTTTCTTGAAGTAGAATACATCACCATATATGAAAGAAGAGGTCGAAGTTATCTGTGCCGTTTTTAAACACAGTGAAATAGGAGAAAGTTATTTGTTTGTAACGTAATTACAGATGTAACCTCAGCGAAAGTGTTTGAGGTGATCGTGTTTTTATTATTCTAATATTTTTGGGTTACGTAGTAGTTAGAAAAGGAAAAGAAATAGCCCGAAGGTGTTGTCGGTATTATAATTCGGCGAAGGAAGACATCTTTTGGATTTTTTTTTAGTAGAACGATGATGGACCAACGAAACATTGTTATAAATAACGATAACCTCAGAAGATTGGGAGAAATTTTCCGCTGTTGTTAAGTTTATTGACTTTCACCAATTTTAAGAATTTTTCTAATTAATTAAATTAATAATTTTGGTGACTATAAAATTTGCAAACTGTTCATAGAGGCAAGTAAAAGTACTCGCTGTTGATTTTCTTTTCTGCATCCCTTACAGGGCTCGAATTACCAAGTGTTCATTCAAGTCTTCATTTTTTGACACAATTAAACAGTATTAATTGTTTCCATTTACTTTTTATTTTTTAGTCTTAATTTTATGTTTAGAAACTTTCTGGCTTTAACCATACCGCAAAATTTAATATACTATGAAATTGTTCAACTTCCACTTTTGCTTTTGAGTTAAGATAAAATATTACAAAAGGAAATCCACAAGTTCGACTTTCTCGTTCGTTTCCATCTTAATGTATGCTCTTATTTAATTCACTGATGTGAACTTCATCAACAAATAATAATAAAATTATTGCTTGTACGTAACGACATTATTATTATTATTATTAAAACAGGAAATTTTTCCTGGAAATTAATTTACTTTAATTTTATTATTTTATGTTAAATTGCAAGTACAAAACGAAGGACGTAATAAAACTTGACTAACCTGTATGCGTTGATGAATACCAAGAAGACTTAGGACAAATCCAACAGTTACGGTTGTCGTATCCTGGCCCTGAAATTTAAAATTGTTTGGAAATTAACAGAATGTGAAAGATCATTGTTATTGCCTGTAATTGTTAATTATTTATATCATAACGTTCTTTTTTTACACAGCAATTACAGCTTTTATTGGAGATAAAATAAACTTAGTTGATTTTGGCCGTAATTATTCATTGGGTTAGGAGGTAAAACTTATTTGTTTAAGAACTTTGTAAAACATAATTAAATTGTTTGTATTTAAGCTTCTAGTTCGTTGTTTAATAAAATTTTAATTAAAAGTATAAAACAAAATACTAATGCTCTCTAATTGTGACTGTAAGGCCCGAATAAATGAAATAATCTTAACAACCTGTATTACGATTTTACAATAAATTTTATGGCTATTTGCTTCCCTCTTCCATATGCTCAGCTGACATAATACATAATACTATGTCGTTTTATACGTAATTTAACCAGGATTGTAATTAGATCAAAGGATTAGTTTGGCTATTGCTCCTTCCAGTTCTTCTATTTTTATGTTATGTTCTTCCATGTAAGCGTCCAAGTTATCTTCCAAAACTTCCTGTCTGTTGTGTCGATTTCAAATTGTTTTTTAAAGTAATCTTTCCATATATTTACTACTTCATCATTTTTTGTTTTTATCTCACCATGATTATCCCTCATTCCTTTTGTTATTTTCTTCCTCTTTCCTTTTAGACTTTTAACTTTATTCCAAAACACCTTATTGTTTCAGCTATAGTCCTTGTTCAATTCTTCACCGAAATCCTCCCAGCTTTTCTTTTTAGCCTTTCTTATTTCAGTTTTGGCTATTCTTCTTTTATTATGATATTTCTCTTTATCTTCCTCCTTTCCCGTTGATATGTATTGTACCGAGATGCGTCAGCACACGTGTGGGATCATATTCGTCATCCGCCGAGAAGCTTCCACAGCGGTCGACGGTTACTCATACTCGCGCGACTACTTTCTGGAATGGAGTTCTGGAGGACGAGCTGGGATATACTACTTGATTGATTTTATCTTCTATTAGTGCATGTACGTTTATTATACTAAGATTGAAGAATCGACCTTTTACTCTAAGTCTAAGTGCATAATTTGGGCAACCACGCCAGGAAGTTATTATATTTTGTTTGGTCTTCATATTCACTACAAAACCAGTTCCAAATTCATGTTTATTTTTAAGATAAATTAATATTCTAAAATCTATTTTAGAAAAATCAACAACCGCAATACCTGAATATTAATTAGTCGATTAATCAGTTACTTTGAAAAATTTACAAACGTTAGTCTTGATACAATAAAAGAGAACAATTTTTGTTTTTCTGAACTGAAATATAAAAGAACTTTTAGTTAAATTTAAACCTGGCCCCTTTTAAACATACATTTTTAATCGAAAGTAATCGAAATAACAAAGAACTTGACATTTGACTTTTTTTGTCTTGCATTCAATACTTGTATAGGCAGTTTTACAATAAAAATGTTGGGGGTCGTCAACAAAAACCCGCAGAGTACTTTCAGCGTCTACCATGTTGATTGTAATAAGTTGCTGGACGATATACTTTAATTAAACCACGTATGACATAATATTGTATGGTTGCAATTTGAGATTTCAAGGCTGGTCGTAAACCTTTAAGAACGTTGTTTGTTTTTAGGTTATTGGTAAACGTTTATTTTTAATTCGAAGATAATGCAGAAAACAAACTAAAAATAGTAAACCAAACTCTTGCTTTGAAAATAGTTTTTATAAAGTATTTCCTCTAAGGAATGACTCCTTAAAAATGTAATTTTATTGATTGTATATATGACCAAACTGAAACAAAAACATGTGATTTGAAATGTAATTATAATTCTATGCTAATTTTAAATAAACAAATTTAAATTTTTACTAAATATTAGGACATTCGTAGACCATTTTTTCCCTAGAAACTTAAAGTTATGTTTTTATTTGCACTTGACTTCTTATTTATTATTACTTTTAGTTTTTAGCAATTTTTTTATGGTGAATTAATTGTGATTTGAATAAGTTTTAAATATTAGTAAAAAATTAATATTAATTCATTTTTAAAATGTTGTGGAAGATTTTAGTCTTAATTTTTGGTTCTCTTTATAAGATTCTCCAAATATGATAATTTTTCTTTTTTGAACCAGATTTTTACAGAAGAAAGAATGTACATTTTGTAAAATAAGTGTTTTGAAATCACTGCCTGATTTTATTTCACCGTGAAATTGTTAAAGCTAGCAACACTAATTTTCATTTAAAGATTAATGATAAATAAGAATGCACTCCATCAGAGATATATTTTCAATTATTGAATGAATTTCGACAAATCCTTACATTGAAAAATATTATTTCCACAAATTTTTAAAAATTTATAAAAAAAACTCCATTAAAACCTCCTATTTACTGTCTTTTTAGATTTGGATCTTAAAATTGTGATTCGTTACTCACTCGGGTTCATTAGTTTCGTTTCTTATTGTTCTTATTTGTAGAATTTCTTCACAACGAAAATTTAAATTCTAAATTTTGCAATAAAAGCTCACGTAAATAAAGTTTGGAGCTATAACGGAAGCTTCCAAATTTTCCAAATGTTTCTTAACGTATTAATGTGTTAAGTAACAATGCCTACGAAAATGTTACATTATTTTAATTTCAAGTAATTATTTTTATATTTTTAATCATACTACAAAAGTTATTAGCCTAATTATATTTGTTACAATCACATTTTCTTTGATATAATTTCTAGTGCCTTGTGATTATTTATACTGAGATAAATATAAAAAAAAATGTATGAAGACTGACAAAAACCCTGCTTTTTGTCGTTTTGATTATTTAATTTAAATTTATTAAAATAAGATATTCCATTCTCTTATTGAAAATTGCTAATGCGATTTTAGTATTGAAACGTTAAAGGGGGTACTGATTGTTATTTTACATTTTTCACCAAAGAGCAGCACTTTTACGAAGAAAATTTGATTAAACACAAAAAATATAAATATTTTCTGAATGAATCAAATACATACAAAAGTTTAAAAAAATTAAAATGCAAGAATGGACGTAGGTATTTCTTAGTTAAATTGTCTGAGAAAAAATTCTGTCCACTTTTGTATGATGGTGAATAATAACAGTTAACTCTTGGGCCAAGAATGTTCATATTTTAATTTTAATAAGCTATTAACTTCTTTAGTTAATTTAATAATTATTATCAAGTACCTAATACTAACCAGAGAATGTCTTTTACGACTTGAAGATGTACGCCTTGCGCATATGCAATTCTTTCTACAAATAATTGTTTTGCAGACTGCATACCCCATTCATATTAATTACCATTACCTCTTGTTTTTAGCTATTTGCCACCTACATTAACAAAATTTACCTGATGGCAGTCACATCTTAGCGTCTCTGGAGTTAAAAATCTAGCCACGACTAAGATTTCAACCTGTGTCCCCTTGGCTACAAAACAAATTTCAGATCCACTAGCCAGCCAACAAAGAAATACTTCGGCTTTTAATTTGCTGTCAGTTCTGAAGTGTTGGTTTTACAGATACAGACAGTTAATATTTTATCTGCGACGTTTAAAATTTTGGAGTCTGATTTTAATAAGTCAAAGCATGAGCCAGTAAAATCTCGTTAATTTTTATATTAAAATTGAAGTGCTTGGGGACATTGTTATAAAGTAAACTAATTGTTGTTTTTTGTGGTTTTTCAGAGTTTAACATTTATTTAATCTAAATTAAACCTTAAAATTTGTAATAAATAGATAAAAACATGTTTGTGAGTTCCCCCAATAAACCTGACGGTAACAGTTTAGTTTTATCTATTTATTATCAAGCATGTTACACCATGTGCCGCACCAGATGTGTATCAGTTTATGGAATAAAGTAAAATTTTTTCACGATTTTGAACTTATTTCAGAACTTCATGCACCAGGAAAAAGTATTGGAAAAAAGAAATATTGGCAAAATTTCTATTCTCTAGTGTAGAAATTAAAGTATATAAAGATCAAAAAACAAATGACGTCCTGGTGATATTTTCTTATTGGTAAGTGGTCACAAGGGATCTATAGAAATAGAATGGTCAACTGACTCAGTTAATTTTTATAGTCGATCGATACCTGCGTATGGAGCACAAAAATGGGGAGCAGAAGGGCAGAAAAATAACGAATTTGTCCAACTTATTTTGTTGACCTTCTACTATCGACAACTTACAAATACATCGAACTATGCGAATCTTGTCGCGCCCGTCAACATTTTTATTTATTTATTTCTTAGGCAGTACGCCATTTATGTTCCTCCCTTTCACCACAACTTTTACAACAACATTCTTTACGAAGAATAAAAGCAAAGAAAAATGAGAAATCCACTAAAGTTAAGGAGGTTTAACAAGAAAATACTTTAGAAACAGCTAGATTATGAGAAGAAGTCGATAATCATATCGAACAAACAAAAGTTACGAATATAAACTTGCTGGATGGAAGTATAGTTTGTGTTATTTTGCTTTATAATACCATTCAAGTTTATTTACGCACATTGAATTTTCTTGTAAAGATTGATAAAATATTTAGAATAAAAGGAATGTAAGTAAGTACCTACATTTAAAACAATACTTGGTTTTTGAAAAACTTAGGTGTAGGTACTTATATTTTAAGCAATATTTTTTATTATTTTTTCTGGTAAAATTCCAGGGCGTACATCCCATATTCATTTCACTATTCAAAGGTGCGTTTGACAAAACCACCTTCAATGGCATTGAACAAGTCCTACGTAAACATAGAGTAAATCACGCTCTCCGAGAGATTATACAGTTTCTAGAATATAGAGCTGTTGTATATCAGTGTTGGAAGTGTCTCCATTGGGGGAACAGTAATCAGAAACTCTCCTGGAAGGGAAGGGGGGGGATTGCCCCCTTTACTATGGAATCTAGTAGTGGATAGCCTTCTTGTCGGTCTGAATAAAGCTGGCTTCTACATTGCAGATGATATAAGCATTCTGCTCAACGGAATGTATGAACAAGTGCTATGCAAATTAATGGAAATAGCACTTCGTCCAATTGAAACGGTGCACAGAACACCCGTTGTCAATTAATGCGGCAAAAATTGAGATGATTTTATTCACTAAAAAGAGAAAAAATGAGATACATAGCGTACCAAAACCCTTCCAAGTTCAACTGGCCTTTTCAGATGAAGTCAAATATTTGGGTGTTATAACTGAATATTTGACACGAAACTGAACTGGAACATCCATGTAAAAAAATGTGGGAAAGACGGTATTCTGGCGGTGTCGCCGCGCAATGAGCAGAATTTGGGGACCTTCATCGAAGGCTGCTTTATGGTTGTACACGGCCATAGTTAGATCCATGTTGACATATGACGTTGGTCTGGACGCCCGGAGTTAGGCAAACCAAAACATCAAGTGAACTCACACACGTACAGAGATTAGCATGTTTAAGTGCTACCGCTGCAATGAGAACTACCCCCACTGCAGCTCTAGAGACTATACTGAGCCTCGCTCCACTGGATATCTACGAGTATGTGGAGGAGATGGCGTTGGGGGTAGTCCTAAGACTCAAGGCGAGAGGGTTGTGAAATGATAAGGGCACTGGGGGATGACATCATCTTATCCTTAGGGAGACTGTCAAAAGGCACTTCGTCTAGGAGCGGTGGTTGACTCCCTCTCTCCCAGATATTCATTCACGAAACACTTCGGTGTATATGTGAACGCCGATGATGCTTCCGAATATAATATTTCTATCTATACTGATGGACGTAAAACCGTAGAAGGGACGGGTGTAGGAATCTTCTCACGTGACCCGAACCTCCACATAAGTATAGCACTAGTCCAACTTGCTACCGTTTTTTAAGCGGAGGTTATTGCCATTATGCAAGGTGTAAATAAAATTCCAGAACGGAAAATTCAGAATAAAATCATCAGGATAACTACATAGTGACAGTAAATTAGCACTGATGGCTCTAAATAGTCTTAAAATACCGTCAGGAGTAGTACTCCGATGCTACAACACACTGGAGCTAGCTGCTAGAAATATTGTCTGACAACTTATATGGGTTAAAGGACACTCAGGATTATATGGAAATTAACAGGCTGGTGAATTAGTCAAATATGCTTCAACGTAACCCTTTTGAGGCCCTGAACCAGCAGTGCCACCATCCCTGACAGACCCTGACTATGCTCCATACAATAATAAAACAAGAAACCGACAGCCGCCGCTATAACAAGTGGGTTAACTTGGATAAATGTCATCAAGCGGGGATGACTATATCAGTCCCCTCATCAATATTGTCTAAATTTTGTATGCAGTTACCAAGAAGGAGATTAGGATTTTTTGTAGGTATATCTACTTTCAGGACACTGCAAACTGAAGAAACATGTGTATACCGATTAAGGCTAACAACCCGACCTGTATAGGCTATAATTGGTAGGAAGAGACAGCAAAGCATATCCTGTGCGACTGCTCTGCATTCCCCTCGATCAGAGGTGCCATGTTGGGGGATTTCTGGCCTGGTATGACAGGAATCCGTAGCACACCCTTGGTTAGCATCCTCAGTTTTACTGAGACGACTGGATGGCTTCAATAAGACCATCGAGGCTATGTGCATGATTTCTGGGGGGTTGTACAATGGGCCCCCTTCGAGGCCTAAGTGCACATGAACATAGGTCACCCCCTTCACCAAATTCAGAATCCAGAATCACAACTTTTACAATAAAATTCCTGATGAAAAAAATAAGCGAAAGAGAAATGAGAAATCTACTAAAGTTAAGGAGGTTTGACAAGAAATTTCTTTAGAAACAAATAAATTATGTAAAGAAGTCGATAATAATATCCAACAAACAAAAGTTAGATAGGTACTAACTTGCTGGAAGGGATATTAGAAGTATATTTTGTGTTAGTTTGCTTTATAATACCATTCAAATTTATTTACGTACATTTAATTTTCATGTACTTAAATAAAAATTGATGAAATATTTAGAATAAAAAAACTAAAATACTTGGTTTTTGAAAAACTTAGGTGTATTTATATTTTAAGTAATATAATTTATTACATTTTCTGATGAAATTACAGGACATATATCCCATACCTAATAACAAAAGCCAAATTTTAGATGTTAAGAAAACTTTGTCTTTCATAATCTCAAAACTGTAAATGTGTACTTAGACCCCTCTTATTCTCAGCGTTTCTTTTTGTATTTTTTTATATACTTTATCTTAGAAAAACAATCAGTCTTAATTAAGAAATAAAAATATCTATAGCAAAAATAGAAATGTGGATCAACAAAAGTGGGACGAAGCTCGTAAAAAGGCATTCAAGTTTTTAACAATTACTTTTAAGGATTGCCTTGTGCTTTACCATCAAACTCAAAAGTTAGTTTAGCGCAAGATTTTTAACAAAGTAATTAATCAAAAATTTATTAAATAAACCATTTTAAGGGATGAATGTGACCGTGTTACATTAATTAATATTTGGTATTTTCAGTTTTATGCTTTCGAGTCAGTCTTTCTTCAGATTACATTAATGATAAAAAGTTAAGCTCTGGAAGTTCAATTTAATGCGTATAAATTCACAAGGATCGCTAGCATAAGCACTATAAAAAAGTTAATACGAGGTTCTTCGCTAAAGTTTAAGAATAACGGTTATAAGGCTTTCGTGGTCGTATTTATAAATTTTCTAACTTCTGACTTTCGTATATTTTTAGATATTGGCTTTCGGTGCTAAATTCGAACGGTGCAGAAAGGAGAAATAAATTATTAACTTTTTGGTGGCTGAAATTTTTTACTTTGTGTTTTCTGCTTGTATTAAATAATTCCAAATTGAATTAACATTTTAAATGTTAAATTATAAAATTCCTTAAATTGCAATGTATGATAATATGTTTTTTAAAAATAATCTAATTTTTTAAGGACTTTTTAACAGGTATTTTAGATATTGTCCTTTAATGTCGAACTCGAAGAAAGGAGAAATAAATTATTAACTTACTGGGGAGTAAAGTTTCTTTACTTTATGCTTTCTGCGTGTATTAAGTGCATCAAATTTGAATTAATGTCTTAAAAGCCTAGGAAAAAAACTGGCTGATTGAAAGGGTGGGTTTTAGTTAAAATATTTTGCGTTTTTAAGTATTTTGGGTTGCCTGACTTAAAAACAGCCAAGAAAGAATTGGATCTTCTAGTATTGCTTCTACCTAACAAAACTTCAAAATTCAGTATAATTATTTGCGAATACCGATTTTTAATCCCTTAAACCTCTTTATAAACATTGAAAGTGATGAACAGAACGGGTGAAGGTTGGGTTGCCTATCTTTAATCAGTTTTTAAACATTTATAAGCAATTCTTTCTAAAGTCAAATAAAGATTACGCCAAAACTATACAAATTTGCAAAAGGGTCGATACATGCATAGGACGATAATATTGAAACCCACCCCGCGACATTCAAAAATCAAAACATTGCTGATGGATGTCTTGTGTGAGTCCCTTTTCGTAAGTTTTACATAATAGGTTATAATTTAATTACTAGTATATTGAAATTGGTCGTTCTGGCCTTATTGCGTATGGAGGAAAGGTCTAAAAATTGTAATTTATGCCCGTCCTTCTTTTCAACTGTCATTATTTAACCGTACCGTTATTTCAAAATTACACAATTTTCAGCGCGTAAACATGCTACTAAAACCCACCCTTAAACTAGAATCTTTATCAGTTCTTTAATTTAAAGTTTTTCTCTATCTGACATTTAGCTACCCCAAAAACAATAATTAAAAAATATTAATATTTTGAAGCCTGCAGGTTGATAATTAAATCATTTTTTTTTTTGTGAAATTTTCAGTAGGTAACCTGAATAGTTTCTTAAACTTGCGAAATGCAGCTTCAGAATTCGGAAAGTGCCAGAAATATAATTTCAAACATCGACTGGAAAGTAATATAAAAATATTCAAGGAAAATGTTAGCCCCAGAGAAAGGCGGAATGTTCTTCTTCAGATAGAAATTTCAGGTTTTACTTAATTAATTTTAGGGATTGGCAGGAGCTGCGGCGTTAAAATCAGAGAAAATTTCAGAAATGAACTTTGATATTTTTATAAGGTTTTTGTCAATTCAAATGCGAGTTTGAAGATAACCTTCTAATTTCGAAATCTTCCAGGGAGTTTTAAATTGAACAAAAAGAAAACTAACTTAAGAATATGTAATGGCATTCCAATCTGCAAGATCACCTGAAAAATTGTAATAGTTACAGATGCAACGAGTCGATGTATTTATTTAAAAAACAGTTTCAGAAAAGTTCAAAGCTTTATTAGGAATTTTTTTGACAAAATCTAGCCTTCTTGATCAATACATTATTGGTGTTTTTATTTAGCAACACGTTTAAACGATTTTTGGAAGTTTCAAAACTCTTTACGAGTTTCCTCGAATATTAACTATATTAAGTTTTCAAGCTGAATGTTTCAAGATAACCTGTAAAATAGGGGTCTTCAAAAGATTTTAGGAGTAAAACCATTAATTTTTTAGTTAAAACGAATTAAATTTAAAAACCTAGTTTAAAGAAGTTTTGGAAATTTCAGGGGTTACCCAAATATAGACTGAGCTTTTTCAGGCTTCCCGAAAAAATAGGAAATTGTAGTGAATTTTTTAGAGGTAAAGCAATTTAATTCTTAATTCGCAATTTTCGGCGATCGATGAGAAAAAAGCCAGAGAAATCGGAATATGTGAGTCCAGCGTCCGCAACATCGTCAAGAGCCTTTGAAGCTGTAAAAACACCAGCACCTCAGCGATAAAAAGTGCGAAGTGCTCTTCCAACGCTGCCGACAGTTGTTGCATAGACATGGTGGTCAATTCCACAGAAGGACCCTCTCCACTCTCCACTGATGAAAAATTTTTCGCCATTGAGCATGCCCACAGCGTGCCGGTTGGTGTTTCAATATGGCGTGTGTGACGTATTTCCGTTGCACTTGTAGTTATGCAACATAATACCTTAGTGTCCTTCCTGTTTCTTTTTATTCGTAGATCAGTGCTCAGGGTGGCCACTATACTCACCCTATTTGAATCCATTCGACTACGCTATCTGGGGGATTCTTGAGACAAAGGCTTGTGCTAAGCCTCACAAATTCAAGGAGTTTCTTAAAAGCATCTGGTGAAAGTTTGTAACGAAATTGACCAAAATACCGTGTGATCAATTTCCATGACGTCTTTAAGCTTGCATCAATGCAATCGTGACACTCCGTCCGTTATCATTACTGGTTCCGCTCCCTCCACCCCTGACCAATCGTCGTCACAGTCCGATACGCTTGGCCGGTTGCAGCCGGTATAAATTCTGGTGTGGTTGACATGTTGGGTTACCGTGCTCCTTTAGTGCTCCATTTTCCTCCTGAAGAAGCCCCTTAAAAAAGTGGGTGAAACGTTGAGTTCTTCTGTCTCAATCCGGAAGACGTTTTGTTAATGATTAAGTTACTAATCGCTAAACTGCGCCGTATAGAACGAGTTTGTAATATTTTATTTTTAGGCATGTGTTTTTTTTTTCAAAATATTATGTTATTTCTATTTTAAAGTATCACATATTCAAGTTATGTGATTTTAATTTTAAAGCTGTTTATTTTATATTTTTTCCTTTTACATTCTCCTTGCATTGTCTCTGCAGTTAGCTGCTGTTTAAGTCGATTAATATTGCTGGTCGATTGGTAAGCAATAGAATTTTGGTGTTTGCTCTTCTTTAAACAAATAAATAAGTAAATAATAAACGCCAATCTGCTTAATTTAAAGTTTTGTTGCAGTACTGAAAGTTAGGCTTGCGTTCTTAAGGATTTTATAGAAAATCAGTTTTTTTGTCTTTTAAAAAGATTTAAAAAAAACTGTGATAAAGTTTTGGTATTTGTTTTGACTAGGCAACAATTTCCATGAAGTGTGTGTATCCTATGTTGTAAGGGATTGTAATAATTAACCGAACTGTGTCATATGATTTTAATACGTTTGTAATATCTTTGAAATGAAAGCAATTATTAAACAGAACTCATGTTTCAAAATTTAGGTCTATTCGTTTGAATAGAATCTGTATTAATTTTTATAATTAATGTTTTCCTGTTACACTTGCTGCCTCGCTTTTATAACGACCATTATTTTCTATAGCACTGATTCAATTTTTAAAGACATTTGGACAATTAACAATTCTTTTAAAGAATTTTTTTACCCTCGACATAATTGTTAAGCACGTATGAAGCGTCTTTTTATCATTAAAATCAAAGAATGGTACTGGTTGATTAAAATTAAACCATGATTATTATGTACCAACAAATCGACAACAGCTACCGTTATTGAAAATTAAAAACTCTCAGTTCTCAGTTCTAGTTTCTCACACAATAGAAACTATTTTATTTATCATTTTTTCCTCCAGCAACTTATTTTTAAAAAGCATATCTTAAATCACCTACTGAAAATAATAGATAAATGAAGTTAATATAACTGTTGTCGATTAAAAGTTTTTAACAAGGTGTGTGCACCAGAGTTTTTATATAATTGAATAACAACTCTTTTAAATGCTTCAACAATATGTTTGAATTAGTTTACGGTCTTCTTTATGTAGAGGAACTGTTAGTTTAACACAGGATGTGACATAAAAATCCTAAGAATTTCTTATCAAAGCATCACATTAATTTTGGCTTAGTAAAAAGTGCGCCTTAATTAAAATTTTGAGGCCGTTTCTTCAAAAGCGATTTATTAAAACTTCTCTGCGAGTGAAGTCTCCTTTTAGAATTTTGATTTAAACTTGTGCGCTTTATGTGTGGCCTAAATTTTAGGCGACAATGGTTGCAATTACATATTTAAATATTTTTCGAGCTTGCTGTACCTATGCAAATATTTTAACAAGGAAATTTTAATGAATTATATTTAGTCATTAATATTCGGTACAGAACTTTGGTTATAATTTGAGAAGTGACGTCGTCTATGAAAACTTCCTTAGTTTGATAACTGTAGGTACGTGAGTTGATTGATTGCGCTTTTTATGTAGGTGGTCGCAATATGCGCTTTGTTCTGCTCAATAAATAATATTTGCTACATTCTTTGGAAGCTTTTTGCTTTTTCATGTGGTTTTTTAATGTTTAATAAAGTTTACAAGAATGGTGATCGACTTATCTTTTCTTAATAGAATCAATGCAATCTTTCTTTATTAACCCATACAAACATATCCCTATATACGGCAAAAGCCTTCTTCACTTTTTTAGTGAGGGTTTTTTGGTCTACTCTCCCATATTGACCGGTCGTCGTGGGAGAGATGTGCCGCGTTAACGTAGCAAACGGGCTTCCCATCCTAGCACTGACCGGATACATCAATACAATACTAATTGTTAAATCTAAATTTTGATTAAAACTAAAATTATATGTTGCTTCAGTGAAGTCTACGTGTTTAAACTTCCGTTAGAATGGTCTTCAACCACAAGAATCAAACTTGATTGTCATCCACGCATTTTTTTTTAATTATTATTTTGTGTTGCCACATTTTATTTTTACGACAACTTTTTTATTTTATAATTGTTATTACTTGACTTTTAAAAAATTATCAAACAAAAACAATAAACTCTTTCAAATAAGACAAAAAAGAATAAAATTCTATAAATTGTCAATACATGTCTTCAAAACTCTGTTTCGTTTCCATAACATGAATGTTTCAGTTAAATCTCTTTGGCAAAGTTCTTAACTAATTCCAGTTGGTTGTGAGTAGTAAATAATTAAGGCAAATTTTTAGCAAAAAAGTTAAAATATTTTTAAATTGTACGAAAGAATTATTGAAAAATGGAATTTTTAAACGATTTTTACTTTTTACTAACTTTTCTAGTAAATAAAGAACTAATTATTACGTTTCCTTTAAACAATAAAAATGTTGCTTTCCTTGTTTAGTAGCTGAGATTTAAATTTAGGATTTTCTTAAAGTTTTGAAAATTTTAGCACCATCACTATACTTAAACTTGTAGGAATCTAAACCTCATTATTTATTTTATTAATTCGGCTTAGCATTACTTTGCTATTTTTAGATTTTTTTAAGTTTAAAATTCTCAATTAAAAGGTGGAATTGTAACATTATTAAGAAGTGTTTCGCCTCTGGCTTGGTTGACAAGTTGAGTTACCGTTACCCTTCTGCTAAAAGGGTAAAAGGGTTTCGCCTCTGGCGTCGTTGACACGCTGAGTTACCGTGCTTTTTTAGTGCTCCCTTTTCCTCCTGAAGAAGCCCCTTAAAAAAGTGTGCGAAACGTTGAGTTCTTCTGTCTCAACAATGACCCAGTCCCAATCCGGAAGACGTTTTATTAATACTGACACTGACCGTGGAAGTCTTCGAATTCAACATTTTTAATGTTTAGTCCTAAGAAAAGTCGTAACTAGGAGGATTTACATTTTCCTAGCCCTACATGTACCTACTTGAATTTTTTCTTATAATAAAAATAGAATGCCAGAAAATTTGTTTAAGTAATGTTTGGGATTTTTAAAATATTTGAAAACTAGCTGTATTCAATGCTATTCAAACTATTAAATGCAAAGAGGCCCAGAGAAGGGTTGTAGCAATTAAAAATATTAGTCAGCGCCCCTTCACCTCAATATTTATTTAAATCTTGAACATAACTCCCGCCTTCGAAAATTTTTATTTAAATCATTAATGTGTTATATGTGTGGTTTTAGAATTTCTACAGTGATCAAGAAATACTGGCAATAAAGAATTTCAGATGAAATGTGTGTTTCTTTTGCCATTTGAGAGTTTAAATTTAATTTTTCTAAGCAAAATGTATTCATGATATAATTTTAGATTTTAGTTTTCTTCTGAAATTCTCGATTAAAGTTCTTTTAAAGTGACTAACACGTCAGATGAGCAGATTACATTAATCGATTCACAAAAATCACCATCATTTTATTGCCAACTGGAAAAGTATTTCAAGAAATATTAAACTTCAAAACACCATGATTCAAGACTTTTACATATTCCAGCTTTTAATTAGGTGTCTATATAGTTTCTAATAATAATATTTGAAAGAATTAATTTTAGTAAAAATTATACGAAAAACATTTATGTTTGAGTAGAAGACTGTTTACAAATACTGCATTCACTATTATGTTGACAAAACCTCAAAAGAGAATTATGTCGGTATCAGGGGCGGCTCGTGCCCTCTATTTTTGGGTGTTCTGCATCAAAATAATAATAATAATTCAGAAAACAACAAGCAGATTTTCGAACGCAGAATAACAGATTAAGACAGCTGTTTTGTGAACGTTGTATAGCTGCCCCACATTACATATTCACTTGGTTAACTGACTCATGAATTCCAATAGGTAAAGTAATAATACAACAACGCATGTGCAATGTGCAGAGACTGTAAATTTTATTATTTTATTTGTATTAATAGATACTTTATTGTTCTAGTTATAATCTTATTTTTGATATTCTGCAGCTCTTAAAGACGTTGGCATTAAATTCATTTTAAAATCGAACAATCTGTTCTTTTATTAAATTTAATGTATGTTGAACGCTGGATTAGGTTGAGGATACCTTTTTACCCATTATTTTATATATTTTTTTTAGAGCTTTCGCCACCAGGTGCTGTAGACGTTATACGTATTTTAATAGTTTTACATGTTTATTTTTTAAGTTTCAGTAACTGGTGGCGAAATATCCAAATAAAAATATAAAACAAGATTTTAAAATGTGTTAAGTGTTATTAAGGTTTATAAATAAGGTAAATCTTCGTATAAAATTTAACTCCTTTTAACCAATCATATTCGTTAAACATTTACCTTGGTTGTGTCTGCTCTTTTTCCTTTTAGGGTTCAGTTATCTTGCACCCTCTCCCTTCGTTACTCACCCGACTCTTAATTTTTCAATATGTGTTAATTAATTACATTTAATTCGGTGCATTATAAAAAAAGACTAGAGACTAGAGACTAAAGAAACTAACCCGTTGTAAACATAAAAGGCATTATTTTACTTACAGCGAACATCATGGTCATCACTTCCGCTTTTATATCTTCATCTGTTAATCCAACACCATTTTCATCCCTAGCAGCTAGAAGACTATCCAAGAACACAGTCCAGTTGCTTTCTTCTAATTCTCCAGTTTCACTCTGTTGCTGTTTTCTAGATTCGTACTGTTTCTTCCTTTGTTTTATAACCTTTTCCGTTAAACTATGAACGATGTCCAGATATTTATCTTGTTCTTTTTTGAGTTTAGAAAAACGAAATATTATATCGGGACGTAGCCAAAATTTGTAAACTCTCATGTGACACAATCGTCCTAATCTGCAGAATCATTAAATCAGTTTAGTCGGTCAAATTTGTTCTTTTGGTACTTACTTTTCGACAGCTCGTGCGTAGATTAAGGCTTGCTTTCCTAGAGTTTCTTTGCTAATCCCCATTACTGTTTCTAAAATTTTACTATAAGGTTAAACTATATTCTAGTTCAGAGAGCAACAAGGAATAATTTTCCAAAATCCTATTTTTTTTTTTTTCTTAAAGTTTACGTTAATTGATTTTAATTTAATTTATTGTTTAATTACAAATTGCAATTTAGGACTGGTCTTTTTCATTCCGTAAACAAATTCCAGATATTTTCCTTGGTTACTTTTGTTAATGCAATTATTTCCGAAGCAAATATTGGAAAATTATATTTGTCAGTATATGAAAAATCTGTCCTAAGCTTTCCAGGGCCCTTTCAAAATTTAAATTATAGGAAATTAGTATTATCTCAATTATTATTAAATAATTTGAAGCTGAATATTTTATGGCCTTAATTAACATTTTAGGTAGTTTAACGACGATTTCATCCTCATTGCAGCTTTCTGGTGTAATCAGATTATAGCAATAAAACGAAATAATACAATCAAATGTTATAATTTTAGAATGTTAAAGTTAGGAATCATGTTTTGTGAGACAATAAACTTTCTTTCCACTTCACTTACTGATTTATTGCAGGTGTTATTCATGTGCAATTTTATATTAATTGAAACCGAGGTAATAAACTCGTAATCTGTGACCTAAACAAATTTTTAAACATCAACTTTTAATAGAAATAAAATAATTAACGACAGTAATTAATTAAAGCACAGTTAAATTTTAATTGTTTGTTGCTTCTGTCCGATAATAATCATTCTAGTAATTGCATTTTATGCAACGATTGTTAATTTAATTTATGTAATATTTAGCACTGTTATCCTGAATTATGTTGAATTTTTTACTGTTTATTGTAGCTCTTTTAATCGTAAACTAAATTTAAAACATGAAAAGATCGTATGATCCTAAACGATCCTTTCATTTTGATTGATAATCAAGTTTTTTTGCAGTTTTTGGGTAAAAGATTTTTAAACACCTTTTATTACTTAACTGTTTTAAAGCTTCTGCTATTTTTTGTTCCTTTTCCTTAAGAGCGATTCAGAGTACTAGTGACGGGAAATTACACCGAACTTCCATAATAATTGAGATAATTAATTCCGGTTTTTACTGTTTTGTTTCTTTAGACTCTATAAATGTGGGATGCTTATTAAAAATTAAATACTTGCGAAAAAACCGAATCAAAATCGAAACAACCGAAATTACAAAATTTATCAATAGCATCCCACATAGTTACCCTCAATTTAGGGCTACTTGCCAAAGTACAGATTTATCTTGATTATAATTAAAGAATTAGATGAAATTTACAGAAATTTTCTAACTACGTTATGCGCTGCGCGGCAGACGTCGGAATTGTTAGAAAATCTTCAAAGCGGTGTTAGGATACGATCTGTAAATAGCAAACACATGTAAAAGTAGTTGTAGCCCTTATATTAAGATAAAACCACTGAGAACGTCATGTGCTCTAGAACGCTCTTAATAAAGAAGTAAAACCCTCACCATGCTGTTTTTTGACAGTTAGCTTTTTTAAATATTTTCTGTGGCAAAAGAGTTATATTCTTCTGATTTAAAGTTCAATTTTTAGGTAAATTTAGATTCTAGGTTTGTGTTGATTTAAAAAATTGTTTCTGGCATGGCTAATAAACAAATAAAGTGTGGCTCTGGTTTCATCTGCTTTAACACGTATAGCTAGTACAATACTACTTGGCGAGATACCTGGCTGGTTTGGTTAATACGTTATAAAAATCTGTTGCATCTTCAGAAAATATGCATTAGGTGCTGAATATGTAAGATATAACTAAATGATATTTACGGCCAATATGCCTTCTGTTTAATGTATTATATACTAGTAAAGAACAATAACATTAACGCCAAATTTGTAAAATAAAACAAAATTAGCACAATATATTTTTAAAAGAAAAACTTACCTAACAATACATCCATCGTACACGTACTAAGATAATGGTGAATATCAAACTCGTCTTTTCCTATTTCTTCCCTTAGCTTATCCGCTAATATTAACACGTGATCGTTAAATACATCCAGGAATCGTTTTAAGTTATTCATATGGAATGAAGGCATGATTAGTTTTTTATTTTGTTTAAATTTTGCCCCTAAAATACAAAGTTTTAAACATTAAAAATTAAAATCTTTAGAATAATATAAAATGTATTTTTTTTAGTTGGTCATATTTGAAGGAAGTAAGTTGATTTTTATTATCTATTTGTTTTTGATTCTTGTAGGAAAGTAATTATGAATTTACTTCCCTAGGGAAGTAACAATTGCTTTAGTAGCAAGGATAGATAAGTGCCTTCGTTAAACTAATTTAATAACAATACGTTAAATTGATATGTTGAAAATTACTAAACGTTTTAATATCAGTAAACCGTGGGAATTAAGTGATTTACTCTGTCTCACATGATTGTAGGTAAACTTCCATAATCAACATAAATCCCACTTACCTTCCTAGGAAGTAATAACTACTACCATATGAACAAAAATTATTTAGATAAAGGGTGGCTTTGGAATTCTGAACGTACCTATCATGTAGAACCAACAACAAGCTGAACCAATCAAAGACAGTGATTTTGTTCACCATGGCCATCCCCTATCTAAATAATTTTTGTTCATATAGCAGAACCTAAGCACATGTTTTGTCTTTAATAAATTAATTTAGTGGCAGTTTATATAGGCAGTAGAAAAATATTTCAAAAAACATGGGGATTAAGTGTTTTACTATTTAAATATCATTTACCTCCTTTACAATGTAAATAATTATTTGAGGTACGAGTACGACCAAGTTGAAATTTTTATATTTGGATTTTAATTAGCTTGTTTGTTGCAAGGATCCTATTTGACTTTGAAAACCACAATTTTAAATTTTATAAGTTGCCTTTAGCGATATGGCGCATTAATCCTAATATTATTTTTATATACGAGGCTTGATCAAAAAATACGCGGAATTTTTGAATTTCGGGGGCTGTATAAGTCCAATTGTCACAATTTTTTGTTGTTGTGTTGGTACACTTGTCCCTGGCGTATATTGACATTTGTAGTCATATTGGATGTTTACTTTATTATTGGCTGTCGAAAAGGTTACACGTGTTTTGGTATGCGCAACGATTTTTTAATTGTGGAAAAAATGGAACAAAGAATTTACATTAAATTTTGCTTTAAGAATAGAATAAAGTGCAGCACTGTATTGGAAATGTTGAATGTTGGTTTTGGCGAGCCTTCTATGAACAAAACAATCTTTTACAAGCGATACAAACGATTCTAAGAGGGCTGTGAAGACATTGAAGATGACGAACGCCCTGGACGCCCCAGCACATCAACAACCGATGACAAATATAAAGTGAAGAAAATGATTATGGGAAATCGCCGAATCACTAACAGAGAGGTTGCTGATGATGTTGGCATATCATTTGGCTCACGCCAAGCAACTTTTTCAGATGTTTTGAGCATGGGACGTGTGGCAGCAAAATTTGTTCAGAAATTGTTGAATTTCGACCAAAAGCAATGCCGAATGGACATTGCTCAGGAGTTGCTGAATGAAGTCAACGACGATCCAGAACTGCTCAAACGGGTTATAACTGGTGATAAAACATGTGTGTATGGATATGACGTCGAAACTAAGGTCCAATCGTCCCAATGGAAGCTTCCTGAAGAGCCAAGGCCGAAAAAAGCTCGTCAAGTCCGATTGAATGTAAAGGTTCTGCTCACTGTTTTCTTCGATTTCAACGGCATAGTATATCATGAGTTCTTGCCGCCAGGTCGTACGGTCCATAAGGAGTACGAGTACTACGCCGTTTCCGTGAAGCAATCCTAAGAAAACGCCCGGATTTGTGGAGAAAAAACTCATGGCAATTACACCACGATAATGCACCTGCTCACACTTCACTGCTTGTACGTGAATTTTTGACCAAAAACAACACCGTTATGATGTCTCAGCTTCCGTATTCGCCGGACATGGCCCCCTGCGTCTTCTTCCGATTCCCGAAGATTAAAAAAACCGTGGAAGGACGACGTTTTGCCAACATAGAGGAGATAAAGACAGAAGGGTAGTAGTATATCTAATGGGGACTACTTTGAAGGGGACAAAATTAATATTGATGATTATTCCACTCATCCAATCAAATCACAGTATTTTGGTGAATTGAACCAATCACAATCGAATTAAATCGAAAATACCACTAGTGAAATTTTCTAGAAAATTTTGCGACTAGCAGCGTTGCTTAGAGACAACGTCTGTCAAAATTTTTTGAGTGACAAGTATTTCAGTAATTTCATTATACCTAATTCGAGGAATTATCATTCCGAATACCATTCGTGACTAGAATTTTACAGGAAATTTTTGCCGTCACAAACACTCTTGCTTGTTGCTTTGGAAAATCGCAACAAGCAGTCGTGTTGGTGACGGCAAAAAAATTTCCGGTAAAATTCTAGTCACTTGTGGTATTACTTCTGAATAATCAACAAAGACTTTTTGAGAAAACGAAAATTCCGCGTATTATTTGATCAAACCTCGTATATCCAGATAGTGTTGTTTCTAAATTAACCAGGAAATCGTTTAGTTTTGCCAATCCATGAAAAATACTGAAAAAGTTTCTTCTGTTTTGGTAAAACTTACAATGTATGTTTTAAGTTTTTTAAATGATTTGTTTAATATCTTTCTTGAGAGATAATTTAAGCCGAAATATTACCTACCCTAAGGGCCTTTTTACAAGATTTTGGAAGTAATTAAAATGAATGTGTTAAATTTTGGTTACAGTTATAACACATTCTCTTCATTTTGATTAATTTGATTGTTGGATATTTAAAGAAATTGTATTTTAATATATTACCTTGTTTGTAGATTACAAAATACGAAATTAATATGAATTTTTCAGAAAAGTTTGTTAAAAATAATTGAGTTTTCCTAAAGCTCGTTTGGAATTTCCAAAATTAATCCCAGGACTTAGGGTGATTATGATTAAAGATAATTTAAAGAATACACTTTCTGAAATAACTTTAGAATCTGAATTCCAAAAGTTTCCAATTAGAAGGATATTTCCTGAAAGATGTTAAGAAATTAATTTTGTGATTTTGGAACAATTTTTTAACTAACTTTTTCGGTAACTTTTTTTAATACATTTTTCTGAACTTTGTTTCGAATTTATAAAATAACATCAAATTTATTAAATATTGTGATTAAAATGTAAGCTGATGATTCTATGTTGCGTGTATAATATTAGGCTGCAATATTTGTAGACAAAGTTTATTTGTTTGTTAAATATTAGTAGAACCGGCAGTACGGTAGAATGAGAGTGCACAAAAGAAAGTTAAGCAGAGGCCTACTTGGACTGAACAAGAATGGGTGACCACTCCACGGCTCGGTGTGTCCGGTCCCCTCGATGCTGTAAAGGTATAAGAGGGTAAAAGAGAAATAAATATTAGTAGGTAGCACTTTGTAGTTATAAATTGTATATTAATTTGATTGTTTTAAATTAAACTTATTCTGTACTTTATAATTTTCAATTTTTTTGTATTTTTTAATCTTTAATGCCATTCTTTTCTAATTAAATATACAAAAATAACATTGGTTCATTACCCCACTGCGCTCGATAACAAAATTTTTAGAAATCGCTTTTTTTGCAACATCACAAGTTTCAAAATTTTAATGCAAGTGCCTTATCGATTTACCGACAATTAGAAATTGCAATGCGTCCCTTAGGCACTTGACGTAAACGCTTTAACGAATTTATCACTTATTACTATTATTATTAAAATCACAGCATACATCTAATTTTGCTAAACCGCTTGAATATAATTTGTAATAATGAGAAAATAATGTCAAGCTTTAAACACTTTGAAGTTTATACATTCTTCATAAGCATTTGATTAGTTATCAAAGTCATCATATAATAGTTATTTTTCGACCTCCTGATTAGTAAGGGAACCATTATTCACGAAAAACTAGAACAGTAAGTGGAATTTACCGTTTGTTTATTGTTGTCATAGTAATGAATGTAATAACAGTACTATAATGTTAACTTACGCGAACTAGTACTGGTAAGTGAACATTATACTCCGCCACGTGACTTCGCAATTTTATTGTGACTGTTGTCAATCATGTTAATTTAATTTTAATATTATTACGTTTTTTAACATTTTTTCCAGGCGGTCGAAAAAATAGTATATGCGCCTTGTTCCGTAAGTACTTTTTTGGCCTCGCATGCTTAGAAAACCTCGGCTATGCCCCGGTTTTCCAAACTGCGTGCTCGTCCAAAAAAATACTACTTACGAGCACTTGGCACGTAATATACTATTATTATACAAGACGATAAAATTGTATTTTATCTTCGAGGGCGTATTTTAGCGTCGAGACGCTAATACTCGATTTTTTTCTATAGCATTTATTTTAAAGGAAAAAAATTATAAAATAAATTTTATTTTACATTTATTTGACATTGACGTTTAAAAAATTACAAATCGAGTCACGTTTTAAAATGTCATTAGTATGGTCGTACAGTCGTTAAAGTAGTGCTTTATCTACCATTGCTGTTAAAGCAGTACTTTATCTACCCTTGCTGTTTAAAGTGCTTCTTTATCTACTCAAATTAACAGATAAAATAGCACTTTAACAGTTGCTATAGAAAAAAATTAATTTTTATAATTGAACGATTTGTAAATATAGGATGATTCAAAAGTATTGTCATTAATTTTGAGGGTAGGTAGAGCATGCCAAATAGAACAACTTTTCTCAATAAATCATGTGTCGCAAGTAAACGGTAACCTCAGAAAAAAATTAAAAAGATCAATACAAAAAGTGGTTGGGGGTCACTGTGGGGTTTAAATTTATCAAACGGCCTCCTCGTGCATTCTGATAAGACCCCAGTTTATTCGCTTTAAAGTGAATTCATCGAACGTTTTAATGGAATTCGGAATGCTGCAGTAGCTCTGAAAAACAGTTTTGTGTTTGTTTTTATGTTGTTTGTGTTTGTACTGTTTGTGTTTGTGTAGAAGTTAATGGAGGGACATTTGAACATCTCTGTTAGTTCTGTTCCTTTTTATTAACAACAATTTTTTGTAATATCACTTTTTACAACATGCCACTAATAATGGAATCCCAATAATGAAACAGTGAAATACCTAGGTGTACATTTGGACACACGCTTATCGTGGAAAATACACATTAATAAAAAGCTCAACTTGTGCTACGCCAGATTAGCAAAATTGTATCCAATAATCAATCGACAATCGTCACTTAAAACCGACTGTTCACTACTCCTTTATAAATCGCTAATTCGACCGTTAGCAACATATGCTTGTGTTATTTGGAGCAAAGCCTCTAAATCCAACACCAACAAAATACAAAGACTGCAGATTAAAGTGCTAAGGATGTCAGTTGATGCCCCTTGGTATGTACGAAATGCACAACTACATCACGAGTTAAAAATGCCAACTACTGAAGAATTTCTGAGGAAGACTACCAAAAAATTCCTACTTAATATTAACAATTGTGAATGTGCTGCCCATTACAGGCTAGGACACAAAAATATACACAGAAGATTGCAACGCAAACTTCCACAAGATTTATATGACAACAGCGAATATGAAGATAATTAATCTGCTAACACCCAAGAATATGTAATTCATCCCAGAGGACTACCTGATGCGTTAATTATGTATCTTATAATATGTTCTGTAAGACATGTAAACTTTGTAACAATGCTATGAATAACAATGTACCTTGTTGAACTGGCAAAAATTTAATAATAAAAAAAAAAAAATTGTTTACTGCCAGCCTCAAGCCTGAAAAAATGTGAGAGAAAAGTGAAACCTGTAAATTACATAATTGTGTAATGTTTCATTTATTTTTGCCGGGTAAAATTTATGTCATAGGCCTTTTAAATGCATATCAGCCAGTGGTTCTCAAACGTGTGTAACATAATTTAAAATAAACAAAAGTCGCGATTAGCTATAAATTTTTGTTGTAATGTCCTTCTATTAAAGTCAGCATATACCCATTTTATTTAATGATAATACGTTTGAATCGCACTGTATATATTATAAACATCTTCGTTAAATTTTATTGTAAAATACTTTAAATGACAATTAGAAAGTTAATACTATCAAATCAGACTGAAGAAGCCACTTTACCTGTACTTAACAGCAGACTTTCTCCAAGCCATGGTTTCAGATATTTATATTCGTCAGCTTTTTCGATTGTTCTTGATCTTAATACAACTTCTACATCTCTAGGATCGAATAATGCCACGTGCAACTGTGGTCCTATCCATAAAGCTACTAATCTCGTGTAGATTGTACTTATTTCGTGTAATCTTCTGAAAACTTCTGTAATAGAAAATTATTAAGACTGAGTATTGTTTGGTTATTTATTGGATGAGATCTAGAATTGTGGATGCCAAGTATCAATTTATTTTTCATTTATTTATATGCTGGCGTATCATAAATGACAACGTTATGTCATTGTATTTTAGTGACGTAAGGCAGTTCATTATAGTGCAAGGACCATAATGAATCCATTATGGTACTCAGTACCATAATAAAATTCAGTCCACGACATTTTCTGCAATTTCCTTCAAATTCGAAGGTATCAGAATCACTGATTTTCTTAAATTTTACTACAAATTCAATTTGCAACTTGTGAAATTGCAAATTAATTTTAACAACGCTTTCTACTTGACAGCAGTGTTTGACAGTAAATAAATCCTTATTACATAAATAACTATTATGGGACGAAATTTAGCCTTGAAGGTGCCAGGGATCTCGGTGCACTAGCCGACTAGAATGTTATCAAATAACAAAATATTAAGGTCGAATATTAAAATGGCTGAAATAAATTAAAAATTAAGAGGTTAAATATATAAGGAGGCTTCAGATTTCTGTAGTTCAGCGACTAAGGAGGCCTCTATGTTGCCGGCCATACTCCCTCGCGGAGTGTAAGTAGCAGGTAACCTTCAGTTAGACTTATTAGAGTTATTTTATTGTACAAGAAGAAGTATAAAAAATTCATTTGCTTAAAACCTATTTATTTGTTCACCCAGACTAGGTAAGATACCGGTTTTATCCGCAATCCGCAGATATCGAGGGCTCATGATTACAATTGCCTAAAATTAAGTCATAACTTAGAAAGTAAAATTGTTACTTGAACATCCAGACATAATAATTTTAGTAGCTGCTGTAATAAATTACGTTTCGATTTTTATCATACTTATAATAAAATTATAATAAACTCCATTAAACCCATGATTATACAAAGAAAATTTCTATTTTAACGCACCTTCCTCAATAATAATAAAAATATAACGTCTGATAATCGCCTGTTAGTTTTGTTTCGAAGTTCCGCTATTGCAAAAACGTTAAAATTGATGCTTTTTGTAATATTCCTCGATAACATTATGAGGACATACAGCGTGGATCAGAAAGTTTGAGTTTCAAACAATTCTTGCTCAAAGTTGTTGCATCACTGAAAACGTACATTGCTTTAAAACAATTCGATTACAATTTTGAAAATAGTAACAATTTATTTCAATCAGGAACGTAATTATTTGGGAAGTCAATAATAAAAGCCCAATGCTGGAAACCTTCCGAGCCACTCTGTATGAGAAATGGACAATTACTTACGAGTGTAGGTGTTTGGCAGTTTTGTTTCAGGAAGCAAATATTAAAATACAATAAGCGCGTGATATTTACCAAGAGTAATTGTTTTTCCATCAACAATAATTTTGTTTAATTGAAACGCACCTGTATGCGTATGAAATTTAAAACAGCATTGTCTCCGTAATAGATAAGGGACTTGTGTATTTAATAGCTCTCTCATCTAACCAATTCAATAAATAAGATAATTTTTAAAGCAATTCAGTTATTTTACTTTCTTTAAAAATACTACTTGATTTACAAAAAACAATACAAATTAACGTTTAGTAGAGTTACTTCATGAATAAAAATAAACAAGCAGTAAAAGTAGCACAAGAAGAAATTATTTGGAAAATTTTTAGATACTAAGAATTTTCTGAAATTCCTTTGAAATAAGTTTAAAAATAAATAAAAGTAACAGTTTTGAGTAAGGTGATATTTTTTATTTACCAAATCCCCTTAAAATATGATCATTTGCAACTTCAAATGTAGAAAATAGGAAACATTTTCGATAGAAAAATGCGGTATTTTTGTAGAAAGCCCTTTTGCTTCTTCTTCTAAGTCTTTTCTGGACCATCTTGTTTATGAAAGTGAACGATAAAGTCAAATCCAGTAGACGCGCATTTAAAAAAATATATAAGAATGCATAATAACCATTTAAGTAATTTACTTTTGTATGTGTGCATAAATTTATTTTTTTGTAAATTATGCCGGGAATAAAATTATTATTATTATTAGTATTATTTGCATCCTATTAAGGTCCTTTTTTAGTTTTAAAACAAATTTAGATAACATATTTTCATTAAGCACAAAGAAAACAAAACCTTTGTTTTAAATAGGCGATTTTAGAGAAAAATCCTTAGAATAACAGAAATCTTATTTTCCAGCTTCCTGGTTATTTTCCTGGCCTTCTTTGTTTCGAACTTTTGTTAGTTAATCTAATTCCAACCTTACGTTTAGCAAACGTATTGTATCATCAGAGTTACCTTTTTGGGTTTTTAATTAAAGTTTTCCTTTGTAAGTATTGTGAATGCTTTTAGTCCTTGTTAAATTCTACATTTAATAGGGTTTTATTACAAACTAATTTTGAAGTACCTATGTATTAGAAACCAAGGTGTCAATTCCATTTTACATTTCCATTTCTTTAGTAAAAAGGTTTTAAGGAAACTATGTTTTTGAATTGTTTTAGTTCGAACTTATTTCGTCCAATGAAAAAAAGTTTTTAATTCTAAGTTTTAGATCTCAGTTTGGGAATTTAATTATGTGTATCGGTATTTACACTCCTCGGGGAGCATGGCCGGCAACATGGAGGGTTAAGGTCTCCTAAGTTGCTTTCTTACTCGGTTGTCTCGCAAGATAGGCGTGAATTAAGTTATGGGATTTCACTTTAAAACCTATTTAATAAGTATATATATTTTTATATTTTCTTGCCTTGCAACTTCAATAGATTGCTGCTTATTTAAGCCTATTCACATGTCTGTTTACGGTTCTCTTGTTGAGCAATACAAACTTAGGTTTGTGCTGCTTTTTGAACAAATAAATGAATGAATGAGTAAATAAATAAAGGATAAAATAATAATCACTGCTCTGTTTAATTTATAACTCTTTTGCAGTACTAAAAGTTAAGCTTGCATCTTTGACGATTGTCAGTTGAAATATGGAACAATGGTCTAAAATTTCTGATATGAAGGAAAAGACAGTTTCAAGCATTTTAAGGGTATTTGCACTTATTTATTTAAATTTTAACCACGATTTAAACCGAAACAATTCTTAGAGAATACACGCCAATTTCGGCTCTAAAATTTAAAACCTCACAAACGATCATTTTAACTTCAAAGGTCCAAATCATTATTTCTACTTTTAATGGCATGAAATACCAAAATAATATTGGTAACTTAAAATTCACTTCAGAAATATGTGGTTTTTAAAATTAATTTCAAGATTCAATGCAAGTATATGAATTATTAAATTTGTCTTTCATGAAAAGGGCCTCATTTAAACCTTTTCAACATTTTTCAACATGATAAACCATTAGGTAAACTTAAACTTATCATACATCAGTAATGAAAGTAGATAAACGTGCTTTAAAATCATGTTGAAGTGCCAGAACAATAGCAGCATCTGGAAAATTAATAGTTTAGCTGGAACCAATTTTACGCCCTGGCCTGTTTGTAAAAAATTCTGAAGCGCTAAAAGTATTTAGATACATAGTAATTATTTAAATATTGTTTCTCTAAACTGTTATTATTATTAATAAATTCTGTTTTAATTTATTTAATTTTGTTTGCTTTATCAAAATTCCAGTTTGTGACAACCTATTTTTCCAAAAGACGACCTTTATTTAAAATTCAATATTTATTAACAAAAAGTTTTCCTTTTCTGCAACATTAATTCTTTAAAATGTTGGCTTCAAAATTTTATAAATTAATTTGTGCTTCGAAAGAAATAGTGCTTGAAATAATTTATGTTTTTAATTTGACTTGAGGCACTGACTGCAACGACCATTCAACTTTAATCCTTAAGATGTTTGTACAGAATTGGTTTTGAAAATCTTTGACGGCCAAGATTAAAAAAACAACAACAACAAAAGCTACTTCCATTTCATGCGTAAAGATTTAACTATTTGTATAATAATATTAAACAATTTTCATTTTGCCGGTAAATATTTTACATTCCCATAATTTTTTTAAATTTAGAAAGCCTTCGAAAAAGGATAAAAAAACTTTTACAAAGTTTTATTTTTCAATCCTGTTCAAATTAAATAAAATGGGCAAAATGTTGAGTTGTCAATAACGAGACAACCCAAATTCAGTAGATGATGGTTTAAATCAAAGCTGCAAATTTTTATAAACTAAGAGAGTCCTAGAAATACCCGAGAAACTTAAATAATTTAATTTGTCCCAGTTAAAGTGCCCCTTTGATTTGACACGTGCTGATTAAGATAAAATCTAAATTTATATTAAAAACAAAAAAAAAACTGAAGCAAAAAAATTTCATTAAAAAAACACTGTTAACTCTAATTAATCTTAAGAAAAAGAAAAATATTTCTTGTGTCTGCACTATCGGCAGGTTTCAGCTTTTGCAATTAAAATTTGACTTTAAAAATTAGTTAGAGTTTTTATTTTACGAATGAAAATCCTTGGAAGCCTTACATGTAGCTTAAAACTTTTGAATTATTATTGTAAAGTTTATAAATCGCAAAGGCTTCTATTATTATTTATGAACAAATATATTTAAAAAAGCACAAATATTAATTTTATTTTAAGAAGTCAAATCACTTTTTTGACTAATATTATTTTTAATTTTTTAGCGGAGTTTTCAGAAACAGAAAAATTAAAAACAAAATCAAATGTAGGTCGCATTTTAATTTTTAAAAATGTGAATGCTCTTACCACTTCTGGGCAGACCAAGTTATTACAGAAACAAACATAATAAAAATTATATTTATGATTTTATTTATTTATTTCATTAAGTTGTTTTCTTAAATTCAGTTTTCAATTAGCTGTAATAAACTCGATCTGAATAAATCTGATTTCGAGGCCTTAAAGTAAATAAGAAGTTACTTTTTTTTCTTTAAGCAGTGCAAACCAAGTCAAATTTAAACTTAACTAATACGAGATTACAAAATTAGTTTGTAATTTTAACACTAACCATTAAAAGTCAAAAAAATATTAACTAACCTTCTGGTTTGCCCCAAAACGTAAGTCCATTTCCAATAATAGGATATCCAGAAGGTCCAGGTATTTGACTTCCAAGTTTAACTAAATGTCTTCTATGAAACCAGTACCAAAACGTGAGTACTGTTACCCATATTATTAGAAGCGCAGTAAGCATTTTAGTGATCTGAACAAACAGAAAAGTGACGTGAATTACTCTAGCTCATCTGTCATCAAACAACAAACGTAAAAAAGGAAGGGAACGTTTTTGGTTCTTTACGTTAAATAAACAAGTGAAATTTGACTAAGCACACAGGTGTCCTGAAGAACATTTCACTTTTAAACAAATAACCACTTCACGCATTAAAGCGAACGTAATTTAAATTATTTTATAAAATCGACTTGCATAATTGCGTGGATTTTATCAATGTTGTTTACTAAACTAATTTTAACACTCTGTGAAGTTATGACACAGGCTTTGAATAAAATTACAATAAAAATGTTATTATTTTGAAGTGTCCATGACAGGAATTAATAAGAAATGTCTTTAATGCCACAATATGAAAACAAATAAATAAGTGCGTATTTTTATTTTAAATATACTTCGAGCTTTTGTAAAAAGCCTCTAAATTTTGGTGGTTTTAAAAGTACGTAAATTAAAATTATAAACTAGATATTTCACTCGAAATACGTACGATAACAATAATAATATATTAAAAGCGTCTATGCACAAGAAAATCGATCACTTAACACAGCTTTATAAGAGCTCAGCAATTGAAAATCAAATGATCCGCACTGGACCGACAATGTGCTTTTATTACTGAAACTGACCGTTATTTCTAAAATCCTTCTAAGTGAAAAAGGTGATGTTCAGTGGCTTAGCACCGATTCATTTCTGTGTTACTAATAAACTCTACTCACATATTCCTTACTTGTAGTGTTGATGTTAACTGAATTAATATTTTTTCGTTGTGGTAGAAGTATTAAACAATAAAATAACAAAGGTACCTAGTTAATGATATATGCTTTTGTGCTAAGTGATATTTCAATTTTATAAAACAAAAGCGAAGAGGTTTTGATATTTTATTAATTCGGCCCACGGTCATTTTATTTAAGGTTACTTCGTACCGCAAAGTGAATTGTGCTATTGTTTTTAGGCAATTTATTGTTTTTCAGTCGATATAATCCTGATTTATGGTATAAGAAATAATTCAAACTTTATTGAAAATACAATTGAAATCATGGTCTTTCCTTATTTGAGATTTGAGTTAATACATTAAAGAATTTATATGCCGGCGTATCATAATGACAACTTTATGTCATTGTATTTGAGTGACGTAAGGCAGTTCATTATAGTCCAAGGACCATAATGAATCCATTATGGGCCAAGGACCATAATGAATCCATTATGGTACTCAATTTAAAAACTACTAAATTCAAAAAGTACTCTTACACGACATTTTCTGCAATTTTCTTCAAATTCGAAGGTAAACTTTCATTAGAATCACTCATTTTCTTAAATTTTACTACAAATTCAATTTGCAAATTGTGAAATTGCAAATTAATTTTAACAGCGCTTTCTACTTGACAGCAGTGTTTGACAGTAAATAAAGCACGGCTTGCTTACTATTTTTTATAATAATAACTGAATGCACCTGTCGTTTCAAAAATACTATTTTAAATCTTTAAAAATATACATACTGATGCCAGCATATAAAATTTTGTATGTAATTCGGATCATAAACGATCATTATGACCCTTATTACATAAATAACTATTATGATAATTTGCGTTTCTTTTTCAGATCGTACTAAAATTCGAATTTGGAGAATTATACGAATTTAGGATACATAAACTAAAGACTCAAGACTAAAACTAAAATAGGGAATGGGACAAATTCCATACTTTTAGTTTTAAAATCGAAATAGGTTAAAAATAGATCGGTTTTCTTCCTAAAATCTTCAGCATCAAATACCTTTTTTGTACATGCTCCCAAAAGTAGCTGTTTTACGGACTCATTTAAGTCCGTAAAATGAGTCTTTTCCGGACTCAATCCCAAAAAGTCGCCATGGCAACTTTTGAGGATCATTTAGGTAAATAAAGCATAATGGTTCAATATAACAATTAATAGTTATTTATTATACAAGACGATAAAATTGCATTTTATCTTCGAGAGCGTATTTTAGCGTCGAGACGCCAGTCGAGACGCTAATTACGCTCGAGAAGATAATTACATTTTATCGTCGTGTATAATACTCTATTTTTTTCCTATAGCATTTATTTTAAAGGAAAAAAATTATAAAATAAATTTTATTTGACATTTATTTGACATTGGCGTACAGTCGTTAAAGTAGTACTTTATCTACCCTTGCTGTTAAAGTGCTACTTCATCTAATCAAATTAATAGATAAAATAGCACTTTAACAGTTGCTATAGAAAAAACAACTTTATTTAATCCAAAAAGTTTACATTAAACAATCTGGTTACTATAGTGACACGGTAATTAAAATCCCAAGCTCACTATTTTCGAGAAATATTTGCTCTGATCGCATTAATAAGGTTTGAATCTGTTTTTGGGAGCTTTAACAAAAAAATATTGTTTGTAACACGTACCTAAATCTGGTTTTTTGGGACTCATCTGCCATTCCAGACTCGGCTTCGCCTCGTACGGAAACAGCAACGATTGGTCCCAAAAAAACTTTATTTTAAGTACTTGTTACAAAAATAACTATTGTAGAAATGTTTGCGAACATTGTAAAATGCCTTTTAATCCAACACTAAATTTTGTTCGACGGTTCTTGAATGGGTATATATAGCTATTTGCTTTTCTAAACTTTTGGAAATTGGTAAAAGAAACAGTTTCATAACTTTTCATGTTTTATTCTTTTTGTAAAAACATCACCGATTGTTTGAAGTTCGCAGTGTTCCAAATTCATAGTTTTTCTTTGTTTCCGAATTCAAAGAAAAATGTTGAGATATAATTCTAAGTAGCTATTTATGTAACGCAAACATAATGTAGGACTTTATTGGACGAATCCAGTTATTAATTTATTGTTAATTAATTAATTAATTTATTAAAGGGGGATTTTATATTTTTGCTGGTTTTTTACATAAGTAATAAATCAATATCTCGTAAAATAAAATTAATATGTTGAAATAATCTTGCAATAACTCGTATTATAACAAGTTTTCGTGCATAGCTGTTGGGCTACTTGCTTCATATTCTGATGTTTTTATAAGTAACTGTTTTTTGTTAGTGTGATTTCTTTACTTGGCATGGCAGTTCAGTTCAATTTACTTCATCATTACGGCACTAGTTTAATTAAAAAAACAAATTATGGACACTAAACAAATTCTTAAATCGACTAGTTAGGGTACAGCCGAAAATAATTTTGTTTCAAACTAAACTTTAGAACTTCAAAGTATACTAATTTGAACCTGCGCTTTTCGCTGGACTTTATTTTTCACCCTACGTGTTTTTCGTTTCCATATGGTGGTCCTTATAACCCTTTGAATTATGATCTTAAAGGGTTGTTGCGCTCTCCTCAGTAAAGTTCTCACTTCATACTGAGTTCAGAATATTGTTAAAACGTTGTTAGCTATCACTATAAGTTACTCAAGAGATGATAGGCTAGGGCTAAAGTAAGAGGATGAAAACTGACCTCTAAACACTCTTTCGATTCCAAAGGCCAAGTTCAAATTGGTATGGGAATATCTTGAAAACTCGATGAGTTGACAAAAGAGAACATAGGGAGACTACTATGGGTTCCAGATCATTGTGGAATTGAAGGTAATAAAAAATTTATGAACTTGCAAGAAAGGGATCGGTTGATGATTATTACGAATTAGGGCCAACAGTGAGTGTGCTAAAAAAACATCCACCTACACTATGCTAGGTATTGACTATGTATCCAACATCAAATACGCTGCAAATATACTGCATATGTATAGACCAAGGTATAACCATAGCAAGGCGTCTATAAATTGTCATTGCACGAAGAGAGCTGCAGGACTACTTTGGAGTAGGAAACAGTTTAGGAGTGCTACGGGTTAAGAAAGATCAAAAAATCTTATTTCCAGACACTGAAGTCAGGAACCGGAAACAGTGCAACTGGACAGAAAACAGCAGCGCCATAAGATGGCCCTAATCATATTATTAAAAACCAAATTGATTTTACTATGATTAATAAACGATACAGGCCAGAAATAGGTAAATACAGTCTCCATGAAGAAGTAATACAAATGGACAAAAACTGATAGGGTTCGCAGCAGGGAAGAGGCAAAGAATTATGAGCACATATTTTAAATATAAAGATGTGCACAAGGGTACATGTGTGGTACCAGGGAGGCAAGTGGCAAATCAAATAGACCACGTTCTGGTGCAAGAGAGTTTTTGCAAAGTATGTTATGGATTCCAGAAGTTATAGAGGAGCCGATATGGAATCCGACCACTATCTGGTACGAATATTAGTAAACAAACAAATACAACGAACATAGCGGAAAAGAAGAGGGAAATATACAGTTTTTGAAGTTCAAGAGCTACTAAAAACTAGCAAAGTACACTAGTTTCAACAGAAGATACAAGAGGAATGCGCCAAAATGAATGAACAAGAAACCATTGAAGAACTCCCTATAGATAAACATGGTGATGTCATACATACACCTTTATCCATAAATTTTTTTGTTTACGTGCACGCAACGCAAGAGATTATTAACCAAAAAGTACTGGAGCAGGGGAAATACAATTTTTCCCTGTGGACAACCTTTGATGGCGAAAATCAACGCAGTTACTGTTTCAGCTAAAATCATAGCAAGTCTGCTGTTGATCATCGTTGCTGGCCACTGGTAGAGTGCTTTGTACAGCTCTGTAACTACAGTGTGGGCGAAAAAACATGTAGCCCTTGAAACACTTTTACTGCAATCCAAATTATAAATATCGTTACGACTTAGATCGTCTTTTGTATTGTATGCAAAAACTGGTCCCAGTAATCGTACGGTGATGCCTTAAAACTGTTCGAAAATTAATTTGGAAAAAATAAATTTTGACTTTAATTCGAAAAAGGGCCAAAAATTCAACCAGACATAAAAACGAATGATTATAAAATTTACAACAAATATTCGAAATGATTTCTATTAGCTTGTTGACACATTCCTTTACTTGTTTGACGACTGATATTCTAACACGAAACAAAATATTTGGCGTAATCTTATAAGTATTATTCGGTTTCTTTATGCATCTTCACTTTAAAATGTCTTAATCGCACCCCAAAAATAAATTGAACTAGTTAAGGGCCATCCACACACAATGACTTATCATACGATAAAACGGTCATGCAAATCATTCGACAAGGCGTACGACTTGTGGGGTGTCCACATAACATTATTACGTCTTGTTGCCCAACTTCTCCTACAACTAATCTATCAGTTCCGCGACACCCGTCGTGGAGGAAGTACTTCGGTGGTCAATTTATGCTGTGTGGTAACCGTCTCTTTGTTGGCTGATGTATCTACCTCTTTATATTTTTCTATTAGAATATCGTATGTCTGACCTAGTTCTATAAATTCGCACCGAAATTCACGAGAACATTGGCGAAGATCAGACATATTTCAATATGTATAAATACTGAAGTGGTCTACAAATACTCCGAGCACTACTAAAGAGAACTGAGCGAGATTGAACGATAAGACGGAAAGTCTGTCCACACGTTCCTTCTTGTCGTATCAATTCTCGAAAAATGATGCTTCCGCGTTAAGTCTTTCGGTTTGTCGTCCAACTTCAATCAGTTCATGCAAGACGTACGCTTTGCAGTCCACACTCTCCGTCTTATTTGATACAATTTGTCTGATTCGACAAGAGGTACGATAAATCGGTTTGTGTGGACGACCAAAAATGCATGGCAGCTGTTATACGTATGCAATGGGGATTTATCTTGAGTGTAATGACTACTCTGGGTCTGTTTACTCCAAGATTTTTGAAAAGTTGGTTTCATCACTAAATATAAGAAAATTTAAAACCTTTTCAACTTCAAATTGAGAATAAACAATTTCAAATTGGGAATAAACACATTCAAATTGGGAATAAGTAATATCAAATTGGGAATAAACAATTTCAAAATGAAATAAACAATTTCAAATTGGGAATAAGTAACTGCAAATTGAGAATAAACACAATCAATTTGGTACTAAGCAACTTCAAATTGGCACTAAACAATTTCAAATTGGCACTAAACAATTTCATATATGTATATATTATAATATTTATTTAATAACTGATTATGGGTATTATTATTAACTACGTATTACATTATGAGTATTATAGCTCAAATGTTATTTATTCAAAAGACCATGTCTGCCAGATTCAGAGCGTCGGGAATGAAGATTTGAATGTGTGCAACATATCTTGCACAATTCACGACGGTTATTTTGGTCATAATATTCGGTCTAATTATTTCTTCCAACCGCCGTAAGCGATATTAAGCTTGTGTGATGTTTGCCCTGTCTTGAGCGGCTAGGATGTGGTGCAGTTGAGCTGTTAGGTCAGTTTTCACGCCAGCTTTAAGGGCTGACCAAACAGCTTCAATTGGGTTAAAAATCGGACAATACGGCGCAAGCCTCAACAAACGGTGTTCGTTAAATTCATCTTGTTGAAATACTTCTTCGACTGAGGCATGACAAGGAGCGTTGTCGATTACCAACACTACTCCTGACTGATACATTTCCGGAGCATTGCGGAGGTACTGCCTAACAAATTCATTGGCTTCTGGCATCCGAAAGGCGCCACTTTCTTGATGTACGGCATTAATTATTTTTATATTATAATACTTATTATAACACCAGGAGCAACTGACAATTAATTCTGTCATAACCATGCAATTGTCGTTTTCCAAACCCTTTTTCTCATTCTGAAATTGTTTAGTGCCAATTTAAAGTTGCTTAGTACCAAATTGATTGTGTTTATTCTCAATTTGCAGTTTCTTATTCCCAATTTGAAATTGTTTATTTCATTTTGAAATTGTTTATTCCCAATTTGAAATTGTTTATTCTCAAATGAAGTTGAAAAGGTAGTACGGCTTGAGCCATTGTATGATGATACGAGTGATATGATTTTTTCCAAAATTCTTCCTCAAGAAGTTTTACTAATCTCCCAGCTTCTACTTAGGATTTTACTGACTAAGATAGGAATTTTCATCGATTTCTTATAAAATTACAACTTTGTTAACCGCGTTAGTAGCAGATGATGACACTACTACTCGTATATTTCTATAACGAAAACTCCGGTGTATAAACAGATTTCAGACGGGACTCGACTATTTGGACACAGCCGGATATACATGAAAAAAAAAACAACACATTAGAGTAATCAGCAGCCAGTAGCCAGTAGTAATACCAAAACTGATGATTGCTTATTTTTAAGCAGAAGACTTCGAGACATACTACCTAACATTTGTAGTAATTCTTACTAACACGATAGTTTTCTACGTGCAAAAGCAATACTTGCCGCCATCTTAAAACAACGTAATGTGATTTTATTGCCTTTAGAGTTTCTACAATGGAGCAAAGCAATTTTTAAAAATGGCAAATATTCGTCTTTAATTTTAATTTACATGTACACAACACTACTGTTTTTCGTTCTGATATTTTGAAAAATCACGTTAGTTGAATCTTGTGAACGTTTCAAACTTTATAGCACATGGACATACCACTGTTACAAGATTTATTTTTCTTAGATTGGTTTTAACTCAAAAAGGAAACAGTAAGTTGTTATACAGTGTGAGTCATAAATTACTTCACAGGTTTTAATATGAACAACTTTGTTCTCAAAATTTGAACAATAACAAACACTTGCTTTAATAATGAACACATAGTATTATACCAAATTAAATGAATCTAAATTTGTTCATGTCAAAGTGACAATAATTGTGTGATAACTGTAAAATTATCTAAAAATCCCATTATCTAAAATGACAAAAAACACTCAAATTTTCATATTTTATTACTTACCGCCTCCCGATCGGTAAGTGAATGCTTACCGATCAGTAATTTGTAAACATAACTTACTATTGTCATAATTAAATCAGTAAACATGTCAAATTGATGGATCGTGCAAAAAAATATATTCACTAAAATACGAGGTTGTTTTTTTAAGTTATCTACCTAGTCATGAAAATGGCGTCAGACAAAAACTATTGCTTGAATGTCAAAATACTGTCACTATTTTAGGTACTTTGACCAAATTTGTACGAGTTCGTTGCGTTTTGCAGTTTTTACGTTTTGTTTTCTTCCGAAAAATGAGTGAAAGCAATTTGGAGTATCGCGCAGTGATAAAGTTTCTCACTAAAGAGGGAAATGGTCCAAAAGTAATTCATGAAGGAATGGTTGCTGTGTATGGGGATGCATCATCTTATTTTCAAGTAAAATTTTGGTGTAAACACTTTCGTTGGGGCCGAGACTCAATTCAGGATGACCCCAGATCAGGAAGACCGGCTGAAGCAAGAACTGAGGAAACCATCAGGCTTGTTGAAGATTTGCTACTGTCAGATCGCCGAATGAAGATCCCGGTACTTGCTAAAGAAGCTGGAGTATCCGAAACTACAATTTTCAAGATTATGCACGAAGATTTAGGGATGAAGAAAGTTTTTGTACGATGGATTCCCAAACTCCTTACACCAGAGCAGAAACTGGCGAGGAAAGAAATTTCTCAAGAACATTTGGCCGCTTTAGAGAACGATGAGAGTTATTTTTCACGAATTGTTACAGGCGATGAGACTTGGGTGTTCTATTGGGATCCTCCCACAAAGCAGGAGTCGATGCAATGGGTGCATAAGGGCTCGCCACCTCCAAGGAAGGCAAAAACTCAGTCGTCTTCTGGAAAATTGATGGCTAACGTTTTTTGGGACTGCGAGGATATTTTAATTATTGAATATATGGAAAAAGGGTCCACAATTAATGGAGAGGTTTACAGAAGGACGATCCAAAACCTGAAGCAGGCCATTAGAGAAAAACGTCCGAATTCATGGAGAACCAAAACTTTGTTGCACGACAACTGCAGGGTCCACAAGGCTTGCACAGTTCGAGCCATTAGCGAAAGCTGTGGATTCACCGAGTTACTACATCCATCCTATAGCGCTGATTTAGCGCTCTGCGAGTTCTTTTTGTTCAAACAACTGAAGAAAGACCGAAAGAAGGGGCCGAAAGTTTTCGTCAGATGATGAGTTGAAAGCCGCTGTGGCGTCACTTTTGGAGGCGCAAACAAAAGAATTTTTTGTTTGATGGAATGAAACAACTTGAGAAACGCTGGACTGAGTGTATTAATGTAGAAAAATAATTTTTTTTGAAGCTCTGCGAATTTTCCTTTATAGCTAGGTAGATAACTTTAAAAAACACCCTCGTATATGTTCTAACTTCTAAATGACCACCATTTAGTATTTAGTTGAACATACTTGTGAAGATGTATCTCGCTATTTTGACATATTTTTACCATCGCTTCTTGGGAAATATTCCTAAAAGAAAATAGAATTTTAGTTTCAGTCAAATCTTCTATTGTTTATGGTCTATTACGCAAAAATTGTCTTTAATATAACTCCCCATACAGGCGTATGGTGTAACATCAGGTAATATTGGGGATGATCATTTTCAATTAACCTTTTTTGAAATTAGTCTTTTTGGGAATTTGTTCTTTTTTTCGTCTCCTTGACTAATTAATTCCAATGTTTCAAATACTTGTTTAGGTTATTTAGAGTTCCAGAAATAATTACTTTGGCCGATCTCCTTGTTTAGAGCTTCTTATAGAATACTTTTGCTAACACGTTCGATTTCTTGGCTTTTTATTGACTGAGCGTTTATATTTCGGGACATCTTTTTCAAAACTACAGTTTTTCCAATTATTTAGGTAGGTCGTACACACTTTCCGTGGTGGTATTGAAGTGCGCGTAAACTTTCTTCTGAAACGGAAAACCAGAATCATAGTCGAATAATTTATTTTTATCATATACAATAATAGTAGATTATTCTATAAGTAAAGAAAAGTGGTAGCTTTCTAGCGAGTGGAAAATGTTTGATTCACGAGCGTTAGCGAGTGAATTAAGAATTATGACATAAAGTTGGTGTTTTTAAATATACGTCGTAGTTGGCCATGATATCATTAAATTGCATATTTTTTCTGCTTTCCGAAAATATATAGTTTATAGGGGTTAAATGCAGTAACAATACCTTTTTTGAACAAAATCAGATAATATGATGTTGTTAGCAATTAATAGGCCAAGGTTCAGGATAGAAATAAACAAAAGCTAATAGAGCGGGTGCATGTGACGTCACCAGGCACACAATAACGCGTCCGACATAAAATGAACGACAGTTTTGAAAGTTAACAAAACTAAATAATTAATTTACTATTTTGTAGAAAATCTCGCGTTATCTTTAACAGATTTTAATTATCTAGACATATGGAGATTTTACAAGTTTCTACGTATAACCTGGCAAAATTTGCAGTTTCTTGTTTTCCAGAGCTTTTCTCTAATTGCTTTCTCTGGGAAATATCAATTATAGCTAGGTAGATAACTTTAAAAAACACCCTCGTATATGTTCTAACTTCTAAATGACCACCATTTAGTATTTAGTTGAACATACTTGTGAAGATGTATCTCGCTATTTTGACATATTTTTACCATCGCTTCTTGGGAAATATTCCTAAAAGAAAATAGAATTTTAGTTTCAGTCAAATCTTCTATTGTTTATGGTCTATTACGCAAAAATTGTCTTTAATATAACTCCCCATACAGGCGTATGGTGTAACATCAGGTAATATTGGGGATGATCATTTTCAATTAACCTTTTTTGAAATTAGTCTTTTTGGGAATTTGTTCTTTTTTTCGTCTCCTTGACTAATTAATTCCAATGTTTCAAATACTTGTTTAGGTTATTTAGAGTTCCAGAAATAATTACTTTGGCCGATCTCCTTGTTTAGAGCTTCTTATAGAATACTTTTGCTAACACGTTCGATTTCTTGGCTTTTTATTGACTGAGCGTTTATATTTCGGGACATCTTTTTCAAAACTACAGTTTTTCCAATTATTTAGGTAGGTCGTACACACTTTCCGTGGTGGTATTGAAGTGCGCGTAAACTTTCTTCTGAAACGGAAAACCAGAATCATAGTCGAATAATTTATTTTTATCATATACAATAATAGTAGATTATTCTATAAGTAAAGAAAAGTGGTAGCTTTCTAGCGAGTGGAAAATGTTTGATTCACGAGCGTTAGCGAGTGAATTAAGAATTATGACATAAAGTTGGTGTTTTTAAATATACGTCGTAGTTGGCCATGATATCATTAAATTGCATATTTTTTCTGCTTTCCGAAAATATATAGTTTATAGGGGTTAAATGCAGTAACAATACCTTTTTTGAACAAAATCAGATAATATGATGTTGTTAGCAATTAATAGGCCAAGGTTCAGGATAGAAATAAACAAAAGCTAATAGAGCGGGTGCATGTGACGTCACCAGGCACACAATAACGCGTCCGACATAAAATGAACGACAGTTTTGAAAGTTAACAAAACTAAATAATTAATTTACTATTTTGTAGAAAATCTCGCGTTATCTTTAACAGATTTTAATTATCTAGACATATGGAGATTTTACAAGTTTCTACGTATAACCTGGCAAAATTTGCAGTTTCTTGTTTTCCAGAGCTTTTCTCTAATTGCTTTCTCTGGGAAATATCACGTTCCCTAATACTCTTTTTAATTCACGATAAAATTTTCAATTACGTTCGTATCAACTGACCGAGGGGAAATTTTTAAGTAACTGAAAATTTCGTAATTATGTAGGCTAAACCATCCCCCATCTGGTTAAACACATCTTTATTCGGTTTGATATTGTAATATGTAATATTTCCTTTTTGGTAAAATTGGTATACCGGTGCATACAAATCAACCCTTTGTTTACCCTACAAGTGTTCAGCTGATGGCCTAGTGACGTCACTTGCACCCGCTCTATTAGCTTTTGTTTATTGCTATCATGAACCATGGCCTACCAATTGCTAACAATATCATATAATCTGATTTTGTTCAAAAAAGGTATTGTTACTGCATTTAACCACTATAAACTATATATTTTCGGAAAGCAGAAAAGATATGCAATTTAATGGTATCATGTCCAACTACGACTTACATTTAAAAAACACCAACTTTATGTCATAATTCTTAAAACATGAAAATTAGAAGATATCTGAATTGACTATCAACTTCAAAAACTGCATGTAGAATGTTTTTACCATTTTTGGATATCTTTAAAACCAAGAGAGTTGTTTGAAGTTTTCGATATGGCCAAATTTTGAATTTTGGGCTGTAACTAAAAAATGACAAAAGATAGCGGAATTTTGTTTTCGGGACTTGAACCTGCATCAAAAAAGAGCCGCGGACTCCGACCAGTGGCGTATATTGATATCAATATGAGGCAGGTATGAGGATGAAAAAAGGCGCCATATTATACAGTGACCGGCAAAAAGTTCGCAACACATGGGAAAAAGTATTATTAATAAAGTATCGAAAAAACATTTATGGGGGATGGGTTCTGCATCTAAAAATCTAATTTGAGGTACGTCACGTGAATTTAATTTTAGGCCCATATTCAAAGTTTCAAGCATTTATTTAAAAAAATTGAAATTGAAATTGAATTTTTTCCTTTTAAGTAGCTTGATTAAAATGAAACCTATGTATTTGGATAACAGTGAAAACCCTTTCTCGTTTTTTCCATAATTGACAGACCTAAATCTAAAAAACAGGTTTTCGCTAGGACGCTCACAGCTGCAATGGTCTGTATCTAACAGCTGTTTCAAAATTTTCGAAATATTTTTATGCTAGAGTACTTAGAAAAGATCAATTTTCTCGGTAATAATCAAGTTTCATCGCTAACCGTACATACATCTCCCTGAAATATCATAGAAAGAAAAAGAAAACTACATCAAAAAGTTAGTTTATTGGTTATTTTATTCTTCTTTATTTTAGAAAATGATTAACTTTGACCATAAACAAGAAAATTTAGCTTTTCTAAGTCTTTTCTAGCCTAAAAATGTTCGTAAAAATTTTATACAGCTGTTAGATACAAACCATTGCAACAGCGAACGTCGTAGCGAAAACCTATTTTTTAGATATAGGGCTGTCAATTATGGAAAAACCGAGAAAGTTCTTCCACTGTTAATCATATACATAGGTTGCATTTCAATCAAGCTATATAAAAGGACAAAATTGGATATTTGTAAATTAATAAAAAAATATTCACAAAAAATTGTGACATTTAATTTTTTTAAATAAATGCTTCAAATTTTGGATATAGACCAAAAATTATATTCTAAGCAACTTTTTCAAATAATCTTCTTCGATATCTTGTCATTTAATCCCACTTCTTCCGACTTCACAGTGGTTTTTTTAAATTTGCCGCCATGCCAGTGGTCACGATTTTTAGGTTATCGGACATGCAGAACCCACCCCCCTAAAAAGTTTGTTCGATACTTTTAATAATAAAAATTGTTCCCATGTGTTGCGGACTTTTTGCCGGTCACTGTATAACATTTAATATATTCAACAAGTTATACAGAAATGATAGATATTATAAATTAATATTGCGCTTTTTATAGCTATTAATATAACAAGAATATTATGCGATTTATAATAGACGAGGACGTTGCTAGGTGACGAGGCGCTAGCCGAGTCAACCACGCAACGTCCGAGTCGGTTTAAATCGCATAATATTCGAGTTATATTTCAAGCTTTATCGTATCATTGGCAACAGTACACAAATTGTATGTAACTAACGAATTATGAAGTTGGAGTTGCTATGCTATTATGTTATGTATAATTACTAATAAAAGTGTAATATAAAGTTGACTTAATAATCAATGATACGATAAAAGTTTTTAACTAAATCAATCACCTCATTTAAATCTATGTTTTTGGAAAACTCTCGTTCAGTATTTAATACTGCCAAATCAGACAGCCTCGTCTCAGTCATTGTAGACCTTAAATATGACTTTAATTTTTTGCGCGCCACACCAGACAATTTCTTGCCTTTCTCCATGTTTATAGGTACAGCTATTAATTACTATCGCTAATCTTTGGGTATTGCTTTTTTGCATTACAGCTACTCCACTGGGAAGGTTAAATTCGCGGCGCGTAAGTTACTAGTAGTAGTAAAAGTTAACTAACAATAATAGCCTGACGCCCCTGATCGTTTAGGTTAGGTTAGGTAGGTAAACAACAAGGCCCGCTGAATTAATATTGCATATAAGGCCTGCCCACTTCATTTAGCTAAGACGCAATTAGAAAGGACGATAGCGCCATTTGAGCTGAACTATGTATTTCTCCCTTAAAAAATGTATAGTTCACTGCAAATGGCGCCATCGTCCTTTCTAATTGCGTCTTGGCTAAACTAAGTGGGCAGGCCCAAGGCCCGCTGAATTAATATTGCATATAAGGCCTTACCACTTCATTTAGCCAAGACGAAATTAGAAACAACGGTGGCGCCAATTGCGGTAAACTACACATTTCTCCATTAAAAAATGTATAGTTCATCGCAAATGGCGCCACCGTTGTTTCTAATTTCGTCTTGGCTAAATGAAGTGGTAAGGCCTTATATGCAATATTAATTCAGCGGGCCTTGGGTAAACAAGGTGTAGTCGTGAAAGAGTACAATATATGGCGCGCGGTAAAAAAACTTACCCGCGTTTTTAAAAATTCTGACGCTTTTTTTAAAACATAGCGACTAGCTTAGACGAAAAAAAGGCGCCGAAGACTTGAGGCACCGGGTTTTGAAACCCACTAAACCCCCTTAATATACGCCACTGACTTCGACATCAGTTTTTGCCTATCTCCGATATTAAGGGTACTTCCCATTTAAAAGCATCGAAACTGGACCACCCTGTACTTAATGAAAAAGTTCGAATAAAACTAATTTTCTAGATAAATTTGTTAAATTTATCAAGGTTATGTCTGTACGCCAACATAACGACGCTTTAAAATATGTAACTGCAACATGTGCATAGTAACAAGTAAACTTAGTAAACAAACAAAATAATTGCCAAGGAAAAATTGGTGTGTGTTACTGTATTGCTAAGGAGTAAAGTGTTGATAACGAGTAAAGTGTTGGTTGCTAATGATTAAAGTGTTGCTAACGATTAAAATGCCACTTTAATCTACTATTTTCTGTATATTAAAATGGCCGTTTTCCATTAAGTACACAAAAATGGTTATTTATTATACAAGACGATAAAATTGTATTTTATCTTCGAGAGCGTTTTTTAGCGTCGAGACGTCAGTCGAGACGCTAATTACGCTAGAGAAGATAATTAAATTTTATAGTCGTGTACCAATACGTTACACAAAATGTGAATTGAAATTAACTATCCTCTTGTATTCAAGCAAGACTATTTGATTTTTGTGAATATTTATAAATAAATATATGCATCTGTCATTTTATTTTTTATTCATATAAGAATGATTAATTAAAAGGAATAAAGGTGCTAGTAGGGAAAAAAATGATACATAAACCACGGTAGAGAAGACTTTTCTTAGCCTCGCAACTTATTTCCCTTGATTCTATACTGCTCGGCTGAGAAAAATATCTTCTCTACCTTGTATAATATACCGTGAGTTCAAAAAGTTTTTACATAAGGGTTGGCCATGAAACACAAAAGTAATGTCTACTTCAAGATTTAGAACCTTTGTTTTTACAATTTTATTGAAATTTGCACAACAGTATTATGCCAGCAACACAATGATGAGATGATGACAGTTAATAAATTCTAAATCTTGCAATTGACATTATTTTTGTGTCTCATGACCAACCCTTATGTAAAGACTTTTTGAACTCACGGTACTATTAGTTTGGTAGAATATTTGCGAAGCGTTTAACGTTTTCATTTGTTTAACTATCTTGATCAATTTTGTTATTATTTGTTGTATAACTATGGTTTTTTTATGATTAACACAAATAAAATATTCTTTTTTTATAAGCTTTAGATATTCATTCTATCTACATTTTTTCGCTATTTCATTTCCTCGTATATCCTGTAGTTACGTCAAGAAGTATAGGTGGTCTTAAGGACGTTTCATTGACAGTTTAAAAGTTTAGTAATGAGGTCGTCAGCTTTACAGTATTTTATTTACACGCCGTATAAAGTATGAACAGTGCCAGGGTGGCGCAGTGGTGAAGCATGCTAGCATTACGTTAGTCCTTGGTTCGAGTCTCCGAATGGGCAGGAGGTCTGGAGGTCGGTATCGAGTCCTGGTGGCCAATCGTTATTGGGCACCAAATTAACGATGCTCTCCTACGGATACTGATACAGATAAAGTATGAACAAGCTTTGCCAATACAATCTTCAGCAAGGTAAAGATTTCCTTCAGGGGTGGAAATCCCTTGAGTTTGACATTATTCAAATTTGGTAGTACTAAATGACCACAGCAGTTGTAGCGCGTTGAGATCAATGGTATCCGCAAATATCATAAATATATGTTAATTTAAAGTATTGTTTTTTTTTTATTATTTATTTTATAAGACTTGCACTTCATTAAATTAAAGTTTATTTCATACAGCAGTAACACATATACGTACATACACAAAATTCCAATAATATCATATTGAATAGAGGAAAAAATTACAGAAAAGTGGAAACATCAGGTTCCCGTTCAATACGTGCATAAACTTGCAGCAAAATTAATAATAATTTATTGCATCTAAATATGATTGTATACACACTTAAAGGCATTGTCGGCCGTAAAATTTTGCACAGGTGCAATACTCAGTTTACTCAATCAAATTACAAAATTAAAAAAAAATGACTGAAAGTTTGTTGTCGAGAGTTTTACATTTATACAGTCTTTTGGGTATTTCGCCACCAGTTACTGATAGTTTTAATAGTTAACCTTCAAGTTTGAGCACTTGATGGCGAAGTACTCAAAAGAAAATGAAAAAACTCTTTCCTATTCAGACAATTTAAATTATATAAAGTAAAAGATTAGTAAAATGAATAACAAAGGCAACCATGACCTTTATTATCACATACCCAACAAATGCCGTTACTGTATTCGTAACTATCAGTTGTTCAAGACGTTCACTGCGACGCTTAAAAATAAAATTAAAATTTATAAAAATGATTTAAACTTGAGTAATTCCAATTAAAAACGGTGTCAAGTGGAATAAAAAGGAAATGTATTTATAAGAAAGTACCACCGTTTGAAACTTTAAGAATGTCATTATTTGGAGTGCAATTCCGACTTTAAAGAATTTAATGTCATTAATGTAATTATTACTAACAGTTGTAAGCCTTTATGCTTTGTATGTATGAGAGCTTACAAACTGATGCCATGCACGATAAACATCTTACATACCATAGAACAAGCGAGCAATTAAAGATGGAATTTTTTTTATTTGTAGGATTTACAGGTGTATGGACTAATGCAATTTAAGAGTTTAATAATCTTATTGACAACTTAATTTAATTAGAAGTTTATAGACCAAATAAGAATGGCGCAAAAAGATCAGTGCTTATAAACTCATGGACAAAATTAACGCACCATTTTGTTAAACTTAATTTAAAAAATATTCAATCAAAATTACACAAAAGCTTATTGTTAAGTTTGTGCAATAAATAATTGCAACGAAATAAACAAAGCATAGCTTTTCTGATTTAAAAACTGTTTTTATTAAAAATGTGTGGATATGAAAAAAAAATGAAAACAATAGAATTAATGAATTCAATGTGATTTTAGTGCCGCATATGCCCTCCTCTACTCCTTGTAGGAAATTAGATTTTCAATAATTTCTTGGGGAGTATTCTCCCATTCGCAATTACTGCATCCACTAGTTGATTGTGATTGATAGATGAGGGTGTACGACATCGAACCTTTTTTATTCTATGGGCCCATAGATGCTCTATTGGGTTTTAATTGGGGCTGGTTGCTAGCCATTTCATAAACCGGATATCTACAGCATTCACGTAGTCGATAACTTATCTAGCCACACGGGGACGAGCATTATCTTGCATGAATAAAAAATTCGGCCCTACAAAAGGAGCAAATGGCATCATATTCGCAACTACGATGTTTTGCAAATAATAAACCGCATTCATAGACCTCACACGTATAGGGATCAACTCTGTGCGTCTGTTGAAACAGATTCTTCCCCAAAACATTTCAGAGTCAGCGCCAAATAGGACTTTTGGAGAGATATTACAACTAACGTTCGTGTCCATCAGGAGATTTGAGGCTAACTCTAGTTTGGTCTGAGAATAAAACTTCTTCCAATCATTAACAGTCCAATGATGATGATTTCTGGCAAAACGCAATCTTTGAATTTTGTGCTCTCTGGTGAACAATGTTTTTTGTTTCGGTCTTCTGCTGCTTAATCCAGCTTCATTTAAACGTCTCCTGAGCGTTTGGGACGATATCACAAGATTGCGAGTAGCTGCAAGCTCATCTTTTAGCACCTTGCTCGTGGTTCTCCTGTTTCTTAGAGCGTATTGCCTAAGAAAACGCCCATCTCCCAAATTGGTATATCGCTTTCATTCTTGCCCTGGCCTTCGAAAGTAAAATCCTGTCTCATTAAATCGTCTTACCATGTGACTTATGCTGGAATGACTTCTTTCCATCACATTAGCAACAAGACACATCGAGTATTCCTCATCCAGCAAAGTTAATGTTCTTACTGCGCCCTCCACTGATAAATTTCTTGGGCGATTCATTTTTCAAATTTAAAACACTCGTAACTGATACAATGAATTAAAGATAACTTCGTTTAATAAGCGGTTTTTAAACCGATTTTAATTGAATTTTTGGTAAATTTGACTTTAATTTACAATTGTTATTTAAAAAAAAAGCATTTGTTGGTATAGTCCAGGGTACAGACCCCTTTTTTTCAAATTATTAACACTCGTCTAAAACTTCGTGAATGGCTTCATTTTAACGTAACCTACAACTTTTTGATCTACGAAAATTCTCGGAAATGGGCAGTTTTCATTCTGGAAATCGGAAAACACGTCAATTTAATGATGTACTAAAAAGGTATGATCAACCCTTTGCTTTCCACTTTAATCGTAAGATAATTTGATAATAAAACCGAAATCAAAATTGGCCTACAAAAATATTGGGCCGTTTGCCGAGACCTCCACCCTCAACATGTCAAAATAACGAGGGTATGAAAATTTATCAACAACCAGCTGATTTTCACGAAATTGTTTAATAAATATTAGTACAATCAAATGGTCATACTGGTCTACAATTTTCATGGGCAGTTTTTTCAGACCTACGCCCTAAACATGTCAATTTTACGATAACCATTTTACTGATTAACAACCATTCCTTCTTCTTTTTTTTTCTGTTGAAATGAAGCGTAGAACACGCTGAAATATGTGGCCTACAATATAAATGGGCCGTATATGTACAGTTGTACAGTGTGTCCCCGGATTGAGTTCACTATAGGTATAATCGACAAAAAATTTGAGAATTTCAATTTCATGTTTTGGGATTCCGCCCTGCTTGATTTGAAAAGAATTTTAAGCAGATTTTTAGTTTTTTAAAAATTAAGACGGCCATGAAAAATGTGAAAAAACTATTTTCTACTCAGGTAAAGTGTCTTTTTGGTCAATAATACGGCAAAGTATTATTAAGAAAAGTTGTTCATAATATTAAATTATGGCTCTGTACAAAATTTCAACCGATATATCGAATAAATCGATATATCGATACTTTTTCCATATCGATATTTTCCATATTTTTTTTATATCGCGCAGCCCTAATCATAACAGCTTTTCACTCCCTCCACTTACTTCCTACCTCCATGGTTACATCTGTATTACCCTGAAACTAAAACTATAGCGAGAAAATGCGTAGATAGTATATATGGCAGAATCAATCAAATGGGGGGGGGGATAACAAAATTTTTATTTTAATTGGATTTCCCAATAAAGTAATAGTTAATAATAGAAATTAAGTATGTGTACATTATACCTATATAAGCAATAAATGTGTTCTAAAAGAAAGATAATATTGAAAATTACAAAAGTTTCTAATTAGTTGGCCACCTACTGTAATCCCAAAAAGTATAAGTATTTCAATCTAATAAGCTATTTAAAGAAAACATTAAATTTTCTCAGATTTTCAAAAAAATTGTTTTTTCCAATTTGCCAGCTTTTCTTTGCACATTTTATGACATTTTCGAATTTTACATAAAATTTTAATTAAAAAACAAGTGTTCTATTTTCTCACATTAGAAATATTAATACGAAGTAATTAATAACGACCAAATTAATTTTTTATATATACGGAATCATAAAAATGTAATTTTTGTCTTTTTTTGTAGGTTAAGCGATACAGCCCAATATTTTTGTAGGCCACTACATTACTTAATCACCAAATAGGTCACCTATCATGTGTGCTTCGTGGCCTACAAGTGTTAATCAGTAAAAGGGTTATCGTAAAATTGACATGTTTAGGGCGTAGGTCTGAAAAAACTGCCCATGAAAATTGTAGACCAGTATGACCATTTGATTGTACTAATATTTATTAAACAATTTCGTGAAAATCAGCTGATTGTTGATAAATTTTCATACCCTCGTTATTTTGACATGTTGAGGGTGGAGGTCTCGGCAAACGGCCCAATATTTTTGTAGGCCAATTTTGATTTCGGTTTTATTATCAAATTATCTTACGATTAAAGTGGAAAGCAAAGGGTTGATCATACCTTTTTAGTACATCATTAAATTGACGTGTTTTCCGATTTCCAGAATGAAAACTGCCCATTTCCGAGAATTTTCGTAGATCAAAAAGTTGTAGGTTACGTTAAAATGAAGCCATTCACGAAGTTTTAGACGAGTGTTAATAATTTGAAAAAAAGGGGTCTGTACCCTGGACTAGTAGCATTTACATGAAATGTCAGAGTAGACCCACAGCTTACTCGCAAAACAGTTAGTAGTAAATTGTTTTTGTTATCTCGGAATTACATAAAAAATTTATAGTGGTGCGCTAATTTTGTCCAGGAGTTTAGTCGGAAATATTTTTATAAGCAAATAAGAAACGTGAAAAGAAACTTTTATATTGTACAGACATGCTATTTTAGTTTTGTCAAAGGCTTTGCGTGAGTGAATACATCCCAATTGACGAATTCAGACGTAACAAAATTTGACTGCATTACTGTTTTTATTCTTCCTTTCTGACAATTATGATTAAATTATTAGTAAAAACTGAAATATTAAGACCACCGCGTAAGTTTTCTCAAAAAATGTATACACAGACATTTTTGAATACTTTTTGTTGCAACTGTTAATGGCAACTGGACACGTTACTTATCATTTAGTAATAAACAAAAATTTTGTCTTGTTTCGGAGCAGACTTTGCTTAAAATGCACTTAGAACAATGGAATTCGCCGATTATAAAATTCATTGCTGAAGGTTTGATTATAATGAAATTATTTTTATTAAATATTAGTGGATGATGAATATTCTCTAAGGTCGACAAATTTAGACTTAGGAAAAGGCAAAAGGAAGTTATTAAATCCTTAAGCTGTAATTAATGTTGACAATACAACTTTGAGTAATTTATTCTTATAAACAAAATAATGCACTCAATCTCGACAATCTAGTACAATGCTTACAGGTGCATAATGCTGCGATTTAAACCGAGAAATTGAAATAATTGTAGTCACACGCAACCTCTATAATATAGATAATAACTACATTCTGTTAAACCTATTGTTACGTTTGTATAGAGTTAACGGTGTAAAATCGGAATTAGACAGAATGAAATCGAATTACTTATAACTTGCACCATTAAATAAGATGTCAGTAGATAAAAAAAAGTAACGCAAATAATGAATGGGTTTGGAATTATAATAAAGCTGACAGACTTTCATCTATTGACAGTTAATGAGACATCCGATTAACTTCTTTAAAATCATTTAAAAACGTTAACCTGATTGCGGTACAGTTAGAAGTACTATTTAAGAAAGTATTTTTAATTACTGTGCTATAATATTTTATGCTTATTAAAAACAGAAATGGAAATGTGTATCATGAGTTGTTTGCTAAAATTTTTTGCAAATAATGTATTCATTGTTTTGCGTTACAAGTTTAAATTAGGTTGAAACGCGAACTAACTCGGTATAAGTAGTATTATGTTGTTCAGAAATTTCCTCAAAATCGTAAGTAAAGTGTTTAGTATAGTTGCTGTTTGAAGCTGTATTTGGACTTTTGGGTTAATTTTTAATTTTCGGTAGCCGACAAAACATTTGGATCTATTAGTACCTTATTTTCTTCTTCTTCTTTATTGTATCCTCTTATGCCATTACAGCGTCGGGGTATGGGCCTCGGTGCATTTCTTGTAGATGTTTCTGTCTCTTGCCATCCCTTTCCATTCTCTTATAGTGTTTTTCTCCGTCTTGACACTATCTCGGTTAGGTTGTTATCCTAGGTCTACCTCGACCTTTCGCTCGGTCTTCTGCTTTCTAGTTTTGCCTCGTATGTTCGTTTCGGTGGTTTGTTGTTTGTCATACGTTAAACATGTCCCAGCCATTTCAGTTGAGTGGTTTCTATTTTGTGTATCAGAGATTACTTGATTCTATCTCACCTTGTCTTTCCCTGCATATGTAATTTCGCCTTTTTACTAATTTCTCTTTTTCCCACTACAATACGATTAATTTGGTAGTATATGTATCATACTTTGCTTGTTTTACTTATTCTGTTTAATATTTCTTTATCTATCTATAATAGTCACAATCAGCACTTCAATTATTACAAAGCAAAAGAAGCCTTCACTCTCACAATCACACGAATTGGAACTTGTACAGGGAGTAGGCCGAACAGACAATACAATAATTAAAGTTTCGTTGAAAACAGAGGATGAATTAGACACTGCCGTAGAACACCTAACAAAAAACGTTCAAGATGCAGCCTACTACCCAACGCCGAGCCGCCTGGTCACCGAGGAACCGAAGTTATTGAAAATTACCTATTAAACATCAAAACTAAAATTGCCGGAAAAAGGAGAACCAGACGAATCTGGCAGCAAACTAGAAACCCTGTAGACAAAAATAACTTAAACAGGTTAACCAGGGATTTCAAAATAGCACTAAGGGAATGGAGAATCGAAACATTTAATGAATAGGTAAGCAACTTATCCCCCTCTCCATATAACGATTACACACTTTGGAAAACAACAAAAAAACTAAAAGATGCTCCAAATCCTATTCCACCGATTCGCAAAGTCGACGGCTCTTGGGCAAGAACTGAAGAAGAGAAAGCTGAATTATTTGCGGAACATCTAGCAAACATATTACAACCCCATCCCGCCGTTGCTAGAGGGCGTACATTCTCTCGTGAACTGTTGCGCAGAAGACGAAATTGTGTTTACTCTAAAATTTTCTAATCATAAACGAAAAAAGCGAAATTTCCCGCTCTGCACATTTCACGGTCAATGAGAAAATGTACTACCTCTACCCCTGAAGAAGAATGTGAGATCATAAATTACCTCCTTTACAACTAAACCCACCCTTCACTCCAGTAGAAATCACAACTGCAATTAAATATTCAAACAACAAAAAAGCGCCCGGGTATGACCTAATCACAGCCAAACCATTGAAATAACTGCCCCGCAAGAGAATAATGGCTATAACACAAATCTTCAATGCAGTCATAAGATTGCAGTATTTTCCAGTTCTGTGGAAATGCGGCCAAATAATTTTAATCCTCAAACCGGGTAAATCCACTCACGAAGACCGACAAAGCTACTACCACTACTGCCAAAAGTACCTACCAGAGAGGTTAATACGAGTACTAAAGAGACTGGCATCCATAATAGAACAAGAAGCACTAATTCCACAGCATCAGTTTGGGTTTCCTCAGAAATACTCTACATTAGAACAGATCCACACAGTAGTCGATGTAATAGAAATGGGCCTCGCAGAACATAGATATTGTGTTGCGGTATTCTTTGATGTCAGCCAGGCGTTCGACCGAGTCTGGCATCCTGGGTTACTACTATATAAAATTAAATTTTCATTACAACATCAATATTACCTTCTAATTAACTCATACCTAAACGAGAGGTATTATCAAGTCAAGTACTGCGAAAGCTAGTCTGGACTATATCTAATTACGACAGCCGTTCCACAGGGTAGCGTCCTGCCCCCCGCCCCCCGCTTTACCAGATCTTCACAGCTGACCTCCCATGCAATGATAATGCAGTGATAGCCACATTCGCAGATGACACTGCGTTATTAGTCTCTCACTTGGATCCTACACAAGGATCGGCTATCCTGTCTCGACAACATGCAAAAATGGTTGCACAGGTGGCGTATAAAAATCAACTAAAACAGATCCACGGCTTTCACGTTTACGGCAAAACATAACTCCGCTCCTCCGGTCGAAATGAACGGTGTACAAATTACAATTAAAGAAGAAGCTAAATATCTCGGCATGTACCTTGACAGGCCCCTAACATGGAGAAAACACATCACAAAAAAGAGAAAGGAACTGGACCTAAAGGTAAAAAAGATGTGTTAACAGAGTGTTTTCCGGGCTGAAACCGTGTCATGGTTGAGACAGAAGAACTCAACGTTTCGCTCACTTTTTTAAGGGGCTTCTTCAGGAGGAAAAGGGGGATCACTAAAACACGTGTCAATCACGCCAGAGGCGAAACTCTCTTAGCAAGAGAAAGAAGGGAATGGTAACTCAACTTGTCAACCAAGTCAGAGGCGAAACCCTTCCTTTTCCTCCTGAAGAAGCCTCTTAAAAAAGTGGACGAAACGTTGAGTTCTTCTGTCTCAACCAACTCGGAAGACATTCTGTTAACACTGACACTGACCGTGGAAGTCTTCGAATTCAAAAAAGATGTACTCACTCCTAGGACGAAAATCTAAGTTATCGCTAAACAACAAAGTGCTAGTGTATAAAGCAGTGTTAGTTCCAGTATGGGCGTATGGGATTCATCTATGGGGCTGTGCGAAAACATCTAACAGCGAAATGTTGCAAAGGTTCCAGAACGAAACTCTTCGCGTTATAGCCAATGCCAAATGGTACATCAGCAATAAAACCCTTCACGAGGGCCTTAAAATTCCATGGGTCAGAGAAGAAGTCAAAAGACCTACAACTATGTTAACAGAATACATAATCATACAAGTTACAAATGTGTTAAGTAGTATTCAATTTACTAGACAATACTAATATCACTCGAAGATTAAATAGACGTAAAACATTACTAATTAATACGTAGAAGGGTATCGCCTCTGGCTTGGTTGACAAGTTGAGTTACCGTTACCCTCCTGCCTCTTGCTAAAAGAGTTTCGCCTCTGGCGTGGTTGACATGTTGAGTTACCCACTTTTAGTGCTCCCTTTTCCTCCTGAAGAAGCCCTTTATAAAAGTGGACGGAAGACGATTTGTTAATACGTAGCATATTAGTAACCTCAGGGAATCGCCCCTGGACGAAACTCCCTCCTAATGTCAATGTTTGTATGAGAACAAATTTGCTTGTTAGCCATATGGCTAGTTGTAAATATGCAGTTAAATTTTAAAAAAATCTATCTGTCCGTCTCTGGAGATAGTTGTTCCCAAGTATTCGTACGTTTCAACTTGTTCTAGGGTTAATCCGTTTAGTCTCATTCTTAAGTCTTCTCCTTGGTCTCATTGTCTTTTAGTTATGTTCATGCTTTGCATTTATTTCCAATCCTTTAGTTTCTGGTTGTTCTTTCCATTCATTTAATAATTGTTGTAGGTCTCATTGCTGGCGAAAAGTATCATCGGCATAGACTAGATTTTGTATCTATACTGGTTGCATTTTTCCAATTTCCCACTTTCACCATTTTTTTCATTTCTCTTGCATTTCTTTGTTATATTATTCATTACCAAAACAAATAGAAGTAGGCAAATACTGTCCCCTTATTTTATTCCTTTCTTAATTTTAAATGATTTCCAGCAGATCCCATTTAATCTAACTGTACCTTCCAATATAATTTCGCCAAAATAGCTGTATGCTAGATTTTCAAATTTGAAAACATCAAATTTTCCTTATAATTCTGGGTTCTTTTAATAAAGAAGTTACTTATTCAAGGGAATGAGTACCCTGTATAGGTTTGAATTAAATCAATGTAAATTAAGTTTTTTAAAATTAAATATTCGTTCGAATCAGTTCATATAAATTGTTTCTTTATTTATTTGTTAGGAAGACTTCGACTTATCAAATTATTTTATTTCAAGTTTGCTTTAATAGGATCTAAATACTTATAAAAATTTGGCAAAGCTGTGGAGATTGTTGCAACAGACGTTAAGATGTCCCTCTTAAATCATCAAAAGTAGGTTCTGGTTTTTCATAAGGGAAAACCTCGGGTCTGTTAAGCACTTTATCGAGCTTCCTTAGTGCCTCTACTTTTGTTGATTATCCCATAGAAGGTATTAGCACCATAAGGATAACATTTCGGTATTAAAAATAATAAATAAAAATGCAGATATCTCATTTCATGATGTTATTAGATAAGGACTTAGGTAGTAAGAAGCCTAATGTTATTATAGTTATTTATATAAAGAGAATTTATACAAGACTTTTGGGTGAATATTAAATAAACAAATCAAAAATCAGTAGCAAATTTTCATAAAATAAATAAGAAGGAATTTTTACTGGGATTTTTGTGATTGTTAAGTTGAAATTTAGAAGTAATTAATTAATTTAAGTAAAGAATTCATCATGTTGAAAACATAATATAGGGTCATTGTGGGAACAGTGAATCTACAGTACACAGTGAATCAGTGACGTATAGGGTTAAAAGAATAACGCGATCGTGTTGTCTCTTTCCCACTAGTTCACATTCCTAGAGCCTCTCAGTTTACTCCAGCTGTGACGCCGGTATAAGTTTCCACACGTTTTCTGGGAGTGCGTTTTTGTTTTTTATGGACCAAAAAAAAAATTCCATGTAAGTTTCATTAGTTATTCTTGTCCTAATTCTTGAAAATAATCTATATGTTAATATTTGTATGTAATAATCATTCATTGAGCATTATTTTTATGATATATCCACTGCTCAAGTCGGTGTTTAAGTTAGGAAATGAGTTAACAAAATCAAAATGGCGGGAGTGGTACACAGTGAATCTTTACAAACTAGTACACAGTGAATCAATCCACTGTGTACTTTTATCGTGATTAACTGTGTACTTTTAAATTAAATTTTAAATTTCTGAATTTAAATTTACTTGGTAAGGTGGCAGGCAAATTTGTTCCTAGAATTGATAAAAGACTGGTATGGGTCTGATATGCGTACTAAGCTAATGTTTAAAAATTACAATAAGTACAAATTGTAATGTTCTGTGATTTGCCATAGATAAGGTAAACTGATGTTACATTAATTACAAGCGATATTTAAATGAACATTACTGTGTTTTCCTTCATAAATCTTGTGATTCTCTGTGTACTTAGCTGTGAGTCATTGTGTACACCCCTAAGTACACAGTGAATCATTACCCACTTTTTTTAAAACATTTATTACCTACTCAAACATCCTAATAGTCCAAGGAGGGATGTCTTAGAAGAAAATGTTGCTAAATGCCAGCATTGTACACATTTAAGTTTGACTTGTACAATATGCATTTACGAAGTTATATGGCACTGAAAAAATGGTGATTCACTGTTCCCACAATGACCCTACGTAATAAATGTAATCTTTGCTGCTGCGAAGAAGGCAATAATTTATTGAGAGGGGGGCCCAAAAGTCAGAAGTGTTTTTAATATTTTCTATTTAATATTACTTTTACAAAGCTTGATCAATAAATATTTTAAATTTTAATGAAAAATCTTATACCGCAATCACATCTTTGTGAGAAACAACTTTTATTTGCTACAAATAGCTCTATAGAAGCAAAGAATAGGTACCTAATAATTCGCTCTTTACTTACTTTAAAGTGATGTATTTAAAGGTTGTAACATTTAACAATTGTCAACTTAAATAATAAATAGTATCTCTTACGATTTACCTAATTAATATACCGGATGTGGCCTGAGATGTGAGACATAGGAGAAATGCATGGGAAATTGAACCTATGTGAATATTATCTTCTTGGCTAACTGTTTTTTTTTAGTCGATTATAGTACAAAATTTTTTCTGAAATGAAGGAGAAATAGTATTTTTTCCTGATTATTAGACTGATATTAATTCTACAAAAATTTGATCAACTAGACTTGTTCTGATGAGCTGCAGCATCACTATGAAAATTTCAGAATTTAGTACGAACAAATCATGCGCAGCAGGCTTTAAGCAAGTTGTCATAAGGTGCATGTGTGACTTTTTATTTAAAATATTTATCTACTTTATTTTACTTTGAGGAGCTAAATTTTCCTAATTAGTTAAGAATCAATTGCTTAATAGCATATGCATCCAAACAAGAACGTACAAAAGCTAAACGGTTCAGCTGGAAAGATAAAATTAAGCAATTATCAAAATCGCATGTAGTTCTCCTATGTCTTAAATCTTAGGCCACACCCGGTATAATTATTATATTGCTCTCTATTTACTTCCAGCGCAGTGGATAATTCGGGGCTTGTCTTGGCAAAAATGAGTGGTACGTAATTTATAATCCCTGTATACGATGGCGGAATGTTAAGTGGTTAGCCTTCACATAGGTGGCGCTGGTATGCGACCATAAACAGAATCAGCTGCTGGCTTTGACCATAAAAAAAATTGGTGGCTGAGTTTAAACGCGGCCGAATGAGCATCCAAGAACATCGCTCTGGACGCCCAAAAAGTGTCGCAACGCCAGAAATTGCCAACAAAATTCACGGTCCGGTATTAACAGACAGACGGTTCAAACTGAGCGCAATAGCTAATATTGCAAACATCTCAAAAGAGCAAGTGCACAATATTTTAACAAAGTAACTGGGTATCAAACAACTTTCAGCAAGATGGGTGCCGCGATTGCTTACCTTGCTTATCGTCAGTTTTCTGGAATGCCAAAGGGATTCTGACGTTAGACTATCTCCAAAAGGGCAAACTATAAATAACGAATAGTACTTTCTGGAACGATTGCACCAAAATCAAGGAAATCAAGGAAAAAGATCAGGTTTAGCACGAAAAAAAATCATATTTCACCAAGATAATGCGCGAATATAAACTAGCGTTACTGCAATGGCTAAAATCAAGAAACTAAACTACGATTTGCTTCCGCATCCAACTTATCCGCCGGATTTAGCTCACTCTGATTTCCATTTATTCTCTAAAGTTTTCTTGGGAGGACAGAGATTTTCAACTGATGAGGAGATCTAGTCCGCCGTAGACGCTGACTATTGTGCTGACCTGCTGACCCCGAGGAAAACACCTTTCGTTATGGGATCATCGTTAGATAAAATGCATCATGCATTGCACTGTCAAGAGACAACGTTGAAAAATAAATATCATTTTAAAAATGTATAAACTAGTTTCTCATTATTAGGCTAACCACTTATCATCCCGCCTTCGTATTTACTAAGTGTAATACGTGTTACTATACTAGCCTATTTGCCCAAAAGGTAATATATGATCTTGAATAATCTTCTGACAACCTTATTTTGTAATAGCACCTCGACAGGATAGGAACTTTTCTATTGCCAAAACAACCCTAAACCATTATAGACCCTCCTTCGAGTTTTACAGATAGTAGCAGGTGATCAACGGAATTCATAATTAGAGGAGGCTGTGATTGGTGCTATTTTATGCTGTGTGGTTGGACAGAATGAATAATAAATTGACAATTGTTATACGTATTTGAGGTTATGCTCGTGCTTTGTACGATCTTTGATGATATTAGTAAACATTATTTTACTGAAACACAGAAATAAAATAAGTTTGAAGAAAAAATTGGAAAGTTTTATTGAAATTACACTAAATGTTCAAAGTGTTCTCAGGTCTTCCAGTGTATGCGAATTATTGGTAAACACTGTGTTTTTCAGAGACGGAAAAATAAAATAATCGAGGATTGCTAAATCTGTGGACCGGGCAGGGAAATTCACAATGCGGCTGTCAAAAACTCCTCTATCAATTGTATGGTTTCCCTTGTTGTGTGTGCAGTTGCATTATCCTGTTGAAAATACCCACGTAATAGTTCTCAAAAAATGGTTGCAGCAAATTATTCCGATACCTCTCAGCATTAATTGTGCCGTCAAAGAAAATTGGGCCAATTATACGTCTGCGAGAAACTGCAATCCAAACTCCTAATTTTTGTGAATGAAAGGGAGTTTCCACGTGTTCATGAGGATTATCGGAAGACCAAGATCATATTGTAACGGTTTTAAAACGTTTATTTAAAACTTCGGTCCGTGGTGTGAATTATTTATTAGCAGATTTAAACAATGTAACGATTAACACGAAATAACAACTTAACACTAAAACACAACACTAATATTAACCCGTAATACTAATTAATTAATTTATACAAGTTATGAATATATTTATATTCACGCACATTTATATTCACACGTATGTGGTCGCTTGGTATACTTTGGTATCACTACCCGTTCGCCCGACGAAAGGTGCCTTATATACTCGCTGCGCCATCTGGAATCCATCTGGAATGATTGAGACGATGAATAGCCTGGAATACTCTGGCGAGCTTCTGTTAGGTGACGCATAGGACTGACATCATCAGCGTATCTCGTTACAATATTCTCATGTTTTGCTTGTTTAGATGACCCCATAGGTGAAACCACGCTCCATCCGAAAAGAATGTTAAATCCAGGCTATCGTTATTGTTTAAGTTCTCTAAAAACCATTGACAATATTCCATTCGTCTTTCAAAATCGCGGGGATAGAGTTGTTGAACAGCCATTATTTTGTATGGATGCTAGTTTAAATCCTTTTTTAGAATATTATGACAGGTTCCATAAGATAAATTCGTTTCGTGAGCAAGCCTACGAAGAGATTTCTTTGGAGATTGCTGCATTTTTGCTTTAACATCCTGCACATCAGCCGTTCGCTTTCTTTGACCACCACTACCTGGTTTTCGAGTACTAGCCCCCGTTTCACGAAATTTCCCAACACACACATGCATTTTCTGCACTAAAGCGGTGTAATTAACTGAAAAATTATTATTTTGCCGGTCTGGATGGCATCAAGGTTAGCATACTTGCCTTATGTCTCGGGTTCGATTCCCAGTCGCGGTCGGTGAGATATTTTAATGCCGAAAAATATCTGAAAGTATGCCCTTTTTCGGATACGACATAAAACCGTAGGTCTCGTGTCTATACGATGTTTGAAACGTTAAAGGTCAATTCCAGGGCTGGAAATCCCTTCGGCAAAATTCTAGTCGGGTAGTGCCAATTGCCGTTGTAGTCGACACTCTTGGGAATGCCTGGCACCCGCAAGCCTACATTTCTACCAATAAATAAACAAACTAATTATTATTTCCCAATAATTAATAATATTTGGACCCACTAACGTTTTCATAACCTATTCTAAATCACTGATACTGGCCGGTGCAGTATCGACCTCTTAAAAGATAGGTGTGAAACAAGCTGTTTTCAAAATATCTGGGAAAATCTCACATTTGTAAACGGTAACTTATACTATATTTAATGAAGCTAGGGGATGAATTACTTTTAACAACCATAGCACTGGCAAGAATAGCTTCAATTCCCTCACTTTTCGAAAACGATAGCATTTGCCGATGCTGCTGAATCTAAATTAAAACTTAGATAAAAGCTGAAAGTAAACACTAAGCTTATTTTTCGGTAAAAGTGAAAATTTCACCACATTAATTAGCAGGAGGAAAGCATCCAGGCTTGAAAAGTTGACTTAGGTTTTATCGCGCTGACAAAATTCCAAATCCTTTTGCCGGGCGTTTTGAAAATGTAAAAATAAATTTTAGCATTGTAACTCATTACAATATTTAAGCGAAATTGGTTTGAAGTATAAAGGCCCTTAACTACTTTTAGGGACGGGTGCAAAAGGCACGGGGGAATGCAATTTTACAACATATGACAGTAATAAAGGCAAAACGTGTTTGCTATTTATATCGACGGAATGATTACCTACTGATGTCACCAGAACGCTAGATCTGATATCAGCATCTTCTGAATGATCAAATTGATGTGTTAGACACGTGAAACAAGTATATAAAGTTTCAGTTTGACATTCTTATCTTCTTTATGCGCTTTGGGAATATTTTGCTGAAGTCCTGGATCCTTTATTTGCAAAATACGCAGTAAAATCTTCACTATTTCAGGCAATTTTATACACAGGTTATATTTTTTATTGAATTAGTTTCTTACATTATTATTAATTATTATTATTGTAATTAAAGCCATCCTTTAAACTTTAGTTTGATAATTAGCTTAGTTTTAGTTTTAAGAATATTATATGTTTTTACAAAATTTAGAGCAAATCCAGCAAAAACTAAAACTTGGTTTTTAATTGTTTATAGCAACACTGACCAGTTACCAAAGTACTGAACAAATCAGATTTATCTTTATCTTTGATTTTAAATTAAAAATATTGTAGCCCGATACCCTACTTGCGAACAAAATTAATGCAAAATGTAAAATACCATTTCAAGCATAAAATTCGATGTTTAACAAATTGTAAGCAGCCCTCAATAAGATTTTGTGTATCGTATGTGAAACAAAAGAGTTATAATATTCGTACGATTAGACGATTTGATCTTCGGCCTCGTTATGCATTGTTTCACATTCATAACTTTAAAGTTATAGACATTTTACTAAATTTTTCTTAATTATTAACAGACGAAAATCATTAAAACAACCCCGTAATATGAATGTATTCATGTAATTAGTGTACTGATCTCTGATCTCTGCCCTTCTTTAATTAAAACAAGGGTTGTTGCCGTCTCCAATTTTCAGACTGAGTAAAAAGAAAACGACAACCAATACCGCTTAGCTAACACGCTCATTTGGTTGCATATACAGTTCCACAGATATCTCATCATGTTTTAATTGGTAATTGGTAAGCAGAAAAGCTTTAGCTAGGAAATTGCTTTTCCTGCAGTTTTCGTTGTACGAACTTCTTAATCTGAAGTGCTGAACTATAATCGTTTAGCTGAACAAAGTTTTAAGTTTAAGTTTTAATTAAATTAGTCTTCGTTGTCGGTAGGTTATCATCACAGACAGGAAGATGAATTTTAAAACCGTGTTTGATAGGTTTCTAGAGTAACAATAAATAGTAAATAAACAGGAAGTGAAATACCTAAACAAGGATCGACTCACAGCATTCGTATCTTGTAAATAACTTGATCGTGTTTTTTGATTGATTAAACTAAGTAAAAATTCTTCGATCTCAGTAATTTCTACATGTTTGCGGTTACTAACGTCATAAATATCTAGTTATTAGGATGTCTTTTATTCTATTAATTTATTAAAAATACTTTTTATTTCGCCAGTTTTCAAAATTAACACTAAGGACAAAAGACTATTAATTTTTTATCTGTGATTGGCTTTATCGGTCGGTATTCACGTTTATAAGTTCGTTTATGTATATTGCACAATAAAAACTTCACAAAATATTATGTTAAATTACTTGCACAATAACTCTCCATTTTTTTGCACAATAATAGTCGCGGTATGCCTCTAGTTCTATAAGGTAGGTTACATTCTTTATTAATATTTCCCAACAAATTGAAGAACATGTAAAGAGGTAGCTACAAGGCGAAGGTGTAGAATCTTTTTTCATGCATACTCAAAACAAAACCTAACCAGAATCGCTAATGGGGAAAACGCAAGCAATAGCATCTATTGCGCTTGGAAGTGCTTTATTAATGAAAAGAAATAGGAAAGCTAAAACTAGGTTTTGGGCAAAATAAGGGTATTTAATGAAAAATATTTCTTCATAGCTTTTAAAGGAATCAAAGGGTTCTGCTAAAAGTTATTATAAAAATTATTTACGGATGGATAACAACATCTCAGCAAAACTCTTTTAAGTAAAGTATCAAATACTGTAATACGAGAAACTATATCACCTAATATACAGAGCTTGAGTGCAACATCCGAGGAACTTCCTGGAAAAATGTTTGGTAGTGCTATTAACGTTCAGATGCAAGGTAAGATGGCTGGGCAACTGATGACGATGGTCGAAAAAATGATTCTAAATTAGTACAAATGCAGCTGTTCCAAAACAAGTACAAGACATAGTAACGTAATCATCACTTGAACAGTCCTTCTACTATCCTTTTTTGCACTTTTTGGCATTGTCAATATTTCCTGCATCGGAACTGTCGTAAATGCTTTTAATAAAAATTTTATTCCAGCTTCCTATAAATGAAGACGAGTGGACAGTTGTAGCAAATAATTTCGAAACGTTTCGAATTTTCTGCATTGTGTGGGTACCTACAGTTGACGGGAAGCATGTAGTTATAAGAAACCTGTTATTATAATTACAAAGGAACACAGTATTGTGTTGCTTGAAGTAAATGCTAAGTAACAGCACCATATGTTTTGGCACGAGATGATGCATTCCAGTTGCAAGAAAATTACATGAAATCTTACTCACAACTCACAACAAAATTTAGATTATGTAAAGAATACAGATTAACTACAGATTATCACGAACCAGACGCATCATTAAACAGATTTGGAAACCAATAAATTTAAATTTAAAAAAATCCAAACTGTTGTTCTAGTTTGTGTTTATTTACACATCTTTTTATTGAAAACAAGTACTGATGAAAATTGTGAAGCAAAAACATCAGCAGATTGTACTTTGGCTAAATTACAAGGAAACAGAAATCGTAAAGCGTCAACATAAAACATTTTCATATTTCAGCAACGAAGGAAAAGTACATACTAAAATAAATGAATAAATATAATTTACATCCTTCTCTTCATTTCTGAATATTACAGGTTTCTTGTTGTAAAGTAGATTGATTCGATAAAAAAAATGTTACCTTAAATTTCTATTGCATGTACTTTTGGCGGCGATGACGTAGAATTCGATTTCTTGAAACAAAGACCGCTTATTTCTCAATCCCCAATCAAAGCTTTTAAAATAGGGGGATTAGTCATGGTTAAGGGCTCCATTATTATTGTTGATGTTGGCAAACATTGCGGCTTGTAGGGCACGTATTTTGTGTAAACATATTGTTTAGTGGAGTATGAGGTTCTGGGTCCATTGAACCATCTATGTACCCGGGAACTGGCTAATTCGCCGTGACCTGACCGTTTGCGCAGCACAATGACTCCCGGGAACGACCCCCCGGGTTGTCTCACAGGTTTATATGTAGCTGAAGGTGCATTCCTGTCCTTGCACACGCGTAGCATTCGGGAGGTAGCGGGTTCTAACCCCACTGCCGACTGCCTTGAATCGGTTTTTTGGGTGGTTTTCCCGATTCAACAGAGTTAACCATCTCTTAGGTAAATACCGGGGCAGGTAATTTTCCACCTATAAACCTTTGTCCTAGTTTATCCACATCCTAGTTTAACCTATCCTTACATATCCGTTCTCCATGGCTGAAGAGGAGTTCTGCCCTCTTAAAAGCTGCCCGCCACCTCATCTCTCCGGGGGTGGAATGAAATAACGTTAAATTTCCTTTTTTCCTTTTTCATCATCATTACCTTCCAGCATCCCTGAGGGGTTTCCCCCCTGTAAGTAACACTATCCGAATCGATACTGCTAAATGCTTTCATGTATCACTGCTATCTATGTTATACATAATGTGTACCTATACATATTTGCCTGGGTGTGTGAGCATTAACATTTGTATCAAGCTTTGGGTGTTTACCGGACCTGAGCTTGAGTGAAATGAATGTTATTCCTTGGTAAGTAGATCGAATGTGATTTTGTAAATATAAATACGCCATTTCAAAAATAAAGTTAAATCGAAACGGCAACCACCCGCCCCGTCCTACATGTGGTTCATAAATACCGTCTGTAGAGGTACCAGAGCTTTTTGAATCACGCACTTTTTTCAGTTTCTTGCGAAAACTAGTGTGTAAGGAATTTATTTTTTAACAAATTCCGGTAAGTTTCGATAAACTTTAGCATAATGCTTTTTAGTGACATATTGCCGGGTGGTTAACGAATTTCAACTGACAATATTGTGCAATAATGTTGCATCGACATATAAAAGTTACGTATTTGAATCTGTTTATTTTATGAAAGATAAGATTTGCAGGATTTGCTATTATATTTGCAATTGTTTATTGCGGAAAAACATTACCTTATCAAAAGCTTGTACTATATTTATTCCTCTAATTATAATAGTAGTTAAGTTAGCATTTGGATTCTGAAGTGTAAACTTCGTTTTCTTGCTGCTTCCCGTTTTTTCCGTTGTTAATAATGTTAATTAATTTAAAAATAGTTTTTGCGGATAAAAAAGTTAAATTACACTCCCAAGTTATTGCGCAATATCCACAATTATTTACAAAAATTTATTCAATCTGCAATCACGAATTTTGATTGTGCAAACGCTTAAAATCGTCCAATACATTGCGCAATGTTAACGTCACACATGTATTTTGAGCAATACATATACATAAACGTGGATATGGGTATTAAAAGAAGACATTATATTAAGGGTCGATCCTTTATACTAATAACGTTGCCTTCCAGATATCTTCTTTGGTAACCTTTGTTAATAAAACTGCTAATAAATATACAAAAGGTTAAGGCTTATGTTAAGGATACTAATAACTGCGTTTATTAAGATGTAGGTTCGAAATTTTTAAAGTATTAAAGATGATTCCAGAAAACCGTTTTTCTCAGGTAAAATAATTCTTTCAGGGTTTTGTTTAGAGGTTGGCCATTTTTGTTTATTTTTTCTGAATTTTCAGTAAAGGGGTTGCTTTACCTCAGACTGTGATGATTTTTAAACAGTTATTACCAATATTAAATTTTATGTTTACAGGAAGGAAACTATTAGAAAAGTATGAATGTCGACTGAAAATTAAGGTTCTTCCCTTCAGGTGATAAATAAGTTCAATATTTGGTTAAGTGGTTTTAAGTTGATCAAGGATAGACATAAACTTTTTATTTCATGGGTATTTCACTACCACTTGTTAAAAATTAAACCTTAAGGGGTAATTTTAGTAGCATGTTTACGCGCTGAAAATTATATAATTTTAAAATAACGGTACGGTTAAATAATGACAGTTGAAAAGAAGGACGGGTATGAATTAAAATTTTAAGACCTTTTGTTCATACGCAACAAGGCCAGAACGACCAATTTTAATATAGTAATTAAATTATGACCTATTATGTAAAACTTACAAAAAGGAACTTACACAAGACATCCATCAACAATGTATTGATTTTTTCATGACGCGGGGTGAGTTTCAATATTATTTTCCTATGCATATATCGACCCTTTTGCAAATTTGTATAATTTTGGCGTAATCTTTATCTGACTTTAGAAAAAATTCCTTATAATTTTTTATAAACTGATTAAGGATAGGCAACCCAACATTCACCGACTTTGTTCATCACTTTCAATGTTTACAAAGAGGATTAAGAGATTAAAAATCGGTATTCACAAATACTTATTCTGAATTTTGAAGTTTTGTTAGGTAGAAGCAATACTAAGTAGAAGATCCAATCCTTTCTTGGCTGTTTTTAAGTCAGGCAATACTTAAAAACGAAAAATATTTGAACGAAAACCCACCCTTAATTAGGCAGCATTACGAGTAAACTATTAGAAATAGCGCAAGGTTTCGGACAAAATTTTGTATCTTTTTATAAATGAAATAAAAATGGAATACCACTGGAAATTCAAAATATACTTAAAAATTGTTATAATGGTATATTCTTTTTAAACATACATCATCTGGGCCCATAACCTATTGTAACAGAGTTTTTATTATCAACTAAAGATACACGCAGATTATGGAATTTAGAATTCACACACACTTATTTATATTGTTCATTGCGCTTATGTTTCGCACACTAGTTTTTAAATTATTTCATAGAATACGAATCGCGGTAGTTCTAACATTACTATAAATCATTCGCTTTGCGAAATTCGTCATTTATTTTTAGGTTTAACTATGTAGACCAAACATTTGGTTTATAACGTATATGTACGAGTATACCATTAATTGGTTAATTTCATAGTAGAAATTCTGTAATTTTATGAACCCATTCATATTAAACATTTCAGGTAGTTTACTACAAATTGTAGTTGTCAGATTTGTTGGAAAACATTAACAAAAATACGTCGTATAAAATTATAAAATTTATAATTTTTTTGGATCACTTTTGTTTAAGCGTATAAGCTATAAAATAAGATTAAACTCAAAACAATTCTCAAGCTTGGTGAACATGCAAATTTACTTCACATGTAGTCACTTAAAGGTGGCCTTATTATGCAATTTTCTAATTTATAGAATTTGTTTCCACAGAAACCGAATTTTTTAAAGTCGTCAATTTTTAATTTCTAGTTGTTTAGAATAAAACCAATATTTAATTTCAAAGATTACTTTTTTGCAAATACTAAATCACAACATTTTTAACTTAATGTGCAAAAATCTTAGAAACCCGGGCATAAATCAGAAGTTAAAAGGAAAATAAAAAAATGAATTAAACATTAAGCATATGAAAATTTATTAATAATTAATAATTACAATATCACTATTATCTAAACATACTATAAACACATATTGCAGTCTTTCGATGATGTATGGAACAACGAGTATAAATAATGAAAATAATATCGAATGATAATAATAATTATTCAGTTTTAGCCGCGGCCTTTTGTTTTTCTTTCTTTTCTACATGTTCGATGCATTCTGCACATTCCATGGCTGGCTTAGCGGGATCTATAAATGACATTAATTCAGTTAACTTTCTCCAAATTATCAACTTGTAGAAGTTTTCAAAAAGAAAAATTTAGTACCTTGTTCGTGATTGAGATGAAGGAATTCTCCAACCTTTTGGGTACCATAATCCTTCAAAGCTTGTGCTTTTTCCATAGCGGGTTGTACTAAAGGTTCTGCAATTTGACGTGCGCTTTGTACGGCAGGTTCAACTGCATTTTTGGCTGCTTGTACTGCTGGTTCAACTACATCACGTGCAGTTTGCACTGCAGGTTCTACGACTGCACGTGCTGACTGTACAGCTGGAGCTACTGTATTGCTTACGTATTCTTTCGTATTTATATACATCTGGAAGAAGAGCTGAAATCAATATTAATTCCTTTAGCGGTAGCTATTTTCTTCTTATAAAGCAGAAAGCAGGAAAAAGAAGAATGTAAAGAAGGCACAGTTTCTCTGTAAAAAAAACTTCTGGAAAAGATATTAGAAAGAAGAAGACAAGGAAGAAAACTAGGAGATAACCTTTGTATTTACCTCTCCTGGTGGCAATTTAACTGCTGGAATTTTATTTTCAACATAATCAAGTCCGGTACATAGCATTCCATCGACTTTCTTGATGGGGCCTTCCAAATGGGAGACGACTGGAGCAGCTATGGGTTTTCCAACTTCGAATGCTTTGTTGACTGTGTTTTCGGCCGTTGAAAGGGTCCAGTTGGTGACTGCATTATAATCCTGTAAAATAATCGCAGTCAGTAAACATGACCTAAAGTGTCAGTTCTGGAGCACCGAAGTATCCTCATTTTGCATATGAGGTGAAGGAAGGTCAAGGAGAATGATAACATAATCGGACATTTTGCACATTTTAAAAGATTCATCACCAAGTGTTGCATTCGAATGATTTATAAATGCTTCAATTATCATTGCATGTTAAGTAGTTAAAATCAATTAAGTGTGGACTCTGCTCAGATAACTTAAGTAGTAATAAAAAAATATTATAAGTGCGCCTTGTTCAAAGATAACATATGATGTAGGGGTTCAAAGTACCTGTGAGTTATTTTTATAGAGTTATTTTAAAACGATAAACAAGAGTCGGACGCCCAATTCAACTTGGTTATTATTTAACGAGTTAATTGAAAAGCACACGAATGTCATGAACGTGACTAACATCACGACCACTTAGATCTAATTTTCACAGGACTCACCTTTACTTTTTCGTAAATGTTTGTTGCAGTTTGAATGGTTGATTCAACCACTGGAAGTTTGGTAATTCTATTTACGGATTCCATATTCACACATACGTTCGATTGAACTGCTGCTTCGGTATTTTGATTACTTTCGGTTCCAGACATTTTAATCTAAAACAAATATTTTCCTTGTAAAAAAATCACGTTTTATTTCACACTAGCTTCAAGCACGCAGTTAATATAAATTTCGCAAATTAACCTTGATTAATTGAATTAAAATCAACCTGAATTATTCAGCACGGTTTGAATAATTACGATTGTTTTTATATACTTAAGTTTAAAAATTACTTACGATTTTTAAATCGAACGAAAACAGAAATTTTACCAACACGTTAAAATTAGACGAACAACTGACATAAACTGGCTTAAAATACGCTTGCTTTAGTCGTTTATTTGATAAATGCGCGATGGAAGGGGAGGATTTAATCAGATACGTTAACCATGTGAGATCAATTTGGACTTTTTGATATGAAATACTCAGGTCAAACATCAAGTACGTAATCTTACGACTTATTAAAAGTTCGTTAAAGTCCATGTGGAAATTATTTTGAATGTTTGCACGTTTTTAGGTTTGAATCAGTGCGACTGCAGATTTTTGACTTTTACTATTTTTAACTTATTTTATAGCCTTGAGCAATTCTGTTGCCAATGTTAAGAACATTTGGATATAAATTCACAAGTTTTAGTATCACTCGGATATTTATAATCAATTGACTTCTTTTTATTATTACTTAACTATCAATTAGTTTGTGAATATTAAAATGTTTGGCTTAATGTATTCAAAAAAAATAATAATATACTTATGTAAATTAATGACCTTCCTTAAGTCAATTAAACAATTTTTGTAATATGGGTTAAAGTTCGCTTTTTATAACCGCAAGATAGTGGCGAAAGTACAACCGTATTAATCACGCCAATAATTCTTTAACGATTCATAGGAATTTCATCTCGTTGAACTCACAGCTATGTGCTTATCTTATCTATCATTATGCCTCCAGGTCAGTTAGATCCTGTTGTAAAGATTAACATAGCAGAGTTCAACTAATGAAACTTCCTTTTTGGAGTACCAATAGTGAGACTTATTAAAAAATCCATGTGGGAATTTGGACTTCTTTTAAATGAAGGAAGCAAATTAATTAATTAAAACTGAAAACTGGGGCTGTTTTACATTTAAATTTAGACAATTTAACATCTAAGTCTAACAAATTAATGAGAGTGAAAATCTGAATTGATAAATGTTACTAAATAATTTAATTTTCTTATTTAAGATTAAATTAAAGATTTGCTCAGAATTTAGACACGAAAGTCAATTGAATCAATTGAAATTTTGGCATGCTTTAAAACTTTAAAATGGATTAAGTTAAGTCCTTTGCTCTCAATTTGCCTTTTAAACAAATTTTAGAAGATGCTTTAAAATTATTTCAGTTTTGCACTACAAAATTTATTCAGTACCTTCAATTTACATTTTTTTGAAGACACCATTGCAATATGAACTTAATTACAAACGCACTCTGCACTAAACATTGGTCCTAACAATCTGAACTTAAATAAATCTAAAAATTTTGACAATTCAGTAAACTTTTTAAAAAATTTAAACTTATAAATTGATATACAAATATTTAAACTCACCTCCATTATTAAAAGAATAAATTTGTTTATAACACAATATTTCACAAGTAAACACTTATTTACCAGAACGGTCTATGTTATTTTGAATGTAACTATACTAGAACTTGCTTATATATAGAATTAAAGGAGGGGAATCCTCATAGGGTGATACTAGGCACGCACGATGTGTCATGCTGTTGTTGGTGCTATCGCATGCTTTAGGAATACATTTTTGAGATGTTGTACGTTGTACTTTTATCTCAGTTCAGTAATACAAGGTAAAATGTATTGTTTCCTAAGATGAAGTAATACCTGTCCTTATAAGGTGTAATTCTTTTAATTTGAAGCAGCCAGCAACAAGTTGATAAAATGCATAACACACGTGGAACGTGGAATGTAGTTTTTGGAATTTGCCCAGGAAATATTTTTAGTATTTTTAACATGCATTACGGTAATTTGGGAATTTTTAAGAAATATTATGTCCTGTTGCTGTTGCTACATTCTTGAGTTTTAGTTTTAAAAATGTTAAAGTTGGAAACAAATACCAAATCCAAGTGAAGAAATTAAGGTTTCGTAAATCTTTGAGGCTAATGAAAACAAAATTTATTCCCCAATAAGTACGCAAACTAATCATTATTATTTATTTTTGGAAAGTGCTTTTTAATTCTTAAAATTATGGTGATGTTTACAGAGAAACTTAAATCGATCCAAAATATGTATATTTTAAAGCCGAAGGGCAGTGGTTCAAATCTCTGCATAGGAATTCGTTAAAATGTATTAAAAATACATTAGAGGTGCCCAATACTAGAAACAATTATTTTACTATTTTCTGAACGTATTAATTTCAAAATAAAGACAAAAAATACAGACCACTAAACTGCTAAGACATTTGAAGACTTGCTATTCAGCAGATCATGTAAAATTAATTACTAAATCACGAGCTTTGCAAATGCAGGAAATGGACATAACATTTTTATGAAAGATGTTGTCACTTGCAGTTGGCATAGAACATAGATTAATTGCAAAAACAAACTGAAACATCTGCATCGTAATATTCGTAATCCACAAAGTCTTCTTGTAAATATTTAACCTAATTTCTGTTTATTTATTTAGGCCCTTTACTTCTGCATTCATTCATAATCACATGCACTGTATTTTCTATTAAATTCTGTAACCTTCAATTGAAAAACCAGACACATGGTTTAACTGTCCCAATTAACAGTACTTGCTAGAGACTAGAAACAGTAAACATATTTCTAGTACGCTCAAAACTTAATTCCGCGGTCCGCGATGAGTTTAATAGAATTGGACTTTGTACGGTGACTCGCACTGTTTAGGTCTGTTATTAGCCGAATCGAGATTCCTATAGGTATTCAATATTTCATGTAGTTTCGCAAGTTTTTTAGAATTTTCCCGCGTGAGGTCCAAAGTTCGTTCTAGACGGAAAATTGCATGTGGTCAATAATAATGTCCAAATATTTGAATATATTTTTTTCTTGGAAAATTATTGTGTGAGCTTGAGTTAGGTTCAGATGTTTTTACACATTTATTTCAAATCTGCCATGTGCAAAAAAGCCAGTTTTTTGTTCTTTTGGTTTGATTTGATTTTTTTTTATTTTGAAAACTATCCATAGTAAGTTATTGCCACACAATGTAAAATAAAAATAGCTGGGTAAATGTTATGACTTATGACGTTACTTAAAATAAGAATACTGAAAGTTTCAATTGTTATGGTGCAATTCTTTTACACATTCCAGAACTCCAATTTTTCCCTGATTTGTCTTTTTCCTTTTCGCATCATTAAGTGTCTAGTTATACAGGGTGCCCGTTTTTCGACCTCAAGCATGGGGATCTCTGTTATTATAACAGATGCGAGATCGGTTAAATTAGGGCAAAGTTGCGCATTTTTATGGCAATCAATTATCTGAAAGAAAATTTGATCTGTCATTTTTAGTTTTTGAATTATTGGAGAAAAATGGAAAATTGTGATTTTTGTTTTAATTTTTTTAAACGAAAACCAATAAAACTAGGCATTTTTAACTAAGACATTGTGAAGGCACTTTTTTACAAGGAATCTGAATCTGGCATCGTGTTTTCCAAGGCATCCTAGATGCAAGAGTTACAACACTTAATTTTTTTTTTCTTATGGGCGCCATATTTGATTTTTGCATTTTCGAATAGAGCTCTTTTTTCTAATTACGACTATGTATCACATGATATGGTCAAGCTTTACATTTTGATTAGAATTTAAGAAAAATGTTTTTGCGAAGAATGCTTTGGAAACAACAACATCTACTTTTGTCTAACAAACAAATTTTTGACAATTCAATTAAATTTCACTATTCGGTTGCATTATTTTTAATTTTGTTCCAATTTAAATACAAAAATTCTGCCTTATTCTGTTCTTAATTTAAAACTTAATTTTGTAGGTAAATTGGGAAGAAATGTGAACGTGCAACTCTAAATTTAATAGAATTGTGAAAAATTTGTTTGTTAGACAAAAGTAGATGTTGTTGTTTCCAAAGCATTCTTCGCAAAAACATTTTTCTTAAATTCTAATCAAAATGTAAAGCTTGACCATATCATGTGATACATAGTCGTAATCAGAAAAAAGAGCTCTATTCGAAAATGCAAAAATCAAATATGGCGCCCATAAGAAAAAAAAATTAAGTGTTGTAACTCTTGCATCTAGGATGCCTTGGAAAACACGATGCCAGATTCAGATTCCTTGTAAAAAAGTGCCTTCACAATGTCTTAGTTAAAAATGTCTAGTTTTATTGGTTTTCGTTTAAAAAAATTAAAACAAAAATCACAATTTTCCATTTTTCTCCAATAATTCAAAAACTAAAAATGACAGATCAAATTTTCTTTCAGATAATTGATTGTCATAAAAATGCGCAACTTTGCCCTAATTTAACCGATCTCGCATCTGTTATAATAACAGAGATCCCCATGCTTGAGGTCGAAAAACGGGCACCCTGTATATCTCAAAGCTAGGGATTCAGATAAGGAATCTTACTATGTTGTAATAAGAGCAATGACTGTCTGCAGTATACCGGAAGTCATAGGATTAGAAGCGTTTATATTTTTAGGTCTGACTATCTGTCTCAACTAATAACGAAAATCTAGTGAAAAGCTAGGACAATTCTGCGGTCATTTAATTTGAGTAAAGAATTTCGAATGTTCAAGTCTCTTCAGTTTGCCCATTCATTAAATTTGTTACGTTATAATTGCTATGAAGGTAGTAACAAAGGTCAGTTAATTTTCTGGTGCCCTCACGACCCTAATAAATTTCCATGCAGAATTTAGGGTAAACCCACAGTAAGAGTATCATCGTTGCTTTTCACACATTGTAGCACACGTGGCGACGTGGCCTAATTGAAAACTTTCAAGCTTTTATTAAAAAGTTAGTTAGAATTCTAAGCAGCTATACCTAAAGCTAAAGGTAATATTTTTAAACAGTATTTAAAATTATTTCTTACTAATTATCATAGTAAAATAATGACCTATAGCTTGGTATTTTTACGTTAATGATTCCTCTTATGGCCGAATCCTAGGCCAATGACCTGTTTTAACTCATAAGTATGAATTTAATTTTTTATTTTGGAGAAATATAATTCTAAAAAAAATACATAAGTATGAGTTTCGTTCTTCGCGCGTATACTGGACAGGAGACTAACTTTACCCATCGAAAGAGGTGATTATTCAATATTGCTTAAGGGTGGCATAGAGAGAGATGATTACCTGAAATTGTTTCAATTGGGGTTTAAAGAAATAATGTAATTTGGACTATTAATGTATGATAGAGGCAAAACATCAGAAAGAATTATTAATCACTGTAAACAAACAAAATAACTCATAGCACCACCTCTAATCCAATAACTGCCTACGTAAATGTCCTATCAAATTCTTGGGGAATGATATCCCATTCCAATGAAGCGCATGAATCCTGGGAGCAGGTTAATGTCGCCTTATTAATTTTTTTAAAGCATCCCAAAGGTGATCGATTGAATTTAACTCTAGGCTTCGAAGTGGCCAGTCCATTATTTGAATAGTGACCTCGTTCAAGTAATTTAAAACTTCTCTTGCAACATACGGTCGGGTATTACCTTACATTAGGTAAAATCATTTTCTATAAGTGGCGTAAACGGCATGACATATAGTAGGGTCATTTTAAGCTGAAGCCTACTGACTTACAACAAGCCATATTCATTCACAACAGGAAAGAACAAGTAAATCTTTTAATCTGAGGCGGTTAAAACGAAACTGTGGATTGAATATCCTGGTATAAGGGTTAGTATCGAATGCTACGGGATATGTTAAACTGATTTTCTAGTGGTACTATCACTAAAGCAGGATTTACCGGGTTGTTTCCTACTGTGAGTGAATATGTTGAGGCGATCCTTGTGTTGTTGCATGAGTCGGCTTGTTATAAGTTGCTAGGCTTCAGCTTAAAATGACCCTACTATAGTCCTGAAGAACGTATTCTAGATATAATTGAGCATTCATTAACCTTTGTTGTCACAGCCAAGTCCTCCTCAGAACATATTAACCCAACAACAAATGGTTTCCTTCCTAGGATGTTATAGGCAGTAAATCTTTCACCAGGCCTTCGCCATACTCATTCACGACCATCTAATGATTTCAAGCTTACCCTGGTTCAGCTGCAAACAAATATTTCTTCAAATCATAATTTAGCTATTCTGATTGTTCTGGTAATAGGCGGTCCAATTCCAGGCCTCCTATTAACTAATTCTGATTTTCTTAGTATTTTTCTAACGGTTACCGCTGAAAGCCTTACACGTCTGACTGTTGCAAATTCATTTCTAAGCTCCGCACTTCTATATATCTTACCGAAGGAAACGTTCATCACTTGAACTTGTAGCCTTTTTTCTACCCTGTCGTCCTGTCCACATCTTCTAGAGCAGCGATTCTCAACCTATGGTACGCGTAATACTCCATTAAGTTTAATACATATCGTATATAATAAAGTAATATTTATGTCCAGGTATTTACAAATACAGTAAATAATTAAACATGATGAGTGAACATCAAACTAGGCAAATCAATAAATTATGGGCATTGGCTCGAATAATAATTATTTTGTTGTTGTATGATTTTGATGTAATTAGGGCGGCCTGAGAGTGGTGGTTCGATTGCAAGCAATTATATTGTAAATCAGTGCGTCAGTCAGATGATCGATACAAGATCGACGTTGTGTGAGGTTCATATTAAAATCAAACGTAAGCGGCCGGAGCCAAAGGTGCTATCATAACCAACCTTTAAAGATTGACGAGGGTGCAATTTCCCTCCATAAGTACGTGCATGCACGACTCTAAAGTAAGTGAGTAAGCGTTGCCCCTCATGTAACGAGTATGTACGCTAGGTGCAACTCAGAATGTACGAGGTACTGGGTTCCTCGTAATTGCAAGGGATGTTTATCACTATCGTTGATTGAGAATATGCTCAAGACATATCTCATTAGTCAGAATTGTTGTATGGTTGTAATTAATTGTGATCAGCACCTACAACAGGGCAACCCTAATGTAATTTTGACAAAGTCTACTTTTGAATATAATATTAAAATGGCTAACTTTTACGTTGTGCGTTAAATTTGGATTTCGCTGGGAGACACCTCAATTGGAATTACGCTATTGTAACACGCAACCGGAAAGGCAATGCTTTATGATGACGGATTTCTACAAGTTAGTGCAGAGCAACAAAGTGCAATATAACCAACTGTATATTTTACAGTAATTAGGTACACGGATCAGCGTACTAATCGAATTTCCAGATCACTATACAGATTTTTTCGCGTACCTATTTATACTAAAAATTCGCGATACCGAAGGGGTGGTAATTAAACGTTCTCACGAGTTTGCAACTTGTACTTGTCTAACAAAACTAATAAACTTCATAAGTGGGTTGTTATCAAACGTTCACGTGGGTGACACTTGCCCCAAAACTAATAAATTTCATAGTTACGAGTCAAAATTCTAATATTATGGTCTGTTTTGAATTTGTTTGCAATTTGACACTTTACTAGAACACGTGTGTGTCGGTTCATTTATACAGGGTCCGGCAAAATGTATTGATCATTTTATTTTCTTAATAGCAAGAAAATGAATCAAGTATTTACGATTGCATTTATTTGAAACGAAAGAGGGGGCTTTGAAAATTTGTTTACATACTTTGAAAATTCTTACCATGGAGCGCTGGTCAACAGTACACCGGAAAATTTAGACCATAAAAATTACTCTTCGCCCTAGAAAGATGATGAAACGATGACATTTGTTTAAAGGCTGTCTAATTTGTTCATAAAAATATCAATAATTTTACAATCATTTTCACTTCTTAAATATTTCCAGTTGTTGTTATTTTATTACTGTATCTTGCATATCCACTAGTTTCTTATACCAAAACTTCTTTGTTGAAGTTTTTTCATTTATACCTCTTAAGGTACGTTTTCGTAAGGACAAATCGGGGCGACTTGTTGGCCGGACATGTTTGCCGACCGACAAGTTGGTAAAATTGACAGGTGTTTACGTTGTCACTTGTCTGCAACGGACATGTCGAGAGAACGATCTTCGAATCGAAATCTGCAGTTTTCAAGATGGCAGACGATGAAGTAGTACAGGTTATATCAACTTTCATAGTGTTGGCAGGAAACCATGCGATACTAGAAAGTCAAAAAAAGTCAAAAAGGAAACGCAAAAGATGGTACGTTAGAAGATTTTTAGCGAAGAGGCGTTTGGAAGGTGCATATACGTAGCTCGTTAATGAATGGTCTTCGCTTGCACCTAGTTGTGTCTCTTATTATTAAAAATTGAGTGTTTACGCAGTGATAAATGAACGCCGACTCGACATGTGCGGCTAATTTTTGCATCCGACATTAACATGTCGTCCGACTGTCCCGACATGAAATGCCTTTCGTTTACATTAGAACAGACAAGTCGGCGGACATGCCGGCCAACATGTTGCGTCCTTACGAAAACGTACCTTTTTAAGGTGCGTACCAGGTTTATTGTCCAGAAAAATTAGTAGGCGTTACACAAGGAAGCAATGAAACAAAATATAAGCAAAATAGCGGCTCTCAAAGTTCGAATTATTATGTTTACTTGTGTTGTTTTCAAAGTTCTTATTTGGTCATTACAAAGTCGAAAATTACCGCAGAAAAACATCAGTAAATTACGCAGTTTTTCCAGCTGAAAGTATTTTATCGATTTCTGACACAGTCATACTTCCTGCAAGAACCTGTTACCTGTTAACCGGTTAAACGGATATACAGATCATTGAAATATATAGAGAGAGTGGTAATGTTTGTTATAAATATAATATGAAATTAGGGCCTGTGAGAACTGTCAGAAGCAAGCGAATGGTCGAGAATACAAACCAGCTTTTTGTTAAAAATCCAAACATGCCAATTAGAACAACTGCTGAAAAATTGAAGATTGAAATTGAATTTCTGATCAGGAACAGAAATGAGACTGAGATTCGATCACACAAGAGACACAAAGTTTGCAAGATGCGCCAGGATGATGTCGAAAAGGCAAAATCTAACTCAGGAGACCTGTTCTTTCTGGTGGTGATTTCTTTATTGCCGTGGATGATTAGACCTACTGCAGTTCCGCAGAACAGACTCATTAAACGTTTCTGAGAGTTGTGCAAGCGTTGAATGATAAAAATAAAGCTTGTGACTGCTGATATTACTCAGTTTAAGAAAAATTGCACAAGAATTTCGTAAGAAGTTTTAAATGAACCTGGAAAACGCCTATTTGAGCTTCGCCTGTTTGGTAATGAAGGGCTATACGCTGTCTGTCTGAAGCGTTTATAACACATTTTCTTACGTATTTTTTGAAAATATAATCATTTTTCAAACACGCCCTTCATTTAATGTTGTTTCATTATTTTTAATTTGGCCAATAAACCTGGTATGCACCTTATTTGATTATCTTTGTCATATCTTTTCAACGCACCTATTTTAAAATTGTTGTTTAACTTTGAGTATTTTTAAACTACGAATTCTTTAATTTTTTTTATTTTTATTCGTTTATAATCTTGCTAAATAATGGTCACTTTTTATTTTTGCTCCCACCGTTCAAATTATTTGAATGTGATTTGTACTGACGCAATAAATTTATACCATATTGAGATGGGGGAAACTGTCTTTCGAACATGTCCATCTGAGGCCTGAAAAAATCATGAATGCTTTATAAATATTTACAGTAAATAATTAACAATCAATTAAAATAATACCGACTCATTTTAATGCAAAATAATACAAAATTAAATATGACAATGGTATAACCTACGCATATACAAACATAAATAAATAATTAGTTTATTTGTCGATTTGAACTTTGTTTTTGTCTTGAATGACTCACTTTACTATCAGTAATTTCTTTAATTAATAGATAAGTAAGCGCAATTTGTATTTAATTCGTGTCAACATATATTAAAGAAAGAACGTAAAAAAATGTAAAGAAAATATAAAAAGGTTTTCATATCAGAAAAAAACTCAAGTAAATCAAATTTTGCATAGACAAGACAAACAGGGACTTTATGATTTTCAAAGAATAAACCAATTTAGAGATGTAGATAGGATGTGAAGCCGATCAAAAATATTATCCATACAAAACGTGAATGTTATAAAAATCAACTCTTTTGTATGGATAACGTTTCGTAAAGATATTTAAATGGATTTTGGGAATTTTATGACAACTTCAAATATTTAAAATTTGCTTAAAGCAAAGAGTATTTGTTATATTCTTAAAGTAAAAAATCTAATTAAATACAAAATTTCAAGAGAATATTTCCAAAGTAATACAGAAACGTTTAATATAAACTTGTAATTTTAAGATATTTATTAATATAAACAGGAATTACTTATGTAGCCTTACTTAAGAAGGAAACATAAAGAATTAGAAGTAATTAACGTAATTCGTTTCCTGGTGTTTGTGAGTTCAAGAATATTGTTATCAAATAAATAAAAACAGAAATGTATTTTTAATGTTTCGCTTCAAGGTAAATATTTTATTTCTAACAATAACCTCACGTTTCGCTCAAATGATATTACATGGCTAACAAAAACATTTTAATGAAATTGTTAACCCCGTTACTTGTTTGGATTTTCCCTTCGCGGTGTAATATCAATATCCAGAGCTGAAATGTAAATACATAGAACGTGCCCCAGATAATATTGCTTTAAAGCTAACCTAAAGCTGTTGTTGGATGAGCTTTTGTACTTAGAGGTGGTTTATTTTTCTAATTTCCTTGTTGGCATTTAATACTCCCATTTCAAAAGCGTTGAATTTTAAAAACACTGAAATTTGCATATTCTTAGCTGAAATTGCTGAAAGCTACGTTGTTTTTAATTTTGTAGTTTTACAGATTAAAATCTGTAGTTATTTTGCCATTTTTTAGAATTACATATTGTTGAGTTCTTAATCTGGGCAATTCAAGTATTTTTTACGGAATTTTGTTTGCTGAATTCAAACGTCAGTTACATTTAAACTCAAAATTCCACTCTCTTGTTGTTTTTCATATTCGAGTTAACGAGTAAGACATCAGCTTTGAATTAAGTTGGTTTCACATTTCGAATATCTTACTTTCGGGTCTTATATTTGAAATTTGATTCTCGTGAAATTAACTTGTTTAGATTCACTTCAAATTATGTCATCTAATTCCTAATGTCTGTTATAAAATGGTGGAGGCAATTCTCTAAATTTGCTGTTTTTTTAATCAGTGTGGGAATCGGAGAAGTATGATGAAAGATATGCTAAAAGAAACAAAAACTATTAGAATAGATCAGAAAAATTATCAAGAAGAAATGAATAGATTAAAGGATGAAAAAAATAACGAAAGAAAAAGTGAAACTCCTTGAAGATAAGATAGAAAACTTAGAGAAACAACAAAGGAAAAAGTTATAAAGAGACGTGAATAATTCAAGGACAAGGAAGGAAGTACCGAATTTTATTTTTGTTTCAGCAGTATGTTAAAATTAATAAATTATATTGTTTTGCCTTATGAATGAAGGCAAGGAAAGTGGTGCTTCCATCGCTTCTACGGACCGCACGCCAGTCAGGTCATTCTGTGAGGCCCAAAAGAATGACAAAACAAAAAGGGAACTCGAGAGTATAGGATACAAGAAGCTTACAGGGGAAAGAAAAAGATTCAAATAGGTTAGCGACTGCAACATATATAATGTACAACCTGGAACAAATGGTGTGATGAAAAACCTGCTTAATATAGTTATTGGTAGGATGGAGAATGCCAAGAAGCCGTTAGTTATAGAAACAAAACAAGGTTGGAAATGTAGATGTGTAATAGTATAGGAAATAAAGAGATGTATAAAAATGCTAGCACGAAAGCAAAACATATAGTAGGAAGAAAAGACAATGGTTAGAGAAGACTAAAGATAATATAGAAGATGCATATATTAGGAAAGAATTTTTATCAAGAAGTTAAAAAGAAAAACAAGGATACCAAAGCAAAGTGGTCTACCATAAAAGTAAAAGCAGCGAACTATTAAGGGATATAAATGATAAAATTAATAGATGAACCCAATATTTTGAAGAGGTATTAAATAAAGGAGAACAATAACAGGAACAACAGTATCAGTTAGATGAACTAAACGAGCAACACCCACGATTGCCGATTGTCGATTGTCGGCGGAGTTTCAACTAGGTTGCTAGCCCAGTAACTGCACATCGATTCTATGGTCTTTTATTCAACCCCTATCCCATCGCTGTCATGGTAGTCCAGTGCCCTCAACGAGTTTTAGGATGTTACTTACGAGGTTTTTGCGTGTAAAGCGTAGGACAGTCAAATATTATGTGCGAGGCTGTTTCCTCTTCTCTTCTTCTCACCCATACTTTAAGAAGTTAAAAGCGTAATTGGAACTCTCAAGCAAAATAAAAGGCCTAGTCATAATGGTATTGTAGCTGAATTCATTAGGGCGAGCGGACAACAAAAACTATATGACCTAATACTTGAAGTATGTAATACCGAGAAATGGCCGTACTGTATCCAGTTCTTAAGTAGGGGAAAAAGATGTTATGCGATAACTATATGGGGTATCGTTTTGCTGGACAATACTATGGTAATACTGATACGAAATAGAATAGCAACACACTGAGATACTCTCCTGGGGGATATCCAGGGGGTTTTAGGAAAGGCAGGTGGGCAGTAGTTCAGATCTTCACTGTAGAACAAGCGGCAACAAAAATTTATGACCAGAATATAAAACTATATGTACTTTTTATAGAGTGTAAGCAAGTATATGATCAAAAGAGAAAACTATATGAAACTGTGTCAACCCCGCCGATCCCGACAAAGCTTATCAAACTAATAAAAATGACTCTGAAGAAAATTAAATGCAAAGTGATGGTAGAGGGGAGGGTTTTTCAGGCTTTTGAAGTAAATAGAGGATTAGTACTAGGAGATCCCCTGTCCCCACGACTGTTTAACACTATACTTACTAGACATGATTTTACGTAAAGGAGCACGATCACAGAATGAACTAGCAGAGACATTCCAAAGGTTAGACACAACAGCCGAGAATTTGGGTTGCGCGTAAACGAAAGTAAAACTAAGGTTATGAGAGTGGCTGGTGCCAGAGGAATAGATAATAAAGAGATAAAAATTAGAGGAGCTGGAAATAAAGAGTATAATTTCGAGATGGTGGAGAGCTACGACTATTTAGGGATTACCATAACCAAAAACGGTTCTGAAGAAGAAGAAATAGGGAAATGATTAAGTAAGGGAGGTAAAATTGTAGGAACGCTTTCAAGGTTCTTAAGTGCTAAATAGGTATCAGGAAAGACTAAAGCGAGGAGTGAACAGATGTGGATTTCTGGTGTACATCCCTGTGGATTACCATGGATTTCCGCGGATGTTGTGGATATCTGGGATTTTGGTGTATGTCTGAGGATTTCTGTGGATGTTTGTGGATTTCTGTGGATGTCCATGGATGTCCGTGGATTTCCATATATCTCGAAGTGTCAAGTGCGTATGCCCGCAGGCATCTCCTGATTTTAGTTCTGTTTGTATCAAACAGTTGTACATATGTGAGAAGTGAAAGGTGTTTTACCGTCGACAACCACTTTAACCAACCATGTGGCTAAGACTGGCGAGAAGGCCGAAGAGGGAATACTTGATTATGATGGACTTTGTGCGTTTTTAGAAGAAAGAAACTTGCCAAAAGTGTTATGGGTGAGTGAAGGTGGAACGAGAGTAACAGGCCAAATCGAATATGACTCGAAAAGTAACAAATTGGTTGGATTCACTCTACCTTTAATCGATGGTTTACCCCCAAACAGATGCGTTTCTAGCTACCTCTGCGAAGGCAATTCAGGAGTACTTTCTGACAACTTCTAAATCGAATTACGCCTATCTAGTAATGACCCAGCCTTTGTCAAGATCTGCACCACCGTATTGTCTCGTTGTTTTCGGAACAGATAATAAGTTTGATTATAAAGATGTCAGAAAAAGATGGGAACACATCAAAGAAAACATGAAAAGGCGAGGTATAACCTTACTAGATTTCTACAGTGACGGTGACACTCGTCTGTTAAAAACAATGTGCGAACTGCTTCACTTCCACCACAGACTAATGACAAAACGTATAAGTGGAAATGGTATCAAGCAGGATACAAGGAAAACGATTTTTCCGACATATCCTATGTACTCAACTCCGCTCAAGATTTCTCAATCCTAAGGCGATTTTAACATTTGGATCATTTACTGCATTACCTGAACATTCACAAAGAGAAACATTTGTCAACAGCATCGGATTTAAAAGGAGAACATAAAATGTGCTTGAAGTCTGCGGAAAAGATGTATTCTGAAGCAGTAATTCAATTGCTTGAAAGTATTCCTGGAAGTAAAGGTACATGAGCATATGTTAGATGTAAAAGAACGGCTTTACAAGATATGGTTTTGTGTTTTATTACTCAAATTGTTACCTATGTATAGAGTTAAATGCTCATGCTCTCATCAACATCTGTACGAATTTCCGTGAAAATCCGATTCTGACAAATGAGATGTTCCTACCTCACCTTTTCAGTAGTCAGACATGCGAAAAAACATTCAAAACAACAAGGCCCATGACTACGACGTATTCAACTGTGGTTAATTATAGTATTAAGCACATTATTCGAAGACTGGACAGAATCACAGCTATTATATTATATTATATTATAAATGATCTCCAAGGTGTTTTAATTTTCCCTAGAGAAGAAAAAAAGGAATGAAAGGACCAAGCAGCATACATGACTTAAACAACTTATCAGATGATTGCATTCAGATCACTGTGGAAGAAGCTTTACATTACGCGTTGCAGCTCACTGAAAGTTTATAAGATTGCAGGTTGCAGAGGAGAGTTGGAATTGTATTGCTGTTGCATTGTCAACTCCTATAGTAGAAGATGAAAAATAAAATAACATTAACTACGATTTAGCTGTTGTAGAAGATGCAAGATGATGGCTGTGAGATTTTTAAGATGTTACCACCGGTGCAACGGCAAGATAACGAAAACTACAACCTCTCTGATCCCCTCGCTAGTCTTGAATCCGAAATACACACTGATATGTGCAACCTATGTTTATTAGGCATTGGCCAAAAACTTTTGTTAAAAGATTTCTCACTAAAGCTGACTTCAGAAAAGAGAAATACTATTTATGAAAACGGACTACTAGTACGAGTAACAGTAGCAGACGGGAAGTTAACTGTCATTAAGAAATCTTCATTAAGCTGGTTGTTAGAAGAAACAACACAGAGAGGGAGTACTGATAGGTTACGAAGGTTTTTACAAGCAAAGTTGAGGTTGAGTCGGAGGTTAAACTGAAAACAAAGATTTTGCCAAAGAGCAAGAAGATTGCAAAGAATGTGCATTCGTAAAAGAAGCACAAGGCAAATATTGACATCCAATTCTTCAGAAACTTCGGAAGACAACGACATAAGTGTCAAATACGCTGACAGCACAGAAACTGAGACCCTCGCTGAGACCTTTTCTGATGAAACCGCTGAAAATATGGATTGTTCCCAGCATTATTTCTCAAATCATCCTACTAAAAACAAGACTGCTGAAATATTCACATTTAATAGAAACCTCTAAACACCCAGAATGTGGATAATTTTATGGCATCTATTACGAGCAACGACGGTATTTAGGCCTAATCACAAAAATTGTCAATGATGAATACATCGTCAAGTTTTTGAGAAAAAAACTAAAGAGTGAAAGAGAATTCTTGTGGCCAAAACCAGATCATATTTCCTAATTTTGAGAGAGTTTATCTTTTACGGACCTATAGACGGAAGAAGTACCGTTGTAATTTAGTGATCTGCAGTTGAAACAAATTCATATTTACGCAAAGATGAAACAAAAATAAACCTTCATTTCATTTTTCATCTGTTTTTGGTGTTTTTGATGTTTTTCGATTTTATATACTCTGTTTTTCTATTACAGAATAAATGTTTATTTGTAACGAAGTTTGTAAGAGATTTAATAAATATTTTATAATTAATATTCACAGTAACTATTACTTTATACCGACACCGGTTAGCATGATTTTCTTCACAAAAATAAACACAGCTTTGCTCGCAGCTTTGAGATTTACAACATATTTAGACTATGGTAAATCCTCAATAATTTCTCTTTTCATCGCCCTCATTGTTTTATAATAAACGCATATTTTCGTGTAAACACAAATTAAATTATGCACTTATTAGATAATTAACGAATTAAAGGTCACCTCGAATGACACTGCAATTAGTCAACCAGACGCTTCTTGATATCTATAAAAAATCATTGCACATACAAGCATATACTTAAAAAACTGACAAAACACCTACATACCCATCCAAAAATGAGACAAAATCCTAAATTTCATTTTTGGAGCAGTATTATGGATCACTGCATAGGAGTTATCACGGAATTTTTACAACCTATTTGCAGTTTCGGCGACTTTTGGGTTTTATAATTTTCGCGGATGTCCATGCATGCTCATTGATATCCGTGGATTTCTGTGGATGTCTGTGAATTTCTTTAGAGGTCTGTAGATTTTTGTAGAGGTCTGTGGATTTACAAGGATTTTCTATGGATTTCCTGGGATTTCCATGGATTTTGTGGATTTCCGTGGATTTATTTTACTAAATGGGTTTCTGGTGTACATATTTTTGTCAGTTGTTCACCCCTCGGACTAAAGTTATAGTGTACAAAACTGTGATACGGCCTACTGTACTATACGTATATGGGAGTGAAACATGGGTCATAACCAAATGAATAAAACAACGTTTGGGGGTATGGGAAAGGAAGATAATACGGAAGATATATGGAAGTGTAAATGAAGGGGAAGTGTGGAGACGTAGGACTAAAATACAGAATGTCAGATGATCGAATACCAAGAAAAAAATTTGAAAAAGACGAGGAAGACCTAAGTTCAAGTGGATGGAAGCTGTCCATAAGAATCTTGAAAAATCTGGAGTAACAAACTGGAAAAGTATGACAAAAACAGGGTTGAATGAAAGAAAACAATAAAAACCTTGGATGTATAAGATCTGTTGTGCTAAAGTATAATATACAGGGTGTTAGGTAATGCTTCTGCCAAACTTTAGGGGTGGGTTTGTAAAGATAAAAGGAATAAAAAATTCTTATGCCATTTTTTTTGTCAGTTACAATTTTTCCCTTTATGTTGTGGTTGTTAATAAAGTTTTATTGTTACTTGATGTATTACACTCTTATTTATCCGTAAAAATTTTGTTCCTGTATCTTTAACCCTTTGTTTTTGTTTTTCTCGAGAATAAAAAGTAAAATTAAAGCATGCTTTTTAGAAACTATGCATATTAGAATAAAATTCTATAATACTTTTTTACTGCATTTGTCATTATAAAGCTATTACCAAATTTGGCAGAAGCATTACCTAACGCCCTACATAAATATATCAAAATATATTTTACAGAGTCTTTAATTTCTAGTCTTCTAATTAACTTTATTTTATTTTTCTTGTAAGGAAACTTAAAATACACTGTAGATAAATGAAAATGCAACACCTATTATAAATGGTAATCCTCTTTTTCTCAAAATTGGTAGATATGAATGGTGCACCGAAAGACGAAATTGGGATAATGACTGGCGCTGGGTAGTGTTTAGCGACGAATCTCGGTTCTCTTGAGATTGGCAAGATGGCCAAATACAGGTCAGACGGCTTGGAAATGAACGACACAATCCGGACTGCATCAAAAACCGGGAGACGGCTGCTACTCGAGGGGTTATGATTTGGGGCGCTATCAGTTATGATGGTAGATCACCTTTGGTGATTATAAGAGGCACTTTGACTAGTCAGTGCTATGTTGATGACATTTTGGAACCGATGTTGTTACCATTTATAAGAGACATTCCAGATGCCATATACCAGCAGCAGAATGCACGACCTCATGTTTGTGATGTGGCTATGACCTTTTTGCGTCAGTCTGATATTCCAGTTCTTCTTGTCACCAATTGAATATGCGTGGGATATCATTGGTCGCCAAATAAAGAGTTACGATGCGAATCCTGCGACGGTTGATGAATTGGAAGAGAGGAAGTGGAATTGGATCTTATACCGCAGGAGAAAATTTCACATTTGTTTAACTCATTGCATTAGAGCTCGTGAGGGCCACACTCATTATTAAACCTTTTTGGAATAACTCTACATATACTCAACGTAGAAGTTTGAAAATTTAATCGTTTGTTATCCTTGTATCTAACTTACAGCCAAATTTCGTTCCAATATATTTATGCACTATAGGTGTTGCATTTTCATTTATCCGCAGTGTATTCCGTATAAATATTCAACAGTACGATTTCACATATTAACACTTTCAGTTATTCAAATTTCTACTTGAAGCATTTTAATTTTTAATAAAACAAAGAACCTTGTAAACCACAAACAGTATCAAAAGCTAGATACGTATGTCAGTAATTAAGACTCTGACTTGTTCACCAAATTACACAAAAAAGTTGTGTAAGACAGCATCCTGAAAGATATGCTCTTCCCTAAATTACCAGTACTTAAATCCTGTTATTAAGCTTTTAAGGGTCATTTCATAAGGTGTATTATTCTCAAAGCTGTTAAAATATTCGTATCGTGTCAGAATAAACTGCAATTTCCTACTTTAAAAATTCGGTCTGGAGATTAAAAATATTAATTAAACCAAAGGCTACTATTTGATTAGAAGTAGAGAACTCTTAGCAATATTAGCAAATAAATCACGAAGGCCACACGACTTTTAAAGTGTAAAGAAATCTACAAGGTTATTTAATATTTTATGTTGCTGCAGTAAAACTTTTTATTTTTATTACTAAGGTTTCTGGAGCATAAGGCGCGACACTTCCGAGGACTAAGATTTTATGAACGGTCAGAATCGTTCAGCAGTACAAGTATTATGGGAATTCGATTTTCATAGAGAAACAACGATAGGATATCGATGCCTATTGCTAAGATCTTTATGAATTATTATATATCAACAAAAATCAAGAGAATCCCGAACAAATAGATTGAACTTCATCATCATCATCTTCTTAAGTTAGGACTTAATCCTGTATATACTAATAAAATCCTCGTTATAGTAGGTCTTGTGACACCAATGTCCAGCTTTCATACCAGCGCTTTAGTGGTCGCCCAGGGGGCCTTTTGGATTTAGGTTTGCCCTCTTTAGCTATTTTGGCCAACCGGTCATCAGCGATTCTATCAACATGATCCCTCCACTCTCTTCTCCTTTTTCTTGGCCATCTGACAACATCGTCGATGTCACATGTGTGTCTAATGTCTTCGTTTCTCTGTCTGTCTCTTAAAGTATACTTAGCCTGTTATGGATATCAGTGCTTTCATCTCGGTTGTTCTTAGAAGGTGTTTTGTGGTTTCATTTTCTGCTCTTGTCTAAATAGCGTATGTCATGATGGGCCTTACGCATGTCTTATAGATTCTTACTTTGCTTTTTGTGCTTTTTGTGTTTTTTCCTCCAGATTATGTCACGTAGATAACCTGATATCATAGCCGCTTTGGTTGTCTGCGCTTTTACTTCTGTCTCTAGATTTCTATTACTAGTTATATTGGCCCCCAAGTATTTAAAATTTATCACTTGCTCCACACTTTGGTTGTATACGGCTAGTTTACATCTTCTTGCTTCCTTGGAAATTGTGAGGTCTTTGTAGGCTGTCTTCAGATATTATAACAGCGTCATCAGCGTAACATATTATTTTGATTTGTTCAATACCCATTCGGTACCCATTGCCAGCAGTTCTAATTTCCTTGATAGTTTGATTGAGATTGAACTTGTTAGCTAAAAATCAATTTGTCTTTGGTTTTCTTTTATATATTTTAAGGTTTGCTTAGGTTTTAAAAATATTTACGTTTGTTATTTAAAAATAAACTAAAATAAAAGATCGAATATGCTCTCTTCTTTAGTAGTTGTAAGTGTTTTTTCCTTAAATTTGAATAAAAATGCTTAAAAAGTAAAGTAATGAATTTAATAAATAAACAATACGATTATTTTAATATAGTAAATCACAATAATTCTAAATATAGAGTGTATCTGAATTCAAACGACAACTCTTTCTCTGTCAAGAAGAGAAACTGTTTCCAATAAACCCTAAATTGGAATTGCACGGTAACGATGCCAAAGCATATCATAACATACCACTTGAAAATGTCTTCCAATAGACAACCAACGCAATATAACACAGTACTAAATTAATATCAACTTAAATCGTGCTAACAACTGCAGCTATAAACTGTTGGATTACATCTTTAAAGTAATTACTAAATAATTACTACAGACACCTTTAAGTTTGAGTAACGGGTTGTTCTATTGAAGGTATTTCCAGGAAATTCTTTTGTCACCTTTGGCGTCGTTCGCTTCAATTTTGAGATTTATTTGCTCTTGTTGATCCTATCTATCACTCGTAAAATGTTTTCCGAGTTTCCGACCGAACTCTGAAATACCCTGTATAATTAGAAAAACTCTACCAGTAATTATATAAAATTTTAGATTAAGGAAATTCTAAGAATAAGGAATTCCTGCTTCTGTAGTAACAGCCAACGTCTGCATGAAAGTCCAAGATTATCTCAAATATGGAGAAAATACTGAACTTGAACTCTGGGTTATCAAGCAATTAAGATATTTTTTGGGTTTCTTAATCAGAGTTTAAAAATTTCATTGTTTTTAGTTGCTTATCAGCATACCAATGAATTATCCTGTTAACTTATTAAATAATGTTTTAATTTAAAAATCCTATAATTTTCATTTGCTTAACTTTAAAAACATATTGTTCCTTACTAAAAATTCGATAATAGCTATTAAGACAAGTGTTTTATAGAAATCCGAGCGAACGAAGTGAGCCGAGGATTTGATAGACCGAGATTTTTAAATTATAAAACACGAGTTGTCTTCAAGATTTTTTCTAACACTAATATCTTCCACTAATATATTATTAGAAATTGCAATAAATTATTATTTGAGACGCGTCACAATACACAAAATGCGAAGATTGCTAGGCGTATTTTAAAGGCCTATAAAATACATTGTCATTGACGACGTATTTTATAGAGAAAAGTGCATTTTAAAGGAAACATAACAAACGAGCTCTTTTGCACCATAGAAACAGTATAAGATATTAGTATTAGAAAAACTATTTTTTAAGAACTGATGGTATTTAATTTAGTGGTTTAAGAGTTTGTACGTTAAATCAATCAGAATGCATTGGAAAAGCAATAAACTTTCCGTGAAATTGTTGCTAAAAATAATTTCGTTCAAAACCTTAATAAATTCTTCTGTCCTTAAGCCGAATATTGGTTTTTGTAGTTTAAAAAGATAAAAGTTGATTGTGTGCGAAAGTAAGTTCAAATATTATTTAGTTATTTTAAAACTTTTTCGAATTTAGAAAACTTGTTGTTTTATTTTCAAGCATTTACTGTTTTTCATTTTAACGTATTTTCGAAAATCAAGTAATAAACAGTATAAAACAAAAAAAATGTTGAAGTAAAATATATGGATTATTTTCTTTAACAATTTGGTGATAACAAAAAGTAATTTCTTTACCATTTTTTGGAGATTCTATTAAACAGTAAAAAGCTTTAACTTTTAGCATTTCAATAAAGTCTAAGAACTTTCTACTTATTTAAATTTCCATCAAATATCAACCCTAAGAATTCTAAGAAAATTGATCTTCTAAAGGATAGGATCACATGAACCAATTTCTTTTAAAGATCATTATTTTGTTATCACAAAATTGTATGAGAAAAATAATTCCAGCTATTTTATTTTATCATTTTTTTTTTACTTTATACTGTTTATTATACTTGCTTTTCGAAAATATCTTACAATAAAAAATAACCATTTTAGCCTAAATATCATGAAAACGTGTAAGATTAATACATATAAAATACACAAAATCTTGATTAGTAAGTAACCTTTATTATCTGCACTAAACAAAAATGCACATTATAACTTTTCGGTTTTTCGGTATCTACGATAATAGTTATTTATACAACGAGTAACTAAAGTGCCACTTTTTTGCACGCGTGAGAAAGTTTAAAGAATGAGCTGAAGGCGAATTCTTTAAATCTCACAAGTGCAAAAAAAAGCTTTAGATACGAGTTTTATACATAATTTTTTCGACTACCACATATTTGTGCTAAAAAAGATTACGAAAATGAATACGAGGGAAGGGTACAAGAGCTAATAGCCCTGCGAGAGATGTAAGAAGCAGAAGTAGGAACAGAGGAAAAAATCAAGCAAACCATTGTAGCAATACTGATGAGTGCTGAAGAAATCGTAGGAAGAGATGAAAGACACAAAAGATGCGGATGGTTCGATGAAGAATGCGAACTAAGCATACAGAAGAAAGAAGCACGACCCAAAATGCAACAAAGGAAAACGAGACACACTACGAACGAATATAACAGAATAAGAACGGAGACATACAGATTTTTGAGAAGGAAAAAACGGGAATTCCTAAACAAAGAAATACGAAAGTTAGAGGAAAGAAATAGAGAGGGAAACGTCAGGGAATTCTACAAGTCGGTGAAAAATGCGAGGAAAGGATACAGCGCAAAAACAAATAAGATAAAAAATAAAACTGGAGAACTGCTGAGTGATAAAACTGAGATCCTACAAAGATGGAAGGAGTATTTCCAGGAGCTGCTAAATAAACAACCAACATGGGATCAACCCGAAACAATATTGATAGGTGCAGAACAGAGCGATTAAATCCCTAAACAGCTGGAAAGCGCCGGGGGAAGACAATGTGACAGCAGAGATGATCAAAACGAGAGGAGAATACCTGTGAACAAAAATAAATATTATAATAAAAGAAGTTTGGGAACAACAAACTTTACAAAATAACTGGAAGACCGGGCTGATAATCCCACTACACAAGAAAAGAGAAAGGACAAACTGCAGGAATTACAGGGGAATTTGCCTTTTGAATGTAATGTATAAAATACTATCCAAAATCATAAACAAAAGACTAGAAGTCTACGCAGAAGAAATAGTGGGAGAGTACCAGAGTTGTTTTAGGAAAAGTAGATCGACCACAGACCAAATATTCATTATAAGACAAGTACTTGAGAAAGCCTGGGAATTCAATGTGGACATACACCAACTCTTTATAGATTTTAGACAGGACTATGATTCTATAGATCGTAAAGCCTTATGGCACATAATGAAAGAATTTGGAATACCAGAAAAATTACGACGTATGGTAGAAATGACAATGGAAGGCTCAAGAAGCAAAGTACTAATCCAAAACCACACATCGGAGGAGTTTGATATAAATAACGGACTAAGACAGGGAGACTGTCTATCAACAACATTGTTCAACCTGGTACTAGCAAAAGTTATAAGAAAACTAACAATCAACTGGAAAGGCACAATTTTGAACACAAGCAAACAGATTTTAGCTTTTGCAGGTGCTGTAGACTTAATAGGAAGAGGGAGGCTAGCAGTAAAAGAAAGTTTTGTAGAAATGGAACGAGAAGCAGAACGAATAGGGCTTAAAATAAACGAAGGAAAATCAAAATATCTTACGGTGGGAAGACAAGGAAGGGCGAGAGTAGGACAAAACGTAACGATAGACGAATATAATTTTGAAGTGGTACAATCTTTCAAGTATTTAGGCTCAGTAATAAACTTGAACAATGAAATAGACGAAGAAATTGAGATGAGAATACTACAGGGTACCAAAAGCTCGTATGCACTAAAGCACCTGATAACATCCAACTTGCTATCGAGAGAAACAAAATTCCAAATTTACAAAACAATAATACGCCCGGTAGTGTTATACGGAAGTGAGACCTGAGCACTAACTCTAAAACAAGAACACATGCTGAAGACATTTGAAAGAAAAACTATAAGATCAATTACGGGTCCCATAAGAGAAGGAGAAGTATGGAGAAGACGAAACAACAGGGAAATAGAAGAAATATTGGGACCAACCAACATATTGGCAATGCTCAAGGCGGGAAGAATTAGATGGGCAGAATACGTGGCAAGGATGGTGGATGATAAAAGTGCGAAGAAAGTAATGGAACGCAGCATACAGGGTACAAGAACCAAACAGACCCCGCAAAAGATGGAGAGATGGAGTGGAAGACGATCTTAGGAGATTGGGAATTGGTAACTGGAGGGCAGTGGCACAAGACAGAACGGAATGGCGAGCTGTTGTTGATTTGGCCAAGACCCAACTAGGGTCATAAAGGCCATAAGTAAGTAAGTAAGTAAGTAATTTAAATAAAAACCATGCTGTTTCGACTATTATTTTATTAATTAATGTTAAACTTGTGAACATAAATTATCTTGTGACATCAACTGTTTAACGTTGTTGAAGAAAAAACTAAAAAAATGAATGCAATGATTTTGAAAATACCAAATAAATAAAGCGAATTTAAATAAATGATTGGAACACTGAACAATATAATTTTATATTAATTTTGATTAAGGTGGCTGAAAATTTGTATGTTTGTACGATTTAAAAAAAATAATACTGAAATATTTGGCAGGTTGTCTACCACTTAAATATTCTTGGTTAGAATTCAATGGTCCGAAACATGGAATAAAGGCATTATTCTGTCTAGAAGTTGTACTCGCATCAGGCTGTATACTATATTTTTCCGAAATTTAATTAGCATTTCTTATCACAAATAATAAGGCTGGCCAAACAGAAAGTTTCGTAACAAAATACTATAACTTCAAAATATCCTTCTGCACTTGGTTTAGTTACGAAATTCCTAGAAAATTCTTATTGAGTTTAACAATAACTGCCTTCTGTTTAAGTTTTGTCCAATTCTCTCTCTCTCTCTCTCTTATAGAAAAATAATACAAATCAATTTATTTATAATTAAAAAACAAAACGTGTGTGTGGCAAAATAGTATTTTATGTATCTAGGACGAAAAGTAAGTCTTTAAGGTATGAGCAAGTTGTTTACGGCCGAGGCGGGTAGCCGAGGCCGTAATTACTTGCGAGTACCTTAAAGACACTTTTCGTCTGAGGTACATACATAATTTTATGTCATACTGGTTTCTAAAGTTGTTAAATTATTAAAAGAAATCTCCAGCAATTTGTAGCAGTATTAGTTTTAAGTAAGTAGTCTAAGGCGCAACAATTCGTATCTCCTAGCAATGAGCATTTATAGAACAAAAAGTGACACTTTAAAGAACTAGGACTTTAAAATGACACTTTAAGGTCCTAGCACTTTAAAGTGTCACTTTTCGTCCTATAAATCGTTCGAAAAACGTTGCTTTAGAAACGAGTATGACATAAATGTATTTTTTTTTTTCGATTTTATTAAAATTGCAATAAATTGATTTACTTCGTAATGAATACGAAGACGTTCAGTCAGTGTTACAAGAACGTCTTCCGAGCTGGGACCGTGTCATTGTTGCGACAGAAGAACTCAACTTCTCGCCCACTTTTTTGATGGGTTTTATTAGAAGCACAAAGGAAATATTAAAAGAGCACGGTAACTCAACATATGAACCACGCCAGAGCCAAAACCCTTCTGAAGAAAAACAGAAAAAGGCAACGACTTTACACCAGCTATAACCGGTCAAGAGTATCGGACGAAGACGACGATTCGTAAGGGGTGCAGGGGGCGGAACCAGTAGCGAGAACAGACCTCCATACGTCTGACAGATGATAATCAGTGTCATGATTCAAATTGTTAGGGGTCTTGATGATTTAAATGGCCTCACGGATTTCCTATTTAAAAAATTAAGGGGCATTGGTGATAATCAAAAATTTTTCCAACAACATCTTATGGCCAATGTCGTGATGATGTTCAACAACAGCTGACTGTGAGAAAATACCTGTTTTCAAGCAATGTTTGTGTTCACAGATACATGTGTACTGAGCGACCAGTTTCTCCAATGCACATTAAACCACAACAAACGATGCTATATGGGCCTCTTGATGACAGGGTTTCAAGCCTATCTTAATCGTATCTATGACACTGGAGGGGGTTTGAAGATGGTTCTGTTGTTATGTTTTTTGAGAATTCTACCTGCTCGATCAGTAAGCAGTAGCCTGAGGTGTACCGGTGTTTTGCGAATTTCCAGAGTGTGGGGGGTGAAATTGTTTTTGGTGGACCTTCCTAACGTTCCTTTTGTTGTGCCCATTCTTGGCGAGATTGTCTTGGATATGGGCTAACTCGACATGAAGACTGTCGGGTTGAGATACTGTGATAATACGATGAACGAGAGAATTGATTACGGAGAATTTTTTGCCAGATGATGATGCGATATTAACGTGAGGATATCTATCCGTGTGTGTGGATTTACGATAAATTGAGTGTGCAAGATGACCACTCCGTTTGCGGGTTACCAGGATGTTGAGGAAATTGAGATGTTCTAGGAAGGTTATGTCTTCAATGGATCCAGACAATAGTTGCATTTAACCATGGAGGGTTCACAATCGCTTACGTTTTCAAAGCCGTTGCGTACTAATGCTAAATGTTTGGTGATCGCATGGTACAACTTTACTATAAAAATTTGACATTGTAGCTTTCTCCGGTTGTATGTAATTAATTACACAGAGTGTGGTCCGAACTTGCTTAATCCTATCTTTAGAAATTAACGATCTGATCTTGCACGCCACTGTCCTAAATCCATAAAACTCATTCAACGTTAAAATAAAACAGATTACATAGACTTTAAGGATTTCTTGTTAACCTTATGGGTTTAGTTTATATTACTGATGTTATACAGTAATCGTAACTAACACCACAACACCATTCTCTTTAACTAAACTCGTAAAACGAAAATCAGGGTCTTTATTTTGATTACTTGGCTGTTAGATTAATTTCGCCAAATTTAGCTGTTGTTTTAGTCCTTGTTTTTTAAATCTAAACATTTTCTTTGGAAAATTACCAGAAATCGTCATAATCACGTTGTACAAATTTCCAGAATGTTCTCGAACGACTTGCGTCTGAGTTATTAATTAAAACTTTCAGAATTTTTTTGGAAAATTAAATATGAAGAATAGCGAAACAAAAATTAAAAATACCTCATCCTTTGAAGGAAACAAATCCCTTTCATGTTCCACAGTACGGAATTTAAAGCATTTATCCTGTTAAAACTATTAAAAGTACAGGTTTTATCACAGTTACGCAGTTAAAACGGTGTGAATCACTTTAATTTTTATGTAGACCTAGATACGTCAATCTACTACGTTTTTTTAATTACAAGGTCGTTGTATTCTGTAAACATTCGATTCGCTAATGATGTTTGATATTAAGGTGTGCAAAGTCAAGTTTACTGTTTGAACTCTGAACTCCGCGAATTTATTGTCGAAGTCGAGAAATGATTCACCTTTCGCGAGTTTAAAGTTGACTGATGATTCAATTAAAATGTTTATTAAACTAAAATTTACATTGATGAGAAATTTGTTAGTATGACTTGATTTGTAAAACAGTGTTTGCTTTTACTAAAGGAATATTTTGTGTAAATAATTTTCAAAACAGTATGAAGTTTTGATCTGCGTCTCCAGTGGTTATGGTGAAATTAATTGGTTATAGTGAAATTAATTACATTAATACATGTTTAATTAATTTTAATAGTTGTTTACATATTTTAAACAATTCGTACGTAATGCTGAGCTCATCCACGAAAGAGGAAAGGAATTGATTGTGTTTACTGTTTGCTATGCCTCAAATAAATACATTTATTACTTTTGTAATTGCCTTAACCTTCGTTTTCTTATTTAATTTTAGTGTTACATGTTGATAATAATTTATGTGAAATTTTCCACAAATTTATTATTTATTGTAATTGTTTATAATGTTTATACCGGAACACAATAATAATTTTTAAACTTCAAATGAGACATCTTGTATATTTTTTCACTTTGTATATAACATACTTTCGTAGGAATAATTTTTTGAAAAAGTCCTTTATTAAGTTATTAAATTTTCGGAAATTTACGATTACTAAACCTTTGAAGTTTTAAATTCAGAATAGACTTTAACTTAGTTTTTGTATATTATTAATCCCAGCTATATTTCTGTACAATGTTTTTACTTCGATTTTGAAAATTAAATAAATTGCTTAAAAAATTCGGATTTTCTTTACAACAAATTTAAAATCCAAAGTATTTAACAAAACATTTAATTTTTTTTTCAATTTTAATGTATGAAGGAGTATAATCAGGTTTCAATAATATTTGCTGTCTCTAAAATAGCACACAAGATTGCTGATAATCATTTAGCTGATACTTTTAAATTATCAGATATGCTTACGTAATACCATTGTTTCGCAATTCATATCATTGATTTTAAAAACTGAAGATAACGAAATAGTTTCGTCGTAAAATCACCTTTTATTGTTTTAGTTCAGTTTGCCTATATATTTTTACATCAATTTATAAAAGAATTTTATTGCATTATAAGAATGAATGAACTATTACTAAAAAGTTAGTTTGGTAATTTTTCTTCTTTATTTCAATTTCTTAAAATAAAAGTTAGATTTTTATCAATTATTTTCCTGAGCTGAAAATCGTCTCAAAATAGCATTGAATTTGTTAATATTAAGTTATCTTGTATTGTGCCTCGATACTAAATTTCTTATTTATTACATTCAGTTTATTATTTACTTATTATATTATATTATTCCTCGGATGAGTTACCAAGAGGTATAACGGACTAAATATTTCTCACTTTCAACGTAATATTTTTGGATTAGGCCCTGCTCTGTAAAAACTGATTTTGAGCATATTAATTTGTTTGAAAATTTGTAAAGAAATACAAATTTACATGTTGACTACAGTTTTTTAGAAAAACTACATTTTGAACAAATACGGTACTTTACTTAACGATATAAATGAGTTTATTCACAATCATTATAGTAATATGTCGATTCCTAACCTTTTAGAGGTTGGGCAATACGTCATTCCTAACTGTAATGACAATCTCTTGGGTGGAAAGTGACAGAAAACACTTCCCACCCACGGGCGGGAAATGTTTATGTACGATTGCCTAGCGACACTGTCATAGATCTCTATGTTAAAGTAGGCTAAAATAAATTATAATAGAGCTGTCAAAAAATATTAATAAAATTCATGATTAATGATTGTGAATAAAATAGTATACATACCTCGGTGGGAGTTGCATCACAGCCTCGCGCTATGTCTGACCACGAGGCTTCGCCTCTCGGTCATACATCAAGCCCTCGGCTGTAATGAAACATTTCCCACCTCGGATGTAATGTACTATTTCATTCGCTACCACGGCTATCTTGAGTTTAAGATTCTCAAATATGTTAAAAATCCAGTCCACAGGGATTAATCAGAAAAAATTATGTTGAAATTCATAATTAGTTAAAATTCATACTTAGTCGATCATACTTATTGGAAAGTCAAGTCATACTGTAGAATATGTAACAAGTACAAGAGAAAAAGTTTAAACTTAGATTACCAAAAAAGTTCAAGACTGTTTAGTTTTCTCATTTGTGTGTGAGTGTTTTTCAATTTTTAACTTTATAAATCTTTGTAGCTTACTGAAACCCAACTAATATTTATAACTGGAACATTATATAAAAGTCTATCACTTTCTTTCTACAACCAATAAGCGTTCTTGGAACATTTTTACTCAAAAAAAGATTCTCAAAGGATGAGTAGATAGAGTAATTGTGGACTGACATGGTAATATCGTAAACTTTAACGACTGAACCTTTACACTTAGCTCATTTTGTTGGGTAAAAAGTATATTTTGCAAGCACATTTCGGTACTACATACAACAGCTTTGTTATCTTCGTATAATCCCAGTGGGAATTGGATAAAAATCTAAACCAACCTAGGTAACATTTACAAACACGAATGTGAATGCGTGATTAATTCGTGCTATGTTCGTTATTTTAACTTTTGTACTGAAAATTTGGCTGAAATTAGTTTTGTTATAAAAACATGAAGGTTAATGTAGTTATTAACTACTAAATTTATGGCTTAAGTTAATGAAAAGCAAGACAGGATCGCACTTTTATTCATAAAAACCCCAAACACCAGAAGAGCAACGTAACTTAAGTGAATGTGAAATTCATATTAATTAAAAATTGTATTGAAAAAATAAATATAAATAAGCTATATTTTGAACTAAAATATAGATTTGGAAATTGCTTCATTATGTGCAACTAACACACTTCAAATCTTTGTTTGTCAAGCATATTACTTAGATGATAGTTAGATAATCAAGTAAAGTGAATGAACGAACTGAAGCTGAAAATATCACTAATCCGACTCAATTTATCTGAAATCAAAATTGTATTAGAAGAAAAAAAATTCTTAAAATTACAGAAATTATATTTGTGGAACTGAAAATTAAAGCAGTTTCTTAAAAAAGGATGCAATGTGTAAAGCTTTTCGTTAATTAATGTTTATTTGAAAAAAACAAGGAATGAAAGTATGTCTTATGGCATATGTTAAAATTTACAAATTGACTCATAACTCAAATGCAAACAACAAAATGTGAAACCTGATCTTATTTACGGTTACGAACAATGTAAACACATACGGATTGAACCTGATGTAAGAAGTAGACGTGCGTTCATTTTCCATGGGTTGATTCGAATTTTTGCTTTTAATGAACATACTTTATATTCAAATTACCAGAACCCCTAAATATTTTTCAAACCGTAAAAAATGTCCGTTGGCTACTTGACACGCACATCACAGACTCACAGACATATGGAGAGAAGACTGGCAACCTGTAAAAGATACGCCTCTCCTACAAGAAGAAGAAGAAGAATTGCAAAAAATTGTCAAAAGTTTCTTAGATTTAAGCAAGCTATCAAGACATATTTTCAATATACAAGGTGTTCGTTTCATTGCCTTACTTTTTTCGAATGAAATATTCTGTGTATTATAACATTTTTGGATTATATGATAATTTTAGGAAGCTTTTGTAGGAACATTTTTTTAGAAAACCCTCTTTTCGAGTGAAAATGAATTATTCAAAGTTAGTTTCGGGACTACGTCATGTCAGAAGAAGATACGAACATTTCGAACATAGAGAAAAACCTTGTAGAAGAAATAAGTGCAAGATTAATTAATGCAGATTCACAAGAAGAGCATACGGTGAAAGAACACTGGATAAAACTTAAAGAAAGCATTCTAGAAGTAGTATAATTTCAAAATTTTCAAACATTTAAACTTAAAAATCAATAATTAAGGATATCTATCGTTATTATTACATGACCTAAGAAATTTTCTAACATTAACATTCAAAATCAAGACAATTTTATTAAACTAAAAATAATAATCATGACACAAATATGAGTATTAATTATAAACATGTTCGTTTTCTCCATTCAATTTCAACTTAACTATTTAATTTTTCTATATCGTTACACATTTAAAATTCTTTGTGATACTATTGCAAAATTTATTTCGCTGAATCTTGGTTAAGTTCATATTATTTACAGAAATCTCCGGTGGTTAAAACCGTAAACTTACTTTGATCTCCTTGAATCTTGTAGTTTGGGTCAAAGTTAGAAGAACGTGTTAGGAACTAACAATATTGTTTGATTTCTTAGTTTGTTTTGTTTTACTAAGAATTGCTTTTTTTATTCGAACAAGCTCTCAATTTCATCTCACTTATGCATTCTGCATTATGATAATTAACATATTCTACAAATGAATGTAATACATTCAGGGGAAAAACACTTTGTATTGCGTGTTTTTAATTTTTTAAAGATAAGCAGCAGATTACTTCATATATTATTTAATAATTAAATTTTGCTTAATTAATTTTTTTGAAATAACAACACGGGTGAAATAAAAAATACGTGATAAAATACGAAAGCGAAAAATCATTTTTACTTATTATTTTATTTTCTCGTTGTATGGAAAACTTAGCTAACAGCATCAAAATTCTGCGTTTGACATGAGATACGTTTTACTTGCTTTCTATTTCTTTCTTTATTCTTATCTTTAATTTTATCAAGCGAAAAATTTGTTCATACAAATTTTAGCTTCAGGCAGCCCAAGCTACACAACTATATTAATATCTTGATTACGCTATCTTGCGCCCATGGTTAAAAGTTCCTTTAGATTATACGCTTTGAAGAGTTTAAAAAAGAAGTCTTTGTACTAACAAAACATAGACCCATACTTTTTTGTTCGTTTAAAGAAACTTTGCTGCTGAAATTTGCTTTTTCTTAAGCTTTTTTTTTATTAATCTTTTAGGTACCTACGAGATTTTACAATATAACGAACCTGATAAAATAGCTGAATTTGTGAAGCCTAAGGAATTTTGTTTAATAATTCAATTTTCCTTTTTCTTTTCAATTTTTAAGTATTTAAGCAAACAAATGTGAAGTTCGGTAACCCATTCCCGCACGATCAAGAAAGTTAAGCAACATTGTCTCCTGTCAGTGCTGAAATGGATAGCCCGATTGCTCCGTTAACGTAGCACTATGGGAGAGTATAGGCAATTAAAAACAAAAATAATACACAGTAGGCTCTTTAATATGATTATTTAAAAAAATCGACGCTGTAAAAGGACATAAGGACAGGGGAAAGATAGAAAGAAAGAAAGCAAACAAAAATAAAGATGAAACGTTGGATGGTTTGTTATACATTTTGTGAAATTACAAAGTTATTCAGCGTTCTACTGGATGAAACCACAAGCTCTGTTGTGAGGCTGAAAAATATAAAGAAGAAAGGTTAGTAAAACGTACTCGTTCTCTAGGGACACTTTTTCTTCTTCTCTTAGTGTTATCGGTTTCGGACATTACCATTCTTGGCAGCAATCTAGAAAACTTCGAAGCTTTTTAAGCCAAGAATGTGGTCTTCTTCTTAGTCCTCTCTTCAAAGCTGGTTTTCAGTTGTAACATTCGATTTCCTCATATGTACCAAGTATTTCAATTATGTTTTTACGGCGTGTATTAGCTATTAGTTTCTTATCTTCTTTATTTTCTTTATTGGTACAAGATTTTGAGAATACGTGAGCACATCTTTCGATTCAAGGTTCGGTATAAGGGGAAAATGGAGAATACGTAGCACTTTACCATTCTTTATTTGATTGATCTTTATCGAGCCTTTTAGCAAGAAATTTCCTCATTTTAATGAAAACTACCCTGATTTTCTAGTTACGACATTTCCCGTTTCTCTCTCTCTCTCTTTCTCTCCCTCCCTCCCCTCGTTCTCTCTCTCTCCCTCTCTCTTTCAATTTATTGTATTCTGCTCTTTTGTTTTTTAGCACCTGTTTCCGAACGAAAGTCAGTGTAGGTGCGTATATATCGATTTAAAAACTTTTATCCTTGTTTCGTTTATTACTAACTTTCTATTGAAAAATTTCGTAATTATTGCCCCATAAGTTCTTTTTCTTGTTTTTCCTCTGCATCTATCACACTTCCTAAATACTTAAAGTCTTCTACTGGCTCTGTGAACTTTCCAGTTAATTTGATGTCCACGTTTCTCTTTCTCCCTTCGATACTGCCATCACCATAGTATTCTCTTCATTAGTCTTTATGTTCCTTATTCCTAACGAGTTATCCCAAACATTAATCTTTGTTTACGATTTTTCGTTTTTTTGGCGAGTTGTCTGAAAATGCACATTTCGTCATTTCTACCTGCTTCAAGTTCTTATAGCCTATCCTGCCTATCTGTAATTTGCACATTTGCGCTGACTTTGTCCATAATGAACGTAAACAGCAGAAGACTCAGCACTCTCCTTTGTCTCAATCCCTGTTCAGTAACAAACTCTTCTGCCTGAATATTCCCCATTCTTACCACGTTTTTGAAAACGTTGTACATGTATTTAACAACTTCTGTTAATTTTTTACCTACACTTCTTTCATCCCGGATATCCCAAATTTTCTTCCTCAGTATCCTGTCATATGTCTTCACAAGGTCTACAAGCTTCTATTTCATGTTCTAGTATTTTATCGGTTACCTGTTTCATTATGAATATATGATATAGAATACTATACCCTTTTCTAAAACCGCTTTGTGAATTGATTAGATGTTGATCTACTTTTCTGTCTAATTTATTTTCTAGAACTCTTTGCTAGTTCAGTAAGAAGCGTTATACCTATGTATTTACTGCATTATTTGTTATTCGCTTTCCCTTTTTTGAAAACATAAATTATTATTCATATTGCCCAATTCTTGGACACTGTTCGTGTATCCCATATTTTCTTTAATAAATCCCGTAGAAACATATTTGCTTTTGCTCCCATTGCTTTTAGCATCTCTGATCTTATCCCATCATATCCTGCTGCCTTTCTATTTTTTATTTTTACAATAGCTTCTGTAAGTTCTTCCACTGTTATTGTTTTATCCTCCTCTTGTTCATACACTTGCCTTTCATTTCTTTCATTTAGTATTCTTTCCTCTTCTGTCCGTAACAACTCTTTAAGTTAAGGTATTTTTTCTATCTCTGCCTGACCCCTATCTTCTCTGCTATTAGTTTTCTTTCTTTGTCCGTTACCTACATTGTAATTTCCCTTCCCTTAGTGTTTTTACTGTGATATAAAATAGTTTTCGGTTTTCTTTCGCTGTTTTCCTCCGTCCTCTTTCCGAAATCCACGCATGTTTGACTTCTTTTACCGAATCTTTTAACTTCTTCCTCTGCTTTCTTTTTTTCACCTGTACTTGTTCTTTTATGTCAAAAGTTCACTACACTGTATTATTTTTCTTAATTATTCCACAAGCTTTCCAGGTCACATTCAAATTAAAATCCCGCCACATTTCTTCTACACTGCACTCTGAAACTTTACAAGATCTTATTTATTTTTATATCAATTTCCTCTCTATCTCTTCTTCATTTAATTTATAAATCTATTCTCTTTCTCTAACTTTTCGATAAGTGTTGAAACTATCGTGTTTTAGTTTTAAAGCTTCAATTTCACCTGTTGTTTTTTTTTGCTTTGGCTTCTGTTATATTTTTCTTGATTGTTTTATTGACGTTTTATATTTTTCTGGGTTATCTTGACAAGTCTCATATTTTCGATTATCTGTAGAATTTAGTTTGGCTGTCCATAGCCTGCTTTGGTGTTTGGTTTCAATAGTCTTTCTTCTTATTGAAGAGACATACCTTTACAGGCGTTGTCGGTATTCTCTCCATATGCCTGCAATGTGCCTATCAAGAAGTAGTTTACATACACAGGAGACCGGAGACCGGAGACCTACAGCTTTACGTTGGCTCCGAAGAATACTAGACATAAATACCTTGGTGGTTTGCCAGTGCCTTGCGAGGGACGCGGTCGGGTGTTTTTCGGTGTATGTTTGACCCTGGGAATCGAACCCGGGCCAGTCTCAATGTCAGCGGTCAGACGCACGCTGAACCAACTGAGCCACGACCACGACTTTAAATAGTTCCTTTTTAATATTTTCCACTGTGGTATTCAGTTTTTCAATCTCCTTTTTACTATTTCTACTTGAATTTTTATTCCTTTCAATTTAACTCTAAAAACACCTACTAAAGGAATGTGTTGTAGCGTACATACATGGATATATTTTACCTGAGATGCAGCTGTTTTTGTTTTTTTATTTTTAAGGTTTATACTCAATGTGATTCCTGGTAGTGGTTTTTGAGGAATTTATAGGTGGCTCCCAAGTATAAAACGTTCTTAGTGAAAGTAAAAATACAGCAATACTGTTTTCTATAGTCTATAGTCTTTTAAATATTGTATTGGATATTTTGAGATCATGGTACCGCTAATTTTATAACGAACTATTCGATATGTGCTCTGCCTCATTCAGATTCTCATTTTTTAAGTCTAATTACGCAACTTTGACATTTCGTTCTCGGAGTTCAAGGTTTTCTAAAATACTCCATCTCAACATTTCCTCACTTTGGCGCACCATTTCTCAAAATTGAACACGCAATAGTTACATTATTGTTAATAATATTTTTAAACTAATACATATTATCAAAACTTATTCAAGCATTAAAAGTTGCGCTACATCTGTAACTACCATAGAAAAAATTGTTTTAGAGGTTTTAGATGTTTCTCAGATTCTTTCTGTGGAAAAATTTCTCAAACATTCACTATTCTTATTGTAACGCTTTTACGACGTTTGTTTAAAATAAACTCGGTTCGTGGTGTAAATTAATTTATTAAACAAACTTAAAGTACAAAATAATTATAAAGAACATCAATTAAACACTAACGTAAAACTAAACGGAACACTAATATTAAAACCGAACACTAAAGTAATTTATTTGTAACAGTTATTTATTTAACTATTTATTTATACGTACTCACAATTCTCGCCGCGCTTATCAGTTCAAGAGTGCCTGGGTTTTTGTCGGTCCGGCTCTTATACCTGCGGCGGACTTTGACTCCAGTCTAGTGTGGATTTTTCTAGACTCATCGAATTTACTCGTACGTTCGGGATCAGCTGACGCAGCGATGATGTCATTGCATAACTTGTTACATTATTTTTAAATATTTTCTAAACATTTGTTATAGCGAGTTACTTACTATACTATTTTGTGGGGAAGTACCTCAAACGAGTACAAAAAAACCTTATTTATAATTAAAAACTGTTATATTCCCCCAATGGTAACAAGAGTTGAAAGTAATAAAAACTAAATTTCTTTAAGAAAACTGTGGCTAAAAGTTTGTGAAATATGGGGCTATAAATTTGAAGTAACACAACCAAAAGGCGATCAGAATAAAATTTATGTCCAGGAACCTAGTTAAAATGATAAAAATCTGCATGAAAGCTAGGAAACAGAGTACCTAGCATGCTTTGATTCAACTATTTTAAACTTACCTTTAAGTAGGTATTTACAATTCCAATATAAAATACCAGACTTTTAGATCCTTACCTTCTTTCTTGCTTGGAACTTTTCTGAGCTCTAAATTGATGTAAAATACAAACTTATTCGGATGCACAAAACATAGGTGCTTTTTTATCTTGCAAAATTCCGAAAATAGAGGAAATTAAATAAATCAAAAGGAACATTGTGTCAATCGGAGATTGACAGAACTCTTTTATATTCCGTTTGTTAATAAGAATACAAAAGTGAATTCTGTCACAGCGAAGCGCTTTCCATGTTTTAAAGATAAATTTGATTAATCGTAAAAGAAAATTCGTTTTTGTTTGTTCTTAAGTTTTTCGTCAAACGTTTAAAAGGAAGGTAAATTATTGAGAGGGCTTTGTCATGTTTAAAAATAACAACAAATATTTACTAAATAATCTTTTTATTTATATAAACGATAAGATATAATAAAATTGCGTCTAGAAAGTGTGCTACAAATAAACTTCCACGATTCCCTCTTAAACTGAACTTTCGTAAATGACGATCTGGACCACAGGCGGGGCTGGTTGTTTATTTTTGGCTCCAGCCGTGATATCCCTTATCACTGCTTCTACTGCATCTTCCCATTCTTGCTGTTTGTGTTTCTTTCCTCCCCTTTCTATTTGATTTGAGTTCTTCTTGGGCATTGTTACCTGTAAACATTTATTGGTTTTACGGCCTATTTCAAATTATGCTTTTCTTATAGTGTTTTCCTAAACACAACTTTAAGTCACCATTTGATCCTTAATTTAAGAAAAAGGTATTTTGCAAAGCTTAATAAAACGAAAAAATAAAATCTGAGATAAAACCAAAGAAGCAAAACTAAAATCATTAAAACTTTTATAACTTTGACCCTTAAAGTTCACTCTTTCCATTGAAAATGTCAACTGCTCGCGGTCAAAAGTTTACTAATAATCAATGAGTAATATATTTTTCTCATAGAAAATCAACACATTTTTAGCTAATTTCAGCTTTTCAAAACCAATTTTTGGTTTTCAGTCCATTCAAGAACAAACTTTTCCAACTAAGATAATTCATTTCATTTGAAATCTGATAACTACACGATAACTCATCGTGATTATTTGACAGTTTTCATGATAAATCGCTCATGAATTTTAACCCTGAGTATATTTACATCATTTATAATCTACCACTTCGGCGTGTAAGTGATGTAATTTGAATCACAAAAACATTTTCGTTTAAGTAAGGCAATTACTGGTCTCATTTTTCAGTCAGCAAACTGAAAGATGAGGGGTCCGTATCTCTGAACGAAATGTCCGAGAAAAAACTTATTTATTTTATTGCCGACTTACCACTGTAAGAACTTTTCTGAGATCGTTTTGGAAGGCCGTTACATCAAGCCCTGGTGCATTCTCTGCTATTTTACGTAGGGTATCCGCTAGAGGCCCCGACATTGCTTGCAATTGTTTCCATGATTGAAGATACTGTCTTCTTACTAACTCTATTATGGTCGATGTTAAAGCCAGTCCAATTAAAATGTAAAGGGTGCATATTAACATGTATTTCGGCTTTTCTGAAAAAAGATAACCAGGGCATAAAAATGCGGATTTTAAATAAAATTACAGTAACTGTATTTGAGTTCAGAGCTTGGATATTAGTTTTCTGATTTAATACGAGCTAAAATTTGAATGATAAAAGATAGAATTTCCCCTTTTGTTGCACTGATTTTCTTACTTGAATGTTTCTTTGGCATTATTGACGTTCAGAATGAACGTTTTTATACTTTGAGTTCTTAAGATTTTCTGGGAATCTATACAAAACGGTGAGGTTTTAGTTAATGCTTTTATATTTCAGTTGAAACAAAAAGGATTATCTGATTTTTAATGTTTAAATTTAAACCTTTCCTTCCACTGTCTAGAATTATTTTAAACAGAACAAAAATAAATTAAAGGGATTCTTCTTTAACTTTAACCCAATTTTTTTTTATTTCAATATTTTTTGGCTACAACTGTTAACATAGTTTAACTACTTTTGCGTATTTTACCTTATCTAAAACAACATCTGAATTAAAAATTCTATAGCACTGTAAAATAAATAATATTATATGCTTCATGTGCCAAAATTCGAATTCGAATTAATTCAAACAGAATATGTCATGCTTTCAAGTGATGATTGTGAGGCGCCTTCCTGGCTACAGGCAAAACGGGCTTTTGATGTAATAGACTGTTTGAGATTGTGTATCCTGTAAGGGTTTGTTATATCACACAATGCTAATAACAAGTCGACTAATTTGATATTAAAAAAGGCTTGTAAAACTAAGGCTTCGCTTGACAATTCAAACATTTCTAAATTTAGGAAAACCATATTAAATTATTATTTACTATTTAGTTACAGAATACTACTAATACTTCAAATAGTATGATATTATTGCTGAGCAAATTTAAAATGGGAAAATCACAAGAAATATATTTATTTGAATATCTTTTTTAGCTGTTCATAAATCAACTCCTACTAGAGTTAGCTTGCAAACCGTGTTAATTTGTTACAAATAAATTGTTATTAAGTTAAAAATCATGAAGTTTTTAAAATATTAGGATGCTGTTATAAAAATTATTTAAATTAGTTAACCACGGTATTCGGAATTATAAGCTCTTATAGTGCATACAATAAAGATATATTTTATTTATTTGCTTTTTCTACTACTTTTGTTTTACAAATTGCTCATAGTTATTAACAAATTTGTGGCTACAAATTATTTAAGTTTAAAAAACCATGACAAGCGTAAATAGCATATAAATTAATTCTTTTAATTCAGAATAAAAAATATATAAATGTATCGTTTATGAACTAAAATCTGCTCGTTGTTTGTTGGTGAGTTAAATCTGAGCTTTGAATATTTAAATCAAAAACTACAAAAGCTCTTTTGGAAGACTCCTAAATAATGGATTTACGAAAACAGGGAATATTGCAGAAACAGGAAATGAACTATTCTATTCCAAATTGTTTTTTGCCCTTCAACCGCTTCTTTGTTGATAATAATTAAAAGATAACAGTGGAAATTAGCTTATTCAGAACCTTTCAGGTTACGTGATATGTTTGTATCAAATTTACCTTATCTCTGAAAAATCTCCATCTAGCTGCTTAACATATACCTAAATTAAAAGTTAACTAATTTATGAAATTTCGACTTTCACGACATCGAGTTTTCCTTTAAAGATTCTACTTTATTATAAGAGTTTATTAAAATATTTATCTACTATTTTATAAAACCGTTCTTGGTTTTCTTATACCGAAGCAAATAATTTTAATAAAAAGTAAATGAAAATATTCAGAGATAAACTGAAAGATATTTTTTAAAAGGCTTCGTAATTTCTTCATCAATTTTCACTACAAAGAATAATTACCACCAAAAATTTAAGTTAGTTTTCCATTGGCGCTGTTGATTTTTCAGTGGTATTATGAAAATACATAATTTGTTTTTTAACATCTAATAAGATTTCCAAGAATCGTGGTCGTCTCTTTGATTGGAATTAAGGTCAAAATAGTGCAAGTTTCAGTGAATTTAATTAAATCCAAATTCCAATTAAAATTAAAGTGCTGTGTATGCAGTTTTGGTTAAGTCTAAGTGTATTCCACATGTTTAAGCTATCATGAGAGACCATCAATTATACAAATTTAAATTAAAATGTTAAACGAATGCCAGCCAAATACCAAATTTAAAAATTATTACTTTAGGTTGCCACAAACATTTATGCGAAAAATTCACATTTTCATTTTAATAACTTTTTGTTATTTGTATGCTATTTGTATGCGGTAATCATTTGGTTTCCGTAATATTAAATCTGAAACGTAAGTGTGACCTGGCTAAAACTAGATTACAAAAATTAGTCAAGCTGAAATTATTTAGTTTGAGTTTCTAACATCATAATAACCTGAAGATATTGAATTGAATAAAAACAAAATTAGTTTTGAAATAACAATAATTTGAAAGATTCAACACAAATGTCGAGCTTGTGATAACATTGCTCAAAAACTGATTTATTGATACTGAAAATTGACTTTGACTGGAACAAGTTTTCCCTATAAATAGGAAGGGACCGATATGTTTTCGGTTTTGTCAATTATCGTCAACATAAATCACTGATCTCATCCATGATCCAGGCCTAACATTAATAATGCATTACATAAAAGGCGTCTGACGGAGAAAACGAAACAACCTGATAATTGCAAGCACAAAATAATATAATTTGAAGATTATAATTGACACTTACTTTTTAATTTGTGGCTTTCTTAAAACAGCAACGTAAGAATTTTCTTTAAAAAAATTAGAATAAATTACTTTGTTAGGCGCTAAACAAAATGTTTATCTGTGAATTGTATGAATGTATTTTTCTTTAAAAATTTTGTTGGAAATGTATTTTCAGATTGTAGGAATACTATTAAAGATTACCTTAGTACAACAAAGTGATTTAAAATTCAGGGAAATAAATTAATTTATTTAGTAGGATGTATCATGCGATCAATAAAATTTAACCTACAGTGGGCGTTACTTTTGGAAATGTCCATGAATGCTCCCGTGCAACTGTCACAATGCCGTTTTGCAAGTTTTCCTTGTACGAGGATTGTTCAATAGAAATACGTTTGGACTGTGCAGCCGCGATTATATCGTCACGACAACGAAATTCAGTTGTTTATATTGATTGTTTAAGTACTAGTGACGTGTCTGCCAAAGTATTTGCTGTTTGCTTCTTTCTAAGCGTTGTGATTAAGTTGGAAAATAGGATTTATGGTAGAAAATCCGTCCAAAGATAATCTACATGCTGTTATTCAATTTTAGGCCGCCGAAGGGCGTCAGCCAATGGAAATTTATACGAGAATGAAAGCTGTATCTATATGGCGACTATAGTTATTATTATTTGACAATAAGAGAATCCACAAAGGCTTTGGCCCGCCCAGGACATGCTCGTGTTGCAGCATCAGATGAAAATGTGATACAGTTGGAAATTGCTTTACGCGCAAATGGCCGCATTATGAAATGTTGAGCATCAGTGTCTTTGATATATTTTTTTTATTTAACAATTAGCAATGCACCTAATCTTCAAGATTAACTAACATTTTGTTTATATCCTAAAATATTAAGGAATACTTGTTAGCCCATATTTTTCAATTGATCAATCCTAGTTTCTGAAACATTTTGCACGTAAACCGTGTCGTGGCTACACTCGCATCATACTCTGCTTTTCACTACCATATTACACTTCACACTACACAAGCTGTAAGGGTTTCGTTCTTTTGAGCCTGCGGACAAGATCTTAATGGGCTAGAAGTTGTAGTGCTTCTGGATTTGGATGTCTATGGAGCCGCTCCTCATGGCTCTTGGTAAACTTCCTGATCGCGTCCTCGACCATCACCTTATCACCAGATCCTTATCTTGTACGTACCAAGGAGCATTTGCCATATTTTGTAAAACACGGTTTTGGAATTTCTGAATGCAAGCATAATTGCTCTTTTTTTACGGCCCCACGACTGGATGCCATAAATCCATATTGATAGTTGGGAATTTCTTCCCAGAGGCCAATATCTGCTATTATATTGTAGTTTCAATTCAGTTGTTTTCTTTTTGACATGCTCATTCAATTTCAATTTGTCAGCTAAATTTAAGCCTAGATACATATTTGACTATTCCTTGGTGTGGAATTGTGTTATTATTCAAATTCACTGGGAAATAGTTTATTTTTCTGTTCGTGAAATTAACATGAATACCTTTTAATATGTTTATTTTATCAATTGCGCCTAGAAGGTTGGCCGTTGCTACTTTTATATTATTTCCTATGGCTAGTACTGCGGTGTCATCCGCGAATGCAACTAATTTTGTTTTATTTCCGGGATGTCACATGCATTTGTGTTCGTGGACAAAGTATAATATACTACTCGCTATAATGGCTACTATTACCTCGGATAATTGCAAAACTCGCTCGCTCGCGCGCTCGTGTTGCAAACATTATCCTCGGTAATAATAGCATTCATTATAGCGTCGTGTATAATATACTATTATATCTTAATTTATTTGAAACAGTCTCGCACGTCTACCGTCGTTATCGTACTTCTTTCGACTTACTACCGACTTCTCGATACCCACCGGAACCCCCACCTGAACATCGGTCATCTGCTATAATTCCCACCCTACAAGCCCAAATTGATGTGGAAGTCTGAGTTGTTTTGTTTCAATTATTTTCTTCATTTTTTATAATAGCTTTTCAAACAACTTTGATACTATAGGTAACAATGATAATGGCCTACATGAGCTTACATCGTTAATAGGTTATAGGTTTTCTCGGTTTAGGTATCATGATGGCTTCAGCTGTTTTTCACAAGTCTGGAACGTGTTGTAGTCTGAATGCAGCATTTATCAAATATGTAAGTTTCATAACTAATAGCCACCTTTGCTCGGTCCTTGCAGGTCGTATTCCGGAGCCTTTTTTGGGTTGATTTTATTTTATTTCTCTGGATACTTTCCTTGGGAGTAGTTGGTGTTATATTTACCATTTCTGCTATTGGTCAGTGCTTTGACCTTTCGTTGTTTCTTTAAGATAGGTATTAAATGTTTCGTTCCTAATTTTTTGAATTTTCCTTCTGAGTTGTGATGATTCAATATGTTGTTTTTGTTTTTTCTTGTTCTGGATCTCTGCCGCGTCTTTCTATCTTTCTTTTTCTCTGTAATTTCTTCCTTTCTGTAATTTCTTGTCATCTTTCTTCTTATTTGTGGTGTATTATTCCATGCTGCATGCTGAATATCCAATGTGAATTTCTTTGCTTCATATTCTAACTGCCCTTTTGTTTGGATTGGTACATGTAACATGATCTTTTCGCTGAGCTCTAATTTAAGGCTCTCCCAATCTGTAAATCTATTAGTTAATGTTAGATTAGATTCTATGGTTATTATGTTCTCTCTTAATGTCGGCAGGATAGGTAAATGATCAGACATTAGGTCCTCAAAATCTTGAATCTGTATAAATCTTGTCGATACTTTTCTTGAAATGAAGAAGTCCAGAAGGTCTGAGATTTGTTCGATATCCGTCAGCCAATAGGTTGCCGTTAAGTTCTGTGATTGCGTGTTTCTTTGCACTAAAGTCTCCTCCTATGAGAAATCTCTCACTTTTAAATAATCTTCTTTTTTCGGGTTATTTTGCGGTGGAAAGTATGCTACTGCTACAGTGATCAAATACTTTTGTGTTTTTGTGTTTGTATTGCCTCTGTGGCTCTGTCTCATATTTTTCGTTTTCATAATGGTTTATCCTATTTTTAATTATACTAGCAGGTCCTTCTCTTGCTGCATTCTGAGATGTAAGGCGTGTTGTGATACACCTGATAGCGTCTCAGTTTGATATACATATGTTTCGCTCGTGAAGTGTGACTAAAGGCTCATTCAAGAATCCTAAGATCGTTAGCCATGACTGATGTTTCGTTTTGGATGCTGATGATGTTTTGTAGTCTAGTTAATCTTTCTAAGATTGTTTTGTTAAATATTTTTTGTTTTCTTTCTTGTTCTTCCGTTTCAAAATCTGCCGAAATATAAGTGTTGATGTGTCAGTGCCAGAGTTATTTTGTTGTGTTTCATTCCTTGTCATTTGGGCGTAGGTTATATTCTCCTCTTACTTACTTACTTACTTACTTACTCTTCGACGTTACAATCCTTTGTGGGCCGTAGCCTCTTCCACTATCCTATTCCAGTACCTTCGACTTTCCACCTTATATCTCCAATTTGTGATCTTCATAGTCTGCAGGTCCTGCTAGATTGCATTCCACCATCTGTCATGCAGCCTTCCTCTCGTCCAGTCATACCCTGGGTTCCAATCCATTAGGCTTCTAACAAGTTATCAATTTTTTAGTCGCAGCAAATGACCTAGCCACCGCAACCTTTGAGATTTGACGAGACGTACTATATCAGCGTGTTTGATTAGATCATCTAGTTCAGAGTTCATTCTTCTTCGGTAAATTTCATCTGCCTCTTTAACCCCACCATCAATTCTTCTGAAGATTTTTCTACATTCTCCTCTACCTACCTTTATTCTGTAGGTCTATTTTCAACACTATCCATGTTAATCTGTCTTTTTTGGGCTTTCTTATTCAGAATTTTGTATCTTAGGTTTTGAAGAACTGTTGCTGTGCTACAGCTCTATAATTGCCCGGATGTGCCACTCCACAATGAATGCACGTAGGTTTCGTATTTTTTGATTTTCGGCTGTGTTTTGTATAGTGTTTTCTTGGCATTTCACGCACCTTGCCTCTCTGCCGCAGTAGTTTTGAGTAAGTATATGTCCGTATTCTTGATAGTTTTGCATTATGGTAATAGTTTGGATTTTTTAAATGCTACGATCTCCACTTTCATGTGGAATATTTCATTAATATGTATTATTAATTAATACCTTCGTCTTTACGGAACAATATCGCGAAGAGGGGTAATGGTGTTTTATCTTTCCGTTTGAGCAACAGTCTCGCTTCTAGTATTTTGAAGCCTTTAATTTTTAGATCCCCAACAATTTGTTGTGCATTGCCTCATGGTCGCCTTGTAACTTATTTCATGTTTTTTAAGAGTTTCAGTTAAAGTGTTATAGTTTTCTAACTTATTAATTATGACTGGTGGTGACTTATTTTTTGGTTGAGTAGTCATTTTGCTACCTTTAAACCGTTCATCTTCTTGTGGCGAAGTGTTTGCCTTTCGCTTTTTTGTGCTTTTAACTTTGATCCACTCGGTTTCCCTAGTTAATTCTTCCTCGTTCGTATAGTACCCAGTTTAGACTTTTTCTTGTTCATTTTTCGTCGTTACCTTTTCCTCCCTTTTTTCTTGTATTTTATTTTGCAGCTTCTTTATTTAGTTTTGCATTTGTAAAATATTGTTTTCCAGTTATTATCTAGCTTGTTTCTGAAGTAACCAAGCATTATAACGGGTGATCAAATGAATTTTACATCTAGTAGGCTATTTATTTTTTAGGCGTGTCTTAGCTTAATCTTAAATATTTTGTTTTATAAACTGTCAAATTCAAATCATAGGGCGCTGCAGTACTCTTAAGACATGTTCTGCACTTACAGCGCCTACCCTAATCTGGAATTCATTTGATCACCCGATATAATGCTTTGGTTGATTTTCATAAAATAATGCCTGGTTTTGTTGCGCTAATAACGCCTCAGTAGGCGTTTGCGGGTAGGTATATAAATTCATAAAATTGTTTAATATTAATATTTATTTACCGTATCTTTGATCATGACAAAATAAAATATGTAAAATATTATGAAGGAATGTATTTGTTTCAATTCCATAAATTCCCTGCCTAAAAAAATTTTCTCTGTCAAAATTGATCTGCATGTTATAAAACCACAGAGCGTTGTTAAATTTATTGCTTAAATTACGACGTGTTGTCTGTGGGCTCATAAAAGATTTGTGCGAAACAACAGTTAAACCGAATTCTTTTTAATTAAAAAACTTGCAGAAGTATTCCCATTAATTACTTTTTATGCCTGAAAATATTAATTTTAGTGCACACGATTTCTGGATTTTGACCTCGAAGGATTATTAATTTACTCTCTTTGTTTATGTGCATTAATGTTTCTTGTTTCTGGTTTGTTGCTCTAAAAGCTTCTCCTATTTAACGTAGCTGAACACGTATAACTTCCTTTTTACTCTTGTTCCCTTCACACGCTTTCATACTGAATAATGTTTCGGAGTATTTTAAAATGACTGGAGAACAACAGAATGAGGGATTAGTATCATATTTTTTTGAAAATTTAAGCCTGTCTTACGACACAGTCTACGAAGTAGGTAAATAAATTTAAAAAAATGTCTTGAAAATATTTTCACCGTAAAAGGCGAAAATTGCACAATGACAGAACTTTACTATTTTAAATAATTTAAGCATTTAAGGTATGTGCACCCCATTCAGCTAAAATGTGGAGTACAATATTTTATTTAGGTTCCCTTAGCCCTTGCTTGCATCCGGGTTTTTCGAAAGTCCCTTTACACTTGTTAATATGGTATCATTGAAGCACTCGTATTTTCTGGAATTCAATCCTAAAGGTAAGGCACTTTCACGTTACTTCTGATACCCTTTAAGTTATGGTTTTCGTGTTAAGACACTGACCGCAATTTTGTTTCTTTCATTTCTGCTCTAAGAATGAACGAATTTGGAAAATAGAAAGGATTTTAGGTCTAACAAATTTTTATCCTATTCAGGCTTGAATTTATAAGACTTAAGTTTGTCAGTAAGTTTTATTTCTTTGAATCCCTTAGGGTTTTTCTTTTTTAAATATTCCTGAAAGTTCCTTTAATTTCTTTTTATCCTATCGTTAAGTATATTCAATGAAGTCTGATAATTCAACATTTAAACTCACACCATTCGCGGCTAATTTTAATGAAATTACAAGCAGTTTCGGAAAGGTGCGAGATTAACCAAATTATTTGATTTTACCGGCTTAGTCTGAAAATTGCCTTCACGTATTTATCAATTTTTTCTGAAATTTCCTCCTTCTTGCTTTGTGTAAAACCCTGCAATTATCAGAAACCTAGTATTAATCAGAAATGGCAATTCTTGATTTTAATTAAACTATAGTTTTCGCATAAAACATCAATAATTTAAGGATATTGATTTTCGAAGTCTGGAATCTATCAGGTCGAAATTATCTTTAACTCGGTTTACATTGATTAACCCAATCCTCCAATTTAATGGCTTAACTTAGGCCTTGGGCTCGAAATTATAGTTTTGCTCCTGATAACCGCTAAACCTGTACGAAAAAGTTATGTGTTTCCAATACATTCAAAACATTCGAATGTTTATTAGAGAACATTGTTGTTTTAATCCGGACTACCGACTAATAACTCAAACATGAAACTCAAATACTTTAAACGAAAAGTTTAAGAAGAATAGAAGATTTAATATTTATTTGCATCAAAATGTAAAAGAAAAACTTAATCACCTTTAAATTACGAAAGTTGGAAGTAAATTATAAAATCAATAATATTCATCCCTCAGCTAGAAACTGAGCCAATAAAATAGAGAATTTAAGCTGTTAGACTGGGGAAAAGTTGGCTCGGGGACAAAATATTGGAAAAGCTTTGCTAATTTAGGAAAGGACAAGTTTTGACAGTGAAATTCACAGTTTCGATGTGAAAATAATCTGCCATTTTATTACTTTGTAAGTTAATATGTATAACATTTTATTATTATCAAAAACGTCCAAATAAGAAAATTTTCAATAGTTTAACAAATAAATTTTGAGAAAATTGAACAGGTTTTAGTAGCATTTATTTTATATTATTCAGCCAGATTTCCGCTAGTTTAAATTAAGAAAATAATTTGTTGCTGAAATATGTTTTGCTTAAAGCCTTTTCCTGTCAAATATAGATACATTCAAGTTTTTTTTTGATCTTTAAGTATTAATATATGAATAGTTTAAGTCTTAATCTAGTTTAATCTTTAATCAGAATTTTTTAACTTTGTAATTTTTCACATTAAACATTTCGTATAAACATTTCTATGAGGAAGTCAAACTTTTAAATTTAAAATCTTAAAACTCTAAAAATGCATTCGCATCTCACGAAAGCTTTTTTATACTGCTGCACCATTTACCCTTCAAATAATGTTGAATTCCAACTGAATACTAAACAAGTCTAATATATCAACAAAACGCTTTTACGCCAACACATTCTTGCTATAAATCTCATCAACGCATTTAAAATAAATCAAAAAAGGAAAAAGGGGGTAACAATTTTATTGCTAATACTGATACAGAAATTATCGAAAAAAAAATCTACAACTTCCTTTAGTCGCGTTTCTAAATTTTGCAATATCATCAAACGGGCAAACTTAAGAAAACGCCCTTTTTCAAATGTTCAAATAAACGATTATGGTTGGCTAAGAGAATGTCAAAAGCTTTCTAGCGTTCATTTCAAAGGTTTTATTGATGCAAACCATAAAACCAAGAAAAAGCAGACTCACTTGGAACAAGATCCCCAAATCCAATTGTTGTCATTGTAATAAAACAAAAATAGAATCCATCGAAAAAGGTCCAGTCGTCCTCCCAAATGACGAACAATCCTGCGCCTGCAGACAAATAAACGAACAGGAAACAGATGGCTACGAAAGCGTAGGATGAAGTTCTTCTTGGCCCAGTTGCACTTCTGAAATAATTTATAGTTGCAGTCTTAATTAAACGTAAAACAACTTGGCAAAAGTTTTAGTATTTAATTAAATAATTACTTGGAGAAATACTAGGTTTCATTAGTCTTCCAGATAACGTAGCCGTAGTTACACAGGACAAACCTAGATAATAGTTGAAAATTTAAGTACACACCTACACCATCCTGGCATTTGATGTGCAAGAGTTGATAAAGACGAGGCGAAAAGGCGCCCCATATCCGCTATTACAGTGAGCGTTAAAGGAATTCCAACTAGAGCAAACACCATACAAAATGCTCGGCCGCCTGTTGTCGCAGGCACTATATTTCCATATCCTGAAAATAAAAGGAAACTAACACTGTTCTGTTTTTCTTTCTGATCTACGTTTTTTATTAGTTTTGCATGTGTTGGGCTTACGCCCTCAGAAAAATAAAATCATTCTACTTGTAGTTCTTCTCTTGCCAAGAGTTTGATAATATTTCTATTTCTTGTCACAATTTGTTAAAAAAAACTTTAAACAAAACGCGTTGTGCGAATCACTAGGCAATAAAAATACTGCAATAAACTTAAGCGCAAAATAAAAATAAGTGCCTGGTGTTGTTTACTGAACACACTCAATATTTATACGTTATAAAATACTTAAAAGACGAGGACTAAATAATAAGTTTAACAAACTAATAAATTTAAAATGCTTACAAGAAGTAGAATAAATAAAAAATTCAAGTAAATTAAATTAGTAAAAACTGAACTGAAACCAGAGAAAAAAGTCCTCAAACACAACCCTGTCACGCCTCAAAACCCGTTAAATTAAATTGTCCTCAATAAAAGCTATTCTGTCGTAGAAGTAAAATTCAAACAATTATAAGATAATGGAAGATGTATATAAATTCCAATGTTCATAAAATTTTATTATGAAACTCCGCGAAGTATAGTTAATTTTCTTTTCAACATCCAATTTTCCTGGTGTTCTAATGTTTTCAAGTTTCAAGAAAGACTAAAAGCACTGTCAGTGGTGACGTTGCTTGCTGTTTGAAATTTATTGTTTATAAAGAGAATCCTAAGTAAATTGCTATTAACTTTCAAAATCTTAGCGTGAAGATGTGGGTCATCAGAAACGATTAGACTATAAAATAATTAAGATGAATTTTTTGGCTAAGAATAATAATTCCTGTCATATAAGAATTTAATAACAGTTTTCAAGTGATTCCACTTAAATACATAGTAAAAAATAAGACCGTCAAGATTCAAAATTGTCTAAAATTTGTTGAAGATTAAAAGCTACAAATTAATATTTAATATTACATTATTTGATTGAAAATTCAGAATTCAATTCATTGAGCCGTATCCAAAATACTAACCCGAATGTCAGATTTAATCCTTGAATGTCTAATATTTTCAATTTCCGTTCTAAGTTTATGTACCAAAGTGACTGAATGATATTGTAATGAAGGGATGTTATGGAATGCATCGTGGAGAGTAGCCACGCGCGTTGACTTGACGTGATATCTAGGGTCATTACACGATATTGGAATGAAGGCATCCAAGTATGCGAGATGCACGTGGATAACCGCCGTGAACCAGAAAGATTAGAGTCCGTAGGGGCAGAACCGGCACGTTCCCGGCAGGGTAAATGCACGTAGCATTGCACGGCAAAGTGCATGCCTTTGTTTCAAGACACATATGGGTGGGAGCTAACTTCTTATATATAAGGATTTGCCAGTAGAGCTCATTATGGTTGGTGTGGTCGTCGAAGGACCATGTCCTTAAGAAGTCAGATCCTTCCTATCAGTGATGTTTCCTACGATTTTTGTGTGAGATTATTTTTCTGGATTCTCTATTTCAATTTATAGTAAGTATGCTAATACTTCTGATCGAGCCACTTGTTGCATTCTAATAACTTGAATGTTTATACGTACTTGAAACTTATATCTAACATTGTTTACCTGTTTATGGTTAACCTCATTTACCTCTTAATATTATTTAGTAACAATCAAAGTTCGACAATATATGTTATGTAGTTGAATCAGATTTTTAATATAAAACCTCTCGCAGCAAACGCCCACGCCCAGTCTCAGAATTTGTTTTCAATTTTTTAATTCTAGGTGTATGTATGCGACAGCCTACTATTTACTCAAGTTATATTAAATTGAAAATTTCAAGTTTTAATGTCCGCAGTCCACATCTTTTACATTTTATTTAGATATAACCACCATCCATCATTGAACTGAATACATTAACGCATAAAAAGAAAAATCCTTTTTCTTGCTGTAAAAAGGTTTATAGAAGATCAAATTTGAGATTTGAAAATCGAATCCCTACTCAAAATTGAAATGTCCGAGATTGGAAATTTATCTTAATTCGCATTCGAGATTCGAATTATGAACTATAATCTGAATTTTGTATTGCAAATTTAAATTCGAGTTAAAGATTAGGAATTTCAATCCAGATTCGAACTTGAAATTTAAATTCAAGTTAGAGAGAATTATTTTTATTACAAAATGATTTATCAGAGACTAACTCTGAACTTCGAAAATCGAATCTCTGCTCAAACTTCAATCCTCTAGTTAAGTATAAGATAAGAAATTTTTAATTCGCATTCGAGATTCGAATTGTAAATTAAAATCTAAATCCGGTATTGCAAACTTAAATTCGGATTAAGGGAGTCAGAATTTTAATCCAAATTCGGAATTCGATATTCGAATTCAGATTAAAGATTCGAATTTTATCATGTTTTATCAAAATACCAATTTCAGATTCGAATTGGGATTCAATCGACAACCTTATTAAACAAGCACTTAGAAAAATTACTTAACCACAAAATGAGATATATATTTTATATAAAAACCGGCAGTATGGCAGAGTGGGAGTGCACGTAAAACTGACATATTGAAAATTAAGCAGCGGCCTGCTTGGTCTGAACGAGAATGGGTGGGCCACTCTGCGGCTCGGTGTGGCCGGCCCCCTCGACACTGTAAAAGTATAAGAGGGTAAAAGAGAAAGGAAGAAAGAAAGAATTTTAGTGATATAAAGCAAGTCGAATTATGTTAAGAAGACTCAAAGAATGTAAGGGCTCTTTGGGCATTGAATTCTGGTCGTATTTAATACTTGTTTATTAAACTTAGTTTTACAAAATTCCGAATTAAATATAAGTAAGAGAGGTAGAGGTTGTTCCATTCTAAGTGGCGAAGGAACGGTCAGACAAGGTGGTCACGTTCACCAATAACTCCACCCTTCACTGCTACCCGTGCCACTGTGCTTCGGTACAGCGTCTCTTTAAGAAGATTATGTTGCTCTTAAGTATCTTAAAACCGCCCACTTGGTCTACTGCGCAACCAAGGGTTTCGCCATTAAGAATGGAATAGCCTCTACCTTTAACTAAAATTAGGAAGTCCGCGCCTGAATGGGACGATTTAAATCTGTGTCATATTTAGTTAAGGGTCACCAGTGAATTTTCTAAGTTATCTAAACAGTAATGGAAGTTGTACATAAAAATACCTAAAGTGAAGTGAAACGCTGCTTCGTTTGATCACCGATTCAAAACAACGCACATAATCAATTCTTAGTCAACAGACAAAGCTAGGTTGTGCCGCACCTTCATTGATGCTTTCCATTTCATTATTGGATATTAAAATTTTCTTTTAAGTAAAAGTAATTCTGAAGATTGATGAAACCTGTTTTAGCTTTTTTTCTGTGAAAACTTGTAGAAAGTCTTAGAAATTGAACTAAAATCCTTACAGCAAACTGTATCTAAAAATAGGTCAGGTCAAAACCATTTTTTTCTATAATTTCACATAAATTGTAAATTATTAAAATGCCCGTTCTATAACTTTTTGTATAACATCCAGGAAACTTTTTACCCACAATGTCCTTAGAAAAATCTGCAAATTTTTACTATAGCGTAGGTATATACTTAATTTAAATTTTTATTTAAAACTCGAAAAACTCTTTAGCTTCATTAAAGCAAGAAACTTGTAATTCTTGTAGTTTTACACTTAAGCAAGTTATGAAACCAACCCTATTAAACTTTAAGTTCTCATTTTCATCCCTAGATAATAGGGATAGTTTGGGAAAAATTTAAATCACAAATATCAGACATGTTCTTATGTAATTTTCGTAGCTCTGAGAAAATAATATTTGCAACTACTCGTATCTAAAAGAGGAGGTTTTCAACAGCGAATGTGCGAAACATAAAATTCCAAAAGAAATTGAAAGATGTTCGTTTTATATTTTACTATAAAAGAATGGTTAATTCATCATAGATTTTGCTATTTTCTTTAATTTTTTGACATTTAAGTTTGAACTATTTTCTTATAAGATGGATTTCCCCTAAAGTTCTGCTTATTTCAAGGATTAGGTACATTCTTAAGCTAAATGAAACACTCCTTATTTGTCAATTTTAGATAATCTGCGGTAATTAATTAACTTTATTTGTATGTATCAACAAAAAGTACAAAAGGAAGAAACCCTCGCAATTATTTTCGCCTATCAACCCGGTAGCACAAAAGCATGATTTCGTAGTAATTGCTACTCCTCAGGTATCCGTAGTAGTCAATTAATACCGTTCAATAGAAGAGGAAAAAGAGAGAGACAACAGTGGCTCCATCAGTAATGAACCTCAAAACTACTGAATTTTATGATTTAAAGAAGCTTTCCAGAAAGATGTATAGGTATTTATAATAATTGCCATTCGATAAATTCACTCGTATTTATAGAGTTAAGTTACTTTATCAGTATTACCATTTAGTTTCTGCTCTTTGCAAATTTAGTTCGCTAATAAATCTTGTGTTCTTCATAGCAAAACATTAAACTTTACCTATTAATTTAGGTTTTACATGAACCCCTAAATGTGCATAAGCCAACCTAAATTTGCATGTAAATGGATCTTAATTTCTTGTTTACATGCATAGGAAATGCAGTGTTGCAACCCCTTTAGTCACCTATTGCTAATTAGATGATGCCCTAAATTTGTAACGACATTTCTGTGTATACATAAGTTTAATTACATATCATCAAACATCATTTGTATTCGTATATTCAACATCATCATTACCATTTAACCTTTAACACCAGCTACAATTAATTTTCATTGTTATGATTTAATGATTTTCCAACGAATTTTAAAGATTATAGTAGTTATTGTAATCTTAGCTGCTGCTCCAAAGCTTTAGAGTTTCCATTTTTTATTTACTTTGTGGTATCCGGATTTAGTCTATGTAATAATAGAGATTCAGAAAGAGTAATTTTACTAAAACTGTGCTTACATTTCAGCAGCCATTTACTTGGTAACAATATGCGTCGAAATATTTTTAGGAAATCCATAATTCTTAAGAAACCATAAGAAAAGCTTTTCTAAATTTCAAAATTTTCATGTTAAAAATCTAGATTTGTAAAATGTCACACTTTGTTTGTTTATTCGGTAGGATCTAGGCTTGTGGATACCATAGAACTTATTATCCATCGATTGTTATTTATTTTTATTTCTTTATTAAAAAGGCATAGAAAAATCAATATAATTATAAACTATTTTAGAGAACCGTTGAAAAATAGATTAACACCAAATTAGGTCGCGGTTTTAAATCTAAAATCGATTTTTGTTATAATTTTTGAAGCCGTGGCACAATCTACAACGTGAACTTAACGCGAATATAATGTATTTTCATAAAACCTTATCGATGTACATTTTGCTTTTAAAAATAAAAAATTGGAAAATTCCTCTTCTATGCTTGTTATTTTTTATGGCCTTTGAATAAATTATATGTTTAATTATTTTTACTTTTTAAATTGATTGCATTTTCAACGAAAAAGCAGGTTAAAAATAATAATAAATATTTTGCAATCTGTAAAGGCTGTACAGTTTATTAAGACTTGCATAGAAGAACAAGGCCAGCCAATAAACAAAATCCTACCATCCCGGGATATCAAAATCCTACCTACGCACTGCAGGGTATGTTTGATTTAAATCAAGTGATTTAAATCACATGATTTAGTTAAAAAAAATCATGATTTCAATCAAGGTAAGTGATTTTCAGTTTATAGTTCTTGGTTTAAACTTTAAGGTCGCCAAGAGTACCGCCTTCAAGATGTTTTGTATTGGGAATTACCGCAATATAGGACAAACAAACTAACCAAAGCATTATTCACTTTTGTTGACTCAAAAATTCTGAGAAAGGTACATTATTAACTCTTAAGATAAGCTCTTTGCAACCCTGATTTCTCGCCGGGGGTGAGTTCAATGCCAAACATACACATTGGGGATCACGGCTTGTAACAGCAAGAGGAAGGATACTGTATAACACCCTGATTGAGAAAAACTATACACACTTTTCTACAGCAACTCGTACATACTGGCCGACGGACTTCCATAAAATCCCTGACCTATTCGAACTATTCATCTCATGCGGCGTTTCAAACAATTATACCCACATTGAATCAAACTACGGTTTATCGTCTGATCATTCACCTGTAATTCTTACAGTTAGTGTAATCATCAATCTCAAAGAAGTCCGCATGTTTCATGCAAAAATACGAATTGGGAATTGTTTAGAACATTAATTAACAGAAATTAAAATTAGACTGAAAACACCCGAAAACCTTGAAGATGCCATAAATCCAAAAAGCAGGATGGTATGATACACCCACGATGAAGCCTAAAGCAAGCCATACCATTAATATCTCGTTACAGATAAAAGCGCTGAGAGGAACAAGAAGTGGCAACGTACTCATAATATCGATGATAGAAGACAATATAATAGCCTCATGAGACAGCTCAAAAATAAACTAAAAGAAGCTCGAAATAAACGATTGAATCAATACCTTGGAGATCTTTCTGCGTATGATAACTCTCTCTAACGTTCAGAAGTTCACATGCCACCACTGTGCACTAGTACAGGTGAATGGGCTAGAAAACAGACTTTGAAAAGGCTGTAAAATTTGCACAGCACCTCTCTGAAGTATTTAAACCCCATACGTAAGAACCAGGCGACATTGAAGTTTTGCTCAATGCACCTCTACAGCTGTTACAACCAATTAAAACCTTCTCCTCCCCTGGCGAAATAAAGAGTGCAATAAAATGTCACAAAAATAACACAGCCCAGGGCTACGATCTAATTACAGCAAGAATATTAAAAGAACTGCCACAGAAAGGCATAACACTACTAACCATTTTATTCGATACTATCTTGAGACTTACTTACTTATTGGCTAGTACACCTTAAGTTTGTCCAGGTTATTACAATATTGAAAGCAAGCAAAGACCCAAATGAACTAGCTTCATATCGGTCTATTAATCTTCTTCCTGTGATACCTAAACTACTAGAAATATTACTGAGGAAAATACAGCAGAATGTCGGCCTTGATGACTTGATCCCAAATCACCAATTCGGTGTTCGGCACAGCCACTCGACAGTTTAACAATGCCATCGCATCATTGACACTCTTAATAAATCTTTCTTGATATCCGACAAGCGTTCGACAAAGTGTGGCCTGCAGGACTATTATATAAAATCAAAGCTTCATTCCTACACCAGTACTATTTATTGATGAAATTCGTCTTGGTTGATCGTACCTTCCAAGTAAAATTTGCCAGTAAAGCCTATCGACCTATCATGAAGTGAATTCCGGCGTTCCCCAAGAATGTGTTCTTAGTCCATTCCTTTACCTTCTCTATATCGCAGATTACCACTCTCACCCTTAACACAAACAGGAACCTTTGTAGCTAATACCGCCATCCTTGCTTGTGACGACGCAGATCCAACAAACGCAACCCGATACATACAGAAGCATTTAAATCTTATTTCTACTTGGATGGATAAATGGCGAATCAAAATTAACGAAAGCAAATCTGCTCACGTAACATTTACATTACATCAAGAATGCCCACCGGTGATAGTGAATAACATTGCTCAGTTTACGGAAGGCCTCTGCCTCGTTATACATCTGGACAAAAAACTTAACTAAAAGTCTCACATTTTAAAAAAGCGAAAAGAGTTGGGCATACCGGATTGGATGGAGGGGATGCTCCAGTTTGTCAAATGGCATATTTCAGCTATACCCTACGCATGCTAGCTGACGCTCCATGGTACGTAAACAATCGTATCCTTCACACCATCACACGGACCTCAAAGTTCCCTACGCCAAAGAAATAATTTCCCAATATCCAGCTATTCATCTGCGGAAACTTGAGACTCATCCCAATGCGGTAGCCCAACCTCTACTTGATGAAATCTACCAAAGAAGGCTAAAAAGGAAATGGCCTCGTGATCCACTTTAAGTACTCGTAGTATAAGTCCTAACTAGTTATCTCTTACTAAGTAATTCGAGGTACATATATAAATAAATAATATTATTATGGGTTATATGTACATATACAGGGTGTATACAAATTGGCGCAAAAGCTCCAGGTAGCAATATTTTATGTACAATTCGAAAGTCGAAAACCTTAATACTAGAATGATGTACCATGCTTCCCCTGTCTTCACGAGGTCCTCAAAGTCTCAATGTTTAGTTTTGAAATAAGCATTATTATTTAATGATCTATTGAATAAAAGATTACAAGTTGAAATAAAAGAACGTTATAAAAATAATTTTTGCATATAATTGTCTTGCAACCCTGAAATGTCAATCTTAACATTTATTCATTTAGGTATGTCCGTTAAAAAAAACGTATGACAACAACAACGTTGTATCCTAAGTTACCATGCTTTAATTATGAATACCATGTGTGGGATGGAATCAATGTTGCCAAATGTACGTTTCTTTCAAATGGTTCGTAGGGGCACGGGAAGCATGGTACAACATTTTTGTATTAAGGTTTTCGACTCAGAATTGTACAAGGAATATCGCGAGCTGGAGCTTTTGCGCCAATTTGTATACACCCTGTATAATTAAAAATGTGCAATTTTGTTATTTCATGCATTAAACCAGAAAGTTACTTATTTGACAGCTATTTATTTAATTTTAACCTTTAAACAAGTTTTACCAAATTTTTTCATATTTCCCTATTAAAATTTTGGTTCTAAAGCACAGTAATAACGTCAGACAACGCGTTTTTCATTCAAAAAACATGTAATAACCCATTATGTAAATCACAACAGCAATCCTGGCTTATTTTTATCTTTTTCCCTTCTCAAAATCACGCTATATCCGAATAACGATCATTCTCGTAATTTACTTTAATCTTTCCAACCGAAAAATCTGCAGAGAAAATGTGATTTAAATTAAATTATACGAGGTTTTGTAAAGGTCTGTTTATTGTGTATACAAACAGCTTTTTTCGGCATAAAAGTTAAAAATCGCTAGTACATTAATTACTTACTCAAGTTTTCACTATGGGGATTTGGTATCCCTTATAGAGTTTATGGCTGTCAACGGAACACTGATGCATAAATGTGTGCTTAAAACTGAGTTAAACTAGAACTTTGTAAAGTTGTGAGCTAATAACTATACTTGGTTAATTCAAAGCTTTATTTCCCGTTTATTGTAGGGGCGCTCATACCTACCATAATATTACAACCAACAAAACGAAAATTAGGCATTTTTGCAATACCAGAAACGAAAAATTAGAAACCCTTTTATAGCAAGCAAAAGTTACGTTACTTTAAAAAAAAAAATTGAAAAAAGAACTTTCAAAATCCTAAACCACATTCGCTTTGATAATTTTTTTTCTGGTTTTGTTTCCATTGATAATACCGTAAAATTAAATTTGCTTATTAAGAAACAAAAATACCCCAACTCTAACAGAAATTTAAGTGGTATTCATTACTGTAAGGCCCGGTTTTTCAATCGATGGTTAACTCTAACTAAAGGTTAAAAGTCACGGTTACCATTATTGCAACAATTATTTCTATAGTTATAAACTTTTAGTTAGAGTTAACCATCGATTGAAAAACCGGGCCTAAGTCTATTTGCTTTTAAAATTAAATCCAAGCAAATTAAAACATTTCTATTTTAAAACCCAGAAAATTCCGACCTTGTCAGCTTGTCCTAAAGGTTCATTGATTTTCAAACAGAGTCCAACTAGGTTATCCCCAATTTTTGCATTTAGAACAAGCAAATTCAACCCTGAGTAAATGCTCACCTCTGAAATTAGTTTATAGATTCGGTTTCCTCAAATTTGCTGATCTCAGTTAAAGAAAATTTCGTCATCTAGGTACTTTCAGGCGGAAGCGAACCAAAACCGGTCAGTTTTAATTGTAATTAATAAAAAAAAGTCGGGATAAATTAACTTTCAAATTTTAAGTCAAATTACAGGAAAACAAGCTGAATTTATTGTAAATTTGTATTGTGCTGAATAAATTAAACGATTCGTTCATGCAAAAACGTAATTAATGGATGAAATTTACATACTGAAATGAAAACAAAATAATTTGGGTAAACGTTCTTAGCCAATTTGTTTGTCATTTTTTAAAAATTGGTGTACCGAATAAATGTATTAAATAAACAGAAACGCTCTTTATAAAGGGCAAATTTTTAACATGCTTTTGAGTTTAAATTATTTTTCTCTTATAGTCAAATTGTGGATTCTTGTTATATAGATAGTTAGATAAGTTCATAATTGAACGTAACTTAAGTTATTAAACAAAATAATAAAAACATGATATTTATAAAATTTAAATTGATGATGATGATGATGATGATGATGATGATGATCAAAGAAGTCATTATCGAAACGCTTTCATTGGGGTTTTCAAATTCTACGCCTTCAAAAGAACACATAAGAAATGATCAATTTCATTTGCTAAGGTGTATTTATTAGCTTTTTGGAATACCAAAATATACATTTATTTCATACTGTCTGGTAAATTCAGTTTCCCGGCGCCATTTTGAGTCCGGTAAGAGAGCTATTACGGTATCAGAGCCGGTAAGTGTAACCAAGCAACACTTACGGGACTGTTATTTTATGCACCCAATCAGAGCCCGTAAAAGTGTAACCAAGCAACACTTACCGGCTTTGACACCGTAATGTCACATGTTGACGTTATTAAAAAAGTGTCACATGTAAAAATAAAAAATCAAATTGTTTACAGTATGAAATAAAACGTTATACGATACATGTCCGGGAAGTTATTATTAAAGTACGAGTTTAGATGTTTATGGACGAGGCGACGAGCCTTGGCTTCACCTCGACTCGTATTCGCCTACCTCAAATGTTAATACGTCCTTACATTCCTTGTAGTTTAAATAACTATTCCTAGGCATTCTATACATTATCTTGGTATTATACAGAATAACAAAATACACCCTATAAGTATCAAACACGCTTTTATTGGCAACATGCATTTGTAAATGAAAGGAGAAATACGAAATAAAGTAAAGCATGTTAGTACCAGAAAAACCAAGAAAGCAGAAGCGGCATTGGAGGGTTATTTTCTTCTTCACACAAAAACCCTTCATATTTTGGCACTTGACACATTCATACACCTCACGAATCCTTTACCGCTTCCTGTGGACTGAGAGGCAGCGGCAGACCGGAGAACTATTTCATGACCAGGGACGTTTTAAACTCTCAGTAAGTCCTTTGGACATACAGTAAATTGTGATCTCGCATAGAGCAGTTCCAAGCCGGTAAAAACCATCTTCTGCCACTGTTATAACTACTGCTAACAAATTGCGCGAGTCACCCCGTCCGCACAGTGGCTCCCAAAGGTATAGGTGGGAATTTTCATTTTAATTTTTTTGCCTGAATTTCGAAGTTTGATTTTACATTCAGAAGTAGAAGGCTCTTCGGTACACATGGTATCACCACCAGTTTGGTTTTATCCATTGTGGGTTGCATTCTGCTCAGTGTTCTGTGTAGTAGTCTCTGTCTTTTGAATCTGGTGATCTGTTGTCTGTATGCTTTCTATTATTTTTTTCGAGTTCTTATTCAGTCTGTACGTTTTGTAAAACGACATGGGGTAGGGAAGACGTTGTGAGGCCCACTTTATCTTTGCAGCCAAAGAGAGCTTTGTATGGCGTTCTCTTAATCCCCGAATGAAAGGCCCCGTTCTTCGTAAGTTGGACGAACCGTAATCCCTCACTCCAGCGGTCAGTTTTTTCATCTTGCATCCAAGCATACAGCATGTTTTCGATGTCTTGATTAGCTCTTTCGACACTGCCCTGGCTTTGTGAGTGGCGCGGTTTGCCATGAACGATCTTCAACGTGGGCCAGTACTCCCTTAGGCTGCTCACCATATTGTAGGCCAATTCCCTGCCATTATCGGACTGTAGAATCGATGAAGCTCCAAGCAATGTAAATATGTCCACGAGGATGTAGGCCACTTCATCCGCCCTCTTTGATGTCAGAATCCTCAGAACCACCAACTTGGTGAGATGGTCTTGGTACACCATTATAAACTTATATTCCCTGTCAGGACGGAACTGAAAATCGATGAGATCGGCCTGACCTCGGGTGTTGAATTCACAACAAACCATTGGCTTAACCACAACACCTTTTCTGGCACCTTTTTGCTTTTTCTGACATGGCTCACAAAGGTGAATGTACAGTTCAATATCGTGACAAGTAATATTCTTATACTTCTGTGAAAGTTCTTTCAACATTCTGTCCCGTCCTCCATGTCTGAATGTCAACTGAATAGCACTGGTGCCTTCTTTAACAGGATAAATCAACTTACTTTTGTTTTCTACCAACATTACATCATAGCTTTTCAGCAGCCAATAGTCCCGGAGTTCCTCCACAAGAACGGGGATACTATAGACGCCTCTTGATGACAAGGGTTGAGGCTTATCTTTTACTGAAAGGAGTATTTGTGACAGTTTTGGAGGGGGTTTGAAGATGGTTTTGATGTTACGTTTTTTGAGAATCCTACCTATACGATCAGTAACTTGACGAATGTAGGACAAGAAGGCAGTAGCGGTGTATAGGTATTTTGAGGACTTTCAGGGTGTGAAAGGTGTAATTGTTTGTAATCCATTTTTGACGAGGTTGTCTCGGATATAAGTTAACTCGACTTGAAGACTCTCGGGATGAGACACTGTGATCGCACGATGAACAGGGAATTTATTACATTACGGATTGAATTGGTGTGAAGATACCTATCCGTGTGTGTGGGTGTACGATAAACTGAGTGTGCAAGATGACCACTCGGTTTACGGGTTAGATACTATTTCCATTGTGAACTTGATATCAGGTTGCTGATTATTAGAGGTTCTAGCAAAGGAAACAAGGTTATGTCTTCCATGGGGCCAGATAATAAGTGTCATCTACGTAACGGAACCGGACCTTGGGTTTTAAATCAAAGGATGGCAGGACTATTGCCTCAAAAGATTCCATAAAGATGTTTGCAACCACCCGAGAAAGGAGAGAATCCATAGCAGCGCCTGTTACTTGCTTATAGAATAATAGAAAATATGTGGAGGAAAGGCACTTTTCAACTAGAATGGTTAAACTTGCAGGTTCGCCGTCTTGAACTAGTAACTGTTCGATGATAGCTACTGAGTCAGGGATGGGGACCTTGGTGAACAGAGACGTAACGTCAAAGCTGACAAGCAGGTCATTAGGGTCTACGTTGAGATTGTCAATAAAGTTTACGAAGTGGGAAAAATTTAAAATATATGAAGAAGATTTTCCTGTAAATAGGGAAAGGGATAACACAGTTCCAAAATTACTAATAAAAGTCATCAAACAAGAAATCGATTTGAAACGAGAATTAAAATTTGAACGGTAGAATTCTGCCTTACGGAGGAGAAGCCTGTAAAGCTCACGAGAAGACAAAGTTCAAAACGAAGTGAATATGGCTAAAAATGGGAATAAGAAACTTATATAACTATATTATCGATAATTATTAGGTTATTATTATTAGACAAGTTCTGGTTTTCGTTTTCATCCTCCTTCTCTTTTTGGTTCCTATTTCCTTCTCTGTTTCTTTCTTCTTCACCTTCTTACTAACCAAAACTTAAATCAATGATCTCAATTGTCCAAAAAATATTTAATAACTAACTCATAAAATAACAGCAATTAATATTGAAGGTGTTTGTGTCAATATGTAATTAAATAAAAATTTCACCATCGCTCAACGTTCTTAAAATACGTAGATAATAAAAATCCGTTTACAGCCCCATAAAAATTCTTGTAATTAACTTCATTACACCTATATTTACAGTTCTTACTTAAACATGTAGATTGAGTTGTAACAATGGGCGATAATTTTAAATTCAATATTCGCCACACTCTGAAAGTGTCGCCTTTAATTTATTTAATACGTTTAGAGACCAATTTCAGCAGCTACCTTTTAGAGACTCATGCATACACACGACTTTTACATATTTAATTTTATTGTGATGTTGCCTAGTGGTGTTATTCGTCAGTTTTATAAAATTCTTCCTCATATTTCTAAACGCACAAGTACTTTATTAACTACACGAAAGAGTATAAGGCCTTAGAGGGGCCTAGAAAAACAACAAGGAAGATAAAACCAAATGCATATTACATGAACCAATTCTGCTGGGGGATAAAACTGGACCTAATTAGACGTTGCTAAAAACGTCCAAATTTATACGCCAAGGGTAAACTTTGCTGTTGGATTAGAAATTAGAATCAATTAGTTACAAAATGTCTGTTTTATCACGAAAACTGTCAGAAATAAAGTATATTTCGTAAGGGGATGAAACAAAAAGGATAATAAAATATAGTGACTTCCGATTTTGTCTTTATTTTACGAGCTTTTTATTATCGTGTAGTTTTAGTTTGTGTCACCGAATAGATAGATATAAAGTGAATGTTGAATAAAATACAAAAATACCAATAAGTTAGATAAGAGAGTAACTTCCTGCCGCTGATGAGCCTTCAAGCATTATTAGTTTAGGATTGTCTACAAGGTCAACAGTTTGTATGAAGTTGCCTACTTGAATGTCGATATACGATAACAAAGATTGAGCAGATACATAAACAAGAGGAAATTAGCATGAAAGCCTCTGAACTGATAGCTTTGTTGTATTATTTCAAATGATTAACAAACTGCTTTAAACACTTGAAATAATAACATACAAAAGGAGGTAAAACGGTAATAAAATTTCAACAAAGCAATAAATTTTGTTCGTTAATTTGGAGTTTCGTTTAATGCCTGAAAATTTCCACTCCAATTGGGACCTTAAAAACCTGGCAGATAAAACTATCCCATTTTAACTTTATCTACGAGCTTTCGTTAAATGTTTAAATTGGAAGGTTTAACAAATCCTGGCACTAAAATTAACATGCAAATGAATGAATGAAAACAAGGGGTGTTTATTTTATGTGTTCTTAGGTTGTAAAATACGCATTATTTTTCATAAATTACAAAAGTATTCTTATAAATCAAAATACAAACAGCAATAATTAAGCATGAAATAAAACAAATTGGCTAATTAATTTTATGATTTTATATAGCTTATGATAAAGTCTTATGTTTCTTTAGAAGAAATAAACCTATTAAGTAATTAATGGATATATGCGTAAAATCGATAGTGGATTTTTCAGGATTAAATTTTAAAAAAAAAGTAGAAATTCTGGCTTTTGAGAACTACGGATTCGAATGCAATACAGAAACAGACAAACTTAAAAATCGTGCTGTAGAGAAGAATTTGCGCTCTTTTACGAGTGCTTTTTTGTACCGACTTTCCTTACGGCTTTGATCTGAAAACCTGATAGAACGGAAAGAGGGAAATTTAGACTTTTCGTACAGTTTTTAACTTTATGTCTTTTTTCTTTCAAGTGTTAGAACCTTTTTTGCGTATACATAATACACGATTAATGTGAACACACTTTTCACTGGATTTATTTATTTATTTAAATTTTTCTTAAATTCACACGCATAATTTAAAGTGGTTTAGTAGCTCGTACCAATAAATTTTGTGTATTGTTTAAAAGCGAAAACTATTTTTTAGTAAATTATGTTGCGAGATTAACAATTGTTTCTTCTGCAACAACCCCTACTTTCTCGTATTTTCCGTTATTTTTTCATGTGAATTATAAGTTCTTTTTATTATTTTTTTTGTTTTGCAAATAGGAAGCATTTAATAGTTATTTATATGGCTAACCTGAGGGTTTTAAGATCCCGAGGACGCTAAACACACAATTATCGATAAATATCAATAGCATTGGCCGAAATACACTTTAAAGAACGTCGTTGATGGTAGTATTCTACTAAAGAGTGGAATTTTGTGTATCGAATTACGTACGTAAAAGTTAACTTTTTCGACTGTTTTCAAAAGATAAATTGAAACCAGTATTGTAAAATATCTCTTCCCGGCGTCACAAGCCCTTGACAAGGTTTGCCACGAAAGACTATTGTTCAATAGTAATTAACGTCACAAGTCCGGGAACTCATATTTTACAGTACGAGTGAGATGTTTAAAGACGAGGCGATGAAGGAGCCGAGTCTTGAAACTCGAAAAGAGTTATGTATTTTATTTCATACTGTAAACAATTTGATTTTTTAATTTTTACATGTGACACTTTTTCAATAACGTCAACATGTGACATTACTGTATCAAAGCCGGTAGGTGTGGCTTGGTTACACTTTTACGGGCTCTGATTGGCTGCATAAAATAACAGTCCGGAAAGTGTTGCTTGGCTCTGATACCGAAATAGCGCACTTTCCGGACTCAAAATGACGTCGGGAAACTGCATTTACTGGACAGTATGAAATAATAGTTATTTATGTACCAAGAGTCGTAGGTGCAGTTTTTTGGGCGAGAATGCAATTTGCAACGCCAAGGCCCGAAGGGCCGAGGTGTTGCAAGCATTCGAGACCAAAAATTGCACTGTACGACTCGAGGTGCATATGAGATTTTTCGTCAAACCTTATATATCATTTTAAAATAAATAAAATTAAGTATTTTTCATTTATTATGCATAGCTGTCATACCAATAATTAATAAAGGTTGCTGTGATTTAGATTAGGTATCCTTGACAACAAAAGAAAATAAAACATATTTATTTCAAACAAATTTCAAACGCGTGTGTCAGTTGAATTTGTGCACAATTTGTGATTCTAAAATCATGTCTCAAGAAATAGAAGAGGCTGCAAATGCAGCATCCCACAATTTATTACCGGTTAAATCGCAACAACGGTATATGGAAACATATAACATTTTCAAAAATTGGTGCCATGAGAAGAAATCAGATGTGATTACAGAAAAAGTGCTGCTGGCGTATTTCTTAAATAGATCTACAAAATTAAAATCTCCAACCAGTTTATGGAGCGAATACTCAATGTTAAAAAGTACCATTTTTATCAATGACAATGAAGATATTTCCAAATATCCAAAACTAAAAGCGTTTTTAAAGCGTAAAAATGATGGATATAAACCCAAAAAGAGTAGTATATTTAGTCGAGACGATATGAACAAATTCCTTATAGAAGCGCCTGACATTACACATTTGTTAATGAAGGTACAGTAACAGATTATTTCATTTAACTCAGTTATTAAATTATTTATCTGTTCTAGGTCGTTATGATAATGGGAATTTCTGGGGCCTGTAGAAAAGACGAATTATGTAAGATGACAACTGATAATGTTGAAGATAAAAATTCTGTAATAATAGTAACAATATCAGATACTAAAAATGGAGTGCAACGTACTTTTACGATCATTAACCGAGAAGAACAGCGCATAAATTCTGTTGATTTAATTAGGAAATATATAAGTTGCAGGCCAAGAAATAGTGAAAATCGACGATTTTTTCTGAAATATTGTTCAGAGAAATGTGTGAATCAACCAGTAGGTAAAAACACATTTGCAAAAATTCCTGCTCTAATAGCAGAATTTTTAAAACTGAAAAATCCTGAAAATTATACTGGGCACTCGTTTAGAAGAACGTCAGCAACTTTTTTGGCTGATACGGGAATTGACGTTCTTGGTTTAAAGGGGCACGGTGGATGGAAATCCACAACAGTGGCAGAAAGTTATGTTGCAGATTCAATGACAAATAAATTAGAAATTGCCAGTAGAATTTTATATAATAAGAATAAGTATGAAGAATCTGCATCCTCATCTTCAACTTCAATCATGCAATTCAATAATGAAGACGAAATGAAAGATAGCCGCGTAATTGTTCCTAGCACCAAAGAAAATCAAGAACATAATTATACAAATTGAAAATGTTGATATTACCGAAAATATAAACTTAGATTCAAAAAAGGAACTTAATTCTCTTGTTCAAGTTTCTAACTGTTCTAATTGTTCATTTACATTTAATATAAATAAGTTGTAATTAATGTAACGTAGATAAAATGATTGTAAATAAAGGTGTTTTGTAGACAATTTACTTTTTTGCCCTAGGAACTTAATGAAGAATATTACAACCCGCTGCCCATGGTAACCAGTAGTTGAATGTAAACTGTCACTTACCGTCAACAAAACAATGGCACAATGACATATTTTCGCAGTAGGTTTGACGAAAAATATAAAACACCTCCCCTGATAATCTCCATCATATGATTAATGTCCGTACTTATAGTCGATACTTCGCTCGATCTCATGTTTGAGCATTACTCAAGGTTGATCATACCCTACCTTGAGACGTGCTTCTTGAGGAGTAGATACTTCGCCATTTGACATTCGCGCATTCTCGGATTCGCCGCTGAATAGTTCTCAAGTACGAGATTGAGTTTCATCTATAAGTACGGGCATAAGTCACATCTTATCAACAGGACCTCAAGGAAGTCCACCACATGATTTCCAATAAACTTTGTAGTTCCACAAGGTAGTCATTGGTCCACTACGATATACTTTACATTTACAGACCTGCATTTCGTAGTATAATTTCATTGTTTATAATTATTTTTTAAAAATCAGTGAATTTTACAAACGGTTTCTAAACTGTTTGCAAAAAGTTATGTCAGCTGCTGAAACACCAAACTATCAGTCAATTTGGAAACTTTTTGCTGCTGGAACGTTCATTTACAATGTGATTTTTTAAAAACTCAATTGCAGCAGGCCGTATTCTGTCTTAATAACCTTAGAACTATCTGTATTAAGTCAGAATACGGCCTGCTGCAATTGAGTTTTTAAAAAATCACATTGTATATGTTATGGACAAAGTGATTAACAGGTCATTATTCATAATGTCTGGTCATTATGAATAATGTCCAAAATGACCGGACAAATTGATAAATATTGATTAATTTATTAAACTGACCAGGCACTATGAATAAAGCTACTTTCCATTTGGGCAATTTGATTTTAAAAAGAAAGTTTCCACTTGCTCGTAAACAATTATTTATTTTAGAGAACATAATGAACGACAACAAAGTAAAAATCAACTTAAGTAAACTTCCAGGATGTCATTTTTGGTACAGTATATTAAAAATATTTTATTAGTTATTTATTCGAACAATTAACACTTTGATGGCACTTTGAATTGCATAATTTTTTTTCTTTGCGACAATTGCATCTATTCGATTTGCAACCTCCTTTACAACAGCATCGATTATAGCCTTGGCCTCCAGAACCAGATGACATTCTTGCACATTCTCTGAGTGAGATATCTGCATCCGGTACTTCTCCGGCGGAAATGAAATTTTCTTTACAAATAGTAAATTGGTTTCTAGAATATAATTGGTTCAACATACCATGTTTGGTGCCCAATTTGTAAAAGCTTTTATCTTCACCAGCAACAACAACAGCTAAAATATTTCTTCCATCAGAACGGGCTCGATCTACATCTGGTACACGAACTCTTACTGTTTCACCGATTGCATCTTTCTACTGAGCCCTGACTTTGCGAGTGCCTGGGCTTCCCATGCACCATTTTTAACTCGGGCCACATGCTACAAAGTTCTTTGATGACATTGTTGGCAAATTCTCTGCCATTATCGCTTTGTAGAATACTTGGAGCACCGAAAATTGTAAAAATATCTAAGATAACATATGCTACTTCTTCAGCTCTTTTTGTTTTCAATGGTCGTAGTTGAACAAATTTAGTTAAATGGTCTTGATACACTAATATAAATTTATATTGGTCATCGGCTTCTGATTGCATATCGATGAGATCGACTTGACACCTCGAGTTCATTTCCTTACTTAAAATCGGTTTAACCACCAAACCTTTCTTAGGAACACTATGTTTCTTCTGACAAATTTCACACAAGCTCAAGTAAATTAGGATCATCTCCCTTGTAATATTTTTATATTTCTTACCTAATTCTTTTTCCATGCGGGTTCTACCACTATGGCCAATAGCAATATGGGCGTCGTGCAATATTTTAGAAATTTCTTCGGTGTAAACGTAATATTTAACCAAACTTCCTTCTTCTAGAGGATAAATTAATTTTTCCGTTACTCCGATAGCGACAACGTCATATCTGCGTAAACGCTGATATTCTTCCGGTAATTTTGAAGTCGTTTTGGTTTTTGCCTCTTTTACTTTCTCTATCATCGTTAAATATGCAGATTTTGTAAGAATTTGAGTGTTCTGTCCTTTTGTAGCTATTAACTCGTTTAATCGAATGTTGAAACGATTATTCATACTATTTGAAAATTGTTCCATGATTGATATTATATTTTTAAGAAGTTCGCACTATTTTAGGAAACAGAAGTAAAATTAAAACTTGCCAATTGAACATAACAATCGGTACTAAACAATATACACGTGTAACTCAAACGCAATGACCATCTGACAGTTTAACACACTACTTGAACGCTGATTGGCTAGCGTTTGTCACCTGTCTACTGTTGCCAGAAAGGTATCTTATAATCACATTGTCCAGTTATATGGTAGCAGTATTCATATTGCCGGTCAATTTGATAAATTATGATAAACAACTTGAAATTTATTACAATGACCGATTTTGTTTGTCATTATTCATAATGACCGGGCATTATGCATAATGTCCGTTTTAATCACTTGGACCATAACATATATATGCCAGTGGCGGCTGGTCCATAAGCGCTGCGACACTGCAGCACCCCCAGAACAAAGTACAGAAATTAATTACCTATTAAATTTGTACTTGAAAATATCAATAATATAACAATCATTCAATATTTTGCATAATTATTACATAAATTTAATTAATTAAACCGCTTTTAAAAGGAATTATTTAAACCGAAGCTGTAGATTCCATTCAGAGCGCTGAGAAATGTAGCAGTGTCAGAAACGTAGTACATTCGGTGCACGTTCCGCCGCGATTTGTTTGTTTTAATAATACATGGTAAAAGTAGTCCGAACGCTGCTATCTGGACAGCATCTCAGCATTAATGCATCATGCCGTTGAACTCTTGGACATCCGATCCAACAAAAACAATAATACGTGCGAATACCACGAAAAAACTAGGTGATGTCATCATTGTGCAAGGACGTCTTGGGCGACGGTATGTGTAATATAAACAGGAATATTAAATAATAAATAGTTCGTATTTCCAACTTGATTGCAACATCACTGCGAAGACGGTCAAGGCTGCTCCAGGGTTAACAGGTGAACGAAAAATTTTGTGAAGCTAAAAATCGCAGAATGGATTTTATATTTAAATAAAAATTCTTTTTATTTCATTTTCCAGTAAGCTTATTTTTTTTATAAATTGAGTAAAATTTCGATTTGTTTTGTTTTATTTAAGGCACCTTAAATAAAATAAAAGGCACCTTAAATAAAATAAAAGGCACCTTAAAAATATCAAGGATCGTTACTGGTATGTAAGTATATGTATATCTCGAAAGCTGCAGCACCCCCATAATTTCAAGCCACGAGCCGCCACTGATATATGCATGCGTCTGACAGTTTGCAACCGTTTCAAACCGTTTGTGACTCTTGCAGGAACAAACCTAATAATAGGTGCTCGGTAGAAGTTGCTTCAGTTTATATAACAACCTTATCAAAAGCTCGTTTGACGTCTAACAATGTCCAAGTGCAAAACTTTTTCTCTTTAAGGCCTTTTTTGGCTATTGTATTAACGATGCAGTGGTTTTGTATCGTAAATCATAATTGATTTGGTATTAATGTAGATAAGTTAAGGTCTTTATGAACTTTTCTTAGTAGAAGTTTTTTAAACAGCTACCTAATAGAGCTAGATAGGTGCGACGACTTACCCGGCTATAGTATCATAATAACCTGTGCGTATTTTCGTTGAATGAAAAAGTATTATTATCCGATTGTATGCAGTGGCTAATAAGGAAATTTCTTTAGTATCTGTGTTGCGATTAAATCATATCTTGGCACTTTATGGTTTCTTAAAGCGTTAATGACAGTACTTACTTCAGTGGGACTAAAAGGCTTAAGCGGTGGTGACAACTGATATGGAATATCCAAGAAGTCAGCATTTACAGTTGGTATTTAGTTGAATGTGTGAAAACTTCTGCCAAATATTGAGAAAATTCATCGATTTTTTCTTTATCGGATCGTGTCTAAGTAACATCTATTTTTTGCATAAGTGGCATGTTAACTTATGGTCGCTAGAAGTTCTTTGTGGCCCTCTAAACAGAGTGATCTTCTTTATTTGGTTTCGTGATATACTCTTCGAAACATGTGTTTTGATGTTCTTTCAGTGTTATAGTCAGAGCCTTATACCGTAGATAATAGAACATAAGGTTATTTGAATTTTAGAATCACAAAACCATAATTAACAAGCCCGTAAATTTATGACTATATCTTTTGAGACACCCTGTTATATACGTTTATCTTCGAGATTATATGAGTGATTCCATCTTCCCCTGGCCTGTATTTCTCCGCAATCAATTCTCAAATTTGAAGTGATACGTAATTTTTCTCATGTATTACGTTAGAATGTAGAGTACATGCTGCCTTTTGAATGAAACCTTTGAGTTATTGCACCACGTTACCTTAATCTTGAGCTTCTTTTATTCGGTGTTTTAAATAAATGTTTTCTTGGATATAGTTTAGAAATTTTTCCCACTCTGTTAGTTTGGTGACCAGTGACCAGTATGGGATTTAATAGTTTATGTATCATTTCTAAGCTAAGAATAATTATAACAGGGGAATGATCTGAGTATAGGTCATAGCTTCCTTCGATAAGCAAGTAATTTGCTGAAATTCCTGCAGAGGTGAAAAAGTCTAGCAAATCGAAGATCTTTTGAGCACCAGCGGACGAGAAAGTGGGTTTGCCCGTTAAAAGGTATATCTAATTGTTGTTATTGTTACCCGAAACAAATTACCCCTTTGATGGCAATTAATCCGAAGCCCCAATGTGTATGCTTCACATTCCTTTTACCGTCAACAATAAATTTTTGATCTAGAATTCGGAAGAAAGATATATGAAGAAAAATTTGTATTGATCTATTGAAGTAAAAATTAACTCTGCATAAATAAATAAAATGTAAAACAATAATAATATGAACACTTACTTATTTACTTCCTGTGGCGCTACAGCCCGGCTGGGCTTTGGCCTCTTCAGCAATTCTTCTTCGCTATCTCCTGTCGTTAATCGCCAGTTTCCAGCCCTTACTTTGTTTGTTGAAGTATTCTCAGCTTGATTATTTTTACGGAGGCGGGTCGCTACTCTTGCCTCCAACTTTCGAAAAAGATTTACTTGCTCTTTAGTTTCTTCATTTGTTTTGTCCATGTTCAGCGCGTGTGCCGTCTTTTGCATTGGGCACTCCGTAGTTCTTTCTAATTGCTATATTTTTGGGTTGGTTGGTTTTTCTTCTATTTGTTTTGTTTTCTTGTCAATTAATCTTTCTTAATAATCTTCTTGTTTTTCCGTTCTGCTCCTATTGGTGAATGTTCTGAGTCACTGGTTGTTACTTCGGGAGCTCTTTTCTTTTAGTTTCGTTTCCAATTTTCTGTATGTCTTCATCATTCAGTACATTTCCTTCCAGTATTATTTTGTCCTATTTTAGCACTGCGTGGTTACCTTGTTTTCTTAGTTCTTGCATACTGGCGTCCTTTTAGTATACTCTTCTTCAATAAATATTTTCTTACCTTTTAAATTTTTCTTTTCCATTATATTACGAGGAGCGTTCAAATATGAGTGAGAATCTAGTTGCAGTGAGTATAGAAAACAATGGATGGAAACAAGAACTCTGTGTCATGTTCTGATATGTTCCAACTTGCGATTAGTAACAATCAAATTCTTCTCCGTTACACCTGCCATTAATAATTAGCATGTCAGAGAAAAAAGTACCGTGTTTTGTTGCACAACACATAATTGTTAAATTTCTGGGGAAAGAAAATGTTTGACCGTCTGAAATTTTTACAAAACTTCAAGCACAGTTTGAGGAAACAACCGTGACTCCTGACAATGTTGTGTCGATTGATCAGCTTATGCGGGCTGATCGTCGGATTTGTCTCCATCAGATTTTCATTTGTTTGCACCATTGAAAGAGTTTTTAAGTGGCCATAAATTTAGGGATAATGATCAACTCATTACAACTGTGCAAAACTGGATATGCACGCAACCAAACCGCTTCTTCAGAAATGGTATACGTAAGCTTCCAGAACATTGGCGCAAGTATATTGCAGTCGAGGGGGACTACGTTGAAAAATAGTATATACCTACCATGTTTTTGTTCTATTGATAATAAAGATGTTCTAAACTCATTCTCACTCATATTTGAACGCTCCTCGTAGTATTTTTAGCTTCATTCTGTGCGAAGTGAATCCTACGACGATTGGGCTGTTTTCTTTATTTGGTATTAGGTATCTTCTTACTAAAGCCGATATCCTATTCTGTACATTCCACTCTTACTATTTGATTAATTCAGTATTTGCAGTTCTAAATCAAAGTGCCCCATTTTGGTATCTGGAAGCGCATAAATTACAATATTTCTTTTACGTTGTAATTTCTCTATGTTTTCTATTCTGTTGTCCTGTTCCTTAATTTTAATTTCAATTAATTGACGGTTATTTTATATAGTTTATTATTCATGTTTATTTTTACTTTCTTTATTTCTTCTACTAATTTTGTTTCTAATTTGTTCGTATGTTTGATATGAACACTAGCTGTGGTATTTATTGAACCTATAACGATAACCTGTAACACCCTGTACCTACTTAGAAAGCAAAGCGTTTGGCGGGCTATGTTTATGAGGGATATTTGATTATTTTTGGATAGTGTGTCGGCCGGTACATCTTGAAATACCCTGTATATTGATACAATCCATAATTCCTTTGATTAACTTACTGAGAGTTTAGCACTGGAAAAGTGGTGAGTCGAATTTTGTTGTCTTATGTGATGACTGATGAGCATGTGATGAATGGCGATCTCGTTTCAGCTTTTTTATTTTTTTTCCTTTCTTTCATACCTTCTTCTCCGAGGTTATTGCCTTTTATGGTCGAGTTAAGTATGGATTGATTTGCTCATTTATGTATTATAACCGATGGCATGGAATATTCAAATTAATGGAGTTTGAAGGAAATCGTGTGATCAGGGTTATCGCCCCGTGAGCTCGCCCAGAAGCTGTGTTGGTTATTTGAGTTCGTTAGGGATTTACCCGAGACATTGAGGGTTACGTGATATTCGCTTTCTTATCCATTGGATCGACTCAAGGTCTGTGAGCTTTAGTTATTTTGAGTGCCGAATGAAGAACTTAGAATTATAATTGTAGTTGTCAATTCATTAAATTTAATGTCAGATTAATAAGCTGGGCAACAGGTATTATTAAGGGAATATTAATTTTAGAATAGTTTTGAGGACAATTGTACAAAATTAGTAATTTTGAGATAATCGCCATTTTGTGTAAAATTGTATGTGAGTTTCAATTTTGATCAAGTTATATTTGGTGTAATTTCTTGCCTGTTAAACCCTCCCGAAGATTTGTAATCTATTATCTGCGAGCTTAACAGTAAATTTTAACGCAATAAGCGAATTTATATTGCTTATTCTAATTGTTTTATTAGTATTGCTTTAATCCTTTGATTTAATTTGTTATCCAGTCTAATTAATTGTCCATTTTGTGGAAGTAAAAGATTATTCAATTACCTTTTTCGTGGGTAAAGTAAAACACTTTAATTTGAATCTATTGAGACTATTTAGTGATATTTGATAACTATTAGTTTAGATTTTGGGGTTTTGTTGACTTAACTTGAGACCCTTGGTGATATGTGAATCCTTTAGTTTAATTATTATTAATTGTTCTTTATTTGATTAATTTTAAGGTTAATTATTTCCAATTTGTTCCAACTCGCTTCGCGAAATTTATTTATGCTCTGCTCGATATTGTTATTGAAATTTTTCTGTGGCGTTACAGGTAAATCTTTCCCTTTTGTTTTACTTTTACTTCAGATTTGCCTGTTTTGTTTGGGTGATACGTCTTGAGCTCAACTAATGCTGTTGATGATATTGTTGTCTTTCACTTGCAAGCCTTGTTTTGGCTCAGGTTATTGATAAGTGCTTATTAATGCTATCGGCCCACCCTGCTCGTTTTTTTATTTAATTTACCTTAGTCGAGTACAAACCTCATGGGTTTATATTTAGTTAATTCAACGGACTTTGGTTTTTTTGTTTGTTGTTCGGGTTACTTATTTATTGATTTACCTAAGCGAGTTTATCTAGTATGTTTGGGCAAGTGCCGTGGCTTCCATATATTGTTTTATTTGCCATATTGTTAAATATTTTTGAAATTATTAAACCTAGTCAACCTTGTCTCTTTATTTTTTTCCTGGCGCCTTGATTTTTTTAATTTGTGTTTACTATATGACTATATGAGCATTACTGATGATAAGTTAATCCTCGGGGACCATCGACCCTCGCACGCAACTGAGTTAGCCGGCGCATTCTTCTTGAGCTTGTTTTAGGTATACAGGTAGGTGTTAATTGTGTTCCAGCTTCTACCCGTTATACATCTATATTTATTTCAATTACGGATACATAATTCCAGCGCTTTTAACTTTTACACTCCCGTTGAGCTAGTTGAAAATATACGTGTTTGTCACCTACTTATCCCCCACCTAGACTAATTTACTCAAAAAATAAAAAAAAAAACACGTGACAGTTACAGATGATGATAGGTTTTCTACAAATAATGTAAGGGTCTTGTATTCCACGTGTTGTTTTAAACATGCAATTCAGAATGACAAAAAGTCCTTCATACATTTCACGACACTTCTTAAGGAATCCGTTTCTTTAATATTTTAGGTTTTTAATAATAATTTGAATCAAAGACTTTATGGTTCATTTTACAACTTCTTTTCCTTTCTGATAGCTAAATTATTTAAGAGTCAATACAGACATTTATAATTAAATGGTAAATTTAAATTTAAATAGCAAACCATCTTTTCACGTTACGAAATCAATGGAACTGCAAACTATTGTTAAAAAGTTGAGGATTTTCGTTATAACAATACAAAAATTACCTAAAATTATATCAAATTTACAAAGTGAACTTGAAAATGGTCGTCTCGAAAAAGCCTAAAATATATGTAAAATAATAAAAAGATTAGAAACAGTTAAAATGACTTTAATAGACGAAGTTTGAGCAATTTCCGAAAATTTTGATTATAACAACAAACTGCGATAAGGTACTGAAACTATTATCAATCTCTAAAAACACATTAATATGTAAATGTGTACGATTATTAAGTCAAGCAAAATTTTGGCCAGATATTTCATATCTGTTACTCATTTCATTCAGTGATAAAGTCCAATTAATGCATTCTATGCATAAAAGTCCAAATAGTTAGCGTCATGCGATGGTTGAATTTTATCTTTCTCCCCTAATTCGTACCATTTGTCAGCCTGGCACACACGACACTAGCAAATTATATTTAACAGAAACAGCTTATAAGCAGCATTAGGTATAAACAATCCTTCGAAATTATGCTTTATGGCTAAAGGAATTTATTCGAGGAAAAAGCTTATCGAAATGAAATTTTCCTAACTCTAAGTGATGTATTAAATCCGCAACGCGTAAAATTTTATGTGATATCTTACACGTCTAATAAAGTTCAACATATAGACCTGCTCAATTTTCCTATTACGATCACAAAATAAGATTTACTGCTTATAAAAGAGTATTCGGATTTATATAATAGCATAGCCTTACGCACTGGCGTTCTGTTGTAGTTCAAGGTGAGGCACGTGCATAAAGAAGGATATTTATCATCTTCGGGATTAGTTATTTCCCGTGATGTAAACAAATTGAGGTTTGATTAAACGCACACCTATGAACTTCTTGAAAGGAACACGCAATTTCTTTTGTTGTGGAAAAGTCTGTAGTATAAAATGACAATAAAAAGAAAATCATTTCTGTACGCGTAATTAACCGTGAATAAACTTCAAACTTGAATAACTTCGTTATTATTTAACCAAGCTTTACATCAGCACAGTTTTAGAAAATTGTTCTCGATTAAAATCGAAAAAGTTGTACTTATCCTTAAAATTACTACTTAAATAATCATGCAATATTAAATGTTTCAGGTGGTTCATTACATCACTTGAAAATTTATATACAGTGTGTTCCCGGATGCAGTACAGTACGCCTGTCAACCTTTTCAAGCGTACAGTACTCCATCCTGGGATACACTATATATAAATTATCGAGCGATGTAATCGTCAGACACCTAAAGTAACATCAAAACAAAAATTAATATTACCACGCTATCTGAAGAAGTAGAGAATAAAAATAGAACAACTAGATATAAGCAGAGAAAGCGGAGAGCAAAGTAAAAAATAAAGCGAAGCTGCTGACGAGGAAAAATAAAAATGATAAGATACTCAGGTACAAGGAACAGAAAACAAATGATATGGAAAACAAGAAAAATAACTTAAGCCTAGGAATTTGGGATATAACTTCTCTAAATGGGATGGAACATGAATTCAATCAAGAAATAGAAGGAGATAAGATATAAAATTATGGATATTAACAAAACCAAAAAGATATGAAGTAAAAAATGGAGGATTTCAGAACAATATAGCATATATTACTCAGGAATAATAAGAGGTCAAACAACAAAAGAAGGAGTAGGAGTAATAGTAAGGAAAGATATAGACACAAGATTATTAAAATTTGAACCGGTATCTTCAAGAGGGTACGGAAGAACAAAACAATATTTTACACAGAACTGCTAGAAATAGATCGCATTAAAGGACAAAACGAAAAAATAATAATAATGGGGGACTAGAGTTCAAGGGTAGGGAACCGAGGACTAGGATACATGGACAGATACGGAGAAGATACGCTAAATAGAAAGGGCATCAATACGATACAATTTTGTAAAATTAATAATTAGCCCATTGGAAATACATTTTGGGAATCTCTACAGGACAAATATATTTTTATAGCGGAAGGAAGAGATGCCAGAAGCATAAAACAGATTTCTTCGTATATGTATACACAAGAGTTAAAATTCTACGTAAAAGAAATCAAAACCATTAAAGAAGCTGAGTTAGGAACTATGCACAGAATGGTGAAAGCCGACATAAACTTAATATATGCAGTATGCACTACTGGAGAAAATACCAGAGCATAATAGATTGGCAATATATAAACTAAAAAATTCAGAAGTGAAGGAAAAGTATTATCATGAAACAGACCAATTTCAGCAAAATAAATTAAATAGAAAACGACTGAAATCTGGACGATATATGGATCGTTTTTAAGGAAATAAAACTCAGAAGAAAAAGAAAATTTAAAAGAACATCAAAAGAATGAGCTGGTGGAATAGGGAAAGAAAGGAGTAGATAAAAGAAAAACACAACCAAACAAACTCTGATCAAGATAGGGCTGTGTATATAAGACTAAGGCAAGTTAAAACAATTTATTGTAAAAGAAGAAAAAATAAGTGCTGGGTGGAATTCGGGAAGGAACTAGGCCATTCATATTTGGTCGATAGAAGAAGCTTCTGGAACAAGATTAAAGCCTTGGATGGAAAGAGGAGGAAACAAATAACACATATAAAGAACAAGAATAACCGACTGCAGTTAAATACAACATACATACTAGAGTTATGGAGACCACCATGCCGAAACATTTAAAAAAAAACGCATAGGCAAAACACCAATGAGGTGGAGCAAAGACAAAAAAGAGAAGATAAAGAAGTGGAAGACATTACATGGGACGAAATGAATGATGGGTTACAGAAAATTAAAACGGGAAAAGCAGGAGGAATAGATGGAACAGACACAGAACTAATAAAGTGGATGGGAGTAGAGGATACAAAACTGTGGTTAATGAAAATATTTAGAGAACCATGGAACAAACAAGAAATACCAAAGGAGTGGGAGGAAAACCTTATAATACCCATCTATAAAAAAGGAGACTAATTGGAATGTGAAAATTATAGAGCCATATGTCTAACCACAGTGGTTATTAAGCTATACACAAGGATTAGTAGGTAGAACAAGAAATAAAATTGGAATAAAGATAGCGGAAGAACAAGCAGCATTCAGAAAAAGAAGACAGACAGTTGACGACATTTTTGTACTAAGAAATGGAAAAGGATAAGAATTACATAATATATCATTTTTATAGACATACGGGCAGAGTTTGATAACACTGATAAAAGACTAATATGAGTTTCGCTGGAAGAATTGAAGGTGTCAAATAAACTAATACAATTAACAAAAAATAACAAAAAATGTATATGGAAAAGCAATTGGCAGATTCCAGATGAGTTTGGAAAAGGTAAATTAAACAAGAGGATATCTTTAACCTCTTATTATTCGTTATAATAATGGATAAAAGAATTAAAAATACAAGAAAAAAAGTTGAAGATATGCAGACAATCATAGAATATGAAAATATCGGGCCAGTAAAACTTGATTCGTTACTATACGTTGATGGCATGGTCTTAATCGCTGATTCAAGTAGGACAATGAAACACTTATTAAATATTTGGATAGAAGAAAGTATGCAACTGCGGGTAAATATAAATAAGTGCAATTAAAAGATAATAAACTAAAGACTAAAACAAGTAGAATGCAATTTAACATATTATAAAGAACATCAACTAGACACTCACGTAATTTGCAAAACTCGCTATCGCTCGTTTTGGCAAACTTACGACTCGTCAAACAATATCGCTCTTTTCATAACTGATTACGTAAATAACTATTGTTTTCACGCGGCATCGTGAATAACTTTTTGTAGAATAAAATATTCACACTATTAATGAAAATTATAAGCAGGAAATTTTAAATACAATTAGTAATAGTGTAACGCTTATACGAAAAACAAGCTTATAAGAGGGTGCAATATAACTCAAGCTATTTTACGAGCAAGCAATGGACTAAAAATTTCTTCTTCGTTTATTTGAGTTGCGAATTGACTTTCTTAAAATATTTCTTCTTCTTCTTAGTGTCATATCCTTTCCAGAACGTTGGTGAGGGGGATCAAAGCCACATTTTTAAATAACTTGGCGTTGTGATGAACTTTGTTATATCGCCTTTATACTAGGGAAATGTGCTCTCTGCAGTGGTTTTCCGTTGCCTTCTGCAGAGTTTGTGACCGTGTATTAAGTGTATAGTATGTGTTTTTTGTTACTATCTGAAGTCGACCACTAGTGCAAGCAGAATCGTTAGTTATAACGTTATAACCAAACGATTAAATGGATGCATTCGCTCAAGTGCCGACCTCGAACAGTAAAAATCCTTGCCACTGCGTGAGATTCGAACCCAAGACTCTTAGCTACGAGCCCAGCGCTCTTACCACTGTGCCAATGAGCTTCTGAAAATACTTACAGTACAGTAAACTTTTCTACTCTTTACTTTAATTTTGGAAAATATAGTAACTTAGAAGATATTTTTCTGTTAAAACTTTGTATATTTAGTGCATAGCCTTAGCCAGCGATTTTTTAATGCCTGAATAAAGCCGAAACAAGGAAAAAGATATGCAAAATGAATAATATACCGGGTGTGGCTTGACATGTGAGACATAGGTGAAATGCATGGGAAATTGAACATACGTGAATATTTTCTTCTTGGCTAACTGTTGCTCACGTTGTAGCTATTCATCGAAAAGTACTTTTTTTTTCAGTCGATTATAGTACGAAATTTATCTGAAATGAAGATCAAATAGGGTTTTTTGCTGATTTTATTAGACTGATATTAATTCTACAAAAATTTGATCAACTAGACTTGTTCTGATGAACTGCAGCATCACTATGGAAATAGCACCACGAACAAATGATGCGCAGCAGGCTTTAAACAAGATGTCATAAGGTGCATGTGTGACTTTTTATTTAAAATATTCACTTTATTTTACATTGAGGAGCTAAATTTTCCTAATTAGTTAAGAATCAATTGCTTAATAGCATACTCATCCAAACAAGAACCTACAAAAACTAAACGGTTCAGCTGGAGAGATAAAATGTCAGGCCCCACCCGGTATATTTATAGACACCCATAAGCTATGACCATCATGCCGAAACACCCTATTGACAAAGTGTTTGAGAGTTATTCCAATTGATTCTATATTACGTAAAAGATTATACCATTCATAACAGGAAACTAAAATGACCATAAAAACTTATCAGGTCGCCAGGTTTTTGAAGTAAAACCATAAGTAATGCTTCGTTTGATAAGCTCGCATTATCTACATGATATAGATATTATGACCACTGGCCATTAGGCATTTCCTTTGATAACATCAGCGCTATATGATTCATTGTTATAACTCTGTATCTTTTTTGTTAGTTGTAGCTCAATGTTACTGTTATTTGAATTTGTGGAGGTAGCAAAGTAATGGAGTTTGCTTATTTACGTGTTAGTTGCTACATACTTAAAACTGAACAGACGCATTTTTATTGCGTTTTCTGGGAATGAAGTGGTTAGTAATTTTTAAGCTGTTTGCACTCTTCGTAAACACACAAACGGTAAGTCGAATGATATTTGTTAGTTTGTAATTGTCACTTCAGTGGAAATTCCATATTACTTAAAACACTTAAGGCTATTACGCATTCGCGATGCTTTTAGACCACAAAGGGCCATGAATTTAATGTCTTACGTTGGCATTAAATTTATTAAAAAATTAAATAAATATTTTGTCAAATTCTGAATGTTAGGTTATATAGAAGATGCCCAGTTGCCAAATATCTTAGAATTACTCTAACTTAAGTAGCAAAACCAAGTGTTAACGTTAGTTCTGTAATGAGACATTGCCTTAGATTTGCTGTGTACTTTAAAAACCAGTAACTGACCTACATTTTTAGTATCATCAAACTGATTATAGTGTCAAACTGGAAAGAATGGAAATTATAAAGTATAACACTGTGTATCTTAAAGACATACAATGCCAATATGTATGGTATAACAGGACACAAAGGGTTATTAATGGCAGTGGATTTGTCCTTAAAGATTTATCCAAGGATGTAAAGGTTTGTTTTTAAGTGTAAGCACATTCAAAGCCCTATTTTGCAAACCATGAAATATGAAAAACATATAACAAGAATTTCACAATTACCTTTTTTTAAATAAGATAATCAATTTCAGCTTGGCAGCTGATTTGCTTAAATTGATTAGAATTTCACATATCAAAGCCCAAATTTATAATTACAGGTGGAAATTCAAGCATATAAATTCCTCAGCAATGAGTATCGTTTCTTTCCTATAACACTAAACTTAAATGCATGCGAGGAATTACGAAAAAATACCTTTGGTTGTCGGGACACCCTTTCAAAGTATTCAAATCTACTACATTGCCCATTTGTGAAGGTAAATCATCACTTCTTTTTAATCTGTTTTCTACTTTCCTTAATTAACCTTAATTTTTTAGGGTTATTATTATGTCAAAGGTGCAGTTCGAGATTTTTCAACCTATCCACCTTTTATTCCTAAAGGGGCATATAAACTAACAGCCATAGTGACCGACAAACATAATTTCTTATTAGAAGGACATTTTTATGGTTCTGTTGTGGAAATCAACACTTGGAAAGCTCATTAGGCTTTTCCTTGAACGTTTACTAAAATAAATAAACAAACTGTTTGATTAGAGTAATATTTTAACTTGCAGTTAATAAAATTTGTTGGTGAGAGGCTTAAGTTTTTAACTTTTTGAAAGATATTGGTTGGCTCGGGAAATAATAAATTATAACGGTTCACGTATTTATGACGTGGCACCGCTATAAAAACTCACCGAAGGCTGTGGATCTCTTTTATACCTTTGTAATAACTCTCGAAGAATCTACCTACATGTCTCACAACCATTCTCTCATGAGTCATGAGTTTCTAAGTTCCAGTCGTTATCATCACACTATAAAGTGAGATAAACTTATGAAAATCATTCTTAGATGTTTTAATAATTTATTATTTGTATTACTAGGTGTAAATGCAGTATTATAATACCAGTGTAAAAATTGCACGATGATGTCGAAGACCAAGCCGTGTAATCGCACGTGTACTGTAATAATGCTTTTATAGCACGTGTGACTTGCAAAACTTTATCGAATTTAATGCTAGAAATCATATTTGACGTTTCGCATTAATTTTATTTCAAAATATCAAATCGCAATATTTTCGATTTAAAACCAAAGGTATACTTCTGCAAATTACGCCACTCGCCTTCGACTCGTGTGGCAAACTGCACCCTGGTGAGTAATAATTAACAAAACGCGCTCGTTTTAATGTAATACTAATCCAATACCAACCAGTTACAAACAGAGTTTTAAGTTTTGTTAGATTTGCTGTAAATTTTGTAATCTCTGTAATATTCTTAAAAACCACCGAGTGTCCATTTGAACATTTTTCAAACTCTATTTTTCCGTTATTTGTGTAAATAAAATGAGTTAGATGATGACTTACCTAACGCACATGATTGATATTAAGGCAGCTTATCTAATCCATTGTACTCATTATATGCGTGATTCAATTTTTTTCATTTAGATTGGCCATGAAATGTGGGAAGTATGTCTTTACTCAAACCATACTGGTTAGTTCATTAGAACTACTAAAATGTAGCCTCATTAAAATTGAAATTTTTCCATGAACCTAATAAAACTTCATCGACGAAGGGGAAGAGTGGTTATGGCATTCGACTAGAGCGCGGACGGTCTCGGGGTCAAACCCGAGTCGTATGCTCGGCGGGTGGCCTACCCAGTCACTGAAAATAATTGGGAACCAAAACACAGTGGTGGAGTAGGTAAGATAGGCGATTGTCGAAGGCGTAGTATTTACTTATCACATCAGCACATATATGTACATAGGCGTACGAGACAACCTGGTATGAAAGCGACTTAAGAGGTCTTAACTCTCCATGTTGCCGGCCATACTCCTTCGAGGAGTGTAATTGCCGTTACCTTTATCTTTACTAGCCATATTTCAATTTTCTGTGGGTGAAGCACAACGGAATACATATGTATGTTTGTGTATTTCTACCTGCATTCGTTCTCTTTCGAAAATAACACTCTATCATGTTCTTAATCAAACTGCACCCTACAAGAAAATCTTCAATTTGTTGAACTTAGAATAACTAAACGTTTATTTACAAATCCCTTGTACGTAAATTTACTTACTAATTGTTTTATTAGACTTTTTAAAATAAAAAAATAATTATGTTTTTGTGTGTAAATTATAATTAAATAATAAATTTGTATCTTAGGAATTATTTGCTGACAGAAAACCTCCTCAGTACACAATTTTTATTAAAAACTAGATCTCTCTCTTTCACAGCCAACCTTGAGGTGAATTGTTTTTGGATCACACTTATTCTACAAAAGCTTACTATTATTTACAGAGTTGTCGTTTTAATCGGAATTTAAATTTAATCGAAATCAAACTCAAAATTCATAAACTTAATAAATTATAATCGTAGTTTCTTTTCAAAAAACATCTTAATTAACTGTAATGTGCCTAAAAGTTCGTTCTTCGGCTTATTTTAATTTCGCATGTGAGTGAGAGTCTGCGTCGTTCTCAAATTATGACGACTTAAATTGTAACTGTTTATATTAAATTATCCTAGTTTGATGTTTTAGACTGGTACGTATGTATTTTGGTAAGGGTTTCAAACTTCCATTGATATAAACTCCCAAAATTCAAAACTCTGATTTGTAAGTAAAACATTTAACTTTGACTGCATTGATTGAAATTTCTAATGTAGGCTGAGAAATAAACGTTTTCAGATTTGAATATAGAATTCAATTTTGGATTTGAACAATAATATTGTCACGTAGGGTTGGGCGTTTATTTTAACTATTAATATTAATAAGGAACTCTAAGGGCTTAAGTAGCTTTCCCAACTTTTGGTAGAGACTTGACGCCTACGTGACTTTTGATCCCCTTGGCTGTGCGAGAGATTTAATAAAAGGCTTCTTCAACCAACATTTGTTTATTACATTACGATTCCAACAAACATTAACACTTATAATTGCAATATCAATTCCCTTTTACATTACGAATTCTTTACATTTCAGACCAAATTAAATATCTATCGACATTGAGTTAATTACATATTAGTTATTCCGCACTTACAATTTCCCGAGTTCACTTTAATATTTTAAACAACTTACATGATTACAAACATCATTCTATTGGGTATCGGCTCTCTCAGTATATAATTCAGTGGCAACTTCTATTGGAAGGAAATCTAACACTCCCCTCTTAGGCCGTAATCTGAGCTATATATCGAGATACTCGATCCCCACTTAATTCTCTAATATTAAGTCTTTGTCTTACATATTTCAGCTCGTCAGCATTTTTTAGGAATGCATCATCAGCATTTCTTTACCGTGTGAAACTGCTATAAAGCACGATTCTGATGTCATCTTTCATCCGTCTCTGTCTCTTCAATTGCACACGGTAGAGAAAACGACCTTGCCTTGTGTTACTTGTCATTTGACGCGTTGGACGTCACATCAGCTTATAGTTTTAATATGAATTTGCTGTTAACTTGAATTAGATTTAATTCGTTTTAGCATTACTTAACATTTTTAATATTTTGCCTATTTGACTTTACCACAATATCAAATTTAGATTTTTAATTTTTTTTGTTAGCGATAAGCTTCTACAATCATCTTATTTAGTAGTAAAAAATTCTTTCCAGAAGTCAATCTTTTATAGCATAACTTTCTGGATTCTGGATTTGATATGGTGGATAAACTATGTGCATGTGCACCTAAGCCTCAAAGTTGGCCGATTGTACTACCCCTAAGAAATCATGCACGCACATTTGACGGTGAAACTAGCCAAGAGTGTACAATTGATTCCTGCCATATCAGGTCAAAAATCCCCCAGCATGACACCACTAAGCGAGGCGAGTGTAGACCAATCGCATAGAATATGCTCTGTCGTCTCTTCCTCCCAGTTGCGTCGGGCTGTTAGTTAGCCTTAATCGGTACATATGTTTCTTCAATTTGCAGTATCCTGAAAGTATACCTACAAGAAGTCTGAGTCTCCTTCTTCGTAACTGCATACAGAATTTAGACAATGTCGATGAGGGGACTGCTATAACCATCCTCGCTTGCTGACCTTTATCCAAGTTAACCCATTTCTCATAGTGGCGACTGTGGAGTTCTTGTTTTATTACTATATGGAGCAGAGTTAATGGTGGTTCAGGGCCCAAAAGACTTCCGTTAAACTACGTCTGACTAATTCATCAGCTTGCTCATTTCCATATAATCCTGCGTGTCCTTTAACCCATATAAGTTGTAGGACATTGTTTCTGCCAGGTAGCTTCCATGTGTGCGTTTGTCTTTTCCTTTTTATTTTATGAATATATTGTCTTTGGTGGGGTTTACACGCCTCTCAGTCTCATATCTCTAGTCCTTTTTGTCATTTTTATTCCCTTTTTCGTTCTTTTTTTTCAGTTTTTTAGTAGTTAGCCTAATTTAATATGTAACACAAGCTATCAATTATTGTTTATAAATTCGATTTAATTTAATGAAAACATTTACTTTTACCGAGAATTGAACCATTTACCTTTGGAATCTTAAAAATGTATAAAACCTTTGGTCCTAACAATTTAAAAAAATCTACAAACTCAGAAATAGCTAACATCATCACAGGAACATATTACAATCAGCAAAACCTGTTCAATTAATACTTTAACGTTTGCACAGTCAATACCAAATTAAATTAATTAATTGTCGCGTAAAACATGCAATCAATATAGCTTCACTCCATTTTTGATTTTTTACTTTATTGGTTAACTAAAGAAAAATAAATAAACAGAATTTTTCGTTAGAGTTCATTAAGCTCGAGCAGATTTGTAATTATTTTTGTACTTTTGGATATACATAATTCAATTATTTCTAATGAAATAAAAAAGTGATTAGGTTTAATAAGAAATTAAGAAGTCTGCTCTGACTCGCTAAATTAAATTTTAAGCCATGTACAACCTTTCAAAACAATCCTAAAGCTCTTATTTCCCTAAAGAAAAATCCCTGTTTCTTAAATGCTACCTAATTTTGCATATTTTCTTTACTCCTTAAATCTCCCTTACTTTATCCTTCTTAAATTATTTAATTATTTTGGTTTACAAATTCTATCTCTCGGCCAGATACTTATTTACAAAAATAAACTTTAATTTCCATGCAAACAAAATCCATAAATTAGTAATGTCGCCGAGGTGAAGCGCAAAAAATCTAATTTTATCATGTAAATTAAGCTTTTATAAAATGAATCAGGGGGCTTTTCTATTTCCTTTCGATTTTCAAAATAATACAGGTCGTTTCCTATTTACTATTTTGTATCGGTTAAGCTTTTCAGTGATTAATAGGTTTGGTTTAGAGAACGGAGGATAAGCGTTTGCCTGTGGGATTAACACACCGTGTGTGGATATCTAGATTCTGTACTATCAAAGCTAAATTATTGTGGTTTGTTCAAAACATTATTTACGTTTATCACATAATGAGAATTCTAGATTAACAGACTTCAAATTAACCAAAGGAACTAAGAAAAAAATGTAGGTGAATATTGTAATTCACTTTCTTTTATGAGTTAAACGCCAATTTACAGAAAATATCTTTTTTAGTACACGCTCCCAAAAGTAGCTATTTTATAATAATAATAATAATAATAATAATAATGGCTTTATTGGCTTGCACAAGTTACATCATCAAATACAAAAACAAAAAAAAAAGAAAAAGAAAGTATATATGTGTATATATGTGGTAGACTATAATTATGCAAACCAATCGGCGGAGTTCAGAACAATGTCTGCTTTTCAACTCAACCTCAACTTTATAATTACAATGATTAAAAACGTAAACAACTGAACTGTTTTAAACTATTTTAAGGTGTATTAGCTGAATTGTACAAAAGTTGATCAGATGGTAGGTATATCTAACATCATTATTTTAATTCGTAGTAATTAAATACCTTATACCATGAGATCGAAAAAAAGATGATTCTGAGCAGGCCTTGACTAGTACAACACCATTGGTTACACTGATTCTAGAATGCCTATGAATTATAATGTGACAGTGACATTTCAAATGTAAGTCAGTTTTGCAATCTTGTTTCCAGAATTATTTAAGTTTATAGTTGTAATACTAGTGAAGGATCACATTTTGAACACCTACTCTAACATGTATTCATCTTAGTTTTCAGTTTGTTGCCTAAATAAATACTGTTTTGTGTTTTAATTTATTTGACATTTATTAACCTCTAACTTACTGCCACATTTTGAAATCAGTCTTGCCAATCGTGTTGTACTAGTCAAGGCCTGCTCAGAATCATCTTTTTTTTGATCTCATGGTATTTCTAGACACTGATTCTCAAATAATACTTTACGGCAGCAGCTCTTGAAACTTTCAAGTGATTTTAATTTTAATTCAGAAGCCAATGAGTTATAAATTTGTGCAATGTTAAATGTGTAAGATCTCTCAAATAAGGCAGATTTATGAAGTGGTGGAGTAAGCATATCTCTCCTTCTTATATTAATATTGTGCACATCAGATCTAACGCGAATTTTTTCATACAGATAAGGAGGTGATTTTACGGACTCATTTAAGTCCGTAAAATGAGTCTCTTCCGGACTCAATCCCAAAAAGTCTGGTTACTATAGTGACACTCATTTAAGTCCGTAAAATGCTATATTTTCGGCCTAGTTCCTAAAAGTTGTCATAGCAACCTTTTGCGTACTACTATAGTGACATGTGCTCTGATCACATTAATCATACATAATAAAAGGTTTGAATCTGTTTTTGGGAGCTTTAACAAAAAAATTTTGTTTGTAACACGTACCTAAATCGTTTTTTGGGACTCATCTGCTATTCCAGATTCGGCTTCGCCTCGTCCGGAAACAGCAACGATTGGTCCCAAAAAACTTGATTTTAGGTACTTGTTACAAAAATAACTATATTCGTATTTTAGATTTTAGAACTTTAAATTATAATTCAAATTGGTAGAAAGCGATTAAATTTGTTTCAAAAACCATATTTAAAAACTATTTTCACTTTTTACTTTTACGTACTGTTTTATTCTGCTTCTTTTTATTTTCGATCTTCCTTTCCTTCTTCTTCTTCTTATTATTATTCTTCATATTTTTTTAATAATTGTCAATATGTTTTTCTTTTCTGTTTCCGCCACTTTTGTCGTGTTTCTTCTATTACCTTATGTTTTTTGTTTGCTTTATCCGCTTTTTTATATCCCCTATGTCTTCCTTCTTTTTTGTCATTTTCTTACTCTGCCTTTTGTTTTTTTTTTAATTAGCCACCAATGCTTACTCAAATTCCTTTTCGAGTTATGTATGTATTAAGCTTTATCAGGCCATTAAAGGCCCATAGCTTGTCCAGAAGGACACACCGAGCCGTAGTAAGCTGTGAGCCTGGTGTCTGGCCATGGGCACCGATGCTTCACTTTGCACAGCAATGCGCCATCCCAATACTCAGTACCGTACCGCCGCCCTTTTTTTCGAATTATAACCTACGTAAAATTAACACATAGTATTATTTTTTAATCTTCACCTTTATTTTATTAATTTTTCTTTCTATTTTTCTTAATTCCTTCCTTGTCTTCTCCATTCTTTCCATATCTTTCATTCTTGGTTTACACATAATGCAGAGTAAACATATTTATTTTTATTTTTATTTTCTGTTTATTTATCTTATTTTCCTTTGTTTTCTTTATTTCTTTAACGTTTTTTTTTTGTAAGCAAGAAACCGAAGAAAAAACAGACGAAAGCCTAATTTAAAAGTCGGAAGAAAAATACTTTCAGATTTAATACGGAATATAATATCGTTGAGATGTTAATTTTCTTGTATAATTAATAATTATTCTATTAATTTTCTATTTTTGCTAAATTTCTCTTCGTCTTAGTTTATTCAATATTTTACCTCATTCTTTATATTCAGTCAATCGATTAGCACTTTTAGGCATTTGTTTGTGTCTCATTGTGTGTCCTGTCAATCTCTATTTCAGCAACGTTGCGTGTTTTACTACATCAATCAATTTGATATTTTGACGAATTTTTTGATTTCTGACTCGATCTGATAACCTAATTTTTAACATTTGCCGTTCTATCACCCTTTGGGCCTTTGCTAACCTCTCGGTTAACTACCTCGTCAAGGTCCACGTCTGCGCTCCGTATATTAGGACAGGTAACACACACTGGTTGTACACTTGTATTCTCAAATACAGCGGTATATTTTGAATTTTTAGAATCCGCTGCTGTCTACCAAATGCTGACCAGCCCAATCTTATACGCCTTTATATTTCTGCGGTTAGGTTTTGTTTGACATGTTTTATTAGGTGTCCCAAGTATGTACATATATTCTTGAGTTTTTTCTATTACTTCACCATCTAGTATGATGCTGCGGTTGTCTTCTTGATTCGGCATGAACTTAGTTTTCTGTTTATTTATTCTTAACCCTATCTTTTCTTACTGTATCTTATAAAACTATTTAACTCAGAAATTTAACTTGTGAATAATTAAAATTCAGATTCAGGATTCGACTATTGATTCGATTGATTCGATCAACTAAATCTGAATTCTAAGGTCAGGTATTTTGTTTATAAATCGTAAATCTGCATGTAAGAGAAATCTAAATTGTTTGGTCCAATCAGTAGATTCTAATAATTCTGAGCAGTGACTACCCTAAAATTTGGCTCTGAAATGGAAGGGAAAATTTAAAACTGCTTGCTTTTAATTTATTATTTAAAAAGACGTCTTGATTACGATTGAAGCAAATATTGAATACTGCCTTCACTTAATTTCAATTTCATGACTTTGGCTCATTTTATATTAGAAGTATATCATCAATTTTGTGCAACACCTTTTTCGAGTTAGAAGAACGAGCGTCCTACGTGTTATATTGTTATTTAAGACTAATTTAAACGGATGTCCTTAAAAGTTCTCTACAAATTGAAACTTTAGAACTAAATTTTCATTTATACGGTTGTTTAATATTCACTTCGTTGCTTTACGTTCCAAAGTTTTACTAGGTTACTATGTTCCAACCGACTGAATTAATACAGTTTCTAGCATCCGCCTTGAATTTCGGGCGTTTTGAACAAAATTATAAGTAAATTTAATTATTAACCAACAACCTAACTTTAAATCAAATAAGCTTTAAAACGGTGCATTAATTATAATAAGCCTTAATTTATTAATCTTAATTAAAGATAATTTGGTTAAAATTGTGTATTTATAGCGCTCCGTAAGTTAAAAGTTTTAAAGAAAACGTCACTCAAAGGAAGACTAATTAAAGCCACTTAATTTCAACCTGATTGCACGTAACTTTTCCAGATAAGGTAATAATGAATCGTTATTTTTTGAAAAGCCCAATTAAGCAATAGCATTGTTATTATTTTCTTATCTCAGCCTTGAGGACTAAAGGTGAAGGACATAGGTTTAAATGATAAGGATCAACCTTTATTTTCCACGTTTTGATTAATGTTTCTCAAACAATTGCATTTAATTTAATGTTGCGATAATACCAAAAATATCAGTAAAATTACTTAAGATAAACATCTGAACATCTTCAGATAAAAATTTTCCCAAGTTGCTTCAGCTTTTAGCTTATCTAAAGAACTGATTGTTATCGAGTAGTTGAAACCTATAAATAAATTCGTTGCTTTTTTACATTTAAAAAAAAAACAAAGTAAAATAATCAAATTCACACACATGAAAAAATCAGAAATTCATCGGCGAGAAGCGCAAATAAGTTCATTAACTTTGGAGAATTCTTTGGTAAAACTTTATTTAAAAAAATATTAGCATAAGAATTGTCTAAAACACGAAAATGTCGATCTTTAGCTTACCTATGGTGGTGAGAACCGTAGAAGAAAAGAAAACGGATTTCAAAAACGTCCATTTTTCAAGTTCGGTTATTTCCAGGTGATTGGAGGTTTCCATACCTTCCGCGAAAGCGTCTTCCAGGAGTTTTTCGTATTCATACAATTCAAAGGATACGACTTCGGCCAAATTTATGAAATCCGTATTATTGACTATACGCTCTACTAAGTGGCGCCGCCGAGCTTTTAAGGATGAATTTAAACGTGATAATCTGACTGCTTCCGATGGGTGTTCAAGGCAACGAAATATCTGTAAAATAGAAAAGTGGAAGCTTAATCGAAGTTCTAAGAAAACATTTGTAGATATTGCTAGAAATAACGGGGAAACTAGTTTTCTGAGAAATTAGCAGAAGAATTTGTTATTTTAAGGGAACTTGGCTCGGATTTTATCTTTTCTTGTTTTCTTTATAAACTTCGTGGTTTACTGTAAATAGGGAGCCTTTAGTTTTAAAAGTTTCAGATGCTCTACTTCCTTTAATTTTCTGGTATTTGCTATAAAATGCTCACAATTGTATAGTGTTCATTTCCAAACAAAATACAATGTATGTACCAAAAATTACTGATTTTAGATTACTAAAACCACAAACGTACTTAATTTATTTTATTTCTAAGCATTTTTTTACTAAAAATTTACATGCAAAAAAGGTGTAAATTTTGAATAATTTACTTACGACTCCTAATAAGATAATAGATTAAATTTACATAAATAAATATTAATGTTTAAATACGTTTAGATTGTATTTTTTCCAACAGTTATAAATCCTAGGTTTGATGTCAAATCTTTACAAATCGTATGAAAAAGATCGTTATAATTTTCCAAACAAATAATGACAAAAAATTATTTTTTGGAAATAATTTAATCTCCATACTTTCTTAGGTTATTTTTCAGATACAGTTTCATTATAGACGTCTTGCATACCAAATTACAACAAAATTTTGTAGCAGTGGAAGATAGAAAGCGTTATACACGTTTTTCGAAAATCTACAAGTACTTAAAGACTGAAGATAAACCCTTTCTTTTATCAAATTTGTACAATTTTTGCGCCATTTAATTACTTTCCGTACTTAAAATTAAAAGAAAAATAGTATATTGTAATGCAAGTGTTGGAAGCTTTTGTTTGACACACGAATGTGAAGTTTGCAGCACGAGAGATAATGAGATATACAGATCTTGGGGCCCATTCTATAGGACCACCACGACCAATCCACTGCTGATGGTAATTGTCATTTAACCATCTTCTGACTTCACGAGTGCTTAGTGGGCTGGTGCACCATCATGCTGGTATATTAAATTGCGCCTAATACCTAGTGGTATATCCCCAATCAAATCTAGAAGTATTGCATTAAGAAAATGTAGATAACTTTAGGCATTTAATCTATTGGGTAAGACATGTGGTCCAACTATTCTTGTTCCAATTGTTCCCAGCCAAACATTCAGTGAAAAACGATGTTGATGGCCAAATAGTCGTTTATTATGGGGATTTTCATGTGCTCATTCGTGTAAATTGTAGCTATTAAGTACACCATCTCTAGTGAATGTTGCTTCATCCGTATACAGAATATTATTGTGGAAGTAGGGCTGTTCTTAGATTCTAGTCAATAACCAATTGCAAAATTTATTCTTTGCCAATAATCCACAGGTAACAAATGCCGTACTTTTCAGAACCTGTAAGGATATTGGTGATCATCTTTTAAAACTTGATGAACTGTCTTATTGCTGTTAATGTTAAGTAATCTTGCAATTCCTCTAGTACTGCAGCGAGGATCTTCAGCGACAGCATTTAGAATTACTTGCTCTTGATTATCTGTACGTCGAGTTCATGGTCGCCCTGCATCCTGTCTTATTGGTATTACACGTCCAGTTTCCCTTAATCTTCTATCTAACCTCGTAAATACGTGTCTCGAAGGTTGACGACGATTAGGAAATCTTCTAGAATACTCAGCAGGACAAGCGTTAGCGTTTCCCTCACAAACTCCAAAAACCATTTACATATCGGCATATTCCGCAAACGTAAACTCCATACTTATTAATAATTAATAATACCACCTAAGTATTATGATGACAGACAACAAATTTATTATCTGTCATTGCATTAAAGCACTCTAAAATCTATCACTACTAATTTGCAATGTTGCAAAAGGCATTTTTTTTGAGCAAGTAAAAACGTTTAGAAAAATTAAGTGACTTAATAGTTATTTCTGTAACAAGTACCTAATATCAAGTTTTTTGGGACGAATCGTTGCTGTTTCCGAACGAGGCTAAGCCGAGTCTGGAATAGCGGATGAGTCCCAAAAAACGATTTAGGTACGTGTTACAAACAACATTTTTTTGTTAAAGCTCCCAAAAACAGATTCAAACCTTTTATTATGTATGATTAATGTGATCAGAGCACATGTCACTATAGTAGTACGCAAAAGGTTGCTATAACAACTTTTAGGGACTAGGCCGAAAATATAGCATTTTACGGACTTAAATGAATGTCAGTATAGTAACCAGACTTTTTGGGATTGAGTCCGGAAAACGCTCATTTTACGGACTTAAATGAGTCCATAAAATAGCTACTTTTGGGAGCATGTACAAAAAAATTATGAAAATTATTAGTTTCTTTTTACTTTAAACCAGTGGTTCCCAAAGTGGGCGATACCGCCCCCTAGGGGGCAGTGAAACGATCAAGGGGGGTGATAGTAGCCTCGGGTGCATTTGGGGGGCGTTTAATAAAATAAGGGGGCGGTGAAATCATAAAGAAGGAAGAGAAGATAAGAAAATTTAGAAAAATTATTCGTACATGTTTCACCTGTTGTGTAACATAGTGTAACATTATTAATTAACATTAACATTATTAGGGCGCTATAGGGGGTTTCTTACATATTTTAAAAAGGCAGTATACCGAATGCATTCGCTGTACACTGTGTCATCCATCGTCAACATTTAGTTGCCAAAAATCTGAGTGAACGTCTACCTAGGTCATTAGATTATGCCATTAAAGCAATTATCAAAATCAGAATCAATTCATTGAATGACAGATTCTTTACAGTTTACACAACTTTGTATTGAAAACGATGAAGAATTTAATCGCTTGCTGCTTCATAGAGAAGTTCGTTGGTTATCAAAAGGTGCCTGTTTGAATCGGTTTTATAATCTCTTTAACTCCGTGCTAGAGTTTCTAGAAAACAAAATGATGCTTTACGAGCCAACTTGATTGATTCCAAAAATGACAAAGCTTATTTAACAGACTTGTTTAACAAATTTAATGAAACAAATCTACAACTACAACTTACATATTTCCGCGTTTGTGGCAAAACTTCTTCTGTACAAACAATATTTAGGACGAGGGGAATCCAGCCAGTTTCCAAATTTATCAACAGTAGAAAAATATGGTGAAGACTTCTTACCTATTGTCAGCACTTGGATGCTCTCCATACTGACTTCAATCAACGATTTGAAGATATTTTAAAAATGAACATAACCGAGTGGGTTCTGGATCATTTTTCAAGTTCAAACACAGAAGAATCTCCAAAATTACAAGAAGAACTGATAGATGCAACAACAAATGAAGAGTTGAAATTTAAATTCAAAGACGGCTACCAAAAATTCTGGCTGCAAAAGCAGATACCTACAGTTTATCCCGGATTAAGGGCTATAATACAAAAGTTTTTAACTGCATTATTTTCCTTCATCATATTTAGTGGAACGTGGGTTTAGTGTGGTCACAAATTTGTTAACAAAAATAGAGCCAGGGATTAATACATTGATAGCAGCACACCAGGTTCCTTTTTAATGTTATTCGTAATTTTTATTTTCATATTATCCTTATCTTAATTTTCTATGTGTAATGCGAATGTTACTATGGTTGATTTATAATTTCAAGCTTCAAGGTGTCTTATTTACAACATCTTTATTTACTATGTTTTAAGACGTAGGTAGATATATGATATATACATAGATACATAAAAGAACGCAAATTTTTTACTATATCTTTCGCTTAAAGAAGGTAAATTTCCAGGGGGGCGATGAGTAATTTTTTTTCTGAAAAGGGGGCGGTAGGACAAATAAGTTTGGGAACCACTGCTTTAAACGATAAATGATAATAAATTAATCATTTAATGTGTGCATCAAGTAACTTGATTTAGAAAAAGCAGCTCTCTTTACTGTAACCAATTTTGAACTTTGAAGGCTTCGTGCATGTTCAAGAAGCCTTTATGGGTGTTTTTGTAATAAGATTTTTGTCTTACTGTCAGCGCCAGGTGAAGCTTGCACGCGAATTTTTACACACGCTGTATAAAATCTGTTTTTTTGTCTTCATGTATTATCTTACTTAAGAAATCTGCATATTCCTTGAATTTCGCAATTTCCCTAAAATTATATTTTAAAAAACAAGCCTACATTTATTTTACAGTTTTGCTAATCACAAAAATCCCTAAAAAATCTCATAAAATAAATAACAATTTTTATTACATAATATATATAGTTTACAAAAACTCGACGGCATGCAAATTTTAAAATACTTCCTGCGAACAAATTTTAATACCATTTAATCTGATAAAGCCAAATTTTACTTAGGTAAGCGTTAAAAGAATTTTCATAACAATTTTATTTAATACAGTTTGTTTAAAAAGTTCAAGGGTGATTTTATCACACCACGTATTTAATTATTCATTTGCATTGGGTAATATTTTTTTAAAGGAAGTTAATCATCTACTAAGTTAATGTTTCTGAAAAAAAGCAACAGTTCCTCGCTAAAGCTGTTAAAAAAATTGACCTACGCTGTGTTGCCTACCTTTACGGGGCATTAAAAAAGAATTATGATAGTGATTAACGAAAAGCTCCCTTTTAAACAGGAGCTCTAGATTTGGAAACTTATAAATATGTAGTTTGAATTTTAATGCACGAGGCATAACACGTTATCAGAGTGCTGACTGATTAAGATAAAATACTTCCTGTTTTGCTGTTTCTCATAATCATATATTCGAACTCAACACAGCTGTATTTTAAGTTGCATACACGAAAGATTAAAACAGAGGTGTTTGGAAGAAAAATGGTTTTGGCTTAATAAATCTTCCCTTAAATAATTTTTTTCTTTTTAATTCTTGTACTGCCATTAATTTACTAAAAATAAGGCTTTCTAAGTGCATTTAGACTAAATATAACGACTGCGAACAGCAAAAGTTATTCTTGGTGCAAAACGAATTTCGAATTTCAGTCAATGTATTCAGTATAAATATTTTTGTATCCAAGAATACTTCAAAATTCTTTATTCAAATGATATAATCGTTTAAAAAATTCAAAAACAAATACTAAAACATATTGAACTCCATTACTGCAGCAAATATTTAAAAATTATAAAATAACATAAAACAGCGTTCTTTAAAAAAAATTTGGTACAAATACTTGATCTCAAAAACTTTTTGTTTAAAATATTAATATATAAATCTCTTGTCTACGGCACATATCAATCAGAATTATGTTTAAATCATCATCATCATCATCAATTTTTAATTGATTTTTCTTCGATACCTGGAAAAGCAAGGACGTAAAGTTTAGTTTTCATAGCGTATTATCGAACTAATTCATATTTTATGCATTTTTATTTTTATTCCTCGCCATTCGTACAATTTAAACCTCCTTAAACAATAAAAGCATTTTATTAATCGTAAACTATCATTATACATAATTAAATACTAAAATATCCTTCGTGACCTTAGTTTTTTAAAGTGCTGATAATTTCCACAACTAAAAATAAAGCTATAAATCACTAAAAATTAAATGTGCCCTTTACTAAAACAATATAAAAATTCGACTGCTAAAAACTCTAAACCAAAGATTTTTTTATAGACACAGTAAATTTTTGTCAGGAGTGAGATATAAAAAAATTTGCTTAGTTTATAACTCCCTCGTGAATTCTTAAATATTCAGTTCCATTATAGAAAAATAAGGTTAAGGTCAGGTGCTCATTGCTGATATTCTACGTGATGGAATTATTTTAAAAATATAAATCGCTGAAATGAAAGCTTACAAATTGCTTAAAACGTTTTCAGATTTTCATATTCTATTTTTATCCATCTTATTAGTTTGTATAAAAATTCTATAACTTTGCATTTTTGTTTAACACTAACATCAAGTACATTTTTAATAAATATGAATATTTTTTACTTTTGCTTTGATTCATTCATGTTTGTAATTCACAAAATTAAGAGTCAGCTTCCAGGATCAAGGTTTGGTTTCAAACTGTTTCTACCAACCAAGTAAAGCTAAAAACAACAGATTATTAATTTTTTTTCAAAAATTCTACTTCAAATGCAAAATAAAAAATACAATTAATATTTTAATAAGAATTAGATTATAATATATTTGCGATCGTTATCCAAAATAAACCTTGTTTAAGAAAAGGGTTTCGTTGGTATAAATTTGTTTTTACTTTCCATACTTGCAACGCATGTATAGGAAAGTATTGGAATCGTGCACAAATTCAAAATCGTAAAAATTCGAAAAAAACACGTTTTAGGGTCCAGGCATCCTAAATATGTGTTTCTTGAAAAATGTCTGTGGGTGGGTGGGTGGGTGCGTGCGTGGGTGCGTTATCGTCATATCTCGAAAACTACTGGGCCGATTTTCATCAAATTTGGTATGCGGGCCTATAATTACAGTACATCTATAAAATAAGCTTTTCAAAAAAATCCGGAACCGAGAACGGAAGTTAGCCGTGTTTTTTTGGACGCAGATTTTTCCTTGAAAAAAATTTCAAAATTTTACTTAGGAAATCAATACAGAATTTGAAAAGAAATCGAATAATTTTTTCCCGAAGTTTCTATGTCAAAAATTGCGCCCGCGGCGAATTTTTGAAAAGCGCAACTTTAAGGACGATTTTCCCAAAAATGCATCAACATATTTTTATAAATCTAACGCCAAATTGTACCTCTAGCTCGGCTGATTAGAACTAGCTGAAAAAAAATTCAAAATTTCAAAAATAAAAAGTCCGGACAGTTTTGGAAATTTTCAAATTTTCAAAAAAACTTTTCTCGGAAACGACAAACACGATTTTTTTTAAATGTTCTGGGTCGATAAATTTTTCCCTAACGCCTTTTATGACCATTTGAAGTTTTGGACTTTAACATTTTTTTTCTCAAAAACACCTCAACATCTTGTTATAAACCTAACGCCAAATTGTACCCCTACCTCTACTGATTGTAATTAGCTGAAAAAATTTTTCAAAATTAAAAAAAAAAAATTCTCGGAAACGGCACATTCCAAAGACCTAAGATAAATATCAGGGCAGGAGTCACCCTTTTAACGAAAGTCGGTGTTGGTCCAGAGGTAATAGACCAAGAGCCAGCAACGGGTTTGCTTACAGTATTTTTAACAAGCGTGTAACTGTTATGGTCTATAAGAGACCAAGCTTCCACCCGCATACGCTTGAAAGGTTGGAGGTTCGAATCTGGGTGACTACAATATATATTTTTTTGTTTATATTACCCACTTTTTCAAAAAAATATTATCTTACTCTGCTCATTTATGTTGAAAATACAAATTATTTATTATAAAAGCATTATTACATATTATATAGGATTATTATTAAATAACTTGTCGGGACTTTTTCGTTGCAAAGTCTTTAATTATGTCATCAAGATTACTGTAATATTTTGGCTATTGTAGGTGTTGCTGGATCCTAATTTAGGATTTAAAATTAACTATCCTTCCCTAAAAGAGTTACCGATTTCTAGCTTTTTTAATTATTACTTTTTTATGAATGACTGTGGCGTTATCGTCATATCTCGAAAACTACTGGGCAGATTTTCATCAAATTTGGTATGCGGGCCTATAATTACAGTACATCTGTAAAATAAGCTTTTCAAAAAAATCCGGAACCGGAAACGGAAGTTAGCCATGTTTTTTTGGGCGCAGATTTTTCCTTGAAAAAAATTTCAAAATTTTACTTAGGAAATCAATAGAGAATTTGAAAAGAAATCGAATAATTTTTGCCCGAAGTTTCTATGTCATAAATTGCGTCCTGGGCGATTTTTTGAAAAGCGCAACTTTAAGGCCGATTTTCTCAAAAACACATCAACATATTGGTATAAATCTAACGCCAAATTGTACCTCTAGCTCGGCTGATTAGAACTAGCTGAAAAAAAATTCAAAATTTCAAAAATAAAAAGTATGGAAAGTCCAGCGAAGATTCTTCGCCAATTTTTTAGTTTTATGGTCGAACCAGGATTGCCAGTTGTACATATTGCATCACAAAGCTGAATGTTCTTAAAGCGAAGCTAATTTTTCTATTAAATAATAATATTTGTAATGTAGAAGAGGGGTAGATTGCAGGAGGGGTTGGGTTGAATTCCGTCAAGTGTGATTTTTAATATCTAAAACTGTGCCAATTTGTATTTCTCAAACTGAAAATTAACCATTGTTCAGATGAGGAATTATGTAGAATAATTATAATAATTATATCAAAGAATACCTGGTTATACTTAAAAATAATTCACTAAGTAGATAAATAAACAATAAACAAAAAATAAATTTGTCGTCACAAAGATTTACAGAGTAGGATACAAGAACTTAACAAGGAATCAAACAAAATAGACTTAAGAATAAATAAAGCTAAGACGAAGGTGACGACAAACACCGATCATTTACTAGACATAAAAATAAACGAACACATACTCGAGCAAGTAGAACAATATATTTATATCGGTCAAATAATTAAGCCTAACAAAGAAACTCAAGAAGCCCAAATTAAAAAGCAGGACAAAACTCGGATGGGTTGCCTTCGAAAGGCCATTTTAAAAAATGAGTTAATTCTCCAACATCGGAAATGTTACATTTCGCCTTACAAGGCAGGAAAAGAAATACCTGAACTAGAAGAAAAACTAAACTAATAGATATAAGAGAAAGAGCTGCCAGCCTGAAATGAAAATTTACTGGCCATAACGCTTAGTGGAGTAACCTTGCGTTTGTATCTCGGAACCGGTCAAAACTACTCTTTTTTTTTTAATGTCGCAAATTTAAAATATTAAAACCTTTATGGGTTAAAAGTTGCGCTCATTGTCCATTCAACAAATTTATTAATTTTATATAATAATGAAAATTTTCGACGAGAATAGTAATTAACGTCACAAGTCCGGGAACTCATATTTTACAGTACGAGTGAGATGTTTAAAGACGAGGCGACGAAGGAGCCGAGTCTTGAAACTCGAAACGAGTGAAAGTGTGAAAGATGGCAAAGATGAAAGATAAGGAAAAAGGGAAAAGTAGAATAAAACTAATTTTACCACCAAACGGTATATCAAAGCAATGCTTGAGCTACTATCGCCCGCTCACTCAAAATCCTAAAACTGGGGTTATAAAATATTGTGACACTAGCAAGCAATCTTGTTGGCAACAACCCTAATTTCTTATGGAGTATATTTCTTTATTAGTCCACACATATTTCTATACCTATAGGGCCATACATATCTAGGGCACATGCCTTCTTCACTTTTTAATGAAGGAGTTTTTGATCTACTCTTCCATTGTGACCGGTCGTCGTGGAAGAGAGGTGCCGCGTAAGCGGAGTAATCGAGTTACCCATTCTAGCACTGACCGGACAACGATGTTTAACTCTCCTGATCGTGCTGGACTGGGATATCTAGCTACGGGACCTGGAGTATATCTATCACTGGTAATTTTGTTAATAATCCATAAACTTATCCTTTAAGCTTATTTAAAAGCCTTAGAATTATATCACCAAAAAATCTTGGTGCTGAAAAGCTCATGGGCCATAAGAATAAACTTTAATTGAACCTAAAATACTACATATAGTTCATATCAACCTTAGAAATAAGTACAGGACTTATGAACAACAGCGTTGCCATGTTGCTTACAGCCAACAGCATTGCCATATTGCACCCAGTAGTGCTGGAATGGGTGGCCCGCTTGCTCCGTTAACACGACACCTCTCTTTGAGGACATATAGGAATTTGATGGGCTAATAAAGAAAGAAGAACAATATCTATAGACCCCCAAAATACAATGCATAATTATAGGTATAATACAACTGACAACGCCGTTTTGTTAAAAATGGGTGGAATGATTTAAAAAACTGAACCAATATGCTCCTTAAGAGCCTATAACTTCATTCTAAGGTTGAGACTTACTATAGCTAAGTATTTCGTTAAAAATACTTCACTGCAGCCTCATAAACAAACAGAAGTTAAATAAATTTAAATAAATTTTAAATAAATTTAAAACAAAAAGTTGGGGGTTTGAGTTATTTCAATTTTCACCACCTTTTGTTAGTCAAACTAAATTAGTTCCAGGCAAAGGCGTGAAACGGAAGTTGTTAACTACCTGATGTGTTTTAATTTAGCCTGTTTTTAGCAGTTTCGTGCAAATTTCTTTACCAAATTGAATAATAGACCTACATCATTTGAATAGCACAGGTAAGATTAAGAATTTTTTTAAAGTGTCGAGTCAGGACTTTGTTTGTTTACTTCTAAAAATGAAAAGAATTTATTAAGCTACGTAGATTTCCATAAGCGAAGTGTAAGAATTTTGTTGGCAAATATGTATGTGTAATTGTGTAATAACACTTTTAGAACAAAAGTTTCTGTACATAACTAATAATAACCTTAATAAATCGTACTAAAATAGAGCTTTCTTTTCCGAATCTTTAGTTTAATTCAAAATTAAAACTACGGTCGGAATAATAATTAACGAAATTTTTAACTTTTAAGTGGTGCATTTGATTGGTAAGTTAATCAAGAAAGTGTATAAAAGATAGTGGTGCTTACTATCTTATGATTGAATTTTAATAATCTTTGATGACGATAACAACATCGTGCATCTCTCTACTACACATACAAATTACATAAATGTATACCTTTTTATGTTTACTATATTTTATCGGCATTCAATTTAACATGACGTTGTACAACAACTTAAGACGAGTATTCTTCTAAGACTTAATTATTAGACAAAAGTAGAAAAAACTATATTAAAAAGCCCAAAAAATCGAACGTTGTACAAATATATTTGTTTAACTTTCAGTGGCAACCCGTAATATAAAATATTAAAACTTAGATTTATATCTAAAACTAACTTTTAAACTTTTGAAGTAAACGCTGTGAAATGCAAATTAGTTTTCCACAATCAACCAAAAAGTTTCTAAGGGTGTTCTTCTGAAAGAGTAGATTTAGAAATCTATCAAAGGAGACTGCTGAAAACATCCACACGTTTCAAGATCAATGTGAAACGTGACCAAAATTCTCATGCTTATATTTAGTATCATAAAAACCTACAGTTTGCATATTATTCAGTCCGTATTTAATAGATGACTGAGCAATTAAATAAATGAGAACTTGTCCTTAGTTTAGAGCGTGACTTACGAACGATTCGAATAAAAGAGAAATACGTGCTATAATTCAGAAATTGGCAGTAATAATGCTAGAAATTGATTTTGCCATTCACGTATTTCCTGAGTATTCGTCTTCTTTCGTAAACAGACCTGCCAAGTACCCAGAATAGGATTTTTCCATTTCTTGTTATAGGTATAACAAATATCTCTTTTAATATATTATTAAAAAAATAATAATTATTGTTTGTATTGAACCCCTCCAGCAAAGTAAAAAAGTTTAATTAAATTTCGCGAATATATTTACAATTTTTTAACCCTCCACTTAACCAGATTGCATGCAGTTATAACATTAACTATTTCCTGAGTATTCGTCTTCTTTCGTAAACAGACCTGCCAAGTACCCAGAATAGGATTTTTCCATTTCTTGTTATAGGTATAACAAATATCTCTTTTAATATATTATTAAAAAAATAATAATTATTGTTTGTATTGAACCCCTCCAGCAAAGTAAAAAAGTTTAATTAAATTTCGCGAATATATTTACAATTTTTTAACCCTCCACTTAACCAGATTGCATGCAGTTATAACATTAACTATTTCCTGAGTATTCGTCTTCTTTCGTAAACAGACCTGCCAAGTACCCAGAATAGGATTTTTCCATTTCTTGTTATATAACAAGTATCTCTTTTAATATGTTATTTAAAAAAAATTAATTATTGTTTGTATTGAACCCCTCCAGCAAAGTAAAAAAGTTTATTTAAATTTCGCGAGTATATTTACAATTTTTTAACCTTCCACTTAACCAGATTGCATGCAGTTATAACATTAACTGAAAATTATGTTTAGTAATAAGCACCCCATATATTGCTCACCTTTTTGTTTCTTTAATACTTTAATGACGGGGATACACACACCTTGGAAAACCGCCAACAGTCGCACATAAGCATAACAACTGCAGTAATTTATCAAAAGTAAACTCATAACGTTCAATGAATATTCCAAGCTTATTAAGTGAAAATTTTATTCGTAAACTTTTTACTTTACCTTATCGTATATAATCGACGTTCGTTTTCACGTTTTTACTTAACACCACTGCAGTAAGTGTTCATGTGAATTTCAAATTAACCTTATATTTGATAATACTTAAGGAAAAAGCACAGGAACTACATTTTGCATTTTTAGGTCATGCTAGTTTCCTAATTTTTATAGGTTGGGAATTTATTAAAGTTGATACTGGAAAATAGGCGAAATATTTAAATTTTTAGATTAAAATGGGTTATATTAAGTGAAAAACTTTAGTGGGATAGTTTCCTTTGCTTTCAGATGTGTTCCTTTTTTTAACATTTTTCATGAGCACAAAATAACGTTTTGGTTAATTATAAAATGTTCAGGTAGCTTAGCTAAAACTGTCTGGATCATGGTCAAAACGTATCTTAAAGTTTTAAAAGAGATTATAACCAGTTAAACGTGCCAAAACGTTATAGGTACTATGCAATTGTATTTCCGAATTCTTTTCATTTAAATTTCAAACAATTCCTTGGATTTTTATGAAGCTTACAAAACTAATTTTGCAGAGTCTGTAGAAAGCGAAATATATTAAATTTAGTTATGTTTCGTAAACCCTTGGAGTTGTTTTAAAATGTACACACTTCTGATAAGATAAGAAAAAACTGTTTTGGGTATTTTCCAATTGACTGATTTTATGGGTTGTTACACAGTTTGGAGAGCGTTTAATCCATGTTAGATAAAAAACAAATAAATCTAAAGACCCGTTTTTGTAAACAAAAACGAAGAAAACCCAATGGAATTCCATTTACCACTTGTAGCAAAATCAAAGCCCCTTTTTTACTCAAGCTTTTTCTGTACGAATATAAATTCATTATTTTCTTTCTTATTTAGTCTATCGTTTTTGTTTTTTATCAATAACAAACAGGACGGGAGAATTGAAATAAAGAAGATATCAGATCTTATGTAACGGAGTAGCAGTCTATAAAGAAATACAGAAAATTCTGGAAATTCGAATATTAGAAAATATTGCACGTGGAACGCCGCCTTCACCGATTTTTAAGCAAAAGTCATTTTAAATACAATTTTCTACATAGTGTTCAAGCAATAAATCTTCTCACTGAACAGGTAAAGCTAAAAAAATAAAAACCGAGCTGAACATGTCTAAAGAACATAATTTCCTAATTTAAATGCACCTCAGAACTACAGTATGATCAAAAAGTACTTGGATCGCGGTTGCTGTAGATGTTACATTTTATGGATTCTAAACATTTTATATTCTTTTTGAGGCATTTTTAAAGGATGCCAAGTAAACATCAATGACGTAAAAGTAATAAAATTATATAATTTCAGAGATGACTTAAATTCTACAGCAACCCCGATCCAAGGACTTTTTGATCATTCCATATTTACAGAAGTTGGAGAAGAATTTTCATACGGAAGAATTTCATAGTATGGTGTTTAATTAAAACGATTAAAAGCCCAAGTGGCTATTATAATGATTGTTTTTTGTATTGCTAATCAAATATCAGATTGCCAACTATGAAACGAGGAAACGCCATTCGCTTAGAGATGATTTATTAATTCAAGGGCTCAGGTGCACAATCGCGTGTGTAATTGTTCGCAGAAATAATTCACTTGGGAATATGCTCGAAAATTTCCCAGTTTAGTCTCAAAACTTAATCTATAATTTAATTCAACATTTTCACTCAATCTTAACTTCATCATTAATTTTTAATATTTAATAAATTTCTAAACTTTATACCATAATGTAATTATTAAATTAAATCCAAATTATTTTCAATTCAAGTTTCCATTAGATCTAAATCTAAATTGATCTTCCAAAGAATCATCGACCACTCAATTGTATTTTAGCAAGCATGTTTTTGATTTATTCTACTTATTTATGATTATTAAAAATATATCAAAATACAGAAAACAACAACAAACTTTTGGAAATAAAACAAAAAGTATAAATTCGACACAAATGTTAATTTGAATATATTAAACAATCACTGTTCTTGGTATAACAAATACAGAAATTATTGTTTCCCTAAACTTTGAATTTTCGAGAATACTTTTATTTTAGAATTACTTTCATAGCATCGTTGAATAAAATATACAAAGAAATCTAATGTGTTAATTATCTGGGGTACAAAATGGTGACGATATTTCAGTAATCAATTGCTTGAATTACATCCATGCAGAGCAGGTTAAGTAGAAGAACGTTAAGGACAAACAATTCCATTATCCCTAAATAACAAGGATTAAGACTAATCGAGTAACGGCAAATTTTAATTGCAGTCGTAAATATTCAGTTTACAAATGATAGCGTCCAACTTTCAAGCTGCTTAAATTTACTGTTAGGATAGGTTAAGGTTAACTTTAACTTCGCTTAATTACCTCACTTTCAAACCGATAAATTTAATCACTGTTAGTTTGTTAACTATATACTTCATAATTTTTACTTTTTTTTACTTTTCCACGTATCAATTACTAAGTAATATTTGTATTTGTGGCATTGACTTAAATAATGGAAAACCTAAATTAAAATGAACGACGTCAAGTAATAATTGGCAAATTTTTTAAATGCGACACCAATATTCATAAAATTCTTACTGTTCATCATTTTATGAAGATGGGAATTTCTAGCAAAACAATCTGTGATATTTGTAAACATGTAGAATCAAGATTGCCGATTAAAAAAAAAAGAAGTTCCAATAGAATAACTAGAAAAATGTTCCAGAGGAAGTGGGAAGCTGGCTAATGACGCTCACGGGAAACTTGATCTCTGTTGAAAGTTGTAAAAAAATATCACACTGATAAAAAATACGTAAACAACATTTTGAAAGAACCCTAAGCAATACATAAATCGTACAAATCGGCTCCTAAACATTCTACAAAGCAAACATTTGAACAAAAATCAAAATTGAGAAAACGAATTTGCGCCATTGACAGATTAATCTCTAATAAAGTCTAAAAGTGTTTCAAACGTTCTTCAGTTGAGGCTTCCAGAAAAGCAAGCTAAATATGCTGGCTCTGTTATTTACTTACTTTACTTTTTGTTAGATTTAAACATTGTCACCAAAAATTAAATTAAATGCGAAGGCGCATTTTTATGTTATCTACCTAGCCATGAAACAAAACAGCGACGATGTCAAACCAATTATTAAAAAATAGCTGTGACATTTAGAAGTACATGTGCTATGTTGTGTTTAATTTGTGCGGTTTATGGAGATTTGGGAAGGTTTATTTCTTGATAGCGTGACTGAAATTAAGGTGGACAAGGCAAAAGTCCAGCAGATATTCAATCATTCATATAGGCCTGACCTAGCTCCGCTAGACTTCTTTCTATTCAAAAACTTGTTACAATTTTTTTGCCTTCGTTTTAAATTGTATCAGTTTTTTTGTCAAATGCCAGTGTTGTTTGAGTATTAAGAATTTATGTTGTGCTTGTTTCACTTTATTTTTACTATTTTTCAAAATTTCTCATTTTCCTTGATTAATTCTTATAATATTTTCACATCGTTGTGAATCCATTACTTGTTACGCACCGTGTATATGAGTGTTGCAATTTTCCTTGAAGGCAGTATTCTAAAAGTCATAGCGTGTGCGCGTGGTTTGGTTGAGAGTTGTTTGCGCATCGAATTTTATACGATTCTTTTGCGGTTAACTTTCGTATGGAAAGGATCTTTGGCAACGTTTTACTTAACGAAAATTTTTGATTCGTGATTATGTTCTTTGGATGAATTATATTGTTTAATACAGCGGTCCGATGTTTGGATATGTTTTTTTTGCCGTTCATTTAAATTCGTTGTAAATTTTCGCACATTTTGTAATCCATGTGATAAGTTTTAATCTTCCATTTTATTTCCAATATTCATTTAATTGAATCTTACAGCAGCTTTATGAGGGCTTTACAACGCTTTAAATTGAGATTCGCTTTTCATGCTAGGAAGTAATTGGGTTCATAATTATTGCTGTTGGGATTGTTTTCCAATTTGCGTTTGATTTGGATATTTGAAGCACGTGGAGGACCACCATTTTGAATTCAACACCTGCCTTCTAATCATGCTGATTTTAACACCTGCCTTCTAGGACATGTGATTGGGGAGATAAGTGTTTACATCTAATTTCAATTTTAGTAATTATTGTATTATCTTTGAATCACTTAGTTTAGTGATATAAATTTAGTATGGTTACATTTTGTGCCATATGCTGTTTTTGATTTATTCAATTAATTTCATATTTAAATATTTGTAGTGTATGGTTCATTCATAAGTTAGGAAATAATTAACTTATTAATTCATTTAAAATTTTTGGCTTTAACTTATCTACTCCCAACATATGAATGAATTAATTTAACTTTTTCTATCGTAGAATTTTCATTGCTACTCGATTTGAATATTTTATATATTTTTTGATTTAATTGTGTGTTATTATCATATTTGAAAAGGTTCCGCAATGAATGAGTTAGTTGGGTTTTGACCACTAATTTCATTCCTATGCGATAAACGTTTATGCCATTGGAGTGAACTGTATTTCAGGTGATTTCTTGCGTTCCCTATTAAATTAAGCCTTCAGCTTGTGTAATTTTAAATTTTCTTTTTAGAACTAATTAAGCCTTCAGCTTTACGTTATGGTGGGTATTTTTTAAATTTTAGCTTATCTTAAAAATCTTATTAAGTCTGTAATTATATCTAGTCAATAATTTAATTTTTATTGTTAATTATTTTGAATCCTGGGCTTTGCGCCGTTAAAATAAAGTGTATTATTGATTTATGGCTTTTTATTATCGTTTTGATAAGTTTTATGGTAACAAACTTTAAAAAGCATCTCAGGGGAAAGGGTTTTACATCTGATAAAGTACTCCGAGAAGCTGTTGAACAATATTTTACAGAGTTGCCGAAGGAATTTTTTTCTGAGGGCATGAAAAAAATATGGAGTAACTGTATAAGTGCAAAATAAAGGGTTGTTAATGTGATACGTGTTTTTTTTTTCATGGCTAGGTAGATAACATAGAAATAAACTCTCGTACACTAAAGCTACATAAAACATTTTTACTGATTTTTTGTCGCCGCACCCTGCCAATTTGTTATTTTTCGTTCCTTTTCAGTTTCCTGCATAAGTTTCACTTCGAAGTAAAGTCTTAACAACATCATTAAATTAAACGTAATCTGGGACCTGTAATTCGAATTCAATGCGAAAGGTAAAACGTGAAACCTGAAACCACAAAGCAATTAATTTCAGTAACTAAAATGCCACCCTCTTGAAATGTTCTGCCTCGGCCAACTTTATTTTTATAAGCTAGCAAACCGAATATGTTCAAAAATCACTAGATTTAATAAGAAACCTTTTATTGTAAGACTGTAAAATATGGAAAAATGCAATTAAGTAACACATATTTATATTATTTAATTGTTAAGCAACACGTTGACTGTTTTGCTATATTTCAATTAAGCCAAGTTTTGTTAAACGACGAGTTTGGCTTTTTAAATACTGTTCTAAATTCAGAATTTTTTCTTTGGGGAATTTCAGTTAAGGGTGTATAAGATAAATCAGTATTTTGAAATGTTTAAGATTTTAATTTACTAACTATTCATCATCATCAAAATATTCAGTTCATCAATCCATAGTCGGATTTTGCTTCCCCTAATTTTATGTCCATTTTTGTATATATATATATGCTTGCTCAAGCCTCTTCCACTCTTCTCGATCTTAAGCTATCTGTTTCCAGTTAGTGCCGAGTGCCGACTAACCTTCTAATATCGTCAGTCCATCTTGTCTGTGGACGTCCCCGGCTTCTGTTATTGTTGCGTGGCCGCCATTCTATTATTCGACGAGTCCAACGATTCTGGAAATGTGGCCGACCCATCTCCACTTTAGCACCGTCTACGTATTTCTTCATTGCTTATGTATATAGTTTTGGAGAGTCATACCCAACATCGTCTCTCCATAGCCCTATAAGTGAGTTGTAACTTTTTTATAATTTCTTTATTTAATGCCCAAGTTTCTGTTCTGTATGTAAGTACAGGGAGTATACAAAAGTTCATACTTCGAATCTTGGCAAAGGCCGGCCATACCGACGATATTCTCCTGGATAAGTCTGCTTTAAGATTAATCTTTGATATTGTTAATTTTTGTCCTAAATATTTATGTATATGAGTGAGTGTTTTCTATCTATGAAATCACTGTCTGTTTCTAGGGAATCGTTATTACTGTCTATATTTTCATTGATCATACATTTAGTTGTTGAAATTTTCATTCTCAATCCAATCCCTTTGGATTTCCTTTGTAATTCCGTTAACATTTGCTGTAAGTCTTCTTTGCTGGATATTATTAGCGAAATATCATCGCAAATGATTCAGATATTCACCATCTATCTTTATTCCCTTGTTTTCCCAATTAAGTTCTTTGAATATGTATTCCAGTACCGAAGTAAGTAATTTTGGCGACATTGTATCTCCCTGCCTCACGCCGCATTTATTGGAATTTTGTTAGTAATTTCTCAAGAGCTGCTTGGAATGTTGCTTTATTGCTTGATTTTTGAATGATTGCTGTGTACCTGATATCTATTCGACAGTTTTCGTAATCGACGAACCCTATTCAAATCTTGATGTTGTGGACATTACCTTTTTCTATCAGCGTTCGCATTACCTGCAGATGGTAAAAAGTGCTTTCTAAAGCCGACTTGCTCCCGGGGTTGGTAATTATCCAATTTGTTGGTGAACCTCTCTGTTAGTATTTTGGTGAAAAGTTTATATAACACTGAGAACAAACTTTTCTGGCCCTTTTTGTACAAAAGTACCATTACTGCGTATCCCAGGCTGTTGGAGTGTCAACATCCTGGAAGCACTTGTTAAATAATTTTTCCAGCATTTCTACTATCGGTTTTCCTCCTAGGTATAGCATTTCAATAATAAGACCATCCTCGCCTGTTGCTCGACCTTTTGCTACCTTATTTAGATTTGAAAATTTCTGTTGATATCTGGAACTTCTTTCGAATCTACATTTAGTATTTCTATTTTTTTTTAAATCCGTTGTTCCGAGTGGTGGATTTGTTTTAGTTAAATATAACTTTTTATACCATTCCGTGGTGACTCTTTTTATATCGTCTACGTGTGTTACTGCGTTGTTTCCATCATTTTTTATTAGTTTTACAATACGAGTATGAGCTGAGGGTGTTCTAAGCTTAGTGTGCTTTCGAGTTGTTTCAAGTTTTTATTATTTTCCAGTGTTATAGAGTTTTTCCGTTGTAATGTCTGATGTAATTTCTTATTTTACTATTTATATTTTTGTTAATTTCTACAGGTTCTTCTTTCTTTTCTGGGTTACCTTTTAATTGTTTCCTATTTTGAATCGTACTCTTAGTTTCATTTGTAAGTTTTCTTTGTTTAGCTGTTAACCAGGGATAATTTAAACATAAAAGTGCAATTCGAAGTGGCTTATTTTAATAAGTCCTAAACATTTAAAATAAAATAAAGTCAACCTTTTATCAGTTAAGTAATTTATTATTATTTATTAATTTCTCATCGTCTACGAACAAAAACCTCTTCAATGTTTTTCTACGTGAAGGGATGGAAAAAAATCAAATCCCTTCATTTAATTTAAAAGTATAAATTAACCATATTTGTTAAGCATATTTAGCTGCTAAATGACTAAAATTTTGAAGTTCTGACAATTAGCGCAGCTAATATGTTTTTTTAAACAAAAGATATGAGATAACACCGAGTTTTAAAATATTAATTTCATACCATGTAAAGTAAGGTTTCATGTTAATTAAAATAATTAGAATAATTATAAACGAAATCTCTTGCTTTTGAATTTTTAATATTAAAGTATGCGGATTTTGAATTATACGTATATTTGAACAACTCTAAATTTTTGAGGGATTCTTTTTGTATGAAACTCGTTTAATTCAGTCTTGACAACGTAAAAAATTGAATTAAAATTATCGAATACGCTTATTTGTGAACCCAAATAATTGGATTTACAAACAACACTAATTTCAGCTTTAAGATACTCCATCATTTGAGTATTCAAAGAGGAAACTTAGAAAAGGTAATATAGACAAACTGTACTTGTATTTTAAAACTAGAGCCTACACGTATTCTCAAACAAATTGGCATTATAAACCATATGAAATTTACTGCTTAACCGGAATTTTATTTTTTTACTGATATTCAGATTTTAATTTAGAGGTCAAATGTTATGCAAAAACTTTAGAAAGTTAAATTATTAAAGAAACACTGCTGTAATGATTCTTTTTCTTGAACTGAGACGCATTCTCATTAAAAATATATCCCCAACAAAATAAATACCTAATAATTTGATCTTCAAATTGAAAATCACATCATATTTTGAACATTTTTAAATTTATAAAGAATTTAATCTGAACAAACAATAATTTATTCGTTAAGTTTAAAATTCGATATCTCAACCATTAATATTAACTAGTCTGATTCAGTGTAGCTTTTGAATTTTTGAAGAAGTTTTAGACTGAAATTCAGTACACAACCGATAAACTTTAATAATTATTATAGAACACTTTGAATAATTAATTAGCCTATTACATTATCTTTTAGGGCCACAAATAATTTAATTGGCTGTGTTTTATTTCAGCCTTAAATTTATTTGTAAATTAGATAGCTAATTTTCATTTAAAACAGTCCAATTTTCATGGTTGTCTTGATCATCGCTTGATTATTATTTAAAGAGCAAGAAAATATTGATCAACTTAAAAACATTTTTGGATAATTTTAAATTGGAAAGAAAATGGAATCGGACAATAAAAATAATAGAAAATATGCCTATTAGTAGAATACGGCCACTTGATACCGCCATTTTGTTTTTAATTAGGTCAATCAATTTAATCGATTGCGCAATAATTAGATCAATTCGCGGAATTTTAGGTCAATTCGTGGAATTTTAGGCCAATTTAATTGGATTAACGGTTTAATTAGATCAATTCGCGGAATTTTAGGCCGATTTAATGGGATTAGCGGTTTAATTAGATCAATTCGCGGTTTAATTAGGTCAATTAAAAGTTCGATTAAAATCTCGATTAAAAACGGCGGCCATCTTGGATTTAATCAAATTAATCAATCAAATTTAATTAGATCGATTAAAAGTTCGATTAAAAGCGGCGGCCATCTTGGAATTAAATCAAGACTAGACCAATCAGGTTAGCGGTTATCAATCTATCTCACTCTCACACTGTACAAATGGGGCGTGGTCAGGAGCCGGCGGGTGCATAATTAATTAATCAGAGCAATAAGTGTCATATTGAATTAATCTTTAATCAAAGTTATCAATTTAACCAGGTGTACGGCGGATTCGGTATCAATCCGCTGATTAAATAAATATGCATAATGCATCACGAAAAAGCACGGTTTAATTAGATCAATCAGCGGTTTATCCCAAAAACTAAAAAGGAACCGCAGGTCTTGACTTGTCTGTTTACACCTGTCAATCAAAGCTTAAAATTTCGTAAATGACGTCAGGGAATATTGCGAACAATAGGTACCTTTCATCGTCCTACGAAATGTTTTTAATTCAGGCTGAAAAGTTTAAAAGGATATATCATTTGTAAACACAAAAGAAATACAGCTATAAAATTATTCATTTTATTTGCAAAATCGCGCTCACTCCAAAAAGGCAGAGGATTGACAATTTATGAAATTAAATATTAATCAGAATATAATTAAAAATGTTGATTAATATGATAACAATGCTTTTTTAAGTAATAAACGTGTTTTCATAATTAAATAAAAATAAGTCATAAGTGTGGCAGAGTTCCATATCCAGTAGGAAGTGTGATGTGGGCCACCTGGAACCGCATCATATCTCGTGCAAAGAAATCTTCGTTACTTTGAAGTTTGAGCGCTGACATCCCCATTCGAACCGAAGGCACATATTGAATGATACTGCATTCTGTAAAGCAAAGGTAATTTTTTAACATATACATATAATTAAGAAGAAACGTATTTTTAAGAACTTTACGATATTTCCTATAAATTAACTACAGTTAGTCATCAGCATCTTGGTAACGTGTTTATTATCAACAGTCTTTTTCCCACGCTAAAATGATAAAACAGAATTTCGAATAAAAGAACGCTTAGGGAAATTCGATTTTTAAAATAAAAATTTAAAACTTAAGACTAATTTGAACAAATTTAGTATGCCAGAAATTGATAGATTCGTAAAGTCCACCTTGAATGTTTTAACAATATTGAGAACACCACTAAAACTTGTGCCAAGCGAAGGCAGCACAGGGACGTTTCTGACTAGTTTCGAATAAAAGAACGCTTAGGGAAATTCGATTTTTAAAATAAAAAATTTAAAACTTAAGACTAATTTGAACAAATTTAGTATGCCAGAAATTGATGGATTCGTAAAGTCCACCTTGAATGTTTTAAACTATTGAACATCACTAAACTTATGCCAAGCGAAGGCAACACAATACGCACGGGTATTTTGTTAAAAATGAGTCAATCCATAACCCATTGTCATTACTATTATCTTTCCTATTGTTTTGTTTCGGCAAGTTTCAACTTGTATCTTTCCTGTATTTGACAAAAAAATGCAATAAACATCTGCAAACCTCAGCGAAAGCCTTTCACACGGTACAAGTTTGAGCTTCAGAATTCAAATTTAAGTACAGCTTATTTCATAAATTTAAAACAAAAAGCCATTATTATCTTTTAGCATTAAAAATAAAACTGTTTTTCTAAAAATCTTGGGGACAAGAGAAAACCTACATTTGAAAATTTAAATATATTATTGTCGACGTAAAAATATTTATAAAACAAAACTGCGAGTACGTTTTTTAATAAGCAAATTTAATTTTAAATTAATCGTGCTGTTAAATCCGACTATCCTCTTCTGTTGGTAATGTTTGTCTCAAAAAAAAAATCATCTGTAATCACGAAATAAATTAATGATTTTCTTACACGTAAATTAATTTGCCTTTTAAGGAATTCAGATATTCAAGAAAAATAACTGCCTAACATATTTAGCTTTTAAAAATTCCACGTTATTGTAAAGAGTCCGTTTAAAAATTCAACGTTGTGAAGACAGAAAAACATATTCGACGCAATACTAATCTGGAAGTGTTATTCTTTTAATAACTATGAAAAATATTATCTGGTCCAGTTTACTCTATCCCAAAATTAAAAAATAGAATTAACCCAACCGTGCAAACTGAACCGCTCCTTTGGTAATCAGTTTTCTACTCTATGTTTTAATTCAATATTGTTAATAACTTCCTTGCCAATTTTTATGAACCTTAATTTTGAAATTATTTACAAAAGTTACCGCCTTTTAAACATGAGGAATTCTTTAATCTTTTTTCTAACACAGATTATCACAACTTCCAGTTAACATGAAGCCAGTTTAATTGTTATAACTGAATTTTTAATTAAATGAAAATAGAAACCAGAGATAATATAAAGACAGAAAGACTCAAAATTAATTAAAACAAAAAAAACAAATACAGTAAAAAATTAATAACCAAAAAAATACCTTCAATAAAAAACTGACTTGAATAATATTTCATCATTCACTTTACAGTTTACGAGTATACTTCATCAGATAATAATAATAAATTGGAAAATTAAACAGCACTTGCGGAACTTACCCCGATTCGTTTTACGGCAACTACCAAAATGACTTTAACTACATAAACGTAGTCAACCCCCACCTTGAATATTTCTTTTAAAAGTTCTAGAACGTTTCAAATCTAAATCTGCGTTTACAGATATTCGTCATCATTTTAAAAACCAACAATTAAAGCAGCTTATTTTTAAAATTATTGTTCTATTGTCAAGGTTTATCTTGGTTACATTGACACTCAAAGAACTTAAAACTTTGAAAGCAGTTTTTACCTATTCAAGCGGCTAGAGAAAATTTCAGTAAATGTATTTTTCGTAGCAATTGATAATCATGCTGAACCGATGTTAGGGATTGAATTCTACACTACTCTTCAGACGAGGAAAGCTGCTTTGCACGTTCAGAACAGAATTATTTTAAAGCTGAGGAATATGATCTTTAAGGGTTATTGAAATCTCTATCCTATTTATGTCCATTTAATACGGTTCAGGTAAGTTGTGTTTTTATAAACGTGCACTAAAAGTTATTGTAGGTTAAATTTTACCGATGACTAATTACCATTTAAAATTTTTAAATATGAAATATTTTGAAGCTGTCAGTCAGCACAATCATATTGCCGGTTATGTCTTTAATAATTCTTGAAGTTTAAATTTACTCTTTTGCAGGGCTAGGGCCTGTTTTTATTGTTCCCTGATAAAGTTAAATTCCATATATCTACAATTGAATCAGTAAAAGGTGCGAAGATAAATCTCTAAAATACGCCAGCAAGAGATTGTAGGACCAATGCTCTACATTTCGCACTAAAACACAGATGAGTCTTAATATTTTATTGGCGAAGATACAAATGTTCCTAAAACCATTTCGTTAATTAAGCAAACAAGAACGACTGGACAGGCGAACTTGCTAACAAGTTTTTTCAAAATTTAGTAATAAATATTTTATGGGTCACCTTTTAAAGAAAGAATTTAGTTTGTGTTCACTTATGTTCTGTAAAATAAGTGATTTCACGATTCAGAAATTTCAATAGCAAATTTTTAAATGTATAAATTAATACACCTAAAATGTATTCGTTTTTTATAATTTGATATACAGGGTGACATTGAAAAAACTACAATGCATAGTACCACGCGATAGAGGACCATAAAATAATAAAAAAAAGTTCTTATACGCTAATGTCCGATCGCCTTTTGTTTTCAAGGTACAGGATGTTAAAGGTTTGTTAGAAAATTCAAATTTTTTAAAATTTCGTCAGTTTGTGAAGACATAATTGAACCAAAATTAGTGCACACTATATGCCCTTGCAGGTGGCTATTTTGTGTAGGTATTTTAGTTTCGAGCATTATTAGAATATTATCATATCATAACCTAACCTAACAAACTTTTAACATCAAATCTTGAAAAAGGAGATCGGACATTAGCGTATAAGAACTTTTTTATTATTTTATGGTCCTCTATCGCGTGGTACTATGCATTGTAGTTTTTTCAATGTCACCCTGTATAAATATCTACAATCACAGTGGAAATAAAAAATCGTTAAACACGTGCAACCATCTTATTTTAGTATTCATAATAACATTGGATTTATTTTCAGTCGAAAAGACTTCACACACTTTAAAAACAAATCGCATGATTCACAGGAACCTTAAAGGACTAAACACAAATAATAAATGTTTAGTTTTAAGCTAAATAGATGTCAACACAAAATGGTTGTACTAATATCATTGAACAATAGGTACAACATGACTCATTGTTCTTGAGTCCCTTACTACAAAATAGTTTAAATCTAGATCGGTTGGTGGTACAATCGTACACTTGATGATGCTCTCTACAGAATTAAGATCAATCTGTTCACATTTATCCCGACCCACATGAATTTTAGGATGCCCTATGGGGTATTTCCCATACTTATTAAAATTTAAAAGAAAAAAACTAAATTGTATCTGATTCATAATTATTTTAAAATAAATTTTGGCTTTAATGTAATTCTCTGCCTCAAATTAACTTCGAACGTTTGACAAAAATTTAAAAAGAAATAAACTAAATTGTATCTGCTTCATAATTATTTTAAATAAATTTTGGGCTTTAATGTAATTCTTTGATTCAAATAATCTTCGAATGTTTGACGAAATTTAAAAAGAAAGAAACTAATTTGTATCTGCTTCGTAATTATTTTAAAATAAATTTTGGCTTTTAATTCAAATCAACTTCGAATGTTTGACGAAAATTTAAGGAAATCAAATATTTAAGAAAAAAATAATCTTGAAAAGCTTGAATGAAATTAAATTTGAAATAAAGAAAAAAGCATTTTAAGAAATTGAAAAACTTTTGAAATGAAGATCAATAAAAAAATATTTAATAAAACATATTTTTGAAAACCTTAAACAAAATTAAATTTGAAATAAATAAAAGAATATTTTTAAAAAATATTGAAAACGTAATAAAATTAAATTTTAAAAATGTAATGTAATGTAATGTAATGTAATCGTTTACCTCTTATACCTTTCGGTGTTGAGGCTGGTGCGTTAGCGTATGTGGTCTTACGCGTGAAATGCACAATCAAAACAAATGAATTAAATTATAAAATATCTTTTTTTTTAAGATGATATTTAATACAAAATAATTTTGAAACGCTTAAATGAAAGTCATTGCGCTCTGTGGTCTCGACATATATCTTCTTGTTGTTCATAATTAATGTAAACCATCATCTTTAACTTTGTCATCTCTGCTAACATTCTTGAATTCCTGTATTACAAAGTTTTTCTAAACTTGTTAAGGTTGGCGAATTTTAAATTAATATTCTACATAAGAACAGATGGATATGTCCGAGGCGTTTGGAAAAAAAAAATTCGATTTTAGTATAAACTCTCGAATGTTTTACAAAAATTTAAAAAAGAAAAAAACTAAATTGTATTTACCTACTTCATAATTATTCTAAGTACCTAAATTTTTGTTTTTTTAATGTAATTCTTTGTTTCTATTTCTTACCAGTAGTATTTAGGACTTACTTCAAAGATTGTACAGAAATTGTACACGGGAAATAGCACGGGAAATCGTATATATGCAGATTCCTGATCCCCGTTTGAGTTGGTAGGATTGATAGTGGTATCAATCGAAAGACAAAGAAAATGCGCTTAACTTGATACTACTTTACTTGAATTTGTTGCTTGTTTAAGAAAGAATCTGCAATAAATAGTTTGTATCTTATTCACAAAAAAGCAGACTAACCATGATCAAATTAGAAGTTTCTTTATGCTAAAATTAATTTTATTTTCTATCAGTTATCAATTCACGTATCTGTCTAATTACTATGAATAGTAATGTTGAATATTTTAATGAGGAGAGGGTATTTATTGTCAAAACAATTTATATTTGCGTCAGTTTTTACACAGTTTGTGATTTAAGAAACTGTCCGGGGTAGGCGTACCAGCGATTTACCATCAGACACCGATGCAAGAGACGCTTACCTCCGTTCAGGGACGTAGGGCTGAACAACATGCAAACTATTTATTGCAGGTTCTTTCTTAAACAAGCAGCAAATTCAAGTAAAGTAGTATCAAATTAAGCGCATTTTCTCTGTCTTTCGACTGATACCATTATCAACCCTATCAACTTAAACGGGGAACAGGAATCTGCATATATACGATTCCCCATGCTATTTCCCTATGTTCGCCCCTTAGATCAAACACCCGGTATAATAATCACAGACTAGAGCTGTCTGTCAAAGAAAAGCGCCCTTAGATCAAACACCCGGTATAATAATCACAGACTAGAGCTGTCTGTCAAAGAAAAGCGTAATTTAACTAATTTTGAATAATATCTGTAGGAATACTTTCAAAATTCAATTTATAAGAAGACCCCTACTCTCATGGTTTCTTCTCACGGCCCACGCACAAAAAAGTTGTAATAACCCAAATGAAGCTGAACATTTAAAGATTATTTGAAATCAGCAGTTATAAATAAAAATAAAAAAAAATGAATACCAAAGCTGGACGATTATCAATAATAAATTGAGAAATTAAACAGCACTTTCAAAACTTACCTCAAAGCGTACTCTGGCAAATACCAAACTACCACGGCCCCGTCAAGACTTTAACTAAACTCAGTCTAGGATTTCAAGTTAGGTTAGGTTACATCATTTTAATCTAGGTTAGGTTAGTTTTTTAACGTTTTATTTAAACTAACCTAACCTAGATTAAAATGATGTAACCTAACCTAACTTGAAATAAGCTAACCTATCCTAACCTAACTTAGATTGAAATGAGCTAACCTAACCTAACTTGAAATAAGCTAACCTAACCTAGCCTAACCTAAAATGTCTTCATTCCTGTAACAAATGGCCAAAATTTGAATTTACCTATTTTAATAGTTTATTTACGTAACATGTTAAGCTGACCTAACGTAGATTAAAATGACTGGGCTAATTAAATTGACTGGACTAATTCAATTGATTTGATTGGAATCGTCTATTAAAATCTGAACAGCTGATTAACAAATAACTTGAAAATAAAAGAAGTTGAATTTTCAAGGTGGGGATGAAATCCTAGACTGAGTTTAGTTAAAGTCTTGACGGGGCCGTGGTAGTTTGGTATTTGCCAGAGTACGCTTTGAGGTAAGTTTTGAAAGTGCTGTTTAATTTCTCAATTTATTATTGATAATCGTCCAGCTTTGGTATTCATTTTTTTTTATTTTTATTTATAACTGCTGATTTCAAATAATCTTTAAATGTTCAGCTTCATTTGGGTTATTACAACTTTTTTGTGCGTGGGCCGTGAGAAGAAACCATGAGAGTAGGGGTCTTCTTATAAATTGAATTTTGAAAGTATTCCTACAGATATTATTCAAAATTAGTTAAATTACGCTTTTCTTTGACAGACAGCTCTAGTCTGTGATTATTATACCGGGTGTTTGATCTAAGGGCGCTTTTCTTTGACAGACAGCTCTAGTCTGTGATTATTATACCGGGTGTTTGATCTAAGGGGCGAACATAGGGAAATAGCATGGGGAATCGTATATATGCAGATTCCTGTTCCCCGTTTAAGTTGATAGGGTTGATAATGGTATCAGTCGAAAGACAGAGAAAATGCGCTTAATTTGATACTACTTTACTTGAATTTGCTGCTTGTTTAAGAAAGAACCTGCAATAAATAGTTTGCATGTTGTTCAGCCCTACGTCCCTGAACGGAGGTAAGCGTCTCTTGCATCGGTGTCTGATGGTAAATCGCTGGTACGCCTACCCCGGACAGTTTCTTAAATCACAAACTGTGTAAAAACTGACGCAAATATAAATTGTTTTGACAATAAATACCCTCTCCTCATTAAAATATTCAACATTACTATTCATAGTAATTAGACAGATACGTGAATTGATAACTGATAGAAAATAAAATTAATTTTAGCATAAAGAAACTTCTAATTTGATCATGGTTAGTCTGCTTTTTTGTGAATAAGATACAAACTATTTATTGCAGATTCTTTCTTAAACAAGCAACAAATTCAAGTAAAGTAGTATCAAGTTAAGCGCATTTTCTTTGTCTTTCGATTGATACCACTATCAATCCTACCAACTCAAACGGGGATCAGGAATCTGCATATATACGATTTCCCGTGCTATTTCCCGTGTACAATTTCTGTACAATCTTTGAAGTAAGTCCTAAATACTACTGGTAAGAAATAGAAACAAAGAATTACATTAAAAAAACAAAAATTTAGGTACTTAGAATAATTATGAAGTAGGTAAATACAATTTAGTTTTTTTCTTTTTTAAATTTTTGTAAAACATTCGAGAGTTTATACTAAAATCGAATTTTTTTTTTCCAAACGCCTCGGACATATCCATCTGTTCTTATGTAGAATATTAATTTAAAATTCGCCAACCTTAACAAGTTTAGAAAAACTTTGTAATACAGGAATTCAAGAATGTTAGCAGAGATGACAAAGTTAAAGATGATGGTTTACATTAATTATGAACAACAAGAAGATATATGTCGAGACCACAGAGCGCAATGACTTTCATTTAAGCGTTTCAAAATTATTTTGTATTAAATATCATCTTTAAAAAAAAGATATTTTATAATTTAATTCATTTGTTTTGATTGTGCATTTCACGCGTAAGACCACATACGCTAACGCACCAGCCTCAACACCGAAAGGTATAAGAGGTAAACGATTACATTACATTACATTACATTACATTTTTTAAATTTAATTTTATTACGTTTTCAATATTTTTTAAAAATATTCTTTTATTTATTTCAAATTTAATTTTGTTTAAGGTTTTCAAAAATATGTTTTATTAAATATTTTTTTATTGATCTTCATTTCAAAAGTTTTTCAATTTCTTAAAATGCTTTTTTCTTTATTTCAAATTTAATTTCATTCAAGCTTTTCAAGATTATTTTTTTCTTAAATATTTGATTTCCTTAAATTTTCGTCAAACATTCGAAGTTGATTTGAATTAAAAGCCAAAATTTATTTTAAAATAATTACGAAGCAGATACAAATTAGTTTCTTTCTTTTTAAATTTCGTCAAACATTCGAAGATTATTTGAATCAAAGAATTACATTAAAGCCCAAAATTTATTTAAAATAATTATGAAGCAGATACAATTTAGTTTATTTCTTTTTAAATTTTTGTCAAACGTTCGAAGTTAATTTGAGGCAGAGAATTACATTAAAGCCAAAATTTATTTTAAAATAATTATGAATCAGATACAATTTAGTTTTTTTCTTTTAAATTTTAATAAGTATGGGAAATACCCCATAGGGCATCCTAAAATTCATGTGGGTCGGGATAAATGTGAACAGATTGATCTTAATTCTGTAGAGAGCATCATCAAGTGTACGATTGTACCACCAACCGATCTAGATTTAAACTATTTTGTAGTAAGGGACTCAAGAACAATGAGTCATGTTGTACCTATTGTTCAATGATATTAGTACAACCATTTTGTGTTGACATCTATTTAGCTTAAAACTAAACATTTATTATTTGTGTTTAGTCCTTTAAGGTTCCTGTGAATCATGCGATTTGTTTTTAAAGTGTGTGAAGTCTTTTCGACTGAAAATAAATCCAATGTTATTATGAATACTAAAATAAGATGGTTGCACGTGTTTAACGATTTTTTATTTCCACTGTGATTGTAGATATTTATACAGGGTGACATTGAAAAAACTACAATGCATAGTACCACGCGATAGAGGACCATAAAATAATAAAAAAGTTCTTATACGCTAATGTCCGATCTCCTTTTTCAAGATTTGATGTTAAAAGTTTGTTAGGTTAGGTTATGATATGATAATATTCTAATAATGCTCGAAACTAAAATACCTACACAAAATAGCCACCTGCAAGGGCATATAGTGTGCACTAATTTTGGTTCAATTATGTCTTCACAAACTGACGAAATTTTAAAAAATTTGAATTTTCTAACAAACCTTTAACATCCTGTACCTTGAAAACAAAAGGCGATCGGACATTAGCGTATAAGAACTTTTTTTTATTATTTTATGGTCCTCTATCGCGTGGTACTATGCATTGTAGTTTTTTCAATGTCACCCTGTATATCAAATTATAAAAAACGAATACATTTTAGGTGTATTAATTTATACATTTAAAAATTTGCTATTGAAATTTCTGAATCGTGAAATCACTTATTTTACAGAACATAAGTGAACACAAACTAAATTCTTTCTTTAAAAGGTGACCCATAAAATATTTATTACTAAATTTTGAAAAAACTTGTTAGCAAGTTCGCCTGTCCAGTCGTTCTTGTTTGCTTAATTAACGAAATGGTTTTAGGAACATTTGTATCTTCGCCAATAAAATATTAAGACTCATCTGTGTTTTAGTGCGAAATGTAGAGCATTGGTCCTACAATCTCTTGCTGGCGTATTTTAGAGATTTATCTTCGCACCTTTTACTGATTCAATTGTAGATATATGGAATTTAACTTTATCAGGGAACAATAAAAACAGGCCCTAGCCCTGCAAAAGAGTAAATTTAAACTTCAAGAATTATTAAAGACATAACCGGCAATATGATTGTGCTGACTGACAGCTTCAAAATATTTCATATTTAAAAATTTTAAATGGTAATTAGTCATCGGTAAAATTTAACCTACAATAACTTTTAGTGCACGTTTATAAAAACACAACTTACCTGAACCGTATTAAATGGACATAAATAGGATAGAGATTTCAATAACCCTTAAAGATCATATTCCTCAGCTTTAAAATAATTCTGTTCTGAACGTGCAAAGCAGCTTTCCTCGTCTGAAGAGTAGTGTAGAATTCAATCCCTAACATCGGTTCAGCATGATTATCAATTGCTACGAAAAATACATTTACTGAAATTTTCTCTAGCCGCTTGAATAGGTAAAAACTGCTTTCAAAGTTTTAAGTTCTTTGAGTGTCAATGTAACCAAGATAAACCTTGACAATAGAACAATAATTTTAAAAATAAGCTGCTTTAATTGTTGGTTTTTAAAATGATGACGAATATCTGTAAACGCAGATTTAGATTTGAAACGTTCTAGAACTTTTAAAAGAAATATTCAAGGTGGGGGTTGACTACGTTTATGTAGTTAAAGTCATTTTGGTAGTTGCCGTAAAACGAATCGGGGTAAGTTCCGCAAGTGCTGTTTAATTTTCCAATTTATTATTATTATCTGATGAAGTATACTCGTAAACTGTAAAGTGAATGATGAAATATTATTCAAGTCAGTTTTTTATTGAAGGTATTTTTTTGGTTATTAATTTTTTACTGTATTTGTTTTTTTTGTTTTAATTAATTTTGAGTCTTTCTGTCTTTATATTATCTCTGGTTTCTATTTTCATTTAATTAAAAATTCAGTTATAACAATTAAACTGGCTTCATGTTAACTGGAAGTTGTGATAATCTGTGTTAGAAAAAAGATTAAAGAATTCCTCATGTTTAAAAGGCGGTAACTTTTGTAAATAATTTCAAAATTAAGGTTCATAAAAATTGGCAAGGAAGTTATTAACAATATTGAATTAAAACATAGAGTAGAAAACTGATTACCAAAGGAGCGGTTCAGTTTGCACGGTTGGGTTAATTCTATTTTTTAATTTTGGGATAGAGTAAACTGGACCAGATAATATTTTTCATAGTTATTAAAAGAATAACACTTCCAGATTAGTATTGCGTCGAATATGTTTTTCTGTCTTCACAACGTTGAATTTTTAAACGGACTCTTTACAATAACGTGGAATTTTTAAAAGCTAAATATGTTAGGCAGTTATTTTTCTTGAATATCTGAATTCCTTAAAAGGCAAATTAATTTACGTGTAAGAAAATCATTAATTTATTTCGTGATTACAGATGATTTTTTTTTTGAGACAAACATTACCAACAGAAGAGGATAGTCGGATTTAACAGCACGATTAATTTAAAATTAAATTTGCTTATTAAAAAACGTACTCGCAGTTTTGTTTTATAAATATTTTTACGTCGACAATAATATATTTAAATTTTCAAATGTAGGTTTTCTCTTGTCCCCAAGATTTTTAGAAAAACAGTTTTATTTTTAATGCTAAAAGATAATAATGGCTTTTTGTTTTAAATTTATGAAATAAGCTGTACTTAAATTTGAATTCTGAAGCTCAAACTTGTACCGTGTGAAAGGCTTTCGCTGAGGTTTGCAGATGTTTATTGCATTTTTTTGTCAAATACAGGAAAGATACAAGTTGAAACTTGCCGAAACAAAACAATAGGAAAGATAATAGTAATGACAATGGGTTATGGATTGACTCATTTTTAACAAAATACCCGTGCGTATTGTGTTGCCTTCGCTTGGCATAAGTTTAGTGATGTTCAATAGTTTAAAACATTCAAGGTGGACTTTACGAATCCATCAATTTCTGGCATACTAAATTTGTTCAAATTAGTCTTAAGTTTTAAATTTTTTATTTTAAAAATCGAATTTCCCTAAGCGTTCTTTTATTCGAAACTAGTCAGAAACGTCCCTGTGCTGCCTTCGCTTGGCACAAGTTTTAGTGGTGTTCTCAATATTGTTAAAACATTCAAGGTGGACTTTACGAATCTATCAATTTCTGGCATACTAAATTTGTTCAAATTAGTCTTAAGTTTTAAATTTTTATTTTAAAAATCGAATTTCCCTAAGCGTTCTTTTATTCGAAATTCTGTTTTATCATTTTAGCGTGGGAAAAAGACTGTTGATAATAAACACGTTACCAAGATGCTGATGACTAACTGTAGTTAATTTATAGGAAATATCGTAAAGTTCTTAAAAATACGTTTCTTCTTAATTATATGTATATGTTAAAAAATTACCTTTGCTTTACAGAATGCAGTATCATTCAATATGTGCCTTCGGTTCGAATGGGGATGTCAGCGCTCAAACTTCAAAGTAACGAAGATTTCTTTGCACGAGATATGATGCGGTTCCAGGTGGCCCACATCACACTTCCTACTGGATATGGAACTCTGCCACACTTATGACTTATTTTTATTTAATTATGAAAACACGTTTATTACTTAAAAAAGCATTGTTATCATATTAATCAACATTTTTAATTATATTCTGATTAATATTTAATTTCATAAATTGTCAATCCTCTGCCTTTTTGGAGTGAGCGCGATTTTGCAAATAAAATGAATAATTTTATAGCTGTATTTCTTTTGTGTTTACAAATGATATATCCTTTTAAACTTTTCAGCCTGAATTAAAAACATTTCGTAGGACGATGAAAGGTACCTATTGTTCGCAATATTCCCTGACGTCATTTACGAAATTTTAAGCTTTGATTGACAGGTGTAAACAGACAAGTCAAGACCTGCGGTTCCTTTTTAGTTTTTGGGATAAACCGCTGATTGATCTAATTAAACCGTGCTTTTTCGTGATGCATTATGCATATTTATTTAATCAGCGGATTGATACCGAATCCGCCGTACACCTGGTTAAATTGATAACTTTGATTAAAGATTAATTCAATATGACACTTATTGCTCTGATTAATTAATTATGCACCCGCCGGCTCCTGACCACGCCCCATTTGTACAGTGTGAGAGTGAGATAGATTGATAACCGCTAACCTGATTGGTCTAGTCTTGATTTAATTCCAAGATGGCCGCCGCTTTTAATCGAACTTTTAATCGATCTAATTAAATTTGATTGATTAATTTGATTAAATCCAAGATGGCCGCCGTTTTTAATCGAGATTTTAATCGAACTTTTAATTGACCTAATTAAACCGCGAATTGATCTAATTAAACCGCTAATCCCATTAAATCGGCCTAAAATTCCGCGAATTGATCTAATTAAACCGTTAATCCAATTAAATTGGCCTAAAATTCCACGAATTGACCTAAAATTCCGCGAATTGATCTAATTATTGCGCAATCGATTAAATTGATTGACCTAATTAAAAACAAAATGGCGGTATCAAGTGGCCGTATTCTACTCCTATTCCAACTTATCCGGTAAATTATGTTTGACATTCTTAAACCTACAATTTAAGACATTTTTTAAAATATTTGTTTCCTGGCTGATCATTAAATTTAAGATAAACAAGCAAATTTGGAAGAATTTATACAAGTACAGTTCATTGTTAAGCTTTAATGTCGAAAGACAATGTATTCTCATAGAAATATAATGATTTCGGCCTAAATTTTGGATAACCTTCGAAATTTTGAATAATTTTTAATCTCAAACACAGTATCAATAAATTTTAAACTTTTGATAGTTAACTAGATTAGTTTATTAGTTATTTAGATTCCAAAACTTCCTTTTTTTAATTACATGGTATATATTTGAACTTCAATTTATCTATTTTGGTTTATTAAATGAATTACACAAATAGTTCTGATGTGGCATTACACAAGGGCTTGTAAATGAGGAGTCTAGATCTAAACAGTCGAACCTTCATTGTTCCTCATGGCTGTTTAGAAATGATAACATAAACTAGTACTTTAATTCGCAAAATCACTTATAACATGCGTATTTTATTTCTTTACTTTATTCATTCAACAACGCTATTAAATTAACTAAAGCAGCCAATGTAATTTTATGAATTTGTTAAATAAATACATCCATTTAATATAATTTTTTACTGATATTCATTACAAACATTCAACAAATTCCATTTAAACCGGTACAGTTATTAATTTTTAAAGCTTGATACAACTTCACACAGAGTACATCTAAGTTTTCAATCATAAATCTGTTATAGGTGTAACATGCGATCAATAAAATGTCAGCTGGCGTGCTTGGGAAAATATGCCATTGTGAACCTTCCCATCGTTAAATAGAACTGTCATAATAGCAGTTTAAGGTTATACTGTCAAATTTTACGAGATATCGGTTTATTTTTTACGTTTTGCTTCGAAGTTTATTGCTTAGGACGATTAAAAATGATTGATGTTTGCAAATAATAACTTTAATCACTAAACTTCGATCTGAAACACAAAACCAACCACGAAAACTGGTTAACATAACCTCGACATGCCATTATGAATTCTGACAATTTCATCTATCGAATTGGGGAGTATTCACAATGATATTCGTTTCCGAAAGCATGACCTTATAATTATGTAAGTAGAGAAAGTAAAAAATTCTTTTGATCGTATGTTATTTGCTATTATTTTAGCTTACATTTATTGCAATGGATGTGTGCATTCTAGAATTATATATCCATTCTGAAAGCACAATAATCGTGTATATCTATTATTATCTTAAAGCACCGTACGAGATGTTTGTATTCGGAAAAATACATATTCTCATTTCATCTGATGTTTTTTCGGGCGACCTTCAAGCTATAAACATCGTAAATATTACAAGTTTTCTCATAGAACCGTCTAGTATCGCCGCAGGAGCTATCAGCAACCCTAATATTGTATTTTTTGATGACCTCAACTCAATACAATGGTTTTTACGAACAGCGACATCTAAAAATACTCTAATGGTGCGTAGCGTTATTTTAAACAGAATTCGAGAAGTCAAAATCATTTGGGACTTTCAATATTAAATTCCTAAAACCCCAAACGTATCTATATGCGTGCGTAACGAGCCATTATCGGGAAACTTTTATTTTATTTTCTCGGGTAAACTTTATAATTTCCGGTTTAATTTGAAACCCGTAAAATTTAAAAGGCTTGCGTTTTAAATTATAAAATATTTCCTGTGGAAATTATATCTTTTAATTTTCTACGGAAAAAATATTACGTAAATGGTTTGTCGGATAAAAATATCAACCTTATTTTCGACGTTTTCCGATGTAATTTTAGTATATTTGATGATAACAAACCAAATATGTGATGTCGAACATTAAATGTGTACGTTGCAGCTGCAAGACACAGGTTCGAATCCTGACTTCCCGATTTTTAAACTTGGGTAAAAAACCTATTTAAAATAAATGTAGATAACTAAATTAAAAGGAAAAATGTTAAGTGTAAAAAGACCCTGGCACAATTTTAGCTATTCGTGAAAAGTGTGCAAGGGAATGTTTTAGTATTTTTGGTATTTCACGAATCCATTTCAGTAAATAAACAATGTACATGATTGATTCTCGCAGAATTTTCGTTGTTTACATGTTAAGTTGCAAATAGATATTATCAGTCCCTAACCGAAATAGTTTGTTGATATTCGAATACAAATGAAACACGCCAAGGCACCAAAATGAGAAAACACCACGATATCTAAATAACACAATAAAGCAGAATTTTTTTACTAAAAGCAGCTTAATTTTAGGAAATTGCTAATTTTACTTTTCTTTATTGCAGGTCTAAGAAATGTGTTAATTCTCTTCAAAGCACAATTTAAAGGAATGGAAGCAAAATTATCTGAAGCAACAGAGTTGGGAGTTTGGGTTCTTTAGAATAACCAACAAATCAGTGTACGAATGGTTATCTACGTACAACCCTGTGTAACATTAACTGAAAAACGTAAATAATTCTTCCACCTTGATAGTGTAACGTAGTGGTGATCACCAAAACTAATGTTAATAATCGATAAAATTAAAAAGTTAATTAAATTTAGTAGAATTTCTGATAATTATTAAGTACCAACGTGGTGGTGTATTTAACCAGCTACGCCATGTGGGGGTTTACTGCGAAAGGTTTTATATTAAAACTCTGATTCAACTAACTAACTAACATCAAATACTGTCGAACTTTGATTAGTTTCACAAAATATTATTTAGAGCTAAATGAAGTTAAAGATAAACACTTAAATAATGTTAAGTATAAGTTCCAAACATCAAAGTTAAGAAAACGCAAGAAGTGGTTCGATCAGAACTATTAGCAAGTGTTGTTAATAAAGAAAATTAAGTTAAATTAAATACAGAAAGGTAGTCTTACATCAAAATCGTAGGAAACATCATTTCACGAAGGACCTGACTTCTTGTGGAGACAACTCTTCAATGATGAAATCTTACTGAGCAGTTCCTTATATAAGAAGTCAGCTCCCACGCACACGTGTCTTGGAACAAAGCCATGCACTTTGCAGACTTTCCGACGTTCACACGGACTCCACAGCTTGTCCAAGCGTCATCTTTCTGGTTCACGCCGGTCATCCACGTGCATTTCGCATATTTGGATGCCTTCATTCCAGTCTCAGGTAATGACCCTAGATAACACGTGATGTCAACGAGCATGGCTATTTTCCACGATCCCTAATATCGCTTCATTACAATAGTATAGTAGTTATTAAAACTAAAATTTCATTTTATTTACAAATTATCAGTCAAACTGTTTTGTTTGTGTTTGTAGAAGATCTAGGCTTGCAGGTGCCAAGCATCTCAACACGTGTCGGCTGCCATGGTCATTGGCGCTTTCCTACTAGATTTGTTCCGGGTCCATAGAGTTTCCACCTCTAGTAAGCTGTACCAAGCATCACATTAACATATCTCGTATTCGAAGGAAAGATTTTTCATCATAAGGAAAGGACGAGGATTGAACTCGAGAACTTTGGCTAACTATGCAGCTATGCTATGTTACACCACACAACCAGTAATTTTATTTCATTAAAAAGGGAAACGATATGTGCGGGATATTGTCCATTTTACTGTAAGTAATTGCCACAGAATAAAAAATTATTTTCTAGCTTTTCTAATGTTATTTTCTAGGCATTACACACGTATCGTACAAATAACAAATTTTTAGAATCGGATAAAAATTACGTATTCGTTTATCTTTATATTTTTGCAGAAACCCTACTTTATGGTTAAATAAATAAAACTGATAAATAAAGAGTTTAAAGGTCAACGCGCTTTATTTTCTTTGCAAACTTAGACAAAGGAATTGCTGCTTAATTTTGGTTCCAGCCTACTAAATTCACTTCTGAGAATTCATAGAAGAAAATTACAATTTCAGGAAAACAAGGAACGAAGAAAAATAATTTGTGGTGCATCGTTTGTGTCAGTTGTTTTGATAATAAAAAAGCATAATATTTTGATGTCTTTATTTCATCCTACTAAAATGTTTCAGACGTTTTAAAAGCAGAAGATAGAAATCGCATCCTGAAAATAGGAAAACATTTCTGCTTCTTTAGCCTACGCGAATTCGTAAAAAAGTCCGGGTTTAACATAATTTTGTTGTTAATTCAAAATACATGTATAACATCTACTGTAAATAAAGTTTTAACAGCAAAATCGCTTCTTATTCTGACATTCCACAATGTGTACTACTTTATTTGAATTAATTAACAGTAAAATACATTCAATGAAGATCTTTGCACAAGAAATGGAAAAAATTGCTATTTAAAAAAAATTGGCAAATGGATAAAAGAAAGATCAGATATTTTTAAATGCCTTCGGAAATTGTTTACAAACTGTTTAAATAATTCATAATTATTTATTGTAGGTGCTAAACTAAAACTAACAAAGAGCTTTGAGGGACAGGAATAAAAAAATATATAAAAACTGCGGCTGTAAACATCTAAAGTTTTACTACTTTTAATTTTGGGTTAAAAATAAAATCTAAAAATCAAAAATAAAAAGCTCGGGTTTTCTTACAGTAATTACTATGAAGATGCCCTTTACGACTTGTATTCTTGTGTTTCCTAAGAGTTTTAAATTTTAAATTCTAACCATTTAGATCAACAAAGAATCAACTCACATTTAACAAGTTACAATAGTTTAAGTCACGAAAAGAAACTAGCTTCGAGGCAAGTATATAATTTGATATTTTGCTAAAAATGTTTGTTTTGTTCCCTTTCACTAAAAGTAAACAACTTTTAGACCTCAACTTGTAAAATATGGAAATAAAATTCTGCTGATATTAATAAAACAATAAACTAAGTATTACAGTTTCACAGCTAATCAATCAAATTATTAGAGTTGCAGCACCAGCTGTGGGCTTACAGGTGAATTGCGTTCAGCTGAGAAAACCAAACCCGCCCACATTAAACTTACATCTTAAGTTTTCTTTTCTACAGTTTTTTTTTCGAGGCCCAAACTGGCCACATTTGGCCTCCCTATTCAAATATCAGAAGGCTCAAAGGATAAAACTTAGAAAAGAGAGAAATATAGGTTTCATTCCGATTTTAAAACCATTAGATGTTTACTTAAATTTATTCTAAATTTTATATTTGCAGGCAATTCTGTAAATCTGATGGTGCAAAATTCAAGAAAATCCTTGTTCATGTTTTAATGAAGAAATCACCTTATGTGTTTTAATGTTCATGCAGCTTTCCCTCCGTTTATTATTATTATTGGACTGGTTTTATTTTTGTTCTTTTTTGCTAAATAAATTCAGTGTTTTGTTCGCAAAGAATCGACTAACTCCTTTAGACTTTCAGCTACTGAATGACCCTCGGAAGAACGCCAGCTGTTACATAGACGGCTGTATTATTGTTATTATTATTATTATATAAAGTAGAGTTTATAAATATTACGTTTCAGATTGTTCTTCAGCAACCGAACAAAAACGAAATAGTTTTAACTGAAGTATCTGAAAATTTAATAAGAAGTACCTACAGATAAATTTCGTAGTAACTAACTGTTGCTGAAGAGAAGATATACTTTTTGTTTTATTTTTCTGAACAATCGATAAATTACAAAAATTTAGTTTTCTTTGCTTAACTAGAAATAATGTACAGCCCTACAATGATAAGATTTGTAGATTTTATTCAATGAAATGTGGAAACCCGAACCTGCTAAAATTTAATAAAGAAGGTAAAAGTTTATGATTTATGATCTTATTGCAAACTTCCTAAAACAGAAGTATTTTTATCGGTATTTACTAGAGTTGGGTAGGTAGTGATGTCGTAAATGAAGTATGTGCTGCAGCAGAAGCAGCCAAAGCATCGTTCACTTATCTTCTTGCTTGTTTCTTTATCACATATCAAAAAGCAATTCTCCTTATCAACAGAAACCTGAAATGTAACTAAAAAATTGACATACAATGAGAAGCACTTTAACTTCTTTAACTCTTGTAGCACACACATGAACATATTTAAAAATTGCATTTAAGAAAGGGAGGGAAGGCCTAAAATATTATCTAAGCCCTATAATTATAAAAATATGTCTTAAATTTCCTCTAAAAATTATTTCTGGAAAATTCTTATTTAATATCTGAATGTAGAAACCGGGTGTTCAAATTCAGAATAGTCTTTGTCAATTTTTGCTTTCATCGTGCTGCCTAATATTGTCTTTTTATCATTTATCAGATAAAGTAGAAAGTACAAAATTACGTTGAAGATATTATTTTAACAACAGAAAAAATATGGGTAAGTAATTCTAACTAAAGAATAACAAAAGGAAAAAATAAGTCTTCGCCTTTCCGGAAAATTCGATGACGCTATGACGCACACAGGAATGGTTATTACTTTCAGGTTTGGAATTTTTAACTTATTTAGCTATTTAACAAGATTCAAAAGATTAACACGGAAATCCTTTCTAGTCTATCAATTAACCTGCTTCTATATACTGGATCTTTCTCTTTCCGTTTTTAAATTTTAGACTGCCTTCTACATTTTACTAAAGACGATTGTTATGTTGTCGACCCATGAAAAATTAAAAAAGAAAAATATTAATTTTTTTTAATACCAGAACACTTCAGTAATTTCCGAAAAGACTTTTTCATTATCTTCCTCTTTGACTCTTATTTTATTAGCGCCTACCTGTTCCATAATGACTTACGTGTTGGGTATGCTATTTTCTCTACGACTGTAAGAATAAAGAAGTAGTAGAAAAAGTTATTGATATTATTTAAATATAAATTTCAGCTACGAAATCAAGTTATTCGTATCTATATTTTTCGGGATGTTTACCAACAATGTATAAAATAGCTTTTGACTTTTATCATTTGTCATTTACTTTACGCACTGTAAATGCAGTTAAAAACTGAACATCCAATCCGCAGAACTTTAACTCTCGTAACACTGTCATGAAAATATTTTGAAAACTAAAAAACAACATTGTGGAGGTTTTGTTTGGGACTTAAAATACAGTTTTAAATTTCCCCTAAATATTTTTATTTATTCGTAGTAACATCGTGGTTGGAAATCGAGTAGGACTTTAAAATTCAGGAAGGTTTTCGTCGATTTTTTGTTGGTTAGCAAAGACCGCGTTGTGATGCTTAATCTTAATGTAGAACTTCCTGCTCCAGGAATCTAATAAAACATTATTTTTCAGATTGTTACTTTAACCACGGAACCAAATATAAAGCACTCTTTCTAAATGGAAATTTTGTCGTTGATCCGAAACAAAGAACTATTTATGTAAGAAGTATATCTTTATTGGAAGCCTAAAATAAAAGTTATCTTTTTTTTTAATTTAAAATATGCGCTATTCACCCCACATTTGGGCAATAACTGGCCATGATTCTAGTTTATTTTTTCGGTAACAACAATTTAGACAGCTTGCAACGCTGTCTTTTGCCTAATTCGAGCTTATGAAAACGATGTTGTTTCCAAATAATGTTGCTTACATTAATTCTTATGAAGAAACAAATCCTCGTGGGAAAAAATAACGTTTTCCGACAAACGTTTAGGAATGTTACTTTCCCACACTCAGTTTGCATTTTGCGAGTATACTACCCCGTGGGGCCCCTGGCCATATTGGATGAAGAGGAGGCAGTTCTTCTTGATGTTTGATTCGAAAGTGTCTCTCGTCCAGATATGATTTTAAGATTTTGTAGAAAACTAGTAGACTCGTTTTGATCTTAAGTCCAGGGTGCCAAACCTTGTCAAAAGCTTGTGACATGTCTAAAGAGACTGCAGAACAGTATATTTTTACCTGAAGGTCATGGTTAACTCTAGTGACAATCCTATGAACTTGTTCTGTGGTTGCGTGTCCTTCCCTGAATCCAAATTGATGGTCAGGAATGAGATTATTTTCTTCTAGGGTTGGTTTCGTCCTTTTTAGAAGTAGTTTTTCGAAAACTTTAGCTATAACTGGAAGGACGCTAATGGGTCTATATGATGTCGTTTCTTCTGGGCTCTTTCCGGGTTTTAGGATTAAGATAATTTGTGCAGTTTTCCATCGCTGCGAAAAGGAGCTTAACCTTAGGATGGTATTGAATATGTAGGTAATCATTTTCATTCCTTTTTCCGGAAGTTCCTTTATTTAATTTTAGGCTTGTTATAGTCCATTTTGTTTCGGCAACTTTAATAGATTTGATAATCTCTGATAGAATGGGGTTCCTTGTAATAAATTCTTGGATTGTTCTGCCTTTCTCTGGAGAGCATGTCCCCGAGAAAGGCTTGAATACATACTTTAGGTGATTTCCAAAGGCGTCTGCTTTTTCTTTAGGACTTTTAGCCCAGTTTCCATTTGGTAGTCTGATGGGTGGAATTGCTGATTGTGGTCGTTTCAGTTTTTTTGTAGCTTTCCATAATAAGTACTGCGTGTCTTCTGTAGCGGTAAGGTTCGATAGGTACTCTTGGACTGCCCGATTTCTCGTTTTGTAACGAAGGTTTTTAATTCTTGAGTGGCTTTGTTAAGTTTTGTCTTATATTGAGGATGTCTGGAAATTTGCCATATCTTCCTTTTCCTTTCTCAGCTATCTTCTGTTTAATAATTAAAGGACAGCCTTCTGAGTTTTCTGGGTTTTCATTATTCGAAATAGAGGCACAAGCAGCAGTTTTTATGGTTTGGTTTAGATATTCGACCGCTTTGTAAATTAATGTCTTCTTCAGTTTTTAGTGGAAAGTTTAGTTGAATCTTATCATTGATTAGTTTTCGAAAGGTAGGTATACCAGTTTGTGTTCCTGTTGTGTAATGAATCTGGTTTTGCCGTTTTCGGCGTTTGGCTGCTATATTTGACACTTACGGGGAACTGATCTGACAATAGATCGAAACACGATGTTGCTTTTATGTTGTTTGGTCGTATCCCTTTTGTGATGCAAAAGTCCAGAAGGTCTGGGATTTTGTCGGGGTCTGAGGACAAGTGAGTAGGTTCACCAGTAGTTGCATAGTTAATCTAGATCCCCAGTGTTGATTTTTTGCATTGAAGTCACCTCCAGTAATAAAGCGGGGCCCGAGGGTGCGGAAAAAGAATTCAAAGCTTTCTTGCTTGATCTTGTGTTTCGGGGGGCAGTTTCCCGCAGCAAAGGTTATATCTCTGTTGATTTCTGAAACTACAATGCATGTGGCTTGGAGGTGTTCTTTTTGGTACTGATGGCTAACGTAGCGCCATGAGCGGTGCCATCCGGATGGTTTATAGTATATATAGAGTATTGAGGTATTTTCATGTAGCTCTTATGGGTAAAATACGTTTCTGAAATGAGCATGATGTCGACGTCGTTATTAATTATGAATGTTTTGACTTCTTGGCTATGCTAAGCCAAGCCGTTGGCGTTGCAGAGTACGATGTTTAAGTATACAGTCATTAAGTTAATTTATAAATGACGGTGGTGAGTAGATTAATCATGCTGCCCATTCTTTCCATGAGTCTTGCCAGCATTGTTTCAGTTTCGTTGTTCGTCTGCTGCTTCCATGTTTGTATTTGCTGTTGGTTGTCCACTTATCGAGGTTGTTGATTTTTATCGTACATATGTTTTTTGGGAATAGGATATACCTGGTTGAACTAGTTCGGAGTTTAGTCTAGGTCTTATTGATGGAAATTTGCGCTTTTGGATTTCTTTAGCCACCTGACATCCTCGGTAATTGGCGGGGTGGTTACCTTGGCAATTAGCACACTTAACGTTTTTACTCTTCTCTTCCCTTTCACAATTTGTTGTTAGATGTTCTCCAACACATTTGACTCATCTGGGTATAGGACACCCAGTACCTAGTTTTTCGAGTGTCAAAATTTTTGATATTTTTGACATTGTATTACTTCACGTTTAACGTGTGGAGGTCCAAAAGTGATCCTTGATTTCATTAAGAATTCTATGTTATAGATTTCCTTGTTGTTTGGACTTTGTTTTGGTTCTATGAAGAACATTGGCAGGGGAGTTTTATTCACCCTGTGTTTAATGTCGAATACATTTAATACGTTGTGTCCATGCTTGTTAATCTCTCTGATAAGTTCTTTAATATCAACGTAATTTGTCTATGGTTAAAGCTTTGTTAAGAAGAGAAATTGATTGTCCAATACTTTGAATACACTGTTTTTTGAAAATTTAAACAACAGTCGCATTAAATTTTGTTTTGCAGCTATTTGTTCCAGATACGTATGCTATTTTGTGTTAAAATAATAAATAGAATATCTGAATTCAATATTAAAGAGTGATATTTCATTGTTATATAACCCCTAAACTGAATTTACGTATAGGAGAATTCTGGAGATTTCTGGAAAAATAAGCGAACAGTGAAAACTATCGAGAAATCTTAAATAGTAGCTTTGTTTATTTATTTTAACAATTAAATGCGATGTACTTAATACTGCAAAGCAGGATAACAAAAAAGTACCTACTTCTTTTTTAAAATATCTTTAAATGATCTCATTACTTAGAAATATTTTATTTAAAATATTACTCATTTTTTCTTGAACTTGCAGCATTACAAAGAAAAACTAATTTCATTAAATACAGAATATAAAATATCGCATATGATTTTAGCTAATTTAGCACAAAAACGGTTGAACATGTTAGTTCAATCGATTTGCTAACACAAGTTGTGCGGTGTGTTATGCACATTATTGGCAAAGCTACGAAACGATGTTAACAGGGCACAGACCGAACTTGGCTACTAGCCCAAGGTTTTCCCAGTCATATATTTTTTCAGTTAAGCCATATTGAAACTATAGTATTCGTAACAGATACTCGGAACTAACGGCCTGCAAGTCCTCATCGTTTCAAAAACTATCTATTATACTAAATTTATCATGCCGTGCAAGTATCGTGCATAAAACTAGGTCGGTGAATTTACATACCGAACCCGATTTTCGCATAAACTCAGCCATAAAGACTAAGACACACAACTCGAACACAAAGCAAATCTAATTTTTATAAGCCGTACATTTCTAAACAAAAAGGCGCAACGCCTTTAGACGTAAACAATACAGTACTTAAAGAGATCCATGTTAGCTCTCAAAACGTAATAGCCTGCGGAGACAACCTAGTGCACTCAAGTTAACTCAGAAAATTGTACGCTTTTCATTGCAAGTTTTTTAATAAGCAGACAAACAAAAAGGGGCTTTCTAGGGCACAATGTTCTTATCCAGGATATTTAATACTCTCCGCACAATGGGAGCTTCTGAGGACGTTTTCAGCGCCCTGGTTATAGTTATTCAGAATTTCATAAAGCGAGAGAAACCTTATTTGGAGCTTATTGTGCTGAATTTGTTTACAAGAAGGTGATATACGAGTCATTACGTTCTGTAGGGTTGTGATAAATAAAAAAACTTGGAGATTTCCTCCGACACCTTTGTGGTCGTAAAAACGCCACAGTAAAATCCAAAATACTTCATCGACTTAAGTAAGAGAAATATACGGGTATGAGAAATGAGAATAGCCCATTTATAAAGATACATGTTCAAAGTCGTTTTATGGTTTTATACAACACTTTTGATATTTACTTCGGGTAATGATGAAATACTAATGATATTAAAGAAATTTATGAGAATTTCAGATTCGTACAAAAATGTGAATCAAAGAGGTTAATTTTCCACAGTAAAAGGTTAGAAACGTTTCATTATACGGACAGAGTATTATAAAAGTCATTATAAAAATTATACAGTGTACATAACTTACTGAGATTATCGTCTTTATAGCTATTTTTCTTGTCCTTTATCTTTGGCTGAAAACTTATCCACTGGTCTACCTCCAGATTTAGGTTTTGCTCATTTATTAAATGTTATAGAAATAAAATAATTGTGGAAACAAAGTTCGCTACAAGCATCTTTTATTACTGGAATTCAGTGACATTTAATATAATATGTGGGCTGTGATGAAAAATATTCTTTTCAACAATTTTCTGATTTTAATTAAAGTGCCGATGTCAACAGAACGTATACGAGTACAGTGTTTTCCAAAAAGTATACAACGAATGAGAAACTTTCTTATTACTGATTTCTGAAAACATTTTACCTTTGATGGAAGTTTCTGTATTTTTTAAAACGTAAATTACGCCTAAAACAATTCACCGTTTGATAAAAATTTGATAAAAGTAAATTAATAAGAAGGGTAATCTATCTATCTACCTTTAATTTTCAAAAATGTTTCCCAAAAAGTATGCAGCAAACGGGATTTTTTTTAAATCGAGTTCTTAAAAAAATTACTCTTGATAAAAGTTTGTGCATACGAAAATTACATCTAAGCAATTACAGCAGGAAGATTTGGCGAAAAACTTGGAATGTTTAAATTGACTACATTTATGTTTCTTTTTTCTTGCTTTCTTTTATATCTTTACACTCTTTACAGCGTCGACGAGGGGTCCGGACACACCGAGCCGTAGAGCGGTCACCCATCCAAGTTCTCGCCGAGCAAACCCTTGCTTAACTTTCTATATTTCAGTATGACATGCACTCCGACTCTGCCGTATTGCCGGTTCATTTATGTTTCAAAATTTAAAAAAATGTGATAACAAAAGTTTGATTATATTAAAAGATACATTGTAGCAACTTTCATGTGTCCTTTTTAATATTTTTGGAAAATAGTAACTATAGTCACATTAAAAATTATTTATTTTGCAGTAAACCTTTTACACAGATATTGTGTACGTCCCTAGAAGTGAATAATTATATTACAAACAAAACAGCATAAAGTTTAGCAATACTTTAATGAAAAGGAAATTATTTTGAATGTGAAACCAGTTACAATCTTTCAAGAATAAAACAAAAACACATGAAAATAGCTGTAACGTAGCAAAACTTCATATTTGGCCTTATTTTAAAATATACTCAAACTTTAGTTATTTAAACTTTTGAAACATAAAGTCAAACAGTAAATCTTTTAAGAAATCAATAATTAAATTTGCAAATTAAAATTATCTCTGGCTTATTAACTCGGATAAGGTAAGAAGATTCAGAGACACAATAATAGCTTCGGCAACGGACGGATAACAGGAAGGCGGAAACGGCATGGAAACAGGACAAAACTAGGAACTTGAAATACCAAAGCAATAAGCGAAAAGGAATTAAAACTAACAGAAGAGATAAAATGTACAGAATGGAAATACTGGGCGTAAGCGAAATATGGAAAAGAGGAACTGTACAGCAAACCCTGGACCATGGATACCAGTTTTTATACTTAGTTACAGAAAGACGAGCAAAAGAGGAATCTAGGAATACTGCTGAGTCCCTATATGGCGCAACAATTAGTAAACTGGGAGATTAATGAATGTGGACTTACAACTGGCAGAAAATATAACGACATTACAGATATATGCTCTAACCGAAGAAATCAAGTGTAGAGAACAAATAATTCTTTTACGAAGCTACAGCTGTAAGTAGAGAGAGCAAGAGAAAGAAACAGGCATATAGACATTAATAAATGGAGATTGGAACGCCAGAACAGGAAACACACCAGAAATAGGATATGGAACTATGGGAAAGTATGAAAGAAAGGCCACAATAAACGACAACGGAAGAAAAATGATTAAATTCTGCATAAGGAACCAACTACCAATTGGAAATAGTCATTTAAAACGTAATATAAAACATAAAACTTCATTTGAAGCAATAGGAAGACCAGCCAAAAGGACTATTGACCCTATCAATGGGTCGACGACTGCAGCCTCATCATTCACCTTAATAGCACTGGTCATAGCCGCCAAGGGTAGAACCTTGTCTTTGCGTGATATCTTCATAGTTGTTTCCCACAATCTTTGCCATAAGTTGTCTACCAACCTCCTCTACTTGGTGATAATTTATGTCAGAGTTTCCAACAATCTCTGTTGACAAGGACATAAGTTCATCTGTCTTTCTAAAAGGGTGGTGATCGTTGAACCAATTACGCAGCTTCTTCCTGTCCTCTTCATCCCTGCGTTCACGTGACACTCGTAAATCCATATGATATTCTCCTGAAAAACGCTCCGCCGTCATTCTCCTCCTCACCCACCCATAGCAGCTATCTGTCAAACACAAACTTGCAGCGGCCCAGTATAGCTCCCTATCGGCTACCTCCCTCAACGACGCTACGCAAATTATTAGCAATATCGCCAAGCACCCCAATGGGATTATAAAATTTGCCAATCAGACAAATAACTTTACACATTTAGAACAAATAACAAAAATCAACATTTACCAACTTTGTTTACCTTCACCCCACTTCTACTCCTAAGGTATTAATCTTACGGCAAAAGTGAATAGAACATTTTTGGTAGGAAATTTTATGTACTTCATTTTCATACAGAATTGTTGTAACGCAAAACCTCACGGTTCTCGAGCTATTAGCAAAAAAACTGAAAAAAGGGTAAAGCCAACAGTGGACACGATTAACGCAAAACTGAATGGAATATAGATACTTTAATTCATCCCACTTCTACTCCTATTGGTCTTATGGAAAAAATGCATAGAATCTTTTTGGTAGGAAATTTTGTCTATACTTCATTTTCGTGTAGAATGACCGTAACGCAAAACCTTGCGATCTTCGAGCTATTAGCGAAAAATTGAAGAAAGGGACCTTTAAACAGCTCCCCCACCACCGGGGACTTTTAGTATGTTTGTCAGGACACCTCAAGAAACAATTGTACCAACTTTCAAAACTACGTGAATTTTTTCGGCTAATTTGGCTAATTTGACTGGGCTATTATAAACATCTAATTTTCGAAATAATCGTAAACAAACAGGAAAATATGAAGTAACAGAATGATCAAAATTTATAATTATTTTTTAAACTTTTACCAAAGAAAAATAAATTCTCTTTCATTCAATTTTTTATTTCCTCTTTTTAGTTTTTTTGCGTATAAACGTTTCCCAAATCTCGTTAAATATCCTTGACTTTTCTTTGAAAAACAGGGGCAGCAACATTTTATATAATTCTGCAGCATTAATCAAAAAATAACGTTAGCTCCCTGATCAGTTTAAGCCTCCAAAACTTTTAAAATAACAATTTTAAAAAACTTGTTTACTTTTCAGTTGAATTTTTACGTAATGGGCTTTTGTTATTTTTCTACTTTTAAAACAATATTTTACTACAAATTATTGTTCTTAAGTTAATACTGAATTGATGAAGAAGAAAGAGAAAAAATCTTATGATCAACTTTGGGTTTTTACAGTTATATATAGCATTTTTCATCTAGCATTTGGGTTGTGACGTCAACTTGCCCCGCTCAAAAACTGTATGAATAGACACGCGTTCGTGCGCAGTAGGCAATGAAAACCTAGTTTAGAAAGAGATTAATTTAACCCTATTGGTATGGGGTGGGCCTGGCGTAATCCAGGATTGATCCACGGGAATCTGTTCCATGTCAATTGATGATGATGTTAATCATGATAAAAACATCTAAAGAATTTAAACAAAGCCACATAGAAGAAAAGCGTATAAAAGCGTTACACGGTCAACACTACAACTTGTCACGCCAAGAAGATATCGACGAAAACTTAACGTGTAGGTATGTGGTTAAAGAAAGGAGAACTGATGCCAGAAACGGAAGGATTCGTCATAGTAATACAAGACCAAATGATAAAAACCAACAATTACAAAAATACATATTAAGAGATCCTACCGTCAAAGAAGATAAATGCAAAAAATGTCAGCTACAAGCTGTATTGTGACAGAATGATTTACACTGCTAAAACCATAGCACCCAATAGACCAGATATAACACGGATTGATATAGAAAAAAAAAACCGTATATTTTATAGATATAGCATTTGTTACATTTCTTTATTGTTAATCATAAAACTGGTTTAGCATAAAGTGCTTTTCATCTTCCATTAGAAATTTTTCAGAAATACTTAACAAAATCGGAAATACTGGGTGATTCCATATAAGTTTTGTTGTGTGTAAATACCGCAACTATAGTAACTATATGCAATTCTATTATAATTGATCGTTTCGATGCGATGGATAAATTTTAAGAACATGGAGAAAACTGTATAAAATAACATTAAGAACGATTTTTCCTAATGTTAGAAAGGAATTTTGAACTATTAAACTACTGCTTGAAACAAATTGATATCAAGCGAAAAATTATTTCAAATTACTTATAAATGAAAAAAGAACGAATAATTTTCATAACGTTTCCCTGATATTATGTTCTTGTAGAATTTTAAATCGGACCATTTCTGAAACTGAGGATATTTTAATATTTACTGGCAATCCGTGCTAAAGCTTATATTAAAATATAGAAACAATTTTTTTTTTATTTAACAATGCGTCAACCACTAGGGTTATTGGCGTGATACAAATACAGTATTTACAGCAATTTTACAATTTGTGTAGCAAATTTATATTCTGCAGAAAAGTAAAAAGTTTCTGTAAGTTATCCAAGGTGCCTCCTAGAATTTCATCCAATATCTTTGGGATTTGGTTGGCGAGAAACAAAATTTTAAATTGTAGATTTTACATTCGCAAAATGTTTGGTTATTTAGTTATTTTTATTGATATGGATTTTCTGAATTTATTTTTATGTAATTGCTTTTTATCTGTGTATTTATCTGCAACATATAAATTTTAGCAAAAATATGCAACTACTACTAAGTAATTAAAACTATTAGTAATAAGTCCTTACTACTCCCAAACTGTCTTTAATTCTTACAATATGGTAAATATATTGTAGTTATTGCTTTTATATTTGTGTGTTGCGTTAAGCTATTTCGTTATTAAAAAATATATAATATTCTGTTACATTACTTAATAAAGCACCCACATTTTGTATAAATTTCTTGACATTTAATAGCTACTTAGCTTCAAGCTTGTCAAAGTTTTACACTTGCGTGAATAAGTTGTTCCGTATTAATATTAGGCAACAAGCAAGTGCGAGAAAATATTTTTAAATTTGCATATTACACATAGAGTACTTTATAAATAAATTATAAGCTTAGCTTTCCTTAATTTTTTTCATACATTTCTAACTGTTTGCCTTTACGAAAAGTGTAACGTTTCATTTAGAAATTCCTTTAGAAATTAAATTTGTATGGACACTCAAGGAAATAATCCGTTAAAATACTTTTCCTTTTTTCAAGACACCGACTGGTTACTTTAGCCATTTAGCTAAATTGAAGTAGCTTAACCTAATCCTAGTTAACAGGATTCATATAGAAAATTTGCCATTGACGGAGTTCTAATCCTCTATGCGCTCGTGTATGGGACAGAGTTACAAGGATTTCAACAGTTTCACGAGACATCAAAAGTGTCGGCGTAAGATTGCGTTGCCGACGCCGATCACGCCTATGACATCATTCTCCAGCTCGGGCATGTTGTTAATAATTTTTATTAGCGTTCAATAAGTTCGCGATGATCTCATACCAAACATTTGAATTATTCGTAATAAACTAATAAAACTGCGTAAGAAGAATAGACAACTGCTACAAGTGTAAGAAAATACGCATAGTCGTATTCGTATTACAAACAGGTACAAACTGATTGAATATGTATTGTCTTTTGTTTATTGAGTGTAATAGCTATTTATGGTACCAGCGGCGTACCTATCTTTGGGAGGCGGAGGGAGCAATATGTCTTGAAGGCGCCTTAGGATATTTTAGGTCATATAAAAGTGTCATATTTCTTTCTATAGGAATTAAAGAGGCCACACCGCCACTATTTACCTAAGAATATAGCTCACTCGGCGTTCCGTGAGTGAATAAAGAAAAATGTTATCCAGGAAAGGAAAAGTTTGTCCTTGAGTGGATAAAATCTCTTTATGAAACAATAGCTATAGCAACCTAATTTAAAAGCATCATTCTAAAATTCACGTCGTCAAGGAAAGTGTGAATAAAATGTTTATAGAAACTGTCGTCAAGGAAAGTGTGGATAAAATGTTTATAGCAACACTTTATCCACCCTTCACGTTAAAATGTTGCTTTGATAACTAGATTTGACACATTAAAATGCCACTTTATGTGTAGAAATTGGAAAAAATATTAATTTACTCTCAGAGGTGTGATAGTTCCACAATTTCGAAGTCGTAACTGAGGTAAGTTTATATGTTTTATGTATTATATATGGCATTATCATTTCCAATGTATCCGGTGGTTGCAAGGATTGCGAAATCTGTCAATTTTTTTTTTCATAAAAAGTAGTATTTCGTTTTTTTTTTAATTAACGAACATTGAAAGTTTTAGTCATGTAAATAATTCGTCATATTTTTAGCAACATTGGGTCGAAATATTCACGACCCGAGGCGGTTTAAAACCTGTTAGATAGCGAGATCATAAAGTCGGTGGCACCTTAAAAAAATGTTTGAAAACATTCACTCAAAATACCGAATTATTATATCTAATTTCTGGGAATTTTATTTGTTTTGCTGCTTTTGTTTAAGTTTCTTTATTAGAGAAAAGCAAATCTTTTCTGTTCCGTTATCGTTATTATCCGAAAATCTACTTTTTACTGAAGAAAAGAATCATAATTAAACCTTGAGATGCTTTATAAGTAAGTCTTATCAAGTCTTATCAATAAATGAAGAATCCATTCGAATAACTGTAGCGATTGATTTAAAAAAAATCCTGGCTTACGTTTGCAATGCATAAATTATAGACGCACAAATAATTTCAGCAATTACCACCAAGTATTAAAAAATAAAGTTATTATTATTAAATTAACATTGCTTGTATATTGTTTGTATAATAAGTTTGCTCATATTTAACAATTAATTTTAACTCGCTTCACAAACAGGTCTGCACTTCATAAATTCGTAACATTATAGTTCCCAGCTCAGATTATGAAATCCTAAATTATTACCAGCAAAAGTTTATACTTGAAGTATAAACAAAATAGGTAACCTTGTATAATAGGTAAACTTCATTGCCGGCTAGAATAACATGATCTAAATTAAGCTAAATTAATTAAACGCGAAAAACAACAACGTTAGTGCAACGATCTCGCTAAAACGACAACATCGTAGGTTTGAGAATACCATTAAAACAAAAATGTATTAATTTAGTTCAAAATTTCGTTCATTTGTAGGTACATTTAATTAAATTATCTCATATGTTTGTTTTGGTCAATCGGGTTAGTTAATCTTACTGTTATGAAGTGTGAAATGAATTTGCGTTTGGTATCAACTTTTAAACAAACCAATAAGTAGTTGGAAGATTTTGAATAAATAATAATAATAATAATAATAATAACCTTTGGGTCTTTTGTGCGTGTATAGTTAAAATTAAAATTAAATAGAGGAGTTTAGTTTTTTCATGCCTGGAACCATATACGAGCTTAGATGGTTTTCCTGAAACTATTTTAAGGTTGATTTGTGCTTACAGACTTTTTTCCCAGTAGAACCTTTTACCTTGATCAATAAAACCCCAAAGAGAGCAAAGGTTTACAAGGAAATAAACATCTTCCAACTCAGTTGAATAAATCAAAATTATCTGTAACTAACTAAATTCAATCGATTATTATTTATTGAAAACGAGGTCTCAGTTCATTCAAAAAATGAAAAACTTGGTATAACCAAAAAGAATATTTTTTAATATAAAAATCAATGTTCAACGTGACAAGATTTCTTGTTGTGTTTGGCTACTTCTTGTCTTGTCTTTTAGTGTAAGACAAGAAACGTTAACATCTTTGGTGTTGCAATCAAGGCCTCTGATTTGTAGTTTCTTTTCAAATGAAAAATGAAGAATTTCGGGTAACCAAAAAGAATATTTTTTATTGTAAAAATTAATGTTCCACGTAACAAAATTTCTTGTCTTATTTGAATACTTCTGGTCTTATCTTTTAGTGTAAAATAAGAAATTTAAATATCTTTGGTGTTGCAGCCAAGACGTCTCATTTCCCGTTTCGTTTCAAATTAAAAATGAAAAATTTTGCATAACAAAAATGAATATTTTTTGTTGTGAAAAGTGATGTTTTCACGAGACAAGATTTCTTGACTTGTTTTCTACTTCTTCTCTCGTCTTTTAGTACAAAACAAGAGATATAAATATAAATACCTTTGGAGTAGCTTCAATCTTCTATAACAAAAGTCTTGCCTTGTTTACATGTTTCTTGTCTTATAATATATTTTTTTATTTTTCATAACATCGATACTTTTCCTATTCTTACTTTCCTTCCAAAACTCGTTCAGCCTTTGAGACCCTTGCATACATGCAACTCGGTGATTCTTGGCTTTCTAATAATTTGAATTATACAACACCAGAAGCAAGAGTGCAAATTTACAAGAAAATGTCTTGCACATACAAGCAAGTTTCTTGTCTTGTTTTGCTACAAAATATTTACCTGTTGCCTTGCTCTTGTCTTGCATTTCATACAACAGCAAAATAGAGGCAAGAAAAATGCAAGTGAAACGCGTAAAAATTTGAAATATAAAGTGCTATTTAAAACAGGTATCGACGGCGTTGCATCTCTTTTCAGCATATCTGATATTAAATATTTCAAATTGCAGAATTTCACAAAAATTCGTTTTTAGAATCTATTGCTCGCTTTTAAACCTCAGTGTATATTTCCATTTTTCATAATTTTGTCTTTAATTAAAACCCTTTCGTGTGTATCTTCATAAAACACCCTTTCGTTATCTACCTCTTTCTTTAGTCTTGTACTTAAAATTATCGAAGGAAACATTTGAACAAGGTCATAAATAACCCAAATGTTATATGTAAAATTAAAGAACCCTTTAAATTATTTTCAATCAGTGTGTTACCAATCTAGGTATCGATTTCGTTTTAATTATATTTGCAAATTATTCAGTTTATGGCATAAACCAGACGGGAAATAAGGGCAACGCCGGAATTGTCCAGACACGGCTCCGCCAAACATTTCAGCAACTATTGATTTGTAACAGTACCACTTAATCTTTTTCAAAAATAGTTTCAAGGTGTTCATTTACAAAAATATTTGCTTTCTTGGGAAACTAAAGAAGTTTTGCATTTTTGCGTTATGTTTTCACGTCAAACATATTACATTTGTTAAACACTTAATTTTAATATTAAGAAATATTTCATTCTGAATTAATTCGGAAATTTAAAATTTATTAATAAATGTTGTGTAGTAAATCATTTTGTTTGCGAATTTTTCTGTTATCAAATTAGTTTACGAACTTGCTAGCATTTCGCCATTTACTAATATTTTAAGTCAGTGCTGAATCATAAATTGTTTTCTCTGAAACTGTGAGACCTATAAATCATATCTAACTATTATTAAAAAACAAAACATAAAAATCAATGTAAAAATAAAAATGAAAAGACTGCAACATTCAAAAAATACTTTGCCCCGAATTTTTCTGCTTAATTGAAAAGGGTAATTTTGCAACACGTCCAAAATTCAAAAATAAAGTTTAAGATTAAAGAAGTTAACGATGGATATTTAAAATGACAACCAAAGAGAAAATAAATATTCAGTAAGAGACTTTGAGGCGTTTCAGTTCGGAAATCCAAGTGGATGGTATTTTTATGTAGAACCTCCAAATTCAAGTCCTTAAATCACTGCAAACTCTACAGTCCCACGTGTAAATCAATTTAAGAAGTAAAATATTCCAGCTTTATATCCCACTCGTTACAGTCTGGCTGGTTTATTCAATTTTATTCTTTAAATGCTTGCAAAAGAAAAACAAATTTTTGAATATTTATCTAATATAAGTTATGTTTTTTCCTTAACCTTGCCTTTATTTTTAGTTGGTTTGTTAATATTTTCTTGGTATTTCTCCATAATTCATTAAAAATACATTAAAAATCTATACTTAAGACAAACTAAGTCTAATGCAACAAATTTTAAAATGTCAGCAACTGAAATTCGTAGAAATAGAAATTAATTTATAAGAATTCACTCCTTCGAAATACTTTTGACTACCTTAAACCTACAACTACGTAAACAAAACCAAAGCTTCAGAATTTTACAGAATTCAACAAATGTTTGAAATCTGTACTTCTGAAACTTTTAGCAATAGAAAGTTCCGGAGTTGCATATTTTGAAGTTAAAACCACAGAACAATTATTAATTAAAACTTACAAAAGGGATGGATAGAATATTTTCGTGTTTCTGTTCGTATCATTGAACTTACTTTCATATTTCTTACTCTTAAAAAAGTGTTTCGAATTTGCAATTTAATTTATATTAAACAATAGTTTGTTCTTCTCATGGGAATATTTAAAATCAAAGTTTGACTATAGATTTTAAGTTTAATAATGAAAACGATTTTAAAACAAATATTTTAGGCTTAAAGATTTAGTTTAAAGACTTTAATTTTAAAATGCACAGTTACGAGTCTAAAATTAGTTATTTTAATTTTCTACATGTGTATAAAATTCTTAAAATTATTCATATTCTTTAGAAATAGTTTCAACATTCTAAGCTAATAATTTTACACATACAACTACCAAAAATAAAAGATTCCAATTAAACGAACAATGTTAATTGAAGCAAGTAACACAAAGTTAGACAATAACTCAAATATTTTAAGTTGAGAATGTACATAGACAAATAAAAGAAGTAACAATTTAACCTTCGATTTGACATGAGAAAGAGGATTAGGAATTGCTGTTACCGTTTTGTTTGCCTTTCCCAAATTCGTTATTTAAACTTATATCACAATATCTTCTGCCAATATTTCTTTTCTTGGTTTTTATTTTCGTTTAAAGCAAAGAATTAAAAAAATATTACAAAACTTTTATGACAAGCTATTAATATTTGTTTTCCTGATTTTTCGGCAACATTTTATTCGAAATTGATGAAATTATCTAACAGTAATTCCTGCCCCCCTGGGAAATATTTAAAACCAGTACAATGGAAAGTGCGAAAGAAACATGTGGAACAACAGTTGAAAACAGAAAACGTAAACAGCATGGTGGTCAGAGGAGGTGAAGCAGGCTATAAAAATGAAAAAGGAAGCATGGAAAAAATACCTAAGGGAGCAATCACCAAAAAGCCATAAGGAGTACAAAGAACGAAGGAAAAACGCTAGAGACCAAGTGCTCAAAGCCAAGAAAAAAGAATGGGAAAATTTCGGCTTGAAAATGGAACAAAATTTTATCGATAACCAGAAACTCTTCTACAGAGTCATAAGAAACATAAAGACGAAAAAGGGTAATGAAATGAACTACAGTGGAACTCCCGTAAGTCGAACTCCGGTAACTCGAAATTTTCTTTAACTCGAATATTTGTGCGTTTACTGTTGAGTTTATATGTATATTAATCTTCTTAACTCGAATTTCTCTAACTCGAATTTATCTGTAACACCAATTTTATCTGGGATTTTGGTGGTTTGAGTTAGAGAGGTTCCGCTATATTAAATACAAAAATGGACAATTATTAACGAAAGACGAAGAAATTATGAAAAGGTGGAGGGAATATTGTAAAGAGTTACTAGACTGCAACAACGAAGAAGAAAACAATGCAACAGTATCACAGGAGAAAAACAAGGGCGAAGAAGTCGGCGTTGATATAACTATGGAAGAACTGGAAGCAGCTATAAGAAAACAAAAAAATAGGTAACGCTCCGGGACATGACGGGATCACCCCAGAAATGGTGAAAGCAACAGGAAACAGGAAAGTTCCTATTAGAATTATTGGACAAAATTGCGAAGGGAAACGAAATACCGCAGGACTGGGAAACGGTTATAACTAATCCTACCGTTGTACAAAAAAAGGAGACAAGAATGAATGTGGAAATTACCGGAGCATTGCGCTGTTAAGCGTAATAATGAAAACTTATGAATGCATTTTAACTCAACGTCTGAAAGAAGAAATAGAACAAGATTTAGAAGAAGACCAATACGGGTTCAGGTCAGGACGAGGAACAACAGATGCATTGCACATCATCAAACAAATAATCGAAAGAACAATAGATGCCAACGAAACAGTATACATACAGTAAAAAGTAAGGGAAAAGAAACAACAATGGAAAAAATACTTTAAGTCAAAACATGAAGAAGACTACAACCTATATAAAATAATAAACACTTGGTGAAAGAGGCAAAGAAACAAACATGGACCTAATTTGGTAGTAAAATGAAGGAGCATTACGCAGAAAACCAGAAACTATTTTATAGTTCATTAAAACAGATATGCTCAGAAACACGTTCTTCGGAAAAAAAGAGATTAAAACACAAGTATACCAGAAAGTAAGACGCTCCCTAACCTATGGCTGCGAGTCCTGGATTCTAACCAAAAGAAATAGAAGCAAAATCAAGGCCTCAGAGATGAGGTTCTTAAGAAGAATTCAGGGGATTACTAGAAAGAACAGGATAAGAAACACGGTAATAATAAAAGAGCTGAAGGTAAAACCCATCGAAATAGTAATAGAAGAAAGACAGCTGAGTTGGCTTGGTTATGTACATAGAATGAAGGATGACAGAATTTTAACTGATAATAATCTCGCTTTAAAGTTGAAGTTGTGATTTAATCTTTGAATTTTAGTATGAAGTTTTAAACTGTAAACGGCAGAGGGACAGAAATTTAACTTACATACGTTTTAAAAGTGAAAGGAATTCTCCCTTGTTTTTGTTCCGTATTTTAAACATTGAAAATCTAATTATGTTCCTACAGTACGGAAGTCTTTTCGTATTTTCACTCTCAAGAGACTCCAACTACACGATGCTGCTTCAAACCTCCTACATTTCAAAACTTTGCAACTTCAGAATAAATATTCTCTAACCGTATAACAGTTTATTAACATAACAACCATAATCATTCCTCTAAACGTCTAAACGATGCATTCAAAATTGAAAAACAAAATGGGTGAAACTTTATACAAAACGAGAATTTTCGTTGACTAACTATTTTAACAATTGGTAGTTACACGCCTTTTATGTGTTTTCTTTGGGTATTCCAATTAAGTTAATCACATTAGGTTTCAAGACAAACCGTTTACACGATTCTTGATGGTACTAGGACAAAACACGAATCGAATATATAAACTTTTTTGTTAGAATTCCCTAAAGTTTTAGTTTAATCGAAATCTAAACCAGTTAAAGTTAAATTGTTTTCAGGTTTATAAATGCAAGCGAAGCATTCGTTATTTGGAGGAACAAACAAAGTTCAAATTGATTTTGGTTCATATTTCGTTTTTAGTATGCTGCTAATGTGTTTTCAATTAAAATAATTGCAAAATCAATTCAGCGAGTGATAAATGTTGACAGCTGTTTTCATTAAGTGTATTTCATAAGGTTTTTTTAGTTGTTTGCGTTTGCAAAGGCGTTGGTTCGTACTGCATAGAGTTTAATTGATTCGTACTGGGATTTTATGGTGATTAATACAAAGCTGTAGCGATTTACGTTGTTGATTCTATGGATTTTAACTTTTCAAAGTCTTACTCGCAAACCTAAACATTAAACCCAAATATTCATTTACAGAATCGACATTAATACAAAAATAAAGGATGTTTAACACGTCGCAATTTTCAAAACAGAAATTGAAACCTTTACTTCACTGCCTAGACACAAAACTGTAATGCTTTTCCACCTCATTCAATTCAAAAGGGTTCAGTAAGGTCGAAATTGTTTATTTAAAACTGGTACAATTGAAATTCTAAGTTTAAAATCAAAAGTCAAATTACATTACCTATTTCTATTTCCTTAAAATTCTAAAATGAACATTTTGAACTTAAAGTAGGTATAAAAAATCATTCATAGCCCAACGAAACAAATAAAAATGTATTTGAATGAATTCTAGTGCATTCTAGACTTTATTATACTTACTTCCAAACAAAACTGCTACATAATTATTATATAAACATTTCCAGGACTCCAGGAGGCATCTTAAATTGGTTATAACAAATAGGAAATCAAGGTCAAATTTTATTCTAAATTTTATACAATAAACCATATGGAAGTTTTAAAGTTCAAATCATTAATTGGAAGTTTTAGAATTCTCAGATTAAGATCTTACATTTTTACATTTTATGTTCAGATTCCTTAAAAAGAATGTTGACTTTAACAACAACTTCTTCAACGGAAAAACTCAAATTTGATTTAAATCAAAAGAATTTATGCAAAGTGGTCTGAGGTTAAATCGAAATCATGAAAACAGTGACAGAATTTGTATAAATGTCCTACTTACGTTAAATATTTTAAAAATAAAATTTCAGTGTAAAATCGTAATTAAATGAATAAATTTTTAGATTAAAGCAAAAGTAGACTGTCAACTTCCAAGTGTAGATTTAAAAAAGGTAGCAATTCATATAAAGTTTCCCTTTTCAATAAGTTTAGAATTAAGCGATAAAATTAAAATGCAAAAGTTTTTGCAGTTCTAATTAAAATTCTTTAATCTAAGAATAACTGAGTAAGCGAAAATTTGCAGCTCTGGCTGTTCAAAGGTGATTATGAACATCAAAACTGTATTATTTTTTAATTATTTCTAATCAATTTTTTACAACTTTGTTTTCGCCGTGTTTCGAAGGATAATTTTAAAAACTAAAATTTAAAATTCTGCCTCTCGAACAAAAATCGCTCAAAACTGAAATTGGAACTCTGAGTTCACTGTCAAAGACTGCACGTACAATTGTTATGCTTTTTTCGCCTTATTGGTTTCAGAATGTTAAGATTCTATTTCAAATATGAAATTTGAAACTAAAACATATAAATTTAGAATTAAAAGTCTTCTTCTGTTATTTATCTTTTCCTCGTGCCCCTTCCAGGGCGTGGGATTGGCGGTCTTACTTTATCCCTGTACCCGTTCCTTACACTCCTATAGATTCCCGATCTCATCTGTACCATCGTTTTTCCTCTATTCTTTCCTATTTTCTTGATTCTGTCTATATTTTTATTGGCCTCCCCTTTCTCCTTTTCTTATCTCTTCCCACTTCCATAACTCTCTTGACGAATCTGTCTTCCGTCATTTTCGTTTCAGTTGATCTTTTTCTATCTTGTCCAGTATCAATTCTTGTTCAATATTATTTCTTATGTCTTCATTTCTTAGGATCCCATTTTGTTACATTTACTACATTTATTTTGCTTTCTAACCGCTTCGTCAATATTCATGACTCAGCAACGTATGCAAATATTGATAGTGCTACAGTGTTGTATACTTACTATTTTTTTATTTTAGTATCTATTTCCGTTTTGTTTAGTCCGTAATATGCTGCTCTTGCTGTTCTTCTTGTTCAATATTATTCCTTATGTCTTCATTTCTTAGGATCCCATTTTGTTACATTTACTGCATCTATTTTGCTTTCTAACCGCTTCGTCAATATTCATGACTCATCAACGTATGCAAATATTGATAGTGCTACAGTGTTGTATACTTACTATTTTTTGATTTTAGTATCTATTTCCGTTTTGTTTAGTGCGTAATATGTTGCTCTTGGTGTTCGTACCCTGTTTGTTATTTCATTATCAATCTTTCCGTCACTAGTGTGCATGCTACCTAAGTATTCATATTCTGTTACTATTTCCAGCTCCTATCCATTACAGAATATTTTTGTGTTTCCATTTCCTTCCTCTTTGTTGACTATCATCACCTTGCTTTTGTTAATATTAATCTTCATATTTAACTTGCTAATCTCCTCGTTTCATATATTGGAGCTCGTAGATTACAAACAAATAGTTCTGTAGTTTTTCCGTTCTGTTTGGTTTCCTTTCTTATAAACTAGAAGTTCTTTTCCCAATGAGATCCTATTCGCCTATTCCGTCTCCAGGCTTCATTACATATTTTCCGTGACCACTTCTTCCCCATCCATATTATCATTTCTAAGTCTAACTTGTCCTCTCGACTCGCTTTTCCGATCTTGATTTTTGTTAGTGTTTCTTCTATCTCCTCCTTTTATATTTCCACTACATTTTCATTTTCTTAAAAATTCAAAAAAAGTCTAATCATTATTTTCATTTATTTTACATTTTACTTTCAGAAACAAAGTTCTGAAATGAATATTTACAACTTAAAGTTTAAAAAAGTCCATTAAATCAACAATCAAGAAACAAAAAAATTGTTTTAAGGTTTTGTACTGTTTGCTATATTTTAGTATTTGTAGACACAAAGGTCATCTGACAAAAATCAAACCTTCATAATTAAATATGGATTTTACACAAGCAGGGAGTGTTAAATCTCTGATAATAATCTCAAAACATAAAACTCAAATTTAAAATTAAATTCAAATAAAAATTGGAAATTATACAAAAATCATCAAGATTGAAGTTGGCTTGCCAAAATACGCATGTAGTTTTAATACTTTGTTGGGGTTTTCAGGGTTCTTCAGTATTTTTTTTACTTAAACTAAATGTTATATCGACATGGTTGAAATATCAGTTTGGACTAATAATTCAGACGAAAATTTTAAACTTAAAACGTATGCTTTTATAACTTCAGGTTCGAATTCTCAAAAATACCTTTAATTCTACAATTAAATTACATTTTAATTCCAGAAATTAAAAGTTTATGAAGTTATAGATTTATGAGAAATTTTCATATAAAACCCTTACAAGGTTTTCCTCATTTTGCACTTCAAGAGAAGTATTAAAAAGCTCTATTTCGAAATCTCTTTGAAAAATTTCAATAATTTGCATTTCCCCTTGATATTCTAAATTGAATTTTAAATATCTTCTTCAACAGAGGGTCAAGGGTTTGCAATTAAAACAACTAATTTTGAAATGTATAGTATAAAGTTAATATTTTTTATTTAGAGCACAAATTCGTTTTAGTCGTAATTCCCGATATGAAATTAAAATCGTAAGGAAAAATTCCAAAATGGGTAGTTTTAAAGCCACGGTACTGGCATTAAAGTAAAAAATAATTAGTTTAAATCTACCACGTTATAATAAAATTAAAAGTGTAAAGTTCAAATTTCTGTCGAACGTTAGGAGCTTTACAAAAATCTCAACAAAGCATTAATAACCAAATATTTATTTTGACAACCTGATAACGTTCGGCTGGATTAAACCAGAAGTTAGATTTTTTTGGTTAGATCAATTTTTTTGTTGCTTCTTCAAACCTACAGAATTTCAATTGTATTTGTGTTTTATGCTTAGACCAAAATTCTACGTGTTATACCTATAAACGCTTAGAGTCGAATTATTAAAAATTTGATAAATAAATTTTTGCTTTCCTTATTTTTCATGTAGTTGATAAGTCAGCAAATTAGCATGTAAAATATTTCTTTGATATATAAAGTTCTTAAAATTTGTTAATTATTTCTAATAAAATACTTGATTTCTGGGAAAATATTTTCAGTCGGCTGACTTCAAAGATATTTCCACACTAAATATGCACCACACTTACGTAACATATTCAAATTACAACCTTGAATATCTGGAAATAATCCTGAAAATATAATATTTAACCGAAATCTAACAAATCAGAGTCACCTTGAATACTAAGAAATCCCTTAAAAATACAGTTTCGCACGAATCCAGAATCAAGCTTTAATAAAAAAGTATTAAAAAATTCTTATTCTTACGTGTCAGCCAGTATTTTAGATATAAAAATATTAACATTGCTAATTAGTCGGTTTAATTTCTGGGCGCCTTTTTAAATTGCTAAAACTGAAAATTGTTAATAAGGTTTTTAAATACATTAAACAGGCGAGCTGAAAATGTTTAAATGCACATAAATATTGTTTAAAAGGGAAATGTTAAATACAGCCTTGGTAATAAAACTTTATAAGGCACCCGAGCGTTAGTTTCCCCTGCAGGGAATATAATTTTTAATTTAAATCAATAAGGAACGAGCTGTGGTCACGAAAATTTATGTTACGTTAGGTGTCATAAAGTAACGCAGTGTTGCCAACCGTCTAGCATGTTTCTCCACTACCATGCGCCAATAATTCCGCTACATTTTGTAAAATACCGCTACCACGCGAATTTTCTAGGACAGTACATGCATTTAAACGCCTTTTAGTTATTTTGTTAAAATATGAACAGGCATACATGGAAAAAATAGACATTTTCGTTTTAAAATTCATTTATTGTTAAAAATAAACACCAACAAACAATAAAAAAATTTTTTGAATCGGGAGTCTTTATTATCACCGTCCTATATGATTTCTAGGAATGCATACTTAAGAAAAATAAGGTAAGGTGATCCTACATCAATTCTTCGAATGTTAATTTAAATTTTGTAGACTGATGATCCCCATTTCTCTATTTTTGTGGTTTGAACAAATTCCGCTACTTTTAAAAAAATAAGTTCTTGCCGCCGCTACGCCACTACGAAGTCCAAAATCCGCTACAGTAGCGGAATTCCGCTACGGTTGGCAACACTGAAGTAACGGCTTGTATTAGTTTGTCACAATTTCTTTTACGTTAAATTGAGTCGGAGATACCTACAGGTTCAGATGTTATTTTGTAATTCTTAATACTTTGTTACTTGTTTTAATAATTAGCTGTAGCAGTTTTCGTGTGTATTTCAACTCAAAAATATTTATGCAAAGCAGTTTTATTACATCACATAAAAATAATTCGAACAACAGTTTCCCATCAGAAAGAGTAACTAACTTATATAAAACTGATCAAGGAGTAGAAGTAGAAGTGACCACTGCAGAATCAAAATGAAAATATTCCAAAACAATACAATTAGACAACCTCAAAGGAAATTAATAGATTTGATTAGAAAATAAGAAGCCGTTAACTAAACAGATAAGAACAAAGAGAAAAAAAGAAGACACCCACAAAAGCAGCAGAAAATGGGGAAACTTTAAAGCTAATATACTGAGTATTTCCAAAGAGAGCTATGGGATAGAAAAGATAAGAAATAGAAGCACAAAACCGCATCTTGATTGACTGAAAAATTGAGTAAAGCTATTGTAAATACAAAGAAGAAATGTAAAATGCATTTAACAATTAAAAACTTGACAGCATGCAAAAAAATAAAAGACATATAAAATGGTCTTCTGGGCTTGGAGGACGTGTCATTGTTGAGCAAGAAGAACCCAATCTTTCGCCCGCACCAGGAGGAAAAAGGGGCACCAAAAGAGCACGGTAACTCAACGTGTCAACCACGCCAGCGACGAAACTCTTACAGAGAAATCTTGACGTTACCTCTCTGTTCACCAAAGTCCCCATCCCTGACTCATCATCGAGCAGTTACAGTTTAACACAGCAAACCTGCACGTTTAGCCATTCTCGTTGAAAGGTGCCTTTCCTCCATATATTTCCTTTTTAACAAACAATTCTATAAGCAAGTGACAGGCGCTACTATAGCTTCTCCCCTTTCTTCGGTGGTTGCAAACATTTTAATGGAATCCTTTGATTTAAAACCCAAGGTCTGGTTCTATCATGTAGACGACACTTTTATTATCTGGTCCCATGGAAGACATAACATTGCTTCTTTTCTAGAACATCTCAATAATGAACATCCTGATATCAAGTTCACTATGGAAATAGAATCAAACGATTCTCTCCTTTTCCTCGGGTCCTGGTAACCCGCAAACCGAGTGATCATCTTGGACACTCAGTTTATAGTGACTACACACACAGATAGATATCTTCATGTCAATTCACATCATCATCCGGCATCAAAACTCTCCCTAATTAATTATCTCGTTTATCGTGCTATCATAGTGTCTCGATCCGACGCGACGGTCTTCATATCGAGTTAGCCCATATTCAAGACTATCTCGTCAAAATTGGATACAACAAAGGGGATGTCAGGAAGGTCATCGAAAAACAAATACACCCATTACACTATGGAAGTTCTCACAACTACAGAACAATACTGACCGCATGGGTAGAATTCTCAAAAAACATAACATCAAAAAATGTCACAGATACTCCCTTCAGTAAGAAATAGGCCTCAACCCCGGTCATCAACAGGCTTCTACAACATCCCTTGTCCTTGTAGTTTAGCGTACATTGGAGAAACGTTTCCGTCTATGTACCTACAGCAAATTAATGAGAAAGTAATAGAAACTGGTTTTCTTTTAACCATGAATTTTATTCTTTTTACAAATCAAGGTCATCACCTTCAAAATGGCAGTTTGCTAGCTTGGGCAGCTACACACCGATGGAGGCGTTTTTTCTATTGTTCGTAGCTGTCCTGGAAAACTTCTTCTGGAATGCCTTTCAACTCATCGGTTATGCTCTTCTGAATATTATCCAAAGTACCAAAATGGCGCCCTTTAAAATGTTTTTTTCTGCCGGGAGAATAAAAATAAGTCACAGGGACTGAGATCCGGCGAATTCTGTAGAAGGGCTGGGGAACCACAGGAATGCTTTTTTCTGTCAAAAATTCTTTGAGACGTACATCCTCTTTCTGAGCCTTTCGAGGACTTTCCGATAAAAAGTTTGATTGATAGTTTGTTCTAGCGGCACAAATTCCTTATCCCCTGATTTTAGATTTGCTCATTTTCGCTTTGTTGGAACGGAGAAAGTTTGCAGTGTATCACTCTCGACTTTGTCTTGGGGTCGTACTCAAAAATCCATCATTTATCACCTGCGATCACGCGACTAAAGAATTCTGGCTCCCTCTAAAGGCGGTACAACAGATCAAGAGACACGTCCCTCAGATTGACTTTCTACTCAACCATGGGGTTGTTTGGAACCATCTTGGCGCATATTTTCTCATACCCAAATCTGATGGACGGCAAACCGGTTGAAATTTAACTCACTATTAATAATTATTCTCAACATAAATCGACGATCTGACATCACAAGAGTTCTCACTCTTTCCACATTGTCATCCGTTTTTAAGGTTAAAGGTCTTTCCACGAAGTTCGTCTACCACTTCTCCTCGGCCCTATAAAAAGGCCTTGTGCCGCCTGAACACTTGTGCCCTGGATGGGAAATGTTCTTCATAAGCCCTTTTTAATTTTTTATAAGTCACAGTAGAGGATTCTCCAAGCTTTACGCAAAATTTTATAGGACAACGTTGCTCAAACTTTTGCCCGTCCATTTTCGTAACGCACCTCACAAACACAACTTCACTTCCGATGCTCTCAACAATCACGTAGCAACTCTAACAAGTTCAAACTTATACTGAGTCTGCGACAGGGAATATTCTGACTGCCGTGTGAAGAGGGATGCAGCATTGTCGGTTCGTGTACAGTGTTGCCAGTCTCATTATTTTTCTGCCAAACCTGGCATTTGCGTTGGTGTTTGAACTAGCGGCAATGATTATCTTTGTGCTTTTAAATATTTGCTTAGTATTGATGAGATTACATTTTCCATATTCCATAATATGGAACGATTTACCATGCCAAAAGCTTTGATGTAATCAATAAAAGCAATGTGGGTTTCTAACTTATATTCCCTATGTTTTCAATAATTTCAGGTTTAATATTTCATCGATACAGTCGGAACGTCCCTTTCTAAACCAATTTTGCCCTTCAAATATTAATGAAAAGGTATGGTGTATTGGAAACGTTTTGAATACAATTTACATTTTATAAGATAATTTATGATAATGATGATGATAAGATACACAAACATTTAGAAAAAATCAATAATAAAAAATTTTCCCAATTTTCTGAACAATAATGTATACGCTTTATAGATCTAATAAAAATAGTTGACAAAGTGAAACAAGATCTGTGAGACAGTTTAGGTAAACTATAGTTGACCGAAACATGGTACAATAGTTCAAAAATTCATACAAAGACAGTTATCAGAACAAGAAGCAGCACGAGCTTTTAAAATTCAATAAGAATTAAAATAAGTATGTATAAGAGTATTTGGTCCACCTTTGTATACACTAGAATCAAGATTAGATTAAAAGAAAAAGAAAAAATAAAAGAAACTAGAAACAAAAAAAATAAAAATGTAGTTGGAAATTGAAAGACGCAAAAAATATAAATTACAGAATTATGTATTATATTACTGATGAGTGATGACTATTGGTATCATCAGACGCATGCATGCATAAATTAAAAGGTGAAGGCTTTTTAAAACAAACCTTCAAAGAAAAGAATTGAATATGAGACTGAAACAAACAGAAACCTGAAGATTAGATTTTTTTATGTTCAGCACAAGTTAGATTAAACCTTAACTTATTGTTTTTAATTGCGGTATTACCACCCTCTCCGCACATTTTTCAGTTCGTCAGTAAGGGTTCCACAATTATTATTCTAAACAAACTTCTGAATAATAAAAAAAAAATCTTTAGAAAAGTACATCAAAACCAACATACAAAGGCCAAGTTCTTAAAAAAGCTTCATTGGAACAACTCTAGAAAGCAGTAGAAAGCCTGTATGTTGTAATTACAACTAAATTAACGTATTAATTACATTGAAGGGCTCGGATTCCTTTGGTGTATTTCTATCTTCTTTCAATTTGCTTTCCATTTCTTAATTAGAGTGTAATTTTTTATACCACAATCAATGTGTTATTTTTAAAAACGGACGTTTAGTGTAATGGAAACGTTACTAACTATGAATTTGTTTTAAGTAAATGTTTTCGTTATTAAAAAATATATTGCTTTAATAATATTTTAACAAAAATGAAGCTTTACTTGAATTTTTAATAGAAGACTATCTGAATTAGAATAAATGACGTTTTGTACAATTTTACATAAAAGATCATTAAACCATAAATCAGTACAGAAGTCGAAATTGAAATGGATTTATAAGCTAAGTAACAGTAATCGCCGTTTATTAGTGGATTTAATCCAAACTTTGGAGAGCCGTGGCTTTGGATAAATTAATTAAATGGGATCTTACAAAGAATATTAATTAAGACAATTTCTGTAACTTAAGCGAGCTTCCAAAAGCAAAATTGCTTTTTTATTTATTTTTATGTTTGTAAAATCTCAGTCAATTGTTAATTTTAAATTAAGTAATTAAATTTAAATTAAATACATAATTAAATTTAAATCAAGCAATTAAATTAACCGTCATTTATTTTTTATTAATTTAACAAATTTAGAAATTAGTGGTTTAACTAATTTTACTTTAGAGATGTTATTAGAAACTGCAGTATAATGCAATTTGACTTTTTCATGATTTTGACGATGTTTCCAAATTTTATTTTAGAGCATTAGATCCCCTAACTTTGTTAAGAGCAAGGTTTTTCACTTCAGAACTAACTCTTTTTTTATTAAAGAAGCTACAGCAACCCACTTTGTGGGCTCGCTTTTCTTCTCCTGATTTTATTAAAAAAGTTATGCACAATTTATTTTTCAATAAAAAGCTTTAGAAAATATACGTTTTTCTTTCAATATTTAACATAGAAATATTTCATAAACTTTGTAAGTTTATTTTACGAAATTTTTTCCTAATTGTAAAAACAGCAAGAAATAAAGAATGACGTTGCTAATTCTATACGTCATAAAGAAAATTTACTTTACTGCAGCTAATTTTGTAACATGGTGATTTTTTACTGGCCACTCTTTTCCAATAAATCTTTAAACAATCACTAAAATTGCACTACAACTCCCTGTAATTTTCAATAACTATTTTAACGAGCTTAGACATCACACTGAAAACCTACAATAAACAATTTATAACTACTAAGAATCGGAGAGCTTTGAAGCGTCACAATTTTAGAGTTACTATTTTCGATAATATAAATAGATGTGTGGACACTGCAAATAGATTTGCAGTATGCGTAAATATTTAAAATCATACTTCAATATTGATGTTTTGTAAGAAAATTGTTAGTCAGATGCATTAAAATAATTTAAACTTGTTTGGGCCAGTTTTCTAACGTGGAATTTTCTTGGTTATTTAAAAAAAAATTAGGTTTGTAAGAATGCTTAGAAACAAAAACTCACAACAAACTGAAATTATTTGGATCTTTATATTTAAATAGTTTAAAAATTCCTTTCAATTGATGGAAACTAATATTAACACATAAAACATCTTATGGTTATTACCCTTGAAGACATTAATGAAAGTTTTACGTTTAATTTTATGAGACTAAATATAAATATGTTTAACTTATAGTATAATAATAAGTTTTCAAAACAATCATTAAAATTGTTAAAAATAGACTTACCACACCACCTATAACGGTATAAGCCATTAAAGTAACTAAAAGTCCTAAGTGTTGCATAGCTTCCTTAACACGAAGATCCAAAAACCACGATCTTATTCGTGTTTTAATATCCACTCGAGAACTAACGTAAACTCGCGTCTCCATTTTTTTTTTCTTTAAAAAGAGTTCCTAAAACTTGATAAAACTTCCGAAAAACTATTTATAATAAGCAAAATTATCACAATTCGCAGTCCCTATTCATTTTTCTAAATTTAAAGCACTTTAAAAAGCCATACATTCCTTATATAATTTTCGTAAAAGATAAATTACGAACTATATTTGTTTCGTGAACGTCGCGTCGTCGTCCTTCCTACTTCGTCGGCGGATGTTTTGTATCTACCGAACTGGAATACGCTCGGCGTCGCGTCGCTGACTGCAGGAATCTTAAAAAGCACGAGCGCCGCAGAGTTCTCGCTTTTCTGCTCTTCTGCGGCTATACTTTATCATTATTTGGGAGGAGACGAATACTACACGACTATTATTTATAACTCTTTTGGTTTACTTTAACAATAAGGCGGAATATACGTGAATTCAAAAAGGTTAAAATTGTAAAGTAGGCGAAGGATAAAGAAAGACAAAACTTTAGTGGAACTTTCACTTATTGAAGGCACTGAAATTCTGATCATGCACCCTGCTGAAAAAGTTCGTGCTTTTTGTGTTATATACGTAGCAGTAAATCGATTTATATTTTTCACACAAGCCAAGACTTTTTACATAGCCAATTTGGTTGTTTGATGGATCTTATCGACTGTAATCTAATATGTTTTATGACTCGGAACTAATAAGATTTATGCTTAAACATAGATTATGTTTTCCTTTTTCCAATTGTTGACAATAATACAAATCACACCAAAAAAATTCCAAAAATAAAGTTCGTAAACCAGAGCCTTGCAAGGGTTTGTTGGGCTTTGTTTTCTCTCAAATTTTAACCTAACCACGCCGATTTAAATGAAATACTAAGTAGTTGATTTATTTTATCAAAGTGAAAGACAGACAAATTTATCAGTTTAATAGGTTTCAGCGGCACTGTTAAACTTCAAAGCGAAATTTCACCTAAATTTAATTAATATTACTACCTTAATTTGGTTTAATTACTACGACGACTACCAGGTAATTCCCTGTCCCTTAAATATTTTATTATCGCTTTCACCAATGTACTAAATCCCTTTGTTCTTTATTTAATTCGTATCAATACTGTGAAGTTTTATACTTCTTATGTAGTTTTCGTCTTTTACATAGCCCTTCTTTATACCAACATTTAACTGTTTGGTATAGTATTTTATATTTTCCAAATGTATTAATGAACCATTTATACTTATTATTTTCTCGCAACGACCATGAGGAAGTTTTATATTAATGAATTAAAAGGATGATAGAACACGCCCTGATTTATATCCGAAAGGGAAGGCTGAAAGGATTAATAATATTTGATTATAATTCCTATTTACTAAATTAAGCTTTTATATGTATAATGCGGTCTTTTTAGATAACAGGACGCTACTTTACAACGTCAGTTTAACTATTGTAAACTTTCCCTGTCTTGACGACAATAAAAAATACACTAAGGGCTGGTCTAATAAATTTAACTTTCAGATATTTATTTTGGAAACGATTGTATAATACTCGTATAAATAAAGATTACCAAGGAAATATGTGAAAATTAAAGTTTTCAGGAAACAAAAAGATTAATTTGTAAGTTCGCTCTTCTTCTTAGAGTGGCTACCCTTTACAGGGCGTTGCCGATCCTCTATCCATATACCTGTGGTGTGCGTGTCAAGTAGCCTACAGACATAGCGGACCTACAGTTTAACGTGGGCTCCGAACCACGGAAGTGCTTGCACTTCTACTCCAGAGAGGACTTCACTAGGCAGAATACACCTCGGTGGTTTGCCATTGCCTTCCGAGGGGAGCGGCCAGGTATTTTCGATGTATATGTGACCCTGGGAATCGAACCCGGGTCATCTTAGTGGTCAGACGCACGCTGAACCAACTGAGCCAAGACCGCCTCCAGAGAGATCTGGGATTCAATTCCCTGTCCAGGTCGGTCAGATTTTCGACACGATAAAGATCCCTTCCAGGGGTGAAAATTTCTTAGATTCGGCAAAATCTAGTCGCATAATGATAATGACCAAGGCACGGACTTGTATGCACCAAAAAGTGTTAAAATATGCGCATATATATGCTCAAATTACATGCCAAATATGCAGTGGTTTTCTTGAAATATGCTTTAAAATATGCAAATTATTGACCTTAATTATTTTATGTATATATTTACAACAGAAATTTTTGGATGAAACGAATTTATTTATTTTAATTGTTAACACATTATTAAATACAAATAGCAAAAGAAAACATAATTAATACTAAACTACTTATATCTTTATAGAACTAATGGTAATTTTAGAGAAAAATAATAAAATAAATCTTAACTACCTATTTTCATTCAACAGTGTTAAGCGAAACTCGAAAGTAAAACAAAAACTAACTAACGAGTAAGACCAAAACGGTCAAAAACATGAAAATCCCATGGTATCAGTGGTTCATTAGTCACTTCTTGGAAAGTGAAAGTTTTGTATACCTGTCACAGCCCTTCCAGATAAAGAGATACATTTTAAGCTAGGATTAGACGCCTGGGAAGTGGGCAGTTTTTAAAAGTACATATATATTTGTAGGTAAATACCTCATTTTAGAAATTCCCAACAAAAATAGACATTTACCAGAGAATTATAGTTTCTCCGAAATTTAGACATTCGCTCATTTTTCTACATTTCTCGTATTTTAGTGAAACTGTGTAGCTACATTGATCTCTAACCAAATGTATAAAGAAATATGCTTTAATAAGCTCTTGAAACAAATTTATGCACGAAAAGCCTAAAATATGCAAAATATGCAAAAAAAAATTGATTCCATTTAGGTCTGTTTTATTAGATACGCGTAAATACAAAAGCTCACTTAGCACATATTATTAGTATAGGATATGCATTTGCATAAAATCCGTGCCTTGATAATGACTAAAGCTCGGAAATATAAGCATTTGCATATAATTTAGCTTATATGCAGAGCTGTAATTTTTGGTGTTTATTCAAATTAGGTTTTAAAAAAACAATTTCTGAAATTTTTATTTTGGATATACACTATCATTCAAAAGTTTGGAAGCAGTCATATTTTTTAGATAAACAAAAAAGATTTTGTTCTAAACTAAGAGTGAACTACTTAGAAACAGAAAAAATCAAAAACAATTTAGTTACCACTGGCTTCGGTTTGGACTAGGAGGATCGTACCATTTTAAAAGAGGGAGTCAAAAAGTTTATCAAGGATCATTTGGACATCGAAAGCAAAATTAAAGATATACGCAAAATCGGTGCGGAGGGGGGTATAATAGAATTGGAAAGCATGTAAGAAACGATGGAGATCCTGAAAAATAAATATAAGCTGAAAGCGTTACCTGGAAAAGCGATTTACATAGAAATTGATATGACCAAAGCGGATAGAGGGATTCAGACAATCATTAGAAAGGAAGCGAAAGATCTGCGAGATAAAGGTAAAATGACTAAAGGTACATAAAAAACTGGCCGTAGATGGAAAAATGTGGAAATGGAACGATAAAGGACAAAGGCTGGTAGAAGTTAAGCACGCGCTTACGGCGTCAAAAAAGTAATAGGTAAAATAGAGGTTCAGGATGAAAAACGGGCGACGGACTTGGCAAAGAAAAACGCTACGAATAAGACAAAACAAAGTACAAACAAATTAAATAAAAAAATTAAGCAAGTGAAAATAGGAAAACTCTGAATATCGGTACCGTGAAATGGGGTGACATTGATCTCGCAGGGTGACTTTGATAACCATTTTGAAATTTTGAATATTCGAATTTGGCGCGCTTCGTATCAAGCGCACGAACGCGGCAAAGCTCACATCTTATTCAGCAATAGTGTGTGAGTTCAACTTGTATAGCTTGCAATTCATCAAAAGGCTTTTTCGTGATTTCAGTGCCGGTTAAAAAGGTAGGTGTTACACACATCAATTTTATCCCTCCAAAAATTTGTGGTCTAACTATTTCAACTTTCGATAAATTTACGAAGATCTTTGTAATGGCAAGACGTTTGTTGATGCGTTGTATAATCCTAATCTAATTTTCCTATTTTTTGACGCTGCTGGTTCACGTGCAATTTCAACTTTTGTTACGTGGGGTGAGATTGATCACCGTGCTGGGGTGTGATTGATCATTACCTACTTAACGTTTTACATAATTATATTGAGTAGAGACAAACATAAAAGTCTATCAGGGCAGATATTAGTTCAATCGCGATTTAGTTACAACAATAATACTATTTTATGTGTTTTTTTTTGTTAGTATTCATCCAATTATGATGATCAATCTCACCCCCAAACGTAAAATTCAACATAAGTCTTGAACGAGCTGATGAACTTAAACAAGGGTGAGATTGTTCACAGTTTAAAATGATTGTACGTGTTTCTATGCTAGAATGAAGGTACCGATCAAAGTCACCCCAAACTAAGTACGAAGTTGATCAGTAGATTTATTGCCTTTTTTATGGAGAAAAGGTGTCATAAAATTTTTGCAATAATGGGAATATATCAGAATATAAATTTACTTCATTATCACTATCAAAAACATATCTTGAAATACTGTTTTTCAAAGAAAATCTGTCTCTCAGCTGCGGAGGAAGTTTGTAGTAAAAAGACAATATCTAACATTATAAAACAGACTGGGTGGTGGTCGGACGAAATTAGGTCCAAAGTGAAAAAGAAAAAAGTGCTGTGGAAAAAATATCTAGCCAGCAAAAACGGGGATACCTACGCCGAATATAAAAGGTAAAGAAAAATCGTGAAAGATAGTATTGAAGAGGTAAAAAAGGAAACTTGGGAGGAATTCGGAAGGAAGGAAGGAAGGAGCTGTCTGTGATAACTTTAGAGGGAGGAGACTTAGTCAAGTGAGTAAAATATATGAACGAATTCTAGAAAGAAAACTTCGGCAAGAGTTTGAGGACAAACTAGATGATAGCCAACACGGATTCAGAGCAGGAAGGGAAACTCAAGACCTAATTTTCAGCCTGCGACACTTGATGGCCAAAAATATTGAATACAACAAAGAACTATATCTGTGATTCGTAGACTTCCAAAAAGCGTTACGTAACAAAGGCGCTAGTAAACACTTAATAGAAGCAGTCCAGTCCTTGTATTCCAACTACAGAAACTTCATGAGAACGGGCAACATGAAATCCAATGAATTTACAACGGTTAAGGGAGTGAGACAAGGTTCAATTTTAAGGTACGATTTTTAGCACTATTTCACAATAATTTTGAAAGCTTTTGCTTTTAGTTCCATCAAAATGATTGCAAATGTGTGCATTAGAGTATCACTAACATGGACTAACATGGACCGGAAAAGAAGCAGAAGACCTAAAGTTGCGGTAACAAGTGCTGAAGATATTATCTAAATGAAATCGACGTTTAACAGCACCACAAATTACTTCTCGGCTGATCGAATCGCGCGAAACTATCGTCTCTACCGCAGGACCCAAAGGATGTGTGGCTGTGAACAAACCGGAATTAACTAATAAACACAAGCAGAAGAGATTGAAGTGGGCTAAAGATCATAAAAGCTGCAGCACAGAGGAGTGGAAGAAAGTTCTATGATGAGTCGAAATTTCAAATATTTGGCTCCAACAGAAGATGTTTGTGCGCCGCTCAAAAGGCGAAAGGGCATTAGAGGGGTGTACTGTGCCAACCATCAAACACGGAGGAGGTAGTGTAATAGTTTGGGGTTGTTTCAGTTATAATAACCCTGGAAAAATAGTTAAAGTTGAAGGCATACCGAACAAGGAAGGATATTTGAAAATTCTTCAAGAAAACGCAATGCCCTCTGGCTTAAATATAATTGTTCCCAACTTCGTTTTTCAACAAGACAATGACTCTAAGCACTCCTCTAAATTATGTCAAGAATTTATTAAACAAAAGGAAAAGGACGACAATTATTTAAATAATGGAGTGGCCCGCACAATCACCCGACCTCTCTCCAATCGAACTAGTATGGGATGAATTGGACTGAAGACTGAAGGGTAAAAGATCGTTCACCAACCAGCGCCCCACAACTTTGGAGATATATTGAAACAGAGGGAGTCATTTAATATTTTAAGTCATTAACGAATAGAATCCGATGCCAGGGTGGCGCAGTGCTAAAGCGACAGCCTAACGTTACGTTAGTCTTTAGTTCGAATCTCCCGATGGGCAGGATTTTCCTACAGTCTGGAGGTCAGTATCGAGTACTGGTGACTATTCGTCGTTGGGCTCCAAATTAACAACTCTCTCCTCCGAATACAGGCCTCAGAGGTAGACTAATAAGGTTCTACACTTACACAATACACATGGTGCGGTATATATCGCGCAAGAGATGGTTTCTCATAATCCAGGTGAAGTAGGGGCCAGATGAGTAAAATTCTCAAAACACAATAAGATTAACAGTTCAGAAACAGCGGATAAGGGTAACAAAAAAAAAGAGGTTCAAACAAACATGTTGCTTAAGTGTATTGTGAATTTAATGATTAGAGAGCAATCTTCTTACTTCTAATTGTGATAGACTAATAGAGTTCTTTATTATTCCGGTTACCACGTGATTATTATCAAGACAGTAGCGAGACATACCAGATACATCTAATACACAAGCTTTGCAGCAGGCAACTGGAAATCACTGTAGAGAATACATTTCCCAAGTATAACAAATTTTACGACGCCAAGTCCTAAAAGTGTGGCTCCGACATGGCGACGAAAGAAAAAGAAAATCGGCAATTGGCGTAATTTAAATTAAAATATTCACTAGCTTAGCTACTATTCTTCAAAATAAATATATGTTCCACAACAGATGAAGAGAGTGTATAATATGACCCCAAATTAATGGGATATTGCACCAAGAATACGTTGCAGCCCTGATTGGGCAATATCAAAAAATTAAAAATTTAAAGAAGAGCATATCTTTAGTTGGAAGATATAAGATTTTCCAAAATTAAAAAAATGGGGGGGGGTACTGGCACCAAATTTTCCAAGATAGATGAACATTGAGGGAGAAGGGGGAGGCCTCCGGCAAACAGTGGACCCAAACAGGCTGAAGAAGAAGATGAACAAGAGTTAACAAGTTACCAAAAAAAAATTGCATTCTTAGGCAACCCCTGAAATTTAGAGTGACGAAGCCACACAAGGTTATTGTTACAGGAAAATATTCAATGAAAATACTGCCATTACAAACTCTACTGTTGTAACATGACGAAGAGAACATCTTCAGAGGCCAACTCCACCTAATTTTGCCAAAGAAGTTTTTTTCGCTAAATACGAAGTTCAGTTTTCATGATTAATATCCTCTGTTGATTTAGCAATCTTCAGCCTTCACTTAGCAGGTATCTCTTCTATTCTTGGTGCAGTAAATTTTATTTCAACGGTGGCTTTCAAAGGTTGCATTAAAGTAGCTTCTCCATTTCCCCGATGAGATTTTTGTTGCTCTTCCCTTGTGTCTTCAATAGCTACCATCTATAAGGAAATTCTTTCTGGACCATTTCAGTTTCGGTTAAAAACTTTCTAATTCGAAAATATCCAGGTTCGTTCGATTCAGTGGTCTTCATTCAATTAGTAAATTTTCATTTCCTTTCTTCTGGGTCAACTGCTGTTTAGGGCTATTCTTATCACACAGTTCTTTGAATTGCCACACTGTATTAATAAATATTTAATCAAACCGTTTATTGAAATGAAACCTTTGATAGGCCCTGTACAGTTTATATGAAAAAATTTAGAAGAACGTGCAAATAAGTTTTTCCGACAAACTTTTAAAAATGTCACTTGCCCGCACTCATTTTGCGTGCGGGAAAGTCCACTTTCCCGCACTAGTGCAGGAAAGTGAAAAATCAGAAAATCGCATAGCAACCATCCTTACTAGATTATTACTTTAAAAGGAAATGTCAAATTTGACAACTTGAAAACTTACAAAATGATAGTTTAGGACGATTCCAAATCGTTTGTAGGAAAGAGCGGGAAGAGCGATTCCGAAACTCATGCAGGTACAGAAACGAGCGAAGCATTCGTTTCGGAATCGCTAACTTCCCGCACTTGTTATGAAGATAACTATTTTCGGCAGTATTTGATATTCAAACGCTGGGCGTTAGCAAAAAAGATAATTACAGCTCTTAAATTTAAAAAAAAAAACTGATCTTTTTAATCCCAGTCTAGATAACCAATCAAGGGAATTCAAGAATGGTAATGATGATATGTACAATACAGTTAACGATGTTTGTTTTATTGTCCAACAAATATATCACAAAGCCAATTTAGATAGCTACCACTTCCGTTAAATTAATTGTTGTGTTTCAAAGGTATTGCACATTGTTACTGAAATTCTGAATTTCAAATCGTGTTCAGTACAGGTGCAGAAAATGTTTAAAATCTTGGCGTTTCTGATTTTTTTGTTTTCGAGTGTACTTTTACAGCCCGCAGATAAAATATTTTCAACGGTACGATTTTTAGCACTATTTCACAATAATTTTGAAAGCTTTGCTTTTAGTTCCATCAAAATGATTACTACGTTGAATATGAAAGGGCCCTCTTGGTGCGTTACAACAAATCGTACGTAGATAACCCAATCCTTCGGGCTTTTAAGTATAACAGAACTGCTTTTGCGATGAATGCAAGTGTAACTGTCAAACTTGATCTTGGCACGGATATCATTGTAAGTGACTTCTTGACCTTTCTTTTGTTTTGTAGTATTTGTACTACCATGAGATCGAAAAAAAAATGATTCTGAGCAGGCCTTGACTAGTACAACACGATTGGCTACAGTGGTTCTAGAATGCTAGTCAAGGCCTGCTCAGAATCTTTTTTTTGATCTCATGGTATTATGATGCAAGTATTTGGCAAGTGCGGCTTTTTTTAAGACTATGTGAAACCATTGCCATTTATTTAGTAGTTCTATTCCAGTTTCGGAAACAATTAAATTGTTTGTACAATTACTAAATGGCTAATATGTGCTAGATAAATCGTTGGATACAGCCAAAGTCTATATAAGTTATATACACACTTTAGGATACAGCATTACTTCTCGAAGAAGAAAGACACGCTATAAATTTACAGAAATTTCTGTTTTAGGTGGTGTCACAAGTATATAAGTTTCTGAGTAACGAGTACAGGTATTTCCCAATACGTGTACAAATTAATCTCTGCGAAGGTCTTCAAATGGACTTAATGGGATTCGGTTCGTATGGAGGATGCAGTAACTTTAGTGGGTGCCCTATTAGAAAGGTAGATCAGAAGCCTTTTATACGCATCTTAGATTTTAATTTTATTTTTTTTTCAGGGAGCATTCTACGTTTGCAATTTTATGAACAACTGGAACAAGCTCCCCCCATTTATTCCCGCTGGTAGGTACAAAGTTGATTTTCAAGGTTTCCATCATGGAACTGAACTGGGGCTTATTGAAGGCTATGGTGCTGTGAAGCGTTCAGTTAATATACATTAAGAAAAGCTGCGGTTTTGAAAGGCACCTATTTTGTGTTGCTGTGTTATATGGATTTTATTAAAATGTAAAATTATTGATGTTACTGTTGTTAAATGTACGTGTGTTAAATAGAACATCGTTTGCATTCCATATATCTCTTTATTTCTCTTAGTTTAGTATGTTATTTTACATAGGTTTAGGTATTAACAATATTTTCTAAAAGTGCATCCCAGTTAAAAGGATTGACAGAAAATCTGATGCAGCATATCTATCTTGAGTGTTTATATTTATAAAGTCCCTTGTAAAGTACTATACCTAACCTACCTCTGCTACGAAATATCTAGTTGTTACAATTTTTTGAATTTCCCAAATTAATTGTACAGTTTTTCAAGTTTTGCCAATGTTGTGAACGTTAAGAATTTTTGTTTTGTGTTTGTTTCATTTAAATTCTTTAATTATTTTCCAAATTTCATATTTTTTAATTCATTCACTTAATTATTTTCAAAATTTCTCTTTTTGACTTGTTAAATTCATTTAATTAATTTCTCATTTTTCTTTCATTTAAAAATTACCTTAACTTAAATTGTTTTATTTAGAATGCTTTCTTGAGTACAATCTTCGCCTATTTTTATGCAACAGTATTTGCATAAGTGCCATCCGGGTTGTTTTTGTTTTGGGTCCTGCGCAGTATTTCTCTGTCGGGCGTGGTGGATTCTTTAACTCAGATTTTTCTTTCTTTGGCGTTAGAACTTCAGCTTGAACAAACGTTTTTAGTGTTTAAAAATTTCATCATTTTTGCACGTTTCATTCATCATCCGATGTTCGGATTTGTAGCTGTTATGCTTGTTAACAGTTCGTTTTTGCACTAAGTGGTGGTAAGTTAATCTTTATTAATTTTGCTTAATCTTCATTTTTTCTGATTTCATTTGGAATTTTCAGCTCCAATTTACGCCTCTTAAAATTTTAATGGTGTTAATTAACATTATTTTCCTTCTGGAGGAGCTTTGTGTATTTTCCTGTTCGGAATAATTTAATTTCCGTTGGAAATTAATCCTTTTGGTAATTTTCGCTTACACGTGGAGGGACGCCATTTTCCCATGCCGTTTTGCTGTATTATCTGATGAACCACATTTCACCTTTTGGATTCAAGTGTTGCTGAATTCCAGATTTCGTAAATTTTTAATCAACTGAAGCCTAAGATAAGTGTTATTACTATTATTTTGTAATTAATAAAATTTTACTTTTTGATTCAATTTTTATATCGCACAGGTGTGTGTACACTTGTTCGTTTTTGTATTCATTGCTTAGATTAGGTGTGTATTTTGTCATTATAACTCAATTCAATCATGAATTAGCTTTTGATTTATTTGTTATAAATATTAGCTATTTAATATTGTTCTAATTCACGAATGAATTATTAATATTTTTTTTTAAGTTTAATATTGTATTTCTTAGTATATTTAAATTTTATATGGTAATTTGACAAGTCTTAATCCATGCTCTAATCATTATTTAATCAATTTTTGTAATTAAATTTAAACCTTGGCCTTTTGCGCCGTACATGAGTCCGACAAAAATAAATTGTTAATGTTTTAAAAGGCTTTTTCTTATTTTTTTATAAGTTTTTGTAGCATAGTTAGGAATGATTTTTTATGCCACCTACCTCTGCACTACAAGATGCCCAAAAACGGTTTGACAAAGCACTATCAGCTGTTCTTTCTGTGTGCTGGATAGGATACTAACCTTACCAATTGAAAAAGAAGATTTATCCTCAGTATTAGGAGGTTAGCGGTTTTCTTGGAATATGTTCTACTTTCTTGTCATAAAGGAATGTAAAGTAATTTACTTGAAATTGCTTTAGATAATCTAAATCTTATACAATTCCATTCATATAATTAAGGTTGAAATGAAACAGTACACAGCAATTTAACCACGAACGCTGGGTATAATTTACGCTAACTGATTTAACAAATTCAAAACCTCCAAGTGAAATTGGAAACAACAGCTTTGTATAAAACAGAATACTGAATCCCATAGTAAACATATTATTTTGTTGTTGTATTCGTTCTTTTCCTAATTAATTTTATACAAAATATTAAATTTCTTTCTTTTCCCTAAAGTGAGAAATTTAAAACATAATTAATAACGGAAATTATAATTAATAATAATCTATCAATAAAAATATCGACATTTTAAGAATATAAAATAACTCATTTAACAAAACATCATCAAACCCAAGATGATACGACTATTGCCGAAATTGTAATAAGAATATTAAAATTGCAAATCATACAACTGATTTGTATTCAGAAAGAAATTTTTATCCTAGATTACATTTCCAATATCCTGTTACTACGATACTGAAGCGATTCCACAAATTCCACTTAAAATTGAATGAGTATGGGTTACAAGGGATATTTTTGGCTCAATATTTGCCAAAAATCAAATTCACATTTTAGGCTAACCCATTAAATTAATCTTTCTGCAAAAATTTACCTTGTCCTCAAAATATTTCAAACTTGACACTATCACACGTAAAATTAACTGCAGATTTAAAAATGTATAAATATACAGGGTGTTCAATTTAAAATAACAAAGTTGATGTTAATTCCAACGAAACCGGAAATGGCAAGAAACTTGTATTCTATGTCTAATCGTGCAGTTATAAGAGTATATTACAAATACCAAATTTCATTTGGATATCTCAAAAAATAAGCAGGAATTCCGAGCGTTTCATTGACACCCTGTATATATTAACTCCATCTAAGTACTACCTACTAAAATTTTATGGAATTCAAGGGGCTTCCACCCTCGGTAGGTATTTTTATTGAATCAAACATGAAACCCATTATTTTATTTTGTTGAAGATGAAGTTGAAGAGCAACAGCGAGGGGAACACGAGGAAAAAGAATTAGAAGAGCCAAAGTTAGAAGAAGTAGTGAGACGTAAGAAAAACTAAATCCCCAGGAACCAACAACATACCGGCAGAGCTGCTTAAAGTTGGGGGAGAACACCTAACGAAAGCAGTGCGCAAACTAATCCTTACAATTTGGAAGAAAGAAGAAATACCAAACGAGTGGAAAGTTGGCATAATACAATGCGATTTTTTAAAAACTAAATTGCAGCAGGTCGTATTCTGACTTATTATTTAGACAGAATACTGTAATTGAGTTTTTAAAAAATCACATTGTATGTCCTATCCCAAGAAGGGTGACACATTAAATTGCAATAATTACAGAGGAATATACCTACTTAATACGACGTATAAAATACTAGCAAATATTATCAAATACAGATTAACCCTACTGGCAGAAGAGATACCGGGAGAATATCAGCCGGATTTCCGAAGAGGGCGATCTACTATACAGGGTGGTCCATAAGTAATGGTACACAGACGTAGTACCTATTACTGCAACTTAAAAATAAATCTTATGGTTTGTGGAGATAGATGTGAAATTGCTTACTTTGGAAAAAATATAATTTAGCAAAGCATAAGTTTGTTATGCAAGATCCAAGATGAATTTAGTAATAACAGGGTTATAAGTAGTAACGATTTTAATAAATATTTAAAATGTTACAGCACTATAAATAAATATTTTCAATTAACTGTTATGGTGATTTTTATTGTAATAATGTGTATCTCTAATTACACTTAGTTGTGTAATTAATCAATGTTAGAAATTCCTTTTGGACTTTTTGTAATTATTTGTGGTCCTAGAAAGGGTCGTTTTTATCATTCCGGGTTTAAGTGGTGACCGGTGAGACTTAAAAATTATTTTTTCTGTTTCGGTACTAGACTGTCATCATTCTAGCTTCTAGCGCGCATTTTGATGCTTTAATGAGCTTCATTATTAAACGATTTTTTGTGATATTTTGTTTTCAGAAATTGGTGATACTGTATCAAATAATATGCAAAATACCTATGAGAGACTAAAACCTCCACACGACTGCAAGATATGCGCAAACGCAATAGGTTTCTTATAGCGCCAGCGCCAATATTGAAATTTGTATTTAACTGAACATTGAAGTTACGTAAAATTTGCTAATGGTCTACACTAATACATAATCAACATTTTAACTGTTTAAATATAAAACAAATTTAATAAAAAAATTTAAAAGAACAAGGTGGATGGGGCACTTATGGAGAATGCCAAACACAAGAACACCCAGAACAGCTTTCACTGGTAGGCCAGAGCCTGAGGGATGACGTACAAGAGGAAGACCTCGGATTAGATGGCGCGATAACGTGACAAAAGATCTAAGACAAATAGGAGTGCATAATTGAACCAACGAGGCACTGGAAAGACAAATATGGAAGGCAGTTGTAGAAGAAGCGAAGCCTCTGCCCCTCTGCAAGGACCGTAAAGCTGTGATGATGAGAATGATTTTATTTTGTAGTTAAAAAAGTACTTAACTTTTACAGGAAAACTACCACTTACCTAAAATAGGATTAAACTCGAAAATCTTTTACAAAGCAATCACTAATCACTCGATAAAACTAATATAAAAGTTCTCCATTTAGACAATAAGATAATTGCTAAACACTTTATTCTTATGCTTTTAATTAAATCTTAATAAGTATAATTAAAGACAAATCCTTTACTGGTGCATTAAATACACATTTAGAGGTGTGGAAGTAGTCATTTTCAGTAAGTTTTTTTAAATAATAAATTTATTATTTAAGTTTATATGTTGTTTAATATTCATACGTTTCGGAAATAATTCCTTTATCAATGAGTGACATTTTAAAAATTATACAGGCAGTACATTTAAAATCATTTGGTTTTAATGAAACATTATAGTAAATATACAAAGATTTGTACTTTTCTTGTTAATAAACTTCAATTTTTGATTTAAAATCATTTGGAATTAGTGAACCATTAAAGTAGGTACATATTATAAAGAATTTCCCTTTCTTGTTAATAAACTTCAATTTTTGATTTAAAATCATTTGGATTTAATGAACCATTATAGTACAGATTACAAAGATTTTTCTTTTCTTGTTAATAAGACTTCAATTATTGACTTGTACGTTTGGTGTTTGTACGTACAAGTCAATAATTGAAGTCTTATTAACAAGAAAAGAAAAATCTTTGTAATCTGTACTATAATGGTTCATTAAATCCAAATGATTTTAAATCAAAAATTGAAGTTTATTAACAAGAAAGGGAAATTCTTTATAATATGTACCTACTTTAATGGTTCACTAATTCCAAATGATTTTAAATCAAAAATTGAAGTTTATTAACAAGAAAAGTACAAATCTTTGTATATTTACTATAATGTTTCATTAAAACCAAATGATTTTAAATGTACTGCCTGTATAATTTTTAAAATGTCACTCATTGATAAAGGAATTATTTCCGAAACGTATGAATATTAAACAACATATAAACTTAAATAATAAATTTATTATTTAAAAAAACTTACTGAAAATGACTACTTCCACACCTCTAAACCAAGATAATCAGTAAACAACAAATCTACATTAAATACACATGTTTAAAAAGCCGCATAACAAAATTTAAAAATGTTTCCAAATTGAAAGCAACTAATGCATTACTGAACGCAGCCTAATATTTATTGAACGCAACAATGTAGTGACAGCAGTCAACGACATCAAAAACTTATCATCCAAAAAAACTACAAATATTGTAAATTTTGTTTAATTTAGCCATATCCCCTTAATTTACGAGAAAAGTACAATAGTTAAGTAAGTACATATACCTAGTTGTCATCGTGACTCTTTACTGAACCGTTGTAATTTGTTCATAGAGGTTATAATGTCTTTACCTATAAATGTTAAAAGTGATGCTAACATACAGAGATTGCCAGTAAATTCAGAAGAACATAAATTCCATGACTGGGTCGTTAAATATAAGAAATCACACATTCTTCACTCACAATGCACAACAGCTGAACAATGCTCAAGCGAAACCTGCGAACAGTGCCAGTTTTGTGTGTAAGTAGCTCACATAAACAAATTCATTCCCATTCAACGTATTTGGTGTGAGTTTTATCCGTTTTAACAACCATGCATTCTATTTTTAGGTACACAAAAGCATTACTACTGCCGCATTTTCCAGAAATGGTATTTCCTAATAACATAATGCTGCTTACTCATGCTAGCGGTCTTCAAATAGAATTTAATGCACTAGAAGCTTTAAAATTGGTGTCAAATGGTAAATTAGATATTAAAGTATCATGTTCAGAAACATGGAAAGAATCAAGGGATCCATCAAATTTAGAAGAAAAAATTAAGCCGTTCGATTGGACGTTTAGTACCGATTATAAAGGCTCAATTACAGGACCTGCAACAGTAACTCCTACAGATGAAAGGATTAACATAGAAAGGTTAAAAGAGAGAGAAAAAATTTTATTTTATCATGAACTTATGTTGTTTGAAGATGAGTTACATGACAACGGGATTGCTTCATGTACGGTGAAAATTGTAGGTTTTAACAGAATGTATGTATTTTAATATCTTTATATTACAACAAACTCTTTTTCAGAGAGTAATGCCAAGTTCTTTCTTTGTACTTCTAAGATATTTTCTTCGAGTTGATGGTGTTATGGTGAGAGTAAATGACACTCGATATTTCCACGATTTTTCCACTGATTATGTGTTAAGAGAATATTCAAATAGAGAATGTGGAGTACAACAGCTAGGATTACCGTTACCTATGTTCGCTGATCCTAATTTAATTGCTCCACATCTCCCTCTTCGTACTGGTTCTTACGAAAAATTAACATGGTTAAGCAGTAATGTAAGTGAAGGTAACGATACAAGTAATAAAGTTAATAGTATGTGTGAGGCACATACAAGCAACGACGATGTACAGGCAGATGTAAAATAAAAGTATTTTTTGTTTAATTGTGATTGATTATATAGTTTTATAATGTTTGTAAACTCTATTTCAAGTTATATCAATAAAGTGCAGTTTATTCCAGACTTATATGCAACTATAATCTAGCTTCTTTTATTCATTATAATTTTTAATATTCTTCTTAAACCAAGAAAGAAAGCTTCAAATTATGTTTTATATTTGCTTTTTATTTGTTTAGCAAAATAATTTCTTTTTTCGGACTAACAATAAATTATACCATATGAACAAAAATTATTTAGATAAAGGGTGGCTTTGGAATTCTGAACGTACCTATCATGTAGAACTAACAACAAGCTGAACCAATCAAAGACAGTGATTTTGTTCACCATGGCCATCCCTTATTAAAATAATTTTTGTTCATATGGTATAAATGGTACTATATATTTAAAACAGAAGAATAGATATTTTACAACTTTGGCGGATAATTTTAAATTTGTGTACATAAATTTGTTCGTATGTGCTGCCAACTTAAAAACACATCGAATGAAATGTCCAAGAACCGTGCTTCAAAAAGAGCATGCTTGTCAAGTGCCAGATTGCAGAAGAACTCTAAAAATTACCGCTTTACATATGCCCAAACGTACTAAAACAGTGAGTAAAGGTGAAATATTAAAGGATACATCATGGGGAAAGTTAAGAAAGGTCGCAAAGGAGCGAAAGGGGATGAAAGGTAACATAATATGCCCTAATCTGTCACCCTTTAATTTGCATACCTAAGATGTCACATGGTTATTTTTAAAATTTTAGCGATTCTGAAGTTGAAGTAGACACCCAAGAACAAATTGATAAGGCTGCTTCCAAAAAATCTAAAGTTATTAACAAGTAAGTATTTTTTTTTAATAAAAAGTGAGGTTAGGTTATATCATTTGCATTCTTTGTAATTTAATATTTATTTTGGACCTTTTCTGTTGCAGGAATAAAACAACTGATGCTGGTAGTGACAATGAAATTTCAGAAAAAAGTTCTAAGAAAAAGAGTAAGCCTCAAAAGGAAAAAAAGCAAATTGAATCTGATGAATCGGATGGGGAAACAGAGATCTCTGAAAAAACCTCAAAGAAAAAAGTTAAAGCAGGAAAAGATAAGAAACGAACGCCTTCTGATAATTCAGATGTAGAACAGGAAGTATCTGAAAAAGATAAAAAGAAAACAAAATCAAAGGACAAGAAAAAAGTTCAATCCGATGAATCTGACACGGAACCTGTTGCAGTTTCGAAGGTTCAGAAGTCTTTCGCACTTTTACAAGTAGATACTGATCCTGAGCAGGTATCGGATCATCAAGAAGAAAGTGATAGTGAAACAAAACCTGTTAAAAAAGACAGTAAAAAGAAGGTTAACAAGGAAAGTGATGAAAGGACTAAAGATGGTGGTAAAAAATCAAAGAAAGCTAGAAGAAAACGTGATGAAAGTGATGACGATATTGATAAGGTTTTAGCTGAATTAGAAATGGAGTATACTGGTGTAAAACGAGAAGAAGCACCGCAAGAAAGGCAAGACAGCATTGAGCAACCGGAGGAGGTTCCAGAAAAGAAAGGTAAAACAAAGAAAAAAGAAAAGAAGGTAGAAAAAGAAGACGAAAATGAGAACCAAGACGAAGTTAAGAATGAGGATGATGATGAGGGACCTACTGTAAAAACAGCAGCACAAAAGAAGAAAGAAAAGAAGGAGAGAGAAAAACAGAAGAAAATGGCAGCAAAGAAACAAGATCATGATAAACCGGAAATTAATAAAGATGAGGAACCAACCACAGCTGCTGCTGAACCACAAATTGACATTAAAAAGGAAGAGATTACTGATGATAAAGCACCTACTGAGGAACAAGGTGAAGATGTTGAAAAAGAGGGAAAGAAGAAAAAGAAAAAAGGTGCCAAAGCTGAAGAAAAAGATGATAAAAAGGATAAAAAAGGTAAACATTTTTGGTGTTAGTTTTTATATATTTGCTTGGAAATATTACTTCATCATAAAAATACACTTTTAAAGGCAATTTCTTTACACAATATTGAATAAATGATGTAATAAGAAAACACAATTTGTGTAATTTGTAGGTCCTGGAAAGAAAACTATTGCTGCTATGCAGGAAGCTCTTAAAAAGATGCGTGACGATGAAGAACGTTTAAAGAAAGAAGAAGAAGAACGTATTATAAGAGAGGACGAGGCCGAAGAAGCAAGATTAGAAGCTGTACGACTTGAAAAGGAAAGGAAAGAAAAGAAGAAACAGAAAGAAAAAGAAAGGAAGGAGAGACTAAAGGCTGAAGGCAAGTTACTTACTGCAAAACAAAAAGCTGATCGAGCAAGAGCACAAGCGATGATAGACAATTTGAAAGCACAAGGTTTAGAGTTACCTGATGTTGGCGAAAGAAAACCAAGACTAGGTACTCGTATTAAACCATCGAAGTTAAAACAACAGAAGAGTATAGAAAAGGATAAAGAAGGTACACCAGATGACCCACAGAAGGCTGAAGAACCAAAAGTAGAAGATAATAAAGTAGAAGTAGAAATAGTAGAACAACCACCTGTAAAAGACTCTGATGATGATGTAAAAGATGCATGGGATGCCGATAGTTCAGAAGGAGAAGATGAATCTGAAGAAATTCCTGCTACTTCCAGTAAGTTTACCTTGTGGTACACTAAATCATCCTTGTATTAACATTCCTCGATTCATTCTCACCTTATTCGTTATACAAATGTAGATATATTTAATTTTATATTTAAGATACTAAACTAGATGAGACTGACAAAAAAACAGAAGATTCCGATGAGGAGGAAGACAGCAGCGATGAAGATGATGAAAGTGGCGAAACTAGTGAAGACGAATCCGAGGAAGAAGATCGTCGTACTGATGCTGAAAAACGTAGAGAAAGGGCAAAACAAAGGATAGAGGTATCTTTTGGCATTATTTTTATTTATGTGTTATTTTAAACTCCACATTATATTTTTAGCAAAGAAGAATAGACGCAGAAAAAACTGTATCTTTAGATAATTTACGTGCTGCTGTTGTTTGTGTATTAGGCCATGTAGATACAGGCAAAACAAAAATTCTAGATAAACTTAGAAGAACAAATGTGCAAGACGGTGAAGCAGGTGGTATTACTCAACAAATAGGTGCCACTAATGTTCCTATAGATGCTATTAAAGAACAAATTAAAAATGTGAAAGGAGTAAGTTACATTTAAAACTCATTGATAATTCCTCAAATATAAATGCTTTCATTATTAATATTCTTTTTTTTTTCAGTTTTCCGATATGAAATTCAAATTGCCAGGTCTGTTGATTATCGACACTCCAGGTCACGAGTCGTTTAGTAATTTAAGAAGTAGGGGCTCTTCTTTGTGTGACATAGCAATTTTAGTAGTAGATATAATGCACGGGCTCGAGCCACAGACTATAGAATCATTAAACTTGCTCAAAGCAAAAAAAACTCCATTTATAGTTGCTCTCAACAAAGTCGATCGTTTGTATGACTGGCAAACCATGGGTAGAAAAGATGTAAGCGATGTAATTAAAAGTCAAGCTTCCAATACACAATTAGAATTTGATCAACGTAAAAATGAAGTCATATTACAATTTGCAGAGCAAGGTTTGAATGCTGCATTATGTTATGAGAATCCCGATGAGAGAAGTTACGTTTCTCTCGTACCTACGAGCGCAGTTACCGGTGAAGGAATGGGAAATTTGCTATCTTTAATTGTTGAGAACTGCCAAAATAGATTAACAAAAAGACTTATGTATTCCGAAGAGTTGCAAGCTACAGTATTAGAAGTTAAAGCTATACCTGGATTAGGCACTACGATTGATGCCATTCTTATAAATGGAGCTTTAAGAGAAGGTGAAACTATGATTCTTGCTGGTACTGACGGACCAATAACCACACAAATTAGATCTTTACTTATGCCTCAACCCATGAGGGAATTACGAGTAAAGGTAAATAAATAGCTAAAGTTAATTTATTAGTAATTTAGGTGGGGTTTTGCTAGCACACTTTGCTTCATAATTTAAACTTGTGACAGTACCAATACTGAAAATTTCTCCACGGAAGTTTAAACTGATGATTAAAATGATTATACCGCTCATAACTGGCTTACAAGAGCGCTGCATGGTTACTAGATTATAAGAAAATATGGCGGACATCTGCGATTTCACCGCCCTTTATAAGTACACATTTTTGTTTTCCATGTACTGGTGCCGTCAATATTGCACCTTAGTTAATTAGTTAGCTTAATACGGTTAAACACAAAAAAAGTCAATTGATATGAGCTCATTGCGTTATGAACCCTTGCCAGTTTAGCGTTTAACCAAAGCGTCTAGAAATACATTTTTTAAAAACTTAATACGAACTAAATAATGTAATAAAAATTAATTCAAAAATTATTGTTTTAGAATGCATATGTTGAATATAAAGAAGTAAAAGCAGCACAAGGTGTGAAAATAGCAGCTAAAGAACTAGAAAAAGCAATCGCTGGTTTAAATTTATATGTAGCCATAAAACCCGATGAAGTCGACATTCTCGTAGATGAAGTAGCTAGAGAATTAAAGTCTGCCCTATCTGGCATTAAACTACAGGAACGTGGTGTTTATGTTCAAGCATCCACACTAGGCTCTCTTGAAGCTTTATTGGAGTTCTTACGATCTAGCAAAATACCGGTAAGTTTTTCTTAATAATTTTTTCAACAGATAATTCTAATTGATATTTTGAAAGCTGTTAAGCAATGAAAGAATATTAAATAATTTCAAACTATGCCTTATGGCAATATCAGACTATTTATTATTCATTAAAGAGTGGTGTAGGTTTTGTTCTATTTCTTGTGCTATTTAAAGTCAAGATTATGCACCCCAGGAGGCAGTTTTAAATTTTGCTGATGACAGAAACATTTTCCCTAGATCACTGACGTATAAACCGTATTAGTTATTAATAACAACAACAAATGACTACTTTTATTTAAACTTCTAGCTTCTCTTATAACCAGTCCAGAATCATTTGTTTTAAAGAAGATATTTTGGAAATTGATTTAATTATTTAGGAGTATAGAATTTTTTTTATTTGTTCGAAAAAAAATGTGTACATAATTTTAGTTTACATTTGAGATGAAAGAAGTATATAATACAGATATTCTCTCATTACTGTATATTTTTTGACTTAACAGCATTTTAAAATTATTGTACAATCTCGTAAATTCAGAATGTTTTTAACTGGCGGTCCAGAGTTTGATAAGTTTTATAAAATTACTTTGTAGACATATAACGGACTGAAAATTGATGTTGCCTTCTTCTTCGGAGATTGCTAATCATTAGTTTGGATATCAACAAACGGAATAACTCGTCTGATAACATACTAAACCATTCTCGTAAAGTTCGCAACCACGAAATCCAAGGCCTGCCAACACTAAGCTTTCCAATAATCTTCCTGTAGATTATTAATTGTAGTAGATGGTATTTGTCATTTCTAAATGTGTTCAAGATATTGTATTGATTTTTTATGGTGAAGACTCTATCTTCATTCTTTGCAGTATTTCAATATTTGTAATTCAGTCTATCCATGGAATACATAATATGCAGCAGTGTATCCACGTCTCAAACGATTTAATTCTGTTTATAGTTTCTTTGTGTAATGTCCAGGTTACTGCTTCATATCCAAGAATCGGAAATACATAGCAATGAACAATTCTTATCCCGAGATCGAGGTTTAAATCTAGAGATGTTAAAATCTTTTGCATTTTAAATCGAAACGGCTTTGGCTTGTTGTATCGATGTCCGTATTTGTGGTCGGTGTGGCCACCCAGGTTCCAAGATATTGCGATATTTATTCAATCTGTTCTCCATCAATCAATGAATATCGGCCCTTTTCCGTCCAGATTTCTCCATCTTTCGTAATATTCTGCAGTTTGCCACCATCCAAATCCGACCACTCTTTTTAAATCATAGTTTGTGGGCGTCCTCTACTTCTTTTCCCTGTCCACAGCCTACAGTTTGGTATTTTTTTATTCCATGTCGGCCATTTGCTTGTCTCATTTTGTGTCCTGCCGATCTCCATTTTAACAACGTTGCATGTTCTACTACATCAATTAATTTGATTTTTTGATTAATGTTTTCATTTCTGACTCGATCTGATTATGTAATATTTAACATTCGCCTTTGCTAATCTGTCGGCTAGGCAACTTCCACGTAAGGGTCAACGTCTGCACTCCGTATGTTAAGACAGGTAACATACACTGATTGTACACTTGTCTTCTCAAGTATAGCGGTATTTTTTGATTCTTTAGAATCCGATGTTGTCTACCAAATGCTGTCCAGTCCAATCTTATATATGCCTTTCTATTTCTGCGTTTAGGTTTTGTTTTGTTATGTAAAGGATGGATGATGTACATAATGTTACACACATGAATTAAATAACAAGTGTTAGAAAACTCGTCTTATCAGGGTCACCTATGAAAAAGAATTAAGTGTCTTATTAGGTTAATTCTTAAATATCCACTATTTTGGTCACAATTCTAATAAGGCAGTGGTGCAGTCATGCTAAAAGACCATAAAGACTGAAGTGCGCTGATATCCACAAGCCAAGATCTGATTAAGTAAATAAACTAACTAAGTTTAGGGATGTTTCAGTGGTGAAACAAATGCTCTTTTTGTACCTTCTCAAACCTACTCACTTATTAATGAAGGGATTTTGGTCTACTCTCCCATAGTGACCGGTCCTTGTGGGAGAGAGGTGCTGCATTGACGGGGCAGTCTGGCCACCCATCCCAGCGCTGACCCGAGACAACGCTGCTTAGACCTAGAATCCCATTAGATAAAAAAAAATAGTTATGTGTACTGTGGAATTACTACGTCATTTATGGAAAATGACATACTTAACTCCTTTATAACTATAGTTTATGATTATTGCAGACGTATTTTTAAATAAGTGGTACATATTAAACGGCTATGTCTAACACTATAAATTTAATTCAGTTATTTAAAAATTAACATAATAGAGGTTCGCCAGAAATTACATAATCAAAAATAAGAATCTGCATACCAAATAATGACCAGTGGGTACATGCCCTTGAATTATACCACATTTTATTACAGGCCCCGTACAAATAGAATTTATGGCAAATAAAATGTTTATAGCCAAATTAAAATTTTGCACTTGGTGTTGAAAAAACAAGAATAGAGTACTCGTGTCAGGTTAATAAAAATTCAGCAATATTCAATAATATGACTGTTACTGTTGATTATGATTAATAATCGTGGTATCGCAATTCCTACTTGAAATTTCTAATTTTATCGTTAAAGAATATGTCTGTTATTTACTAAGGTTGCTTTTGAAATAAAATTTACATTTTGTTTACCAAAACTACAAGTATGTAGTTGTAATAGTATATTGCGTCATAAGGGAAGATATAGGCATATTTCATCCCGAAGATTTCTGCTGCACGAGCGAACGCAGTGAGCGAGGGCAGCAAAAGCCGAGGGATGAAATATGCCGTTAGATTCCCGTAGGGCACAAGTTATTTTTCCGCATCCATGAGAAGTTCGTATTAAATAAAAATAGTTATAATATAATACGTACCTACGTTTTTGACATATAACCTCAAATTACACATGTCAAATTTTCGTATTAAAAATAATTTCTATAATGAATTTATGTAAAAAATAATCGTATTTGCTTGAATTTTAAAAAATAATTACACTTATCAATCACTTAAATGAAGATTTTTGTATAATTAAATAATAATTTTGATTCTAAATTCTATCGATAGATGTCACGTCGATAGCATGCACGGTAAAAACCCGCAAATGTTCATATCGTCCCGCTTTTTCATATTTACCCGCTATTCGCCATTGTTAACCTCAAATGAGATAAATAATCTGTCAATTACATACCATGGATACGGAAAAATTATTTTTCCGTATCCATGGTATGTAATTGACAGATTATTTATCTCATTTGCGGTTAACAATGGCGGATGGCGGGTAAATATGAAAAAGCGGGATGATATGAACATTTGCGGGTTTTTACCGTGCATGCTATCGACGTGACATCTACCGATAGAATTTAGAATCAAAATTATTATTTTATTATACAAAAATCTTCATTTGAGTGATTGATAAGTGTAATTATTTTTCAAAATTCAAGCAAATACGATTATTTTTTACATAAATTCATTATAGAAGTTATTTTTAATACGTAAATTTGACATGTGTAATTTGAGGTTATATGTCAAAAACGTAGGTACGTATTATATTATAACTATTTTTATTTAATACGAACTTCTCATGGATGCGGAAAAATAACTTGTGCCCTACGGGAATCTAACGGCATATTTCATCCCTTGGCTTTTGCTGCCCTCGCTCACTACGTTCGCTCGTGCAGCAGAAATCTTCGGGATGAAATATGCCTATATCTTCCCTTATGACGCAATATACTATTACTTGCTTACTTACTCATACTTAATCCGATTCCTCGTATGCCATTACTGGTGTCGAGGAGTAGTTGGTACTGGATGTATTCTGGTGAAATTTCCTGTCTTTGGTCATTTCCACAGTTTCCTTCTGTGTCCTTCCTGCGTCTACCTCTAGGTCTTACATTTCCATAGTGTGGCATTATGTTCCTCCATTCTGGTTAGGTGTCCAAACCATCTGAATTTATGTTCCTCTGTAAAATACTATATTGGCTTGATTCCTAAGTCCTGTTTTATTTTATCATTTCTTAGTCTGTTTGTCTTTTTGACTTGTCGGATTTTTCTTAAGATTTTCTTCTCAAACGCTTGTGTTTAGTTTCATTTAGTATCCATGACTCACTACTATATATGAGGATAGGTACATACACTGTTTTATAGACTCTTCCTTTGGCATCCTTCGATTTCTCTTTTTTGTTGATTAAACCATTATACATAGAGTGCCGCGTATAGTCTATTTGCCGCCTTTATTCTGTTGTTCGGCTCTTCCTCCATTGTCACATCCGCAACTGTTGTTCCCAGGTATGGTCCAAATGGCGAGTCAGGTAATGTGCATCATCAATCACATGATCAACGGTTGGCGTTACCAATAATGCGCGATAAAAAAATACAAAATGTAATTGCTATATATAAATTATTTTTCTAGTTTTCTAAAATTAGGCAGCCATGTTTAATCGCAAGGTCTATAAATTTTTGAAAATAAGGAAGAAATCGGGCTTTTATTTTCTAATTTTACGCATATTTATTTTTTGTAAAGTTGGTATTATATTTCACTGGCAAAGTTTTGACAGAACGTATTGTGTGTTATTTACCTTAGTGTAGTCGGAATCCTCTAGTTAACAACTGCATATTATCTACTCCTATCTCTTTATTTTAATTTATGGTATCACTAAAATCGAAAAACGAAAATGCGAACCATTTTCATCAAAAAATTTGGGTTATAAAATTTGTAAATCGTTTGAAACTTCATGAAGACGTACTAAGTTGTGATTCGCCAGTTAGACTATACTGGAAGCTTTCTACTTGTTCCAGTTTTTTGCCTACTGTGATTTCTTCATGTTTTCTTGCAATTATCATTATTTTTGATTATTCTGGGTTGATCTCCATATTCCTTTTCCTCAGAGCCTCATCCCACACATTTAGATTGAGCTTTAGTGATTGTTCGTTATTAGCCATTATTAACATATCGTCTGCATTTGCCATTTCTGATCTATGGACCGGTTTCATTTTATAATATCCTACATGACATTTCCATATTCGGTTCGTTAACTCTTTGATCACATCATCCAGCACTAGTAAAAACAGTAGTGGGCTTAGTGTCCCTCCTTGTGTAACTCCTAAGTTAGTCAGGACTCCTTGTTATCTGCCCCTATATACTCATTTTTTGTAAGCTCTGTATGCTTCTTATCAGCTCATTGTTCACCTTCCTATATCTTAGTACCTTCCATATTTCCTCCCTTTGTATGCGGTGAAAGCTTTTATTAAATCTGAAGCAACAGTGTATCTTTTGGTTATGTTCGATGGATTGCTCTGATATTTGTCTAAGGCTGAATATCAGGTCGTTCGTGCCTCTTCCAGGTCTGAACCCACATTGCTAGTCTTCAAGAAGGGGTTCTACTTGTTTCCTCAGTTTATTTTCTAAGATTATTTCTTAGATCTTTCTTGGCACTTTGTCACGTGCTAATTCCGCACTACGACACTTATAAGGGACGTCGAAGTCCTGTGGCTCTCGGCTAGCAAGCAGTGGAGAATGGGGGTTTGAAACGCTAAACTCTTCAAATAGGAGAGGGTCGTAATCTGGATAAAATGGGCGCCACTGCGAAAAATCGCCCGAGATGATGATTAGGAGCGTACCGCAGATTGCTCCTACTGGGCTCGAAGGGGTTGGGGGCGGCTGCACCCTACTGTTAGAGGTAATTACCCTTGTTTACTGAAATACAACTAGAACTGGTGGGCAGGCTCACAAGGCTGTACACAAATATTAAAACAAAACACAATAAACACGAGTAAAAGGCGAGAATGAATTATCAATAAAATTTAATGAATGCAAGTAATATTCAAAATATGACACAAAAAGAATCTATAAGTTCTATCTTAATTTACGTGAAAGGGTGATTAAGGGATGCCATATTTACCTACTCAAATTACGGCAAATATAATTAACAGCTAAGCTCCCTTATCGCAATCAAAAGAATGGTGATAACAAAACTTAAGCTGCAAATTCGATTACAAATAATTTTACACATGCAACATAAAATAAGTAAACGTCACGGCAATTCGCAATGTTTCTGAATCGTTGCCACTAAAGCCAAAAGGTAATACACACTGATTGAAGACTTAAACACTTTGCCGAACAAAATAAACGAAGAAAAGGATGCTTGAAGTCACAAAATACGGTACTGAATTAAGGCTTGAAATGGTACACTTACAACCGGCAATAAAGGGCAGCGTAAAGTATTTACCTGGGAAAGAGAGCTTAGTTGGTGGTAGCCCAAATGGAAGCGATGGAAGCTTTAAACCCCAGGGAGAGATAGCAGCGGTCGGCGTAAAAAGGGATGGAGTCCCTCTTCCGGAAGCAGATGCGAAGATAACAAGATGTCCTTAACTGGAAGATTTTTAATCCTAAAACGAAAACTGTGTCGAACTCAAACGGAACTTCTAACACAGAACTTATTGACCCGATACAAATAAGACACTCTCTGGAATAATCCGACAAATATGCCGTACGATAGGTTTTCCACGAAAACTAAACGAAAGCAAGAGGCCGATACATAAAACGGGAATTTTCTAACAAAAGTCCGGGAACGGTAATGCACGACTAAAGATGCTAACAGTTGACTATACTCTCATGTGCCTTGTGCCTTGCTATTTTTTCCGTAAGCGAAAGATGTTAGAAAGAGATGCCCAAACGCGACTTCCGTGCGCGGGGTGCAACCTTGAACGGCGCCAATCTGGCGTTGTTTTCCCGCTATCCGATGATTCCCCGAATTCTTGGCAAAGAATTCACTGAACAAATATTACATCATCATGTTTGGGAATTATTTCGTAACCAAAAAGAAATGTGCTGATCTGACGTTACTTTCTGTGAATGCTGCAGCTTAAGGCGAACTTAAACTTGGAACAACAGGGGCGTATTACATTAATTTACGCAAAATTTCAAAAGCCGTGACAACTTCTTGCCATCACCCTTCTTGAATATGGGTAGGATAACTACCATTTCCCAGTCTGCGAGTTTTATTTTTTCCTTCCACACATTATTCTTGATTTTGAGCAGCAGTTTTTCTCCATCTTCTCCTCTGAACTTTACTATTTCGGGACTAATTCTATTGTGGCCGCACGCTTCCCCTAATTTCAGTCTATGATTGCTTCTTGAAGTTCTTCGTTTCTTCTTGCGTCTTGTTTTGGCTGTTCTCCCATCTCTCATTCCTTCTGTTGTCATCTGTTTCTGTGACCTCAAGCAAGTTCCTGAAATACTGTCTCGGGCTATCCATAATATCATTGGTGTCTGTTATCACCTTCCCTTCTTTATCCTCTAGTTGATTGATTCAATGGGTTTTTCTTCTCTTGAAGCTTTTCAGGACCTTACAATTTTTGGTTGTTTCTGTAATTTCCCTCTATTGTCTTCCCAAAATTCTCCCATGCTTTGTTTTTGGCTTCATGTACATCCTGCTTGTTGGTGCCTAAGTATCTTTTCGATATTTCCTTTTTCTTTGCTACCTCATTCTTAACGTCTTGTGTCCACCATACAGTCTACTTTCTGCTGTTGCGACAACTCTCTTCTGCTGCTCCTATCAGTACTTTCTTAAATTTTACCCATAGTTGTTCTAAGTTTTCGTCTTCTCCTTCTTCCTTTTCTAATTCTCTTTTAGTATATTTCTGGTATTTTTGTTTATATTATGTGTCTCTTAATTTATGTACCTTCTTTATCTGATTTTGGTTGGCACTTTTTGATGTTAACTTTTATTGCTGTTACTACCAAAAAGTGGTCTGGTTTTCTTCTAACTCTAGTGTCTTGTATATGTTTCCTAATGTTTTCTCACACGGCCAACAATCGCCGGGATACAATTTGTTGTCAACATGTATCCTCTCAACTAGCAACAAGTTGATGGAAACTCGTCAACATCGTGCGGCATGACATCAAAGAAATTTGTTGCCAGTTGCTTGTGTCCGTGTTTTCCATTTCAAATGAAGAACATCGCTTAAATTTTAGTATGGGCGGTGTTGTCAACAAGTTGAGAGTTACCATGTGGAACCAGAATTACTTTACAATAGTTAGGTTTCATTAAAAGTAAGATACCATCGTTCAAAAGTAATTCAGACATTAAGTAGTCGCCATGGCTTGCTCCATTTTGAGAAAACTCTCTCTGCCACTATCTTCTTTTTCGTTTATAGGGATGGGCAGCTATTATGATAGAAGCAACACTAACACCACCAGCAGCAGTCGGTAGATCCATTTTTACTTCAAAACTGAATTTGATTTAGACGCGCAACATTGTTGACCACATGTATCCAGAGATAAGTTGCTGTGTCCAACAGATATGTTGCTAACATCCGTCAACTTGTTAGACTGGTCTCAAAACGAGAAGGACATGTACGTCATCATGCACCATATATCAGAAAGCTTTCGGGCGAATCCAACTTGTTACGGAAGGGGTGACTTTGTTGTTTGCATTGGCGTTCCTAGTGTTTGTTGTATTTGTTTCCGTTTGCCCCCCCCCCTGGAATTTTCCCGCCGCGCAGATTGCTGATGACCGCTCTACCAACAGTTGCCAACATTTTGTTGGCCGGTCTGTACTTATCTTAAGAGTCTTCTCCCGCTAGAGTTTAAAGTATCTTCTCCTGCCCTGCCTATCACTCCTGCGTATTTTTTATTATTTTTACCCAATCTCTCATTAAAGTTTCCTAGTAGTATACTTATTCCTTTGGTTGAGTCCCATGCTTCATGTAGTTCTTCGTAAAACTTCTTTTTGGTCACTTTCTTCTCATCGTGCATAGACTGCGGCTACTACTTACTACTACTACTTCTTCCAGCGCTATTTCAAACTCTATTTTATTATTCTTTCGGACCATATTTACCATCTAATAATGTTGTCTTTCCATTCGGCTGCTATTATGATACATACAACTCTTTCTTTTTCGCTCGTTCCCTTGTATATTAGAAAATGTGTCCGTCATCTACTTCTGTGCAGCCTTGACCTTTCCTTATTGTTTCTGTTATTCCCAGTAATTTCAGTTTTGTATCGTTAAATTCTTGCACTAATTCCTTCTCTTTCCCAGTTAAACTTTTAATATTCCAGGTACCTATTTTAATTGCTTCTTTCTTCGTTTTTGCATCGTCCAAGTTATTGCCTGTTTTTGTTACCATATATCCGTCGGTTAACTGTGTAATTTTTCTTCTTAATCAGACGATTTGTATCTCACACCCTCTATTTGTAACTTCTGATAGCCTGTTTGGATTCTCTTCCCTTCAATTTTTCTCCCTTGCAACTTTCCTTATTTCCGCTTGAATTTTTCGTTCGTTCATTCGTTCTGGTAAATTTATTTTAAACTAATTTTTTATGGATTCTTCAGGTAATCTTAACGCTCATTTGTAAATTAAATACATGAACGGTAATTCTTAAAAATAATAGCATGTGTTTGTAGATCATGTGATTATATTACCCTTCAAATAATCTACGCCTTCTAAAGGTAACATAAATTTGAAGTGTAGTATTATTATTCTGATTAACGGTGTAAGTAGCTTGTTTTAAGGGTCTCAAAATTTTTTGAACGCCCAATATATGACACCACAACAAATACCTGCTGTGAATGAGATTTCTGATACTGCTGCAAAAGATAATGGCACCAACTCGCATATTAATAAATGGACTGTTGTACAAAATCGAAAAATAAGGAAGACCCATAATGATAAGGAAAACATTGTTCGTGGTACAGCGAATACTAACAACACATCTACCCTAATGGCAGCTGAACGTAAGGGTTGGCTGTTTATTGGTAGAGCCCATCAAAAAACTACAGAAAAAGACATAATTAGTTACTTACTTGATAAATATCCCAACAAGCTGTTTACAGCTGAGGAAATTAAAAAACATGAAAATAACAAAAGTGCGAACAAATCCTTTAAAATTGGAGTAGAATTTGAGATGTTAGAAAATCTGAAAACCCCAGAACTTTGGCCAGAAAATCTAATCGTGAAACCCTTTCGGTTTTTTCGTCAGTTCCGTAAACCTAGCTACACAAGTAGCAATTAAAGAAAACTACCCTTTAATAAACGAGGTTAATGTTAATGTAAAACAAATAAAATTTAATACAAATGATAAAACAGATGAAGCAAAAAGTGACTCCTATTCTAAATTACTATACACTAATAAAAAATTAAATAAAAATATATCTGACAAAAATGGATTACTTTCAGGTACAAAGATTGACAAATATTCCTTAAAAATATTTTATGTGAATATATAATTAGGAATAAAACAGATCAATTAGAAATTTTAGCAAATGACGAAAACATTGATGTAATATGTTTAACTGAAACCTGGTTACATCAAGCAGAATTAGAATTAAGTAATTTACTAAATTATAGTATAGTTAGTGGATATTGTAGATCAACTCATGTACATGGAGGGACCTTCATTTATGTGAAAAATAATCTCGTTAGCAAAAGTATAGATGTTATTAAAGATACGTTAGTAGAAAAAGATTTCGAATATTCAGTTGTTAAATTGTGTCAGCAAAATTTAATAATCGTTACGATTTACAGATCACCTAATGGTAATATAAATGTTTTTTTTTTGATAGATTATACATTGTATTAAATAGTTTACAGAAGTTAGCCTAAAAATTAATCGTTTGTGGAGATTTTAACATAAATTTTAATGCCGAAAATAGGACCACAAAAATGCTTAAAGATATTCTTAAATCCTTAAACCTAACTATTTTAGTTACACAAAATACTAGAATAAATAAGAAAAGTGAAACGTGTATAGATAATGCCCTTTCGAATTTACCAAAAAATGATTTTAAAATTCACGTTATTCAACCTTTAGTGTCCGATCATTTAGGTATAAATATCTGTGTAAAAATTTGTAAAAAACGCCAAATAAGTAGATTTAGAAAAATCCGCCCCATGTCATATGGGAAACTAGAAAATTTTAAATTGGCATTGGCTTGCACGAACTGGTCCTTTATCTACGAGTTAGAAGATGGAAATCAAATGTTTACCTCATTTTTTAATTTTTTTTTAGCGAAATTTAACGAATATTTTCCCGAAAATACTGTAAGACAGCAAAATAACGAATGTTTAGATATGCAGTGGTATAGTGCTGATTTGAAGAAAATACGAAATCAGTTAGAAGCTTTGTTTGTGGTCAGTTGTTATGTTACCTCTGATAAATTTAAAAACTTATTCAACATTTAAAAAAAGGAATATAGAAATGCTATACAACAAGCAAAAAGGGCCGCAAATAAGCAATTTCTTGATAGTTCAGATAATAAAAGTAAAGCTACCTGGAAACTTATAAATTCGCACATTAAAACTCATTCTCCGAAAACCTCAAATATTGGCCCCAACGTTTTTAACGATTTTTTTACAAACATCGCTAAGAAAATCATACAAGCGCCTACAGGTAATGAGATCGATTATCGAGTATTTTTGAAAATAAATATCATCTAACCTCAGGAAATTCCTTTTACATACAGCCTACAACTACATATGAGATAATCAATGTCATCACAAACATGAAAAGTAAGCATAGCAAGGACATTTATGGGTTCAATTCAAAATTAATAAAACACGTTAAGAACGAAATATCGAGCATTCTTGCATTCATTATAAATAAATGTATCGAACAAAATACGTTTCCCAATGAACTAAAAGTTGCCAAAGTGGCCCCCTTATTTAAAAAAGGTGATGTGAATGACTTAAATAACTATCGGCCAATTGCAGTACTACCTATTATATCCAAAATATTTGAAACTTTAAGAAAAGATCGAATTATACCATTTTTTGAGACAAACAACCTACTTACAAACGAACAGTACGGTTACAGAAAAGGTGGGTCTACCACTAAGGCAGCAGTTAGTATCGTTCGGGAAGTATTAGATGCCCTAGATAAAAATGAAGTAACAAATTTGAGTGTAATAGATCTTAGTAAAGCATTTGATACCATCACACATGAATATCTTCTAACCAAATTAAATTTCTACGGTGTCAGGGGTGATACATTAAATTTATTCAAGTTATATTCAGAAAACCGATGTCAGACAGTAGGCGTAGACCTAAGTATCTCAAAAATTAATACAAAAAATTGGTGTACCTCAAGGATCGATTTTAGGTCCGGTATTCTTTTTAATATATATTAATGATCTACCTGTTAATGTAACATCGGAAAAAACTATCCTATTTGCGGATGATACGTCATTAGTCAATACAGCTTCTAGTTATGAAAACGTAAAAGCAAAAGAAAAACAAAGCTTAAAATCTGCAAAAAAACTGGTTTCTATCTAACAAATTAAAAATGAACTCGGAAAAGACACAATCGATACTATTTACAACAAAAACCATAGACGAACCATCATCAGCAAAATTTCTAGGAATAACGTTAGATTCAAAATTGAATTGGCATCAACATATTGAAGATTTAACAAAAAAGCTAAACAAAGTAGTATATCAAATGAGCAAACTTATTAGACTGACTCCTATAGAAACTGTAATCGCATTTTATTATAGTAATTTCTACAGTATAATAAATTATGGCTTACTGTTATGGGGAAATTCCTCGGAAATTTTGAGAGTATTTATAATACAAAAAAAAGAGTAGTTAGACTTATAGCCAATGCACAACCTATAGACCATTGCAGACCTTTATTTCGTAATTTGAAAATCATGACAGTTCCCTGTTGTTTCATTTATCAGTGCATATTATTTGCAAAAGAAAATATCAACACTTTACCAAAAAATTCCACATTTCATGATTACAATACACGAAACAAGAACTCAATAAGCATTCCATACCACAGACTTAAAGTAACCCAACATTCTATAAATTATTTGTCCATAAAACTCTTTAACCACATGCGTGTTTATTTTCAAGAAATGTCACTTAGAAAACTTAGAGCAAAACTAAAGGAAATGTTATATGTTAATAGCCAAAGCTTTTTATAATACGCAGGGGTTTTTAGATTTCAATTTCATTACCTAAATGACACACAGTGAAGGTATTACTAGATTTTAAAAGTAATAATAGCTTATGTGTTTATATGCATGTATGTTGAAGATGTATGTGTTTGTATATTTTGTATAGGACAACCTTAAACATATGTATGTAAAATTGGGCTAATATATTATTATAATATTATTATTATTATAAAAGATATGCACACTACAATTTGAATTAAATTAATCTCTAAATCTTTGACCAAGCAAGTCCTTTTCTACGAACGGAAGCCTTCTGCTTGAGCACCTTTTAGTTAGCGCTCTACGTACAGTTGAAGATCAAAATAACTTTCAAGTTGATAAGTCAAATTTAAGTCAAGTACTGCTTGTCAACGCAGATTTTTGTTTCTCCTTCATGCTTGCATCACATGTCTGTAATTTTCAGTCCCGCAGTCTGATTTCACACAGTGCCTATTCTCTCCCAATGGAAATTGTTTGCTTTTATTTTCCCCTTTTTAAATTTACTATTTTGTAATGTTTATCATTACCCCAAAAGCTTTTAAAACATTAAAAATTCCCTTTATTATTTACAGTATCGTATCATACAGTATTTAAATTATTTATAAATTCGAACTTATTTGAAGTTACCTGCATTTTCAATAAAACCTAAATATGTATTAAAGGATTATTATTTGATAACAATGTTATCAGTGAATAAGTTTTCTTTACGTGACATTTTAAAGTGGACCTTGTCCCTCTTATGCTGCATTATGTGACCTCCTTTGTTAATGAGTCCAGCCCTGCATTTAGGGCTGCAACGACCTGTATCCTGTCTGCTGCCGTATAAAAAGGATGTGTTTTATTGTATCTTCATTGCACTTGTTTCACTGTATTTGGAGTAGGTTCTAACTTTTAAAGACTGCTTAAAGAAACATTTAGATATTTTATTTTAGAACGATTTTATCTCTTCTGGTTTTGGTTAGGTCTTTATGAAAAATGAAAGATTCTGGGTGGAAACGTCCTTTTTACAATTTGCAAAATCAACTTCAATAATTAATCACAACTTTTAATGACGCCCCGTAACATCAACGTAGAAGTTGTTAATACATGAAAGTCGTGCTAACAAGCAAACGTTTTTATTATTAAAAACCCCAAGTTATTTTTATGACAACACGTGCAGTTAATTCCTAAAAGGGTTACGTCTTTCAAGATTGTGGCAATCTACGAAATTAAAAAATGGTGTTCTTATTTTTTACGTCCATTTGCTCTAAAATGTTTTAAGATGATAAAGAGCTGATTAATGTCGCTTTTACAATTCGGTTGTAAGCTTTAAAAGATAACAAACTGTTTCTTGGAAACACGAAGTCTGGCGTACGTTTTAGTTTGGAAAAAAATTGCACTTTTAACCTAGAGATTCACGAAAAAGTTTGCACTTTCATTACAAAAAGTGATTCAGATTTAGAACAATTTTCGTTCTTTTGAGAGTGTTATTACATGCTGCTTGTTTATTTGCCAATTCTGTAATTAATTATGGCTGAAAATTTTTGGAAACTGTTTTTATAGTAGCAGAGTTTATATAAAAGAAGTAATAATTTTTTACAAATTTAAATGTATTATGGTAGTAAAAGGAGATTAGCCACTTTAAAATTATTTTTAAGACTTGGGCGAAGCACAAATGTAAAAAATAAGATAAAAGTGGAAACGTTTTAGTCATCGTGTTAATGGAACATATCAGGACCGTAATTCATAAATTTTAATGTTAAGAACTGAGTAGATTTTATCAGCTTCCATTTTAGGATTGTAGTCATCAACTTGCGGAATTATTTTTCCTAGAACTTTTAATATTTCGAGAATCAATTACGTTATAATATTATGTAGAATGCTTATCGTTTCGAATTTGAAATAATAAAGGTGAAATAATGACTGGCACTTTTAGAAGTAGGTTTGCTTTGGCATAAAATTTTTCAAACATTCCTTTATTTATACCAAACGTACATTATTTTATTCTGTGTTAGAAAATAAAGGGTCAATTTGGTACATTAGATTTTCGGCTTGAATTTCAAAAATTATTAAATACAATTTTAAATGCAAAAATTACGCCTTTAATAACACAATATTTTTCTTTGTTGTAAAATTAACGGAAATACGCTTTGCTATATTTTTACGATTGTTATTTAAAAAATTGTTCATAAATATGATATCAAACGAGACGAGACGTTAATACTAAATTCTATTGGCGGCTTACCGTTTACGCACAGTGGCCGTGAAATTAAAATGTACTTGTTAGCTTCACTGCTTTTTTGGTTAGTTATTAACATGAAATTTTGGCTTCGTGAAGAAACATTTTCATTATTCATTCAGGTTTCCAGTAACATCGTATGACAAAAGATTTTTTTTTAATTTTGTGCACGTGTTGCTTCGACCCTTGTTCTTGCTGCAGTTGAATAAAATTATGCATTTATCTCAGGGTTTACACTTTAAATTTTTTTGACTTAAGTGCTTATTTAACAACAAAATGAAATTAAAAGCATTAAAACGCCTACAAAAACAAAAAAGTGCCCCCATAATTTAATAAAAAATATACGAAAATAATATTTTCACATAAAACAAAAGTATCTGGCGTATTAAGTGAAATTAATGCGCAAAATTAATTATCAGGGGAATAAAGTGAAATTTATGAATGGTCTGCCATAAATTTCCTGCAAATAATTTTTAATGGATTACAAGAGTCCGCCCACATGAGGATAACTAGAAACACAAACTACCAAAGATATATTTGTACAATATTATTATATCCACGTGTAGACTGTGCAAATATTTACGAATAGTTGGCTATTTTGTGTAAAATGCAGTTCTGCTTATAAAAAGGAACAGGAAGTTTTCGCAATTTATTAACGTCGATTTTGAAAGCATTGCTTAGTCGATGGAAATAATAAAGATTTTCAGACGCTCACGTGAGGCTCCATACGGCGTGATTAATTTAATGTTTTTTTATCAGTGGAACAAATTTAAACTCCATCGAAATTAATTAATTATTATCTACCAATTAAAACGAACTGAAATTAATCATTATGATTATTCAATTAATACTGTAAAGTCGCGATTAAAAATTCGTTTCCTCTTTTGCCATCCATCCTTGTAAGACATAATTTCAATTCTAGTTAAAGCTTTATATTACACACGGATTATCATATTTATTTAACGTCGGAAATATATCTCAGATAAAAACTAAAATTAAGTGTATTTGTAGGATGATGAAAATGTTCTACCGACAGGAAATTGAACTCGCATTTTCCTTTCCAGTTGCTTTTTTTATGCAATGAATCTAAAGAAAATGTTGCTTGTATTTTGTTACGCTTTATCATTTTAATAATTATTTATTCTGAAACAAAGTGGAAGCGGATATTCTAAGACATTTATGTACAAGTTAATAAGGAAAGTGTTGTCAGGATGAGATATGTAAAATATTTACTATTTTACTGAGGCGTTTAATTACAAGATGCCGCTTTTATATTGAATTATTAGTAGAAAAAGAATTGACCAAAAAATGCTTTAAAGTTGCGACATTTCTATAATTAATGAAACAAATTTATAGCTTAAAGTAGTTAACGCCTAATTAGTTAAAAACTGAGAAAATTACGTTAAGGGGGGATTTTAGTACCAGCCCGAATACCTGAAATTCGTGCTTTTAAATTAGTGATTCCGAAACGAATGCAGGACGTTACAGAAACGAGCGAAGCGAGTTTCTATACCTGCATGAGTTTCGGAATCGCTCTTCCCGCACGTGTTAAGCGGCGTTTCCACTGAAGCAACTTTGAGCAACTTTTATGTTTCTGTTGCTCGTTTCCGAAAATGTTCCACAGAATTTCTAAATATTTCTCACTGTTTCTGTAACAAATACCGACTGTTTCTCCTTGTCGCCGGTTTCCATTTCGAGCGGTAAACTTCAAAAGAAAATCGGCAACACAAGGAAACAAAAACAAGTTGCTGCTTGTCGCCGCCCCAGTGGAAACGAATAAAGTAACTAGGAACAGAAATTTGTTTCGTTCAGTTTTTGTATCTTGAGGTGCTTTGTTTTCCAGGACACACGAAAATATATTCGACATCAGTGGAAACACTGTGTTGCGTTTTTTTATGTTACTAGAAATAATGTGCGACTAGTGGCGACATTAGTTGCTTCAGTGGAAATGATAAGTTTATATATGTTTCTGAAAGTTTCTTATTTATGGCAACGAGGAGAAACATAAAGCAACAAAAAGTTCCTTGATGTTGCTTCGGTGGAAACGTAGCTATGAACAACGTTTTTCCTACAAACGTTTAGGAATCGTTCTAAACTATCATTTTGTAAGTTTTCAAGTTGTCAAATTTGACATTTCCTTTTAAAGTAATAATCTAGTAAGGATGGTTGCTATGCGATTTTCTGATTTTTCACTTTCTCGCACGCAAAATGATTGCGGGAAAGTAACATTTTTAAACGTTTGTCGGAAAAGGAAAATATTTTAACTATCTACAGTGACCGGCAAAAAGTTCGCAACAAATGGGAAAAATTTTTATTATTGGAGTATCGAAAAATCTTTTTTGGGGGATCAGTTCTGCATGTCCGGTAACCTAAAAATCAAACTTGAGATATGTCACATGACCACTGGTATGGCGGCAAATTTAAAAAAATCACCGTGAAGTCGTAAAAAGTCGGGTTAGATGACAAAATATCGAAGAAAATTATTTTAAAAAGTTGTTTAGAATTTAATTTTAGGCCCATGTGCAAAATTTCAAGCATTTATTTAAAAAATTTAAAAATCGCAATTTTTCGTGAATATTTTTTTATTTCTTTACAAATACCCAATTTTTTCCTTTTAAATAGCTTGATTGAAGTGAAACCTATGTACCTGGATAACAGTCGAAGAACTTTCTCATTTTTTCCGTAATTGCCAGATCTAAATCTAAAAAATAGGTTTTCGCTAGGACGCTCGCTAAGAGCCTTTAAAGCACTTGCGCCGCTAAAAACACACGGCGTTGCCTCGTGTTCTTAAACCCGTCGCGCGTGCTTTAAAGGTTTTCTTATACACTTGTATTATAATATACTATTTATTATTGATTTCGCAAAATAGTTATTTTTGGCAAGATTAATCAGATATGACTTCAAAGTTTCATGTGCTGATTGTTCTAAAATTGTATCTTTGTAGGTGACAAATTAATAACGATCAAATTTAATTTCAACCTGAATGTATTACACAATATAGTTCAGAAAGTTTGAAACATATGAGAAACCTTTTTGTTATTAATTTCGCAAAAAGTTATTTTTAATAAGAGCCTGCATATTGTTCAAAATGTAATACAAAACCATTACATTGAATCTTCCTGCATTCTTTTTTCCCAAAAAGTCTCTTGCTACGTTTCATTCTTGTTAGGCTTCCGTTATTGGTAAATCATTAATAAAATATAAGGCATTGTTATTTAGCCTTTTGAAAATATGCCTGTGGTTAATTCAAAAATTTTAATTATAATTAACAATTCATAAACACAACTTTTGGATTAATCAAGGATATGATCAAATTTAATTTCGCCCTCAATTTATTATGCAGTATTTATAGTTCTGAAAGTTTGAAACATATGGGAAACCTTTATATTGATTTCGCAGAACATTATTTTTGCTAAAAGTTTGTGTATCCTTAAAAATGTAAATTGTATAAATGCAAAATTACAGCATTGCGGCATACCATTTACTGGGGAATTTGCATTTTTGAAAACAGAAATCTAAGTAAACTATCCTTGTTTTGGAGGTTGTAAAGAAAAGTTGTTATAAACTGAAAAAATTTGTCCAAATACGAAATATGGTAAATCGTTTTTTGACTTTCTATCTATGATTTTATTTTTCTATGCGGATTTTAAAGTAAGCTTGTTTGTAATTTAACTGTACCCAGAAATTAAAGTCCCTTTTCTTTCATTATATTGAGAATTTCGATAGTCATCCATTATTTTTTAGCTTGTCTCTGTTTGTATCCCAGTACTTCTTCTGTAGGTGTTATATATTGGTTTTGATATTGTTCCATTGTTCTTCGACGTCTTATTCGTGATGCGACTTCTTAGTTCCGTTTCTCTTTGCCGTTGAGAGCGGCAATATCGTATTGGATGGTCCGAGTTCTTTCCTTTAAATTTAAATGTTCCTATTAGAGGATTATGGTCCGACCCAACGTCAGTTCCAGGATATGCTGCTACTCTTTTGATGTTATGCTAATATCTCTTATTTATTAAAAAGTAGTCAATTTGATTGCTATTTGCTGGGCATTATCTTGTGGTGCTATCCATGTATACAGTCTTCGTGGTGGTAGGTTATAGTATGAGCATTTCTCCTCACTCATTTCTATTTCCAAGTCCAAAACTTCCCATCACTCCGTCCACTGCTCCGTGTCCAACCTTCGCATTGAAGTCACCAAGTATCATGTCAATTTCATGTTTTTAAACTGTTCTTAGCACGTCTCGCAGTTGAGGTTGAATTGGGGACATACAATGTGATTTTTTAAAAACTCAATTGCAGCAGGCCGTATTCTGACTTAAAACAGACAGTTCTAAGGTTATTAAGACAGAATACGGCCTGCTGCAATTGAGTTTTTAAAAAATCACATTGTATATCTGATTCATATTTACCTATATCTATCAGTGCTGCAGCTAGTAGTAGTAGGCATGACAAGTTTTTTAAGCGAGTCTTTTATTAGGATTTCCACTCTATTTCTGTGGAAAACGTCAGTTTCATCAGCTGCCGAATAATAAAACGTTGTTCCGTTGTACTGGTAGGTACGATCCATTTGTGAGCCATCTTGATTCGCTGATTCCCATAATGTCAATTCCTAATCTTTCCATTTCCTTGACTGCATTTGCAAGTTTTTCTGCGGCGTAGACAGTACCCACGTTCCAAGTTCCAATTTTGTTCCTTATTTTTATTATGTCAAGCCGGGAGGTTCTTCGCACCTCCTGGTTATGTAAGGTTTTTCTGCCATAATAAAGTTTGTGAATACATTGTCCGGGGGAATTAAATTCTGTCTTGTGGTTGTAGTTTCCCGTTGCTTTCAACAATGGTACTATGGGGGATGTAGGGATATTCCGCACATGCTCGGTCGTCAGAGCCTCGTTTGTTTCTAACAGATTTCACCACGTGAAGGAGAGGTTGACATTTGGACAGGAGAGGCTATGAGAGACGCTTCACTGCCCCATTAGAACTCCATATAATATAATGTTTATAGGTTTGTACCTTTAAACGGTTCTGTGAAATAACCTGCTTTTCAATTCCGTTGAAATTTGTCATTGAAGCATCGAATTGTATGTCTTCATTAATAAATTAAATTAATCGATAAAAACAATTGTTACGTCGTCTTCATCCTCGCCGTCTTATTTTTCGCCTTCCGCTTCTTCGTTTTCCTAGTATAATTTTTCTTCTTCTTACACGAAATCTCTGGCGTATCTCCCTAATTTTCAGTCAATTTCTACATTAATTTTCTTGGATTTTTTCCCAAAATGCCTCATGCCACGTGTCGTTCTTATTCGTCTTCCGTTATAGAGTACTCATTAATAAAATATAAGCCTTTGTAATTTGGCCTTTTTAAAATATGCCCATAATTAATTCAAAAATTTTAATTACAATTGATGAGTCATAAGTCCAACTTGTGGATTAATCAAGGATGACTTCAGGGTGGCATGGCCTTTGTTGGCCTAAAACTTGTTGAAATAAATCGAAAACCACGTCGTTATTTATCAACACATTTCATTCTTCGAAGCAACATTTCGAGGGAAATTAGACTTTTTGCTCATTTTGAAAAATGTTAGGAGATTTGTTAAGAAATAAATTTGTCAAAATATAATGCAAGAAGAACATTTTTTACTTTCAATATTTTTTCTTTTTGTAAACATTTTGCCTCTACACTGAAAAGTAAAAAGAGGTTAGAGATTAAGAAGAAGAAGTAAACAATTCGAGATTTTTTATTTTCAGATAAGCTTAATTGTAGTTAAACTGCCCAAAAGTTATAAGTTAAATTAAGTAACTGTTCCAAATAGAACAGCTGTACCTTAGTTAGCAGAATTTTAAAGGTTTTCCAAAATAAGCTGCTTTTTACTTTTGTTTAAATTGATCATTGAGCTATCTAATTGTATAACTTGGTTAATAAATAAATAAATCAATCGACAAAAATTCTAACAAACATTGAGGTAAAATCATTTTTGAAAATTCAAATTTTCCGTATTAAAACTACATTGTGCAGTTGTTTTAAATGAAATTTACATCTTCTAAAAAGCATAATAATAAGAGAAATAAAAAGTTTCCCAATAATTGTTACAGCCTTTCTGAACTACACTGTATAATACTCGTAGGTTGAAAGCTGAAATTATATTTTTTCATCAAAAAGAAACATAAATATTTACCATACTTTCAAAACAAAATTAAAATCATACTGAAAGCTAATTATTAATCCAATTGAGTTGAGAATAAAACGTTTAGAAACCTAATGAGAATAATTAGTATTGATAATTGATTAGTTTGCGTCCATTAAACAAACAGAAGTCAATTTTGAACCAATTTAATATATCATGAATGGAGTACATTGTGAAAACCCAGAATACATAATTTCATTGAACAGACTGCGCAACTGTATCCTCGTATTGATTTTTGTTTCGAGGAGACTTGAATGAACGGTTATGTGAATTAGCGTTTATGAATGCAAAGAAAACAATGCGCACTATATACATACGTTACGCTAATTTAACATTTACGTACCACGCAAACATTAAAAATTCTCAAGTAAAACTTGTTGGAAATAATCCACATGCCAAGGAGAAATTTATGAATGAAATTGCTTGAAAAACGAGTAGCTAACCCACTTGTGAATGTGAATGTACCGGAAACTGTACGTCAGGGCTTTGAGAAATGTCCAAGAAATAATTACGTTATCATATTTACATTTACAAATAACCTAAACATTAACAATGGCGTTTTTAACATTATTGTCTCTCACCGTTCCAAATTACAATCCTGTCTTAGGAGATAGAAAAATGTACCAGTTGTAATGTGTGAATGTGTGAGATAACTCTCGTTCCTTTTAATAATCGTGATGTAAAGCAAAAAACTACGGTGTATAAGAAAAGAAAAGCTATTTATTAACTTTCCGGTTTTAAATGATTTGTATCAGAGCATGGGAAAGTTCCCTGTGCTGTTCCGATGACAGTAAATTAATCTTTCAATTGGCATTTTCGTAGTTGGCTTTATAAATCGATATATCTTCTTATTCCTGTGTTTTTATTGCAACGCCGACTTTTTGTCATTAATCGTTTTAATCTTTACTGTTTCCTTACAGAACGGCTTCGATTTTTATGTAGGTAATTTTTTTAAATTCTGGTTTCTTTTTTGAAGCGTTTGATTTGAGATTTGTACAAGTACATTTGTACAAATCACACAACTTTTGTCAAATGCCTGAATCATACAAATTTTCTGCGCAAACTAAATTTTTATAAAGTTTCGTTTCGATTTTCTTTACTCTACCTATCTTTTATTCTATTTAAAGAAAGGTTTCCATATTTGAAATCGAATGCCCTAATTTTTAAATTAACTTAGTTTCAGATCTTGTAGAAGTTTTAAACCAAAACTCGACGAGTATTTTGATCATTCGTTTCTCAGTTACTCCAAATTTAAAAATCCCATTCAAAGGCAAGATTCGAGCATGTGTCCTCTTAGTTGTCAAGAAGATATTCAATTCATTTGGCCGTCAAGAAACCTTTAATTGCTATTATAATTATGTATTAATTAAGTTCCGAAAAAGGCTGGCTTATTTTTTTTTTTTATTAATATAACCTTTCAGTCAGAAAATTGTCTTTTTTACAGTAAAATATTTGAAGAAAATTTCATTTAAATCGAATTTAATCACCGAACTTGTTTCGAAAAGGAATTTCCTTAAAATTTGATTTTCGTAATCAAAAAATTGTTGAAATACCCTTTTTTACAATCGAAAATATAACATAAAAGAATTCTCTACAGGCCGTCTAAAATTTCATCTTGATAATCAGAAAATTATTGTTAAATTGCCCTTTTCTACAGTCAAACGTTTGCAAACATTTCTTCTGAATATCAGTTGCTGAACTGAAAAAAAATTCAGCAGAACCTTTTTTCAGTTGAAAATCTTCTAATGCAATTGGTTGGGAAAAATCGTCCACAAATCTTTCGGATTTTATTGTGATTGTCTTAAAATTCTTTTTGATCGAAAATGTGAAGACTTTCTGAATTTACTCAACTAAAAAATATCCTACTCAAACTTGCCTGATGATTATATCATTATGAAAGAATTGTTGTTAAAATGTCCCCTTTTTCAGTCGAATATTTACAATTTTTTTTTTAAATTTAATCCAATCGTTTAAACCCACATTGGAAAAAAATGCCCAAAAACTTCTGATTTTATTTGCATTATCAGCAAATTCTTTTCGAAAATGCCCTGCTAAAAATTTCTTCTAAATGCCAATTTTGCCCAGCTGAGAAGCAATTCTGCACAGAACTTGCCTGATTTTATTTCCATCATCAGAAAGTTCTTTTTGTAAATGTCCTTCTTTGCAGTCGAAAATTTGCAGAACATTCTTCTGGGCTTAATCGAATCGCTCAACTGAAAAAGATCCTGCACTTACCTGGTTTTATTTTCATCATAAGGAAATTCTTCTTGAAGGTGCCTTTTTTTAGTCGAAAACATGCGAATTTCTTCTAAATTTAATGCAGTCGTTTAAATCCACAAATATTTTATTTTTATTGTCAGAAAAATCCCCTTTTTTGCAGTCGAAAATTGGAACCAATCGCTCTATTGAAAAAAGCAATCCTTCATAAACTTGCCTGATTTAATTTTCACTGTCTTTTTGAAAATGTCCTTTTTTTAGTCAAAAATGTTCAAATTTCTTCTAAATTTAATATAATCGTTTAACCCCGTTGGGTAAAAATCGGCCACAAATCTTTCTGATATTATTTTCATTGTCATTTGTGAAAATGGTATTTTTTTACAGTCGAAAATTTGCAAAAATTTCTTCTGAAGTTAAACCAATCGCTCTATTGAAAAAGAAATCCTTCACAATCTTGCCTGATTTCGTTTTCATTGTCTTTTTGAAATGCCCTTTTTTTGTCAAAAATTTGCAAATTTCTTCTAAATTTAATGTAATCGTTTAACCCCACATTGGGATAAAATTGACACAAATCTTTCTGATATTACATATTTCGATTATATCAGAGAGTTTATTTTGTAAATGTCCTTTTTTGCAGTCGAAAATTTACAAAAAATTCTTCTGGGCTTAATCGAGTGGCTTGACTGCAAAATACCCTGCACTAACTTACCTGGTTTTATTTTCATCAGGAAATCCTTCTTGAAAATGCATTTTTTTAGTCGAAAACATGCGAATTTCTTCTAAATTTAATGCAGTCGTTTAAATCCACTTTGGAGAAAAAGTCATTCACAAATATTTTGTTTTCATTGTCAGAAAAATCTTTTTGAAAATCCCTTTTTTGCAGTCGAAAATTTGCAAAAATTTCTTCTGAAGTTTAAACCAATCCCTCTATTGAAAAAGAAATCCTTCACAAACTTGCCTGATTTCATTTTCATTGTCTTTTTGAAAATAGCTTTTTTTAGTCAAAAATTTGGAAATTTCATCTAATTTTATTGCAATCGTTTAACCCCACTTTGGGAAAAAATTGACCACAAATCTTTCTGACATTTTCATTGTCAGAAAATTCTTTGTGAAAATGTGCTTTTTTACAGTGCAAAAATTTCTTCTGAATTTAAATCTATCGCTGAACTAAAAAAAATCCTGCTGATTTTACGTATTGTCATTATCAGAAATTGTTTTTGAAAATGCGCTTTTGTGCAGTCGAAAAACAGAATTTTATTTCTTCTGAATTTAATCCATTTGCGCAGCCGGAAAAATCTACATAAACTTGCCTAATTCTGTTTTCATAGTCAGAAAATTCTTTTTGAAAATGTCCTTTTCACAGTGGAAAACTGCAAATTATTAGAAAATTCCCTTCTTCACGGCGAAACTTTCAAAACATTTCTTTTGAATTTAATCCCATTGCCCAGCTGAAAAAATCTACACAAATTAATTTTGTTTCCATTTTTCGCCTGATTTTATTTTGTTTCCATTTTTCGCCTGATTTTATTTTCAGTTGAAGATTTACAAATTTCTGCTGAATTTAATTTAATCCTCGAAACCATTCTGAAAAGGAATTCCTTCACAAATCCGTCTGATTTGATTTTTATAACTAGAAAATTGTTGTTGAAAACGCCTTTTCTCAGAATTTTGAAAATTTCCGCTAAATCAAATTTAATTTAATTGGCGGAGCAGCTTTGCGAAGGAATTCGTCTGATTTTCTTGATTTGAAGATTGTTGAAAATGTCCGTTTATTTACAGGCAAAATTTTGCAAATATGTTTTCTGGGTCTAATGTACCTAACCCCCCAAACCACGTTGAGAAAATAAAAAATTATTCAACATGCCCCTTTTTACAGCCAAAAGTTTTCATGTCGTTTCTGAATGCTTCTGCTAATCAGGCCTCATCATTAATCCCTTGTGATAATTACACCAATAATTGTAATTACGAAAATTACCAACAGATAAATAATTAATAACAAGCATCACGTTTTGTTGAAAGGTATCTTTTAAAGAAACCATTAAATTGATTGCATAGCAAGTTTATACCCTGTAAGGTGCGGAAATGAAAGTAAACGACGGGTTGAAGAGGGCGTCGGGTGATAATCAATAAAATAACCATCAAAACGGTAGTAAACTCTCTTTTATAACTTTTTTACTGGGCTATTTTGCAAAGTGCATTTGCTATTGTTATATTGGCGTGTTTACCAGAATTAAACATTTAATTTCTAAATTTCACGTGTTGACAACTGTGCAGTTGTTTAACTATGAAATAATAAAATATCATTTTTTATGAAAAGAAAGGTTTTGTAACTTAATACCATTTTGTTGTGTATACTGGTGCTTGGCGATTATAGGTATTAGAATGGCCAAAAACCTATTCCATTTAAAATTTTTTGCAGACTTGAATTTGGTGGGTTTTGGTTTTAATATAATTAATGTTAGGGCATATTTGTTTAGTGAAATATTGTCGTGACATACTGTTTTGGTATTGTTCCCCTTGGATTGTTTTATTAGCTAATACATCTTCTATAGGAAATGTGTCTCGTTAATGAATGGCAGCGTGATAAATCGCCTTCATAAAGTAAACGTATCTATTGTGGTGTGGTTTTAGACAATATGGCGTCTTTACTGTTTAGTGTAGACTTACTATCTTCTGCTATACTCAGTGGCGTAACTAAGGGGGTGCCCACGCCCCCCTCAAGATCTAAATTATTAATCAAAATTTCATTTTAAAAAAATCGATAATTGTAGGTATCGGCATTAAAAAAGCCATCCAATATTTGTTAAACAGTGGACTGGGCCCCCTACAAACTATATTTCTGATTACGCTACTGGCTTTACTGTAAAAGTGTAAAACATATACAAAATATGAATGGCCGGATGTGTATTTATCAATGGACTAATTATTATCCTTATCAGCTTTTAAGTCTTCACAAATATAACAAGGTCGTTAAGGCAATTCTCTGATAACGCCGCGTTGATGTTAGAAGTAGCTGCCTCTGGAATTCAGTAGATGAATTTTTTTATTATAGTTTTAATTTATTTTTAACTGCTTTTCGATTAATTGTCGTATGGTCCATTTAGCATGCACTGTTACGTTTCAGCAGCTGCAACAGTTTTGAAATCCAATGAGTTTTATAATAAAATCGTTAATAGCTCGATTTTGATTGCATTCAAGTTCGAAATATAATTAGACTGGAATTACCCTAAAATATTTCTGGCATATTTGTGACTTGAATACTGCAAAAAAAATAACTAAAGTCTAAATAGTTTAAACGAATAAAATTATTATTATGAAGAATCTGTTGACTTCCGTTTCTTGGATAACCTCGAACAGTGAGTTCCTTTAAGAATTTAATTTTTAAAGAAAACAAAGCATTTTTAATAGGATGTAAGATCCTTCGATAAGTGGCTTCCTGCGTTGTAGATTTTTTTTAGTTTAATTTTAGAGGAACGACCTCAGTCTATAATTAGTCGGGCGGAAATGTGAGACCTCCGTATTCTTGTTAGGAAGCCACTTCCTGTCAATATTTCTTGCTTGAAAATTGGATAAATTATATAATTGGTTAGCACAACATTTCAGTCTTGTACTGTTTAATTTATGTTGTCTACGTCTACAATTTAGTTTTTTACCCTCGTTAATATATATGCTCGTGTTTATTATTACGGGTCTCGTATAGGTATTATCTTTATGCATTTAAATGCAATTGCATGTTATTTAATATGTTTTCCTGGCCTGTATAAAGAAAAACACTCGTTATAAATTAAAATTTAACTTTTTAAAGTCATGTAATCGTGTTAGTAAGCGCGTTTGCACGAAGTTATAAAAATTTCTGTTTGGGAAAATTATAATTTGAAATTTTCAAGTCGTAAAAATTTTGAATGTCAAGTCCATTTTAGATTAAATATTTTAAATTTTAAAAACATGCTGATTTTCACTAATTAAAGAAAAATTAAACTTCTCTTCGTAGTAATAAAAAATATACTTAACTTTAATATAATTTTAACGTAATTATTTTAGTCGTAATTAATAAACGGCTTCCTGTACTTGCAGTAAGATAAATTTTATTACCCGTATTTAGAGCACGATTGTGAAAGATTGGGTTATTTTTAATCCAGCATAAGATATTTAAAAAAATGCAAATTTTGGTTTACGAGCTTTTTAATCGCTTAAAAAAATGTGTGTAGCAGAAGTTATCTCACTTCACTTGCGTGTAATTCAAACCAACATGAAATTCCTGCAAGTACATATATAATAGCTACAATTTAGCTAAATGGGGGTGGGAGCTTAGATTCTTAATTTTTGATAAACTTTACCTTTAGTAATTTTTTAAATCATGGTGTGGCAGTACGGCAGAGTGGGAGTGCACGTAATACTTACTGAAATATACAAAGTTAAGCAAGAGCCTGCTTGGCCATAACTTGGATGGGTGACTCGGTGTGACCGGCCCTCTCGACACTGTAAAGGTACCTATAAGAGGGAAAAAGAATGAAAGAAATCATGATGTGAATTATATTATCTACAAAAATTGCTCGAGTTAGTCCTTAGTTGGATATCAAAATTGCAATGTGATTAAATACTGTACTGGTTAAGTGTTCTTTCATCCCTCTATAAATGAAATAGTCGTATATAGAATTAAGCATTGTATCGATAAGAAATAATATTCAGATTTACTATAGACTGGCCTTTAACACGCACATGATTCAAGCATATAAACACAAGGCTACCATTGTGTATAGCTTCATTATGAATATTAATTAATAATAAACTGATTATTAGTCGTCGGAAGTCGCATGGACAAAGAGGCTATGTCTTAAAAGGTATATCTGTGCGTGCCTCCGCTCCCGCATTGTACGATTTGCGACACGGCACGTTCGTAGCATCCGGCATTTGCCAGCTTTCAATTCAACCATTATGTTACAAAAAGACGCTTTTCTCTTCTTACGTCGTGTTCTATTTTTTGCGTCTTCTGTATTTGCTATGTATTGCCGTTTGTTTTCCGATCACATGTTCCATAATTAGACAAACTTACAAAAACGAAACGCAGTGTAGACTTCCTTACATATTAAAACCTCACTTTTTCGTTAAGGTAGATAATACTATGACTCATAATTTTTTTAGAAATAGTAATAGTTTATTCGGTGAAATTTTATTTAGTTGAAAATGTTACGATTCTTGATTAACGAATATTTTCCTTTTACGTGTTAATATAGTTCGCTGCAATTCAAGTCCATGAAGAGAATTTGGCCCTAAATAAATCCTTAAGGGACCCTGTTAAACTTTAATAATTAATTTCTGGCCCTTTCCTTAAGAGCAGCGCATTAGCCCAGGCTTTGACCATTAGAACCTAGCAATAAATCCTTGATCCTGCAGAAATTAAGTAAACCCATTGCCTTTTTTGTAAAAGAAAATCTGAATATGACGATTATAAAGGGAAGATAGGCCTAAAGTTAATACATAAGGGATCCAGCTTCGACTATTAAAAAAAATTAAATTTTGGAGTTTAAGGCAAGAAGAGAATTCATAGATCTTTGGAGAATTTTTTAATAATGGGTCATGCACTTGAACTTCAACCATTACAAAAATTAATCTGAAAGTCAAGGAAAGGTAATTCATGGAAAACTCATTGGCATTGACTTTTTTACACTTTCTTAAAAGGTGCATGTCTATAAAAGGACGGACTGGCAACAGCTTTTCGGCACAACCAAGTTTAATTAGAAACCCATTGATTAGAAAGATTACTTTATTAAAAGGATTTTCTCCTGTTAACAAGCCCTTCATTTAAATTTTTTCCAACAAAAGAAAATAGCTGAAGGGGGCTAAAAACGCCCCGTGTCTATAAAGAGAAATCCTATAATAAAAATGCTTTTGTAATGCTCTTATTAATATCATAGAAGTGTCGGTGAGCGTGGTCACGTCATGACTGACTTTCATTCTTGTTTCAACGTATGCCATGTCATCTAGCGGTGACCTGTAGAACGTAAAACTACATCGAACGCTACGTATACACCACAAGTCTTTAAGGGACTCCACAGGAGCTACATTTTTCATTTCTGTTGCCTACTTTTGTAACAGACCGTTGGTCTTCTAAGCATCAAACAGTAGACCAAAATTAATCTGAATTTAAAATCTACGAAAAAAAGAGAATTAATCACGAAGTAAATTATTGATGGATCCAGTTAAAGTTAAATTTATTTATTATTTTAGTGCATCTAGGTACCCCCATTCCCGCACGATCACAAAAGTTAAGCATCGTTGTCTCGGGTCAGTGCTGGGATGGGTGGCACGTGTGCTCCGTCAACGGGGCACTTCTGTCCCATGAGGACCGTTCACTATGGTAGAATAGACCAAAAGCCCCTCGCAAAAAAATGATAAAAACTTGGCCTTTGCCCTGTGCAGGGATGTGTGGGCTAATAATAATAATGATTAATGGTATATGTATATGCAGGTCTTTCAGACCCAGAGCTTGATTACATCCTTCTATTTTCTCCTGTCTTTCGCTTTCTCTCTAAAATTTCTTATGTACTTTTCGCTTAGATCCCTTCTCCTTTTATAGATGGGTCTCTTCCATGCAACTCTTCCATTGCCCATTCTTTTTATATGGCCTAACAACTTCATAAACCTTATATACCTCCTCGTTGCTCTTTCTTACATACCCTTCTTCCGTCATCTTTCCTCCTAGTATTCTTATTCTTATTATTGGGTATTATTTTATATCCCTTGCGTTACTAACATACCATTGACCAAAGCTTCAACCAGAAAATTAACTCCTTGAGAGTCCCCGTGCAAGTTTAATCATTAACTCTTTTGATAACGAACTATGGAGCAAGGTTTCAACCATAATAAATAAAATCCGAAATTGAAATCTGTACAAAAGGCGACAATTAGTTCCTACAATTAATTCAACAAGAATTGAGATAGTATGTAAACAAAAGCACGTACTTCTTGACAAACTCGTCACACGAAGACGTTTGTTGTGATTTGCTGCTGCACTAATACCGTTTTACCCCTTTACTAGAGGAATTGTTAACGTTAATTTCCAACAAGCAAACTGTATGCTCTTATTAATATTCTACAGTGTGATCCAAAAATACTGTTTCAGTTGGCATTTGAAAATTTAAATTTATGTTTAATAACGGTACACAATTTAAGCAGTATTTAGGTTTTTTATTTTCTGGATAAACCGATTTTCACAAATAGAACGTATTGCAACGTAACTAGATCATAGGCGCCGAGTTTTCAAGATCCTTATGGGGGCACAGCTAAGTAACATTCTTTCTCTTGTAGTTGAACATCGTTAGTCAAATATGCACAACAGTTAACCTATCAGCTTCAGTTATGAAATTTTGTTATTTGCTTTATGAGAACATTGCCTCCTAAACATTTCATTATAGGGGCTCAGGGGTAGGGCTGGGCGATATTAAAAAAGTTATCGAAAATATCGATAAAACCGATATATCGATAAATATCGATAAGTATCGATATATATCGATATGTATCGATATAAGTATCGATATATCCATATTTTTTGCCGGCACTACTCGCAACTAGGGCTGGGCGATATTAAAAAGTTATCGAAAATATCGATATATATCGATATGTATCGATATATCGATAAGTATCGATATATCGATATTTTTTCCCGGCACTACTCAGGGGCATGAGCTTCGGTATCCCTCGGAATCGGCACGTATGACCTAGATCAGCGGTTCTCAAACTGTGTGGTACGCGTACCACTGGTGATAGGCAGAGCTCCTTACGGTGGTACGCGAGCTGCAGTTTAGTAGAGTTTAGACTCAGTCACGTACCTACAACTAACACTCACTCTACCTAAAGTTTTAGAGTGGGTCGTGAGTGTAGTTGTAGGTACGTGACTGAGTAGTTGTACACATGAGTGGTACGCGAAAAAAAAAGTTTGAGAACCGCTGACCTAGATCATTATATTCCATCACATAAACTCCTAATTAATCAACGTTTTTTCAAATTAAATGAACACATCTGATCAGCAAGTTACGCAAATCTATAGGCACAAAAATCCCCTGAAACAGTATTTCTCGATCACACTGCATATATTTGACAGATTTCTTTAAATTTATATATTTTTGAGAGCGACGTAAAACCTAAAATAAACTACGTGTAAAGCAGCATTACTTGCCTGTCAAGCCATTTGTACACATTATAGTTCAATAACTGTCATAATTGATGTTGAATCTACTGTAAATAATTTTTTTAGGAACCTCATACACTTTTAATAAGTAATCTCCGATCCTTATTTTAATGGCATGCCCTAGACAAAGATTTGTTGTTATATTATTATTTCAATAAAAAATCTGGAAATGAAGTCTATGAAAGTGCGATTATTAATCTCGTAAGTAAATACCTGAGCAGTTCCCCAGAAGTTATATATCGTAATTTATATTTCTTGCCTGGTTTAATAAAAGCTCATTATCCAAGAAAAACAAATAACTCCGGTCTCTGAGGAAAACATTTGTCCTTAAGTAAAACCTTGAGGCATCCCTCTAAAGCTCAATAATCAATTTGTGTTTCTTGCTTTATAACAAGCAGACAGTCAGTCTAGGCTGGAACAATCAAAAGAACAAATTCGGAATTTCAAGTTTATGAAGAGAATAGAATTGGCCGTGAAGTAAGTCCTTGGTTAATGGTTCGATTTCAACCATTAACAAACGTCCTCTACTTGCAAGTTATCGTTGGGGCAATTCTACCATGATTCAAAAATATAAAAATTGGGCCATTCTGTGATTATACCGTGTTGGTAGTGAGACAAGTCTGAGATATTAATGTCAAATGATACAACGTACTTAATATTAATAGTTTTGTAGAACCTATTAAATTCTTAACCAGTAACCTTTTAAGTCTTCTGAAAATGGTTTCTCTAAAAATTTAGCCGCGGAAGGTCAAAGTACCAGTAGATGATGCAAGCAATTCGTGGAAAGCTAATCTTTTGCGGTGTCGACTTTAAATTTTCTAATCGAGAAGGGGAAATTCCACTTTTTTTAGTGATACATTTTAGATTCTCCTACCTGGTATCGTTCTGTCTAACTGCTTCGTCTTTTCTGTTGTGATCTTCATTCAAAAACCTCTCTCGTTTTAAATAATACGTATAAACTAATAAGCAATAATTTATGTTCGTTCTGGATATGGTCAGATCGAGCAGCCCGCCATAATGGCTGCCGAATGTTTTTCTTCAAATCATAAATAACTTTCTAAATAATAAATTACGTCCCAACTGCCATGCGTGAATATTTTTCAAACATTTCATTAAGTTGTAGACTAGAAGCTAAATTTTATCATCAGTAGTGCTTGTTTAGTTTATGTATATGATTTGTTTATTACAGTAGGTATCCTTACAAGAATCTATAATTAATGCACCACCTTATAAGCACACCGTAGGAGTTGTATGGCTCGTTTCTTGGAACAACGGACACCCACTGGCTTCCGGTAGAGACCGGCTCTCTTGGTTTCGAACTATCCCTGATTGGATTGTATCTACCAACGCGACTTTGTACGCCCTTTAGTGAAATTACTTTGACCACCTGCAATAGAATTTTGTTTTTATTGGTTCACCTTGTGCTTTTTATTTTTTATATGGGTAATACCACGCGTGCTTGTATTCATGGTTGTCGATTTTTATGGTTTACATTTGAAAAATATAACAATACAGGTTGTTTGTTATTCGAAACCTACTACGTACAACTTTGATCTGGTTTTTAAATGGGAACGCTTAGAGTTTTTAGAAAATCCTAGGCTACGTGAGAGGAAAATAAGATTGTTGCTGAGAATTTTTTAAATTCTATTTTGAGATATTTTGAAGATACAATCAGCAGATCTTGAAAAATAAGTTTTTAAGTATGAACTTAGAGAAAAATTATTTAAAATTATAGATGGGTACGTGGTAATTTTATGGACGCCTGCTTTACAATTCTGTTCGTAGTTCAAGGCACAGACAGGTGCAGATGTTATGCCATTCGCTTTTTTATAGTTATGCGAAACAGTTCCACCAAAGAATACAGAATATCTCCAGGTTGTTGATTTGCTCTCTAATTATTCTGCAGTACCTAAAATTGTACATACATTTTTGTAAACTGAAAAATTCTGTGGTAATTCATGTCCCCATTTATCATGTATGTACAAATTTACTACAGCATACTGTTAACGATTTTTAAACAGTTTGGTGGGTCTGTGTGAATTGTTTATTTAACAACAAACTTATGTACGCTTCTAGTCGGTTCTCGAACGCATTTCTAGAGACTTCATAGCGTACACATCTCGAGAATTCGCACGTTACTTCGCGTTTGTTCGAGAGCCCGCCCACAGATAATGTGTTTTGTTGTAGGAGTATAATAGATACTTCGAAATAATAGAATTATCAATTGTGCATAAACTATTTCTTCCGTGTCTTTATAATCCTTCACGGTACATTCGGCAGTTTCTAGTATTTGGATTGCAAAGCTGTTAATATCCATTCCAAATAATGTTTTCGAATAAGGTTTGGCCATAAAAAAATATTTTGCAAATTGGGTTTTTAGAATGTATTTGTCATTTCCTATACTTCAAGACTATGATTTTTGTTATAATTGTAAATAGATATATGTTAAAGATCTATTTCTGTAATTGTAGAGTTTGGCCAATAAGCAGTTCCACATATTTTAGCAATCTCTCACATCTAAAACGGAGCCATTAATTTAGATGGAAATGTTAACGTAAATCTTGCTTTAGCTCTACCAAATGGTATAAGAAAATATAAACTTTAAAAAACTTTTCTCTTTACACCCTCCATTAATTTCTGCACAGTTTGAGCTTCCACCTTTCTGCTACCCGCTATCCAGGAGACATTTAGTAGCTTTTATATTCTTCTTTTTTACTCTTTACTAAAGGCCGGTATACCTTTCAATTTGACGGAGTTCTGATGTGTTAGGCGCATTCAGATTTTTGGGGACGTAGAGAATATTGTGGTTTTGGCATAATGTGCCGTTGCTAAATCTGGCCAAAACACAACTTCTTTAGTATGATTTCTGACAAAGGCAGTAATCATTTCTGCGAACATTCAGTGATGTAAATTTCGCGATTAATTGTACCTTCCGCAAAGAATGGTTTACTGTGAAGACCACATTGGTGGATACCCTGCCAGACAAGTACCTTGGGTCCAAATTTTTCTACAGCAAGTCTTACATTATCTGGAACATTATCCACTACATTGTAGAATTGTGGCCCTGGTAGAGTGCTAAAATCGTATTTAAAATACGATTCATCATCTTCCATTATAAGATGCGTTCCACAAGAGAGCGCACAGTTGCTTTGATCGCTTTATAGCAATATTTTCTTGTTTGGCAGTACGTTTCGGTTTTTTTTGTTTTTTATATGTCTTTATACTATTTCTTTTTTAACTCTTTTCACCATGGATCTGCTAGTTTTAGTTTTTAATGCAATATCTCGGAGAGACATTGTTCTATTTGCTTCGATACAGTTTAGAACTTGCTTCTCTGTTTTTTATCCTTTGGACCTTTTGATCTTCCACTTCGTGGTTTTACTTTCGTAGTTTGGTTAATTTTTTAATTTTCTATAGTTCTGTGGGACGTTTTACAGTCCATTTTAGATTTTGCTTCTTTAAAAAGAAAAAATGATACTTGAGGATTCGCAGCGTAATCGCGCAAGATTTCGCATCGCATTTCTTCACGTCTTGAAGTCATATTTTTCACTAAAGCAAACACGTTTTAACATGTAATATATGAGTCACCAATCATAGTCTTAGTTTTGCAATGGATCTGCATTTATTTTACTCACAAATTTATGTGTACAAAAACCATGCAAAACTTTACGAGACAGTCCTTATAAAGCGGAAAAATCATCAAAACTTCTAAATCTGCAAAAACAGAACCGATCTTGATGAATTTTTTTTTTTTATGTTTGTTTTACTGAATTATTCCAAATCAGAAACATTCCAGCTGGCGCTATCAATTATTTATATTGTTTAAATAGTTTTAAAAAAAATTTAGCAATTTTGTTTTCGTTGAAATTTTAACTATAGATGGTAAGTGACTAATTTTGAAAATTTAGTTTTAAAAATAATTTTTGAATTAAAAAGTTTCAAAATTTCCATTAAAAAGTGTTACTTATTCATTCGGCTGCAAGAATTGAATTCCAAATTTGAAATTTTTGAAAAAACTGTATAATTTGAGGTTTTTATATATTAAATCCAGTTTTCGATTAAAAAATATGACTGGGGGGGTTTCGGGGTCGCTGATTACGCATTTCCTATCAGAATTGAGATTTTATTGATAATTTTCTAGAAATATTTGAAAAAATGTGGAATTCGTTATTGATGAAGTTTTTTTCAAGAAAACCAAATCTAGAGGATTTTTGGGGTCAGAGATTACAAATCTGAAATAAATGTGTATGGAATAAATGAATCTTCACTGAATTTGAGCATAATGGAACAACTGCTTTTAGTGTTAGCAGTCCTCTTGTCACTTGTGTAAGTTTTTCTACACTTTTACTCAAAGTTCTCGGTGTATTTGAACTCCCTTGTTCTTTGCAAATGCAACAACAATTAACGATAGAGTCTACATCAGATGTTGATGTTCCTGTAACATATGTATAAAAAAATGTTGGAAAATGTTTTTAACACGTATGATTTTAAATATGAGGATCAAATTCAAACGGAAATAGCTGTACGATAGGAAATATATTTCTAATAATTTAAAAAGATTTCATTACATTCAAAGAATAATTTAACACAAATTGTTTTGGCAAATAATCTAAACGACGAACATGGCGCGCGGAAAATCCATTGAAAAAAGTACTGTAGAATTAAAAATATTACACTTTTAAAGTGCTAAAATTTTTAGAATCGTTAAATTAATACGTCTCAAATAAGCAAACAAAATTTAGTTAAGATTGAGTAATTATTTATTAAACGGGAAACATTTTTTAACTTATATGCAACGCAAGCGAGTTTGCTGTAATGATCAAAATTACAAAAAAATATGATTTTACAGCAAACCAAGAATAAATGACATATAATTACTTTTCCATCGTGTTTTTACTTGTCTCTTTGCACTTTTTTCTGAATTGTAATCAATAATTCAGTTCTCATCAACAATTTTCATTAATATACAAGTGGAAGAGATTATTGTAGTCCCAATTATATCGAAATAAATTAAGATTTATTTCATTTGAATAAATTTTTTATTTATCAAACGTTTCGAACGTTAAAGTTCTTCGTCAGTGGGTTTAAAACAACAAGATATATCTAAAAATGAAAATACATAATTAAAATAATAAATAAGTGAAAGAAATTTAATTTAAAAAGTACTTACAAGTAATATAATATAATAATATATACGACGATGACAATTATGACATCTTTTAAAAAATTTTTATTTTGTGTCAAAAATAATAATTGGAAAAGCACATCATATTAAAATTTTGAAAAAATATAAATGTAAGATTTAAAGTGCTTGGAAATTTATAAAAATGTAAGTGTATGGTTATTCTAATAGATTATAATATATTAATTACAACAGCAGACAAATCACAAAAAACTTTACTAATTAATAAATCAGACTACAACATTAAAATGAATGACTTACTTTCAGATAAAAATACTTACACAATAATAGATAAAGACCCAACTACTAAAATACAAAATAAAATTAATAAACTTTGCAAACACTTACTTAATACCAATTACATTAATATTTCTGAACACAAACAAATCTCTTGCACAAATGGAACCATTGCAAAAATTTATGGCCTCCCTAAAATCCACAAAAAAAATATCCCACTAAGACCAATAGTAGCATCATACACAAGTCCTACTTACAATATATCTAAATTTTTATCAAAAATCCTCTCTAACATTACTAATAATAATAATTTTAATGCTAAAGATTCCTGGACACTAAAAAACATAATTGACAAAACAAAAATACCACCTAATCACAAAATGTTTTCTTTTGATGTCATTTCCCTTTACACAAATATTCCTTCTGATATTGCCATTAACACAATAGAAAAAAACTGGACAGATATTGAGAAACACACAAACATTCCATTACATAACTTTATTGAAATTACTAAATTCATTTTAGACAATACTTTTTTTAGTTATAATAATACTATCTATCACCAAAAATTCGGCGTCCCAATGGGATCCCCTATATCCAGCACTATTGCAGACTTAGTCCTTTTAAATCTTGAAACTCAAATAATTAAACAATTTAACCTAGACATATCCTTTTACAAACGATACGTAGATGATATATTAATTTTTGCAAATGAAAATAAAATAAATGAAATATTATCTGCTTTTAATAACTTTCACAATAGATTAAATTTCACCATAGAAAAAGAAACAAAATTTCAAACAATCAACTTTTTAGACCTCACTTTAAAACGTGAAAATAACAAAACAATTACAACTAATTGGTATAGAAAAGCAATTAAAACAAACAGATATTTAAATTTTAACTCATATACATCCATAAAATATAAAAAAAGTGTAATTATAGGACTAACAGATAGAGCAATTCTACTTTCAAATAATAAACACCACAAAAATAATATAAACATAATAAAAAATATACTACAAGAAAACAATTATAATCCACATTTTACAAATTCTATTATTAAAAAAAGATTAAAAACATTAAAATTTAGAAAAAAACAACACACAAACCCAAACAATTCATTTAATTTACAACCAAACCCATTTGATAATGAATTTAATAACTATCCAATAGTAAAACCAATCTACACAATCATTCCTTACATTCCAATACTATCAGAAAAAATAGAAAAAGAATTAAACAAAATTAATATTAAAACAGCTTTCAAAAATACTAATACTCTAAAAAATATCTTCTACCATAATTTAAAAGATAAAACTGAAATAACAAACCAAAGCAATTTAATTTACCAATTAAATTGTAATAATTGTAATGCTGTTTACATTGGACAAACTAAACAATACCTAAAAAACAGAATTAAACAACATCAACATTCAATCCAAACAAAAATAACAAACCCCAATAAACCTAATACTGCCTATGCTGATCATGCTTATCAATTTCTACACAGTTTTAATACAATAAATCCAAAAATTTTGAAATATGAATCCAATTTAAAAAAACGCATTCTTACAGAAAGCATAGAAATTAAAAAAAATAATAATGCAATTAATTACAAAACAGATATAGACAATTTAAACACAATATATTATAATCTATTAGAATAACCATACACTTACATTTTTATAAATTTCCAAGCACTTTAAATCTTACATTTATATTTTTTCAAAATTTTAATATGATGTGCTTTTCCAATTATTATTTTTGACACAAAATAAAAATTTTTTAAAAGATGTCATAATTGTCATCGTCGTATATATTATTATATTATATTACTTGTAAGTACTTTTTAAATTAAATTTCTTTCACTTATTTATTATTTTAATTATGTATTTTCCTTTTTAGATATATCTTGTTGTTTTAAACCCACTGACGAAGAACTTTAACGTTCGAAACGTTTGATAAATAAAAAATTTATTCAAATGAAATAAATCTTAATTTATTTCGATATAATTGGGACTACAATAATCTCTTCCACTTGTATATAACTTCGTTTTAGTCCATATTTTCAATTTTATAATTTTCATTAATATTTTCAATATTTAATGTTAAAAACTTCTTTTAAACAGATTAATAACCTCAAAACACATGCGTTCACTACGAAAATCATGGTGAAACATCTGGAATTTGACCTTGAATTCCTCTACCTGTGATACAGATTTCTTGTGCGTGTTTATATATTCTCATAAAAGTATGGATTTATTCAGTTGAAAATATATATTTGTATATTATATTCTTGCATCCGAATGATTGAATAATTAACATTTTTAAATGGAAATTTTGAAACTTTTTTATTCGAAAATTATTTGTTATAAGTACTAAATTTTCAAAACTAGTCACTTCTAGTTAAAATTCCATCGAAGAAAAAAAATTTTTAATATTTTTTTTTATTGTTTAAACAATATAAATATTTGATAGCGCCAGCTGGAATGTTTCTGATTTTGAATAATTTAATATAACAAACATTAAAAAAAAAAATCATCAAAATCGGTTCTGTTTTTGTAGGTTTAGAAGTAAAAACCTTCATTGACTCGACTATTAGTAGTATTTATTTTTAAGACTTGCATCTCAAAATAATCGACTAGATTTTTTATACCTTTATTGACAGTTGCATTTGGATCCTGGATGTTATTTGGATTAAAGCTACATAAAAGCTGTGTGTCATGGGCATATAAATGGTAACTGATATGTTTTAAGCATTTTTTTAGATTACTGTTGTAAAGAAAAATTGATCCCTAGGGAACTCCTATTTTCATAATCGAGCATAATAATTTTAGTTCGTTATTATTGGCAGAAAGAAGTAAGGATAATCAACTGTTATATTTAAGATTTAATATGAAACCTTATTTTCGATATCTACGTATGTACCTACTACAAACAACTGAATAGGCTGATTAGGCAAGTAAAACCGAAAGAGTTCCTTCTTTTACGTGTCCTTCTAGCCGCCAAAGTATTTCCAAAAAGCCACCATAAAACAGAGAAAACGTAAACGTTAAAATTTTCTCAAGAAAACTACAATATAAATTCAATTTTCGAAAAGGCTAAAAAATTTAGAATAGCAACATTTAATATGTTGATGCATTTAGTCAGTTGTTTTAAAAAACGTAAAAGATAAAATTTCTTAAAAATGTCGGTTTTTTAGATGGTGTTAGAAGTACCGACAATAAAATAAGAAAAAGCTGTTTCGGTCCGACATTTTTATTTGACAGATTTAGAAGAATCGTCTTCATCTACCGACAAGATTCAAATGCCTGTTAATAGCAATCGACAATTTACAAGCACGTAACAGCGACTATTTCATTCATAACCTTATGAACCAATCATAATATGCAATTTTCGTTAGATACCACGTATTCCTACGGTTATATTGCAGTAACCATGGCGAATCGAATATACGAACCTTTATATGTATAATCAAGGGTAATATAACAAGTGGTGAGCTTATTGTCGATAATATTTTCAAAATGTCACGAATGTTAAATCCCAACGACGAAAATGCAACGACTGCGAAGCAGGAGTTGCATTTTCCAAAGATTGGGATTAACGTGAGTGGCATTTTCTAAATATTATCGATTTTTAAGCGAATCGCGAGTTATATTTAGGAAGAGAATACAATGATAACATTTTTCACTAATCGGTGCTACAGTTTTTTCTCAACTGTCAAATATTTTTTTGTTTATATGTCATATTTACGTCGTTACTAGCGTTGCTATTGGAAATAACAAAATATTATCGCGGCAATAAATTATTTTCAAGCGTTGTGATTGGCTGATTTTCTTAAGAATTGTATTCTCGCTGTAATACAAACATTTGTATATTCACCCGCATGAGACTCAATTCTTAGTATATTTTTTATTCATGAAATAGTCTACCTGTATACAACTCGACGATCTAAAATACTCGAAACTCGACATATTGCCTAAAGAAACACCACTCGACCTTCGGTCTCGTGGTGTTTCAGGCAATATGTCTCGTATAATCGAGTATTTTCGATCGTCTTGTATAATATATGAATATATATTTAAAGTATTACGGGAAGAAAACGATCTTAGATCAGCTTTTCCTAACCTGGACATAGTTAGATCTTTCCATGTATCTGTCGCCAAAGCTAAAAGAAAAAGCAAAATTTAATTAATAAAAAACTAATTACACTTAACAATGCGAGAAAATCATTTTACTACTTTAAATAAAAAAATTACTCAAGAAGACATTTTAAGATGCTAAGTTTTACTAATTTCGCATTCAAAACTTGCTCATTTAAAATCCAAAAAAATGAAACCACTACTTAGATTTCATTATTTTCAAACTGAAAGTTGCAATGAAAGAAGAAAAAACTTTTCTTATGATGTTTATAAACAAAGTGCCCTTCTGATCGAATTTCCTATTAAGCAAGTTCAAGTTTTTAGATTCGTTTTTGTAGGGTTAAACCACGGAGAACAGTTAATCTAACAGAATGTTTATTGTTACTGTACTTTTAATTTGCAATTATTCTAATTTCAAGTTGATGCGGAAATCACTGGTTGGTTATCATGCTCAATGGCTTAGCAAATTAATCCTTGATTATTGTTTATGATTGCCTATCTTTAGTGCTTAAAATAGAAATCCTTACATATTTTTGACTACATTTCATTAATAGACCAGGGCTGAAGCCTTTGAAAATGGTAAAAAGTGAAAAAAAATAATAGTAGGATGAAACCCATTGGAAAAGGAAGAGAATATAACAAAAATGAAAGGAAAAATAATTTACGGGCGATCTGAGGTCGGGAAGTGGAAGGGGGTGAGTATTTAAGGGTAGAAAACTGTTTATCTCGATTTCCGGCAAAACTACAAGTCCTATGGAAAACAGTTAAATGGCAAAGTTGTAGGTAATCAAAAGATCTACAACTTTTATGTTTACACTTTTTTCACATAACCTCAAAATTTATGTGAAAAATTCAAATAACCAAGTTTTTGGTTTTTTATTTTTATCTTTTACAAAAAAATTTTTTTTTCACGAAATTTGGTGAAAACTTACCTTTTTATGTCCCAAACACACTGTAATTTTTTTGATTTAAAATATTTATTTTTTCACCTTATTTTGACTTAATACCGAAAAAGCACCCTAATTTTCAATCGAAAATTCTCGCGTCAAAATATCTGCTTTTTTAAAAAACTCGGTGGGCTTTTTGTTCGTTGAAATCTCTACTTTTTGATGGTGTAAAAAAAATATACATTACTATGGTAAATGTTCTCAAAAAATGCAAAGAAACGAAAAAAACTCGAATTCGAAATTTATTTTTTTTAAATCATCATGTACAATTTTGAGATATTTATTAAAATTTATACTTTAATTACTCGAAAAACGTAAGATTCCATGTTACATTGATAAACAAAAAATTGCAAGTCGAAATATACTACTATAATTAACAACCAAATAAGTTAATAAAGTTAATATTTAATTCGAATTCGAGTTTTTATTCGTTTCTTTGCATTTTTTGAGAACATTTACCATAGTAATGTATATTTTTTTTACACAATCAAAAAGTAGAGATTTCAACGAACAAAAAGCCCACCGAGTTTTTTAAAAAAGCAGATATTTTGACGCGAGAATTTTCGATTTAAAATTAGGGTGCTTTTTCGATATTAAGTCAAAATAAGGTGAAAAAATAAATATTTTAAATCAAAAATATTACAGTGTGTTTGGGACATAAAAAGGTAAGTTTTCATCAAATTTCGTGAAAAAAAAAATTTTTTTGTAAAAGATAAAAATAAAAAACCAAAAACTTGGTTATTTGAATTTTTCATATAAATTTTGAGGTTATGTGAAAAAAGTGTAAATGTAAAAGTTGTAGATCTTTTTATTACCTACAACTTTGCCATTTAACTGTTTTCCATAGGACTTGTAGTTTTGCCGGAAATCGAGATAAACAGTTTTCTACCCTTAAAAACTCACCCCCTTCCACTTCCCGACCTCAGATCGCCCGTAAATTATTTTTCCTTTCATTTTTGTTATATTCTCTTCCTTTTCCAATGGCTATCATCCTACTATTATTTTTTTTTGTTTAAAAAATTATCGACCCTGGTCTATAATGTAAGGCTCCTATTATAAATCTCAATCAAATCGAAATGAAGACTTGTATGTAATTTTTTTTTTTTTTTTTGCAGTATTCCGGAATTCGAATTGGTCCGGTAGTGAAGAAAGACGTAATGAAGGCATCGATTATGTTAGAACACGAGAGTCAGTAAGTAAAATATTTTTATTTCATAATTACGCTTATTACGTTTCCTGAATTATAATTTGAAAACAAGTTACATAATTCTCGGATTATCTCGAATCGGTGTTTGAAGATGAACCCAACCAGATCTGTCGGGCAATAACAACTTCCAAACACAACACGGCTACTGTATTAGTATTTCTCACACAGCGAGACTAATTCTATCCTAAACAAACAACAGATAAGAATAAAATCGTAAATCCACACGTATCTATTTGTTTACACACGTTTGACATCTTCCACTACACGGTTTTAACGGATTTATTTCTGGACTTCTTCGGAGTCTTAATTGAATATTCAACATGCCTCCCCCCTTTCATAACATGACAAATTCTTTCCAGATACGCTACAATTTTGGCTTTCGATGTGAAGATCGAACGCGACGCCCAAGAACTCGCAGACAGTCTGGGCGTCAAAATTTTCCAAGCCGATATTATTTACCATCTATTTGATAAGTTCATGGCGTACCGTGAAGAATTAAGACAGAAAAAACGAGAAGAATTTAAACACATCGCCGTATTCCCTTGTAAAGTGCGCATTTTGCCACAATTTGTGTTCAACTCACGAGATCCTATTGTTGTTGGTGTTATGATTGAAGGTGGCATCCTTAAGGAAGGAACTCCCATATGTGTGCCTAGCAAAGAAGTAATGTTTACATAAATAATATGCCATAAAATCTCACTAATTTATGTTCTCTTTCAGTTTGTAGAAATAGGAATAGTTACGAGTATTGAAGTCAATCATAAAAACGTCGAAACCGCACGGAAAGGCATGGAAGTTTGCATTAAGATTGAACCCATCCCTGGCGAATCGCCAAAAATGTTTGGCAGACACTTTGATGAAAAGGATTTCCTTATAAGCAAGGTAAGAATTTATTAACACTGGTTATACATTTTGCAGGACTTTCACAAGGATTGATATTGGTTATCGATATGACAAGTTTTCCGAGCAAACCCATCTTACCAAAGTTAATAAAAAAATCTTCAAATTGTTTGGAAAATTCGAAATTTTTGAGCCTACTAAAAAATGTAGAAAAGAAAGTAAACCGTTGGATCACAAAATTCTGGGTGGTTTAGAAAACCTGAATGTCTGGGTTTTATAGATTTATATCCTATTTTAAAAATTAATTTGAATACAAAATAAAAGCATATAATTTAAAAAATAACAATAAAAATTTCCTTCCTAGTTCTTCATTTGGCAAGAATCAATCTGCTTCATGAAAACTTTGGTTTATTAAAACAACAATGCTAAAGCCTCGCAATAAATATCGCGCATAATCCGAATGACCCTATTTCCATTCTAAAAACCTTAAACAAACCCCTCCATTATGAAAATCCTTTCGCTTAAACTTAGCTCATGAAAAGTTCAATAAATCCCCCTTGCTAATTCCTAATTCCTTACACAACAAGGAATGGGCGTTCTTAAATCCTAAACTTCCTTCCGGTGCTTTTCTTTCACATATAGGGTAGCGCAGTAGTGAATGAAAGTAGGACAAACCTGGCTGTTCATTGATTAGTACTGTGCCCTTGCTCTGGAAACCACTGACGTAAAAAACCGGAGGGGGCGTTTTGATTTAAATAATAAATACGCTAAGCGATTTATGGCTTTAGGTTACTCCGAATTTGTCTTTTATTCACACCGTAGATAATTTAGTCTTGCCGAAAATATAGCTGCATTCATTTAAAGAATTAGTAAGGAAGAGTAAAAAATAAGGGTTTAAACATATTTTGGATGCTCGGTTTATAATAATCCTCAACAGCAAATATTGTTTTTGAAATGAAATTTGTAGGGATTCGCTCAATTAGTAGAGCATTTGCGTGCAAAACTGAAGGTCATTGGTTCAGATCCCTGCGTAGGTGATTTTTTTTATATGCAGAATTTTCAATTTATTAAAATATACCCAAAGAAATATTGTTATTCTTTTTTTTATTAGACGATTTATTATAGCTTGTCGATTGTTTTGTTGTGATATTCACAATTAATACTTTAATTACCATAGTTTTCCCTGAAAATCCTTAAATTCCACGTACCAGTTGATTGTTTTTTATCAATTATCCAATTAATTTCTGTTTATTTCTTGAACTCCTTCATTCATAAATGAAGTTATAAATCTTAAAAGATTACAATCGAAACAAGTTTATTTCGTAAATAATAAAAATGTTTACGTTTTGCTCGGCCTTCCCACCTTTTTGTTTTATCAATAATTCTGTCCTATTTAACCGAAGGTTCTTTGTAAAGCTTTCGTATCAGGAATCTGTGAACCGGAACGTCCCACATTTTGCGTTCTAAATTTATCCCACAATAGAATAAAGATTTGTGATGGTTTCTTTCTTATTCCATTTTCTACACAATTCTTCAACCCCTGTGGTCTGCATCATATCGACTTTATCAACCCGCAGTGGCGCCAATCCTTTTTGCTGTTATATCCATTCATTGATCAGTAGTCCCATTCTACTGCAGCTGCGGGACGTTGCTCCCGACCTAATTTAAAAGGATCAATACTGCAGAAATCCTGCAACCCCTAACGACAGCCTCATACTTTATGTAGGATTTTCCATTCATGCTTTTCCAAGGAAATTTTCGTGATTTGCTGGCTTCGTTGTCTTTTTATAGCACTGTAAACTCAAGAATTTATTAAACGAAGTTCATGTGTGACGTCATAGTAGAATCTGGAGAGTTTGTGAGAGCTTGACGACGAAATCCATAATAAAATAGTATGTCAACGTCTAAAAACGTCTTCTAATATTATTGAAATTGTTAAATCGAAAAAAACGTAAAATTTTATTTAGGTCAAACATACCACCTAGAAATCCGGCATTTTTAAAATTTACTAATAATATTACATAATCGATTGGACATTTTATAACTTATATACTTTATTGGAAACTTTTAGACTTTTAAAAAAGAGTTAATATTCCAAACAATAAGATTTATAAAAATTAATGCCCTTATTTTTAAATTCTCAGCAAACTCGAGTTTCTGGCACCCTCTATGAAGTATCAAATTCGCTTGAATCCGAACTGATTTTAGAATTGGACGTTGCAGTCTAAATACAACTTACGGGTGCCAATTTTGAAAATCATTTAGGTCATTTAACTCCTTCCGTATTTTTTTTAATAGCCCACTTTAATTGATTCATCATCACATGGCATCTTCTAACGAAGGTTGGCTACATTTCTGAATACTCCTCTATCCCTTGGGACATGAAATAGTTCTTCTACGTTCATGTTGGTCCAGTCTCGGATGTTTCTCAACCATAACTTCTTCTTTCTTCCGACACCTTTGATCCCCTTGATTCTTCCCTTCATGATGGTATGTAGCAATACATATTTTTCATTTCTAAGTATGTGCCGCAAATATGAAGTTTTTCGAATTTTTACTACGGTCATAAGTTTTCTTTCATGTCCGATACGCCTCAATATCTCTTCGTCTGTAATTTTTGCTGTCCAAGGGACCTCTAGCATGGGTCGAAAGCCTCGATTCTTTATACCCTCAACGTTCAATTTTCCACCCCATATAACAATTGAGACCAGACACAGCACTCTAAAAATCTCGGTCTTATTGAAATGTTCAAATTCTTATTGGTAAACATTGATGGGTATTTGATAAACCCTTTTCTAGCTATTGTAATCATCGTTTTAATTGCTTCATCTGACTCGTTCTATTTCCTTTCCTTCGAGTATAAGACGTGTGTTGTTTACTTGGTTTTTAGATATTACCATGTATTTTATTTTAATGGCTTTCTCTGTTAACACTCTCCATCAAATGTTGCAGGTCCTCCATGTTTTTTGCCAAAATGGCGATGTCGTCGGCAAATTATATTATTTATCACTTCGCTTCCTATTTTTACACCTTCCTTCTTGTCATAGTGGGCTCTTTGAAATATAACTTAGGAATATAACTGTCTAACACCTTTTTATATCTTGATTTCGTTTGTCTATCCTTACTACAGCTGTTTGGTTTTAAAAAATGTTTTTATGAGGTTGATATCCCTTGAATACTTTTTAATCTATCAATAAGTTTTGCATGTTGCACCTTATCGAAGGCTTTTGAAAGTCAATATAAGAAACGTATACGCTTTTCTTATATTCCCGACATTTTTGAAGTAAGTACTGTCATTGTAAATAGAGCTTCTCTAGTTCCCATCCCACCTCTGAACCCAAATTGTGTATCGTCTAATTGCTCTTCACATTTGATGTACCTATATTCTGCTTTGTATGATTTTTATTCGAATTAAACGGTACTCGTCACAAGGTTTGTGGTTGTTTTACTTTGGTATAGGTATAAAAATTGATTTAAACCATCCATCTGTAACTTTTGTCTCTCCATACATTTGACTGAATGATCGTGTTAAATTTGTCAGGTTCTTGTCATCTAGAATTTTTAGGGACTTCGTTTGGCCCCGCAGCTATTCGTCTTTTTATCGATTTTAATTGATTAACAATGTACAAATCTGACATAAAAACAGAAAATTGATATGTGCGCCATCTCAGATACCAAGAAGAAGGGAAAGGGGACGAACAGGTACCAGAACTACAGTGAATTTTATTTCGAACGCAATATGTATAAAATCAACAATACCATGATATATATTATTACCATGGTTTCGCTTGACACTTTTGACAGCAATGTAAAATTGCATTTCATTTCAAATGCAACATAGCAGTTTCAATTAATTTTCCTAAAATGTGATTGTTTGTGTTGTCCATCTTATATCATGTATATATCAGAAGAAAAAACCCAGATAATAAAGTGGTATCATAATCCTACTCATAGCTTAAAAAATGTTTCCAAATTGTTTCGACAGACGTTTGTTGGAAGACCTGTTCCCAATGTTTCGACTATTTTGAGAATTGCGAAAAGGTTTGAAGCAAAAGGTTGTGTAAGTTCTGCACATAATAAAAGTAATAGAACACCTTATGCCCTAACCCATGATAAACAAGAACAAATTTTGGCTCTTGTACAAGAAAACAACTGTTTGTCAACTAGGGCTATAGCAGAAGATGTAGGTGTAAGTAAAGCATCAATGTACAGGTTTTTGAAGAAAGCGAACTTTAAATCATATCATTTTCAAAATCAAGAATTAATGAATGATGATTTTGAAAGAAGAGCAGCATTTTGTGAAGAACTGTTTGAGAGGGCTAATGCAGATCCTGAGATGTTGCAGCATATAATTTTTACAGACGAAGCAACATTTTTGCTTCACGGTTAGGTAAATAAGCAAAACTGTAGATATTGGAGTCGAGAAAACCTACACTTGTATAATGTGTCGAGAACACAGCGACCTCAAAAAGTAAATGTTTGGACGGGTATAGTTGGGAGCCACATTAGGGGACCTTTTACATCAACGATAAATTACTACACGTGACACTAAAACCTAAAAAGGACAAAGAGATGTTTTATCACGACCTACAAAAGCTATTAGATGAAATACCGAAACAAGACAAAATCTTTGTAATGGGAGATCTTAAGGCAAGAATCGGTAATGAAATAATCCACGTCGTAAAGCAAAGATTTAATGAGAACATAGTAAACGAAAACGGTGAAATGTTAATAGACATATGCGCACAAAACCAACTCCGCATCAACAACACTTATTACCCACACAAGCTCCAATATATTTACACCTGGTCAAACTGGAGAGGACACCAGTCTGTGATAGACTACATTATCACCAACAGAAATGTACATCCCACACAAATTTTGGATATTAGAACACTAGGATCCGCTAATGTAGGAACTGACCATAAGCTTGTGCTATGCAAGTTTCGCTGCAACTTAAATCGAGAAAAAAAGAAGGAACCAGAATACATAACAAAACTTAATATCGAATCAATAACAGATAGTAGCACACAATACCTATACCAGCAGAGGTTGAAACATACATTTTCCCTGAACCCAATAAGAGAAAGCGATAACATCGAGGAATCATGGCACAAATTACACGACAATATCATACAGGCTTCTGAGGAAGCACTTGGAACCAGAACAATTAATATTAATGCTAAGCGAAATACAAAACCATGGTTTACCGAAGAAGTGAAGGCATTAGCAACACAAAAAAGGCAAGCATATCTACGTTTTAGGAGCAACAAGACACCAGACGAATATGCCAAATACACTCAAACACGAAACACGGTAAATGCTAGAATAACACAGATAAAAAGGGACTTTTGGACAAAATTCTCTGCAGATATGGAGCACGACTTGTACGGCGGGCAATGAAACATATTGAATATGCTGAGAAGTAGAAAAAAACCAGTCAACGAGTATGTTCAGGCAACCACCATTAAACCAGAAGAATGGGTCGCATACTTTAAAAATCTTTACGAACCAACTGGAGACGATAATAAAGATGAACCCATAAACAATGTGCTAGAAAACAATGATAACGAAAACCAGAACCAGAACGTACCCCAAATTACTAAACTAGAAGTTGAAACAATGATTAAAAAACTAAATAACAGGAAATCTCCCGGTACTGACAAAATTTCAAATGAAATGATCAAATATGGAGGTGAATTATTAGCACGAGAAATCACTACCCTTTTACAAAAGACAATCGACACAGGAGATATACCCGAACAATGACAAACAACTATCACCATACGAATATTTAAAAATGGAACCAAAACAGATCCAAAAAACTACCGAGGAATATGCCTGTTGAGCACGATATCAAAATTATCTCTGTAAAAATTATAGACCAAATTGGGGTTAGTGAGGAACAACAAGGTTTTCGACAAAACCGATCAACGGTCGATGCTCGGTGCAATCTTTATCATACGGCAGATCATCGAGAAAGCCATTGAATTCGACAAACCAGCATTCATGTGCTTTGTCGATTAAACACAAGCATTTAACAGTATACAGTTAGCTGAAGTCTTACACGTACTAGAAGAAAAAGAAATAAGTCCAAAAATAATACAGGTTATTAAAGCACTAAACACAAATAATAAAACTAGTGTAAAATCAAACAATAAACTAGCAGAAGAAATCTCCGTTTCGGCCGGAATTAGACCAGGAGATAGCCAAAGTCCCACGTTATGCAATATCATAATGGACAAAATCATTGACAGGGTAAAAAACAACGAACGGAGGATATAAGATGGGGAATAGAAAAATAAAAATAGTATGCTATGCCGATGATGCGGTGCTCCTAGCAGAAAATGAAAATGATCTACAACGACTACTGTTTGGGTTTAAAACAGCAGCGGAAGAATTTAATATTAGAATATCAACAGAAAAGACAAACTCATTGACCATATCGAAAGAACCACTTAGATGTAAATTAGACGTCGATAATAATACAGTTGAACAGGTTATGACCTTTAACTACCTAGGTGCAACCACATCTAGCACGAGAAACCTAAAGCCGGGTTCTCATTAGTCGATTTCATTGATCAATGCGGTTGAATCTATGCCATTGTAAAGAAATTGAATAATGGGAACACCATTTCAACGATATTGATCAATGATTTTTCGTTTCAAGGAAAGTGAAAGACAGGTCTACTTTGATTGATCAACGGGATTGATTCAATAAAATTGAACGGTGTTTGAAATGTGAGAACAAGAGTTCAGTTATATTGAAACAGATGCAGTTGCATCGTCAGCTTATTGTTGGCACCTACGCTCTGGATAAAATTGCGTAGACTTTTGCAGCATTTTAAAAACATGGCACATTTTAAATGGTTTTCTTGTTTTTCTCTTTTTGATTTGGGTTACTAAATATTTACACACAATACGGACTCCAGCACGCACAATTGTCTTCTTTGCAGCCATTTTTAAAATTGATCGTTTCTGACTGAATGTTCAATGCCCTTGAATCGTGTGAACAAGTTTCGCATTCAATTGTATTTTCAATGGGATAGATTCAATCTCATTGATCAATGAAATCGACTAATGAGAACCCGGCTTAAACGAAGAAGTCCGCAATCAAGCAATGAAAGCGGCAGCGACATCAGGGTACCTACGAGACGTGATATGGACAAATAAACACACGTCGACTGAAAGCAAAGTATAGATCTATAGAACCTGCGTCAGGCCCATTTTAACGTATGCCGCCGAAACCAGATCGGAAACAACCAAAACTAAACGCATTATGCGAACAACAGAGATGAAAACCCTAAGGCCGATAGCAGGCGTCACCCTACGAGACATAGTAAGGAGCGAAAACATCAGAGAAACATGCAAAGTCCCAAGATGTTGTGAGATGGGTGAGAACACGACGGTGGAATTGGAACAGCCATGTAAATAGAATGGACGACAACAGATTGGCAAAAATCGCAAGGAAGAAAAAGCCGAAAACAAAGAGACCCCAAGGACGACCCCCAAAACGATGGCACGAAAGCTGGACATCAGCATCCCAGGACTAAGAGGCAAAATTGGAAATAACAGGACCAAGTCCTAATTTGTGATTAAGAAGAAAAAGAAATCTGACATTGATTAAAAAGCCCCACCTTTGGTTGCTTCATCATTTGCAGACTTAAACAAGGCGTTTTGCAGACAAAGGATATTAACCTAATTTTCCAATATCCTAAAATGCACATCTACGAAATTACGACCAATCAAAGTTTGCTCTAAAATTTCAAAAACGAGGCTAGTTTGATCAATTATTGTTTTTGATATACAGGGTTCGACGATCTGTAAAGGACAGAAGGATTATGTTGAAGAAGAAGATATACAGGGAATTTTTCTTTTTAGTATACACATCCCCTATGTATACTTTTAAAATAAACGCGTCAAAATCCTAGATGTAGGCAACCAACTATACACTAAACGTCACTGTGGCTGTAAATTAGGGAGATTAGTTTTTATTTTTTGTGGTGTGTAAAGGTTATGTTTGTAAATAACAAAATAATTTTAATTCAACGATTATTCTAAAACATAAAATATCAACAACACAAAACAGAAATGAAAATAAAAACAGCAACAGTTAAAGACTAATTTTCTGACATTAACTTAATTTGATTATTTTTGCCACAGCATGCTATTTTTTCTCTTAAAAAATTAAAATTTAAAGTTTAGTGCATAGGTAGTTGGTTGCCTACATATAGGGTAAAACAATGCGTTTGACACGTTTTTTTTTAATGTATACATAGGCGATATGTACCTATACTAAAAAGAAAAATCCCCTATATAAGGATTGCTCAGTAGAAACGCGTTAAGATTGTAGCGACAATTTAACTATAGAATTAATAATAGAAAAATTATCGTTACAATCAATGCCGGGTGGCCTAATAGTCCAGCTAGGGCACAGAGTTCTAATAAAATAATGAAACACAATGGTAACAATAAACGTATCTATTAATATAAACAAAAGTACATAAAGAAATTCTTGAATATAAAAATTAACAAAAGTTGTTTGATCAAAATTAGCATAAACAGAATACCTTGAGTAGCAAAGATCGGTGTTAACTTTACTAAAATAAAAAAATAATTTAACTACGCCAAATCGATCACTTTCGGGAAATAAAGAATCATAAATAATTTGAAAAACCATATATACAAAATAATTAATATCTACTAACAAATAACACTTACTAAATTACAAATCCGATATCCAGTAGTGATAAAAATCTTCTAAATTCTTGACTTCGCTGATAAATTGACTTCGCTGATAAAATGACTTGGAGAACAGATCGTCAAACAAAATGGAACCAAGGAAAATTCCACAGGAAAGTTACCAAATGCTTACTGCAGAAAATCGAGTTGAAACGCCATTTTTAATCTTCAAACATTCAAAATGAAAAAACCAGCTAACCAAAAGTTAGTTAAAAATGCGTTGAAACAATGGGCTAGAATAAAAAGGCTGCAACCGCAGTACCAAAATTAGTTACGGATAAGCAGATAAATTAAGAAAAGAAAAAAATTGCTCACCAATAATTGCCTTTTTAAAATCAGAAAAAATGAGGGCTTAAGAACCAAAATCCCTATTTAATATTTCTGGAAAGAAATAGGACTCAATCGGTTTAACTATGAAAATGTTTTCAAATGACAGAAACATAAGCAAAATATCGCGGTAATCAAGACTAACACAGTAATAAGAGGGAAATTACCCTTTAACATAAAGGAAACATAGGGCTAAATAATTATAACTAACAGTAGTTATAAAAAATATGTTGAAAATAAATGAATTAAATAACAATTCACAAAAAATTGTTACAAGAGGCCGTAAACCAACTTTAATTCAATGAATTTAAAAGACATCTCCATTAACATTAAGGCATGAGTCCCACTGGTCACTATAGATTCCCTGCTGGTAAAATTCCTGCGGCTGCGGAACCACGCCACTTCAGCGTCCGACTTGAACTGCCGCCCTTTTAGCGATTGTTTTAATGGGCTAAAAACATGTAAATCGCACGGGGACCAGTCGGTACTGTAAGGTGGATGTTGTAAGACTTCCCAACGCATACGAGCAAGCAAATTTTGAACTTTGGGCTACATTGGGGCGAGCACTAGCCTGCAGAAGGATGGCCCCATTTGTGAGGTTCCTTGGACGTTTATTCTTGATGCTGGCACGTCAACAGTGTCTGCATATTGCTCAGCGTTGATATAAACAATCAATATAAACAACTGAATTCCGTTGCCGTGGCGATGAAATCGCGGCTGCGCAGTCCTAACGTGTTTCTATTGAACAATCTTCGTACGTTTTGTTGAAAATAAAACTGGCGTTCTTTTGTTTATTAACAATAAATTAAAATTAGAAATTAGCGCTTTTCACTAGCATTTATTTTTGGTTTATTTACTCGAATATCGTTGGGTTTAACAAAAAACGTTTTCCTAATGATTTTTACACGAACGGATTTAGTTCAATTTATATTATTCTTACGCACAAATGTTAAACATTTCGGATTTAATAAAGCGAAAAGTTTCTTAAAGTTTGTAATCTCTGTAAACTGTATCAAAGTTAGCAAACAAACTCGGAAACATCTAAAAATAAACAACTCTTTGTATTGTATCTCAATCTCCATTATACCTTAATAAATTTCGAGTGACTGGTTTTTACGTAAATAAAATATATTGTGTTGTTTCTAATAATAACGGCCCGTGGGATAATTCCGACTACCTAAATATTTATATTATCACCCCCGTCGATTTAACAACTTCAAGTTTCAATAAGGAGGGCTGAAAGTTGTAGGTGGTAGTATTAGTTCTGAATTTTTTCCCTGAATGTAGGTGTTGTTTGTTGACGTCATTTTGTGGGTTTCATCTGTAAACTACGTCTGATTAAAGTTTTATCGTACTTGACACGCCGCGCCGGGGTCAAATGATATAAACCGGGGTTGTGCAAAAAGGACCGTTCCACGGGGTGAAACACGTGTCATAAACTGGGTCACCGCGAATCTCTCACTTACCCGTTTCGTTTCATTCAGAAAACGCGGTATAAGAACGTTTAGTACTTCCTAACGTAATTAGTTCATCTTTGAATTTTCCGTGCTTATTAACCTGAATATTATTTTTTTGGTTTACATTTAATCTTGATTATAATCGTTTTACGTCTTGTGTTAATAAGTTGACCTCCTTTAGTATTTGATTGTGCTAAACTCTTAGTCTTCGTAAAGGGACAGCTTTTAATTACTTTATTTGTACGGCCCATTTAATCACAGAAAAATATAAAAATAACCAAAAAGTAGGTATACGGTAAGTCTTAAAACTTAGTAACTGGTTATTTTTGATACTTATGACGAACCGTTAGATCTTGCAAGTTTACACATTTCTCAGATATAAATGTTTAAATAAAATCTGTGTTATGTCAAAAAACGGTACAAAATCTTCCACCTTTTTAAAAACCCGCGTATTTGAAAAATTCCGACTTTCTAATCTTATATATTCGCGCCTGACGAGAGGGATATGGTGACGGAGTGTTTCCCCCCGGGCCCGGATTTTCTAAAAGGCCGTGATTTTTTAGATTTTTTATTTTTCTATCGAGGTGGGGGAATTTAACCCAACTGATCGATCAAAGTAAAAGATATTACAAAAATTACCAATAAATTACTCCTCTTGGGAGAAAAATTTACATTGTTACCATGGTTGTTTTGCTTGAGTTATTAATTAGCTAGAGTGCGGATTTATAAGCACAAAAGAATTAGAAAAAGGCGCTTAAAAAATCTTTAAAAATCGAAGAAATAAGCCTAAAAATACTACGAAAACTTACTATAAGCATAAAAAAACAGTTAGAAATGTGCCTTTATACAAAACATTTAGATGTACATAATACCGAGCATAATACCTATTATTTACCGAGAATTTATTATAAACAAAAAAACTACTAATTATCTATGTAACTAAGCTGTTAATTATTCTGAATTAGGTATAATTTTAATCTTCCTTACGATAACAACTAACAATTAAATGTTTTTCTAAATTGTCAACCGTAACATTTCTTCTTTTATCAGTTAAAATATTTTTGAAGAAAGAAACGCTTCTTCGATCTAAATGTTTTATCTAAATTAATTAACATAAACAAACCCAGGGAAAACCTAATAATTATAAAATAAGCAGAAAAAAAGCTTTTAAATTACCTATAAGGGTAAAATCTTGAAATAAGCAAAAAAAGCATAAAAAAGTTTACAAAATATCGTTGCTTTTACTATGATTTGTGCTCATATGAAGGTATTTTCACGTTGCTAGCGTTTCTGACAAAAAGCATTATTGCTAGAAATCCGCACTTTATATAATTACCATACTATGGTAAAAATAAAGACTCTTGCCCTTCCGGGCGTAAAATTCCACTTTTGACGTTTTAAAATGAGGTGTAAAATGTGTCTTTTTGCCCTAAGGCGCACTTTACGCCCTAAACATCTCACTAAAATAGTCATGCTTGTTTACACTCATTGCCATATTTATAGTACATTTTAATAGTAATTTTTCGACCTCCTGATTAGTAAGTGGACCATTATTGACGAAAAATTAGAACCGTAAGTGGAATTTACCGTTTGTTTATTGGTAGTAATGAATGTAATAACAGTACTATCATGTTAACTTACGCGAACTAGTACTGGTAAGTGAACATTATACTCCGCCATGTGACTTCGAATTTTATTGTGACAGCTGTGAATCATGTTAATTTAATTTTAATATTATTACGCTTTTTGATATTTTATCCAGGCGGTCGAAAAAATAGTATATGCACCTTGTTCCGTAAGTATTTTTTTGGCCTCGCATGCTTAAAAAACCTCGGCTGTGCTCGTCCAAAAAAATACAACTTACGAGCACTTGGCACGTAATATACTATTACGATACTAGTAACGTTATGAAGCATTTTACATTATGAGAGAAAAGTTTGAATTTTAATTCTCGAGTAATGTAACCAGCAAATAACGTTACCTGTGTCGTAACACGGTTTATATCATCCTATAATAATTTTTTTCAAAAAATAAAAATATATTTTCAATGACAGTTCAATGATAATTCAATGATAGTTCAATGAGAATTCAATGACAATTCATAAAGTGTAACGTAAATCTGTCATATTGTGCTGTTATTAAGCTTTACAGCACTAGTGCTGTTAAAGGTATCTTAAAGGCATTGTCAACTTATGAAAAGTCGATTTTTTTTTATTTTGTAATTTGATTGAGTAAACTGAGTATTGCACCTTTGCAAAATTTTTTGGCCGAATTTTAATTCGTTGCCGTGTTATGGGAGCTAAAAGTTTAAGCTATGACGTCAACTACGTCGGTCGCCGGTAAGAGCTCTAGCATAGCTACAAGTACAACGCTAAATTTAGGTTATGTTGTCGACACTCGTGACGTCATGTACGTAGGATCTGAATTTTATTTTGGTTTTATTGTGGTTATTATCAAAGATATTGAAATTCTACCAATGCGGGTACTTTTACGAGTATTTTAACTAACGTATTTTGATATTTACTAAATATGTTGCATAAGTTGACAATGCCTTTAACTTAACTTAACTCGTTGCTAAGGAGTTATTAGCATGATAACTTTATGCAGTGGTTCCCAAACTGTGTTCCGTGGAACCCTGGGGTTCCGCGAGTCAAATTTTCAGGAGGTATTGAAATCTAAAACATCTACATTCTTCTCATTAATCTTTCAGTTTATAAAGTTTTTGTATAATTATGTTATTTTCGATTTCGTTTTGTACAATTTGTATTTTGTATAATTTGAATTTTGTGTAATTATTTGTTGCATCTCCTGTGCATCATACGTATATGGTTGAATAAATTATTTGTAGGTAATTTTTATTTTTTCTTAATGCCCAGTTCAGATAAGGATGTTTGTAGAATTGTAGATATGGTGAATGGTGACGGTTCCACGGTATGTGAAATATTGCATAGGGGTTCCGCGAAAAAATAAGTTTGGGAACCACTGCGTTATAGGATGATGTAAAAAAAATTAAAGTATTATTTACCTGGAGGTGATTCATAGTAAAACTACAATTCCTAGAGAATTCATTATAGTTAATAATATCCTAAGAACCAAGCTGAAATACATATCTGTGGCTGAATATCTTTCTAAGACAATACAAATATACTCAAAATCTATGATCGCTCCGATTTTCCAATATCAATCCCCAGTGGCTAAAATCAGATCACGGTTTGCAGTTTGAGAGGTTCTATTATCAAGTTAATGATAAAGTAAATCTGCTGAAACATTTGCTGCAACAGTCGGTGCTGTACCTATATAACTTGATCCATATGACACGATAGTTTACAGTTTGCTACGACGTTACTTGAACAGTCCCCACATTGATACTCAATATTTCAGCAAGTTCTCAAACTTTAATGCGTTTATTTGCGCGTAAAACAATTTCTCACATTTTCATCTGATGCTGCAACACGGGCATATCCTGGACGGACCAAATCTTTAGTGGATTCTCTTCCTTGTCGAAATTTATTGCACCATTCAACCACTGCCGTATGAGAATAACTATAGTCACCATATACAGCTTTCATTCTCGTATAAATTTCCAAAAACAGCACGCAGATTATCTTTGGGCGGATTTAAATACCATTACCATTAAATACCATTTTCCAACTTAATCGCAACGCTTAGAAAGGAACAAACAGGCGCGTCACTAGTGCTTAAACAATCGGTGTAAACAACTGAACCTTTAACTTTTGAATTATAGCGTATGTCCCCGGATTGACTTTACAAGAGGGAAAACTTTTTTATTTTTTATTTCATGAAAAAATGACAAAGGAACAAAAATTTTTGCTCGACTTGAAATGCCCAATTTTGTAATTAAAAGTAAAATATTGATACAGCCGCTTCTTAATATTAAAATAATAACATAATGAAAAAAGCAAATGTGAACAGATTTATTCTAAATTAATCACATTCATCGTTTAAACGGGTTTATTCTATCAAGTCGCCACGTTTTTGAACACATAATTCAATTCTGCGGCGGAATTCTTTAAAACTGTTGCGAATTTCAACAACGGATAATGCTAAAATAGAAGAGGCGACTGTATCAATATTTTACTTTTAATTACAGAATTGGGCATTTCAAGTCGAGCAAAAATTTTTGTTCCTTTGTCATTTTTTCATAAAATAAAAAATGAAAAAGTTTTCCCTCTTGTAAAGTCAATCCGGGGATATACGGTATATTTCAGATATATTTGCATTTCAAAGCTTCTTCCAAAATAGGACAAAAATTATCTCGCTTTAACGGCAAGCCCGCCCGTATTTTAATTCAGATGGAAAACTGCAATATCCATAGGTTGCAGGAAAACCGCAAAAACCGCTGGGTGCCTTGGTCAAGTGTTAAACATGGCCATCACAAAAAACGACGATTGGAAAACAAATTTGTTTTGAATTAACCAGGGATAAAATACGAAATATTCGAAAAATGTCTCTCCCCTTATCAAGCCATTGTTGGATCTGCCTATTGCCCAGTTTTCTGGAACAGAACGTGATAACTTCTGAGGAATTCTCTTCAGATTTGCAACAACTATTGGGGAAGCTACAATGTGATTTTTTAAAAACTCAATTGCAGCAGGCCGTATTCTGACTTAATACAGACAGTTCTAAGGTTATTAAAACAGAACACGGCCTGCTGCAATTGAGTTTTTAAAAAATCACATTGTATGTCTCCCGCAGGATTTCCCATCAAAAGAGTTGTAATACACGTTTTCTCATCGGCAGTTGTGATTGTGTGAACTGTTTTTTGTCCTTTTTTAGCTAAAACTCTGTTATTCTAGGGACTCAGGAAAAACGCCTTTTCGTCGCGATTGATCGTTTAGAATTTCTAAAATATTATTCTGTACCATATAGGTTTGAATTTCTTCAAACCATTTTCTTATAGATGTTTAAGATACGCCTGCACGTCCTGAAGTTAAATTTTGTGCACCTAATCCATAAATGGATTAGGTGTCCGTAATTGCTTTAATATCATGTAATTGGATGCTATCTAACAACTGCATGTTTGTTACTGGAAAGTGTTGAGAAGCTAAATGAAGAATCCATTCCTCCAGTAGAAGTTCTTCTTGCTCACTTAAGACCGGAGATGATCCTGTCCCATTTCCCTGTTGATTGGAATTTTTCCTTTAATTTTGTAGATGGTGTCATCCGTGACACATCAACATTTTTAGCAGCAGAATTAATTGACAATTCATTATCTACAGCAAAAATAGCTTTCTTCATATCGTCATCATATGAATTTTGCAATTTTTAGAAGTAATCTGCAAATGAGCCGTTCTTCGTCACCCCAACCAACCTCCTTAAATGTTACCTGTAGCAGCAAAAAAATGTTTTCGGAGTTACATATTGCTTTCATTAGCAAAAATCAGGTTTTATTTTTTCAAATACAAATTTTTAAGGTAGAAAACCAAAAACAAGACTCCGATGTCTTTAGAGTAGAGATACTTTCCCATTATTACAGCTGGGTTCAGTTGAGAAAATAGAAAAAATCGCAGAGGGAAATTATTACGTTCTACACCTACACCCTACAGTATGAATTGCGCAAGTTCATAAAATCCAGGTTACACCTAGTTAGGGACCTCGTTCATTAATTAGCTAATTAAATCACCGTTAAAAACCAATACACTCAGAATTAATGTACTGTAATGAACTTAAATTAGTTATTAAGTTATTAAAAGCTGCAGTGTTTCCGTTAACTTCATAATACTAAACCGTACTTTAATTTGGAAAATAATATCCAAAGTGGTTTATAGATCTGAAAAGCAATAGGTAGTATTTTGTATTTTCCAAAAAAATTGGTTTATTATTTGCAGTCATTTATTAAGTCAAATTCGAGAGAATTTCACAAATTACGTCGTAAATGTATTCGGTGGTAAAAACTGAATGGAATGACAGTTGGATATATCGGTGGTACTGTAATTCTAAACATAGAAGAGTGGCGGGTGTTCCCAAGGGGATGATTGATTGTAGTTTCCATCACATTTAATCCCGTTAATGTACATCGGGGCATGAAGCACTTCCATTAAATATTTTTATTAAATTATGTAGCTGCATTTTGTCATATTTATTCCGGTAATAGTGTTAATTTTTCTTTCCTTTTTTTTGACATCTTAGGACATCTCGTATGTATGGGGCTTGTACTTTTTTTCAAAAGGTACAATTATGTTAATTGGACCTTCACCATATTTTATTTAATAATGTACATAATAATTTCCGTCGACATTTGATGGATGTAAATTATAGCGACAAATTTCCACAAGACATTTTTCAAGCAAGATTAAAGCCTACTTATATCCAAGATTGCACCTCTTAATAATGATAATTTTGTCTAAATGCCTTATAAAAGTTTGTCACCCTGTATAACACAGCCAAAGGTAATAGTTTTTCTTTATTGTTAGTTCAGAATAGCATAAACAGAAAATGTTTCATTCGTACGTATTGTGAATCTTAATATTTTTATTTGTTTATTAAAATATTCACGGTGCGTAATTTGCAATAATAAATAACCAGTGCGTGGGTATTGGTATTAAATTTTGCTACTAGACTTATTTAGTTGAAATTTATTCTTGCAAGGAAACAGTTTCATGGGAGGTCTGCCACAAATGGGCAAGAATTTCTTGCTTTCAGTCTACACGTGAGCTGTTATTTAAATAATAATCCATATTTTATTTTAGTTAAGCTTCTTTAAAATATAGCTTGCTGCTTAAATCTTTCGGTGATTTTCTTGTAATTAATTTCCATTATTTAACAATAAGATGTTAAGAAAATTCCGTACAAATATTAACGCTAGAAAAATAAAATGCTTCGCAGTAGCTTTTTTTATGTAAAGGCTTTACTAAGAATTTGCGTGCAGTTACCATACTTGTCATAAATTATGTTTCGTACATTAGATAAATACCAGTAACTTTTAATTAGTTAAAAGAATAACAGAGTTATACCACCATGTATGTTTTTTAAATTAGTTTTTTGGTTAATTAAACCCCACCCTAAAGTTTTTCAAGACATTGGTGCGTGTAATTAAAATTGTGTTTCAAAAACGCCCATATTTTCGTGTAATTGAAATGTTTCTGATTAAATCACATACCCAGGAACTTAAGAAATAACTGTTAAGTTTTTCTGTTAATCTAATTTTCTTAATGCTACAAAATAAAATTTTAATTACTACTTGCTGAAAAACAATACATACTCAAATTCAATAATTAAGATTTTATTTAAACAATTTTTTTTTAATTTTCGTTTTAACATTTCTTAGCTTTAAAATTATACAGATTGTATTGCTGTGATTTGATTAATTTATGTCCTACCGGTATATTAATTGACAATAATGACTCTATTTTGAGGTATGTTATATACAAAATAACGCCCTAGGGCTATTAATTTTTTAAAATGCCCTAAGGCATATTATGACCAATAAAAACCAGTAAAAACCATTTGTTTCCACGGATGCAACTTTATTATGCGCCACTGTCACAGTGAAAATTAATGACAGGTCAGTTAATGTCAAATCTAAATTACGAAATAAATCTGAATTAGATAAGAAAACTGGTAGGACATAAAACGTTGAAGGCACCATGGGCATTATGAAGTAAGCGCCCGCGATTGTTTTGCTCATAATGCCCTTGGTACCTTAATAACTATAATAAAAGTTGTAACCAAAAGTCTCTCTCAATAATACATTTACGCATTCGAATTTTCAAAACCAAAATTCTACTTGAGTCACTTGAGAAACCAGGTTTTTGTAACTTCCCACGGTATCTTCGAGAGTTACAAATCGCATACCACGCATTTTATCCGTTAGTCGAGGAAATAAAAAGTAATCGGAGGGTGCCAGGTCAGCACTGTATGGCGGATGATTTAGCAATTATAGCCCGGAAGCCTCGAAAATTTCTTTAGTTCGATGTGCGATATGACTGAAGCATTGTCGTGGTGCAGAACGATCTCACTTCTTGGACGCTGTAAACGAGCTTTTTGTTAATGTTTGACAGGCATACTGTTGTGTATCATTCTTGCACGTTTATTTTCAGGCAACACAGTTGTGATAGGTCGTGATTTTGAGAATTTAACTGGATTAGGATCTCATTGTGCAGATCGCCGCTTCGATTCAGATTCAAATGCGTATATCCAGGCATTCGTCCGCAGTTATGATGTAAACTGCTTTAGACCTACCCTCATCATATTATTAAGAGCTTTCTTGAACTATTCCACACGCTGTTGTTTTTGTGCTTCTATTAAACTGTGTGGTATCCACCGACAACAGACTTTCCTTACACCCAAATGATTATGTAAAATCTTGTTTATTGCAGTCATGCCAATGTCCAGGGTGCTCCTAATAATTCTACTTAACCTCTTATCCTCTTGAATCATTCTTCGCACAGCGTCTATGTTTGTTTCGGTAACTGCTGAAATTGGTCTTTCTTTGCGAAAATCGTCGCTAAGTGAAACCCTTTCAAATTTAAATTAGTTATACCAGCTGTAAACAGACTCTCCGAACGCTCAATAGGAGGGTGTAGAATGCATGGAGGCTGTCACAATTTTTGACTTCAGAGCTTTGTTTGGAGTCGTTAGGAGGTAAACATACTAAAAGTCCCCGGGCACAGGAGGTGAGCGGGGTGCAGGGGGACACCCAGAAGATCCTTTTATTTGGTTTTTTGCTTATTTATATCTTGAAGACAGTGCGTTTTAGCGAAAATTTATATACAAAATTAAAGCTGACAAAATTTCCCACATTTTTGCTTTATAAAGTTTTTTTCTATCTCCAACCGTTTATGAGATATCCGCTATCAAAAATCGCTAATTTTCGAGAAAAAATATAAAATGTACATACCATTTTTAAGGAAATTTAATCCTCTACAACTTCTTTTCCGGGGATTTTTCTGTAAACCGAAGAGATGAGGTGCTAGAGCGAAAAGTTTAACGAAAAACGTGATGCAAAATATTTTCTTTCGAAAATTAGGGATTTTTGATAGCGGATATCTATCTCATAAATGGTTGGAGATATAAAAAAACATAAAAAAGCAAAAATGTAGGAAATTTTGTCAGCTTTGATTTTGTATATAGTATCTTTTTTGAAAAGATGCATCGTCTTCAAGATATAAGCAATAAACCAAAAACAGAGACCTTCTCAGTCCCCCCCCTGCACCCCGCTCACCGCCTATGTCCGGGGACTTTTAGTATGTTTACCTCCTAACGACTCTAAACAAAGCCCTAAAGTCAAAAATTTTGACACCCACCAAGCATTCTACAAACCCTTTATTGACTGGACTACTAACTAAATGTGTTTTTCAATATCATCCCGAAAGCTCCAAAGTGAAAGAGCTTTAAAATTCTAAAACAAAATCCTGAGACAGTGATTAATATACAGCTTGAAAAATGCACTTTACTGTTTGATTTATTTAACATTTTCTTTATCCTCCGTGGATCTATCAAAGATTGAAAAAGTGGCTGGAAACATTTACCAACAAATTGAAGACCATGAAAAGACATAGCTACAAGGCGAAAGTACAGAATCTCAAACGACACCTAACAAGAATCACACTTTCAGGTCGATACGGGCGTGACCTTTAAACATAAGAAACATTAGTCAGTGTAGGAAATATAATATAGTGTTTTTAGTGTTATTTAAGTATAATAGTTCCCATAGCCACAACCGTTTATTAAAATATTTCCAAATCACTTGTATCAAATTACGCGTTGAACATTAAAATCATAGAAGCAGGCCTTGTTCTGAGCCCAAAAAAGTTACTGATTTAATTCTAAAACATAATGCTCGAAAACTTTTATTTATTTTTAGGCAATGGTGTTTCTATTAACAGACTGCTAAATAAATACTAATTACAATTAAACTCGAAATACAATTTCAACTTATCTTTAGAGATAAACAAAATTGCTATTTTATAACTAATTTTAGGTCCTTACCAAACAAGATATTAGTTATCTATCACTTAGTTTAAAATAGTATTATCATTCATTTGGAAAATATAGTACAAATTGCAACATATAAACCTATTTGTATATGGTCTTGCAAAAAGCACTGAACAGCTTTAATATGTAATAACTTTTTATTTATTTATGAATTATGTGTACATAATCGTAAACCTAACCGTTGGGAAATTAAATATCTACCACTATGTTACCCATTCTCAGCAATACGCTTCTCCAAATTGAAGATGAAATTTGCAAACAAAGCGCGAAATATCTCTTGGTGCATATAGCTAATTTTATCTTCTGTGTCCCTCCTCAAGTTTTCTAAAGTTGCTGGTTTGTACTTATATACCGGTTATTTTAAAAACTCCAGCAGAAGAAGTTGGACACAAAAATATAAGCAGCGCAGGGTGGCCATTTAGTAAAATTAACCCCTTCGGAAAGCGTTCTTGCAACAACCCTGCTAGACCCTGTACAATATCTGATAACAGTTATAGTTAGTTTTTGTATTTACCTCTTTCTGCTATTTTGGGAAGCATTCAGTTGCTTATTTTATACATGTTCAGAACAATTAACGGGTATTTTACTATTTTGAACTAGGTATTCAAGTAAGTGAGTTGTTTTAAAATTTCTACAACTGAATGAAGAACAAGCTCATATGAATAACTTATTTGAGGATTCTCGACCTTCAAAGTGTAATTTTTTTCTAAAAATTTGCAGATATAAATGGTAGAATATTCACTGTTTTGGGCAGTGTGTTATAATAGCGATTATTAGGTCATATGCGATTAATATACGCCTTTTAATAATAATCCCTTTATTGTGTCCGTAAATTGTACAAATTAGAGAAAGGAAAAAAACAAACAAAAAGGACAACAAAGGGCGCCTTTTCATCTGTTTTTAAAAACAGCAAAACCAAGAAAAAGGCGTGTTTTTCTATCTTCCTTTATTTAGGTCTCATAATATGCAACATTTAAATGTTTTCATACTAATATCATAGTTTTCCAATTTTATCCAAACGTTGCAACAAACACAAGAAAGGAAGAGAACTTGACATATACCTTATGTACGTACTTTGGTTGTTTTGCATTGACATTAAAGTCAACTACCAAGTCCTAATTAAAAAATGACAAGAGGGAAGTGCCTCTCTCCGTTAATTTACAAAAAAGTTTGAGTTTGAGTTATTATCCGAATCATTTGCCACTTTCGGCATTTTTTTGAATGTTTCGAACAAGCAATACGAAACCATAATGGTTACGTAATACCAGGGGTAATACTAAGTGTCATATATACCGACGAGGCCATAAAAATAGGCAAGTGTGTACGGAGCTTTTAATATGTATTATCGTTTTGTTAAACGTTCGTATTAATTTTTTAATTCCAAATAAAATGCTCATTGTAAGCACTTATCCAACATTATTATGATGCAAGACCGAGGTTTCTTTGTAACTCCCGGCCTGATTTGCAGTAGCCCATCCGCCCCTGCTCGTATCTGTCAGATTTAACTATATTATGCAATTTAATTCTAGAAAGGAGTAATAGTTGTGCATATTTAATTTTAAAAAAGCAATTAAAGTAGTACTGGGATTAAAGGATGAAATTTGAAAAACCAGGGCTTTGCAAAAACAAAGCTTTAGTTTTAGTTTTATGGTAAATAGGTAACAATATTTTATAATCTTGCTTGAATTTCTAAACAAAATGTTGACATTTTAAACTTTAACGAATCTATATAAAAATAACTCCCTGAATATTTCATAATTTCTCGGGGCGTTCTTAAAATAGAAAGCAGACACCGAGAAAAACTCCACCAAAGGAAATTTTCCAGGTTTATCACTCGTTGGAAATACTAAAACAAGCCCCTACGCATGCATCTCATCTGGGATATTACGGTCATGTTACGAAACAAATAAAAACATCTCGTAAATAATATTTAACGGGAATAATTTAAAAGTTTTAATATGTACAGTTGTTTCCTTATTTTGAGTAGCATTATTTGTTAAACGAACGATGCTATCCTTTTTCAATACCTTTTGACACGAACGTCGTATCCTGTTATGACGTGGAGTAGATTTATCATACCTGATATCCACCACCTACTTGTTCTGTTGTCTATCTGGGTCGTATTCCACGCAAATTATGTTAATGCTTTTCGTTACGAATGTGTTCTGTTTTTATTCGATACTTGGAACATTTTGTGGGCGACACGTTTTGTAACATTGACAACTGGTGCAATTTTGATGGAATGTGCGCTCTCGAGAACCGTTTTATCGTCTGACTTTTGTAGTAGGACAGTTTTCATTGATAGAGGTTGAAATGCCATCTGATTTACACCCACGCGTTTTAAAATTAGAAGCACTTTAGTATAACGGGTTACCCTTTTAAACAATTAAAACACTTCATTTTGCCGTGATGTGTGGGGGTTTTTACATGAAATTGGTACTAACTTCACAGTCGACTGAATGTACAACATAATTAATATCTAATAGCTTTTAAAGAAGGTTGATGGAAGCCTTGATTTTTATTTTATGAACAAATAAACCGAAGTGCTACGTTAGTTAAACTTTAATGGGAAAATATGATAATTTTTAATTCTGTTGCCCCTTTTGTTCAAGACTGCTGTCATTTTGATGCCCTACTAAAACATTTAACTAGCAAGCAAAAATATTAACAAAAAGTTCAGGAGTAAACTAGAAAATTACTTGATAATGTAATAAAAAAAGTACCGCAATGATTGGCCATTTTTCAAGTTTCATTTTTTAACCCATTAATGATTTAGCTTCGAGATATATTTTTACCCTTACTGTTGTTATGGATGTTGATGTTTCGAGATTAAGAGAATTGCATAGTGACAATTTTAATAAATTATTAATATTTTATGCATTGGAAAATTCCTTGTTAAAGGTAATACCATAACAGTTAGTTGCCCTATTTCTTAACTTTTTCTGAAATCACAAAGTAATTTTAAATGTTATTTCAACGGTTTGTCTTCTTTGCCAATAGGAAAGCAGTTGTCCTAGTAAAGTTAGTAGTTAGTTAGAAAATTAGCATGAATATCGTATGCAATTAAGCCAAAATTTATATTTTTCCTGTTGTTGCTTAGCAGAAATTCCTAGTAATTTCTTCAATTTTTACATTGTTTTTTAAAAGCTTTTAGTTTCAAAATCACCTGAAATTTCTTAAATTTTCCTTAAGATTCCCATCTAAAACAGTGATGAGGAAGCTTTTTTAAGTTTTGTTGGACTAGTTGGAGTAACTTAACATACATGGCGGGCCCGAGAATATTAACAGAATTTGTATCTATCTGATTCTTCATGCTTACGACGTCGACTTCGACAATCATTAACCATCCGGTTTAAAAACCCAGCCTCGACTGGGACTCTAACTCTATCCGGTTGGTTGCAAAGCAAACATCCAATCCACTGCGCTGTTAAAAAGCCTGTTTGTGAATTTTCTGTTTGTGCTATCTTTAAAGATTATCTTGTATTTATTATTAGTATTATTATTATTATTATTTGATGTTCGAGGTAGAATATTTTTGTGATATATCTGTCAATACCTTTAGTCTAGGGCAAGGGTCTTCAACCCGCGGCCCTCGGGCCGCATGCGGCCCGCCTTCTAATTTCTTGCGGCCCCCAGAGGCTAAAGAAAATATTGTATCTCGCGCCGCACCCGCGAATGACACTCCGAGGGCGCTAGCGCCACCTAGTTAGAAGAGATCCACTCTGTGAACTCGCGATCACGACTACAGACGAGGCCACTAGATGGCGTTGCACGCTGCACCTCAATGACTTGAACACCAAACTACAAGGAAAAGAAAATCTCATCAACAACCTACTTGACACTGTGAAGGCATTTGAGTTTAAACTGGATTTATGGAAAAAGCAGTTGTTGAAAAAAGAGTTTACGCACTTTCCTAAACTGAAGAGTTGCGAATGTACAGATGTGCATAAATATGTCGCAGTACTAGATTTACTCAAAAAAGAGTTCCAATCAAGGTTTTCTGACTTCAGAGATAATGAATATTATATCAATCTCTTTGCCCGACCATTCAGTGTATCCGTTGAAGACATGCCAGAAAATTGTAAAATGGAGCTTATCGATTTGCAGTGTAATTCGGAACTGAAAGACAAGTTCGACATGGGTCTTCTTGATTTTTATGCAAAATATGTCGATCAAAACTCGTTTCCTGAAATCCGAAAACATGCCCAGAAAATGATGTCTCTGTTTGGGAGCACATATGTGTGCGAGCAGCTGTTTTCTCGTATGAAGAATGTGAAGTCTAAAACAAGGTCGAGAGTTACAGACGCACATCTGGAAGGCAATGTCAAAAATTGCATTGATTGATTGAACTTTTTAACCTTAACCAATAAAGATTATTGCACTTTGAATTTATATGTTTTTTATTTTATTGATATGGTGGTAAAGTGACGTGGACCATTGTGGCCCTTCGGACGATGTGAAATCGATTTTTGGCCCTTGCACTAAAAAAGGTTGAAGACCTATGGTCTAGGGCATCCAATCCCGAAACAAAATTGAAATCCCGGGATTCGGGACTGTGAAAAGTAGAATCCCGGAATTAATCCCGGGATTTTCAAATTATGAATATATCCCAAAATTTATACAGAAAATTTGAGTTAATAATTTTTATTATTTTAATGCGGATATAAACGGATACAAAGATATTAAAATTTAACATAAAAAATATAAAAAGAATAACTTATCAATACTTTAAATCTTAAATAGCATTTTTTCTATGTTCACTGAAAAAAGCACGCATAAATGCAAGTCTATCTAATAAGGTTTTATCTGCAAGTGACGATCGGAATTTGGTACAGAAAACAGCAGCGGCCGAAAATGCACCTTCCGATTCAACACTGGTAGGAACAATTGTTAATAGAAATTTATAAGCTAATTGAAGGTTGTGTCCACGAATACCTTCTTTTTTAAAAAGTGACATCTCTTCTTTTTACAGCGAATTAAATTATTAAATTTCATCGAAATGCGTAGCTGTATTTTATGACGCGATTCTGCATATCACGCAGTTCAATGCGCAATGTAAATTAAATCCCGCAAATCCCGGGATTTTTAGCCTCCGAGTCCCGGGATTTCGGGATTCAAAAAGCATGCTTGATCCCGGGATCCCGGGATTTGAGATTCCGGGATTGGACGCCCTACTTTAGTCCTGTACGTTTACCATGTTGGTTCATTTTTAAACCTGTGGGAGTTCACTAGTAGTTTTCATGATGGTATCATACCGTCATGCATTTTTATTAAAAATAGTAGGAGACAACTCACCTTCCTGTGATACTTATTTTAATGTAATTTCCTTAATTTTACCCATCCGGTTAATATTTCTACAATTTTCACAGTTATTTCTATTACCGTCTCTAGGCTAAGTAGAATTTTAATAAAACTTTCGGCATATTAGTTTAAATTAGTGTAAAAGTCGTACTTTTAAATATATTCCTTTGCAATGCCTACTCGGTTGAAATTTATTTAATCTGTAACTTAATTATGTGAAATTTTTCTTTAAAACAGTCGACTTTTAAAAATTATAAGAAGGTGCTTCTTGAGTTTTAATAGTAATTTTAACAAAATTCTATTAATTGCTGGAATAATATTTAAAGGCAATTTTAAAGTACAGTAGACACGCGGTAACGTGAACATCGGGTAACGTGAATATCCGGCTAACATGAACAACATTTTTATTATATTGACCACCGTATAACGTGAACACACTAACCCTCGCTAACGTGAACATTGTTTATGATGTATGAAAACAATAAAACATATTGAATTCCTGACGTTTCCTGTAACTTGTTTACGTGTCTATGCCGCATTAAAGGTATTTGCAGACATAACAGCGTTGACGGGCACAAATTAATGTGACTGCATAATATGTGTTTTGGTTAATTTTGAGTTGTCTACTGATACGCGTTTTTATTTAGTAGACAATTATTAAATACGGCCGTTTTCCATGGCGCCAAATCTCTTTTAAAGCTAATGCGATGCATTAAAAACGTAATTGTGGCTTGTGTTCAGTGTGTTTAACTTAGCAGTAAACGTTTCAATACAAAATTTTCGATTTTTTTCTGCAACAGTAGTTTGTATTTTAATATAAAACGTTAATAAACAATTTTTACTTTGTTTTTGATCTTTTTTTATCAGTTTATATTAGAAAATCATTACTATTCGATAGCATGAACAAATCGCAAACGTGAACACGCCTTGTTTTATTTTGTTCACATTATCGCGTGTCTACTGTAATATCAAAAATAATAAAATGCTACAAAAGAATGAAAATGTTATTTAAATTACGATCAGAAGTTCGTTTGAAATTATAATTCCAAACAAAACTGATAAATTAAATTACTAAAACTACAAATAAATCTGAAATAAAACCTAAAACAGTTTAAACACAGACAACTAATAAAAACACTTAACAAAACTGTAAAAATCAACACTAAAGAGATAATTAAAATAAAATAAATATTTAATAATCATAAGGTTTCATATTCTTCAATTATTATAATTATTTAAAGTGCCTTTGTTTGATCTCTAATCAGAATTAGGGCCGGTTACACAAAGCTTTTGTTAAATTAACGAATGATCAAAGTTGACAAAAGAGCATCATTTTTTGTTTACTAATGTATTACTTGCCATATGCATTCGAATTTTGATTCGATTTTGTTCACTTTAACGAATGATTAATTTGACCAAGCTGTTAAATCATGTTTGTGCAACCCGCCCTTAGTATGTCTAAATATTGCTGCAAATCTATGCTTGTTTTGCCGATTGTCTGAAAAGGCCGTGTTGACACAGCAAAATCATTGTTAAATTTTTAACTTAACATTAACAGAAAACCAAAAGGCTTTGACGGAGGTTTTAAAGCCAAGAGAAGTAAAATAATTACTAGTTGTTTTAACAATTTGTTAATCCTAGTTTTCGCCGCCTGATAGATAATGTAAATATTGCTTAAACAACTTCAATCCTCTGCAATCTTATCCCGAATAAACCTCGCCCAAATCATTTGAGCAATAAATAGATTTTCAACTACAAATTTGAAAAATTTATTTTAGATTTCCTTCAAAAAAACTCATAAAAAGCTATTTTTAAAATGCTGATATTTGGAAATTCAATAAACAAACGGACCAAGATGGGAAAGCGTTGCTTAAATAAAATTTATAAACTTATAAATTATTTATTCCGTATAATATATAAGTTTATGGCATTGTCAAATAAATTATTAAAAATTATGATTGACCTACAAAATCAAACCTTGTGTTTCTTTAGTAAATTTAGAAATATCTATGAAACTTTGTATACTATTTAATTGCATCAATTTGTAATATCTTGATTTTATTAGCTTTAAAAAATCTAATTTACAACCAAATAATAAAAGTAGAACATTTTGATTTTAGTATCGATGAATGATAGTGTTTAATAGGTTCGGGTATGACGTCCGTCGGTCGTACATCTTTCAACGTCTCGATCCTAAAATAAATCTCTAGTTATTATCATGAATCAAGTGCAATTCGGGCAAACGACCTGAAAGTGTGTTATCGACAACCAGCCCTACTCCAGGGGTCGATTGTCATTGCATTCTTGAAATATCTATTTGCACCGGAACCGGATGTTACGCAAGCAGGAAATAGGGCATCCGTGACGTCATTCCTGGCCTCATCAACGATACCGTGTTTGCTCAATCCTCCTTTTGATCGCGAATTTCTTAGTGCTCCCTTTAAGCTCCTTCTTATAAATTCCTTTGTGCTTGTTATATTTTAATAAACTGTGTCAAATACAGGCTCGTACTTCGAGCAATTTTGATTATACATGGAAATTGTTTGTTCTCCTAATATCTAAGGTTAAAAAGAACTGTTAATAATTTTAATCTCTTTTCAGATTTCTCGCCAATCTATTGACGCTTGCAAAGATTACTTTAGGGATGATCTAACGAAACCGGACTGGCAATTAATGGTAGAACTAAAGAAGATGTTCCAGATTTTGTAGCGGCGACGTTTTACTGTAGCAGTGACTGTTTTATAATTCGGTAAATGCAGGAAAATAACGAATTGGGAAATAAATGTTTCAAAAAAAATCTATATTTGTAAAACTCGATGGTTCCCGAAATTAATTTTTCCTCACTGATATAATCAATTTTAAGATCTTGGTTGTCATGATTTTGTTTAACAACTTGACGTTGTCTTGAATTTATGGTGTATCTCATTTTCCGTTTGCGCATTGTATGTATATATTGCTTCTTTTATTAATGATTTTAAACAATAAAAAAAAAGAGAAAAAAACAGGTTTTAAATGTAATCTGATTTATTATGGACGTTTAATGTTTTAGCGTGCAATTTATATTTTTAATTATAATTATGGTGGTTTTATTTTGCATTTTTTGCATACGGCTTTTGTTTTGGGAAAAAGGAAAAAACTTAATACGCATCCTGCCATTTAGTCATTTTAAATATTAGTCCAAATTTATTTGTATGTGTTGGAAAAATTAAACCTTGATGTATATTTATACATTGTACTATTAAGAATTATATAAATAAATTTATTATTAACTTGGTATTTTGTTTTATTAAACAAAAATAACCTTTACTTTACTAACCAAAAACTCGATACAAACTTTATTTGTTTCTTTCATAAATGCAATAAGATTACGCAAGAAATTTCAAAAAGAAGCCACAGAGATTCAAGAATGATCAAATCTTCGAAATTCCTTTTTTGTAATTAAATAATTACAATCATTGAATTTCGAAATAAATTTTCAATATGTGCAATTAAAATATGGTTTTCAAATTTTCATATTTAAAAATAATATAAAATCAACTTGATCGTACAAACTACCTTTGTGTTGATTTTTGTAATTTCTTTTTTATCACCGGCTGTTATTTTATATGTGATTCTTCGAAGTTTCAGTTCGCTATGTGCGTTTTCCTGGTCGATATCCTTCAAGATTCGTCACAGTATTCGCTGTTCTATTTTCGTGAAAGGCTTTATCAAAGGTGAGAAAATCGAAAAAATATAATATGATTACTTAACTTACCAAATGAACCAAAAGAGTATATTAACTTAGAATATTATCCACACCAAAGGGAGAAAATAATTACCTTAATGGAATGGAAGGGAAATCCTGTCTTTCTAGGGAAAATCATTATAAGGGTGGTACGCTGAACTAATTGCGAGGCCTAATTTCTGAAGAGCAAAGTGTGTGTATCAGTTATCTCTCTCACACCTTGACGTGTTACTAACGCATACGTCAAATATTACGTCATTTTTTAAATCAAAAAAGCCTGGATTATTTTAGTAACTTATTATTAATTTCTAGCGTTTCTCAGCGACCTTTTTAGTTAAAAACTAATTTATTTCAAAATATTTGTAAATAAATTTATGATTCCAAAAATATGTTGAGCTCATCAACAACAAAAAAGAAACAAAGAATAAGTATGAAAGAAGATTTTCGTAGCTTTTTGCCTTTACTGACTTCTTTGAATAATAAGTGAGATAGCTCTTTACTAACGTAAGTGAAAAATCAATTATAGTGACGACGGTGGAAACCCCGTATTATTAATAATACGGAGTTACCACCGTCGTGAAAAACCTGTCAAAAATCAAGGAATTTGAAGTTGCTATATAAAAAATACGAAACTCATCGACTTTACCTTGAAGTTTTCGCTATAGTTTATAGGTTCTTTGCTTAAATAAAATTAAAATGAAGCATACATTTAACCATATGTACTAAGGAACAATTTGCTCTATTTCTTTGTATTTTGATAACAATTTGGTCTACAAAATAAATCATTGAATGCTGGTTTCAACGCTAGAAAATGCTGAAAATTCGTGAAATTTGGTTTTGTGTCTATAGTGGGAAGCTTGTAACATTGGAAGATGACAAGAAAATTAGAATGGCAAATTGGATGAATGCGTAGTATGATAAAGCCGGTGTGAAACAATGATAATCAAAAAAATACGTACAATGTTTGACCATTTTGTTTTTCACATTTTATCCCTCTTACTGCTTCGGCTTTATTTTTTTCCCTCTACGGTGTTGTTTGAATTTAAACTATAATTTGTTTAGACTCTATTAAGCCAATTTTTTATAATTTTTTACATATTTAAGGTTATTTAGATGAAGTTTTATTTTCTTCTGTTAGAAACTCCAAAGAACAGATAGCTAACCGCCCAATATTCAAAACCTCAAATTCAAAAAGTTATTTAAAAAAAACATAGTCCGGGGTCCGCATGAACCCCGGCTAGTCCGTTGAAGGTTTTAAAGTAAACATAAAACGCTATAGCTTTGTGTGATTTAAATGTAAAATCTAAAAGGCGTAAAACTGAGTTGCAACAAAAAATTTGACAAAAGCTAGTAATTTTTACCATCTTTTAGAATTTCTTTTGAACATCACATTCCAAAATTCTGCCTGCTTCTTGTTGTACATTTTTATTTGTTCTATATCAACTAGTATATTGCAATGATTATCTGTTATGCATCGAACCCTCTTAGGTCTGTACAGTGCCGCTGCTTATTTGACTCTTTTGTGAAGATTCGATTGTTTATTTGCCTTTCTAATGGCTTTCTTTATTTTTCTATCAATTTGTTTGTAGCTGGTATTACCCTTGTTTTTAACTTTCTATTCTCCATTATATCTAGTAGGTTATCTGTCATCCATGTCTTCTTTTTCTCCCTTTTGGCCAAAGGTATTTGTCGAGAATTTTATTATTTATTAGTTTTTTAACTTCTACCTCGGCTTTCGAGTGATTTTGCTTTTCATACAATGTTGCACCTCTTTCTTTATATCTTCATTTTTCAGTTGTTTTAAATCATATTTTGTTGCTTTACTTTTGTCAACTTTCTTAAGCCTAATCCTTATTGTACTAACTAGAACTAGAGGATTGTGATCAGATTTAATATCCGCCCCGGGGTATGTTTTCACGGCAGTTATTGAGTTTCTAGTTTCTATAATCGATTTGGTTTCTGATGATGTGATCTGGAGTATTTTGAGGTGAACTCCAACTATATAGACGCCTTGGAGGTAACTTGAAATTAGTGGCAACAGGCAACAAGTTGCTCTTCCATTGCAAAGACACTCGGTCGATCTCCCCGTTCATTTCGTTCGCCTAACCCAAAGGGTCCTATGACTTCACCACATTTTCCTTGGTTAATTTTGGCATTAAAATCGCCGATCACTAAGATTATACCATTTTTAACTAGTTTTCTCTTTTCTCAGAGTGCACGTTAGATCGTCATAGAATAGTTCCATTGCTTCATTGGATTTATTAGCTGTGGGAGCGTAAACTTGAATAATATTAGTAGTGTCCGACCGAAGCTTCGGCTTCGCCTTCGGCCGCAAAAAGCACATTCGGCTGCGGCGAAAAAAGGGCCGAAGGTTTGGTCGAAGCAGAAGGTTACATCCAGCCGAGCGATTCACGCAAACGAACGAAATATTACGTACAATGTACAATATTATTCATTTTATTATGTTTATGTATTTCAATAATTAAAGAAAAATAAAATTAAGTTTGACATCGGAAAAAATAAAAAAAATGTTATGCTATTTGGAGTATTTAATGTATTTCCACTAATTTGCAGTATGGGTTCTACGTCTGGTTGCACCTTCGGCTTCGGCTTCGGCCGAAGGTGACGGCGATAGCCGAACATCGGCTTCAGCTGACAAACTGACCTTCGGTCGGACACTAAATATTGGTTTGTCATCGGAAAAAATAAAAAAATTTTTATGCTATTTGGAGTATTTAATGTATTTCCACTAATTTACAGTAAGGGTTCTACATCTGATTGCACCTTCGGCTTCGGCTTCAGCCGAAGGTAACGGCGCGGCGATAGCCGAACGTCGGCTTCGGCTGCGGCTTCGGCTTCGGCTGACAAACTGACCTTCGGTCGGACACTAAATATTAGTTTTAATAGGATAAGAATTAATCTGGCTAAGAAGCATTCTCTCAGACAAGTGAACAAAGTTTGTAATATATTTGGCAATATTTTTGTGCAGAAGGATACCAACTCTGTATATACACATGTTCGTCATTAGTGTTTCCAGAAAAATATGTACGAGATGCATTCAAGTGCTAAGGTCTCCAAGTTATTTTATTATAAACTACTTACAACACATATATCAAACTTTAGTCACTTCTCAACATAGTCCCCCCCCGACACGTACACATTTTTCGCAACGACGACGCCAGGATTGCATGGCCGCTACGAATGCTTCTGTTTAGGCCACTAGAAAATTTCCTATGCAAGAGGAAAATGTGCGGCCCCGGAGGTTATCCTTTAGCGTTGGGAAGAGCCAAAAATCACTTGGTGCAAGGTCAAGCGAGTAAGGGCATGAAGAACCACCTCAATGTTTTTGTCACGAAGAAAATTCTGAAGAATTACTGCCCGATGAGCTGAAGCGTTGCCTTGATGAAAAAGCACATGTAGACCCTTCTCTGGCCGTTTTTCTTGCTTCACTCGGGTAATCATGTTTTGAGACCGACTGATGCGTGCACGAGGCTTCTTCGGTTCACTTTCACATGACGTTCTGCCCTCTGTGAATTTGCGCAACCATGCTCGCACGTATTTCACGTCCATAACACCATCACTACATGTTTCAGTCAATTGTCGATGAATGTCAACTGGCTTGACCCCACGCAAGTTAAGAAAACGGATGATAACACGCTGATCTTTGAACGTAAAATTCTCCATTTTTGCAACTGCTGTAACTAGGTTTGTATGCATCGTATGGTTCTGGCATCTCTGCTACACATTTATAAAGAGTGCGTTCAACAATGAACAAAGCTGCATGTTTGTATCTGCTCCCCGTCCCCAAAAAAAAAATGGAGACCTTAGTACTTGAATACACCTCGTGTATTTGATGGTAATTTATTAAACATTGCCCAGAATCAGTCCAGCGCATTTCACTGATTCCCATAATTTCAATCGAAGGTTTATCCATCTCTTTAATGGCGTTGTGTATTCTACCAGCTTCGTACATAGTTTTGGCATTTCAGGTGCAGATCTTAACAGGTGTAGGGATTTCGCATGCTGACGACCTGGGAAGCTCTACAGACTGAAAGTGACTGTCCTCCTCTGCCGGATCTTGGTATCCGAAATCCATGATCAGTAATACTTCTATCATCATGGTTTTTGCCCTTCCCCAAATTCAAATTGTTAAAACTAAAAAAAATAGAAAACCGCTGTAGCCTTTGTATTTGTGGCTGAATTTTCAAAGAACTGAATATTCAGCTCACCGTCGAAAGCAAGATTGGCTTATGAAAGAAGTTCTCCATTTTTGTTGCGACTTCATGCGCTCAAAAAGACACAAGAAAACCAGAATGGTTTTTGAAGCAAATTTCCATCGTCAGATTCCAAAAAATAAAGGATCAGTGTTTTTATATTGTAATAAAAACCTGTTTTCTCAAACATAAGTTAAAGATTTCGATCTAGCATAAAGATTGCGTATATCTTCTCTACGCCACCATGTGTAATCTATAAAAATACTACTCAATAGAACGACACAGTGGGGATACTATCGTAATATCAAGGAAATCCTGGAACTGCAAGATAGACACAGCATAGATAATGTATTTGTTTTTTCGGCTTGTTTCCCGAACTATGTTTGTCATACATGAAAGTAATATCAAAATTCCTTCAGTTTCTAAAACAGGCTGGAGTCAAGAGCCTTGGCATCGTAAAAACTGAAAAACAAACTAAGCACTGACATCAGTGAGTTCCAGTCAATATTTTGATGGAAGAATACATTTTTTTTTATTACCTCAAGATCAGCGGTTCTCAACCTTGTGGGTTCCGCGTACCACCATCTAAATAACATAAAAATTTTTCCGTGTCACCACCCTTTATAAAAAATTGCGGTATAAAAAAAAAAATAGTTAGGCAAATAAAAAATATGACAAAGAGCTGACAAAGGCAGAATCGCTAATGAAGATATAGTTTTGATTTCTTTTTTTATGCCAGTTTTACATTATTTAAATATAATTCTTCAAAAATAGTTTCTTTCGCGTACTACTTGTAAGACCATCGCGTACCACCGGTTCAGAATCGCTGCCCCAGATTATTTACAATCTGTCCTATATGGACAATAAGTAAACCTTATAACTACGTATATACAAAGTACAAAGTAACATGTAAGCAATCACCCAGTGGTTTATGCCTTTTTATGTTACCATCTTCTTCTTCTTATGTGTCATGGCCTCAAATAAGGACGTTGACGAGCTGGTCAAAGCCACATTTTTAAACGACTTGGCGTCATGAACTTTGGTATATCGCCCTTATACTAAGTACTAAGTTCTCTGCAGTGGTTTCCCGTTACCTTCTGCAGAGTTTGTGACCGTGTATTAAGTGCATATATAGCACGTGTCTTGTTACTATCTGCAGTCGACCACTCCGCAGACATCTTAATTCAGACTAATTTGAAATTATGCTATTCTAATTAACTAACTAAACCTAATTGGTAAATCCAATGCCTTAAACTTATTAAATCTACGTGTGTCTGAAGACTTGAAGACTGTATTTTACACTGTAATTTCTTACTTCTTCTTTTACACTCGGGATTCTTAGATCTGTTCTAATGATTTAATTTATAACGAACCACGGTGCATATCAACTATCATGCGTAAAATTTTAGATTGGAACCTCTCTATAATTTCAATGTTTGAATTGGATGCCGCCCCCCACAGTTGAATTCCGTATGGTTTCAACACTGTTATATACCCTTATTAGTATTTTCTAGGGTGACTTGAGAGTTTTTCCCTATTAGCCAATATAATGTACTAAGTTTATAATTAAGCTGTTTTCTTTTGATCCAGATATGTGTTGTCAAGATCAGTCGGCGGTCTAAATGTATTCCAAAATATTTTGCTGAGTTCTCTCATTAAGCGTTACTGGCGGACATGTTTCCTTTTTTGTTGGAAATGTAACCTGTACAGATTTTAAATTCGTTTACTCTTATCCTCCATCGCCTAAGCCAGATCCACATTTTATTGAGGTGATTTTAAATAATTGTTGAAGACACCCTTAGGTCTCTGTGAGACGCCATTAGTGTTGGTCGTCTGCATAAATCAAGGCCCGCTGAATTAATATTGCATATAAGGCCTTACCGCTTCATTTAGCCAAGACGCAATTGACGCAATTAGCAAGGACGCAGGCGCCATTTGACGTGAACTATACATTTGTCACAAATGTATAGTTCACGTCAAATGGCGCCTGCGTCCTTGCTAATTGCGTCTTGGCTAAATGAAGTGGACAGGCCTTATATGCAATATTAATTCAGCGGGCCTTGGCATAAATAGCAATAGTTACGTTTTTTGACACTGGAAAATCTGCTGTAAATAGCAGGTGTAATAATGGCCCCAGCCACTTCCCTGTGGAACTCCAGAGTTGATTGTACCTATGCAATTCCGTGTATTTATCTTGGTGTTTAACTAGAAAATATGATTCCTGTATGTATGATTTTAGAACACGGAATATATTGTGTGGAAGATTTTGTTTAATCTTGTACAGCAACCCAAGGTGCCATACCTTATCAAAGGCCTTCGTTACATCTAGAAATACCACCATACAGGGTGGTGACTCGAACACCCGAACATAGGGATTTAACATGTAAAATCATATTTTCGTAATTTCCTGCTCCCCTAATTATTTTAGGTAAAAAAGCTTCAAATAAAAGTTGTAGAGCATAAAATCCTGCATCTGAATCAATAAACAAAATTAATTTTGCGTGCCTTGTAACCTCAGAAATTAGGTATGAAAATGACGTAAATCACCCCAAAAATAGCGATAGCCATGGAATTCAAACAAAGATTAACAAATGTTAACGGTTTATCTGTCAAATTTCATGGTGGACGGAAAATTTAAAAGATTTAAATTTGTGTTTTTTTAATATTTTTAGGACCGTGGTGTGGTGCAAACCTAATCCAGATCCAATTTCTCTAAGGCTCACATTTGGATTATTTGATACCGCAGCTAATACATTGATTTCGTTAGCGTTATGATCTTCAGCTTCAATATCTTCTTCAGGTGCAATATTTATTTGATTTTTAGTACAACTCTTGCAAGGGACGAACACTGACCCTTATTTTGTTTGATTATTGATGGTGGTATGGATTGTTGATGTCGACGGAATTGGTAGAATGACGATATAAATTCGCAAATAGATCTCGTACTTGTCTTATACTGTTACCACTGTAAAATAACTTTAAAAATTGATTTTTTTCACTTATTGTATAATTGTTGGCCATATTTTCACTTTAACAGTAATTACAAGTAATAATAAAAATAAACTAACGCAGCGTAACTTGACAGATAAACCGTTAACATTGGTTAATTTTTGTTTGAATTCCACGGCTATCGCTATTTTTGGGGTGATTTACGTCATTTTCAGACCTAATTTCTGAGGTTACAAGGCACGCAAAATGAATTTTGTTTATTGATTCAGATGCAGAATTTTATGCTCTAAAACTTTTATTTGAAGCTTTTTTACCTAAAATAATTAGGGGAGCAGGAAATTATGAAAATATGATTTTACATGTTAAATCCCTATGTTCGGGTGTTCGAGTCACCACCCTGTATATTGTCTTTGGTTTTCAATATCGTCTTTAATTTTTCGTACGACTCTGTGTACCTGTTCAACCATCGCATGCCGCTCCCGAAACCCGAACTGCTGTCGTTCTTGGAGAATAGGTTTTATCCTCTTTAGTTACAGCTTCTCCAGAACCCTTGATAGTATATCTAACAAGCCTATAGGGCGATATGATTCCACCTGTTCTGAATCCTTTCCAGGTTTTTGGATCATAATTATCTGGACAACTTTCCATTGTACAGGGAAGTATTCCAATGGTAGAGCCGCGTTGAATATCAATAATTATTCTGATTACTTCCACTGAAAGTTCCTTTAGTATTCGACCAGTTATCAGATCCCATCCTGGGGCTTTTTTAACATTTAGATCTTTGTTTATTAAGAATGCATATAATCCATTCTACTCCTTGTAAAAAGCCCATTTTGTTGTGCGCAAAATGTCTTTGCGATACCAAATCATCAGGGGAAAAACAATTTCAATGCTAATATAACCGATAGAAAAATAGGAATTTCGTTATTCTGTTTATTTAAGGTATTAGAGTATCTCCGCAGAAATAATTTTCTTCGGTAACGTATTCGCTCTTCATTATGTGTAAACATCAAAGTTGCACCGTAATACGAGGAGGGTTCAAATTTAACCCGGAATTTTTTTGTAACTTTTTATTTAAACGAGATTTTTACAATATGATTTATCCTACATTTCAGCATTTCCACTTCTAACTCTACACACTTTTGCCATCTGTTTGGAAGCTTCATAATTCGTTCTTTATAGAAGTTTTTTGGCCGAGCGACAAGCCAGTTTTGCACAAAATTTTTGACCTCTTCATCATCTTTAAATCCCATTGCTTCCTTGAGTGCCCCAAACAAATTAAAGTCACAAAGAGACAAATCAGGACTGTAAGGAGGATGTGGAAGTGTCCCCGAGTGTAATTTATTTAAAGTTTCCCTACTCAATTGGGCGGTGTGCGGGCGAGCATTGTCGTGGAGGAGAACCACACTCCTAACTGAACGCTTCCGTCTTTTCGTTCGAAATGCAGGCTTAACTTTTTCGGAAAGCAGTTGAGCGTAGCAAAGGCCATTATTTGTATGCCTATCGTCTGAAAAATCTGTAAACAAAGCCCCTTCTGCGCCCCAAAACACAGTGGCCATTATTTTTCTAGTTGGAGGGATAACCTTTGCTTCTTTAAGCTTCGGTGAAGTTTTGTGTCTCCATTCTATGCTTGATTTTTTGGATTCTAGGACACAAAATGGTGAACCTAGGTTTCGCCCCAGGTCAGTACTGAGTTTAAAAAAGCTTTCAGTAATAAGAAATTTAATGATAATACGCTGTGCAACAGAATTATGCACTGATTGTTCTGCCATGGCCGCAGATACTAAACAAAAGCAATTGTAACAATAACAACAGCCCACATAGCGTCTATGTTGTCCAGTGTACTGTCAAGAAAAGTTATTTCGCCATTACAAAGTATTTTGTATATGGCGGCAAAATTCCGGGTTAAATTTAAACTCTCCTCGTACATATAAACGCTGTCTTGGTCAGATTTGCCCATAATATTATCAACACAATAGGTAAATGCCAAAATATACTAAGTAATTACTAATGGCGCAATCAATGGTAACGTTTAGGTAGCAGTAACTTTTGTATACATGTTTGAAGTTCGTGGTTAACCCCGCATGTTAAGTGAAAGAAGCTATATTATTTCTGGCTTTATCTTTGATATTGTCTTAATATTACAAAAACCGAGATTGGTATTTCAATGCAGATTTAAGCAAAAGCTTAAAGTAGGGGTTAAGTAAGGCGCGTCCTAGTATGACCTTCCAACTTGTATTAAGTTATATTTATTAGTGATAACTATTTCTTCATTCGGTAATTTTTCCTAAAGTTTAAAATACTTAGCAAACGTAGTAAGACAGTAGATCCCTTATTGGTGAAGTGTTTTGGCACGTTCGAAATTTCTATCTGGGCTGGAAGCCCTCTAGATTGGACAAAATTTGGACGAACAACAAACAAACCATTACTTAATATGAATCGATACAATCTAATATACAAATGTGATGATTAATTTTAATTTAATTAGGCAATTTTATTATTTAACCTTAATAAAACTTAAAAAAATCAGGACAAAGCGTCTGTTATAATTCTGGTGGAGTGGTATTCGAAACGAAATCAATTAACTGTCCAATTCAGAGATTAAATATCCCTAATAAACACGAGTTACTGAAGAGTGGAATGCATTTGACATTGGCCTCATTGTTTCATTGCAAAAACACTAGTGAATGGATGAATATGGAAGCGCACGCGCTAAACATCGATCAATGAGCTTATTCACCGTATGAATGATTACACTTCCGTTTATTTCAGACTATTCATCGAGCGTACTTTTAAATATTGTAACAAATCGCACAGGCACACAGTCTTCTATGTTTATTACATATCTTGGATTTAGCTGGTAGAATTTGCAATTCAATGAATTAGTGACGCGCTATCGCCATTCATGACTTGGTTTATGCGGATTCGTTTCTTCACTGCCTTGAATTAATAATGTGAATGAATACTTAATTTTTCTAGCGTGGTCTTTATAAATTATTTAGATTTATACCATCCCCACTATTGCTACTAACATTTTGCTACTAATTCACTCATCTTAGAGAGCATTATATAACCAACATCGTATACCTCTAATTTTTAATATACTCAGCGAATTCATTAAGATGTGAAACATTGATCAAAGTCAACCCTGAAATTAAAAAATTTTCAAAATAGCTGCAACATCTTCTAAGTAATTACGTTTCCACGTGTTCTCAGTTCTCAAGGTTAGTTTCTTTATTTCATAATGACCTCCTCAATGTAATTTTCAGCAAAACTTGTTATCTTGTTATAATTCCAAAATTTCCACAAAAGTAAGTGTTAAATTTTTATTTAAGAAATTACGCAAAAAAATCATTAAAATTCACGTTTAAATTTTGCTCACTGTAAACAGTAAACAAACTTTGGCCAATTTTTTTGAGAAAAAATGAAATTAGAGATTCTAAGAACTCGATTGTCTTGCATGTCTTTTAAATGGATACGACAGTCAATAACATCATCAGCACGTCATTTGGGTATGGTAAACAGAAAACATTTAATTATGACATAGCATACTGCATTAATTGGCACTCAAAGTTTGGCCAACTATTCACTTACGTAGGGGCACCTGACTAACTAAAATCAACTCAACAAAAACACGTTTCTTACGCATTTAATTTCCACGTTTTTGAGAATTTATTTTTAAAAATACAAATGGTGGGTTGTATTTTTTTTAAGAAAATCTGTGCTAAGAACCGATTTATTACGTACTTAAATAACAATTAATTCTTTACTAAGAATGCATTTCTTAGTAAAGAAATTTGAAATAATCATATTTCATTCGAAAAGTGTTCAAACATGATACAGCATGAAAAGTGTTTACATAAAAATTCTGTCTTCATTGGTAGTATAATCGAATTGAAGTCAGGGATAAGAGGTGACATACATACCAATTTAGTATTAGCCTGAAGATTTATTTATTTTGTATCATACTGATTTATGAGGATAATGCCTTGAATAAGTAATGATTGAGGATAATTTTTTAGTATTAAAATTAAACTGTGAAATAAATATTCTACGTTTATTTATTGTTGTGTAATTCTAAATCGCCTTTTAAATATCTTCTCATACATCCCAAAAGATTTTTTTGATGATACAAATAAAAACTGTTAATATTTATAAAATTTTTGTAATTTTCTTCTGAAGGAAAAACTAAGCAAAGTATACATTCAACCTTTGACTTTTGCAGAAATGTTATTTTTTTCAAAATTCAAAATGCAGTCCAAACATACAATTTACAATTTTTTCAATTTTGAATACTGAATGTCAAAAAATGAAATGGGATTGTTCTTAATTATTTTCTTAATTGAATGAAACCCTTTGGGTGTTTTCAGGTAAGAGAATTTTCATTGAAAATTCTTTTCCCGGTTGTCATATCAACACCTCTGCGAGTCGTTAACCAAATAATAGTAGAACTTCTCGCCCTTCGATTGATGAGGTTAGCCTACTGCCCAGCATGCATGCTAAAAGAATTCGTTTCTAGGTACATTTATAGACTATAGCAGGCCAATAACCTACGAAAGAAGAGAAGAAAAAACCATTGTCTTGCATTTAATAAATTCATAGAAATGTACTTTAAAGAAACTTACACTTTTTAGGGATAAAAGTATATGTATTTATTCAAATAGTTCAGCAGAAAGTAAAGTAGTACTTAATTAAATAATTGTCAGGGTTTTCTTTTTTCTTACTTTTTGGTTTAGAAACTTTTTTGTTTGTGGTCTTAACTTTCCCATTAGAAAGCCTTTTCTATTACATTTAAAAATGTCGGTATCATGAATGACTTCTTGGAACCTTTTTTAGACCCTGAACCGTCCCTCGGCCTACCTGAAGTAAGCATTCAGCAAGCAATTAGGGTCTGGACTTACTCTCAGTTCATCTCATATTGGGCTTCGCGCCCTGGGCTGAGACAAACGAAGCAATTCATCCACAGACTTTCAGAGGCTTCTTAGGTTCAGTAGGAAGCACCTCAAGATAGTCATAGGTTTCCTTACGGGTCATGGCTGCTTTAAAAGACATCCGCACCTGATGGGCCTCTCTGAGGACCCAAGTTGCAGATTCTGCAACGATGCAGCAGACTACTTCTTCTGAGGCATCGCCTATTTTATTTCGTGCTGGTTTTCTAGAGCCCTATGATACACGGAGTGCCTCCATGGACAAGTTCTTGGCCTTTGGGCTACACTTCGGTGGGCCTAGTGCCCGAGTGCTGCTACTTCGAAAGAAGAAGAAGATCATCAATAAACGACTTTGTTGATGCATTTGGCTGAAGTTAATTTCTGTAAATCTTCTCCTTAAAAAATGTTCAGAGGGCACCAACAGATGTCAGCATAGGGTTGCGCACGCAATGATAGTGAGCTGTAAACTTGATAAGGCAGTGTTCTCCGCTGTGTTTACATCGGGAGTTGCTAAATTGGCGTTTTTGTGATCATGTGCGTGTGCCAGTCTGCGGCAGGGACAAAAAGTTGAAACAAAGAGCCTACTTAATATTTTGCGTTAAACTTGGGAAATCGGCCACAGAGACATTGAAGATGCTTCAGCAAGCTTACGGCAATGAGGCAATGTTTCGAGTGGCACGGGTGCTTCAAAAGTGGACGAACGTCCCTAGAAGACGACGAGCGATCTGGACGACAAGCGATCTGGACGACGAGCGATCTGGACGACCTTCTACGAGCATCATCCCCGAAATTTTGGAACAAATTCGGTAACTTGTGCGTGAGGATCGTCGTAGGACGACCAACGACATTGCTGACATTGTTGGTGTGTCGTATGGGTCAGTGCAGGCAATCCTAACGTCTGAATTGAACATGTGGCGTGTCACTGCTAAGTTTGTCCCTCGCCTGCTGACCCCGAAGCGGAATGAACATCGTGTCGAAGTCTGCCAAGATCTCCGTCAGCGTACCGCGGATGAGCCATCATTCACGTCGCAGATCATAACCGGTGACGAGTCTTGGGCCTATGGGTACGACCCGGAGACAAAACAGAAATTATCGCAATGGAAGAGCCCATCATCTCCACGATCGAAGAAGGCGAGGCAGAGCAGCAGCGCAATCAAGAGCATGCTCATCGTCTTTTTCCACGACCGCGGCATTGTTCATCGAGAATTCGTCCCCCAGGGCCAGACCGTCAACAGAGAGTTTTACTGCGACGTTCTGAGGAGTTTGAAGGAGAACATTCGGCGAACGACCGGATCTGTGGTGCGCGAAGAATTAGATTCTCCACGACGACAACGCACCTTGTCACCAAGCACTCTTCGTTCAGGAATTTCTCGAAAAGCACAACATGCTCAAAGGTCGCCATTTTAACACTGTTGCCGAGATCCAGGGCGAATCGCTTACAAAAGTTGAATTCGAGGCCTCATTCCAGAAGTGGCAGAAGCGCCGGGACTGGTGCATTGCTGCGCAAGGTGACTATTTCGAAGGAGATGATGTTCAAACTTAGATCACTAAAGTACTTTGTCTAAACGGAGCTAGTCCGAGAAGTTTTTGATACCACCTCGTATATGGTTGATTAAATTACTTGTAGATAAGGTTCCACGTTCCACGGTATGTGAAAGATTGTATAAGGGTTCCGCGGAAAATACTGCTCTAAGAAATAACTTAACCGCGGGGAATTGTATAAAATGTGGACATTGAAGATTATATTTTGAAACTGGGAAAATATGGCTTTCTCTTATCTTCAGGGTTAATTTTTTTCAGGATTAATCACAAACTTTCCCAAACATTTCTTTTTACTCCAGTGTACTGTTAAACATTTTTCAGTAATCCTCTGGAAGCCTTTTTAATTGGATTTTCTGTTGTTTACTTTTATGAAAGGTGATGTTCAAGTGGAACTCTTGAGTTCTTTTTCAGATTTTGTAATTTTGACTGAAGATACCTATGATAAAATAGGATATCATGGTTTGAATAAAAATAACTTAAGTAATTATTAAAATTATCATCAACAACATGGTTGTGCCCTTTATTGATGCTGACAATTTGTTGGTATTTTTCTACTATTTATAGATAACTTTTATTTTAATAATTTCCATTAAATCACCACCCCCCAGGAATAAATTTAATTACAATATAAAAACTATGACGTCTTTCCAGAAAAAATTCCCAGAAAACACCCAGGTTACATATCTGAGAGAAACCTTATTTACTGAAAGTGGTTTAGCACGGACTATTCCTGGAAACCAGTAATAACATTGAATTTTGTATTATAACTCATACAACGCAATATTGCAGTATTATGATAAAATAAAATTAAAATGCCCTTCCACTCCCGACACCCACGCTGTGTTCCACCCTTTTACGCAATAATGGGTGACAAGCAATTATCGAGCAAACATCCCTGTAGTAGGCGGCTTCAGCGGGTGCGTGGGTGCGAAGGGGTGGCCTAGAACTCCGCTTTCACGGTCGTTACCATAGAGATTTTGAATTCCACTCCCAAAGCCAGAAATGGCAGCTCCACGGGCATGGCAAAAAATTCGCAATGCTGTAGGATCATTTCGTTATGTTGCATTGCATTTACCGTAAAACGAACAAAAACAATCTTATCTTTTTGTAAAAACAACCTTTTGCACATGAAATTGCGTCGTATTGTACTAATATGAGTAGGTGGCTTGGTGAAAACCGATTTGCATACTGAAAATGAGCTTATGAAAACTCACTTCTGAAGAAAAACATCCCCAACTGATCTTATTTCAATTATAAATCTTAGTTGCGGTGGGTTTTGTTGAAGGAAGTTGTAGTGTGCTTAAAGAAAGGGTGGGTAAAAATAGCTAATTCACAAATTGTATCCCGATTCATGATTTAACAAAGTTGGGTTTGAATGAGACAAGGTTCATTCAAAATATTGAATTACTTTGTCGATAACGCTCGAGGTTTTTACTTGCGTTACCCTGGAAAAGTGGAGGGGTGGTGGAAATCGACAACATTGTAACAAAAATAACATCTTCGTCGTTATTTCTTCAATTTCAAGAAAATATAAAAACAAAATAAGGCGGATATATGAGATTACTAATGTTAATAGATAGAAAATGGGAATTATAAATACTGTTATAGGTACGTATAAAAATACACAAAGCTTTTGAAAGAAACTTTCCTTTAGTCGTTAAAATTAATTAAAGATTTAATTAAACCTTCAAACACAAGAGTATACAAAGAACTGTTGAGGATTTGCTTTGTTAATTTACTTTTGCCTGGCCTTTTAAAGGAAAAATGTAAATATCTTGAACGATTTTCAGGTTACCAGTAAACGGTTTCTTGGATAACTACGTTTCTGAAAGCATCAAGCAGCATGATAAAGTATTTAAAAAATAATAATCTTAGCTTCTACATGAAGGCAGTTTCCTTCAACAAAAAATAACCCTTGAATATTATCATTTTTGGATTTTTCAACTATACATTTAGTAAAATGAAAAAATTTCTTAATGTCCTTTGAAAACGATAAACAGATCTGATGCAACTTTGACAATTAAGAAAATAATTACGTATTTTACCGTATACGTATTACCGTCTTCAGTTCACCACTTTGACTGAAGAGGTGAGTAGCCCTTAAACAGCTATTAGGTTAAGTTGTGATTGTATATAACTTGACCTAATAAATAGCAGTGAAAACTTAGTGTGTTTCTTTGATATCAGTGGACAGTACTGGAGATCTACTTTGACCAATTTACCTTTAGCTCTCATAAGATGCTTTAAAAATCGAAATTTGACTTTGATAGAAGCTAACCGCAGTTACTTTGGTTTATCTGAAGATTTTCATTTACATGTAAGTATGTTTGTCTATCCATTGACTTTGGTGAAAATACGAAAAGAGCATACAAATTTAGACATTCTTGATTAATACGAGGCTTTTTGAAGTTCAGTAATTTTTATTTATGTGAAATACATACGCAGCCCAATAAATACTTATTAATTCTACATATCTGTTCTTAAATACTGAAGCAAAATTTGCTGCTTCAGGGCTGTAATTTTTTTGAATTCTTCAGACGTGGAACTTGAAGCCTCAATCGTTAAAAAATACTGCTGCCAGAGTATTTCGTTTACTAAAATTTGCACCACCAAACTCAGGTGTTAGAATTGTAGTGGATTATCAAAATAAAATGAATTAGTAAAACATACAGAAAATCATTGAAAGGGAGTATTTTGAGATAAGTTTTGAAAAATGTTACTTGGAAAAGGAAACCAAATTGTGTGCAAAACAATCAGAACACATAAATCTCAAAACAGAGAAAGAAAAAATACAGCAAAAAACAGAAAACAGACAGATGTAACTTAATTTAATTATTATTGTTTCATTTAAAGCACAACCTTTCTGCAAAAGTATTTTCTTGACTTCTAAACCTCTAAAGTCAAAGCAAGAAGTTATAGATTTTAAATTTTAAAAAACACAAGAAACCCAATATAAAAATAACTGTAACCTAGGCTATAATAAAAAATAATGACGAAAAGTGTATCGTGTATCGAAAGAAAAAAATAAAATCTAACACCAAGAATAAAAAATAGTGGTACACAAATGGCAAAACAATAACATGGTTGTAATGCTAAACTCCAACAAAAAATAAAATATAAACTCATAGGTACATACACCTTCAAACAGTTCAAACGATTACGTTATTAAGGCTTTGTTCCCTGAAGAAGATATCAGTGGTTCAAATCCCTTCGACGGTAGGTAATCTTCTTCCATAGACAAGTCTTTTTACTACTAATTCCAATTCCAAAATGTATACTAAATTCAAAACATAGCAAAAGAAAATTCCAAGCCTGCAATTTATTTTAAATAAAGGTTGCCTTTGCCCTCAAAACCCAAAAGCAATAAAAGAAAACCTTGCAAGAAAAATGCCTAAAGACATTTTTCAAAATGCAAATCAATTTTGGTTAAATTCATCGTCTCGTCTTAAAACCTGATGCACAGCTGAACCTGTGCAACAAACGTCCATTACGCCAGGCCCACAGTATGCCAAGAAAAAATTTAAATTCTCCCAGTTAAAATTAGTAAAAACTATCAGCTTTGTTAATGTTTCCAAACATTTTTAAAGTTTATCTGTGTAATACGAAAATTGCTACTACAAACTATAGAATATTGCTTTAAATTTACTAAACGAGAATTTAGTTTCGTATATTCCCTTCTGATTTTATCTCAGCCCAAGGTAAGTGTACCTTTAAGTATAATTTTATTTAAATACTTAAGTTAACTTGTTGCTCATGATTATCGTAAAATTTCTCTTTGCTTAGAAGTTTCTTTTTTTATATCAAATATTTTCTTACCACAATCAAAAAATTAAATACTTCCGCGTTTAGTGATTCACTAAAACAATAATAAATGCTGACACACAATACGTGTACAAAACTATGCCAGAAAAAAAATGTTATCGTTATCTGTAACAGTATAAAAGCCTGTTATAAACCGATATGTTATATCCGGTGGATGTTGAAAGTAATGATAATTACGATAAGCGTTTTGTAACCAATACGTTTTATGAATGATGTTATTTTTTTTATAACAAACCATTGTTTAAAACTTTAATCTTTAATGAAAGCTTTATTAGTCGTAAATATACGAGATGAGCTCGATCTTGTTTTGATTTTTATTTTTAGGTCTACACGATTTATTACAATTTAAAATAGTACAACCTGAATCTCTGAATTTTAATACAGGAAATATGTTAACATTTTGTTAATTTTAATAATGACAATTTCGCAAAATAGAACTGACATCATTTCTCATAATCATTTACATTAAATTTGTATCATTTATCTCCATTGTGGTTTATGTAATTATATCGATTACAATTTTAGTTATTTAGTAATGTAGGCCGTGATTACGAACAGAAAAACTTGGGGATTAGTTGTGCTTTGATATTCAAAGAGGTAAGAATTAGAAGTTTAAAATCTTTCACTTTCGTTCCTTGAAAATTTTAAAGAATTGTGAAGGAACCTACTACGAAGTTATAGAATATGAAATAACACTAACGCCATAATTTACGTAAATGTAATCGTATTAAAAACCAAATACCATAATTTATAGTTGAGACATTTCGTGTAAATTTATGATACAGCACGTGTGGGTGATTAGAAATGGTGTAACATTTTAAATTTCGACATTTCTTTACGGAACTTTGAATATCAGTATTTTAAAGATACTCAACGACGATAAATTCTGCAGACACGTTTAAATTGCTATACTAGAGGCCTAGAGGGACTAACCTAGTGAAATCTTAAATTTGGTATCACAACAGAGGGACACCTTCGAAAATAAAAATGTATCAGGTTTGTGCTCGGGTTTGTGGTTATCACAATAGGTTTATTCAGTATCAAAGGGACTTTCTTATTTAAAATTGAAGTCTTTAAAGACCAATTTGAGCTGATCAGACAGAATTCACCTTAATTTTTTGCATGCTTTTGAAAAGTTAAATTTGGCAACCTCAGCTCGCCTTTTTTTAAATTTAATTGACGCTATTTCGTTTTAGAGATTAACTTTTTCTTGTGAAGAAATATTATGAATGGACTTTAATATGTAAAAAATTCGTTTTATTTAAATTCATTAAAATTATTTAATTTTCTACATTACTTCTGAGTAAAGATTAAATGTCATCTAAAAATTTGCCATAATTACAAACTCATTGCTTAATTCTCACGTATTAAAATATTATTCAATTTTACAGATTAAATTTTTAAGGGTTCACTCCTAGTTATAAGGAAACATCTTTAATAGATTTCAATTAAAATATATAAAAAAAATATTTTCTATGGAATTATTTAATTTTCCTCACATTTTCTAGGTTACTTATGGAACGCTGAGTAGATTGTTAGTGATTAAATGTCAATTAAAAACTGCATCTTTAACTTAATAAAAAAACTGAAAATTAATTGTCTGATTATTTGGTAATTACATAGTTACAAACTCATTACTTAATTCTAATGTACGAAAGGTTATTTAATTTTAGAAATTAGATATTTAGGGGTTCCCTCCTATGAAGAAATATTTGTAATGGATTTTAATGAAAATGTGAGATAAGAAATATTATTTATTGAAATCCCATTAAAATTATTTAATTTACCTTAAATTTTCTAGGTTACTTATGGAACACTGAGTAGGTTGTTAATGATTAACTGCATTTTAAGGTTTGTGTAAAAACTAATCCATTATCTGATTGATTGTTGTCTTAATTCTCACCTAAAGTGAACTTCTTAAATAGCCACCTGATGACTAAAATAAAACCCATTCTGTTAATCAAAAAAATATATATACAGGGTGTAAATTAATGTCACGCAAATATTTCAGGGGGTGATAGTACTCGGCAAAATAAGAAAAAAATGATCACAAACGCGCCATTTTCGATATAACAGGGTTGCGAAGTTTCAAATTTTTTTTCGTATTTTACGTTTTTCTCCCGAATGTTTTGAGATAATTATTTGGAATTTAGTATAGCTACTATCTTTTCGAATCTCTACAATAAAATGTCAAAATCATCAGTTACAGTATACAGGGTGTTACATTTCTTTGGGTTACCGACCATTTTACCTTCCGGAACTTTTTTTTGGAGCACCTTGTATAAATTCTTATATCTTAATTGAATTCCCTGTTCTTTTCTCCAGCTTTTTGTTTTTTTCCATTATTCCCGTATCTGTCACCGTTTTCGAGTTATTTGAAAAAATGGCGATCAATACAAACCAAGTGCAGCATTTTTTTTTGTAGTACCCTGTATATTGCAACTGATGATTTTAACATTTTATTGTAGAGATTCTAAAAGATAGTAGCTATACTAAATTTCAAATAATTATCTCGAAACGCAAAATATAAAATAAAAATTGAAACTTCGCCACCCTGTATATCGAAAATGGCGCGTTTTTGATCATGTGTATATTAACATATTTTTCTTATTTTGTTGAGTACTATCACCCCCTGAAATATCTGCATGACATTAAATAACACCCTGTATATTAACAGCTAACAGCTCAGTTTCATAAATATTTTTTTCAACTAAGTATCTATATTTTTTAACAGGGAGTAGGGGATAGGGATAGGGTTCAGTTAATTTAAAAAGTTAATAATTCAAACCTTAAAGTTTGGTAAACATAAGAAACTTAATAAAATTAATTTAACATCAATACAGTTTTTAAAAACATTGAAAAATTATGCAGTATATCTTTTAAGACAAGGAGGATTTGATAGACCGAAATTTTTAAACTATAAAACACGAGTTGTCTTGAAGATCACTAATATCTTTCACTAATATATTATTAGAAATTTTAATAAATTATTATTTGAGACGCGTCAGGCGTCACAATACACAAAATGCGAGAGTTGCTAGGCAATGACGTATTTTATAGAGAAAAGCGTATTTTAAAGGCAACATAACAAGTGAGCTTTTATGCACCATAGAAACAGTATAAGATATTAGTGTTGGAAAAAATATTTTAGAATGTTAATTATTTTGAATACGTAATACCCTAACTGGACAAACAAAATATGGAGATTTTTCGAGGTTTTTTTTACTTACCTATTTCGTGATGTTAATTTTTTTGACATTTCTTAGAACTAATTTTAACAATTTACCTTCCAGAATTGTTTATGTGTCCTTAGAACATTATTCAAGATGAACGCATTTAAAAGCATTCAAAATTTAAATACAGTTAGGCTAATTTAAGTTCGGTTAGTTAATTAAGTAGTGTTTACTGTTTAGGTTTTTGATTATTCACCTACGAGGTTGGGCAGAAAAATAATGAGACTGATTTTTTTTTAGCCGTGAATTTTATTCTTTTTGCAAATCAAGGTTATCGCCTTCAAAATAGTTCCTTTGGACAGCTACACACCGATGGAGACGTTTTTTCCATTGCTCGTAGCAGTCCTGGAAGGTTTCTGTTGGAATGCCTTTCGACTCGTCGGTTACGCTCTTCTGGATATTATCCAAAGTACCAAAACGACGCACTTTCAAATGATTTTCCAACTGGGGCGTTAAACAACGAAGTCGCGGAGAGTGGGGAACCACAGGAATGCTTTTTTCTGCCAAATATTCGTTGGTGGAGTGCCGTGTGACATGGGGCGTTGTTCTGGTGCAGCATCCATGCCCAAATCCTGTGTTAAAATCTGATGGACGGTAAACCAGTTCAAATTTAACTCATTACTGATTATTTTCAACGGCAATCGACGGTGTGCCATCATAAGAGTCGTCCGTTTTTGAGGATAATGGTCTTCCCGCACGAAGTTCGTCTTCCACTTCTTCTCGGCCCTCGAAAAAGGCCTTGTGCCTGTACACTTATGCCCTGGATAGGAAATATTCTCTATAAACCCTTTGTAATTTTTCATAAGTCACTGTCGCGGATTCGCCAAGCTTTGTCCAAAATTTGATAGCACGTTCATTTTTGTAACGTACCTCACAAACAAAACTTCACGTCAGAGTCAGACGCTCTCAACAATCGCGTAGCAACTGTAACAAGTTATTCTAACTGCCGTGTGAATGGGGAGGTAGCAGCGTTGTCGGTTCGCGCACGTTGTTGCCAATCTCATTATTTTTCTGCCAAACCTCGTATGACAAATTAGACTTCGTTGTTTAATTTATATTTCAAAGATGGTTTTAAGCAGATTGCTTATGGCAAGTTCATAATTTAACATGTAAATATATAGTATAAAAAATCTGATTATTTTGTGCCAATTGTAACAATAGTTTTCCCACAAAAGAACCATTCTAACTATTTACAATATTCTCTGAACAACGGGCATGTTTCATTCTGGGAAATTAAATTTTCTGAATAGACTGAATAAACAATTTGTTATATGTTTAAACTGCATATTAAAAAAGGTAGGCAGGGCCGGCAACTTTTGATTTTAGCGTGTGGTGCTCAAAAAAAACGACATATACAGTACGGACGTAAATTGCCCCCCCCCCCCCCCAAAACTTTTGTAGGGATTGATTTTTTAAGAATATTCAAAAGTAACCTTAAATAAGACAACAAAAACTACCTTTTGACTGTCTTTTTTTTCCATAAAAGTTCAAGATGTCATTTAATTTTTGAATGTTTGCAGTTATTTTTCTTAAAAATTAATCAATAAATTTAAAATCGCAATACACCCTTAAATGCAGTTTTGAAATATCTTTAATTTGAGGTGTTACGCGACCCATGGTTCCATTTAAAAAAAGTTACCCTTTTATCCTAGCGGTGACATCTTGAACTTTCATGGGAAAAAAGACAGTCAGTCAAAAGGTAGTTTTTGTTGTCTTATTTAAGGTTACAGAACATGCATTACAAATCACAACACAATTCAGTATTCACAATGAGAGACAAGAAGACAGATTTATATAGAGCAAAATAAAACCGTACCCTTTACCTTGCGCATAATTCATCGTATCATCGTCGAAGCGTGTGGTGCTGAGCACCACCATTTGATTTTGCGTGTGGTGCCCGAGCACGCGGGCACCACTGTTGTTGCCGGCCATGAAGGTAGGCTTCAATGTTTGTTAAACTTTTGGTTCTAGAAACGACCTCCTGAATAAAAGAAACAGTTTAACTGGAACTGTTGTTTAATACACCTTCATTCACCATACATCTGTTTGTGGCCGACTATGTTTATTTAAATAAAAAATATATACCAACGTATCTAAATATAAATCGTCAAGGACTGAATACACAATAAATCACTATCCAATTTGCTATTATCAAGAAGCGCCGAAACATTTTATAGCGCAGAACAACGTGTTTTTAATAAACATTCAAATTTAGATTACGTGTAACTTCCTGGCCCCTGCGCCGCTCAGTGAACTGCTCGGATTCAGTTAGAATCTATTTCTAGATTTATAATTTATGATATAAATATGCAGTAGCTACAGGAATATTTCCGCAGATCTGCCTCTCTAGACAGGGCGAATTGGTGCTCGGTGAAAAACACTAACGAATTTTGTAAATCGTTCAGCGGACCCGTATTTGTCCAAAATAATTAAAGGCCAGGAGGAAATTTATCTGCTAAAGTTGTTTACAGACTCATTCTAAGTGAAAACAATCTCGGTTTTAAACTTTTATGACCCAGACTTCCGTTGGGCGACAGCTTTGCGAGGGCGGTAACGTACATAGCCAGAATGTTCAAAATTGATTCCATTCATTGTCAAACTGCCAAGGATAGAAATAACAACCCGGTGCTTTCGTCATTAATCAATGATCGTCACAGATTCGGACACAGGAAACTCTACTATTCAACAGTAAAATTTAAATGACAAACCTGTCACGTAATGCAAAATTGAAAATTATAATGAATTTTAAGAGGAAAACCTATATTTTACTGCTTCCTGAACTTTTAATTATAGATTATGTGGGATTATTTCCGATGCAAAAAATTGAAAACCTATAATCGAAGTATGCTTAGTTTCAAATTAGACCATGTTTTATCGAACTGACAAAAGATAAAAAGAGATTAGATTATCAATAGAGTTCTTCCGTTTTCATTTGCTTACGTTTTGTACTTTCGCTTTTAGAAAACCAGGTAAAACTTTAAACAGTTTCCCAATTTTAACCAGGAAGTTTTAAAAAAATGTCGACTTATTAATAAAAAATAAGTGCAAATAAATATTTGATACAAAAGGTCAGTCCATTTACAAAAACTGAATTTTTCATAATGTTGTATCTGTTACGTTTCTATGTAAATAATTCAAAATACCCTTTTATCCTTTTCGAATTATTAAAATAAGCGTTGGCGTTACAACCTCAGTTATAAGTATCAAAAATTTAAGCGTTCATTCGAAATACGTCAATTAGTGAGAATTATTTAAGAAATATTTTAAAGCTTTCTCTGATTTTTTGGCCGAATGTTTAAAACCATAAAATGAAACTTAATGAAAATTGAGTTTTCCTTGCCTTGTCATACTTGTGTAAATTAAGCTTCTACAAATGTTGACCTTAGGTGCCACCTTTGACCTGATTGTGCTTTTTAGACAGTAACTTTATAGCTGAGCGACAAACATAAATATTGAACATTGTCGGATCCAAAGGACTTCCAGCCTTAGTAAGGCTATTTATTTATGGTTTTACTTCGTATCTGAAAGAGAGAAAAGTTTCAGATTTTTTCTCCGTTAAAATCTTATTTGTCTTCGATCGGAATCAAGCCCGAAACCTTTGGTTTATAAAGCAAGCTTTACTTCACCAAGGCTGTTATGTATTTTATGTGAATTGATAATCCAACTATCAGTTGATTTTTTTATTATCATCATTGCCATTTATCAGCAGCACTTTTTGAATCTTCTTCTATTCATCGTTCTTCTTTTTTCTCTTTGGAACCAAAGCCAATAATATGTTATTATTAATATTTTAGAAACTGCGTTTTCTGATGCTTTCTCAAATTTCACAGGATTTAAAAATTTGGGTCCTTGATCAATTTTCGAAGGTTTTTGTTTACCTTTTAACAACTTGCTATTAGAGAACAGACATAAAGATTCTACAATTTTCGTTTTTTTCTCTTCCCCTTTTCTCGTCTTGGCCTTCCTTCTCCTTTCTTCACATAGAACTTAATTTTTATGAAAAATCTTTCATACTGTCCTTTCAGCACATCATCGTTTCACTCCAATGGTTTTTCCCCGTGTATTTTGCATACCGTAATTATATTGTAACGTATTCACTTTCGGTGTGGGTAACCATGAAATGTCAAACTTCCAATAATGCAAATAATAGAAACACCAAACGTGAATTTACAGCGTGATCATGATCAAGAAATACTATATAAGTTGGAACTAAAAGCGTAAAGATTCTTTAGGGATTGATTGGCGTAACTTGCTAACCGAACTTGACAGAACGAACATGTTAGTAGAAGAAATTACGAAAGGCTAATCAAAATAGCAAGAGATTGGAAGCCACAGGATACCAAAACCCAGGAAGACTACAAAAGAGATGGACAGAGAGCTGGAAATCTTCAATAGACTCCACGCCATAGATGGGGGAAGAAAACAGACAGCGTGTTTAATATAAGAGAAGAAGAAGAATGTGAAGTAATAGGTTATCTGACGGATGACAAAAAAGTCAGGTTGAAAATACGGAACCAGCTTCAAATCTGATGATATTGCTCGATTTGTACGCCGTTATTTTGTAGATATTAATGAAATTTAAACTTTCTAAACCAGAACACCAAGCAAGGGCGGCTGTTCAGGCGTTGCAAATAATTATTGTTTTACCATTTATTTAAATGTTATCAATAAGTATGGACGTAGGGGCTGTACCAACTCACCTGTGTAAAATGTACGTGAGCCATGTATGACAATGAAAGGTAGAGGGAGGTTACACAGCTACCAGTTTCAAACAAAACTTGTAATTGCCAACTGGAATGATATTTCTTGATTCTAAACAATTTCTTATTTGTTCTTTCTCTTTTTGCTTTGTCAAAGAGATCAATTCAAAACCTTAAAGTAAACAGAATTACTGTGCATCAGCTTTTATTACCAGCAGTGTAGTTAATTTATGCCAGCAGTGTTAGGTAATCGCGACAATTTAAAGCATATCTCGATGACTTAATGAATGTGAATGAATGTAAAAGCCTCGTTTTCAATCTTATAATTTATAATAAAGTTCCTTGGAGATATTTTGGCAACTTTTTTACATGGAAAATGTCTAAAAGTTAAGCTGCAAAAGAAACAGACTCCCACCCTTGTTCGTATAATTGCTTAGTGTTTTCCATTTTTCCTGACTTTGTTTGGGGGGGTCTACTTTGCATTAAATCTTATAGATGATCATGGATGGTTGATCAGTGCTTTAACGAAATACAGTATGTATCACTTATAACGACTTCCGATATAACGACGAACCGGTTTTTATGATGTAATTTTTAGGTCCTGCCAGCACTCTTAAAAAAATTGTTCGAAAAATAGCAAAATGCATGGGCTAACGATCACCATTTGGAATTATACATCATCATCATATATCATATAGCTCCACAGTTGGAGCAAAGGTCGCACATGGGGCGTTTCACTGGCATGTAGATATGTATGTGGTGAGGATGCTAGTCTCACACACTATCTTGAGTCTGTCCGGCTGTCGTAATTCTGTTTGTTAAAGTCTTCCATTTTTTCCTATTTTTTGCTATTCTTTTTGCTTCATTCCAATTTAGGTCAATTTGTTTTAATTCTTCCGTGATTGTTCTTTTCCATGTATTATTTGGCCTACCCCTCTTTCTTTTCCCTATCCTGTTATATTCTAAAGCTTGTCTTGTTATATTCCCTGTTGGTTTTCTGAGGGTGTGGCCAATCCATCTCCATTTGCGCTTCTTTATTGTCACTTCTATTTTTTCTTCTTCCGTCATCTTCCATAGATTTTCGTTGCTAATTACTTCTGGCCAAAAAAATCCACATATAATTCTAAGGCATTTATTCGTAAATGACTGTAGTTTTTTGTATTGCTTTTTATTGTCTTTCCACGTCTCTGCCCCATAGAGTAGTGTGCTTTTTATATTGCTACGAAAAAGTCGGAGTTTTGTTTTCCTGCTAATATTGTTTGATTTCCAAATTTTATATAATGCATTAAAGTTGTTCTGTGCTAATCCTATACGCCTTTCTATGTCTCTCTCTGTGCCGCCTTTAGTATTTACTATGCTTCCTAGATAGCAGAATTCTTCCACTTCCTCAATTTCCCTTCCCTCTATTCGTATTTCTGTATCTTTGGTTTTGTTTTTTACTAGTAGTTTGGTTTTGTTTATATTTATTTGTAAGCCTGCTTTCCTAGCATTTTTGTTTAATGTGGTCGTTTTCTCCTGCATGTGTTTTTTGTTTGTTGTCATCAGGCAAATGTCATCGGCAAATTCTAAGTCCTCCAATTTGTTAAACACGTTCCAATTTATACCTATTTTTTTGTCCTCGGTCTTCCTCATTATCCAATCGATCACTATTATGAATAGGAGGGGAGAAAGGATGCAACCTTGTCTCACTCCTCGTTGTATTTTGATTTTTTGAGTAAGTTGTCCTTCATGTTCTATATATGCAGTGGAGTTGTTATAAAATAGTTTTATTATTGTTATGTATTTATTTGGGATGCCATATTGTTTCAATATCTTCCACATTATTTCCCTGTCTATTGAATCAAAGGCCTTTTGAAAATCTATAAAGGTGATGAGAATTTCTTCCTCTACTTCAGCTGTTTGTTCTAATATGATTCTTAGAGTGTTTATGTGGTCAATGCAGGCTCTATTGGGTCTAAATCCTGCTTGATTTTCTCTTAACTTTATGTTAATAGGGTGTCTTAGTCTTTCTAGAATTATTCTGGTCATTATTTTACTACTTATGCTAAGTAGGGTGATTGGCCTCCAGTTCTCGCAGATTGTTCGGTTTCCTTTTTTTGGTATTTTGATTATTATACCTTCTGTCCAATCTCTTGGCATTTCTTCTTGTACCCATATCTTATTTAGTAGTATATGAAGCATCTCTGTTGAGTAATCTAAGTGTGTCTTTATAAGTTCTGTTTGAATTCCGTCTATTCCTGCTGCCTTATTATTCTTCAGGTGTTGTATTGCATCTTTTATTTCTATTTTCGAGATTTCTTCTACCGGTATATTTAATGTTTCTTGTGGGTCTATTATTTCTTCTATTTCTTTATTCAGTTCTGTGTTTAACTTATACATTTCAGCAAAGTGTTCCACCCACCGATTCTTGATTTCCTCCTGGGTAGAAAGTGTCTCCCCATTTTTCCCTTTTAATTTGGTTGATAATGTTCTATTTGATCCCATTAAGTTTTTTGTTATCTTATGTAATGTTTTGGAGTCGTGTTTTCTAGCTGCCATATCAGTCATTCTGTGTATAAAGTTCCTTTTATCTTGCCTGGCGCTCTTTTTTACTTCTTTGTTTTCTTTTGCGTAATTTTCTTTTCATATTTTTATTTGGTCTTGGTTCCTTTCTGTTAGGAGCTTTGCTTTTATTAATTTTCTTCTTTCTATTATCGTTTTTGTCTCAGTTGATATCCATGTTTTGTCGTTTCTCTCTCTGTAGCTTATCGTTTCTGCTGCAGTATCAGCTAGTGTGTTTTTGTAAATCTCCCAGATCCTTTCAATATGCAATGTCGACAAATCTGCTGTGATATTTATTTTCCTTTCCAATACTTCTTTGAATTGGAATTATACATAACATATGTAATTTAAAAGCAACCAAATTATTTTATATTGGATAACAAAGGGTGGAGAACCATAACATTGTACTACGTAGTAAGCATTTTAAGTTATCCGAAATGTATGTGGAAAAATGTACTTGTATTTTGACTGTAAATCTATAATGGATTGAAATGCAAATATTATCTACTTTAAGCTTGCCATTTCAGTATTTCAGCGAACACCTAGCGTCGGTATTTCAGTCACTTAGAGCGACACTTAGCTAAGCTGGATTCAAATTTTAATATACTGACACTTAAGCCACCCTTCTCTGACCACTAAAATCGCACAAGCTTAAGCCTTACCTTAGGCTAAGTTTACACTTAAGTGTGAACTGAAATACCGGCCCTTAGCCTAATCGGTTTAAACTGCGACTTAAGCCCATGCACGGTAGAGTTTAATCCCTAAAATATCTCACTGAAGACTTGACTTAAGCAAGCTTATGTGTTCAGTTTTTTTATCGTTCTATAATAAGTGTATGTTTTATGTTCAAGCTTTTTCCAGTTCAATAAATACCTAGATATATATGTATTTGTAATAGTAATTTACGATACTAGTAACGTTATGAAGCATTTTACATTACGAGAGAAAAGTTTGAAAGAACGAGCGACGAAGGAGCGAGTTCTTTTAAATCTCGAGTAATGTAACAGCAAATAACGTTACGCGTGTCGTAACACGGTTTACATCATCCTATAATAATTTTTTTCAAAAAATAAAAAATTATTTTCAGTGACAGTTCAATGACAATTCATAAATAGTAACGTAAAACAGCCATAACAGCACGTTATAAGCTTTACAGCACTAGTGCTATTAAATGTATCATAACATAACTCGTTGCTAAGGAGTTATTACCATGATAACGTTATAGGATGATGTAAAAAAATTAATTAAATACATATGATTTTTGTATGATATTCACGGATAAACTCTTGTACCTATAATAATTTTAATTTTTGTTCGTACTCGTATATAGCAACTTTCTGATATAACGAAGTATTTTCAGTTCCCTTCGCGCTCGTTGTAAGCGATTTCTAGTATCATTTTTATTTATTAATTTATGTGAAGTATAACTTTGAATTTTGATTCGTTTTAGTTGATTCTGGTAAATGATCAATTAGACGAAGGTGTTAAATCATATTTGGAGAATCTATCCTATCCTAAGTATTTCCAGCTGGCGAAAAATTTACCAAACTTAGAAACGATATAAATAAACGATTGGTACTGATTTTAAAGGTTGTGTGCGTAGGGTTTTGCTGCGTAATAAACCGTCGTTAGTTTTCTGGTCCAAGGAAGCTTGTGTTCTTTGGAACCCAATTAGCTCGTTGAGGAGGATAGTTGTGCTTGTTGTGCATCCTTTAAATCGTCGCTAAATCTAACTTCTTAATTCGCACTCGTAGAAAATGCCAGCCGGAGGCAATTTAATGGTGGAAAAAACAATTCGACGTTTAAGTGTAATTTTGTGCCCGATGCCCGTCCAAGTTCGGCGCTCGTGTCGGTGACAGTTGAATGAAGAGGCAGCATGTGTGCAAGTCGAGTTCCGGCACAGATGCCACGGTTTTTGCAAGAAAGCAGCCCACTTCCGATTTAGCAAATCGCGCCAGGTCGAAGGCAATATAGCGAATTCCCGCTCATTCATCGTTTTCAGAGTCTCGTTCTAATTCCGTATATGTATGCGGCTTGTTTTGGTGTTCATGGCTTGGTACAAGCAAGGATGAATGAATGGTTGCGGGGAACGGGACGACGGAAGCTGCGAGGCGAGGCTGCTGGGACATGCGCAGAGGTCTTGCTCTCGCGAGCTGCCAGCGACCGCCTCGATCAGACTGCTCAAGGTTGGTGCAGGAGAGCAGAGTGTTGTTTTCAAAGTGTTATGTGTTGAAGGGTTGTTGTGTTCCGGGGTATTATATCGATCGGGATAAGTGCAGCTGTGTGTCCTAGTGCTTCGTCATCTTATGTCCAAAAGCTGCTGCTGTTACGGCACTAAGAAGGCGCTCACTCCTACAACACGGCTGACATGGCTGCCAAGCGAGTGCGCCCGTAGCCCCTTGTACCCGCAACCCACACCTCGTCGTTTCCAGAAGCACCCCGCGAGTGCGCGCAACAGGCGGTTCACCACCCCCGGTGGTGGATGATCGTCCCATCATCCATAGGAAGTGCGCGACAGTGCAGTGCGACCACCAGAGTTTCGACGCTTTTGCTGCCCCGTACACATAACATAAACATGAAAGAATTTTTTAGTGACGGGCATCGCCGAACTTGAGGATACCATCATCGTCCGTTTAAAGAGAAAAGATAAATAAACTTCACTATATACCAGGGAGAGAAATATCAACGCGCCCAACGCTGCCGAGGTAAGTGTCCTCTCAGCAACCGTCATTAATATCGCCGACCGCATTTAAAGCGGTCATATTTCACCGTGGCCGGTAAACAGGCCAGCCGGGCCCATTTCTGTACGCCCACCGTGGTCAATTTGAATATTGCAAAACGGCTTATTAAGGCGGCTCGGCACGTGGTAGGCGCCCTTGGCAGAGTCCTCCAGGTCCGCCAAACGGGGAGGAGATCGCAGTTTGGCACCGCGCTAGTATCCAGCTCGTTGTGAAAGCGCTCGCTGTTGTTCATTCAGAGATCTGTAATTCATTGAGTTGCCGCAGTTCGTTCACCCGCGCCTGCAGCAAAAAACCTAATATTAAATAGTCTGTTTCCGTTCACTAGGGGAACTTTTTCTCAGAGATGTTTTCTACTCACTATTTTTAGGCCTCGTTGGGTCGGTGAAATGCTACGGGAGCCGGCAAACAACTTTGTAATCTTCGTCTTCCTACTATTTCGAAATATTTGTAACACCGTACCATAAACCACTTTACAAGAAATTCAGTACCATCTAGAAAATCTATCCGGAGGATACTCGCACCGTATGCTTAACACCCTTCAGATCGAAGTAACACCTGCAGCATTATTTACACTCTTTAAGCAACAAAATTTTCGAACAAAGTTTTGTTTACCAAACCTGACACCCATAACTTATTTCGTGGTAGTAGGAACCAAGAGCGTTTACCATTTGCGTTTAGTTAAAAATCAAAGAGCACAGCAGAAACTGGAAAATAATCACCTATTACGTATTACCATATAAATGTTTGCTTGTGCATGATAGTTCGACAAAAAACCCAAATTTAGACTGAAATAAACCTAACACCTCCAGCTACAAATATTTTTCCTAACCAATTTTTCATGAATTGTGTATTTTATTTTTTTATCACGTGCTGAAACCTTCAATGCAGTAGAGTAGCTTGTTTAAATTTTAAAATAAATCAAGACTTGTGATTTAAAATTAAGTGATTTTTACGACTTTGTGATTTTTTTGCGAGAAACCCGGTGTAAAATTTTGAAAAAAAATAAGTTACTAAACTTCCGCAAACACTAGATTTTCACGATAAAAAAATTCAAAGTCGTATCTCAGGCCGTATGCTCATATTTTTGTGATAAAAATGGCAAAATTTCGTTCGAATTTATCCTGCACAAACCCCCTTAATATTTTGTTACAAACTTACGAATTAACTTCAACCACATGATCACAGAAGTTGCTACCATGCAATGAAAGAAAATTAGCCAAATTAAGGGTGGATTGCACAAAATTTGTTAAGTTAACGAACCATCAAATTTGGAAAAGAATTTTTTATTAACTGTCTTATTTACCAAGTTAGCTATTTTGTTCGCTTGGCGAATGATTGATTTGATGAAGCTAATAAATGAACCAGCAATCGGTACCATGGAACAAAATAAAGATTAAGGGTGGGTTTCACAAAACTTGTTAAATTAATGTACAATTAAAGTTGACAAGAGAACTTTTTTTTGTTATCAATTTATTGATTAATATGGATTTCGATGCGATTTTCTTAATTTTTGCCGAATAATTAATTTGCCGAAGCTGTTAAATCATGTTTGCTTACGATCAAGGTTCCTTACTGGAGCTGAAAATCAATTTTTTATATAGTTCTTGTACATACTTTGGGGGTTTCAAGAACTAAATTTTTTCATCCCATTGAAGTTTTCAAAATTTCATCAGCTTGTAATTTATGGTATAAAGTAATTTAATGTTGTAATATCTAATTACTATTATAATTAATGGTAATAATTATTAATTATGTATTCCAATTAAATTTTGAATGTTGGAATTTACTATATTCTCCTATATTCTGGGTGTAAAAGTGCCTTTTAAGTTGTCAAAAGAACATACTGTTTGAATAGAAAATTTAATATAATAGATAGTAATAATACTAAATTATTAATAAAAAATATACAAATGGAATCCCACATGGTTCCGTCCTTGGTCCCTTACTTTTTCTAATATGTATAAACAACATGATTGGTTGTGATATCTTAGGTGATAGGCTGCCTCTGCTGATGATACGGCAGTACCACTGAACAAGAAATTTACTTTTCGGTTGACATTTACATTAGTCCTCATTATTTAATTAAAATTAAAATGGTCGTTTAAGAATAAAAATTAAAAGCCTATGGAATCACAAAATAATAGAAAAACAAGCATTATTTAATTGTTAGAATCAAAAATTCAGTCTCAACCACAAGTTTTATAATTAAAGTTACAACCACTAAATTTAAAATATAAAACAGTTTAAAACCCACAATAATTGTTGTAAACTCGCATATAATTCTTTTAATAAATGAGACAGTTTTTAGTATCCTACGTTGTACGAAACTATAGAGGATATTCATGTCAAGTGTACTACTACGAATGTTCCGCTTCAATAACCGCTGGTTAAAATGAGCTAATCTGGCAAATAACTGCAGCAACTCCTGCAAATTAGGGTTTTCAGTTGTAAATTGCTATGAATGTAGCACGTTTAAAGTTTTCTAACCTATAAATTAGGGACAATTTTCGAATTTTTGAAATTCTTTTTACCTTCATTTAATTGAATTGAGTTGATGTAATTATGTATTCCTAAAGAAGGATTTTTAAACAATTTTGATAGTGGAGGAAATGATAATTAGAAGAAACATTCACACGTTTAGTTTATCTGCAAATTATTATACAACTATATTATAGGTGTGTTTGTTAAGTTTGATTTAAAAATAAGGTTTGTTTATATTATGAGGCAATATTTCGTTGTCCTTTACAATAAAAATAAAAAGATATTTAAAAACTCTTGTGTCAAAACTATTAAAAACCAATGCTTAAAGCGTGGGAGTGTCGTAAGTATATTTGAATCACAACTAAATTTATTTTTAATCCTTCGTATTACAAATTTTATATAAAAATTATCCACAATAATTCCATTAAATTTAAGGCGTGATTTACACACACCCAAAAGGAAATTTCCCAATTAAACCGAATTAAACTTGTAAACATAAACGATGTAAGTGATCCATGTTTTCAAAACAAAATTTTATGAATTTTTGGCCTATTAAAAACACGCTTTGAAATAATTTATGCTAGGTTATAAAAACAGAACTAATTGAATAAATAATAAAACGTGAAACAAGAGCCTAATTGTCAAATTTTTGTTAACCTTGACCTTGATTTAAATCGCCATTGCTATCACTCGTCCTTTGCATTTTGATTTTGTTGACCAACGAAATTCACCATTCTAAATACAGCACTGAAAAAAATTGAGTCCCGTACGTTTCGCTACTCAACGGACCTTCGCAAATTGCGTAAAAAATTGTAAACAATTATGAGTAACCTTGAGCTAAAACAATGCAAAATGTAGGATATCATAAATCTCTTCGCTTTTGATTGTTTTAGATTAGATAAAATTTATGTTGTAACTTCATTAAGTCTCGAGATTCATCTAGTTTTTATGGAAATGAATATCAGGACAAGTACTGTATTAATTGTTTTTTGTTTTTCTTCAATTATGGTACAATTCGCCCACATTTGAGTTTTTTCTAAATTAATTTTACTTGCTTCTTTTAGAAAGAGTAGTTAGTTTCTTTCGTGGTAAAGCAATGAGAGAAGCTATAGCTGTTGGTAATACAACGTGTATACGGGGTTTACATGTGGCCGATGATAAAATTCTTCTAGATCAAAATTATAAAATGAAATTTTGCTGATGACATTCTAATAATAGAAAAATATTTATAATATACAACGTGTTTTTATTTATTATTCATTCATGAATCCTAGAAAGGACCTTGAAACAACATATTTAGATAACAAGCATTGTGCTTAATAGTAGGTAGGTACATGGTACCAACGATTCCATTCCATATATGAACTTCATTCAGAATCCGTATGTAAGGTGAAACATTACAACTATCTATGTTTGGGATACTTCAAGGCGGCCGGATAAAATAGCAATCACGTCTTTTCTAAATAGAAACGGAAATGTCCAGCGAACGCATACATAATCCCCAATGCTTGCTTGATTCACAAGCATAACTCATACTAATAAGCCTGCCAAAGAAAACAATACATTGCGACAGGTGCCGAGTGTTTTTCGCTTAAGTCACTGATCTAATGCATACACACTGGCACATTATGTATTCGTGTTTTATTTTTCTTTAAAAGAGTTATTGATTTCTATTGCCAATTACACATACTTGTTAAATTTTCAATGCTCGTTTTACGTCTTAGAAATCGGTTGTTAAAGACGTGGTAATTCTAAGCTGCGAAGTAAAATGCAGATATTTAGAATTCAGGAATTTTAACCAGTTTTTAATGTCACCATTGATATGAGATATTATTATTATAATCTTCATCTTGTGGTTGGATTGTGGTTTAATGACGTAATGTTTGTTTAGGTAATGATTGTTCAAGAATTAGATTTTTCTTTCATGTGTCGTTTTCTTTCTTGTTTTGCCTTTTCTTCCTTTTTTGCTTTCTTTTTTGCTTTGTTTGTTTCTTTTCTGTTTTCTTTCTTTCATTCTTTTCCTCCGCCTTTTTCCCTTTTCTGTTTATTTTTATTTAATTTATTTGTGGTGATATGCACAATGCACATAGCACAAGACATTTTTAAACGAATAAACTAATAACCAATAAACTCAAAACTTAAGTAGGTACTTAATACACGAATAACCAAAAATAAGTGTCAATCTTTTAAAAAGTTCACAAAATAAATAACTGTTACCCTCTCTGCGCATTGCAGAAATAGATGCCAAAAGCAAACCGATGTTGTTTTCAATATATAATCAATCCGTGCATTTTCAAAAAAATCTTGATAGATTTTGCCAAAGTTAGGACGTTGCGATGTAATAAATTGAAATATTTAGCGTTTTCGTCAAAAGTTTTTTATTGCTTTTGTAAAATAACAGTTTAAGTACCTATATAGAATTTCATATAATTTCAATATTTTTTATAGGTATAATAAATTCAAATATTTTTTTTATGTGATGAATTCGAAGAATTTTGAGATTATAACCAAAGACAATTCCCATCTTCCTGTAATCCCTGAAGAACATTCAAGGCGATTTAAATTTTATAAAATGATAAAAATTATCAAAAAGTGTGATCTGCTTTGATTTCCTTCTGATATTACTTTCGTTCCATTTTCTTACAGATAGATTTTGGCCAAACAGACACGCCCTGCATTTTACGTAAATACAACATAAGTGGGTTTTTGCCAAGAAAAATGATTTAATATGTACATTTCATGGCCATTTATTACAAGTAATAAGTTACCGAAAATTGGGGTTTTCGATATCCTAAAATGTTATACAATGTGTTTCCTGAAATGTTGTGGGAGCCCTGGAAAATCGATTGCAAAAAAATCTGTAATGATTTCGCCCATTTTTATGAACTTAAAAAGTCCAGTCTAATTACGTAAAAAGGATTCAAAGGCAATAGTATCTTAAAAATAAAGAATATCCACTGATTTAAGCTTGATTTGTATCATTTTGATTTTATTTGTTATACGGGGATTTTCAGGAAGACTTTGCTAAAATTTCATGGGTGCTTTCCTTGAGTAATTTTAAGCAGTCGTAGTACCATAGGTCCGATTCGAAAAAATTATAGAATTATGGCTTAATAAATATAGGTTTGTTCGCTTTGAAAAAATGAAAATTTTGCTTAAAAATCAATTTCAAGGTTTTCCCAAGCAATTTGTTGATATGGCTTTGTGCTTAAAATACACGTCCTTCTGAAACACCCTGCATTTCTCCGAAATTAAGAATTTTAAGCCACTTTGGCTTACTTTGCTGTTTAAGGAGGAAGAGTCACGGTAATTAATTTCTTTGTTTCAATTTCGAATACATATTAAATAAAATCAATTTTTTAATTAATTTTTTTATATTACTTTCGCTCTAAATCTAAATGTATGAAAAAGCAAGAAATTTAATGAAAGTTGGTGCTTATTAGGTAACATCATTTGAAGTTTATGTTTTAATACTGATGATTAAGTTTTAAAGCTTAAAGAAATTTCGTTGGGGAAAAACTGATAAATGCGGAAAAGAAAACGAATTTCGAAAACAAAATATCAGTTCTTTCGTTCGGATGGTTTATTTTATAATAATTTTGGATTAAATTTACCTTTTTATTATCAAGCAACAAATTTATAAAGTATTCGGCAGGAACGCAGAGATGTGTTTTTAAATTCTATTTGGCCAAATTTTTTTTTTGGACATCATTTGTAAAAAAATTAAAAACTTGCTCGGAATTCGACATTAACAAGGGTGGAGTTAAATGTAAAAATATTTTTGAAAAAGCTTTGTTCCCAAAATTCGGAGAAGATATCTTGATAAGCAGTTTAAAACAAGAATAACAGTTTTACATGGAATTTATTTAACAGTTCTTCATCGCTGATTATATTTTTATGTTTATTAAAACAGTAAACTTATTTGGAAAACTTTTAGGAAGTTATAAATCTCACGTATGTTAATTTCCGTTCTTTGCAAAAGGCATTTTGTTTTATTTTTCCTTCTTCTTTTATTATTATTACATATTATTATTATTATTATTATTATTATTATTATGATTCTGGTTTTTTGGTCAAGAGTCAACCACATTCCTTAATATATTTTGCTATTAAATTATTATTATTATTATTATTATTTCTAATTCACATAAACAAAACTGCTAATCTGGAATTTCTTAAAACAGATCCATCAGATACATTTAGTAAAGCGTTAGAATAAGTAACTTCTGATTTATTCAGCAAAAATTAATAATACAGTTCGTGTTATCCTTCAACTTACGTCGATAACATGTTGCATTTAATCCGGCCCTGAACAGAAATAAAGATAATAGTTAATAATCAAACCAAATAGTATCCAGATTACATAACCTTGGAATTTTGAACTGTTTTCTAGCACTTCCACTTTTTACAATAATTTTGTTGAAATAAATTCGACAAGTCCATCAGAATTCCTCGTAACTTCATCTATTTACAGTAAATAGTTTTGAGAATAGACAAAATAGAATCGAATGATCATAAACAGTTATCGTTATCACTCGACATTTTATTACAATTTAATCTAAAATAGCGCGATAGAAGTCTAAAAGTCTAGAAGGAGGTTACGTAAGTGGCAAGCAACATTCCAGGATGTATTATAATGACAAAATATCAGTTGTTCCGGTCAGATTATTCTACTGATTCTTATAATTATCCACTTAAATTAGGTTTAATGGGCTGCGTTATTATATCAAAGATATTTTTGGTCCATGAATGATTTTATAACATTGATGGTAAGGAAAGGTAACTTGTGAGGGTCGTTGATGAGAATTGTTATCCTTTAAAGGAAACTTGCTACACATACCGTGACACTTGGCACTCTATTAACCCTGTAAGTGATGCATATATTAACTTGGACGTGTTTTTCTATTAGGTTTTTTTTTAGCTGAACACGTGCCTGCCTTTGTATTATTTGATATCCTCGAGTAGTTTCCAGGTTTTTCGCCTTTCGCTCGAGTTCGCACTTTGTACTTTGTTTTTGCTTATTTGCCAGATTAAAAATGCATGTTATGGAAATATTAATGAAGAATGTTTTACGCCACTTATCCTGTATACTTCTTTTGAAATTCTTTTTGATAAAATCGTTGGTGTCTGACCAAAAGACTTCATCAACCGTTTGTAGACTAAGTTTTAATTCCATTAGGGCAATTACCTGGTTCATTGCCAACACCAAACTGAAAATTCGTGCTTTCAACTCCCATATTTATTGGTTTTTTAAAAGGAATATTTTCAAATGTTGTCAGTTGTGGGCTTTTTGAAAAATTATAATACGGTTTTAAGAAATTATCGCCTTTAGAAAAAAGTAACTAACGTGTGGGAATTAATTTTTACGTTACATAATAGGTAGGTGCAATAAGTAGGTGTACTAAAACAGGAATTATGTTCTAAAAACTTATTGATGGTCGGTCATTTATCATAAATTGGAGAGTTTGTAAAGTAGAACGTGAGTATGTCTTGGGTTAGGTAAAATGTATAAAGTTCAAAGCCTTTTTAGTTTAATTTGCTCTGAATGGTTGAGGATCTTCAGCTTGAGTGCATTCATTATGCAATCTGCTCAAATACTCCATTTATTTGAAGAAACGTTTCCGAATTGTCGGTTTTATGAAATTCGGCGTCGAATTTAATTGTAAAAGCATAGGTGTTTTGATTTGTAATATTGTAATTAATTAAATTCAACCTCTTCAATAAACGCTTTGCTAGTGGAAATTGTCATAGTTATTAGTTGGTTTTTATTGTCTTTCTTTTTAGCAATATTTCCAGTTTATACTGTGTTTACGAATCAGACACGGTAAAAACCTGAAGATATCAGTAGTTTTTGTTGAAACATACAATGTTAAACCCTTATTCATCTAGAATAATAAAATGCGAAAAGCATTTTTAGTTTGGATTAAATTTTGCACCTGTAACTGTAACTCGTTTGGACTTCCTAAATTTTCAGAATTTTCAGGATTATTGGTTTTAGTTTTAATAGGAGGCGGCGAGTGCCTTTTCTACCTATTTTTATACTGACCTTTATTAACTTTTTTATTACGAGCAATTTCAGGAATTTTTAAGATTTATTATACTGAGTAAATTATTTTTAAACGTTTTGATTATCATAAATGATTAAAAATGCATAAATTTTTATGAAAGTATTTTCCTGGGGTTTTCGTTTTAACTGCTCAGGTTTCCTAAAAAAGTCATTTTTTATTTTATAAAGCATTTTGTCGAAGTACTACACAGCAGAAGTTATTTTGAATATGTCTTTTATTTAATTAGGTATTTACCTACATTTCTGAATTTCAACTACCTAATATGTAAGTAATGTTTTATTTCGGATTATGTAAGTAGTGATGAAGCATAGGTTTCTGAATGTTTATTGCGGTTATACTCGTAGTTTTGCGTAATTTTTTAGCAAATATTCATGAAAATGTTTTTAAAGACCTTAATTTCTCTTGTATTAATAACAATAATAATAATAACTATGATTTAGTTAACCTTTTAAACGTCTTTAACGTCAATTTATGAGGTGAGAGAGAGCGAAGTTAGGTATTTAGTTTACTCCGCCCTGGGAAAAATTACTTATTGATGTTTTGGATTTCGTTGAACGCAAGTAACTTGAATGCTGGATCTGGAGAGGAACATTTTCGGGGATTTTATTTGACGATTCTAAATAAGTATGACCAAATTTAATTTTTAGAAATTGACAATCGTGGTCTTTAGCAGGTTACAAAACGGATCAAACGAACCCAAAAAAACTAAATAAAATTTGAATTTAATATCTTCTAGTTTTGCCCTGAAAATTGCAAGGGGAAGAACTTCAACATGACATTACTGTTTCCGACCTGATTGTTTATGTTTCTGTAGTTCTTTATGTTTCCTGTATAAAGAATTTATCTCGAAATTCGAATATTTTTCAACTTGATCATAACGAAACCAAGATGCTTTATAAATTTAAATTAAGTTAACCTGGCGTTTGCTTGAGATTTTCCGAATTATGTAGTAGTTCACAGGGCGAAAAGATTTTAAAACTTGCAAGTGTTGTGAAGGAAATTAATATGGGTTTAAGATAAGATAAAATAACCACAACAGAAAGAAAAATCATTTTATTACCATATTTTCTTGTTTTGAAAAACACATTCCGACGGTTTTAGGACAAAACATGTTTAGTAAAATCCCTTGGGATTTAATTAAAAACTATTTAAATATATCTAAGATTTCGTTGTGATTTTCCCTGAAGTGTCCCTTTGTATTAAACGCAAATAATAATTAATATTTGAAATGAAAAGGAATTTCAAAAATTTCTACGGAAAGATATAAATTTAACTAGAGAAACATATAAACTTGCGTTTCAGTAACAACCGTATAAAACCTAAGTTAACATTATCTACGTATAATACATAATGTTTGGGTTAAAATCCACGAACCGTACTGTCCATTTTTGAAGCAAAATGTTATCATTTTCAAGCAAAACCGTGGCTAGCATGTTGATTTGACGTAAAACGCGGTCATATCCCTTCATATCAACGGTATTTGCGGTTGTTGCTTGTGACGGACATCCTACTTATTAGTAATAGACTGTTTCCCGGGAATAATGGCTACCACAGCTCGTAGGTATCACCACACGTACAGTGCGTTCAAACTGACAAAGTTACTGATTACGCTTACTTTCTATTTATACAGAACATTTTTGCCATTATGCAACACAACTTTTTTATGTTTCCTCACTATAAGATCATTAAGGAAGTTTCTGGACGGATGGTATGATGAAATTAGAGTAATTGCGTCCGAGCTTTTTTTTCTGTGTGTTCGCTGCATAAGTTTCGGTTTATAATTATGAAAGTGAAAGAAATTTTAATAACTAATAAATTAAATCCTAATTGTTATGCCCGCTTTTTTTCTACCGGTTGTGGTACTGATTTTAATTAAAGCGCGACTGTTAAATTCTAACTTTCGATTGCTAAATTATAAAGAATTGTAAATAAACCGTAACTACAATGCGATCAACAACATTTCACGTTTTCGAAAGCACACCATGTCGTTGTGAATCTTCCCACTAAATACATTTTAAGGTTAGGTTATCGATTTTGCCGGATGTTGGTTTAATTTGATCGTTTCACATCGAAGTGATTAAAACGGTTGTTTGACATTCATCGTCCGGCTTTAACTGTTTGAAGCACCAAACTATGTGAAACGACAAAATAAATCAACGTCTGCCGGTACGATAACATGTTGTTATGACAGTTGCATTTAAAGATGTGGAGGATTCACACTGACGTGACGAGGGGACAGTTTTATTGATCGCATGGTGTAAACAGGTATTTTATATGAAACATGAAACGGTAAACCCAGCCCAAAATAGCAAGAATTTTCTGTAAATTTGACGTTGAAGAGAAGAGTCTTCTTTAAATTAACATTAAAAATATTGTTGAAACTTGAAGCTGTTAACATTTAAATATCAAATTCTTATTGTGGTTGCAAATTTTGTTTTGGATTTTGAGTTTTTAGCTTGTGACATTTCGTTTTTCAAAATATTAGAAGCAAATTTGAGATTCTGAAATTTTCAGTCTTACACTTGAAATCTTATTTTTTGCATCCGAATTTAACTTAGACTTAAGAAAATGACAATTCGAACCGGCTTTAACTTTTCTAAAATTAAATTATTTATTAATTATAAACCTAAAGGATTTGCTTTTTATTCCGACGGCAAGATTTGAACATTCCTTACGAATACTTTCTGCAGATGAAATCTAATCTAAAATCAAGCTGCAAAATTTAAAGATTAAGCTTTACTGGAGGCTTCAGGCTTTGGTTTTCTTCAGGTACAATTTCTATCTGAGTGTAGTTTGCTTTCTGTGCAAATAAACCCAATTTCACTTCAGAGTTTGTTGGCAAATTTAAATTTAACAAAACTGATTTTTATTGCAATTTCAGATTTATTATTTAAATTTTGTTTTCTGTTAAATGAAAACTAAAACCGGGGCTATTCAAAAGTCAAAGTTTTTCCTGATTTTCTTAAACTCTTGAGACTGATTTTTCTGCTAAGTTTTTTGTTTCTTCCTTCTAAATTTAATCGACAAACCTGAGCTTACGAAGAGGCTAATTTTAAAGATTTTTCTAAATTAAAATTTAACCTTATTTGCCGTTCAGTCCTTTCCATGTTTTCATAGAAGGACCCAAAGTTAATTTATAAGTAAATACGTGCCACTGCGATGAGGTTCGATTTGGTAAAAGTCGTTAAGGTGCTAAAAAAACCGTGATTAAAATGGTTGTTCATTCATCGCCCACTTGTAACTGTTTCAAGTACTAAACTCGGTGTAAATGTAGAAAATACAATGTACGCCAGTATGATAACATATCCTCAAATGTTGTAACTAATAATGTGAGGGATTCAAAACGACATATGTACTAAACCCAAATTGCATTGATCCTATGGTACACACAGGTTAATATAAGCCCTGAGCTTCTAATAAGTTGTTAACGACAGTAAATAAACCTAAACGAATGGATTAATTTTAAAAGTAAATTGTCCAAGAAATGATTGATTTTTAAGTTTGTAGTAAAATATCGTTTGATTTTCTCAGCAACAATTTTGTGAAAAATTGACGAAGTTGCTTTAACATAGATGAGGGCAAAATAATTTGTCAAAAAAGGCGTCTTCGTAATCGAATTTATTATAAGTTTGTACTTAGAAAGATTAAAGAGCTGTATTTTGAATTTTTAACATTGAAAAATTTACAAAACCTAAAGAACAATCGTAAATTGAAAGTCTAAACTTTGAGACTTAAATATTTACAAGAAAAGTTAAAAATAGGAACTTCATTTTCTGTGGGTATCTTAGAACATGTTTGTTATCGTAACATTTTTCAAAAGTTGCTTGGAGAGTTGAATTTTTTTAAATTGGTTAATTAAATCATGAAAATCTGCTAGTCGAGTTGCTGGGAGAACAAAGATTTCGTTGCCACAAGAGCTAAAAACTACAAAAAATACCGATAGTTAAACACCTACGACAACATTTACATATTACAAACGATACCTTTGCACAATTTCTGTTATTTTTGACATTTTACTATAACTGAAGTGAGAGTAGTCGTTGGTTTGTTGTAATATTTTTTCCAAGTAGAATTTTAGAGTTTATAGGAGTTAAATCTGTTTAATTTCACTCATTGCTATAGACGTCAAAAAAACATGTAAATTGTGAAAGATACTGACGAAGCACTAAATATCTTCAGCAGATTATTCAGGTCTTTCAACAAATTTTATATCTGCAAATGTTTTTCCAACACCAAGGAAATGTATACAGACTGAAATTACGAAACGTAAGAAAAACTCAAGAAAAATATGTTGAAATTTCCGATTTTGTTTTTAAATTTTTGAAGAAATGCGTTTTTCGGTAGGTTTGCTGATTTTAAAAGTTTATAATAATTGCAAATATGTCTCCTAAGTTAATTCGGAAGTATTTATTTTACCACCAAAAATCGAAACGCTTCAATAAAATTTTCAAAGGCAAAGGCGTTCGTTGAATACGGTTTTTTGTATTTAATTTAGTAAATATAAAGTAAATACATAGATAGCTGTTTAAGTTTGAAAATTCATTTTTTAGTGGTTCGGGAAGACCTAGATTTTACGCACAAGAAATCTGGACAAGGATAGTTCAATATTTTCTGATTGTTGGGAACGAATACAGTAAGCAACGATTGCGTTGGTTCGATTTTATGTGATATTTTGTTTTCTCTTATTTTTGTTGTGCTTTTGAGCAAGCCAGAGGTTTTTGGCTTGTCGTTGTCTGACTTTTCCTTTTTTTATTGTCGTTGTTTTTGCACGGCTTGAAAAAGGAAAATCTAGAATTACCAATCCAATCTTTTTCTGGTAGCTACTAGTCTATTTGCAGATATTTCCATTTCATTTGAAAACCTAAATCTATCTAATGGTTCATTTTGTCATGCGTTTAACATTCTAATTATATGAAAAGTATCAAGAATAGAGCAAAACACAAGTAAATTTAAGATTCTTTCAGAGACTGATGAAATATTCGATTCGAACCAGCAGCACAAGCTTTAACCTAAATAACAGGAAAGTGTATTTAGGCCATTCGAGTAAACCAGGAAAACCTTAATAAAAATGGTGAATTAATCAAAAGTGTAGTGAAAAAATACTGGCCGAAGTAAATCGTGGGGTAAATGTACGCTATGTTTTGCATATGCGGAGGTAATAAGCAATGTATTTTCGAGATTGTAGAAACCACAAGTATATTTCAAATGCAAGGCAAGTGTTCTAAATTTGTAGTACTATTTATAAATACACGTCCACCGGATATATTTGAAGTACGTCTCGCTAACGTCACACACTCATACGTCCAAAACAAACTAAAAATATGTTTTCCCTCGCGTTTTAAACATTTTAATTCCGCTAACATCCATTTATCAATCCAACTTGAAACCAATAACCAGTTTCCTGTTAGGTTTTTGAGTGGGTTTTCATCGCTTCGCGAATAGTAAACACTCCTAAGAAATTAGAAAGTATGGAATAGTTTATTATATAAAGAATGCGTTTCATTCATAATCGCTTTTCTACATATTTGATACGCCTATGCACCCGCCTGATTTAATATACCTACTGATTTTCATTTTTTAACACCTAAACGGCTTTTACGAAACCAAACCTCTACGTAAATGCCACATCATATTTATTTTCATATTTAACTTTTGGCTCTTCTTGGGAAACATGGAAGGAACTAAAAGGAAATCTCTAATTTTAGAAAAATCTTTAAAATTCGTTTTTAGAAATCTTAGTTTTTAGGTTTAAATTTACAAGGAAGAACCAAAAAATTTAGGAGAAACATGATAAAAGGTGTAATGTTTTAATGAATTTAAGGAATAACTTTTCTAAGAAGGTATTTAAATAAAACATAATTTAAAAGCGCTGAAATTGGATTTATTTTATAAGTACAAGAAAACAAGTTTTATTCAAAATTGAAATTGTATGGAAAATTTTGAAGAAAGCTATATAACCTGAAACTACCATAACAACAATTTTATGGTTCGATTTTAGATTTCATTTGCAGAAATTGTAAGCCAAATGCTGCTGAAAACTGAAATTTCGATAAAAGTAACGCAAACACAAAACTTGTTTTCAGATTTTACAAAATCATTTAATTTTAATAATTAATTAATTAACGAAAAACTAAAAAAGAAGAGGAATTCTAAAATGTTCGTTTTTGAAACTCTAAATTAAGTAAATTTTGGACTAACATACTATCGTAATATGTATTTCAAAAAGAAGTTTTAGGCAGATTACTGTTTTTCTGTAATAACTTGAAAATCAAAACAAAATGTTGAAAACTATAGACTCAAAATGCACAAAAAAGGAAAATTTTTAGTGTGAATTTAAGTAACAAATTTCTTAAAGTATTGGGTCAAAAATTTGAATTTCGCTGTTGGCTGTTTGAATTTCAGAATTTCATATAAAATATTAAAAATCACAAAATGTGTCACATTGCTTTTCAAAGGCTTTTCAGTTCTGAACTTTTAGAATTAGAAAAACACAGCTAGCTGTGAAGAAGAATGACTTTTTTTTTATTGTAAATTCGATTTTTCGATAACTGAAATTATCGTATCTCTTCAAGGCCTTTGTATATTGTATATATTTTTATGGGAATTCAAAATTAAATTCATTATTAATATTCGAAAACCTGCGAGGCAAATGTGTTTAGCCAGTTTAGCTATAAAAGGCTGGCGGATGTCGTCTAAGGATGTTGCGACCGGATATCAGAGCCGGCGGAAGGAACCTCCCTCAATGGCCGGAAGTTCTCGAGACTCTCTCAGCCTTCTAGATTTGTTAATATAATTAAGTTTTAAAGACAATGGATTCTTGAAAATTCTCATATTTACTTAAAGTTATTTTTCTCTCCTTTTTTTGTAGTAAATGTTGTTCGCTCGAACATTATCGTTTCAACTTCAAGGTTACATAATGCATATTTTTATATTAAATATTAATATGTGTGCCGGACTGGAATCCGAGTTGCGTTATAGTTAATTGTTGTTGACGATTATAACATTACAAATTAGATACGCGTTCCGCTTTTAGATAAGTCGCAATTTCTTAACGAAAACTTGATATTTTGTGGTCTATTTTTACATACTGTAATTTACTGAATAAACATTCGTGATTAAATTCAGAACAATAATTAGGGAATTTTGATGTGGATAAATGTTATCGTTTATCGAATTCTTTCCAAATTTATTTTATTATAAAAAGCTTGTATTGTTGTACGGTATATGGTATGTGAACTGCTTATCTAGTAAGGCATTGTTTTTTTTGAAACATTTACTTATTTGTTGCTGTGGTGATAATAATTAACGAACAATATTAATTCCTGTCTTACAAATCGAAACAAATTCCAAATGATAATTTTGAGATTGTCATTATATGTTATTTTGTTACTTGACGTATTATTATTAGATATGTACTACTAAAGAAAATCTACTTGGAACTTATGCCTAAATAAAAATGGATCACATCTTACCCCAAGTTAACCTTTTTAATTCAGAAAAAGTGTCTACCTATACAAAAATTTGAAGGTTTTTAGGTATATTTAAATTATACTATTTATTGATTAAGATTACCTTGATTTCTGGAAAGGTACTGGTCTTGCTCGTTATAAACGGCGCTTGTTATACACGAATTTAAGTATTTCCAAAATTTACTTTCGTTTATTCAAAGTAAAAGAAAATTTCTCTAACTCTTCTTGTGGAAGAATAAAAAAGCGGAATGAGTGTTAGGTTTTCACTTCTTTTGTTGTATTCGAATGCTTTCCATGCTTCTTATCTTCGCTCTAATCTAGAAAAGTATTATGAATTAGATTATAAAGTTTGATACACATTTGGATTTCTCCCCAAAAAAAACCTTATTCGTTTAATTACATGCTGAATCGTATTATGAAACATCCTGAATTGCAATACTTCTTCCAGGTTTTTAAATTTCCACATCAGAACTTACAAATTAGCTTTAGTAGGCAAATTGGTCTGAGCTTCCATGTGATTTTTTTTCTAAAGGAAGCACATTTAGTGCAGTATAATTAAATCTACTACAGAAGTGGAAGGATATCAAAGCTTACGGAGATTAACAGGAAGTTGAATATCTATGTATGTTAAACGGAAATGCTGTTTTAAGCATCGTTCTCGACTTTAATTAAATAAAAAAAGGTTTTAAAGTTCAAAACGTTTTAGTAGTAAGCCCTTCTTATGATGTTTTAGTTATTTTATAGAAAATTACTTTCAGAAGTATGCTTACCCAATTCAATTATTAACAAAAAGTAACAAATTTATTAGCTATATTTGTGCCTGATGAGCGGCTACGGCTATGAAACCACGCTGTTCTTCCCTTTTTTTAGTATGAATTATTTTTATTCCTTAATTTACAAATTGAAGCCTTGATCTTGAAATCTATGGTTGAGATTTTCTGCTTTTGAACAGTAACTTTCTTCCTAAGATGAGTAACTTTATAAAACATTGAGATATCCATATTCCGTAGAACTTTTGAAACGTTATATAATCTTACGCTGTTAATCGCAATAAATTAATACAGGAATGGTAAAACTAAAAATCGGACAAAAGTTAATTAAAGAACGAGTTTGCTATGGAAATTCTAGATTTTGTGTTTGCATTGAATTGTAAGCATACGACTTTATTTTAATATCCGTTAAAGTTGCATAAGCAACATCCTCATTTCAAAATTCTTTGCATTTGTTGTTAATTATGCGTATATGTTGTTACTAAAATACCTAATCATTGTTGAAATAAATTTGTTTTTTCCTGAACCTTTAAACAAATTAAAGAACCACGTGTATGTAGGTTGTCGTAACATATTTATGTTTCCTGGTCAGTAAAGGTAGCCTGTTTGTAGTTTTCCTTAGTTGTAAACGGTGATAGTTTTAAAGTTCGATGAATGCGCATTAGGAAGTTTTTTAGCAGTATTTTTTTTTAATTAACAACTAAAAATCCAACCTCGACTGATACACAAAGCAACATACAATTAGTGAAACCCATTCCTAGTAGAGTTGGTTTGATACGTACTTCCGGCGTTAGATTATCATAATTGGTGAACGTATCTGACACGAAACGTTTTTTGGGAAAACATTTTAGATGATATTTGTCTATTTTGTAACATTTCGTATTCGGTCGTTTAAACGTTATCGGTCAAACTTTCATCATAAAAACCGTTTGGAAAGTATCGCATAGATATTTTACTTATCTCTAAATTTAAAGCTAAATTTTGATAAAGGTGTGTTTAAATAAACAGAAGGACTGTTTGGTTATTTCCACCCAGTGCAATTCAGATGCGAAATTTATATTATTTCTGGATTATAATTTGCGCAACACTTGAATAAATTGTTCTATTATGATTTAATTCAGTTCCATACAATAACAGTGGCTTTATAGTTGTAGTGAATGTACAGTTGTCTGGAATTTGAATTTGAATAAGCACTGTACGTTATAAAAACATAACTAAAGGCAAACATATGCGTTCCTTTTAAATGCAAAACCATGTGTACTGAAAGAAAATCAAGCTCCAAAAGCAATGTGCAGTCATGTGCGATTTAATGTGTAGCCTCAAGTGTGGAAGTCACATACACATCAAAATTGGGTATCCTCTATCTTAACATTGCCATTTCTCATCGCAGATGCGTATTGACGTGCCACAAAAAACACCAAGAATACTTTACAGCCACGTGGGTGCTGTTTACTATAAGAACTTTACAAAAGGGAAGATGCGTTGTTGAATAACTCTTCCAAAACACAACGGTTAAAGAAAACTTTTTATATGAAGTACTTCAAGGTATCTTTGTAGATGAAAGCATTCTTTATGATAAATTTTAACCCTCCATCTACGACGTTGCTTTCGTTCGGATGTTAGGAATTCCTTTGAATTTTAATTAAACAATATGAAAATTGCGTAGTAGCACACGAACTCCAACAAATCCATAACTTTGTTGCTAAAACATGTTACATGATGGGGAAGTTTCCGTTCACATATAAATCATCAAATAGCTGGAAGTAATCCCAAATGGTGCCCCATAACTCCATTGTCGTGATAATACACGATTGCAAGAAACCAAGCGTTTGAAATACAAATACTTTGAAAGACGAATTTTAAATTAGAAGTATTACAGCTTTGACAAATACCCAGATTTGTAAAAATGTCGGTATAGTTTTTTATATGATCTCTTCTCTGCATTATAAACTGGATCATTCCATCGACGTCTTAAGGATATGTTTCGGATATATTTGTAATATTTTTGCAAACAAAATACGCTTTTTGGCTTTAGAACAAGCTTCGAAAGTAATTTTCTACTGTGCTGGTTTCTGGTCCCCTCTCTCTTCCGTACATACTACATATAAGCAATAAGTAAATTTTTAAGTCGAATTATTAACAAAATGGAATGCCTCATCCACATGTGGACTACCGCTTATTAAATTTCTTTATTTAAATGTATAAAATGAAATATTAAATGTTAAATGAATAAAATAAAGTGGGTACTGTATCTATACTCTGAAAAAATACAATTATCCCAATTATGGCATTATTACAAATAAAAAACAAACAAACAAGAAATAGAAGACTAGAAAAATTATACTTTCGAAGGGATTTGACTACTGATTTCGAGTAATAATTTGAAAATTTAATCTTTAAAATGTGAGATTATTATCAGTTAGGTATAAATCCTGCAGGAAAAATGAGTAACTTAAAAAAAACATATTTGAAAAGTAAAATTCGTAATTTCCAATAAGAACTATTAACAAGATGGAATGCCACATCTACATGTACGTAGTTCATTAAATTTCTCGATTGAAAGATATAACATAAAATATTAAATGAATAAAATAAAATGGTTACTGCGAAGTTCTCTCCAAAACTATACTTTGAAAAAATACAATTATTCAAATTATGTGACTATAAATGAATTATTCTTTAAAAATATATATATAGAAACGATACTTTCGCAGGGATTTGAACCACTGATTCCCGGCTGTTCATACCAACGAGGTAATTTTTAATCACTTGATAATTTAATCTTCAAAATATGAGATTATTAATTACAACTTCCACAGGAAAAGGGAATAAATTTAAAAAACAACATATATATTTGAAAAGCAGAATTCGTAGCTTTCAATAAAGCTTAACAAAATAGAACGCCATATCTACATACATATAGTTTATTAAATTTCAACTTAAAGGTATAAAATAAAATATAATAATTACTGTGAAGTTCTCTCCAAAACTATAGGTACTTTGTAAAAATACAATTACCTATTCAAATTATGTGATTATTAATAAATAAATAAACAGAAACTAAAAATGGAAGAGTATCCGCGGGGATTTGAACCATCGATTTCCGGCTGTTCATACTAACGAGCTGATTTTTAATAATTTGTTCTTGGTGAGATTATTAGTTACAAATCCAGCAGGAAAAATGAGTAAATATAAAAAGCAATGCATAGAGGAATATCGTCAGAGTGGCCGAGTAGTTAAGGCATTCGACTACAACGCCGACCGTCTCGGGGTCAAACCTGAGTTGGTGCTCGGCGAGTGGCCTACCCATTCACTGAAAATAATAAATTGGGAACTGAAACACGGTGGTGGAGTAGGGAAGTAGACGGTTGTTGAAGGCGTAGTGCTTACCACATCCCGTACGTATAACGTGCGAAACGACCAAGGTGCGACTTAGGAGGCCTTAACCCTCCATGTTGCCGACCATTCTCTCTCGTGGGCCGTTAGTGCGGATACCTTTACATAAAAAGAATATTCATTGATAACGACTGTAAAATACGAGCCAAATATGAGGGCATTAAGTAAACTATTCCATATTTCCTGAAGGTTGGTTGAAGCTAGTTTGATATTTTATACTTATTTTTTGGGGATTTCCCCATCAAAATATTATACTTCTATGTATTAGCACTAAGAGCCTTTAAGACCCATGGCTAGTTGCTAAAATCAAATAATTTATTGATTTAATTCTTCTTGTTCCAACTGGTGGCGAAATATCCTGAAACCAGAAAAGAACTATAATACTATTGTTTTTCAAAATTTTTGATTTGATTCATTTTTCAAAAGTTTGAAAAGGTGCCAATTACAGAAAGGAACTTATGTGAATTAGTGCAAAAATACATTAATTTTCAGAATTTTTCAGCCATTATGCCGTTATCAAATTCACAAAACGTCGATCAGAAATCGTTCTGGTTTAGTTCTACCATTTGCTCTTTGTTAAGAATATTTATAATGATCAAGCAATCAAAGATCTGTTTTTCGAAAAAGATTAGCTCGGATTTTCTGATAGATACGTCAAAATTTAATCTACATTTACTTCAGGTGAAGTATTGAACTGATCCAATCAGTGTTTCCGACAGAAATATTAAACCAATTAACATAAAAAAGCGTTGCAATATTCGTTTATAACATCTCAAGGTTTGTTAATTTGCGAACTTTGTGGTGTTGGTGCTTTTCAGAATTTCAGGGTAAATATTTTCTATTATAAGAAAGTGATTTCCATTTACTTAAATATACGAGTATGACTTCAAACAACAACTTCGCTTCTTTATTTTCAAAAATTTCTTTTAACAGCAAGTAGGAAAGATTTTCATAGCAAAGAAACCTATTTACAAGATGTGTTTTAATACTTGAAGCGCAGGTCTCTCGTATTTATATATAGACAGACGTCTTCATTCCGGTCAGTTAATTTAGAAATGACATTAATTATTACATGTTAGACTACGTACTACGTAAAGGCATAAATAAACATGAAACTTGAGAACGTGTTTTATTAAGAATTAATTAGTTCTGAAAGGTAAATCATGGGTTTTACATATTTCTTAGTAAAAGTTGAAAAGTTCTAAAACAGTGGGCGCAGAAAAAAATATAAAAAACCCCAAATTTTTATATTTAATTTAAAAAATGTTTCTTGGAATACAAAATTAAGTTGTGATATTTTTAGGGTCATTTTTAATTAAATAATTGGGATGGCATTTTTACTTATACAGGTAATTTTCGAGGAAACATGATTAGAATCAAATTAGAGCCGGATGTCGAACAGACATTTTTTAAATGTCATTTAACGGGATGAATTCTGAAATGTCATTGAATTACTATTTGTATGAAATACATATAATATTTTTAGGTCTCTCCATTCCAGAAATCTAAAAATTTAACATTTTTTGGGATCGAATTCGTGAATTCAGCAGGTTTATGTCAATGCACTTAGGTATTTTATACGAAATTGTCAAATTACAATTTCTTGGAATAACACTAATAATTTTTAAATTGAAACTAATTAAACCGGCCAAAATGTGGTAAAATTTAATTCTCCCATTTTTTACTTTGGCTTGAAAAATTCCTACCTCAATTAAAAGCCACAAATTAACACTGGTTAATCTTGATGGTTTTATAAATGAATATGAACCACAATGTCATGTAATGATGCCAGTTAATTTTAATTGAGGTATTTATTTCTGCGATGATTTTCTAGTTTGGTTTGATATTAAATATTTCAATATTATTTATTGCGCGGCAAGTATAGAAAAATATTTACACAGAAACAGAAACACCTCTCTCTTGGCTTGGCTGATAATCTATGCAAATAATAAATACAACAGATCGGATTGCTTACACTTCCTATATATTTTTACGTTTTTAAAGTCGTAATAATTGTGTTATCCAAAAAAATACGAAATCGGCACTGTACATTCCGTGGAAGCGCTTCTGATATTTTGTATAATAACAAATAGCGTAGGTGCATCGAAGATCTGGAAAATAGGACTTTCTGACAAAGTAAACATTACCTGTGCATATATTTACGTTCAGAATGCAGTTTTAAATAAACTCAACCCCAATAGAGTAACGACAGTAAACAGAGATTATACGCAACGATAAGTTGATCCAGACAGTAATTTTTATTGTATTTGAATCGCGGTTCTTACGGGTTCTAAAATAAATACGAACCGTTATTTATAATTTTTGTTTTTTTTTAAGTTCCGGAGACTCAAAGACTGCTGAATCTGACCCCACTAGACGTCCAAATATTTTTTTAGATAACGTTTTTAATCATGTTTACGCGATATATGATTTTTTAAACTGGCGGGCTTTTTAACTAAATAAATATATTGCATTGAAACTGTTTAATAAAAGACGATTAATTTAGAATTGGCTGAAGTCCGAAATTAGAGCAGAAGATTCTTTCACGTGATCTCCTTATCAATTTGGTGTCAATACGTACCTATCTACGAAAAGTTTGCGAGCAGTGTCGTCATTATTTACTATTATCAAGAATGTGTGGTCATTAAAAATTGTGATTGTGTTTTAGAGCAAAACAAGTCCCAAAGAAATTTACTTCCCGCCAAAGTGCGTTTTTTCCGTTTTCCGTTTATTCGGCAGTTTTAACAAAATTCTGTTTGTAAAAAGATCTCGCAAAGCAAAAATGTCTATGTTATTAAATACCGAAGAGAACGTCTCATTTAGAAATTTCTTCCAGGAAATGTTTTTCGATCCTAAAGAAATTATCTGTACATCTGTTGATGTTCGAAGAATTACTGTTAGTTCCTCGAAAATAGTTTTGAGGATTAGTTTTGGTCACGTTACACTTATTTAATCGTAACTAGAGTTTAAAATATTTGCGATAACGCTGATCTAAAATAGAAAAAACGAAATTCCGCGATAAAATAATATTCAGTCAGGAATATGTTGGTTTATTTTCTCGTTGTAATTTACATATATTTTATAAGAAATGAATAGACAAGCTCTTTAATCGCATTCGGATACTGAATGAAGTGTATGTTCTAATTTAATGTATCGTTTTATTTTCTCGACAGTATATAACTTGGTTGATTCAAAAATGGAAATAGCATAGAGCGTCGATTGTTTGCTAAGGCCCGGATGTATTTCGACACAGATAACCCCACACAGATTATTCCATTTATACGATAAAAACATGTATTATAAAACGTGATAGCATTTTTACCAGACTAGTTATATTTTGCTGCTTACTTAAAGTAATATTTATGTACTTAGAATAGTAAAATTCCGTATTCTAGAACTGAGGACACTTTCACTTGATCGAAAAAAATTGACCTCTATTTCCGTAGAAGTTTATATCAACTTCACAATCAAAAAATGAACTTCAAGTGCCGAATTTCCGTTCGATGTTAAAAAAAACACTGAAATTTTAGTTTCGGATCTTGAAGCAATTTGTTATAAATTTAAACGATTTTAGATAAGAATAATTTCAGTTGGGTTTTTTAAGTTTTTGATGAGCTTATTCAAAACAAACAAATACAGCTATTTTTGGATTTTACACTGTTTTCCATCACTGTTAACAAGTTTAAAACCGATTGAATAATGTAGCTAATCGTTGATTTTTCCAGATACTAAATTTTTTCCCAAACGTTTTTGGGAAATTTATCCATCGTGGAAAATTTATTTAACTCCTCAGAATTGCAAGCCTAATTGAAGAAAATATCCGCAGGTGTTTTAGAAACACAAAAACTTTGTTTCCAAATCTAACCATTTTACTTTCAAAAACGACACACTCAATAAGCAAACACCAAACATTTAAATGTCGCACAGAAATGCTGGTACATCCAGCATCGAACGACTTTTGCAACTTCTTTCTCTTTTTTGAAAGTCTTGATAGGACACATTCTTTATCAGTAATGAATTCTGGTTTGTTGCTAGATTGATTGACAAATATTCTAAATAATTTATGCTTAACAATTTTTTATTCATGAAGGTTACAAAAAGTTAATTGCCAACGAAGTAAAAAACATCTGTGTTAAAAGAAGTCATGCCACGTAATCGTTTCTATTATGAAATATTTCAGTATTTACACATTAAATTTTATTGATGTTAAGTAATTCATATGCTTTGAATAGTTAAGCAAAACTGAATGAAAAGAAGCAAAACACAGTGTCAAGGTTATACAATTATTGTCTTAACTTCGTGATCAATGGCTTGAAAATGCGTCATAATATTAATCTCTAGATTATATCAAGCCATTTTTTTTAATGTGCCAGGAACATTGACGTCGTACGCAAAGTTCAAGAATTGATGATACATTGCATGTAGGTGGATCTATTGTTCTTCGTTTTTTCTCAGTCTTATTAGAAAATTGCGTATTGTTTTTTGCAGTATTTTCCATTCGAAGGTATCAATCGTTTTTAAAATTATCTCAACGGTGTAACATCTTTGCTTTACCTAAAGAAACGATTTATCAAAATGTAAATAAAGACGGAATACCTTTATCTCTGTTTATCCATGACTTTAAGTTTTTTCTTTCCAATAAGAAACCGTACAAGGTGCAGTTCGTTGAATCAAATAAACAACCTAATAATATTGGGTGTACCAGGTGTAGACTCGGTCTACGCAATCAAGGGAAACGAAGCATCAAATTTTATGTGTCTAATTGTTGGAACGACTGTATTAAAAAGTACTAAACAAATTTTTTTTCTTGTTAAGTCAAACTCTTAGTCATCGTTTTTCAAATTAAAGGTTTTGTAGTTTAGTTGTTCTTTCCCGATTTCTTTAATTTTTTTTCGTTGAACAATAGTTTAAGAGTAAAATATTTCCGAAAAGCGTGATTCTTAACAAACAAATATTTCTAAAATTTTCTCATTTTGTCTCAATTTGTAGGTATATTTATTTAATTTTTGTAGAAAACTAGGATAATAAGAAGGGTCCAATTTAACAAAATTGTTTTCTTTCTGAATTTACGTAATTTTTAGAATTTATTAAATTTTTCAGGGCCGGCAAGCACTTAGCTTAAGCCAGCGTAAGTGCATTGCGCAATAGAGCTTAGGCCCTAAAATATCCTAGTTCCGCCCTAATTTAAGCCAGCTTATACCGAAATACCGAGAGTCTTACTCTTATGATTTTTGCCATGTACTGAGTTAATATTGTTGTCGATTATTAGCAAATTATGCCCTAAATTTCGTATTACTCTTTTTAAAAATATTAGCCTTCTACAGGTTGCCAAAATTAACGTAAAGAAATTTTCTTCGGACATTTTTTCATCCGTTTTTTTATATTTTGCAGAAAATTTAAAATTTTCTTCTTTCATTTTACCTTGATTTCGCGTTCTTGGAATTTTAAATTTCGAAATTACATCAAGAGTTAGGTCGAGGATATTGGATTAAATGAATTAGGTACCTTGTTCATGAAACATTTAAAATCTATGGTTCCCATCAGCCTGATAAACTTGAAAAACCTGTAACTTCAGGGTTTTAAGTATCAATCTTATGGATTGGGAATTGTTATAAACATTACACACTCAAAGAGCATGGAAAATATTTGATCTGTTGAGAATCTTGCTGATTTACTCCTTAAATATCACACCGGAATGGTTAAGGCATTCGACTACAACGCCGACGATCTTGGGGTCGAACCCGAGTCGGATGCTCGGCGTGGCCTACCCAGTCACTGAAAATAATTGGGAACCGAAACACAGTCTGTAATAATAATAATATTAAGGCCATATACCAAAACAGGACACATATAATATTATATATGCTTTGCATGCACTAATGAATATAAATAACTAATGTATGTACTTGTATATAATAAAAAAAATTTGCACTAATTACACATAATAAACTCTAAACTCCATAATATATATACAGTATAACTCGCTTATAACGTACTCGTCGGGACCATGACAATCAGTACGTTATAAAAGAAGTACGTTTAAAAAAAATGCACTATATTTTTTGAACAATTCACACATACACAAGTACAGTACGCACGATGAAAGACTGCTTCGGGTGGCGCAGATAAAGTTCGTGCGTTCGACAGCATTCGGCATTTAAACAATAGCCAAATGCTTTGTGATGGTTTCCCAGTGGCGTCGCATAATTCGGTTTATTTAAAGTGCGTACCTACAGATAATGTGAGTCACCTCGGAATTCACAATATTTTTGTATGACATTTTAGTGGTTTTTAATTACTCTGCAAATAATAATTAAACTACACAATGCGGCATTAATTCACTGAATAAACAATATTTCAGAAACTTGTTTTTTCATGAAATACATGTGATGCAGTTTAGCGACGACGCCACTGATATCAGCTGTTATTTTATTATTTATTCAGAAAAAACATAATACATACGTAGGCTATAATTAGGTCCTCAGTTATTTACAAAACTGTTGTGAGAGTCTGTTTATATAATTGTACGTGACAAAAAGGCTAACAATCGACTGAGTACATACATGATGAGATTTCGTCTTGTAAACTATTTCTAAAACGCCGGGGAATACCCGCATTGTGTACTCTGCGATTAAAACTATTATGTGACTTTTTCTGATTTCACATTTTAATAGTAAAGTACGTTATAAGAGAAATTATGCAGCCTACGGGACGTATTTTTGGTACGTTGTATAAGAAGTCCGTCGTAAAAGAAGTACGTTTTAAAAGAACAAATACACGACGTATCCGGCGGGGACCGAGCTCTGAAGTACGTAATAACCGAATGTACGTTAAAACGAGTCCGTTATAAGCGAGTTATACTGTATATATATATATATATGTATTTAGAAAAACACAAAAAGGAAAACACAAAAATGTAGTGGAGTAGGGAAGGTAAGAGGTAGGCGGTTGTCGAAGGCGTGGTGCTTACCACATCACACCGTACGTATAGTGTGCGACACAACTGAGTATGAAAGCGACTTTGGGATGGCTTAACCCTCCATGTTGCCGGCCATACTCTCTCGCGGAGTATGAGTGTCCGATACCTTTACCTTTTATTCCTTAAATTAAAAATGTAGCATTGATTTCAATAAACTTTTTGACGATTTTTGGATCCCGTAGTCATTGTCTATACCTTATTTTAAAATAGTGTGTGACTGAAGAATCTGATAATATTATGCAATTTTGACAAGTAATCTCAACGATGAATGTACCTACATATTAAATTTGTAAAAAGGGGTTGCTAAGTATTTAGTATAAGCTGATATTCCTGGAAGTAGATTAAAGTAGGGGTGGCCTGATTTAAATCAGTTAATTTAAATCATGATAAAAATCATAATTTGAATCGATGGATTTTTTTATTTCTAACGGTAATTTATATCACGAAAATAGAAAGACGCTTAATTTTTCAAAAAATAAACAAATGTAAACATCAATAACTTAGTAAGTTTACGGAAATTCGGCTATTTTAAACAGCATATTGGGAACATAATGTCCAAATTTTAATAATTAAATTAAGCAAAATGGTAACAAAATATAGGTAACACATCGTAAAAATCAGGATTTATATGATTTTTAAAAATATCTAATTTTTGATTTCTTTAAATCATAATGGGGGTTCTAAGAAAGCTCAACAGAGCGTTTGCACAACTTCTTTATTTTAATTAATTACATTCCACACTTTAGTATTTTTCCAACTGTCTCGCACGTCTATCGTCATTGTCGTACTTCTAGTGTACCCGACTTACTACCCTGACTCACCATATGCACGCCGGATCCCCACCTGAGCATCGATCGTCTGCTCTAATTCCCAGAATAATTTTTGCAACCTTGCATCAAAGATAAAATACTAATTTGTGGTAATCACTAATTTCGTGTAGTCATATGTGAGTACTGCAAAAAATTACAAGTCGATCTAAAGTAAGATTTACTTAATTAAAAATATTATCAAAAAGCATTCGTAATTTGATAGATTAACCCTTCTAATCAGATAAATTACTACACCACGCAGGGTGTACCTACTTTAACATGTTTTATTTTTCTCGAGTAAGTATAATAAAAAATGCCAAGAAATTTACCACAACAAACATTTGGAGACTACCTTAAATTTGTTATTTTATCGTAACTTTAGGCTGGTATTATCCTTCTATCTAGGTACTTCAAAGTGTTTATTATTTATCGTGAAACTAAAGTATATCTCGAAGTTGGTATAGGACTTCACGGGGGAGGTACTTTGTCTAATCCCTTACCGCCAGCATAGAATTATGTAACTGTTATTTCAAATGGCTTTCAAAGTGTGTTAATTAGGGGAGGTTATCGTTTGTTCTTTAATGGTTTGAATGCAGTAGTTAAACATTCTAAAACAGAGGTTGTTTGAGGCAGTGTTGTGGAATATTGTGCATCAATTTCCCACCTCTTTCAAAGGTAGTCTGATCCAAGTCCGATCAGTATTTCTTAATAATTTTCGAATAGGCTTTCCTGGGGGAGTTAGGTCAATCGTTTGAGGCAGTTTGTGGAATATCGGTCAGCTTACATTAATTTCCCACCTTTGTCAAAGGTAGTCCGATCAGTACTCGAAGAGGCTTTCCCGGGAAAGTTAGGTCAGTCTGAGGTTATATTTTGTTCTTTAAATGGTTCAGTTTGAGTAAAGTAGTTAAACATTCTAAAACCAAGGTTGTTTGAGGCTGTTTTTGTGGAATATTGGCTACCGGGTAGCAATTTCCCACCGCTTTTTAAAGGCAGGGGGGAATTACGGTAATTCTAATGACTAATGACAGTCTAAGACAGTGCAAGTTCAAGAGGAAAATTAATCTTTTCCTCTATAGATTATACCATGCTCAACCCCTCACTCTACAATAAAATTAGTTTAAATTTTACCGAACTCGCGCTCTTCTGGTTGCCCACTTCTCCTTCGATTATAATTTTTAGCGTTTGAATAAATAATAAAATTGACTGTTTAAATAGCGTAAATTAAAATTCGTATACATAGTCAGATATATGTAGGTCTGTCTCGTATATTTCCATTCACTCTTTTATAGAAACTAATAGAAATGTCTTTATACTATAACGTATCTTAATTTACGACTATGTTACTAAAATAAACATATATGAATATTTAAATTGTTTATATGCTAATACATACATATACATATTGATACGTGCAAGAGTTTGGAATGTACTGTTTGTTGTTCAAAAATTTTATGTATCGATCGATAGATTCTGAGTGGAAATGTTACAAATGATTATTGCACTTGGAACTTGCACGGAATTAATGGTATATCCATAAAGGAATTTCCTCGCATCTACTAAATAGAAATCACGCCTAGGTAATTTATAATTTGTGCCATCTCGACGTCCTACTCGTCGAAGGTATAGATGATGAGTTCTTTGGCTTAAAAGCATTCTTCCGTCGACCAGTTGGGTAGGATTAGGCGCCAGAGAAAACAAGCCAACAAACGAATAATTTATCGTTTTGGTAATAAAACGAGAACTATCTTTTGGCGGCAGTGCGCGAAAATTAGCAACATTGTGTTGGCGAATTTTTAGCTCTCATATTTTAGATACCGTTAATACCGAAAGAAAAATATTTGTGGTATGTTTCAGTTTGCGTTTTCAATATAAGAAGTCGCTAAAGGCAGTTTCGCTACTGGTTAGCGATGCTAAAGTATTTTTCTGAAGCTTCTGGTTATTTTTAATAGGATCCACCGGTCGTTTCGTATATTTCACATAAATAAGTACCTGTTTTTTATTCCCTTATCAATCGTAAACACGCCAAATTCTGAATATAATTTTGATTTCACTGTTATTACAGTTATTAGTTATTATAAAACGATAATTTGTGTATATTTATAAATATTTTTTTACACATTTACGTAATTCAAATTAGTACTATCACATACTGTTCTGACAAACTCATTTATTTTCAAGCATATTTTTTTATGTAAGTTTTTTTATACCATACAGAATGGAGCTTCCAATATATGTATGTTGTTATTTTAATTCTTATCACGAAATTCTTTGGGTCAATAGCTTTTCCAAATATCAAAAAAGTTCGACATCATTCAACGTAAGCAGTGTAAGTTCTCCACATTAAATGCTTTCATCTCCAATAAAACAGTTGTAAAATTATTATTTGTTGTAGGACAGAACAGACCAGTTTAATCGTAAAATCGAGTTAATCTAAAATATGCGCGTGGGCGCCGAGTTTATTACTATTTAATTGCTGTCATTAATACTCCAAGTGACAATCATTTAAAAGTTTCAACCTATTTGAATGTCGTTCTATAAACTTAATTTAGGTTATAAAATTTATTAATATAATTTCAGGATTTGCCTTTAAAAATCTTACATTTTAAAACGGTGGTTAAAATCTCGCATTTGCAAACCTGGCATCGACTCGTAAAACGAAACACCTACTACATTTGAAATTTTATTTAATAACGATTTTATTGCGTACCGTGAAATTTTATCGATAATTTACAATATATGGAATGTGCATGTCCTACTTCTGAAGGCCAAATAGATCAAATTTCTATAAATTCTAGTAATAATCCTTGTTTTACTAATTCTTATGTTAAAAACCAGTTTTGCTCGTCATGTAATGTTCTTCCTTAATCGAATCAAATAAATTTAACACATTTACAGTGTTTTACGTATTGCATTTCAGATGTAGCATGAATACATGGATAGTTGGAAATTTTATCAGAAATCGTGTTAAGATGTTTATCACAAAAAAAAATTAGGAATGAAAAATGGGTGTAATTGACCTTTGCACTCCTAGTACGAGAACTTATCACTTTAAAAAATTTAGGAGTAGATATTTTATCAGTAAACTGATTTGTAACATGGAAGCAAGATAATAGGAAACGTGCCCAAAATTACATTAAAGTTAAACTTTAAATTCTCCGGTTTATTTACCAAGCTTTAGCTGTCAAGATTTGTATTAGACAATGTGGCAATTTCCTTCGAAAATCCAATGTTTTTCTGTTTCGAAATTGCAGTTAAATAGCTTAAGTTGTCGAATTTTAAGGGTTAGTATTTTGGTGAAGGTGAGGGAAACTGTAGCTTACCTTAAGCCACTTAAACTTGGTTTAGGCCCTAAATTCAGCAGACTTCAGCTTAAATTTGTGCAGGTAATTGTTGCAAATTTTACGCAAAGTAAAGTTTCACTCTGTTCACATTCAATAAAAATTGTTAAAGGTAATGTTTGTTGAAAGCCCTGTTATTTTTCAGTAGAATTCGTTGTTTTATTTTTGTAGTAAAACTACTTCAGTAGGTATTTTAATTTTTGAAGTGAATTGTTTGGGTAAAATAAAACTTCTACTAAAACTCACTGTACTGTGTTTTGGCAGTGGCAGTTCTTATCTAGCCAAAGTGACTAGAATACTCTGTTTGTAATCTGTTGGCTACGATTTAGTTGGTAATTTTGAATGGCTAATCACTGCCTTAATGCACCTGCAAAACTAATTTCATAAAAGAGTCTGTCAGTTTCATATCGGTTAAGCAAATCATTACAGCAATAATTAGGCTTAGGCATACCCCGTGATTGTACTGAATTATTACAGTGGCAGTACTCTTTTGTTGTAATTTATAACCCCACAAAATAGCGTAATTCAATTTGAAAGCCCAAAAAAATCCCAGTTTGCTTGCATAAGCAGAATTGACGGATTTCCTCAGTTTAACTAAAAGATTATCAGAATATTACATGTAACATGTTAACCACAAACTTCAAAGTACATAATTTAATTGTAATACGTAATACGTAATATTAAAAACAAAAAACAAACATACATGTTCAGGAAGTATCCTTTAACGCAGGATGAGTGAGTAACCAACGCATAATAAATCAGTACAAACGGAAATGATTTCGAAATACAGATACGCATCCCATTAAATAAATACGCGTTTCCTCCTGCTTATTAGCTTTATTTTTAAATTTCCATTTAATCTTTGTTTATTGTATTATCAACCCTATCTGTTCAAAAGTCAGAATTTATCACCTGTATCTGGCGTACTTTAATCAATCGGATGTAATCAAAAGTTACTTAACTAAATAAATAATTTAAAAACTATTTAAACAAAATTATTATTGTTTGATCAATACTTGTAAAACTAACTAAGTAGTCACTTTAATAAACAGGAACGTGATTAAGGCACCGATAAAAATGTACAGAATTTCATTGACGTTTCTGTTTAATTACACAAGGCACGAATTTTGTTTAATTTTGTCTGTGTTGCGTATCGTTTTTGTGAATTTACAGCCAGCTTCTCCGAATTTAACTACGGATACTAAAAGGAAGATTAGATATAACATCCGGTATGGAAAACTACTTATCTAGATCGAAAATACCGTCCTTTTTCAATTTAATTACCGTATCATGATGTTTACGGGTGTTTATGAACAAATATTTTGTTTGATTTAGGGTGTTATATTTAGGTTTTGTTTATTGTACCTATAATCTGTAAAGATTCAAAGTTTAAGAGGAACAATCAACAATTTTATTGCTTTAAGGTTTATTAAATCATTTGAAACTTAATTAAAAACTAAAAAAAACTTTATTAAAACACTTTTTAAATTGTTGTTGTTTTGGTTTGTAGCAATTAACGCCGAGTTAAATTAGAAAAATAAATCTTGTCAAAGAAAGTGTTCAAAATTTTCTGGGAAACTATTATTACGAGATTTCAAGGAATTTTATAAAAAATTAGAGCAAGACAGGTGTAAGTTTCTGAGAGAGATGATAATAGAGCAAAACTGCGATAGTACGGCGTATAAACTGGATCCAAGCGCATATTCCAAGAATAATACAAACCTGAACTGTGTTTATATTAAAGTAACTAAATTCTTATTTGTGATGACCTGCAAAATAACAACATGGTTTTTTGTGGAAGTGTTTATTTTGGGCTTTTTTGTTTTGTTATCTATTTTTGTGCCACACACATTCATAACGTTATTTGTTCAATTACTTTTCAGGTTAATTTTTTTAATTTTAATATCAATATCAAAAAGGCCATCTTTTCTTGTTGTTAAGTTGGTTGGCAGATGTTGTAATTTTTAGTTGTGTAAGTAAAGTGGTATCTAGTATCAATGAGTGGCTCATTGCATATCCTAAGTTGAAGTTAAAAAATAGTAATTTTTGATTGGCAGCTGTGTCTCACGCCAAAATAATATCAACCAGTTATTCATCAAAACCTCATATAGGTACCTAGGAAAATTTCCCAGATTATAGTGACCTATTTAATATCGCTAAGAAACTTAATCTTTCATATGGAAAAATTCGAATGAGGAAACTGTTGATAAAGTATTTCACCAGTATTGGTCTTAAAGTAGAAGAGTAAAAACAAACAAATATTATTAAAGAATTGGCTTTAAAGTTAATTCCATCCTAAGCTGACGGGTTTCAAATTAAGCAATGTACCTCCCTCGTATAATTCTAACAACTGTAAAGTACACCGTGACTTGTTCACGTCAAACAGCAACAGACTTGATTGTGAAGAACGAAGACGGTGCGAGTGAAGTTGTGTCTTTGAAGTTTGGGATTAAATTCGCTTTAACAACATTTCAGTTTGCAAAGTAAATAAAAAGAAGGTGATAATCCCTTAGTTACACCCTTCTTCCGCTTTAAGACCTATGTATAAGTAAAGAACAGTTGATGGGAAAATATTAAGGAACAAAAGTGTTATTATTCTTTTAACGTAAGAATGTAATCGTGACATAGCAAACAAAATAATAATCAAAAAATGAATGAAAATAAAAATTGTTGTAAAAGCCACCTATAATTTATAATAACTTGAATTTGAATTAAGAATTGACCAAATAAGATTTAAATACGTACGTTTTACCAATCAGCTTTAACGAAGTGCAGCTGAATGAGTGGCTGTTACTGGGTTCAAATCGTGTACTCACAATTATAGTAAATTTAAATTTTGAAATCCTGCTTATTTTTGGTTGTATTCGTTGCACCTGAATTTGCTGTTTTGCCAAAACGCGAATATTTTAATCCACTTAATAATCAAAATATGGGGAAAGTTGTGCCTCTGTTAAGTAATTGGCATTGTAACGTGTGATCCAAAAATTGTTACCTCAAAGTTGGCCATAGAGTAAGTGAAATATGTTTTTACTAAAACCACAAAAGTTAAATCATTGGACTATTATTAAACTTTAAAATTAAACACCAAATAAGAATTTATTGTAGCAAATTTTATTTACGTTTTTTCCGATTTCATTTTTAAATCAGGAAATAAGTATCTATGTTTTTGTCTGAAAGTTTTAATTAATTATATAGCGTGTTAGGTAATGCTTCTGCCAAACGTTGGGAATAGCTTTACAATGACAAGTAGTGCAAAAAAGTGGTGCAAAAAAGTATTGTACAATTTTTTTCTAATATGCATAGTTTCTGAGAAAAAGCATGTTTTAATTTTACTTTTTAATTCTCGAGAAAAACAAAAACAAAGGGTTAAAGATACAGGAACAAAATTTTTACGGATAAATAAGAGTAATACATCAAGTAACAATAACACTTTATTAACAACCACAAAATAATTAAAGGAAAAAAAAAACAAAAATGCATCTGAGAAAAGAAGTTTGGCAGAAGCATTACCTAACACCTTGTATACTTGCAGATTGACTCAATACAATTTGTAACGGGCGTTCAAATAAAGAATCATTTACAGTAAATTTTGTGTGCTTTGGAACTCTTCAAGCTTCAAGTCATGTCGTGCATTAAATTATATGGTCAAAGACAAGCTCACATTTAATATTTTTAATTTGGCATTTGCTTCAAATAATACACAAATTATTGATAATGCAAGGTTACTATTCTTATTTAGTTCGAAAATAAATTATAAACTTAGTGGGCCGTATTCGCACCTCATGTTTAAAGTTGTCTCTAACTAAAGTCGTGTTTAATGTATAGAAAAGAGATACCCAATATTGCATTAAACATGGCGTTAAATTTAAACATGAGGTGGGAGACCATTATCAATAATTAATCTGAGGTTAAGTGTGCGGCTATATGATTTAATACACGATATGACTTGAATTCCAAAGCACATGTCTCATGAATTCATTTGAACACCCTTTATTATAAACTAGGGTTCGACATGTTTGGTTGTTTGTCTCTATTATCCATGGGCAACCTTGAAGCGAATTTTTTTGGATCACATGTTATACGTGATGGTAACTGATTGCGTCCATTTACTAAGGGTATCTTGAACTAATCGGCGTGTATAGTTAGACCAAAAAGCCTTGGGATAGCGGTTGTTGCGGAATTTAAAAGTCATCTCTGAAGTTATTTACTTTTATAATTTTTTTGTATCATTGACATCTTTCAAAAATGAACAGATTCTAATTAAAAATGTTCTGCGACGTTTTGCTGTAAGTTTCAAGACATAAAAATAGTAGAAGCAAATAATTTCCGAGATTTTTAATTTTCACAGCAATCACGATACAAAGCCATACCACAACCTTTTTGATTTTACGAACTGACGTATCTGGTGTGGGCATATGTTTACTTTAAGTTAGTGTTCTCCGCATGGCACCTTTTAATTATTATTAATGGCGCGAAATTAAAAAAAAACAAATTTTAGTGCAAATTATTTTTTAAATAAATTAAGATTGATTCACATAAAATACGACACGAACCGTCACGTAACAACACGACACGTACCGACACGACAAAATATTGAAATGTGAGTTTCAGGTAAGATTATTCACACTAAGCGGCAGCGACGTACACGTTGCGCCAACGGCACGGAACGACACCGACAAACATTCTCGGCGAGAATGTTTTGACGGTACGCTACGTTGCGCGTCGCGAGACGGCGAAATTGCCTCACGAAATGATGTGTTTTGTTTAATATCATTGGTTCTACCAATTTACTTTTTGGCATTCTAAAATACTGGTAGAACATGTCATCATAATTTAGCATGTCTTTATACAATGTCCCTCGGCCTTCCTTTTTTTAAATATTGGATGTACCCATTTTCGGTTCCGTTTCTTTGGGAAATTTTTGAGTTCGGCTATATAAGCCATTTGGCGTCACTAAATAATGATACATTCATTGCCGTTACTGAAGGTTGTCTAACGAATGTCGGTGTAATCTAAACATACTCGAAAATTATCGTGTCGGTGCCGGCACGTGTCGTGTTGTTACGTGACGGTTCGTGTCGTATAATGTGAATCAACCTTTATTTAAGCGGAAAAATACGTTTCATAAGGTATGGAGTAGAATATAAAATATTCTTCACGATTATTAACTTTGTGTTTTCCATTTGTGTAGAATAAAGCTTGATTCACATATAACCGGCATCCACGGACCAGCACAGCCACGGACAGGACCGCCAAAATATTAAACAATGATGTTATATTACGAAATTGCTGACCACTACCAGCCGGCATTCTTTAAAAGAATGTTTTGCCGGTGACGGTCATATATTTGCATGGCTGTATGGCAGATCTTACTACTTTTGGCAGCTTGCTGTTCTGTAGTCGGTCGGTATTTGTCATTTAGATATGAACTACTGGTGAATTTGTCGGTCCAGTACGTGCCGGTGCTGGCCGGTAAATGTCGTATATACATATATGTGAAGCAAGCTTAATTGATATAATTTGGTTTTGTTTGTATTTTATTGTTGTCTGTTTTCTGTTCGAATTTGTTAAAATCTGTTTTAACAAATATCATTAAAACAAGAACCAATATTTTTCCTAAAACAGCTCTTTCTAAACCATTGTCTAGTCTAGAAAAGTATGAAAGTCTTGCAATTTTAAAGCAGACGACTAATATTCACCACCGCACGTAAATTACCATTTTTTGACATTGTTGGTATTTATATCTTTGTAGCCGTAACCGCTTATGCCTTTCAGTGTAGAGGCTGGTGCGTTTTAGCGTATGTGGTCTTTACGAGTGCAACGCACAATCCGGCCCGACTCTGTGGGTTACGTGATTGGTGCGTTGTTTAATACCTAAGTATATACTGCATCATGTGTATAGTATAAAATTGTGTACGTAGTACGTGTAGAACCTTGTTGCTCTACGTCGTAGGCCTGTATTCGGAAGAGAGCGTCGTTAATGAAATGCCTGGTCCTGGTCACCAGATCTCCAGACAGGAAAATCCTGTCCATCAGGAGATTTGAACTGAGGACTAACGTTACGCTAGCCTGGCGCTCTAGCACTGCGCCATCCTGGCATTATTAATTTATACATCTAAAATGTCGAATTGTCTCAAAATTTACATATTTTAGACAACCTTTTTTTAAATATGGTTGACTGTTAACCTAAAGCATTTACATGTGTGAGGATTTACATGGAAAATAAAAAAGTGCCCAAGCAGTAGAGAGACATTAGCTCATAAAATCAAGAAGGCCATACTATAGATCAGAAACTTGCAACTCTGTCGAAACCCAAACCTGTATTCGTATCTTGTATGGGGGGGTGTATTACATACATAAAAATTGACATTTGGACGATTAACTGGAATTTAAATGTAATTAGTTATTTAATATTTGAACATAAAGGAAACGCACTGATAATCATTTCAACTACTAAACAGAATAAATAAAAACTGTGTGTAATTTTATAATTAGTTGTTTTACGAGGTTGCATAGGTTTTTGATCTTTCGATATTTTGAAAAGGTTAATTTGGGTGTGCACCTTAAAGTTGTTTGTGTGGTTTGTAAAAATACAAACATAGCCGAATTGGACCGCATGCCAATTTTAATGAATTGAATATCAAAAAATTACCTTTGTATAATGACATCAGTTAAAAGCGATTTTATTTGAGGAAAAAAGTGGTTGCATTATAAAACCAAACAAGCTTATGACGATGTTCTAAATTCGAAACTTGAGTTTTTAGCCTTGAATTTGAATGATGGTTTATAGCAGTAATCTGGACAACATCTTTGGCTTGATACGATCAACTCCCCTGCTGTGCTCCACACCGGACAGGAAGTGACGTAGTTGATCTCATACTATGGCAAATGTATAATTATAATTTATAAAGCGTTCTCACTCCAGTTACATTGATTGTAGTATTTTATTTCGAAATAATAACCAAGTACGACCGCATCTCCGAACTACATTAATTAACAATTTTTTTCTCTTTTTCTCGAAGGTAATTAGTTTCATCTCGACGAAAAATATACGTGTTTGTATTTCGTTCATCTCGGATGCTGTTCTAGTAAAGTCGGTTGTCCTTAATTGCGGCAAAGAGGATAACGGCCTCGATTTGTTGGACGAGGCGCCAGGTGAAATAAAATTTTACACATGTTATTAAAATTTAAAATTTAAATCGTTCGTTTTCTCTCGGTCATTTTTATTATGGCTGTATAAATTATATTTAATATCAAAAGGCATTAAAGCCATATTATTTTGTGCTTAATGCATTCCATTGCGCGATTAAAGTTATGATTATAATCCTATCCGGAAATTTGTTCGAGAGAAATTTGTTCGACGGTAATTTGTTCGAGGTCATTTGTTCGAACGGTAATTTGTTCGAACGGTAATTTGTTCGAACGGAAAAATATTCGATAGGGAATTTGTTCGAACGGAAATTTTTTCGAATCGAACATTTCCTAGTGGGTGTTCGAAAAATATTATCTTTAACAATTTTGAATATTTATCTAAAGAAAATAGATTTACCATCGCGTAAACAATTCTTAAGTTAGTTATGTGCAAGGAAAGTGATTAGTATTTCATTAGCGATAATTATCTAAAGAAAATAGATTTATCATCGCGTAAACAATTCTTAAGTTAGTTATGTGCAAGAAAAGTGGTTAGTATTTCATTAGCGATCCCTGGTTTAAATGATTACTTTACTTAACTCAAAATAATCTTTTAAGACGCTGCTTGGAATGTAACTAACCATAATTAGGGTGAGGATCATTATTATAATAATCCGATCCCCATTATCTCAAGGTTACCATTGTGATTCCCTGAAAAATAAAAGTACTGATATTACCCCACTCCATTCAGCCACCATATAAACATTTGCTCAAGTGTTTCTAAATCATTCTAGTTTTTCTGTTTGATCACATTGTGTATCTTCTCTTTCGAATATTTTTCCTTTAGAACATTTTTCCATTCAAACAAATTACTGTTCGAACAAATTACCGTTCGAACAAGTTACCGTTCGAACAAATTACCTCGAACAAATTACCGCCGAACAAATTTCTTTCGAACAAATTTCCGGGATTCGATTATAATATATCATATCATAATTAAACTCGGTATTCTCTGGTTTTAACCTCGGAGGAAGTTAAATACCTGCTCGTCGACATTGACAATTCTAAACCGAGTATCACAGTGAAGTACCGTTCCAGGAGATCGAAGTTGACTCTGGCGCGGTTAGAGGTGGGCGAGGGCCACATTCTTTTAGCTGATTTTAGAGATGTGAAGTTCATCTCCACTCTTCATATATAAATATATACGTTTTACATAGTACACTTATGAATATTAAAAATATATCACTCGAATATTTTTATTAAAACCCATTAATATTACGCTCGGCCAGATTTATAATTAGCAACCGGTGTTACATTTAAGTTCTCAGATTAAATAGGTGGTTTCGAAATTATGCGCAAGAACCGTTACGCTATAATTAACATATGATTGTCACAAAAAATGTTGTAAATGTAGAGTGTATTTTCGTGCGTAACCCATCATTTAAATCTGGTTGCTTCTGGAATTAAAATTATAAAGCTACGCCATGCTGCGATTTAATGCTGAATTCTGTTGTTGGAATTTATTTTATACATTTATAAAATGCAGTTTTCCCTTCGTTTATTTTTTTTTAAACAAGCGAAGTTAATATTCTTCAAATTTTTAAAGAACAAACTAAATTACATCAACTGCATTTTCATGTCATAAAACGCGTTCTCAAGTTATTATTTGTATTGGAAGCCATAAAGAATGTACCTACATCTCAGCAAAAACCGACTTCCTGTAAATAATGTATTTAATCATTTTAATATGAAATCATCCTGTGTTACAGGAATTAATTTTTGTGACTTAGTCGTAAGCAATTTTCATTTTCCTGTGGGAAATTTTTATTTTTTGTTGGCTTGGAAATAGCTTACTCGAGTCTCGAGTTGTTTAACCTACTCTAAGTAAAAGCTAACTTTGCAAAAAATACATTTGAACTTTGGAATTTGATTTACTGGCGATTACTGCTGATTTGTTTGACAGATTAACATAATGTAATTTGAGGGGCACGTTAGTTTACGTAACATGAGTAATTGTATTCTGATTCTTACGCAGTCGTATGTGGAATTATTTATTTAAACTCTGAATAGTATACGAAATAATTACGGGACTGATTAAATTAGCAACGATAATATTGTGGTAAACATAGTATATTACAAAATATTAATGAAAGATAATAACCGAATTCTCATAAACAATAAAGATAGGAAAAAAAGAAACTAAAAACTGAAGCGCGTGTCTATCCAAATTAAAATAAATATTATTAAATATATAAAATGCATGCAGTTTACAGCAAAACTTGTTGTCCCTGAAACAATTCGGCGATTTCTTTTGGAATGAATTAAATATTTTACGGATTCTGCCGTTACTCAGCATGATTTTGTAGTAAAATCTTTTTGTTTGTTTGGGTTTTTTTTTAACTTTAAAGATTTGGAAAAAGCATTCGAAGAAAGATAATGCAACTTTTATTATTTTTTGTATTTATGTTTTGTCTTTGATTGGTGAGTGGTTTTTGTAATCGTTAATTTATCTTATTGACTGCGTTATGTAATTAATGATTTTTGTTATTCGTTTATTCGGTTTCTATCTTCATTAAAGGATTCCACATACAAGAATTCGGTAAAAAAACAGGATAGGAATGTTTTGTACGTTGATAAACAATAATTAATCTGATCACCAAAATCTGTTTGTCGTTCTGTTCTGTATCAATAATCTTTTAAAGAGTTTGAGTGCACCAAGGAAATTCTTTTTTAATGTCCTGGTAATTATGAAAAATACATGAGCATGGACTTATGTAATTAAAGTTGAACTTTCGTTCTAAAAAGTTGTTTCCATTTAAAAGGAAATTGACATGGTTAACTGAGTGTATTGTAAACTAAAATAATGAAATGACGATTGTAAAACAAATTATGATTGAAAAGACTATTCAGTTTACATTACAGTGCTTGGCCAAAACAGGATGTTCGAAATTTATTCGAAAAATACTGTTAAGTGTTATTTTTCTATGCATGATAGTCATCTCCAAAACGTTATTTACTATAAACTAGCATTGTGTACGTTATAGTTTTAATAAAATCGTCACGAGTTCAAGGACTAGCGGAAATGGTATGGAAAATTCAGCGATTCTCAATGCCAGTGCATGTTTAGAATATTTTTAGTTTTAGTATTTTAAATGCCTTTCGTGTTTGGCTAAAACTCAATCAAAGGTTAATTCTGGTTAATTTTGAAGATGAATTCGATTGTGGTAGCACAGAAAGGTGCAAAAATGAAGAAGTTTAAATAGAATTGTAAATTGTAAAAGATAAACGCGCGAGATTTTATAAAATCGTCTTGGCTACTGTAGCATGAAGTATGTCCCAAATATTATTTACGTTAATTTTTAAAAATTCCAACCGCGCCCACCTTTAATCGCATTCACCCGCGGCATTGTCCCCGTTACCCCGCACGCCACTATCTGCTGCGTAGCTCGGTAGCTGGACCGGTAGGCAACAGGTCATTGCTATCCGTCTCCTTCTGCATCCTCTCTGTCTACCTCGCGGAATGATCTTCCTTCTGCTTTTCTTTCCAACGTATGCTGCTTGTCCTTTGTAGAATTTCTTCTCTCATCTTTATAGTTTTCTCTGTCCAACCCATATGGGTTATGGGGGCACGCTTTTATAGCTTGTCTCTCTCTTGCCTTTCCATACGTGTTTGGTTTTTTGTTCTTGGGGCTAGATTTCGGTATCGAATGTAGGTGCGATATCAAGGATGTTTTGAGGTGAATAGCTTTGTGTGACGCTGGGTAGGACTCATGTAGGTGTTCTTATAACGTTTTCGATTTAAATGAAACCGGCGATCGCCTTATTCGTGTACCCTGCCCTAGAAGTGCATCTTTAATGCTTTTTGCAAACGTTATATAAACAACCAGATTTTACCGTGGGTTTAATTCACGTCGGGTTAATGCTAATCTAGATTAATATGCGAAAATCAACCATATCATCTTCCTTTCTCTTAATGGACAACTGTATGATTTTTACAAATTATTGCGTAAGTATCCGTAGATAAGTTACTTTTTCATAAAATCAGTTATTATGTATAGCGCGTAGCGCGTATTTTACCACACTCCCCAAAAAAAGTACGATTTTACCCCATTATAATGCTCGATTTTAGTTCCGGTTTAGGCGAACCTCAACACCTCCCCTTTTATAACTTTATATAAGAATCGTGAGTTGTGTTCGTATTCCTGTCAAAAGTGAAATAATTCTGCAGATTTTTATTTAAAAATGAACGTATTTTTATTCCGTAAGATAATTAAATTATCCCCATGGACCCCATGTGACATTTAAAAACCTTGAAAGTTCGCTGCATTGAAAAATTAAAGACTGAAATGTTACAGGGCTAATGTTAGGGTTTATTGAATATTTTATCAGTCATTTTGATCTTTAACGAAGTGAATATTCCCTCGTATCTTGCGTAGGGGCTATGCCAAAGTTAGAGATTGCTAGAAAGGGATGTAGATTTTTAAACTGTCGGAGCTCCATCATGCTGATAAAGTTATTGCTACAGCGTGTTATATTGGTTAGCAATACATCATATTCTTTTTTATTTATTATTTTTTAAGTTTTTATAAAGGGAGTACTGAACACCGTCTTGCTAATACCTAGTACGAATAATCTGGGTATAAACAAATGAATGTAAAGGCGAATTAGCATCGGTTTTACACAGTTGACAGAAACATTCTGAAAATACGTATTTTCGTAGTGAAAACTCTTTATTGAGATGTAAAAAATCCCTGCAATAATAAAATAATAAAAACCAAAAATATTATTTAATTGTTAAAACCGTTTTTTAATTTTGAAATTAACCTGTGGTAAAAAACAATTAGCATTCGTTTATAAAGTATTAAAACTGTCCTATTTTTTCAATTTTAATTTTTTAATTAAAATAACAAAAAAATAAAAAGAGGTCAGAGAAAACACGAAAAGGGCGGAATGTGCGGTTTAAATTCTATTTTTATTTCAGTTCCAGTAATTTACGATTTCGTGTTAAAATTTATCATTTATAAGCATGTATGCTAGCTTGAAAAGTTATTAAAATTTAAATTCGACAGTTTCATGAAATGGGGAGATTCTTGTTTATTATTTAAAAGTTAATCGATCCCTACGAAACCTAAAATTTATTATAAAATTCTGATAAACCTTTATTTACGGAAATGCTTATATAAAGTCAACTTTTTACAAACCGATTGTCATTTTTTTTCCGGATTTTCGTATAGAAAGTAATTACTAAAGAGAAAATTATGATTGGATTTATTAGTTTTAAATTTCTTATGTAGGTTTTTGCAGTAAAAAATCTTTCGTGATTTTGGTTAAATTAATAAACAAATAAAAACATTAAATTTGTGCCTCAAATATCACTGCTAAAAATGCATTTTTAAATTACTTAAAAACCATAAAATCTGAATTATGAACTTTTTAAAGATTTATCGAAAACCTTTCGTTAGCTGCAGTTTATATAATTTTCAAAATTCTAAGTCTATTTTTATATAACATTTTTCAAGTATAACAGTGCATCATTGCTGTCTGTGTTCTTGCATTCATTGTACTTAAAGTATTTAAAATATTCTTAGAATTTTGCATAATATTCTACGTATGTAGCTTTTTAGAAATTTCACTGGAAGCTTCATTTACATAAGAATGTAGTTTCGTTTAATATGTGAAATGTTTTCGATACTTCACGATTTATTATTCGATTTACAGTTTTCTTTTCCATTTGAATTAATTTTCACGCCCAAATAGTTGAATTTCCCGGATCCTGATTGTAGTGCTCGATTTTTTTACTTTGAACTTTTGATTAGTGATAATTAGACTCGCTTCGATTATTATAACTGTCGCCCTTTTGAAAATATTGAACGTGTTCACTTATAATTTAAATTGCGGTTGCAGTTGTCCTTTTACTAAATGATTGTTATTCTGTTTTCGTTATGCACATAACAGTTTTGCAGTAGTTAAACAATTGGTCATTGTTTAATATTTGTACGTGTAAATATTTAAATATAACGTGCCTGCATAAAGCCGTTTCGGAATAAGTAGTACGTACCAAAAACAAAAAGAAATTAATTTCAATTCCCCGCAGAATTTTTTCATTAGGTCTGCCACGGGTGGCCTACGCATTATCTCGATATGGAGCGCGAAACATATTTCAAGAACAATTATCGTTTTCTAAGAATAACGCATTTCTAAGAAATAGAAGTAGCTGATAATTAAACATTCAATTTTCTTCTACCCACATGTAAGAACCTAAGTTAAAGGATGATATTGGTTTTTGTCCAGAAAGACCCAAATGTTCGGTAGTATTTCTAAAACCTTTTCGGTAACATAAATAGGTTTGCTGTCAAAAGAAGAATTCACTGCATTAACCAGCTTAAGCGCATTTCCAAGTAAAGTGCCTTGTACTTTTCACAAAAATAACAATCATTTCCGGTATTTCCGTTATGTTTAGTGACAAAAGGTTGTAAAATCCATGCAACTTTGGTTTCTGAAGCTCGAATATTCAACTTGTTTTCCACCACGGTAGATGGAAACAGTCAAATTGATGGATTTGACATATACTTCGCAATCAAAAGAATATAGGTTCTAATCTCATCTTAGCCATAGTTTTAAAATCAGATCAAATGAGATGGTACTCCCATTAATCAAATTTGTGGGGCTGACTTAAAGAACTGTAGGGGCAAAGAGGGATGCCTTTGCCCTATATACATATAGCGATGTACAGGTCAATACTGAACGAACTGAAATTTCCATCAGAAAAACTTGGGGCGAGGTAATCTGGATAGAGTTTAAGTATGCTTATGATTCCGAATTATCAGTTCAGTTGTTTAATTTTAAATATAACTTATTACGAAGTTTCAGCTTATAACAACATTTCGACATTAAAAACTTAAATTCTCGTATGAGTCCAATCATTGTTATGTGTTTGCTGAAAAGTCGAAGAATGTTTCCAAACATGTTGCATTAATTCCAGTTGCAATTTTTTTAAATATTATCCAAGGAATAGAAAACAAAACTTAAACGAATTTTTTCATTGTGCTTTTGTAAAGTAAGTTCGAATAACATCAAAAAATAAAATTTGAATGAATTAGATAATGATTTTATCTGTTACGTATTTTTAGAGATGATTCGTTATTTTGTACGTGTTGTTAAAAAACACAGCCACTATTTACATATTTTTGACTGAAATTTGGCTACGAGCCCTGAAAATAAACATGATCCATTCAGGATTTACTATTGTGAAGATTTCTTGTGTAAAAGAATGCCTGTGCGCGTTATAATTTCTACTTTTTATTTGCTTCATTAAAGGGGCTAAATAAGAATTAAGTTTTTTTTTGTTATTCTTTCGATATTTACTTTTCTTGCATGTATTTACTTGCGACTGAAATTATTTTTATTATTAATACATATTTTTATTTATTTATACGTTTGTTTTTTTTATTTTCTGTTCTTAATGTTGTTTTCTCTTTCGTTACAGATTTACAGTCTTTGGGGAAAATGCTACAATTTTTTCATTTACAACAATAAAGCAACAATATCAACGGGTTTATAAAAGCGATTGTTTTGTACATATCAAATGCCAGGTATGCAACCTACTTTTTAATGAATTTGGTGCCCATATTTTATCATTTTCGTGTGGATGAACAGATGACTGGTTTACCACCGATTAACATTTTTAATTCCTAGTAAAACCCCATTATTTAGCAGCCTTACAAGCCCTTTGGGTCTTCAATAGCAAAGTAGCCTCGACCTTTTCTGTTCTGCAAAAATCAGTCGTATTTAGACCTTCTGAATTTCGATGAGCCTAGGACAGGTGTTCGATGTAATCTCATATAATTTATCAGATTCGATAATGGTTCTAATAATAGGGTAACCTACCCTTAGGGTAGGTCTGTCAGAATTGTTGTCCTGGAAACTTTAAAGGTAACTTTCTGAAAAATACCAGTGGGTTAAACCGCGGTGGAATCAAGTGTGGTCCATTGTATAACGACAATTACAGGACACACTCGTTCTTGGCCGGCTCTGCCATATAAAGTTATAGTCCGTTCAGTAAAAGTTTAGTGGGAGTTTTAGGTGGATTGTTGCATGTTTTTTAGGCGGACTGTACACGCGGCCTCTGGAAGGTCGGTCGCGCTGTTGTTTAAAGGGAAGGGAGGGGGACAGTCAATTGTAAAAGTGACTTTAACTTTACTCAGCTGCTTGTGTACAGTAGCGGTCAACGGAAACGAAAAACACGTTTGTTCAATTGCCTCTCCTTGCCTCTTCACGTCGATGATCAGTTATAAACGTTATAATCGCATAACCAACTTTTTTGATGGTTGTTTTCTTACACCGTTTATGTGAATCCAAATTATTATTGTTATATTTCTGTTACGAAACACGCGAGAGAAATTTTTGCTTTACAAATTAAATTCCGATTACGAATCTGAAACCACAACCAGATTAAATTGAACGTGTTTTATTCCTTATGAATTCCTTGATGAAATTTAAGCATCCCAAATATGACTCCGGCCATAAATTCTGTTAGATTTTTTAAGGTGATAACGTTGAAATTGAAAGAATAAACGAGGCATGAAACCCCAAACTTCATTGCACATAAGGCAAGGTTTTGCTTTTTTTTTTTTATTATCAACCCAACATTATTATTTTCTTCCTCGTTGAAGGCGAGGAAATATTAAAATTCTTTGAATAACTCAAATGTGGTTTAGATCATATGAGAGATAAACAACACTGTCGAAAGAAATGGAGCTCACAGCCGACAATTTTAATTTGATATCTTTGAACTTTTGTTTTTAAGCGGTTGTTTTTTAAATTGCCAGGTTAATATTTTATTTTTTGTGACTTACATAACATCCTTTAGACATTTTTGAAAATCTGCCTTTGAATTTGTGCTTGAATTTTTGGTTTTGAAGTATGTATTACATAAGTATGAATTTCAGTTGTAACTAAGACTGTGGATGGAACTGATTCGAATTCGAATAGGCCATTTAACTAACTTTAATATTATGTATGTAGTTTGGTTTTAGAATTTTCAATTATAACCCAGATCCAATAAACTAAATTTCAGTTTGTAATATAGGTACTACGTCGATTTGAAGTCGCTCCTCCTTTTTAATATCACATTTTGGATCTGGAGTTTTGATTTATGGGTTTCAGCTGTAACTACGGCGTGGATTAAATCAAATTCAAATTTGTAATTCTTTAAACTGATTGCAAGTCTTTCGTCCTTTGGAAATTTTGGAAAATTCACCTTTTACTTTTTTATTTATAAAACTACATTTTGGGGTAGGAGGTTTGATTTATGAGTTTCAGTTGTAACTACATTGCCGTGGATTAAAATTAAAAACAAAATCCAATTTGTAATTCATTAAATTGATTACAAATTACAAGCTTCTTGTCCTTTTGAATTTTTGAAAATTCACCTAATTTTGTTATTCTTATACATAATTACATTTTCGGTTTGATGTTTTAAATTATGGGTTTCAGTTGAAACTGCGGCCATTGAATCCAATCCCAAATCATTAAAGTTTTGGCATTTTAACCAAGTCGTAATTTTTTTAAATTTGTAAATTTTTGACACCCTACAGTTTGCAAAATGATCCAGGTCACCTAAGTAATTTTTTGTTATGTTTTATTTTGGTACAGATTAAGTAATAAAGTAAAAAATCAGAATAATTTTTACAGCTTCTTTTTCTTTCATTAGGCCAGTGGCCTGTTTTAATAATGCTTTTTTTTTATTACGGTGTTCCTTGTGAAGACGAGAACAACCAAAACATTTGACAGGGTTGGCCTGATTTAAATCAGTTGTTTTATTCTTGATTAAAGTCATAATCATCATCATATATTTATCGTTGATTTAATTCCAGAAAAGAAAACCAGGGGTTTTGATTAAAAGAATATATAAATAAAGAAACATAAAAATAAATAACAATAAAAATCTATAATACAAAAATGAAAATACATATTTAGTAAATTCGTGGAATCTAAAATTTGGTTATTTACTCGAAAAAACTCATTTTAATAAATTACATTAATCAACGCAATTACATATTACCAAAACTGGCCAAACGTACAACATAATATTATCAAATTGATTTATTTGATTTTAACAATATTGTCAAATTTAATTTTTTCTAATTGTTATGTGTCTTAATACCATTTCGATTTATGTGATGCATGACAATAGAACTTAATAACCTTCAATAATAACCTAATAAGCCTTTTTAGAACAGACGACATTTAAAAATACACCTTTAATAAATGGTATATTTTTTTACAATTTGGGTGTAAACAACCCGAATGTCCTTTACTTATCATGACACATCAGTTGGGTCATTGTTTTCTCTCCTACATTAATTAATAAAAAGTCTAAAAAATTCAGTAGATAAAATCGTAAAAAATTAAAATTGAAAGCCATGGAAAGCTCATAAAACTTTCAATTAATTTTCATTTCTGTAAAAGCGTTGTTGTGGACGTTTAAATTATTTATAATTGTTAATGAACGTGTCAGTGCTTGAAACGCCAGTTATAAAAATCATTGGGTGAATTGAAACGAGTTATTGACGTATAATTGACACATTTGAGTTATTTGGAGGCACTTTTTGTTATTCACAGATCGGCTATAAATTTTTATATGGATGCCAGGATATTTTTCCTGAAAATTTCTAAATTATTCAGACCTGTGTTAATGTGAAATTTTGGTTTATTATAAAGAAAAACAGACCAGAAATGAACCTTTGGATTCGTATTTAATTATTCTTGAATTTTAGAAATTTTGAAATGATATTTTTCTAATTGTTTTAAGAGTAATTATGGCATTTTAGAAATAAACAAGCCTAATTAACCATCAAAAATCAGACTGGGTTATAATAATTATTGATTAATCAGCGTTAAAGGCTCGTATTTTTCTTATTATTTGTATGAAAATTACCGTGCCGCAGGTAAAAAATTCTTACTACCGCGTTCCATTGCACACGCAGCTCACGAGAAATCGTTCCATTTCTAATTCGAATCGGTTCGAACATTATAGCTTTAGGCTCCAAGAGTATCTAGTTCTTAATCCATCCTGTTGGCATGGATTCCTTAAAAATTTCAGGTGATAATTATGGTAAGAGGAAATTGAGTTTGTTTTATCGAGGACCATTTTGATTGTGCCAATTTTGAAATTAATTCTTTCGGTATCAATCGTACACAAAATATAAATAAAAGTAAACAGTTTGCTGACAGGGTTCGTTTTGTAACACAAACATGCAATAGGTGTAAGTTTTCCAGGATAATTATCAAATATCATTTAGTCCAGCTGATTTATTGCGAGATGCCATGCGTAAAATGCATGTTACCGTATAGCATAAAGTGCTTAAATTCTTGGAATAATAAGGCAATAAATTATAAATTGAATATACAATATATCATGAATCCTTTTTGGTCGAAACACGATGGGTGGTAAATATAAAATTTTGCAATGCTGTTCTGAAACCATATGTTGTCGTGTGCACTTTCTGAATTAGGTATTGCGACATTTATACACCGTACAAGGTGTACCTATTAAATTATTTTTAAATCTAATATATGGTCAAGTGTAATATCTCTGCAATGCACGTTTTGTGGTTTTCTGACGTTGTAATTCACATAATTACCTTACGTAAATTGTTCGAGTATAATAAGGTTAAATGAACTCGTAATTTACGGTTACCATTTCTTCGATATTTTTGATTTTAATCAATGTTAAACATTCATTGTTTGATTTGCATTTTGAAAAAAAAAATGTCGAAGTTTTTTAGTTTTCCGTATAATTGCTTGTAGGTACTACTTATTGTTAAATAATTTGAACCTGAATATGTTTAATTAATCGGGGCCCCCCAAGTGACCATTTAAGTTTTTCAAAGTACGTATGTACTTGAATAATAAGAAATTAAAGTTTAGAACAGGTGGAAAAAATTCGACCAGAAAAGTTTCTATGATTTAGTAGTGAACCTCGACCTAATACAACCCACAACTTTTGGGCCATTTTTCTAATTTGAGCAACCTATACTAATTTAATTTGACGCAGATTCACCCACCACAATCGTAATAAATTCCTTAAAATTGTTTATTGAATCTAAATGTTTTCCAAAACTGTACATTCTACGTCAGTTGAATATTGTTTGTCCTACTTTTTTTACGTTATACATTGCTCCCAATCCCCACCTATCATAATAAATCCCTTCACACCCTATTTGCATGGGGTGGACCTGACGTAATCCAGGACTGATTCACGGGGATCTGCTCAAATGATGATGAAATTTTAGAAAAAACAAAAATGTTGAAACTGATACGATAAAACAAAGCCACTTGAAATTAAAAATATAACAACACTTAACGTATCAAATCAAAACAGAAATTGATTGTTAAATAGAATCTTTTAAATTACACGTCCCCACAATAACACAACATTAAAACTAGATTAGATGACTCAGATTTGCCAGAAGGGAATATTTTTCTCATGGAATGTGTTATTTAGAAGAAATCCTGATAATTTTCTGTGAAAAGACTACGTAAATTAATAAATTGGAGGTGTAACAAAAGCCTTTTTTCTTGTGTTCTGCTTTCATTTTATTGATTTGCATTTTAATTTTGTGCATTTTCTACTATGAAATTTTCATTTCTAATTTTGACTACTTTTCGAAACCTTGTTAATGTTGTAGATTATCTTTTTATCTACTAATTTGAGGCACAGAAACGTGTCCCCTAAAGGTTCCTTTAACTTTAAAATTTTGATTCTTTGATTAATGCCATTGTTAATAAATATAAAACAGTCATGGTAATTTGTTACAAAAAACGACTAATCATAACTGAAAAGGGGGTAAACTAACCTACAAGCATAGATAAATTAACCATGCTACAAGCTTTAAAAGACTGACGGTTCCTGAGAAACGTTCAAAATGCAACTCCTTTGACACAGCTGGTTGATAGATAATCGTCATTTTTCGGAGATTCATGTCAAGATTCAGCTTCGAAATCAAAATGCAATTTTTAACTAAAGCAGGTTTTCCATGATAACCAAACTGATGAATATGATGGCTGTTATTTTCAGTGTACGGTAATGCCAAAATCAGAAAGTAAATACCTTTTTGCAATAAGAAAATCCTCGGTTTTAGCAAAAGGAAGAAAGCTAAACAGCCTGGTTGTATATGCGTGTAAAATATAATCTCCCAGTAATTTCAGTAAATTATCTCAAAGGTGTAAATTTGTAGTTGCATAACATATTTAATTTTACAGCAAATACAAATTACGAATCGGTTAAAATGGTTGCCTACTTTCATCCATTTTCGGTCGTAATTTTGCTTTTTTTGTCATTTTATATTCCGACATATATAATCATAAACAAGTTCAATTTATCATTAGAATTGTGGAAATAATGCATCAGTTGTCCTATTTGACCCGAGATCATCGAATAAACCGCTAATTATCGGTCCCGAATTATAACGACGATACCCGACAGGATTCGGCAAATTCATTCATAATTTACTGATGTATTTCCCGTGACTACAACGAGTAACAACTCATGCGAAACGAAGTTTGTTGTCAAAAACTGTGTTTACTAAGCGTACTTCCTGCAATCCAGATTGTCCAGGCGTTTTCACAATCGAACAAGCAGATGCTGCATCCTCCGAAAAAAATTTCAAACTTTTGGCCGTGATTTTTAGAGGTAGGTTTTGATTGCTTAAAATTAGAGAAAACGTTCACGTTCTCACACGAATCACCTGCTTTTTTTTATTTCTTTAATTTCAAACGGCATCGACTATCACCATATATGAAAGAACCCACGTGGTATCTAAACTCCAGTTATTTAACATCCGTTCGCTATTTTACTGCAATTTCTTGAATTACAGTTACCTTGCAGTTTTCGTTAAATTCCACTTTCTTTCCTGTGAAATGTGCTTGTTTAATCAGCATATTTTATATTTAATTGCAGAATTTTACATTTAGACTTGAAAGAAATACACGAAACCAATATTTGCCAACTTTTTATTTAAAAACTCTACACTTTGTGTTGCAATATCAGAGGATTATCTACAGTATTTTTGTAAACATAAACACAAACCTAATCGATTTCATTCAAATTAAGATGTAAGGAAGAACATTGTGACCTTCATTATGTCCAAGACAATGCAACAATCGTAAATTAAAATTGTTGGCATTTTAAACAGTGATCGTTGGAAAATTCAAGACCTTGAACGAAACCAAAACGAGCTCGTTAGTATTTTATATCCTTCTACTTATCACTTTAATTGTTGCCTGTTTACTTTTATTTGTGTCCGTTTGTTAATTTTTGATTAATAAAGTATTTGGAGATTAAATACCCAAGCCAAAAAGGTGTGAGAATCCTGTTAAAATTAACCAAAAATGTAGGTTGTTTATTTTAAAGAACTGATATAACTAACTGCAGAGGACTGATATAAATGGGTCAAAGAAAAATTTGTAAAATTAGACTGCTTTATTTTTAGTAACATACTAAACAGTGTTTAATAAATAATATTTGATTGTGAAATAACTTTTGACGAAGGACAAAAACGATATATTGAAACCAGAAAAATGGTTCTTTAGGTACTTCTTGGGCCATCTTCTCACCAAAAATTTGATTTTCTAAAAATATTGCAATTTTCAGCAATTAGTACTTATGTTGTTATGCATTACTTATAATAATCCCAACATTCTTAAATGTGATCTTTAAAAACCATCATATTTATTTTCTAAAGATATTTTGCTGGCAATGCAATTTTCAGTAAGTAGTTGTATTTGGCGAATTAATTCTCTGCAAAATAATATCTCCAAAATTCTTAGGCGTGATCGCGTGATCCTTAAAAACCATAAAATTTGATCTCAAATATTGCAATTTTCAGGAATTAATAGTTTTTGAATTAATGTTACGCATACTAATAGTTAATCCTAAAATTCCTAAATAGTATAATAAACTATAAAAATTGATTTGATTGATTGCATAGTAATGCCAAACCTTTTAAAAACCACAAAATTATGAATGAAGTCAAAACTGGTTTAATTTTTAACAATTTACAACAGTTATTTTAGTCAAGTCTTACAGTGTTACTCAAATTCAACAATGAATTAACCTCGGTTATTGCTGGGTCCTGAGAAGTTTTACGAAATTCTTCGCATAATTAGCCAATCAGCGCTTTCAAATCATTAACAACAATAATTATGAATCTAATTGTAAAGCTTCTTTAGTTCACAATACGTGGTTCAAATTTTACGCAAAAGTGCAGGTATTTTTATTGTGTTTAGTTTAAATATGAAAGCGTCTTAGGAGGCCTTAACCCTCCATGTTGCCGGCTATACTCCCTCGCGTGTAAATTACCTTTACCCTACGACCAGAAATAATTTTTACCTTAAATTTCCGCAAACAATCTCTAAGTGATTTTAAATACAGGCTTCTTAAAAGTTCTAAAATACGGAATAACAGACTTAGCCTGCTTGTAGCCAAGAAATTCAAAAATTGGCAAATACTCTTTAAGTATAGTTTTTAACTAAACGATTAAAAAGTCTAAGCAGTGTAAAATATCCGTTCTTTTAATCTGTAAACTGAATTAATATTTATAATGGTTGATATTTCAGAACCTTTATCAAATTTCAAATAAAAGATAGGACGCGATACTCTTCGTTTCTGTGTTATTATTCTAGATTTTCTTCATGTGTATTATCAATTATTTAACTCCAATTTATTTAAAGTACAACGTTCCCACGTGTACCTAACATTTTGATTTATTTATAATCTTTCGGCGTTTCGTAAGACTCTTTTTCTATTTCTAAATTTCAGATTAAATTCGTGTAAAATTTTAAGTAGTTTTTGCAGCTGTGACGCTTGCTTTATGGTTAGGATTTATGGAAACTGGAAGTAACTAAGGGGATTAGTTTGGTATTTTGGGACATTTTACACCTTTATTGCTTCCGGATTAAACCGTCGTAATGCGGTAAAAGGAAGCCTCCCATTTCCTGTGTCCCAGAGCGAAGGGATGGTATTTTAGATTTTCGTTTGTAAACTGCGTTTTATTTACTTTGCTTATTATATAAGAAAATTTAAGTACGGTGTCTGTCTTTAATTGTCGCTAAATAAAGCCTAGATGTTAGAATTAGTCAACAGATGCTTGTCGCATATGTTGCAGTCATCAGTCAAGCATACTACGAACACATTGTCAGTGTTTTTCATGATTATATGACGTATACGAAGTGGACTTTTGAGCTGTTTTAAAATCGTGTCTGTTAATTTTAGATCCTATTGTTGTTTTATGACCCTAAAAATAAGATACATTTTAATTCGGTTTGTCAAGGCGAATCTCTTAATCATGGATTTTAATGAGTTACGTTAATAGATTATGATTTTGTAACGCTGACACGGGTCATATTGTATAATTTTTTAAAAAGAAAAATAAGTTTGGGTCGGTAATCTCCTTTTCCTGGAAATTTATAAACGATTTTCAGTAATTTTCAGTAGGTACGTACGTAATCATTCTGCAATAACCGTTCCAGGAAGCTCATTTCCTACTGTCTGTTATAGTATACAGTTTGCATAATTTTTGCCTTTACAACTATACATATTAATTTCCTGAACCAAAAAAAGGACGTGAGAAATGAACCTGAAAATCAGAGCGCCGTTACTGCAATAAAGGGAAGGGATGTTACAACTTAAATAATAATTAATAACTAAGCTCTGTTAAAGAAAAGAACTCGAAGAAATAAAATATAAAAGTCATTATCATTATCACAAGCAAATTGACAAAACTAAATCAGGGAAAGGGGCGAATACCACATTTATGAACGTTCGTGTTAGTTTGGTTTTTTAAAAATGCGAAAAGTGAGGAAAATAGAGACATCTTGCTTTTTTCAGTTTAACTTCAGTAAAAATGTAGTCGATAATAGCAATTTTCAAGCGCACTCGGTAAAAACTACTATACAATCTGGTAACACCAATTTGTAATCTCGGAACGTCAAGTTGTATGGTGCAATTTCGAAAAATAACTGTGGTTAAACGTGTTCGCGGTTGTAGTTTTTAACTTTCGGATGAAATATCCGCGGATACGCATGTTACAGTTACGCTTACAATTTTGTTGTATTGTAGTAAATTTTTCTATTTTTATTCTTGATTGTCGACAACTTTTTCTTTTTACTAGAAATTGTTCGTTTTCATCTCTTACTTTGTTTTTTGTTAAGAAAATTCTGAATGATTTATGTGAAATTTCCCCAAATCAGACTCAGTTTTCGTTTTCAGTACATTAAGTTTGTAATTTCCTATTTCGTCGGAATAACTAAATATTCACGGTCGTAAAAACTAGAACTGAACAAGCGTTTTTTACCATTAAAGGAAATTCCGCGATAAAAATCAAAGGAAGTCGGTTTCAATTACTGTTCAGATTCCCACTAACATATAAGCTTAGTTTAGCGTTCGAAAAATGCTAGATAATTATTTTTTCGTTATTATATTAAAAAGAACCAGGCATGTTGTAATGCCCACGTACGTTATTGTTGTGTATAATTTCCCAACTTTCTAAATTCGTAGAATCAAAGACAGTTTCGTGTTGTTATAGAAGTATTTTTCGTGTTTCCTGCGGCCACAATCGACGGGACTTTTCCACCCTGTGCCGAACATGGTCTGTTTTAACCATTGCGCCTTTTATCGTAGGTAGTGGGTTATCTAGATGTGCCTTGCACATTTCGTAATCCGTCTTGTAATCGAATCGTAAATGACAGATAGGTAGTATTAGGCGGGAGTTGTATAATGAGCGACTTTCACCGGGATGAATGGGGCGACACGTGCATAAAGCATAGTGCGGGTCGCGAATTGTTCGCAACTCGTTTCCTTGAATGTACGCCGTTTCATTCATGATGGCTGCCTCCCATTCATAAAAAGCCGGAGCCGAGTTTGGGAGGCCGCCGCTCGACGCGCCACAGTCGCCTCTCTCCGGCCCGCTCCTATAACCAGTTCTCCATGTGGCGTAGAGCAGTTGTGTTGCTAGTCGTACCTTCTGCTCGCACTTTATACTGATGCGTTGTGCTCAGAATGTCTGTTAAATATGGTGTCGTGCCAAATCGGACTGTGCAGTTGGATGTACTTAATATTTTACACACAGATGTTATAAAGTGAGTTATTTTCGTTGATGTATGTTTTTTCTTCGGCTACGGTTCCATCCACCTGTGTATTTGTATGTATGTGACATTGAGTTGTGTGGGTGTGTGTATATTTGTATGTATGTATGTCTGTATGTATTCGACGACGTCCTCTACGGATGTTATTCATCCACCGCCAGGATAGTACTCCAGTCTCCGTATAGTTGAGAGAGCGGATCAAAATTTCTTAAACCCACGTGGTAAGGCATAAGCGAACGGGTCGTGCATGCCTACATACTAGGTCGCCGGGTTCTGTTTATATTATAAATTTCGTATGTTCTTGTAAATTTGGGTAGGATGCCAGTATTACCGGAGGGCTAAGGGCGAACGGCCTGCGGTCACATTCCTCACATGCCCGATCCGCACCAGGTGCGCGGTCCCGGCCCTCGCCGCACCCACTCGCTGCGTGGGCTGCTACCCACTTGCCCAAACCACATCCAACATGTATTATTGTGCATGCATATTTATGAGCGAGTGTAGTGTGGTTGTGTGGGGTGGTATCAATCGCCCACCTCTAAGTAACCTCTCTTCTCGTTGTTGCAGCTGGCGACGATGACGGACCAAGGTGGAACCTGGCTGGGCCGCTAGTTTCTTCGGCCACATGGCTCACCATGGAGGCCGTACATCCCTGCCGCGCGCGCACCGACCGCGGGCGCCCATCATGAGCGCCCCAACACCCCTGACAGCGCCTTTGGCTCCGTTGCGGCCTCCGCCGCCGGTATCGCTCGCCGCTCCAAGACCCGACTCAGAACGTGCTACCAATGAGTATGTCGAGACACCGATCCGTGTCGCCGTCCCCAGTCCTCCCCCACAGCCGCCGAGGTTGCAGAGACCGGCGAGGTTGGCGTTACCGCCGCCACCTCTTCCTGTCACGAAACAACCCGCTACCGGAACCTTCAGCAAAGAACCTCTGGAATGCACGTCGAGGCCCTCCATCATGTGCCCGGAGTGCGGTAGGTGTCGGTGTGACTCGTGTCAGCAACCGAGGCCGCTCCCGTCACGCTGGATGTGCGACAATCATTGCTTTTGTTCTGCCGACGCCATCATCGACTACGCGACCTGCTTATGCTGCGTCAAAGGCCTATTTTACCATTGTTCCGACTCTGATGGGGGCGCATCCTGTGCGGACGATCCCTGCGGATGCGGCCCCGAGAGGCGTGCGGCACGCTGGAGCTGTTTGGCGGCGCTATCGTGTGTTCTTCCGTGTTTATGGTGTTACTGGCCATTACAGTGTTGTAAACGTGTGGTGGAAGCGTGTTACGCGAGACACTCGAGACAGGGGTGCCGCTGTCGACAACCGCTCGCCACACCAGAGAAAAGGCTGCTGGACACAACCCCGGACCTTTAGTGCGCGAGTGCCCCTCGAAATTGTTGAGTGCGGTGATGAGTGTAACGGATTATCTTCGGTAGCGCGTCATCATCATCATCATCAATATCAGTGGCACCCCCACCCGACTGCCTGTTGTGTACCTATTTCGCAACTTTGTACATTATTAATTTATTTTTGTAAATATAATAGTGTAACATGAATGTGTCCGTAGCTCTGTGCTTCGTGAGTCTGCAATATGCTGAGCGCCCCCGAATACAAACACCAGTGGTCCACCCCACTGGCCCTTCAAGCGAGCGGTAAGGTATGGGTTAGTTGGTTATACGCTGTTCTATCTACACTGACGATGGTAAACATAAACGCTGACGAACGTACGCGGTCCGATGGAACAGTGTATCAGTGTAATGCTTCTTCTTGTATGTATTTGAGTGGCAAAAGAGTAAAGTGGTGCCTCGGCCGGGAACCGGTCCTTCTCAGCGGGCCGGAAACGCCTGCGGCCAGGGGTGTCCAGTCGGGGGGCGCCAGGGGTCGACTCTCCAGTATTATCTAGTCCTGCGCGCTGAGACAACCGCTCTCCCAACTTGTATGCACAATAGCTACTGCGATACGTACACTACATACTGCTTAACTTTTTTTATGTTCTTTTACTAAGTATCGTATTTATTTCTTTAATTTCTGTGAAATTACTTGATAGATACGATTGACTGCAAACAAGTTGGAAGGGAAAATATACTTTTATTAAATTGTGTGCCTGGGTGTATGTGTGTGTATGTAAACTTTTTATGTAACAAAGTTTTATAGTAGGCTGTACTACATATATTACAACTTACCAGAAGAATACCTATTGCAAAAAATACATTAATAATATATTTAAATGTAACACGCACTAGAAAGATCCAATGAAATGCATTTTCTATTCCGCATTGGCTTTGGCCAAGTTTTATGTAATAACGGTCGATTTGTTGCACGAATTATATAGTCAGACGCTCGGATTTTTTCACATATTCAAAATTAATTTGTATACCCCGTTCGTCTGGGTCTGTGATAAGAGTTATGATAAAATCTGCCCAGTCAATGCGGTGTTTTCGCGCGCACTGATCCGCATCGCCCATGCGATCCGTGCACTGTTAAGTTCGTAAGACATGTCGCATAATCACACAAAACAAACCGCTGCCTTTAAACTCGTTCGGGTTCTATTTTACCATTTAAAAATACAGATAGACACTATGTCTTCGTCGCATCAAATGCCACGTTGTCCAGACTTAAATAGCCGACGACGACTCAAGTCAGCGGTTTGTTTTTGTGATCGGGCTTGTATAGGAGGGAAGTACTCTCATGGTATGTAGTGCCAAAAGGCGCAATAGCTGTCAAGCTACTGTATATGATTTGTATATAAATCTGTAATATTATTATCTAAAATGTTAATAACAAGAGACCAACGTCAAGATTACATGCTGTTTTCTTTTTATTCCCAACAAAACCTCCTCACCAAGCATAAACAATACTCTATTATTATCTACAGAATATAGAAAATTACAGGTTACAAAAACGTTCGGATCGTTGGAATACAGGAAGGAACGATGTATGTGCGTTGTATACACTTTGAGAAAAACGAAATGCATAAGACAAAACCTTAATATCGTTGCCCACGGGCAACATTTTTCATGCAAGTGGAAAAACTTGGGCTGTTTTTATACAAAACAATAAAAATCGGCGTGTCCTCTAAATTTGCATTAAAAGTTAATGAGATGGTTCCTCAAAATCTACACGTTTAATATAAACGCCCAAGTTGTGAAAAAAGGGTAATTATTGATCGATAATGGCGATATCTTAAAATAGCTCCATGTAAAAACTAAAGTTCTAGAACGTGTCCTACATACTATGAATAATCACTATCGGTAAATTTCTGTAAGTCAATTCCATACTGATAAATTTGATAAGATAATAATGTTAAAATAACTTACTCATGAAAATGGTTGGTTTACAATCTCCAAAGTAAAGTTCGATACACCAAACTGTTGTACTTTTTCACAATAGAATGTTTCCGGTATCTTTTTATGCTAGGAATTACTGTAAAAAAACTTAATTTTGGCTCATTTATCTAAATTCATTTATCATAGAAGCCCTAGTTTTGGGTTATTTTTTATTTTTAATGCTTAGGTGTAGAATGATCATTAATTTATTTTGGGGGAATATCCAAGAATTATTTATTTATTAGGCATCAGTCGAAGGTGGAAGTTGTGGGAAATTCTTACAAAGTAATGAAGGTACTTTAAGGACATCTTCTGCTAATTATGATTATTTCGTATTATTTTAACTATTGTAAATTTAATCTTCATCCTCGTAAATGTTTGATTAGTTTCTGTGTGCTTCCTGATAGTTTTATGAAACACTACGTTTTGTTTCTAAATTTTAATAAAATTTGTTTCTTTCTTTTTTTAATACAGGGCATTTAAATTTTACTCTACAAGGCATTTTTCAGGAAAAAGTTGAGCATTTTGACCCAATTTACCGACAGCCAAAAATACACCTATAAAACTTATAAAAAATTTGTTATCTCCAAAGATATAGAGGGTATGAAGAAAACATGTGGTACTTTAGTAATTTAGGGGTGTTTCTGGGTTTTGGTGGGAAAATTAACGTTTTGGCTAAGGGTTTGTGTGTAAAAATAATCTAAATCTATATCCGTTTATGTAAAATTCGCTAAGAAAGCGTTTTTGTCTCTTTCTGCTTTTTATTAAATCCAACGGCATTCGAGTAAATAATTTTACAGAAAACTTTGATTGGACGTATATCTGCAGAGGTAAATTTGGTCAAAATTCTTTAAAAATACGTTATAGAAAGTTTTTTCTGGTTTCAATTTTCCGGTATTTAAGCTTTTGTACAACATCTCATCCTTTTTTTAGTAGATTTAATCCTTTGTTATTTTGTCCGATATGATTTTTCAAAATTCTTACTAAAAAAATCGCACTTTTTTTAAATAAAGAATTGATTCATTGATAGATTTAGTTTTTTTTTAATATTTGTTGTGAAAATACGTGCTCGTTATAGAACTTTGTTATCAATATGGAGCGATTATCTTGATTAAAAAATTTGACCTCGTTATCGAACAAGGAGGTTAATTTCAAAATTTATTAATATGTGTTTTCGATAAAATTGTCATTCATAACAACCGTATGATTTGTTATGTAAGCACCATTCTTGAAATTTAAAGAAACTGATTTGGAAACATACAAACTGAAAATTTGCTTTCAAGTTATGTAATTATTTATAAGTTTCCTGCTTTATAAAATTGAACTTTTGATTGAAAATAGATATTATAAGTTGAGTTTAGGAAAATTCTAAATGAAAAAGTTATTTTCGAATTTATTCAAATTTTTGCAAGAACGTTGACACGACCAACCTGGATGTTGTATATACAAGATTTCCACACAGTAGCAGAAGAAAAGGTAAATAAGCTAAATTTAATCTGTAAAATTTGTTTTGAAGCAAGCCAGCCAAGTGGTGCCCGTAGTAAAATCAGTGCCCGTTTTATCTGGCGCGAGAGCCGGACGGCCAGTCACGTGACGCGCCGGAAACGCCAGTTATATACAGGCAGGATGACTTCCATCTGGCTACATCCTCATTTTGACTCCAAAGGAATTTTTAACCGACAAAAAGCGCTTATGGGTCGACCACACATCGAACCTAGTCACTAGAACGTTCCGTCTTCCGCTCTTCGCTTGATTTGTTCTGCTCTTTAGTGTTTTTCCTAAAACGTTTAACAAAGATGCTTCTGTTACTCCTGCAGATGTGCAAGATGTTAATCCTCTTCGCTTTCAGTATTCAACTACCGATTCCCTGTTTATCGTGCTGGAAATTAATTGTTGTTGCAGGACGCGCTTCGTTCGTCTGAAGTTTAGCGCTTGCTGGAGGATTTGTTCATTTAAATTCCTAGAAAATAATCTACAAAGGAAGCGACGTAAATCTAAGAAGCACTTTTTATATGGACAGTATAATAGTTTATTGACATCGATTCTTGAAATTTCTGGTGGTAATGTTAATACGACGTTTATGTTCTGTTACAGCTGAATTACCCTGTAATATTTAATTTCGAGAGTTTTGCACGAAAACCAAAACCCCCTCATTTTTTTTTATTCGTTTGCCATGTTTGATGATAGTTATTTTCTTGTTGTTACTGTTCTTTAATTTCGGGTTTTACGTGGATAATAACTTGAATTAAAACTGTAACTTATAGATACACAATTTGTTTTCAGAATAAGAATTTTGTGGTTTTAAAAATACTGCATGTGATGTTAGGTTGTAGCTAATATAAAAATTGCAAACAAAATTTCCCAGTTGTGTAAAGAACATAATCTTAATGTATTCAGCACTTGATAAGCTGGGAATTTCTAAATAAAAAGGTGATACATGCAACTAATCAATATTACATTAATTCACTGCAAAATCCAGATTTATAAAAGAAAGAGGGTTTATTTTTTATATATCTTGTTAGCAGGTAGGTAGGTGTATTGTTGAAGTAAATACTTTTAGAATTGATTTTTTTACATTTAGACGATTTTGTGTAAGTACGAACCATTTTTCTTTTTATTTGAAAGGTGTGGGTTAGAAACCACTTGTTTAATAAATTAATACGAATAGTCTGAAACCAATTAACTACCTTCCAAAGCGAAATTTGTTAAAAGTCGGAAATTTTAACTTTTTTCACTAAAAATAAGTTGCTAGAATATGAAACTTAATTTATACATAAAAATTCAAATTTTTGTTTTTTCTACTTCTTTGTGTATTCAAAACTTTCCCGATTTCTGTCTTAATTATTTTGTCGTGTAGACTGTCTAGGTGTGATATTTTAAAAAATTGCTTGTTCTTTGGCAGTTCCATATATCCTTATAGCGTCGGGCCTTAAAAAATATAAAAGAAGAAAAATTCGAATTTCCATATTATTTCTTTGTGTTACCAAAAGTTTCTCAGTTTCTGTTTTAATTATTTTCCCGTGTAGACTGTCCATGTGTGACGTTTTAGAATATTTAAAAGAAGAAATATTAAAATTTTCTCCTACCTTTTACTTTGCGTAATCAAAAGTTTCCCTATTTCTGTTTTTATCATTTTGTCGTGCACGTGGTGTTTAAAAATGTTACCAGAATTTATACAGGATCAAAATTTCGCCATTAGGAAAATATAAAATTATTTATTACTTATTTTTAGCCATGGGAAACCCATAATGGGATACGTTAATTTCAATGAAAGCCATTAAAATTTTAGCAACAAAATGATAAAAAAAATCTGCCTTGCATTTGTTTAAAAAAACCCGAAAATACTCAAACCTAAATTATCATTAAAGCCACTCTAGAAACCTTCTGTATTCCCACCTATAGTTATTTATAAATAAATCCTAACTCCCAATAATGAATTTCTTTCACTTACACGCTTTAGATAAAAGTAATATTTACAACAAGTCAACAAGCGAGTATTTTGAAGAACCGGACATTAATGTGAGATTTGGAGTATACATTAAGTGTAGTTTAATTAAGGTAAGTACATATTCCTTGCATTATTTATAATATTTATTAGTCTAATAATAGTTATTTATTATACATGCGGATTAAATTAATGTTTAATGAGCGGTACGTTTACACGCGCGAGCGGCGGTAGCCGCAAGCGCGTTAATACCGCGAGTTAATACATTAATTTAATCCGCAAGTGTAATACAACTGTTTATTCAATTTTGACATTTACTTGACATTTTTAAAGCGATTTGACATTTTTAAAGCGCTAGCGGAATAAAAATTTTAAATCGCTAGCGGAATAAAAATTTTAAACGATTGTTTATAAAACATCAACTTTTATGGGCAGGCCAGAAACAAATAAACGTCAGTTTATACGGCAAAATTGAATAAAGACTATTAATTATTTAATAGTATTTTAGGCACGTGTAGCCCAAAAAAGGGCCCAGTTTAGAAAGCAATTTAAGATAGATGTACAAAAAATGTTTGATTTATGCCGGATTAAGGGCAGTTTTGGTTGCCCAAATTTTTTCTAATAAGTACACACATTTTTGTGTTTTTTCTTATATAAAATACAGCAAATTTTTCTAAGCCGATTATTAATTTTTACCCAAATTTTGCTGTGGAAGTAATTGCTTCTTCTGCTTCTTTAGTAATACAATCTTAACCCTGTTTGTGGTATTGTTAGGGCCGGTCTTTCAATCTTCTAATAAGCTACTTGGCACATATTTTCTTTGGAAACTATTGTCTTAACAAAGGTTGCCATAGAAAATAATAGGAGGCCAAATTTATTAGGAGATTGAAATACCGGCCCAGACCTAACACGAAGAACAGTTGTTTTTGAACATTTTGTTGAATTATCTTTTTTTAAACAATAGAATAAATTATGTTTACGTAAATAACCAGCGTACATGAAACCAGAAGCAGATTATTCATTAGACTAGGCCCAAAAGGGTCTTTGATCATCTAAGCTCCAATTCTCCAATGAAAGAAATGCTTTGAATGGTTCAATATATAAAAATGGGGCCATTTAGCTATGTCTATTTAGCCCAGGGCCTATGTTGGTGGTAATCCAGCTTTGCCTTAAAAAATTTAGGGTTTAGTTTGATCTAACATGTAACCCTTAATATTTCTTAGAATATTCAAAATTTGAATCGATTAAATATAAAAGTTTAATTCTGGTTGGTCTTAATTTTGCTGATTAAAGAAGTAGTTTTTTATAATTTACTGTAATAAAGGAGTACCTACCTAATTAAGAATTGTAACTCAGAGTGTTATAATTATACACCACAGCTGAAGGAATGGTTGTGAATCTCCACATTCAAATATATACTTCAATAAAAGTCTTTGTTAATTACAAAATCAGTATTATTATATCATCCCTATCAAGTTACCCCCAGATATTTGCATTGAACAATTAGTAACGATGTCTTGGTTGGTATACGGTTTCAGATAAAGTATAACCAAATGTTTATTATTTGTAGTCTTTTACATTATAAAAAATGATGTTAATCAGCACACGTTTGCTTATCTGTTGAAACAGGCATCGTATGCAGGTGTACTTGCAGCACAGAAAATAGTACTCTGTGTGCAGCCTACGAGAAGGTTTGCTTCAATTGTAGTATCCCTGATCACATAACAATCAGATACGCCAAGTTAATGTAAAATTTGCCTTCGGTTGCCAGGCGGCGCCACCGTAGTAGGAGCGGACGCGACTCTAAAGCTGGGTCTCCACCAAAGGAAAATTGCCAACTTTTGTGTTGTCAACGCGTGTTGGTGACAAAAATTTCTGTGATTACCTTAAGTTGTCAAAAAAATTGTAAACAAATGTCGAGAATAGTGTTTCCGTTTTAGGCGGTAAACATCAAAGGAATACGCGTGTTGCAGATATTTAAGTGCCCTGTGTGTACGCTCGCTCAGTTGGGAACATCAGTTCAGTTGGGAACATTCATAAACGTTCCGTAGGTGTGATTGCTTTTCTATAATTAGTGTCAGTTTTTTTTTGATCCAACAAGATTGAGTAGCCATACAAAATCAGAGTCAGTCATACGAAGAAGGTTTCTAATTTGTCCATCTTCAATACGTCCTACAGTCTTGGTGGAGACAGTTAGTTGACAACTGAAATGTTCCTCAAATTGTTGACGACTCATTTTAATTCGGTGTGGACAAAATGGAAACAAAAGTTGGTGACTTTCTGAAGAGTTGCAAACACAGAAATTGCCAACTATTTACAGTGGATAGGTGGAGACGCACCTTATAGTGCTTAGAATCAGCTGATTTGTATGATTCCAAGCACTCCAGGGTCGCTTCCGCTCGTGCAGTGCTGCCGCCATCTGGCAACCGAAGGCAAACTAATCATAAAACTGCCTGCCTACATTAACACTTGGCGAATCTGATTATGTGATCAGGGGTAGTATTTAACGGACAGCATAAGTGAAAACATACTTCGTGCTAATTTTATTATCATTAGTTGAAATAATCATTCAAAATATTTTAGCGTAATTATGGCAGATGATTATTCTGGTTTCTTCGCTGGATTCAACAAATGGTAAGTGGGCTTTTTTTTTCTTTTTTAATTTAACTGTTCCAAAAATATTGGAGCAGTTTGATGTTATTTATGTAGACCCTAAAAGGCACTATTATTAACCATTAATCAAGGAAAAGCCGGTACCGATTTGTGGGTGGTTATGTAGTTTTATTGAAGGTTGTGCAATTTTATAAAAGTGGAACCACCGCATAAAATTTAATATCTGAAGAGTTAGTCAACTGGATTTCTTTTGCTTTATCTTTTTTTAAATAAGCTAGTTTTACAAATAATATATTACATTGTAAATATGTATATTGTACTGGAATTTCTGCATTTTATGTGTTTTAGAATTTAACTGATTGTGAAAATCATAAATCTTAATAACAAAAATGCCAAAGCTGTATAAGCAAATATTGTTATTTTTCTGTCGTTCCTAATACAGGTACAGACAGATTGAATTGATACTACTACGTCTGTTTATAACGACAGTTTAGACCAAGCATGGGCAACCTTTCCTAGTTCTGGGGCCAAATTATCTCCGAGTCAAGGGTCGGATCAAATTATTAAATAAAATAAATTAATATTAAATGAATTAAAACAAGTTGCTACTTCTTATTTCATTTATTTATGATATACGTAATGCTCTGGTATAAAGCTCTACGTTGGCAGGTGCCTTAAATGCTATGATAAAGACCTGGTTATTGGTGTCATAAAATTGCTATGAGCTATTTCGCGTCTTATTTTTATAATTTTATGCAAATTAGAAATTGTTAATTTAAATGCTGATATTTTTGAATTGAATTATTGTATGATATTTTTAATTTTAAATTCATTAAAAAATTATAAACTGAATAAATACGGAACTTTATAAAAATTCTAAAATTTGTAAATTGTCAGGGTAAATGTTAAATGTTTATAATGTTGCATGAAACTCTTAAAACTCTCAGGGTATGTATGACTTATCTATAATTATCATTATCATTGGTCAAACCGACAAGAAAACAAATAAATAAAAATACTACTAATCTACCAAGACCTAACTTTCTGGGTTGCCACTGGCTTCGAGTTCTAAACTTGATGCCAAATCAGATCTTAAGTCTTAAATTCAGTATTAAATTTTGAATAGAGATCTTTAATTTCTATTGTGAAATTGGTCTTTTCAATTAAAATATGTTATTCTCAAAGCAGTAATACAAGCATTTTCCCTCCTTATTCTAGCATATTTTCTTTTATTTTTTAATTTGAAATTTTCGGCTTTATAAATCCAATGCCTTTGATTTCTAAGATTGTATTGTCGGGATTTATTAAGATTAAAATAAAAGAAAACTGAAAATAAGCTGGACGAGTTTGAGATGGACCAGGGCCGGATCAAAAGAAGTAGAAGGTCGGATTCGGCACGCGGACCGGGGGTTCCCCATATGTGGTTTAGACTTATCAGGCCCAAAACTTAAATTTGGAGTAATATTCAGTGTTTAATAAAAACTAAAGGTTTGCTCGAAGGACCGTACTAAATGTGTAAATAGCTTCGACTCAATTTGATAATGTTTCCTGGTTTGGCCAAATGCTATTTTTTCTAAATTGTAGTTTCTTTCCAATGTATTCTTCAAACCAACTAATCTAATGTATTTTGTATTTCTAAATGTTCTTGAAAACTCCACTTGTTTATATAATTCTAATGTTCAAGTTTTTACTAATTTATTCACTTCTAATCAACGTCTAATGTTTTTGTTATCCAAATCAATAATACCGTTTCCCAAGAAACGAAAGCTTGTCGAAGCAATGCGATTTATAAACTAAAAATGAATATTCAAATGCCAAAGGGAATTTAAACGCGTACACTGCATAGATTTTATTTTCTAAAACAATTCAAACTAAAATTAACAAAAAAACTATCATTAAAAACGGAACATTCAGTATATTAAATAAAAATTTAAGCACTTTTAATGACCCAATATAAACGAACATTTATTATAATTTAACAGATACCGTGAGATCGAAAAAAAGATGATTCTGAGCAGGCCTTGACTAGTACAACATGATTGGCAAGACTGATTTCAAAATGTGGCAGTAGGTTAGAGGTTAATAAATGTCAAATAAATTAAAACACAAAACAGTATTTATTTAGGGAACAAACTGAAAACTAAGATGAATACATGTCTGTAAATTGTGTTTTTTGGAAAAATTACACTAGTATTACAATGATAAACTTAAATAATTCTGGAAACAAGATTGCAAAACTGACTTACATTTGAAATGTCACTGTCACATTATAATTCATAGGCATTCTAGAACCAGTGTAACCAACCGTGTTGTACTAGTCAAGGCCTGCTCAGAATCATCTTTTTTTCGATCTCATGGTATTTGTTATTACAGGTACATATATCTATTATAATATATGTAATAAAAAAATATATGTTTTTTAAATTTAAAGGCCATAACAGAGTTTTAAAGCAGTTTCACAATTATGAAATTCAATGCATGTTTAAATTTCAATTCGTATTTGAACAGTACTCGAGTAATTAGTCGAATTTTTATTTAAACTCTAGGTAAGAGTGTTATCAACAATATTATATTTTTAATTCAAAATCTGGACGTTTTAACAATATTCAAAACAGTTTGCAATCTAGCAGGGTTTATCTAACTTCTAAATTTCAGATTCAAGACTGAAGCCGCAGGGTGAGAATTCTGAAAGCAATTTTCGGAATTAATATCTGATTTTCAGCAACTAATTTTAATGCCAAGTATCCGTTCGATTTCCAAATTTCAAATCCAAAACAGTAGCGTGATAATTGTGGAAGTAAAGTTTCAGGATTTACTTCAATGATTTTCGAGATTACAATAATTTGATTTTCAGTAACCCAATCTGTGATTAAATATCGATATATGTGTTATACATTAGTAATGCTATATATAGATATGCAAAATTTGTATTGTAATAATTAACAATAAATTGTATGTTATAATTAAATAAGTAAATTACTTTTACTCTTTCCTTAGAATGGTTTTGGGAGGCTCGAGCCCTTGAGCCCCTATGGAGCAGCCGCCACTGTTTCCAGTACACTTTCTTTTCACATCATGCAAAAAAGTGACTGCGTTTCTTAAACTGCAATGTTGGTAATCCTTTCAAACAATTGAAAAATTCTTCAACATTTAAAAAGAACCTACATATAGGCATTCTAATATTTCCTAATTTTGCTAATGTTATCAAGCAAAATAGTAAAACTAGCAGTAAGATATTTTAACAAACGTAACTTTTTAGTTCAGTTAGTCTTGTTTTAGTGGTGAAGTTCGACAGTTAACAAGAGAACAGCTTTATAATATTTGGAAAAATAAAAAACCAAATGAATAGCATTTAAATAGGTAAATATAGAACTTGCAGTTTTAGAAAGTATTAGATGCCGCTGATATTTTCTTAATTATCATTTTCCTTTGCTAATAGATTATGCATTTCATTTCCACTGGCGTATTTGGGTCCATATTATTTACTTAATGGGTGAAATCTAGGCTTGTGGATGCCAGGCATAGGCCCCGTGTTTTCAGGATCCTTATGGGGGCACAGCTAAATTACATTATTTCTCTTAGACTGGAATATCAGTTAGTCAAGCAAAACAGTTATCCTTAATTATTATGTAAAAGCCTTTGCTGCAGTTACTAAATTTTGCTGTTTGCTTTGTGGGGGCATAGGCTCCAGTGCCTCCACGGAGTCGGATTTCAATATGCATCAACTACTATGATTATTAGCACCGCCGAATTAGAATTTTGCCGAACCCAAGGACTTTCCAGCCTTTATGGTGCCAAACATCAAATATTTTTCCGCATTAAAAATCGCACCGACGTGGATCGGGAATCGAACTCGAGATCTCTAGTTTACAAGGCAAGTATACCATCCTTGACTACATCGAGATTCTGTCCATATTGTTATGTCCACTTTTTATTTAATTAATAATAATGAACTTCAAAATGTGTACCTTCCACAACACCCTTGGTAGTCTTGATTCCTCCATTATTGTATTTTTGTAATGTTCCAAAAATCCCTACATTTTCAATTTTTTATACAAAAATCCCTCAATTCCTTTTGTTGTAAACACCGAGGCATTTATCTGTTAATCTAGCAACAATCCCGTTCAAAAAAAAACCAACTTATTTAGAAAATGTATATTTTTAAATAAAGTATTCCAGTGTTTTCCAAAAACCAAGTACCATTTTATTGAACTTAAGCGTTACTTTACGGAGTACGGACATACGAAATATAAAGAAACATGACATTTGCTTGTCGTTTTTATGATGCTACATTTAGGTAAAAATAATATTGGTCAACAAAGAGGAAGAATAAAATATTTCAAACACATAATAACAATCGTGCTTTGGACGGCACGTTAAGTCGCTGATCCTGGATGTCGTACTAACACCTTTGACAATCGTCAACCTCGCACCACTGCGAGTCGATCTTCTTCTCCTTATTTGACGGATAAGGTTAGCTTCCTGTCCTGCATACGTGCTCAGAGGACGAACAGACCTCGTTCTTACAAGTCACTAACAGGCCATTGGCTATAAGAGGAAGAAGAAGAAACATACACATATAAGATATAAAAAGCTAAATGTATAGTAGTGCCAACGACCCAACAATTTGGAAATAGAAATAGACGAAAAATGTATACTACAAATCATACAATTTAACTATTTTGAAGATAATTAGCAAAGGAAGACTGGAGAAGGAAATGAGACTACAAACATATTAAACTGCCCTTATTGAAAGATACACATATTAAGGATCTGATTTGAAAAATCAGCTTATGTCGGTAGGCAGTAAAATAAGAATGTATCGAACAGCCGTGAGATTGACTAATGATGACATACGGAATCCAAACCAGGCACAAGCAAATGAATGCTGAGAACTGCAGTAATAAAAGTCATCGGGACAATAGGTATATGGAAACATTCTGAAAAATAGAGAACGGAGTAACTACCTATTGGAGAGAAGTAAGCTACAAGCTACAAGACATAAAAATAGACAAAGAAAAGGCTAGGAAAATGGATGACAAATAGCTGGTAAAGAAGGCAAATAAGAACAAACCAGTAGGACAGAAAAATTGACAAAGAAACAAAAATGGCAAAGGCAAAGAGAGCAAAGGGGAGCAAATCAGTAAGAGAGAAAAATATGTATAATACAAAGAAAAGGCTGGGAAAATGGATGACGAACGTCTGGCAGAGAGAGCGAGAGCAAAGGAGGGCAAAACCAGTAGAACAGAAAAATTGACAAACAAACAAAAAAAGGCTGGAAAAATGGATGGCAAACGACTACTAAAGAGAGCAAATGACGGCAAACTAGTAGGACAGAAAAAAGACAAAGAAACAAAGAAAAGGCTGGGAAAACAGATGACCAACACATGACAAGAAGAGCCAAAAAATGCAAACTAATAAGACGAAGATCAATAGGTAAATTAATGAAAAAATTGCGAAACTGTTGGACATCGATGTCCGTAGAATAGACCTAGACTAGGAAAAAACAGGCTATGAGCCCACCTAACCAAAATAAAAGAAGATGAAAAAGAAGACATTTCAAACACCAGTCAGAATACCAACTCTGTTACAATTCGGATTATAACGTGTGCATATCACCCGGATTCCGGAGACTTTCGGATTAACGGGTTTTAGATTTATGCTGTATACAAATTCAATAATTTTACATAAGAATGGAAAAGCTAGCTTTGCATTTAAGAATACTCATAAAATTTCAGGCTTCAAGACTTGCCTAAGCACTCGTTTCGAACAAATTAGATAACAATTAATAATACATGTTCATTCGCCTTACCCATTCTTCGAAAATTCAGAAAAAATATAATCCTTCAATGTTAGTTTAAATGTTCAAAATCTTTCAAATACCCATGAATAGTCTAATTAATCAAATGTTGCTCGTAAAGAACCATATTTAACCACGAGCTCAGTTTAAGAACTAAAACATTCATTAAGAAAATTACTATGATTGTAAGTGTTAATTGCCAGAATATTCTGCTAGTTTTCAGAATGCATTAAACGATTTGCATTAGTAATGAATAATGATTATGCTATTTTTAGAATGAATAACAGAAAACCTGATGAATACAACGAACTGATAAACTCTTTAATAGTTCTATCGTAGTAGATACGTGCAGTTTAAAGCGTAGGCGCACCGTCCTGTCTTGCTCATTTCTAGTAAATTTAAATGATTATATTGTAGAAGCACACATTTTTTAAAATTTAAATATTTACCAGCTTCTCGTTTCATTTTTAAACTGAAGGACTTTAAGTTTATTCCGCTTGTTAAAAACAGGAAGACGTGTTTGAAAAGTGGATGCCTTTTTATTTTGAAAATTCTGCATTCAAACATAAATATCCTCCAAATTTAAAAAATTTAAGGTTTAATACGTTTTTAATGTGGATAATAAATTTCTTGAAAATAGTTCAACTGGAATTGGTTAATAAAATAAAACAGGAATATTTTATCACACCTTAAAATTTTCATAAAGTAGGAAGCGATTTTTGAATACAGTGTAGTCGCGACTTTCCGAAAATAGCCTGGTTCACCGTGGGGAGCAAGGGGGAATGATTCTTGGAATAGTCTCCAAGCCAGGATTCAGCAATCACACCCACCACCACAGCTGTCGTCCTTCCGACCTTTCATTCAATACACGTAATCAATGGCTCGTAGTGCGTAGGTTTTACCTGTACTTCTGCACCTTGCCTTCGGGAAAAAGCTGTAAAATTAAACATCACACCACTACCTTTAAGCAACAGTTTCAATTTGCTTCTATTTAATTTTGTTTTACACATCAGGAGACTGCTGTAAAACTAATCGAATTTTATTTTTACTTTTTTTACGAGTGGGAGAAGAAATTCATTAATTAATATTTGAAAATATATTATTTTTGGAATATTGCGTTCTTTTCAGAAATTAGAATGTTTCACACAATTAGCACTGGTCATTGTAATGAATTTTATATGGCTTAAAATGCAGAAATTAATTTTATAACTTCTTTCAATTTTGATTGAAAATTCTGTCATATGTTCGGGTTTTTTCTCCTTTTTTACAGATGGTTTACCAATTTTTTAAGGATTTGCGCCCTTGGATGTTAGCTTACAACCTTACAAGATTGAATATACAGGAAAAATATGTTTTTTTGAACCACAAAGTAATTTATTAGTAAAACTTCCGGTTTCGCTGGAAATGGCCGATTTTTAAATGGCCACCTACTTTCCTGATTTTTTGAAAAATTTAAAAAAATTGGTTTTATTTTTCTATGATGGGTGCCTTTACCCACAAAAAATGTCTCTGTAATTAAAGAATAATTAAGTCGTCGCTATATGGCTTTAGTACACTACAAAATACTGGCGTGCACAATGCACAGGGCCGTCTTATGCATTAGACACTTTAGGCACACTGCCTAGCGCCTACGAGAATTTTTGGGTCATACGAAAAAGTATTGGAATTAGGAAGGAAAAAATTCAAGAATAAATATTTTGTTGTTAAGTTTTAATGAACAGAGATGTCAGGGGGGTAGGAGCTCCGGTGCCTAGGGCCTACGACAACCTTAATGCGGCCCTGGGCATGCAGAATGTCTGAAATCAAGTTTTTTGCTGTAAATGCATTTCTGAAAAATGGGAACAATAGTGCCTCACCGAATTTTTCAAACAAGCCATGTTTTATCAATCGAACGATGCTGAAATCTTGAAAATCCGTTCAATACTTTTTTGCAACTTAAACTGAGAACGAAAAATAATGTACTTAATCAACCAACCGAAGGGCATTTGCGGGCATTTGTTTACCTTTGAATAATAAAATTACGAAAAATAAAATTCCTGTCAAAAGCAATCGAATTACTTCAGACATTGTTTTGCGTTTTCTTGTTTTTGTCAAAACCTAAGTTAATTTTTTTTCTTGAGTTGGTCTTATGGCTTTCGCCTATAAGTTTAATATACAAAAGTACTGAACGAATTTTCAAAATCTTAGTACCGCTGAATTTGTGAAAACATCTATTCAAATAACTTAGTGAACCACTATTGTTCTATTCTTTTTTAATTACTTAATTTGCAGCAAATTTACAATTTACTCTAGCTATATGTATACAGAGTAATAAGTATGTATGATATTTAACTTGAATTTGGTACCGCCCATCGACGGTCCTCCATTTTCAATTTTCACCTAGACTAAATATTCTGGCCAAGTTCTTTTAAGTCTTCTTTCGACTAAGAGCTGATTGTATAGTTCGCTTATGGGCTGGTTATTGTGGTCGGTATTACGTTCTTTAGATTTGTTGACGTAGTAGTCGATCTGTTGATCACATTATTTATGAAAGGTATTCCAAAATAATTATGGGGGGTTGGGGGCATCCGTCTTCATGCGAAATGTCTTTGACTGGAAGTTTTGTAATATCTTGGAATTAGAAGGTTTACTGCAGCTCCGGAGTTTTAGTCTTGTTTTATTTCTATGGATAGTCGTGATTTTTTTCCTAACTAGTACATTTGCTTTACTTTTAAATTTAGTTGAGTCATTTATAATTGCTCTTTCCACGTACATTTTTGATTTAAGTGCAAGCCAAGATACTTAACTACAGTTTCTACTGGAATTGGGGCGTTGTTTATGTTTACTTGAGGACAAGTATTTCGTTTAGTGCTAAACATGAACTTCATGCATTGCTAACTTGGACTTTGCATCGTCTTAACCAGTCTTGCAATAGATTTAGGTGGTCTTGTATCTTTTCGGGGGCTTTATCAGGATTTGTATCAGATGACAAAATTGCTGTGTCATCAGCAAATGTAGCCATCATAGTGCGTTCTGTGACAGGAGTATCCGCAGTGAATATTAAATAAAGGAATGGCCCAAGAACGCTACCTTGGGGTACACCAACTTTTATTGGGTAGTAGCAAAGATCAAATAATAGGTAGTAGTTAGAGAATGAGTGATTTACCTTAACTTGGAAATAACATTCACTGAGGTAGGATCTTTGGATTAGGTATAATCGGACTAGAAACATGCATTTTCAGTTTGTAAATATAATAGTCTTACTGAATTCTTGTTGTACATCGAGGGAAACTGCAGCACACATTTTCTTTTCTTCGATTACTGTGTTGTTGAATACTTTTGTCGGGATCCAAACTGGTGTCCAGGGATTAGCTTGTGGGAACTAATTGGTTTATTTTATTAACGAGAAGTCTTTCAAATATTTTCGACATTCGAGGCAGCAGACTTATCGCTCGATAAGATGTAGGTTCGGTAGGCGGTTTTCCTGGTTTCGCAATCATGATTTCATGATTTGAACATATTTCCATTGAATGGGAAAGTAATACAGATGTAATTTATTGTAAATTGTAATTAGTAACACGAGCGTCTTTCTTGATATAAGTTTCAGCATCTCTCCAACTATAAGTTCGTATCCGGAAGCTTTATATTAATTCGCCTTGTTGATTTCTTTTCGAACTTCAGCTGGTGAAAAAGACTTAATGGGCATTGATAGTTGGCACTGGATATTAATGTAATTTTCTATTTCTTTGTCTTGATTGTCATTTTCTGAAAGTGGACTAAATACTTTTGACAAATGCTCTGCGAATATGTTAGCTTTTCCTTTGTCTGACTGGGCCCAGTTTCGATCAGGTTTTCTTAGTGGTGGGATTGATGTTATTGGTCTCTTAAGTTTTTTGGTAGCTTTCCACAAAGAATGAAATTCGGGAGTTAGATTGGTGCTATAGTGTTTAAAAGATCATTGCGAGTCTGATACAGCTGTGCGGAGTAAAACAGCATTTAAAGGACATAATCCAGCTCGCAGCACGGGAAGCCACACCTACAAGAAAACGCCATTCAACAAGATGATAATATACCTCTTCATATTAAAGAATTATGTAGTAATAAAAATAGAACACGCGGAAAATGGCAAAGGATGAGAAATCCCCAAGCTAAGACGCATCTCAATAGGTTAACTCACCAACCCCCGCTTAGCTCTATTGTTCTATTTGAAAAAAATTACCTACATTCAAAACACCGATTTCCAAAACTGCAATTGCCAAGGTTATTTAATTACGGAAATCAATGAGAAACATTTATGTGAGTCACGGTTGAAAAATAATATTTTGAAATCCTTTTCCTAGTTTTTCAAAAAATTTAGAAAGTTAGGTATTCAGATTCGGAAATTTCTCCAGATTTCAAAAATGAAAAAAAATGGATTTCCAACTGTTTTTTAATTATTGCTTTGTGGTTTTCATGAAACCACATATTCCTCTATATTCAGCCTTGTGAATTATCTTTTTCAATTCTAAAAAATAATAATAAAAAAAAGGGTGAGTCTGTTTTCGTTTATACAACCACCATAATTCGTTTAAGAAACATTATTCAGAGGAATAGTACATTACATCTGAGGTGGGAAATGTTTCATTACAGCCGAGGGCTTATGTATGACCGAGAGGCGAAACCTCGTGGTCAGACATAGCGCGAGGCTGTGATGAAACTTCCACCTATGTATGTATACTATTTTATTCACAATCATTAATCATTGAATTTTAAATTAATTTTATTAATATTTTTTGACAGCTCTATTATAATTTATTTTAGCCTACTTTAACATATGGATCTATGACAGTGTCGCTAGGCAACCGTACATAAACATTTTCCGCCAGTGGGTGGGAAGTGTTTTCTGTTATTTCCCACCCAAGAGATTGTCATTACAGTTAGGAATGACGTATTTCCCAACCCCTAAAAGGTTAGGAATCGACATATTACAATAATGATTGTGAATAAATAATATAATTTAATCGAGTTACATTACAGTTATGAATATTATGTTATTCTTGAAAACGTGTTAAATGTTGGCGAATTTGTAGTGGTACATAGGTATGATTTTTTTATTTGTCTCTAGTTTATAACGCTTGATTTCAATAAACCTCCATTGCGTTCCATGAGTAGTATTTATAAATTTAATGTTCTGTCCTCTACTGTAACTGATTTTTCCAACCAACCGTTTTTAGAAAAGTTTGCCAATTTTTCTTGCTTTCGTTCTTGATGTTAATTTTAGGATTAACTAATTTTTGCAAGGGATTGGTTACTTGCTCAAGTGTGTTTCGTTTTTAATGTCGAACTTCCTTTTATCCTTGTAAGTTGAGAAAGTTTGTGACTTTACAACAATTCTTTGTTTATTTGTCGGAATAAATCTAGACTTGCGGATACCAAGGATCTCAACGCCCGTCGATTGGTATGGTCATTGGTCACATCCGACTAGAATCTGACAGTGATTAATTTTAAATCTAACATAAAATTGAAGGTAGAAAATTATTATTATGTATTTCCTTATGGCTTTTCTAATTTAATGTTAAATAACCAAGTCAATTAATGTTCTTACAAAATTTTTAAAAGTCGAGGCAGCTATAACTAAAAATAATTAAAGAAGTTTCAGTCAACAGATCTGGAATAAGGCTTGAAAAGCTGCAATATTAGATTTGCATGTAAAAGACGTACACATCTTCAAAAATTCTCTAAAATGCATGAAGAATCTTTTTGGTAGGTTTGTTCGTTTGCTAAAAATAAACAAGTAGCGTAAATGTAACATTTGTTTATTAACAGCAAAATATCAAAAAGAATCTGAAAAATGAAATTTAAGAAGGTTTAATTTATTGTTAAATTATTGTTAGTTTGTTGTTGTTGTATTATATACTTCTAAAGAGGCCAGCAATACGTCGAAGAGGGCGCGTACGTAGTACTGCAATATAGAAAGTTAAGCAAAGATCTGCTTGCTCAGAATCTGAATGGGTGACCACTCTGCGGCTTAGTGTGTTCGACCCCCTTGACACTGTAAAGGTATAAGGAAAAGAAAGAAAGAAATACTCTTAAAGATAAACAATTCATTGGAAAGTGGAAATCTTAACTTTCTTCAAGGCAGCCATAGGCGTAGAACAAACTCTTTATCTGAGGGGGCGAATGTATGTGTATAACTAATTTTAAATGTCTTCATTTGGTTTTATATCCTATTTTCTTTTTGTTTTGGCTCATTTTATTAATATCATCACTCTTTTTTCCTGTTTTGTAATCATCTTCTCTCCTTTTGTCTTTTTCTTGTTCTCTTGTTCTTCGCCATGGTTTTCTTGTAATCACAATAGCCCTCCTTCGTATGGTTTTATATACCATTTATTCTTGTTTTGCTTCTTTTTATTCATGCTATTATTCTTTCTCTTCTTTTTCTTTTTTTTGTTTTCCGGTTCTTCGTGATGGTTTTATGGTAATTATCGTTACCTTCATCTCCCTCTCCATTTTTCTATGTTATCTTCTTTTTCCTGTTTTTATTTTTTTATTTTTGTTAATTTTTTCTTTATTTTCTGAATGTTTGCATTTGTTCTTTTCCGAATCTTCTCCGTTCTTATTCTTCGCTTATGTCACTATTTACCCTTGCTGAGTTTGTCCCTCATTCTTTTGTTTGTTCTCTTTGTCTTTTTACTGTTTCTTTTCTTGATTAGACCTCTTTAATATTTCTTTCTTGTTTTTCTCGTAATTTACATAAAACAATAAAATTGATTTAGGCTTGATTGCTTATCTAATTTAATTATTTTTCTCCCTGTTTATTTAATTTCTTTCTATTTTATTTTCGTCTGCCACTTCTTTTTTTCGGATTTAGAATAAAGCTGATGTTCAATTCTGAGCTTTTGTATTTTTGAAGCTTGTAGAGTTCATTCTTTGTATTTTTCTTCCTTTTCTGTCTCTATCGTTTATTTGGCTTTCTTTCTACCATCTCCCTTCCTTCTGATTTGAGATTTAAAATTATCTTGACGTGTAATTCTGGGCCTTTTGCCATTTTCTGCTTTTTCTGAGTTTATTCGTCATTCTTTTATTCGTTGTCATGTTCATTGTTAATTGGGCCTTTTTAATATTTCTTTTTGTTCTTTCTGATATATATTTTCGTTTTTAGATTCCTCGTCATATTAACTTTTCTGTTTACATTCATTTTATTTGTTCTATATGTTTATTTAGACACATTTCATTCTGTATTCATTTTATTCTGCTTATGCGAGATTACACCTGCAATTACACCTGCAATACCTGCAATTGTTGCTCTGTGCGTTTGTTGACATTTTTACACGTCTTTCTTTTTCTTATTTTATTTATTCACCATTTACTCTTTTATTTTCTGAATGTATGGTCGGTGTTTCGCCAAACGTTTTGATATATTTTCATTCTACTGTTCCCTCTCATCTTCTGCTTTAACATACGAAAAGTTGATTATTTTATTAATCTCCAGTTTTTGTTAATTTCCATTTTTTCATTCCGCTTCTTTATTGTCAACTATTTATTGAACATTTTTCTTTTTATCTTTCTGACTTTCATACTTTTATATTTCCTTTCTTTCAGTATGCATGCAATCTACTATTTCTAACGTTTTTGCCTATTAAGGTAAGTTAATATTTTAGAGGAGGCCAGGTTCCAGTTGCTACTATTTGCAGGCTTATACCCCCCCCCCCCCCGAGATTTCTACGCCTCTGGTAATTGCTTTGTGTATGCAATCTAATAAAAACTTTTAAAAACTTAACATCTCAAATAATTAGAAATTTGTAATAGTTAGGTATGTTTTTCTTAGCACTTAGGGAACACATAACTTAAGAACCGAAAGTAAGCAGTGTCTGAAAGGTGGTAAATTAATGACAGTTTGAGGTAACTTTGGCATTTTTAGATATAACATCCGCTGTAAAACATTTGTTAATCTGTGTTTTTAAAACCTTAACACGTCCATATCTCAAGTGTAAGAACTACCATTTCGGGATTGCAGGATTTCCTTCGTGCCATAATTTGCCAGGAAATACGAAACTGAAGTTGAATTGTTAATTTATGAAGAGTTCTTTTAATTTTCCTAAACAGCTTATTTTATGTATTTTTTTAATTTTGATTACTACTTAATTTAATGTATAATTTTAATTTCAAATGTTTTTGAAGTGTGGTTAAATATTAATAAATAGCGAATGCTTGTCAGAATTTCAAGAATCTAGGTAATTCGTAGTAATGTTATTTTGCTTATCTTAAAGTTTTAAAAACTTGAACTTCCTGTTAAATTTTTAATTTTCCTGTTGGCATTTTGATCTAAAAACGATCGTCCTTCAACGTCACAGTTAGTTAAGTAAGAAAAATGGCAAAATAACTATGAAGTGCATTATATTAAAGCTCCTAAATATTATGCAACCTCAAGTAATAGGACGTGCGGCAGTTTTCATTCATTTTTAAAAGAAATATGAATTATTTAAATCACCAATTCACACACGTTCATTGATATATGGCGCAACTCATTCAGAGTTTACCTTGGGTGCACATGCGTCATGCACTGTTGATAAAAATAAAAACGAACTTGTTTTAATCAGTGTTGTGTGTCTATTCATTATTAATGGTAGCAATGTGACCTCTTTTACTGCGACGTGCTAACAAAAATGTTGGGATGTTTCGGTTGTTTTATAACAAACACGTATACAACGGTTATGTAAGTCGAATACTATTTTAATGATTACCTAGTTATCTAATTAGAATAACGAATGGCAATTGGTTGTTTTATTTGATATGTATTTCCAGTTAATATATATTCATTCGGTCTGTTATTTAACTATATTACGTACAATATGTAATAAAGGCCGACGAGTTGATGCAGCAAGTGCCTGGTTTTAATGCTAATTACTAATTAAGTAAGTAGTTAAAAAAATTCTCTTCGAGTTTAAAGGTTAGAGTTTAAGCGTACGCATGTTGTGGTTACTTAATCGGCAAGATTTCTTTTATAGATTTTTTCTTGGCATGTTGTGGGTTGTAATAATTAATCACATTGTTTTAATTTAATATCGTAAATTGGAATTTTTAGATTTAAATACTTCTTCTGAAGTAGGTTATAAGTTAGAACATACATTATTTGTGTTATTTAAACAGCATTATAATAAAGTTCTTATAATAGAATCAAATGATTTTTATACACGCAAAGTGTTTACTTATTTGAGGCAGTAGGATTATTTAAAATGTGATTTTATTACTTGTTTTACCTATATTGTTAAGTACTTAAAGTTTTACTAATTAGGCTTAAGCAATAGCAATAACTACTAACATATATTAAAAAATTGCACTGTAAATATGATTACCTTTTTGTATAAGAAGTCTTGTTTCTTTTTTGTCTCTTTCAGAGCGCATATAAATTATAAATCATTTACAATTTTTGATATACAGGGTGGTGCATTGTCTCACGCACCATAGGAATTTCAATGGTAATTTTTTAATATGTAAATATTTCCTTCCCTAGTTAATTTAGGCCAACAGTGTAATTAAGTTTTTTGTAGAGAAAAAAATACCCCATCCAATGATGCTATTTTACACAATTTTTGAGTTTCATGTAACAGAAAAACTGTGGGGATTAATTCGTGCACTTTGCATTGATGGAACATGTTGCTGAATGTATGATGGCATCTTCATCTATTTATTTTATCTTTATCACCCCAGCTATTAATCATGTTAGTTTCCCTCCATTTCCAATTTCTTCATTTGTTAGCGGTTGGAATAACCTACGTCATTTAGTATTTGCTTGATATAGTCGAAAGTCGAGTTTTTGGTTTTCCTCCTGCAGTTCGATATTCTGTTTGTTGTTCCTTCAATTATTCTTTTCAATACATGTCCTGCTATAAAGTTATCTATTTTATTCTTGATTATATTATCGAATGTCGGTGGTTCAAACCCCCGCAGAGCTGATATTCTCTTATAAACAGAATTCTTATAATTCGTTAAAATAAGTACCTTTGTTTCACACCGAACCTTTTCACATACGTACCTACTGTGCAATACTCCACGCATTTACAATTAAAAACTATTTGCATCTTCCAAAAGATTCCTTCTTTAAAATTAAATATCAAGACACCTTTAACTTACTTGAAAGAAATCTTTTTAACCATCCGAATTTTTTAAAACAAAAAATATTGATTTCTTTCTGAAGGCGAAAACGTCATTTAAAGGAAATTTTTGATGTATTAAAAATGTACGCCAATTTAAATCGTATGTCTTAAGACAAGTATAGGTTGGCTAATTTACCTGTATGTTTGTTTTGTTTATTTATTGGGCGCGATCTAGGTTTGCGGGTGCCAAGGATCTCAACGTGCATTGACTGTTAATGATACGTTACTTATTGACGCCTTTAAAATTGCAAATAACCGTTGCAGCTTTCAGTATTATAATGAAACAATTTACAAACATTTCTATTTTCATCATCATACGTATGCAATTGGAAATCATCCATGTTAAAAAAGTCTGGAGTAAACCACACGTAAAGGTTAAAAGGTTTTATGTAGAAGTCGGATTTATAAATAAATTTAATTAAGTATCATCAGTTATGCAATTAAAAATATATCTAATCAGTAGAACAGTTTAGAAAGAGATTGAAAAGTATGTAATTTTTATTTTATCGGTTTATACTGTAAATTCAATACTTTTAAGCAGAGAATATTGATATAAATTGAAAACGAAACACTGACTGCTGAATTAAATAATAATTTATGCAACCTGCAATTCCCTCAAGCATAAACTAAAGTTTTACACGCCGAGTCAAACATTTCAGCCTGCTCATTTGCTTATCACTTATCACATTAACAATCGTCTTGCTACTGGAATAATATTTTACATTAAGTAAAAGTGCCCTTTTCACCTATCAGATTTTTAGTGTAATGATGTACGTATCCATGTCTTCGTTCGTTCTTCGTATTTTTGTTCATTTTCTTCCTCTATTGTCTATTTGATTTATTTCTATTTTACTTTCCTTTTATCGCTTCCCTTATTTCTGATTTGGAATTTAAAATTAACTCTACGTTTAATTCTGGGCATTTTGTCACTTTTTGCTCTTGCTGAATTTGTTTGTCATTCTTTTATTTGTTGTCCTTGTCTTTTTATTGTTTCTTCCCTTTATTGAACCCCTTTAGTATTCCTTTTTTGTTCTTTTCCTGACTTCAAATAAGATTTTTAGTGTAATGATATTGTACGTATATCCACTTTTATTTTTCATGATTCGAATATAGTTTTGAATGTATTCATGGTGCTCTGTTGATTCTATCAACTTTTCTTCCAGTTCATTGAAAATGTACTTTCTCGTACGGTTTTTGATAATCCTAACAATTTTGCTTCTGTCGAAGGCGCATTAAAGGTTGTTTTGTATGGGTTCATAACAGGGTACTCTATAGGTACTCTTTTGTGGTTGATTTTCCTCTCCAGCCCAATCAACATAATAGTAGAGTTTCTGCTTCTAACCTAAATTATTGTTATTTCCTAACTTTAGTCTAATTACCGTAGTTCTTAGAAATATTGTTTTTACTTCTGTCATCGGCCATTTTGGATTTGCAGGTTCGTTATATTGGTGCTTCTTTCTATGTTTGATATGATCTTTTTCTTCTTCGTTTCCGTCTTCCTTTTATTTTTCATTTTTTTACCAATTCGAAATATACGGCTTTCTTCATTTTTCACATGTTTCCTTTTACACAGTTTGATTCAAACTGAATCTTGTACACTTTTGCATCACTCAAAACAAAGCTATCAATTTGTCGTTAATATATTTTGATTAACCAAGCTATAAACCTCCATTTCTTATTTTTATTTATGTTTATGCCCAGGAAGGAATTGTCTATCTTTCCAATACTGTGTTGACAAACTGTTCATTGCTTCCCTCTGATTCTTTTAATTCGTTTATGTCTGTATTAGCGGCAAATATGTCGTTAGCATCGTCTGTAACCTGCTATATAGAGTTACCATTTTATTTCGTATGTCCTTATTGGTTCTAAATAGGCATCCCACCTTACACGTCACAGCTGAATCTTATGGTAGCTGTATGGGTAGTTGCCTATTCAGAACCAGTATGTATTCTAATCAATTTTTCTGATATATAGGATGCCCATTTTATCTCATTCTGAATATGCAACCACTCATTGTACCGCATTCGTTGAAATTCTTTATGAAAAATGAAATGTATTGCCTAGCAGAATCAGTAAGGAGCCATGGAATATTTAGGCCCAACATATAAAAAAGGACCCACTTTACTCATTTTGAAACCTTTTTGACTCGATATTGTTCTTATCTGGCAACTCGATCGTCATTCGTATCTCTGTGGTCGTCGCATGTAAGCCGTTCTTAATTTAAAAAAAGCAATCTTTGTATTGTAATACTTGATTGTCATATTTCTCTTAGGATTACTGATTTTATAGTCGGGACATAACACCTCATCGTAATCCCGACAACCTTTTTATTATATGTATTCATGTGCAACTAATCTTATTTTATAGTTAGTTTCCTGTCTAGACTGAGTTTATTGTCTTTTGAATGTCATTTGCAATTAAAGTTTTATTCTTGACGAATTGTGAAATTTTGACTTTTTATTTATTTTTTAGACGAATATTAATCCATGGCATCCTCCCACTTTGTTTCATTCTTCTTAATTACCTAATGAAAATATTTTCGATAATTAAGGGATTGTTATAGGTGTCTTTAATTATTGATTTATTTGTTACTTTGAATACATTGTTTCAGAGGTCTTCCTTTATTTGCTCTGTTTAATCTGCTGGGTTTTGTAAATTGGTTGGTTAATTTGATATCAATAATTGAAGGCTCTTGCATATCATATTTGCACCGTTGTAAAAATTACTTCAAATAAGAAGTTTTATTATTTGTTGATTTTCTTCTTCGTGACTTCTAATACTCCAGCCTTTTTTATCTGCTGCTTACTCACTTACTTAATTAGTTCTGGAACTCTTCTACCCTTTGGTGTAGGGCTGGTTGAAGTTGGATTTATGTAATTTTCTTGCGGATACTTCTCAAATGTTTCCTGCCTCCAATATCCTCCCATTGGACTCTTTCTATGATATTCGTAGTCTTCCTCTCATCTTGTTACAAACCTTTTTTGCTTTGCATACTTTTTTTGTTAGTCTTACTTCTCCTATCCGTCGTATATGTTCCACCCATCTTGGTTGCCCTGTTGTGTTATGATCATAGCCCGCATAGCCGGTATTATTTGTAACTGCTGTCTAAACGTCTCATTTCTAATTTAATCTTTCCTTGTTTTATTTTCTAATTCTTCTTATCTTCTTCCTCTTATTACGACTACAAAATTTTCTTATTTGTCTGGCCTTTATTCTGTTGATGAAGATACTCATCTTCTTAGTGGACGTCCAGGAGATCTTTTGTCTGTTGGTTTATTTATTTAAATATATATGCGCTAGTCTCTCTCTGTTCATGTGCTAAACATGGTTGCTTCATTCCTTCTTTCTCTTCTTGGGTCATTTAGCACGTCTTGAATTCCACATCTCTGTTTCTGTGTCTATCTCTTAATGTTAGACCTGTTGATTGATAGATTGTTCTGAGTAGGTACTCTCATTTCTATGGCTCTCATTTTTTTTTGTCACGTATGTTTCAGCGTATGTTTCATTAGCTGACCTCGTGGCTTACCTTACTTTTTCAAGCCTTGTTGTTCTTCTGTTATTACCTATTATCTTTTTTGCAATTGTAATTGTGCAAAACAGACGTAAATAATATTTAAAGTAGAGTTGAGTAACGTGATACCTCGATAATTACTCGTCGCTTTTTTCCTCTCTGGCTACGTCCTTCTAGTGTTTTCTCAAATAATCTGTGTAAATTAGTTTTAATTCTGCGCTGTTTTACTTTATTAACTCTTTATATAGTTCAAAATTTTCTAAATGTCGCAGAAATCACATTTATTTTTCTTGTGTTTATTTAACATTTCACTTCCAAATGTCAGTGTGGGTTTTACTATCTTTCTAATTACTTCTGATTTCACTGTCTTGGGTGCTTCATGTTTCTGGCAGAAATTGGTTTTTGTTGATTTAATAAATCCTGTTTTTTTCTGTTCTTTCATTTATTTCATACTCAAAATTTTCTTTGCTATTTATTATTCCACCTAGGCATGTATGTAAGTATATCTACCTACTTGTTCCATTCTATAGCAATTTATTCCTACGTACCTATTGTATTGTGTCTGATACGTGGTGTTTGCCCTTTTTTATTATTAGATAAATTAAAACGCATCCTTGTTTTAATCATTTTCTTTTGCCGATTTTAGGCATTTATAACTTATAAGTTACTTATCGATATGCATTTTTTTTTTTTTTTAGAATAGTCCACATGTTGTATATCCTTATTATTTTTGAAGTTATAGCGCTTCCTGTTCTTATTGACTTTTTTGGTTATTTCTCACAGAATGAATATTTGTGCTAGTATTTCTCCGTTAGTTTTTGCATACTTTCCTATCGCCTTTTTATAAAGCCAATCTTAAGTGTTTTTTTTTATCTTTTATGATTTAATTACACTAATACTGTTTCTTATATTTCTCTTCATTTTCGCATTCTATTTGCTTTTATATTTAAAAACAGATATCCATATTCTTATCTAACAAATATTTACTAATTTCTTTCTAATATTATCAAGGATCATGCGAGGCTACCAATTTTTAAGCATGGTTTGTTATCTAATTGTATGTCTTTTTTGTAACATAATCCAAAGGCTGTCCGTTCTTATTCCGTCGATGGCTTTTCCAAGATCTACGAGGCTTGTCCGTAAACTAAGTACCGTTTTGGAAAAAAACACATCAAAACATTTTTTTAAAAACAAAATTTATTTTTACATGAAAGAGCATTTCTTAAACTATTTTTCAACATAATTGCCACCATTGTTCAGACATTTGTCGTAGCGGGAAACCAACTTTTCTATCTCTTTATAGAAATATGCCGCCAGTGAAGACAGCCACTGCTGAACACCGTTTTTTATGTCGTCATCGCTGTCAAAGCGCCTTCCTCCAAAATCACGCTTCAAGAACAAGTGGTAGTCAGAAGGTGCGAGATCGGGGCTGTACGGCGGGTGATCGAACTGCTCCCAACCGAATGCTTGAATAAGGTTTTGAGTGACACCAGCAGAATGGGGACGTGCGTTGTCATGAAGCAACACAATGCCTTGACTGAGCATTCCACGCCTTTTGTTTTGAATTCCGCGCCTAACCCACTTTCTCACTATTCCGTCCACCAGTCCGCGGGCTCAGAAATTGTCTTAAACATTTTGAACGCTCACTAACAAATGTAAACACAACACAATCCGGCTGTAATGGCATCAGTGGAAAGACAAATGAACCAGAGAGACGAGTGCGCATGCGCGGAACAGCGGCACTACCGCTGCGGTGGCAGTAAGACGAAACGGTACTTAGATTACGGACAAGCCCCGTATCGTAGCATATACAGGCTGTTTGATAAAAAACGGAGCAAGCCGTAGCACTCTTATTTATTAACTGATTTTAATAAAAAAATGTTTGGTCTTATAACTCATAAAAATCTACATTTTGCCGTAAAAAAAATTTTTTTTTTGCCTCATTGGTTAAGCGTGGTGACGTCATGATGAATTTTTTAAATTACACTCTATATATTTTTTTAGATATTCTCATAGAGAATTTTTTTCTCTTTTCAACCGTATAAATATTTCATGTGGTTGCATAATAAAACTTTCGAGTTAAAGACAAAAAACCAATACAAGACTGAAACATTACGAACTTGTATCATGTCCGTCAATTCATCAGAATCCATTTTCTAATGGTTTTTCAGAGGAAATGCAACAACGCTGATTAAAAACACAAAGAAAACACTTGACACTTCAGTAACGTTTAGGGCGACTGTTTTTTATTTCAAGTTATTTTAATTTAATGGCCTACTGGCTTGTATTGGTATTTTGTCTTTAACTCGAAAGTTTTATTATGCAACCATATGAAATATTTACACGGTTGAAAAGAGAAAAAATTCTCTATGAGAATATCTAAAAAAATATACAGAGTGTAATTTAAAAAATTCATCATGACGTCACCACGCTTAACCAATGAGGCCGAAAAAAAATTTTTTTTACGGCAAAATGTAGATTTTTATGAGTTATTCGACCAAACATTTTTTTTATTACAATCAGTTAATAAATAAGAGTGCTACGGCTTGCTCCGTTTTTTATCAAACAGCCTGTATATCTTCTTCTTCTTATGGTTTGTTTTCTTATTTATCTTAGAATGAACATTTGAGCTAGTATTTCTCTGGTCTCTGGTATAGGCTTTTTATAGCATTTTACTTTAATTTTTACATACTTTCGCTATTGCCTTTTTTATAAATCCAATCCACGTGTCTTCTTATCTTTTATAATTTAATTACCCGTATCTCTTGTATTTCTCTTTGTATTTGTTTTTATATATGGCCAACATTCTCATCCAGAAAATATTACTTTCTTTCCATTATTATAAAGTTTTTGACTACTAATTCTTAGCTGAATTTTAATCCCTTTGAAAATGAGATTGCAGATTGATTGGCATGTGCCATATTTATACAATTTTTCCAAAATACCTTTTTTTATTAAACTAACGGAATTGTATAATTTTCAGCGTTTGTAACTAAATGCTTAGGGTATATCTTTTTGATATTTTCTGATGTACATATATAACAACAAGGGTGATCTCTTTAAACCTATTATATTTACAGTCATTACAAAAACACCACAAGAATTTCACCTTGCCTTTATTTACCTAGACTTTGCATGTTTGTAAACAAGTACGTAAGCAACGCTTTAATCTGTACTACGTGTACTCGTCACATATGGCATAAGCGTTGCATTGCAATAATCGCATTTAACGTGAGCAAAATAAGTTTTTGTTTTTGCTTAACACACGTATTTTTCTACCTTTAAAAATGTGATAACAATGCAGGGTCGTAGCCAGATATAAATGTCACGTCTGGCAAATAATCTTGTAGGTCGAGTTATTGTTTTCGGTGTAAAGTTTTAGGCTTTTAGGTATGCCTGTTATTAGATTCAGAATATTCTTAGGTATTCTATTAGGTTAGGCGAAATATTTTCAAAGTTAGGCACTGTTTAATCATTTCTGAAGATTTAATTGATTTGCAAATCTATCACGCTTCAGTTGTCTCACAGTATTTTTCTTTCAGATAAACGCAAATAATGGCGATTGCTATGCATTACAACGTGTGCGTTTTTTGTAATTTTGTTTTACAACATGCCACCTATAAATTAATCTGTAACTCGACGTGCCGTTTTATAAACGTTCTGTTTGCATGCAAAATGGATGCGTCTTTCTCATTGTTTTGCTGATGTGCTGAAGTTAATTAAAATTTTATTAAAATTAACCTGTTAAATTAGATATTAATATGTTTAACCTTCGTTGATTATATTGTGAGAAACGTTCTTCGCACTCTGTGAAATTTTCTTGAACAAAAACAATGGCTTTTGAGCATATGTTTAGCATATAAAATTGTATAATGGATTTATAAAAATGTATTCTCTGATAAATGCCTCCAGGGCAATTAATTATATTAACGGAAATGAAAAGTAATATTAAAGCTATAGTTAGCTACTTGATTAGAAATTTATTTCATCAAAACATATTCAAAGCTTTTAGAATATCAAAAAATCCTTAAAGCTCTTTTGTATTTCCAAAAACTCATAAACTTCTTAGACTGTGACATTAATTTGTAGATAATGTACTTCAGTTTTTCACGAATAAGCTTAATTTTCAAATTTGAAGTAGGAACCACCTTAGTAATAACAAAAATAACATTTATTATTTTTTATTTTATGAATTGTTTTTTTGTGTCTCCATCTTTCCTTATTTAAATTGCATTTCTTGATTTGTCATTCTGTTTCTATCCAAATTTCTATTATGCTTCATATATTAAACGTTCAGTGTAACTTATAAAAGTCAAGAGAAGCTTTCAAAGCCGTACATAACAAGCTTACAAAAGAGAGATGAGAACATGTTTATTTTAATGTTACTAAAGCTTTGTTTTTGTACGTGTACGTGGACACCATAAACTTTAATTAAATACATTGCTTGTTCTAAAAGTGGCGAACTAGGGTCATTAATAGCACAGGAACGAATATGCTGAAAATAGCAATATAGAAATAGAACCTTGGTGACGGTATATCTAAAAGAGTTTTTAAGTTTTTTTTGTGGAATTTTTATAAAATAATTATGTGTTTTGCATATAATTTATGAAAGATGATTATTTTAATTAGGTGATTTTTCAGGCGAAATTATTTATATTTTGGGATGAGAAACTTTTCTAAAAATAGTTTTTGAATTTAAATATATTGCAACTATGCCATTTAATAGAAATGAGATAAATTTAGCTATGTGTTAGGATTTTAGTTCTGTAAAAGTTGCTCTCATCACTTTGTAATAAATACGTTAAAACAGATCCAAAATCATTCGATAGCGTTTCAGTCAAACTTCTCTATAGTTCTTCTTTATTTGCTAATTTAGAAATATTTGTAAAGAATTATTACAAAATCTCGTTAATTCTCGATATAAAATAATACGTCTTCTTTATTCGCTTTTCAGCATTTCAGGTTTTTGAAATTGCTTGTATTTTTTATTTCAGACTGTGAACTATCCTTCTGGCGGGTCGAAAGGACAACGTTATGATTATAACTGAGAAACGTCATTTTCTGAAATCACAGAATTTGTTTATTAATTGAGATATATTAAAGGAATGTTTTGAGTCAAATTTACATTAAAAATTTTAAAAATTTCATTTCCAAAATTTTTTTCCTTAATTTGTTGGTTATACTTATTCAGAACACTTTATCAATCAAACTAAAAAATAATAATAATTGGTGCTTTGAAATAATTAATTAGACTTTTTTATTTTTCAAAATCTCATTACGCCTACCAAATCTCTCTTCCTACGGTTGAAAGGACTCGATTTAGATCTTACTCCATCATTTTTTTTCTAGCTCCTTCTAATATTTTACGTCCATTTCTCTAGTGTTTTTCATCTTATTTCGGCGACCAATTTCACCCTTCTATTTTTGTTTCTAGTTTTGTCATTCTAATCATTCCTCTTACCTCTTCTTTTATGTTTCATATTGTTGACTTTTGTGGAGTTCTGTATGACAATGTTTCCATATTTTTATATTTCCATGTGTCGATTTGTCCACATTGCCCACTATTTTCTTTCTTTCTTTCTTTTCGTCCCAGTTTTTAGTTTGTCATAGCTTTATTCCGTTTTCTCGTTTTGACTGTTATTTTTTAATCCCTTATTTTACTGACATCTGAGATTTTGCATCAAAATTGTTTCCTTCTTTTTACATTTCCATGAATTCTTTACTTGTTTTTATTGTCCTTCTTAGGATTTTCATGACTTTGCTTTGCTTTCTTATTTTAAGTATCATTGCCTGTTATTTTTTAGCATTTATTTTTGACTGATTTTATATATATTTTTTTCCATATTCTTGTTTTCATTCCCTTTCTTAGTTTTTCCTAGCTTTGCTCTGCTTTTTCGTTTAGATCATCCTCTTAATTTTCTTTTTTCTCCTTATTTATTGCCCTTTTGCGTAACAAATTGTTTCAATTTTCTTACATTTCCATAGCGATTTGACCATCTTAACTTTTTTTTATTCCTTTTCTTAGAGTTTTCATGATCTCCTCATCCGTTCTTGTTTTAATTATCCTTGTAATCTATTGTTTACTATACTCTGTTGTTGACTGATTTTGCTTCAATATTTTTGTATATTCCTATATTTGTATATGATGTACCGTAAACTGGGGCTACCTGGGGCTACTTTGACTTCGAGGGTTACTTTGACACTTTTTGGGGCTACCTTGACACCTTCCCTCGTATAAGCATAAATAGGTAGGACGTCGGAGTTTTTGGTCCTGTTAAAAAGTAATGGAGAAAAGTCTTGGACAGATGGAGACAAGAGTCCAGGCGTCGAGGAACAATTCCCTATGATCCTGCTGAGACTATGGAATGCTATAACACCAAATATGGAATCCGATCTTAAGAGTGCTTTTAGAGGAACTGGCCTATGTCCGTTTGACCCGAATGTTGTCCTAAGCAAGCTGCCCTCCGAAGAAACCAATACTGGTAGAGTTTTAGATGCTAGTTTACTACTCATGAGAGAATCTAGGGGTTTTGATCAAAATAGGGTGCGTCATAGAAGAGGCAAGAAATTGACTTCAAATCCAGGCACTTGTGTTTCACTAGACAATTTGAACCAGCAGAAGGGGGCGGAAGTTTAATCTCAAGCAAGTCCTACTAAACCTCGTCCTACCAGTCCCCTACACTCTTCAAAAGATGATCTTCCCTTCATTACTATAGTCTCGAATTCAAAATATTGGGTGCGGCAAAATATACCCAGCCAAGTTTATTAAAAAAAAAAAAAAAAATAGCGCAAAAAAATATTTTTTTTTATGAAAACTATTTATTAAAACATGTAACATTATTTATGAAAAACAGCATCGAGTAAATGACCACCACGACAAGCCAGACAATGACCAACTCTACTTTGAGCATGTAGCATAACTTTGCGTAATGTTTCAGCTGGAATTTGCGCAATTTCTTCACGAATATTTGCCTTTAAGTCTTCTAACATCTGTGAGCGATTAATATAGACTTTACTTTTCAAGTATCCCCACAAGAAAAAATCTGGTGCCGTCAAATCAGGGAAATGAGGCGGCCACTCAATTTTTTGCGAGCAGCCTGGCAGGTAAAATGTCTCTAAGAAGAGCGACAGTTTCACGGGCTGTGTGGCATGTAGCGCCATCCTGCTGGAACCAGAAGTTTTCTATGCCAAGTTCTTCCAACTGTGGTTGCAGAAATTCTCGTATCATTGTTCGATATCGTTCTCCATTAACAGTAACTGCATTGCCCATGGCATCTTCAAAAAAGAATGGTCCAATGATTCGTTCGGAGCATATTGCGCACCAAACAACGACTTTTTGATCAAAATGCACGTTCTCTTGAATAAGACGAGGGTGTTCTGTTCCCCAAAAACGATCATTTTGCTTGTTAACACGACCAGAAAGGCAAAAACTTGCTTCGTCGCTCATTATCAAATTTTGCCAAAAATTGGCTTATGCTTCCACTAAGTTTGTAATGATTTGTGCATATTGCAAACGTCTTTGAATATCAGTTGGCCGTAGTTTGAACACAGTTTGAATTTTGTATGGCTATATATGCAAATCTAAGTGCAAAATTCATCTTAAAGACCGCTCAGACAACCCTAATTGCGCCGCACGTCTTCTTGTGGAATTTTTTGGTTCTGCCTGAACATCAGCCCGAACAAGCTCAATATTTTCGTTTAAACGACCAGAACGAGATCTTCCAGTATGCTTTACATCACTTACTGTGCCATTTTGTAAAAATGCGTTTGCTAAACGTCGAATTGTTTCTCCGTGTGGAGCTCTTCGATTAGGCTCCGCTCGCCTAAAAGAGCGTTGAGTTGAAATTATCGAAGAAAAGTTGTGGAAATACAATTTAACAATTTCTGCGCATTGTTGAGGCGAATAACGCTCCATAACAAAATTCTGTATCTTTCTACTTTGATATAAAACTTCACTTTTAACAGTTGTCAAGGAAATAACAAAATCATAACAATATTCCATTGCTGGGTATATTTTGCCGCACCCCATATAAGCAGATTAGTCATCATCATCATCATCATCATCATCAATTGACATGGAGCAGATCCTCGTGGATCAATCCTGGATTACACCAGGCCCACCCCATGTCAACGGGGAACACTCTATGACGTTAACAATTAGTGAGGGGGAAAATAGAGACCAAGAAGAAAACCTCTGTTCGATCTGCCTATGTGGAGTTGGAGTAGATTGGGTTTGCTGCATCAATTTTTTATTGTAAAATAAAAATAAATAAATTAATTTGGTGTCAAACTAACCCCCGAATGGTACTAATTTGACTTCCACTACGAAACAGCGCTAGGTTAAAGTAGCCCCGAGCATGGGGCTACTTTGGCACCAAATTTACTTATTTCTTTTATTATTTGAAAGGTTGCTTTTACAACATTGTCCGTCATATGGTATCAATTGGTCCAGACAAACACAAATTTCCTGATTCGGATAAGTAACAAAAAAGTTACGCAATAAAAACCTCGAAACTATGTTAAAGTAGCCCCGGTTTATGATAATTATTTTCTTGTTATCATTCGTTCCTACTTTTTCATAACTTTGCTCTATTTTCCCGGTTAGATCACTCTCTTAATTTATTTTTTGTCCTTATTGTTATTGCCCTTTATAATTTTGCATAAAAGGTTCTGGTTTTTTACATTCCCATGACAATTTGTCCACCATGTCTTTATTTATTTATTTTTTTATTCCCTTTCTTAGGGTTTTCATGATTTGCCCTATTTTCTGGTTTTTATTGTCTTTGCAATCTATTATTTTTTATACTTCGTTATTGACCGATTTTGCACAACTTTTTTCCATATTTATACGATATTTGTTCGTGTTGTACTTATTTTTTTGTTTTCATTTCCCTTCTTAGTTCTTCATGGTTTTGCTCTGTTTTCTCGTTTATATATTTATTTATTTATTACAATCCAACAGATCGTTGATCCAATAATAGAATGCAAATTTTATTACATTTACACGAAAGCGGAAAGAAAAACAAACATATTCAAAGAAGTTAACATAATAAGATTTACAAAAGAAAAAGATTATCTTCTTAATTTTTTTCTACTTAATATTGTTAATTTCTTCTGTGAGATTTTGTATGACAATTGTTTATGTTTACTTACATTAACGTGTTGTCCACCCCGACTCTATTTTCTCGTTTTTTTTCTTAGTTTTTCCTTGATGTTGCTCTGTTTCCTTGTCTTAATTACCCTTGTAATCTGTTATTTTTTATTCTTTAGGTTATTGATTACTGCGAGATTTTGCATGAAAATCGAGTTTCCTCTCAATACATTATTTTCTTGCTTTCAGTATAGTCCCTTTTTTAGTTTTCTGTGACTGATTCCTTTAATTTGTTATTTTTCTGCTATTTTCGATAGTTATAAATGTCATCTACAGACATTTGGATAAACCTTGCGAATAAATATCAACATTAAATTTGCAGAAATAAAAACGAAATATATTTTAACAAAATGCGATTCTTTAAACTTGTTGATCCAAAAATTATTCCTGTACTTCATTTAAATATGGGTGTGTCAACTAAAAATCTCCACTTTCAGTGAGGCAAATTTTATTAAACTTTTGAAATAATTACTAAAAATTAATAAAGTGATATTGAATTTAATGTGAAATAACAAAATCAGGTCCTTAACCAGCAGCTTCCTTTACGTTTGTTAGAACCCGAACCTTTACATTTTTGAAGTGGCCAGATTTAAATTGGTGAAACTTACGTTTAATTCTACCTTCCAACACTTTGATGATTTTTGCCTTCCAAGCAATTTCGTATACTTTTTGGTTTGATAATTTTAGTTGATACCACAACCTCTTAATGGATCACAATTGTGATACATTTGCAACATTTTCGTTCCGTTTAATATATCGAATTTGAAATTGTTCGTAAACTTAAGGCATACTACATGTACTGTTGCCATGTCTGGTCAGAAAATTCACTATCCATCGTTACGGTATTTTTGATGAATGGGACTGATCGTTTTCGAATAGGTACTGTTCAGTACAAAGCCCTGATGGTGCAATAAAAGTGAAGAATTTGCCCAGTTCCCATATTGCTAACCACACAAGAACTTTTCCCCGAAGCTTTGCATGAAGCCTTTTGAATTTTACTTCAGGATCAATCTCTACTCCTTCTTATAGTAATAAATATTGTTTTCTGTGAAATCAGTCCCATTCGATGTGAAATATGATTCGTCGTCCATAACTACTGACAATTGGTTTGGAGGTTTCAAAGGATTTTTGATTTTCTAACTACTCTTTTGGGAATATTTAGGAGCAGATTTCCACTTCCGTGATATACTCCTGCGATATTTTGTATATTTTCCCCGGTTTTCTATAGGATTGGCCAATTTTACTCCTAGCTTCATCCTCGAGTTTCTTTGCTTTAGCTTCTGTCATTTTACGAGCTATTCTTCCACTTCCTTTTGATTTTTCTAAACTCTTCCTTTTTTTAAACCTTTTAATAATGTTATTAGTAGTTCTTCGTGCAATGCCCAAACTTTCAAAATGCTTCGCAATATAGGTAGCTCTTTCCTTTTCCAATGTGTTTTTTTATAAAACTCGCCAATTACTTTTCTTTGATCGCTTTAATCGCTTGAATTTTTTAAAATAAAATTGTTTCAGTACAGGATTTTTCATCTAGCATTTGGGTTGTGACGTCAACTTGTCCCGCCCAAGAACTGTATGAATAGACACGCGTTCGTGCGCAGTAGGTAATGAAAACCTTGTTTAGAAAAAGATGAAGTACCTATAGTTGGATTGTGAATTTATCAACAGCCCGTTGTCGTCACAACCCAAATCCTAGGTGAAAAATACTTTCCACTTAAATGATTACCATGCAAATAATAGTTGACAGCTATCAACATTCGAAACAATTGCAACCCAGGTAATTAATTAAAATTCCTTTGTGACAAATAAATTTGTGTGGATTTTTATTTGTCACTTTGCAACTTTTCTTCGCATTATGATTGGTTAGGTACTTGGTACTTACATGATGTTAGGTTAAATTTGCACCATTTAATTTCTTTCAGTTACATAAAACTGATTAGTTTACATATGAATACTTCAAATACACGAATCTGTGTGAATTAATCACAATTAATAATTTTTTATAACATGTACAGATTGTTTTCTTAGTATGTTCTGGGCTAATCCAACCTGAATATTTTTCAATTAGATCATAGAGAGAAATAATAATTCTGAAATATTTATGTGTATATTTGGTTTATATTGGTTTTTCTACTCCCATACTTTAATTGATTTATTAAACATTTACTACCTGTACTTTAATGAGATTCATTAAGATACAGATTTTTCATTAAGATACAAGTTTATAACCAATAGCAGCAAAGCACCTATTTTATTTTGTAACCATAGTTACGGGAGTTGCTGATGTTTCTTAATTGAGATAACCAATAGCAGCAAAGTATTTTGTTGTCAAAAATAAGGTTAGGTAGCAGCTTTTCAGAAGGTGCCTACTTTTTCATTATTATAATTGGTCGTAGAAAAAATAGTGTATGCAACTCGCATTTAAAGGCTATTAAGACACTCGTATTCATTAAGACACTCGCCTGCGCCTCGTGTCTTAATTCTCTTACTCGTGTCTTAATAGCTATCATTAAATGCTCATTGCATAATATATTATTGTAAGCTGTTATAGTTACTGTAGATAAAGCGCGAGAATAAAAAATGCAAATTATTTTGTTATTGTTTTTACTAATTGATACCAATATTGGGTCATTTCTAAATAACAGTTAAATAATTTTAATTATCTGTTTTATTTTGTAGACAACACCAAGTTGCATTTTGATGTTTTACTTTTTAATATTAACAATAAAATTCGATTTCAAATTAATAAATCTCAAACTGTAGAAGATAGTTTTTCTTGGTCCTTTTCAGTTTGTTTTCGATACAAATTTAAACGTCAAAAAGCGACCCATTCAAAGGTGTCAAAAGCAACTACTGTTGCTACTTGCAAAAACACAAGTTTATGTTATAACAAAAAACTTAAGAAGCAAATTAAAAATCCAATTTCACAAGGATGTTTTTATTTTTTTGTTTCTATCTCTACAAGCAAACGAGTTATAACCCCGAAAATGATTTTCGAAAAATTCAATTTTCGCTTGTAGCTCGAAGGTAGGTGCATGGAATCCCTTCGAAAATGGTCCTCCCTGTAAGTACATTAAAAGATCAAATTAATGGGCTATATAAAAAGAAAAATGCAATTTCGAATTTTCGCCTAGTTAAATTGAATAAAACAAATTAAGCGGCTACGATAACTTTCTTTAAAAAATGTGATTCTTCTTTAAGGTTTAATAAATCTTCCTCCACAACTAAATATAATCGAAATTTCTCAATTTAATTAAAGAAAACTACCTACAGTTTTATAAAATCATATGAAAATCCTAGAGTTCTACATTTTAATAAGTCTGTGTAACAACACCAAAGCTTATTATGATTATTATATTATAACTGGTTTAACAACAATAAATATTTAAGTGAGCAACATAGCTTTGGCCATGTATGTATGTATGTAAACTAAATACCGACTTACTTTAAGAAAATCAGGAAGGAAGTTTGAGATTAATCTGTTAATAATTTGAAACGAAGAAACTTTTCAAGAATGTTCGTCAAAGTATTTATTCTGAGATATTCCCAGGAAATATATGAAATTACATGTAAATTTATAGAACTTTGAATGTAGCAAAGCAAAACAAAATATCTTTTCAGAAAGAATGCGCATCAAAAGAATCTGGGATAATTCTAGACGTACATTTTGGAATTATTTGATTAGTTTAAAAAACGCTTACGTTTGTTGTAGATATTCTGGTAAAACATTAGGCGTCTCTAAATTTTTTAATGAATTTTCTCCACGCAGAAATAAAATTAAGTTTTCCAAGTTTGGAACTGAAATAGATATTAAAAAAATAATTTCAGACAATGTTTTAAAGAAATTCTTGTTTAAAAAATGAATTTTTTCACAAAGAATTAGTAAATTAATAAATTATTAGAAAATACAAAACAGTTTCCTATGATTATAAAAATAAAACTAACCTAAAGTAAGTTTGTTTTTCTACAATGTTAGTAGAGAAGTACTTTGAAAAAGATATGAAAAATAAATCTTAAAATTTTTTTTCGATATAGAAATGTTGAAATAGGATTGAAATAAATAGAAATTGTGGAGGGTTATAAGTTATAAGTTATAAGTATATTTAGGCTCTAATTTAACACCCCCTAATTTAAAAAAATCAAGTTTCTCCATCTCATAATATTAGTAAGCGTATCTACAAACAAAATAAGTTTATTTGAGATTTTTCGTAAACCCTAAATTTGTTAAACTTGATTTTTGTTTGGTGGGATTTGGACCTTTAAAAAATATCGAAATATTTTTATTTTTCAACGTTTTGGCAGAATTTTGCCTTTTTCTGGATTTTTCTTTTTTGATCTGGGCCTTTAAAACATGTTGTTATTTAAATAGTTTTAGTTTCGCATTTATTTGTTATTTTTTTTAATGAACAATCAAAATATTTAAATAACAATATGTTTTAAAGACCCAAATTCCACGAAGCAGAAATCAAATAATAAACAAAATAAATTTTCTAGAAAAGTAGATTAAAATAAAGCAGTGAATTTTTTGAGTCTTTTTGCTTCTTTTCCAGGTTATGCATTTTTAAGGATTTTTCTTGGGGAAGCATTTTTAATGTATTTTAATGAATTTTAAAATATTATGTATAGAAAAATATCACCTCCGGAGGCTAGTAGTTCAAATCTCTGAAAGGCGAAGGAGCTTTTAAAATTCATTACATACATTAAGTTTCGAACTTCATTTCGTTTTTGTTAGAGGTATCACTTGTGTAAAATATAGAGGTACAAATATGGTTCCACCTTATAGAACATTATAACGAATACTATACCTTTTCGTGGATATTTCGCCAACAGTTGCTAAAAATTAAAAATTAAGTTTTTTGCTAATTGCTGATCGGATATCTACGAAAATGTATAAAATGTCAAACAATTCTTCATAACAAACGTCCGGGAAACAATTAACAAATTATAAGAAATTCACATAATTATGTGAGTTCTTCAGATTTATTAAAGCTAGAGTTTCAAATGAGATTCAGTGTTAGTCTTGCTGATAATTCAATCACAGATTTCTTAGTTCACACTTGAAGCAACATGCTTTATGAGTAGTTCTTCCGCGTTAAACCACACCACGCATTACAACTTATTATCTCGATACTGTTGTATACGATGCAGGATCTTAATAACTTTAAGATTAGTTATAGAAGAACCGAAGCAAAATTATTAATGCAACGCTGACATAAATACAAATCCAAAGTAATTCCACGTTAATTGTGTCACATGTAAATTTATCACCACATCCATAACAACTTATCTTGTCAGTTTGCCTCGATAGATAAGCGGTAAAAGGAGACAGATGTTGAAATACAACGAGATAACCGTAGTGGGACTGATACTAATTGGTAAAAGAACCGGAAATGCTGCAAAAAAGCAGATCTTAGCTTCACGCAATAAAAATGATGTAGGTGCTAGCGTATTAGGTTTACGGCCAGGGGCCAGGGGGAGTTCGGATTCCAGCAGCCGCGGGGCGAACACTTCCGGTGGAGGGGGCCCTGGCGTGGGAACGACATCACAGATCTCCGCTAAACGGGGCCCGTATCCTGTTTCGAACGTCTACTCGTTGCTTTGCCTGTTACTTATATCTAAGTTAAGTACGACCTGCATTGGTATTTTTTAATCGATCTTGCAGAACCTCCTTTGGTGATGGCGTTCAACAACGCGGAGTTCTTCAGGATCCTTGGCAGATTGTTTAATATGAAGACGTTAGTTTTCCATTCGGTCTGGCGACCTATGATTAGTTTCTGACTGACAAGAGTTTTGAGTAAGGTGTTCGAATATAATTGGCAAAAGTTGAAATTGGGGGTCGGTTTTTTAAATTACCTGCTTTTGTAGGTCGTTACTGGAGGTCGTTTACGTAAAATTATGTAAAACTCGCTAATAAGCTGTTCAAAGAAAAATAATTACATAATAAAATGTTTCCGGTGATGCAATGATACAAAACTTACAATTATGGGAAAAAAGTTTGGTGTATCATAAATATCAATTTACTGTATTACCTTTATACTCGTAAATGGTCCTTGTTTTTTTTTTTTTTTTGAGTTCCAGGTACTTCATTATTGCTGTGATTTTTCTTTTTATTCTTACTACTGATTGCAACTTACATCAGTGCAATGTGACCATTAATTTGAAGTTCGGAAGGGTTAACTTATTGGATATAAAATTATTGAACTAGAATTGTTGTCCACATTTTTTCCAAATGCTTATGCAAAAGGGTAATAAACATCTTTATTTAAATAAAAGAAACTTCAATTGAAATTTTTGAACTTCAAGTCGACGCTTTCAAAAATTTAAACTACCTATTTAAAATTCCCATAAAGAAATCTGTTGTTTATGCTTAGAAAAATTTTATTTTACTTAAAAATCCTTTAAGTATGAATTTGAAACTATCACTCGAAATGTGGAACTGTACAGTCCATTCATAAGTTGTTTAGACCATAGTGGGCCATAAATTTAACTAATTACGTTGGTACTGGATTCATGTGAAATTTAAACAAACAGATTTGACGAATGTTAAATGATACAGTTCAAAGAAGACAAATTTTGTCACATATTGATTGTTAAAATTACTGGAATTTGATTAACAAACCTGGATTTTACAACAGGTGTTGGTTCTGTGGTGAAGGATAATCTTAAAAACCATAACCTTAAAATTAATTCAGTGTTTTTCTTTTTATTAATTATTATTAATATTATCTATAATTTAGAATACGAATTCTTGAACATTAATTGAACTTTACGATTTGAAATTAGTCTACAAAACTAATATTTTTATATAATTATATTGGCAGAGTTTCTACAGCTGTTGTGGCTGTTTATCGCATCCCAATCTCCATATGGCTTTCCATCAGTGACAGTTTCTTTTTCTTCTTCTCATCGCTTCCGCGATCTCTCTGTTCTAACTTATCATTGGTCTTCCTCTTTTTATTCTCCTTTGAGGCTTCCATTCCCATATTTGTTGTGGTAGTCTATCTGTGTCCATTCTCCTCATGTGGCCGTACCAAGAGAGATGTTGTTTTTTCTAGGAGGGACTCTTGTATGTACTTCCATCCCCTTTCTTATCTGTTTATTTGGTACTTTGTTCATGGTCGTTTTTTACATGATCGTCTCCAAAACATCATCTCCGTGGCGTTTAACTTTTCTTTTTCTTTTTTCGTCAGTGTCCACATTTCCGCTCCATATGTCACAGTACTTTCTACAAACGTACTAAAAATATGTTTCTAAGTCTTTTGTTGTTAGTGCGTCGTCCTATATTATAGGGTCTAGCTGTTTGATAACGTTTTTTCCTCGTCTGATTTTGTTCTGTATATCTTGCGTGTCTCGTCCATATTCCATATTCTTTTACATGTTGAATACTTCCCTTATCTGTTACTAGATCATGTCTTTCTGCTCCAATCACCATGTATTTCGTTTTATCTATGTTTATTTGTAACCCCCACAATTCAAACCCTTCTACCAATTCATCTTCGCCTTCTGCTAGAATTACTTTATCATCGGCGAAAATCAAACTGTATACTGTTGTTTCCCACTAATTTTAACTCCCATTGTGTTACACTTCTTCTTACATTCTGTTAAAGCCTTGTTAATATACATATATCTTACATAACGTGGGAAAGATGCAACACCCCTGTCGTAGTCGTTTATTAATGCAAAACCCCTCTGAAATACTTTTACTTACCTACTGCTTTTTGTTTCTTTATATAGTTGTGTCACAGCATTTATATACGCAGTAGTAATACCTTCGATCTTCAGTATTTCCCACAACTGATTTATAGGCACGCTATCGTAGGCTTTCCTTAGATTAATAAATATAAATATAGTTCTCTGATGTGTGCAATGGTTTTTTCTGCTAATTGTATCAAACAAAAGATGTTGTCTATACAAGATCTACCTGCTTTGTTCCTCTGGCTCCTTAAATTCTTGTTCAATTCTCGTTTTCAGAATTCGTCCGTACAGTCAAAGAGTAAGAGGGAGCGGCACTTTGTTGTTAACGTTGCCAGCACAAGGCGGAGCTATAGATCGGTTCAGCAAGTAACTTAGCTGTATGGTTTTCAATTTTAATCGTAATTTCTGCTTTCTGGGGATGTAAGTGCTGCTGAATAGAAATTTATACTAATTTATTATATACTAATTATTTTTGCAATTTGGCGTTGAACACCAATTACCACCTTTTTGTCACTCATTTCCGCGTATTTATGTTTTATTGAACCAATATTTTGAATAACTAACACCCGAACTCTTTGGCGCTGCATTTAAATATACAACAAAATAGGAAATTTTGCTTGCTAGTGTTCGAGTTCACCCCGCTCCCCTTATTTTGACCTCCCCACACTCGGCACTTTGATGCTTATCAAAGAGTTTATTCTGTGGTACAGTCTACCCATAAAAGAAGTGACGCTAATTCCCCTATAATTTTCGCAGTTCATTTTACTGCCCTCCTTTTGTATGGAACTTATATAGGTTAGTTTCCATTCGCGTGGGGCCACAGCTCCTTGTAAACATCTGTTAAATATTTCCTTTAATTTTTCGATCACTATTGTGGGGGAGCACTTGATCAACTTAATGGGTAAACCTCCAAGACCTGGAGCTTTATTACTTTTCATAAATTTCAGGGCTTCTAATACTTTCATTCACCATAATAGATCGTTCCTGGTCATCATTATTTTCCAATGTGTATTGGGCTTCACGAAAGTTTAGTCTGCCTTCCGGGGGCAAGTCTTTATAATAATATTTACTTTCAATTTTTTTATGCCAATAGGGTCTATGATAGAAGTTTCTGTGGTGGTCTTTTTAAGACTCTTTAAAGTTTTCCATGCATTTCTTGATTTTGAATGTCCCAAAAGGATGCATCAATTTCTCTGCATCGTTTTTCCCTATATATTTACATCTATTGTAGCTTCTTCTATCCTCCATATTTCCCATTGTTAGCTACTTTCTATAAGCCATTTTCTTATCTTTTTTTTCTATTAATGTTTCCTAATCTTTCGCCCACTAAGCTTCTGTTCTCGCATTTATTGTCTCTTTTTGTCCAATGCTTCATTTGCAGCTTCCTGTATACATCTTTCAAGGAAGGTATACTGTTCTTCTTTGTTTCCCGTGAGAAATACACCTACTTTTTTCACTAGTCGTGGCTTGTATGGGAAAACTGTGGAGTCGTCTATAAAACTTTCTAGACTGTATTGTGGATAGTAAAGAATCTGTTGTCAGTGTTCTGGCTGTTTGTTATACGTATTAAATTTAAGAAAACTTTTCCTTTTGATCAGAAAGTGATCAGACCCGCATGTAGCACCACGTTGTATTCTTACAGCCTGAAATTGTATTGGACTATTTTTTCTAATGATTATACAGGGTGCTGCATTGATGAACGCAACATAGGAAATCCCATGTTAATTTAGAGGTGTTCAAGTAGTGACTTCCCTAATTATTTTACAGCAAAATTCCATTTGGGTATTTTAAAGTACTCTTCAAGATGAGTACCTGTGCAGTTTTTTTGCTCAGTTTCAAAATATTTTAAAATTCAATTTATACCAAATCATCAGCGATTAGTGATTGTTAAAACTTGATAAATGATTGATAAATCTAGTCGTTTTTGAAAAAGATTTATAGAAAAAGCTCTTTATCGTTAAAATAAGCTTTTTAAGTACAACGTCCGAACTAACTTAACATTATTTTTGTTTTTATTAATTAATTAAACCGTATTACATGTTCACTAAATTCACGCAAACTAAACAATAAAAACTTTAAATTAAATCCCCATTTACTCCTAAACAATATCCCAAACGATTGTAAAACTTATTTCACACGCTACTCAGTTGATAATGTGAGATTCTATCACATTCTGCCAAAATGGCATTTTGTAGCTGCTCTAGGTTCTCAAAACGTGTGTTTGTTAAAATTTTAGATTTTAAATTACCCCAGAGAAAAAAGTCGTTGAGTCAGGAGATCGGGCTGGATAATCAACAGTGTGATTTGGTCCAATAACATTATTTGAAAAAGTGTTCGCTAAATATTCTCGTACCGCACTTATGTGCTGGACAACCATCCACCTCCTCCTGATCTTCTCGAACAACATCCTCCAAAGCTGGCCCCACACGATTTTGTAGCAAATTCAAAACTTTCGCCTGTTAAATTTCCATCTAGAAAAAAAGGCCCAATAATGTGGTGGCCATAAATTCCTGCCCAAACATTGACTTTTTGGGGGTATTAGGTTCTTGTTTCGACAAACCGATTCCCTTTTTTTCATTGCCGTTTCATTTAATTTTTGTTTCACTTAAGACTACCATATCCATGTTTAGTCCAGGGATTTCGTTAAAAGCTTCATTTTGTTTCGTACTTAAACTTTGTACGTTCCAGCATCCTAAATTCAAGTTCTAATTTCTTTGCATAGGTTGATTTCCGTTTATTCCCGTCCAGTTCCGAGGCTCTCATTCAGGAATTTTTGCAGTTAAGTTGCTTTACGGATCATGGGTTGCAGGCCCATCGCTCCAACCCTTCTCATTTTACCGGGCTTGGAACCGGCAACAGTCCCAGTCTCCCAGTGAGTTACTCAATCCACCCAAAGGGTACTGTAAGTGGAGTTATCTAATACTTTTAACATATTTTAGAGAATCATAAAAATTCTGTGCACAGAAAAAGTATCACTTTCGCAGAGGTTTGAACCACTGACCTCTAGAAGTAAAAGATTTCTAAATACAGAATTTTCATATCTCATTTGTTAAAATTATCTCCCCTAAGGAGTGAATCCTGACAAATTTAATTTCTAACATACAAATCTAATTTTCCGACAACAACATTCCAATTAGAAAGTAGTATTAAAACATAAAAATTTTAGTTAAACCTTACAGTTATTCCAAATGACTTTCTGGAAAATGTTTGAAACATTGAAAATCTTTCAAAAATTTTTCTTTTAACGATACATTGCATCAATTAAAAATACACATACGAACAGTGCTTCTGAAGAAATAAATGTATTTTTCCTACAAAAAGGTTTATTATAAAATTTGTTAAGTATAAAACTTAACTTAAAACTAAAATTTCTAATTCAATTCCTTTAAATAAATTTCCTTATCATCAATTGAACATGGAGCAGATCCCCGTGGATCAATCCTGGATTACGCCAGGCCCACCCCATGCCAATAAGGTGTGAAGGGATTTATTATGATAGGTGGGATTGGGAGCACTGTATAACGTTAACATGCCAGTGACGCCTCCCGCAGAACACCACTTCTATAGTGCAAGGTAGTTAGTAGGTCATGTATTCAATGGGAGTTGAGTATATGACCGAGATGGTTAGACAAGTTTTGTTTTTCCTCTTATACTGACACTATTTGTAGTATTACCTCTAGTTCCTAAATCTATGGTATGGAACGCCTTAGCGCAGACATGCCTGCCCTGTTACATGCTACTTTATTCTAGCCAAGTCTAATCATTATTATATACAGTGCAGATTCTGTTACCACGAACCTAGCAGACCTTTAAATAAATTTCCTTATATATTAAAATTTTTGATGAGATTAGTACACAATAAATATATATTATGTGTTTTATGGTTTTCCGAAATGTTCAAGTTTTAAACTAGTTAAAAACGTTTCCAAATCAATCTGCATTTTCGATGGCGATTTTCATGTTTAAATTTATTTTATTCTAGTTGATATCACTTTGAAAGAAAAAATAAAAACAGAACCAAAAGTATTGGAAATTGCAAAAAACCCTAAAAAATTCCTGAAAATTCTTGAAATCTAGCAAAGTTATGACTGACATGAAATTTGTGGAATGTAAAGCAAAATAAAATTTTTAATGTCAGTTCACCGAAAATTTAGTAACTTCGATTATTTTTATATCACAATACAAATGTTAGGTTAGGTAAAACTATTTAAATATTAAACAGTTAATCCTATTAATTAGTTGTTATAAAATTTAATTATATATAATATTAACATTTGCCAGATTTCTTCCTACCTGCTTAACGTACCAACATTATCGTGCAAAAATAACTAACAGCAGAGCCAATATATTATGTAGCTTATTAATTTCAAGAACATACTTAGATATTTTAAATTTTTTATCGAAAAAAGCAATTCAAATTTCCATTTTCAATTTTATGGGATATTTTAACATTAGATTATATGTTTTCGAAACATCCTTTTTTGAGGGTACAAATGTAATTTTTAAAATCTTTTAAGTTGCACAGCTTTAATCTACAAATTTGCAATTTCAATATGGGACCAAGTTTCTACTGGTAATTTGCAGATTAAGATTGAATCATATATTATATAATACCAAAACCACTCAAACGGCAATAAATTATATAATATAAAATTATCTTTTATAAAAATCTAAATATTAAATACCTCTGGCTACTGTTTTAATAACACATTTACGAGGTTTGGCAGAAAAATAATGAGACTGGAAACACAGTGCGCGAACTGACAACGCTGCTGCCGCTCCCTTCACACAGCAGTTAGAATGACCCTTGCCGTACACTTAGTACAAGTTTGAACTTGTAACAGTTTGAAGTGAAGTTGTGTTTGTGAGGTGCTTTACGAAAATGGACTGGCAAAAGTTTGAGCAACGTATCAAATTTTGTATAAAGCTTGTGAAGCTGCTACTGTGACTTATGAAAAGTTACAGAGTGCTTATGGAGACCCTTCCCTATCTAGGGCACAAGTGTTCAGAGGGCCGAGAAGAAGTGGAAGACAGACTTCGTGCAGGAAGACCTTCAACCTCAAAAACCTTTGTGGAAAGAGTGAGGACTCTTGTGTCGCCAGGACAAACTGGCAATCAAACTTTTTATCAGAAAGTCCTTGAAAGGCTTACGAAGACGGTGGCACGTGTATGACCAGGCATTTAGATGCTGCACTGCGACAGCGCCCCATATCACACGGCAGTCTCCATTAACGAATTTTTGGCAGAAAAAGCATTCCTGTGGTTCCCCAGCCCCCCTATTCGCCGGATGTCGGTCACCGTGACTTTTTTTATTCCTCCGGGTGAAAAACCATTTGTAAGGACGCTATTTTGGTACTTTAGATAATATCTAGAAGAGCATAACCGACGAGTTGAAAGGCATTTGAACAATGGAAAAAAACGCCGCGGTGTTTAGCCTCCCAAGGGAACTACTTTGAAGGATAAAATTCATGGTTAAAAGAAAATCAGTCTCATTATTTTTCTGTTAATCCTCGTATACATCGTATGAAGGAGGTTCATTAAGGGAGACGTGTTTATTTTGGCTTTCCAGAAATAACTACAAAATTGCTTTTAAAAATTTGTAAATGTTAATCTAAATTTTCGTAAGTGAAATCTTTAATATAAAAATTTACTATTAAGGATATTATGTAGGTAGGTACTTTATACAGTGTTTTTTCTTATTTTACTGATTCTTGTAATTTGAACTAAGTCTTGCGGGATCTGAAATTATTTTTTACAGTTTTTAACTTTTTCCCTTTGAATTAAAAGCTTAAATCGGCTTATACAAAAATATGAATACATACTGCACTACCGCGGTTCATTACATATAATATCGAACCACTAATGTAAATACAATATTTTAAAGGTTAGATTGCAGCGCAATAAATTTTAATATTTACTTACCTTCAACCGTCAAGTAATTACACAGTACTTTAATTTCACGGAGGTACTGAAAACATTAATTTGCCACTAAGGTACGAAAAAAATACGGTTGTGTAAATTTAATACGTATAATCACCCAACAGATTTAATAATTGATAAAAAATATAGTCACATTTTGAAGTAAATTGTTCTTGTTGAATTAATATTTTTCTGTTTCTCGGTTATTTTCAGATCTGAACTCAAAAATGTTTTTTTTTTTTAAATTTGTACTATAATCTACTAAATTGAACCTAAAACAGAGGCAGACCACAAGCCTCAATTGAAATGTAAAAACCCTGTAAAACCACAAGTGTAGTAAGAAAACAAATACGCATTTACTGCAACTAAGTTGCCAGCTCCAATGGAAGACTTCCTTGACTAAATTGGCTGGAGTTAATCCACGAAGGTATTCTTCTCACCAAATTACGGCAGCAAAGCTGGTTAACACAGAACAGAACAAATTTACAAGTTTTTGACCATTGTGATTTATCAGGGCAATTCTCCCTCAGCATGTTTTTAATGTGCAGTTTGCTGAATTACAAAAATTGATATTGTTATCAGGTTTTCAAAAACGTGAATTTGTAGTAAAAATTATCTTTTTATAAAAACTGGTTAGTTTCACGGTATTTGGAAAAATGGATATTATTGCGGCAATTTAGTTAATTTTTGATGTTATGAAATAGGATGCTTTTTCTTAAAAATAATTTATAATATTTTTTGAGTTGGGTATTGTATTAAAAAATAACGCTATTTTTTGTGTTCAGCGGTGTGCTTGTAAATCCCCTTTGTACCGTCGAATATACAAAATGTTACACCATTGTATTGTTTTTTTCTCAAAGAACTGAGGCGTGCATTTATTTTACAATTTTACTCGAAAAGTTTGTCTCACGGAAAAAATACCAAATATTTCTAAATAAATCCGGTTTTCCGACGGGTATTTTCTAAATTCCCCTGCATTAAGAAGTTCTAATAAAAAATTGATTACTGTTAGTAGAAAATTGGGATACAAACTAATATAACAACATTTTTGCTCCATCTCTTCAGGGAGGCATTTTAGTATACAATTTTTATATCAAAATGTAGGTACCCTTAATTTTGGCCCAGTAAGTCGCCTCCTGCATTTTCTCCGCATACCTAGAAAACAAGCCGTATAAAATATCACAATTAATTTTATTTTTAATTCTCTTATAAATTGCTTGGGTCCTTTTAATTCCTGACTACCATAAGATTGAATATTTGGGTTCATTAAAACATTCTCAGCAATAATAAGAATTGTTTAGTTTAATTCACAACGAAGAATAATTAATATCTTCAACAAATTTATATGATACAATTGGGAAAGGTTGCGTGGTAGCCAACTTTATTGTTGTGATTTTTCAGGGTTATTCAACTCTTTTCTATAATCTTCTGGAAAAAAAAATTTCCAAAAACAAATGGAAACTGAAAAAAAGGATTAATTTTAGAAAACATAATTTTTAATTTTTTACTAAAATACGGGAAAAAGGCCATTTATTAAGTTAAAATTTCTGAAAATATTCTTAATTTTCAGTCATCAATTCATACGATATTACTAAAGGAATATTCAGGCAAAAATGTTTATGTTTTAATACTTCTACGTTGATGGGCTTTCATTCTTCGTTCGTATTAGATTACCTTATTTCTATGCTTGTTAACATTAATGAGGTCAGAAGGATCACAAAAGGCGTAATCTTAAGGAATTATGAAAAGAAAAATCAGAATGCACAAATATTACATCAGAAAAATGTTTATCTAAGTCTTACAGGTAACATGCCATTATTAAAAATGTTTTAAACGTTTTGATGGTTGAGAATGTATTTCTTTAGAGAATTTCGAGCTTGTATTATTTTATAATTTCCTGCTCGTTTTGCAAGATAATCTGAAACAGGCTTAATTTAGAACGTTTTAATTTTCTTTTATAATTAAAAAGATTCTCTAAAAATACTCCTTTCTTTCAGCGAGAAAGTAATTTCATTACTTTTTTAGAAACTGTTTTCTTACTGAAAAAGTTTTTATTAAGCAGCAGGGTTGTTATCAGAAGATGGAGCGGTTTCCGGCGGCGATTGATGTCTGGATAGCTTACTTCCGGTCTATTCATAACCCATCCCTACTGTTCAGCCATCTTCATCTTATTTTTTATCTTTCTCTGTCGCAGGATGCGTAATGCATTAAAAAAAAGAGGAAACTCGATTAATTTTTTTTCTCTAATTAAACGCAAAAATGTAACAAAAAACAGGACGAGTTTACAATGGCATACTCGTGTTGTTCCATAATCATTGATGATTATATATCCCGCGGTGACCTTGCCTAAACACGTATAAGGTGTATAATTTTCATAAATTAATACGAACATTTGCATTTCTAATTACATTTACACATTCAAGCGCATATTTCAGCTGGCTTAATTGCCGGCGTGTAAAGTGGAAGCTAAAGAAAAGTGGAATTCGCATTCAATTTGTTCGTGTTAAATTGTTAGTGTAAATAGGAATGTATTAAATAATGATCGGTCATTACTCTTGATTTTTCCTGGCTTGTTGACAATTCATCATTGAGCCGCGATTGAGAATGAGACCAAGTAGCCATTGATAATTGTGCGAGCGTAAACACATTGCGGGCGGCCTTGGAGTAGAAGCAGACTAGAATCAAGTCGGCCGCGCTTACGATCGGAAGATTTCGGTAATAATCGAGCGTGGGAGTTTTAGACGCCGACGTCGTCCTGCGGGATACCTCAAGTGCCATCTAATTTTTGAGCGTCGAAATCGGCGTTTTAAATTCTGGAAAAAAAGAATTGTTTTTTTCGCTAAATTCGTTGACATCAAATGGAGCGCATCGTTTAACATCAAAACAGAACGTAGTATTCGCGTCAACAAAAACAGATTAAGGGTTTTCGTGAGTGAGTAAATTCCTACAAAGTTGTGTCATTCTTAATTATATCTATTTTTGGATACGCTTATACGAGGAAACAAAATAATGGAGTTATTTTCGGCCGTGATGGCAAGATGCAACGGATTTCTTGTAGTGGCAAGATTGGTGCCAAACTTAAGAACGCTGTTTATTTCGTTTTGTTGTCGACTGGTTTAATTTACATAATTTATTTTTGTAAATATAACGAACGGGGGAACAGGTTTTTAAGAAAACAACACACCGAAATTTTTAGTTTTAAATTAAACGTTGTTCGTTAACCAATTTTTATAGCCACATGCTTGTTTATCTTGATGCAATTTTTGCAATATGGAAGAGGATATGGTTTAAAATTTTTAGGTGAGCCCAGAAAACGAAAAATATGACAAAAACAATTACATATGTTAATATGTAATAAGATTTCAAAATTGCGTTTTTTATAAACTCCCAAAAATAGCCAATTCCGATATCAAAAGAAGTATGTATTTTGTAATTTCCCATTTTTTGAAATATACCAAAACAAATTATGGCAAAAAGTAACCAATTTTTTTATATAGGGTATGAATTTGTAAAATGGTTTATTTTTGTAAAAGTTGTCGTTTTCAAAATTACCTAAAAATACTCCCAAAAATGACTTTTCTATAAATTCAATTTCTTAACTCAGATATTATAAACTTGTCATTATCACTAAAACAACTAAATTATTAGAAATAATTAGTTTTTATCGGAAAACATTTCATTTTATAACACTAAAAAAGAACTAACATCATGAAATCACCATATTTTTCAAATGAATCCAAATTATCATTTCCAAAAGCACCACAAAAATAGCTAATTTCTTGTGTGCTAAAAATAGCAAAAATGGGAAGCTTTTAAAACGAAATTCGTGATTTTTTAAGAAATAGACTTTGCAAAAATTAAAAGAAGTGTCGGAATTTCGTTCTTTTCCTTTTACCCTCTTATACCTTTACAGTGTCGAGGGGCCGAACACACCGAGCCGCAGAGTGATCACCCATTCAAGTTCCGACCAAGCAGATTTTTGCTTTCTATATTGCAGTACTACGTGCGCTAGCCACTCTGCCATATTGCTGGCCGTCAGAATTCACAATTGTAATTTTTTAAATTCCCAAAAATACCGAATTTTGGTAACAAAAAAAGGCATTCTGCAATCTCCCATTTTCCAAAATGAACCGAAAATAAATTATAATAAACACGAGTAGTTTTAAAAACTCCTTAAAATAATCGTTATTCCAAAAAATAACTCAAGAAGTACATGAAAATACATAAAGTTATCATTACCAACTAAGAGGAATTTTCAAATTTTCAAATTGTTATATTTGATGATTTGAAAGTTTTGTTCGTGTCAGAAACAGCAAAAATGCCTGAAGTTTTTCTTTGCAAAATTTGGCCTTTTTTTAAGAATTAAAAAAAAGAGTAAGATTTTTTTGTGGCACCAGGTCTTGCCTTGTAAATTAGGAGTTTATTTTCCAAAGATAATGGTGATCTTCTTCCTATAAGCCAGTTCATTTTTTAAAATTTAGGTCCATTTCCTTACGTTTCTTCTTAATGTGGGTTTTCCAAGTTTGCTTAGAGTCCAGATACATGCCTAGGTACTTCACCTTATTTACTTGGGGGATTTGTGTGGTGTTAATTGAAACAGTCGGACATGAAGAGCGTTTTAACGTGAATGCTACGTGAACGGATTTCTGTTCATTCACTTTAAAATTCTCCATCTCTGAAGCCAGTTTTGGATCGCGTTTAGGTAATGACCTGCAGACGCTGGATTTTTATGAGTTTCCAGAATTACTGTGTCATCTGCGAATGCTCCTATTTGAGTTTCTTGAGTATCTGGAAAGTCAGACGTATAAAGGAGATACAATATGGGTCCCATTATGCTCCCTTGAGGCACTTCAGATGTTAGTGGGCATATTGATGATATGTCATCATTATACTTAATTTGGAATGGCGGTCTTTTAGATATGACTGAAAGAGTTGAAAGTATTGGTGTGGTAAGCTTAGCTTAATCTGAAAAGGAGACCTCTGAGGCAGACCTGGTCAAAGGCCTGACACGTCAAGGAATGCTGCTGTACAATACATTTTGTCTTCTAACGCTGTTCGAATTATGTTAGCTACCAGGTGATGCTGCTGTATGATGGAATGTTGCATGTTGTTCCCTGAACCCGAATTGATGAGGAGGTAACCAACTGCTTTGTAGATTATTTCCTTTTACTCTTTTATACACCAGCTTTTCGAGGAGTTTGGAAAAAAATATGTAGGACAAATTCGAAAATAACAAACCAAGCCGAGTTTCAGGAGGAAAATTTGAACTACTCGTTATTAATTACTTACATACAAAATACGTAATATTTGTTTTATTAAATCAATAAACCGAGGTAGAAGGAAATTATTAATAAATGGTTTTCATAATGAATGGAAATAACAATGGAAGCAAGCAAAACAATACAGATTATTAGGTCTTCTTAGTAATGTTTTAATATGGGGAGATAAATAACCAACAGATCCCACAAGCAGAGAGCGCAAAGTATCTAGGCATTCACCTGGATAGAAAACTGAACTGGAGGAGCCACATTTGGACAAAGCGGAAACAATTAGGGCTGAAATTACAAAAAATGTACTGGCTTATCGGGCGCAAGTCGCAACTTTCCCTGGAGAGCAAGATACTCCTCTACAAAACCATGCTCAAACCAATATGGTCTTATGGCATACAACTGTGGGGCACCGCCAAGACATCGAACATCGAAATACTAAGAAGGTTTCAATCAAAAGTACTTAGATCCGTAGTTAATGCGCCATGGTACGTCCCCAATGAAACCATAAGACGCGATCTTGCAATCCCAACAATTAATGAAGAGATACAAAAGTTTAGTGCGCGCTACCAAGTTCGTATTAGTGACCACCCAAACGCCCTAGTGGAGTGCTTATTAGACAACGAAGAGGAAGTGCAACCTCGATTAAAAAGATTTAAACCGGCAGACCTAATTAATAGATTTGTGCAACAATGAGGTGTTGACTAACCAATAGGATAGTGAGTGTAACAATCATGTTAAACTAGATTAAGATTAATATAGGAGTGCATCAATGGATGCACATCCTTCATGTCTCTCATTTTATTTCTTTTCAATACGTGTTAAAATAACTGCTGAATGTCTATAAGACAGATTGTAGTGAAAATATTAAATTAAAAAAAAAAAAAAAGTTTGAGCAACGTTGTGCTGTCAAATTTTTTGTAAAGCTTGGCGAATCCGCTACTGTGACTTATGAAAAGTTACAAAGGGCTTATGCAGAACATTCTCTATCCAGGGCATAAGTGTTCAGATAGTACAAGGCCTTTTTAAAGGGCCGAGAAGAAGTGGAAGACGAACTTCGTGCAGGAAGACTAAGACCTTCAACCCCAAAAACGGACAACAATGTGGAAAGAGTGGGGACTCTTGTAATGTCAGACCGTCAATTGACGTTGAGAATGATCAGTAGTGAGTTAAATTTGAATGGTTTTCCGTCCATCAGATTTTAACACAAGATTTTGTATTGTTGATATTTTATGTTTTAGAATAATCGTTGAATTAAAATTATGTTGATATTCCACTAATTTTGATTTATTTTTATTTACAAACATGAAACATAACCTTTACGTACCACGTGACGTGACGTTTAGTGTGTAGTTGGTTGCCTACATATTGCGTTTATTTTAAAAGTATACATAGGGGATATGTATACTAAAAAGAAAAATTCCCTGTATATGAAAGATATTCGAGAAGCCAGGGTGGCGCTGTGGTAGAACGTTGGGCTAGCGTTACTTTGTGGCGTTAGTTCTTGGTTCGAATCTCCTGATGGGCAGGATTTTCCTGCAGTCTGGAGGTCGGTATCGAGTCCTGCTGAATTCGTCGTTGGGTACCAAATTAACGACGCTCTCCTTCAAATACAGACGCAAAAGGCAGAGTAACAAGGTCCAACACGTACACACACTTACGGTGCAGTATGTAGGATCAAACGGTGCACCATCAATCGCGCAACTCGCAGAGTCGGGCCGGATTCCGCATTGCACCCGCTAAAACCTTATACGTTAACGCACCGCCCTCGACACTGAAAGATGTAAGAGGTTAACGATACCGATAAAAGATATCTGTATCTGTATCTGCAACCCGTTTTACCTTTGGGTGTGGAGGCTGGTGCGTTAGTGTATGATGTTTTTACGGGTGTAATGCACAACCTGGCCCATCTCTGCGAGTTACGTGGTTGGTGCGCCGTTTTACATAGGCTGCACCATGTGTATAGTGTAGGTATGTGTAAGTGTAGGACCTTGTTGTTCTACCTCTTAGGCCTGTATTCGGAGGAGAGTGCCGTTAATTTGGTGCTAAACGACGAATGGTCATCAGGATTCGATACCGACCTCTAGACCTAGACTGCAGGAAAATGCTGCCCATCGGGAGATTTGAATCAAGGACTAATGTAACGTAATGCTAGCCCGATACATTACCACTGCGCCACCCTGGCATTTTCCGATGAGAGATATAGTTTTTATTAAAGGGAATTATTATTATTTTAAGATATTAAGTTTTTTCGTTTTTGGGCTCTATAGTAAAAATTTAGGTTAGAACATATTAGTTAGGAAGAATAATATTTACTTAGCAATATCCCATCAAGAGGTTTCACAAAGATCAGATTTATTATATTCTTTAAAAATTAACAAGCCACGAAGGAAAATAAAAATGTTTTAATTGCATAGTAGGTACGTGTTGTCCTTTTTTAATTTGCAGTAGCTACTTAAGTTAATTCATTTAGTGAACGGCCTTCAAACGCTTAAAGTTGTATAAGAAACAAAACCATTCATGACACGGATTAACAACAAAAAACGTATTTAAATGGGCGACCATTACGAAAAGAAAAAACCGAAAAACGCTCATTAAAGCATAAATTTTATTATAATGATTCGACCTTTTAGTGTCAACTTAATAGGAAAGTTAACATCTTTCAATCTATTTTATAGAGGAAATCCATCCGTTCTTCGTCCTACAGATACAGGGAATTAAATTTAATGAAACTCGTTAACTGTCTAGAACACAAATGTACGTAAAAAATTCTTCAAAGGATACATGTAATTACGATCTGTTATTAATTCGTTTGTCTTCTTATTTGGATTTAAAAAAATAATAAAATTTGTGCGGTCAAAATTGTTGTAGTTTTTGTCAATAATCTTTTAGTAAAGAGCTACATTTTTCAAAGAAAAATATACCTTAACAATTTTTTTATGCATTTCTATTTTTGACATACCTACAACTTTTAATTTTTTAATGTTTTAAAGTGTTTAAATCTTTAGCACGTTTTAAAATATTTAAACTACATAGCAGCCAAAATTAAAGGAAAATTCCGCAGGTATTTATACTTTAGAAATATTTAAATTGAAAATAATGCGAATATTGTTAGATATTTTCTCATCAAAATATTAAAGTGTGTGTTTTAGGCAGTTAGAAATGTAATTTTTTTGTTAGAAATAGGCTCATTTTTTAAATTCGTAAGAATGACACAAATGTTAGAAATAATAGAATAAATTTGGAAATGTTTCCATAACTTTATTTGAAGTAATTAAATGCCGTGAAATATTCGTTAAGCTGTTTTTGGATATGGAAATTCATCTTCTTTCATTCGTTCTTTTCCTTAGTGTTGTTCTTTTTGCTTCTGCTCTTTCTCCTTATTCTTCCCTTTTTGCTTTTTTTTATTGTCCTTTTATATTCTTTTGCTTCTGTTTCTCTTTATGCTTCTGCTTGCTCTTCTGCTTATTATTCTGCGTCTGCTATTCCTTATCATTTATCATGCGCTTCTGTTGCTCCTACTGCTTCCGCTTCTACGTCTTTTGCTGCTTCCATTTGTGTTTCTCTTTCTGCCGAAAATTTTCCTTCTGCTTTAGGTTTTCCTTTTGCTTCTGTTTCTACTTCTCCTTCTGTTTTTGCTTCTTCTTGTTCTGCTTCTCCTTCCGCTTCTCCTTCTACTTCTCATTCTGATTTTATTTGCCTTTCTGCGTCTCCTGCTACTTCCCGTTGTGCTTCTTCTTTTGCGTCTTCTACTTTTGCTTCAGCGTATGCTTCTGTTTCTCCTTCTACTTTTCATTCTGCTCCTCCTCCTACTTCTCCTTTTGCTTCTGCTTGCCTTTCGGTTTCCCCTTCTGCGTCTTCTACTTTCGCTTCTGCTTATGCTTTTGTTTCTCCTTCTCGTTCTTCGTTTCACCCCACTTCCTTCATATTTCTACTTCTGCTGCTCCTTCTGTTTCACCTTCTACTTATCTTATTACTAATAATATTGCGTTTCATTATGCTTCTCCTTCTGCTTCAGTTTCTCCTGCTCCTTCTGCTTTTGATTCCGCTTTTCTTTGTGCCTTGGCTTTTACTGTCCTTCTGCGACTCCTTCTACTTATCCTGTTAGTTATCCTTCTGCTTTTCCTTACGCTTCTCCTTCTGCTTCTGCTTCTCCTTTTGCTTATCCTGCTACTTATCCTTCTGCGTTTCTTTTTGCTTTTGCTTCTGTTTTTCATTATGGTTTCCCTCCCGTTGCTCTTTATTCTCCTCTTCATTGCCTTATTTTTCTTTCTCAAGTATTTTATAACTTCTTACGCCACTTATTCCCGTTTCTACTTCTTTTACGTGGTTGTATTGGCAATATTTTCCCCTTAGTTCTTAATTGTTTTGAAAATTTAGAATTATCTTATTTTACGGATATTTTCAATTAGTAATAATTTGTTTTTTTAATTGTGTTTTCACTCTAGTCGTTTTCCATACATAAACCATCACGCATTTTAAAATACATAGGTACCTTGAACACCTTAAAATTGTAAATAGTTTAATAATCTAATAATTTCACTACAAATTTTACTCTTCGCTAAATCAGGGATTATAAAGTTTTCAGTTAGGTAAATTTAGCAATGCCATTGCTTAGTTTTGATGCAAGAACAATTAAAATTTTATTTTCAAAATTACAGCCAATGTTACGAGGTTACAGACATCTGCTGAAAAAAATTAATGTTTTCGATTTGCTAAGCCTTGTAAGATGTTAAGAGCATTTATACTTAAACTGAAATTAATAAGCCTATAGAGCACGTTAGGGTTACGTGTAAGGTGTATGTATGAATTAGTAAAGTTTTTCAGTATTTTTTAAGCTCGTTGGTCTTTGGTAATTTTTCCCTTTTTTGGATTTCAGCTCTAACTACAAAGATTCTTCAGAGTTTTTGGTCTTTTTTCATTTTGAGAAAGTGTCCCCAAGAAACATAATGCCTTTACGTTAATTGGTTGTATTACTGAATATCTTGGAAGAGATGTGGAAGTAATTGTTCGGTAGAATATTTAAATAATAATATATTATTTAAAATTTGATTAAACCAACGATTTCAATTTTGTAGAAAAATGATACCACCGCGGGGAATCGAACCACCGACCTAAGGTTAAACGCACCAACGCTCTCACCATTGAACTACAGCGGCTGTTCTCCGGGGCAGCGTCAAATTTCTACGTTAGCAATTGAAACCAATATTGAAGTCTATTCTACGGCCGCATTTAAGTTAAAGAGCCGCAAGGCGGATTCACAGAAACTAATTTTCGGCAACATAGACTTCTAACTCAAGGGAAACACCATCATGAAATCATAAATATTAATATGTAGAATCCAAACTTCCGGGGATTCTAAGTTGATGTTAATTGGTTGTATTACTGAATATCTTGGTAGAGATGTGGAAGTAATTGTTCAGTAGAATATTTAAATAATAATATATTATTTAAAATTTGATTAAACCAACGATTTCAATTTTGTAGAAAAATGATACCACCGCGGGGAATTCGATGGTCTTTATTTAATTATTGTTTTGCCTGGTTTTTCTTCTGTGAATTTTCTGTTTTTTTTTGTTGTTAATTATCATCAGAGAAAATGTTTTTGCATCTCTTCTGCTTGTACTCTTCCTCTTCTTTCTCTCTTTTTACATCAGTCTTGCGACTGGTTCTAGGCACATGTGTTCTCTGCAATGGTTTCCCGTTGCCTTCTGCAGAGTCGACGATTCCGCAGACAGAATCGTTAATTGTAACCAAACGATTAAATGGCTTCACTTGCTCAAGGACCGACCTCAAACAGTGGGGAATTAACAAAACGTTTTCCGGATTGGGATCGTGTTATTGTTGAAACAAAATATCTCAAAGTTTCGCCCACCTTTTTAAGGGACTTCTTCAGGAGGAAAGGGAGCACTAAAAGAGCACGATAACTCAACCTGTCAACCACGCCAGACGCGAAACTCTTTTAGCAAGAGGCAGAAGGGTAATGGTAACTCAACTTGACAACCGGCCGAGCGTATCGGACTACGACGACGATTGGTCAGGGGTGGAGTAAGCGGAGCTAGTAAGGATAGCGGACTTCCATATATCGAATAGATAATAACCAGTGTCACGATTCAAGTTATTAGGGGTCTTGATGATTTCAATGGCCTCATGCATTTTCCTGTTGAAAAAATAAGGATTGGCAATGATCGCACATTTTTCAAACAGTATTTTATGGCCAGTGCCGTGATGATGTTCAGCAACGGCTGAATGTGAAAAATGACCTGATTTTAAGCAACGTTTGTGTTCACAGGTACGTGTGCGCACTGAGCGACCAGTTTCTCCAATGTACACTAAACCACAAGAACAGGGGATGCTATAGATGCCTCTTGATGACAGGGGTTGAGGCTTATCTTTTACTGAAGGGAGTATCTGTGACACTTTTGGGGGGGGTTTGAAGATGGTTTTGATGTTATGCGATCCGTAACTTGGCGAATGTAGGGTAAGAAAGCAGTAGCCTGGGGTATACAGGTATTTTGAGGATTTTTAGGGTTTGCGGGGTGTAATTGTTTTTGGATGACTTTTCTAGCATCGCTTTTGTTATACCCATTCTTGATGAGATGTTCTTGGATATGGGCTAACTCGACATGAAGACTGTTGGGTTGGGACACTGTGATAGCACGATGAACGAGAGAATTGATCACGGAGAGCTTTTGTGCCGGATGATGATGTGAGTTGGCGTGAAGATACCTATCCGTGTGTGTGGGTTTACGGGTAACCAGGACGTCGAGAAAAGGGAGAGAACCAGAAGTGGAGAATTCTTTGTAAAAATCCTTACTATTGTGTGAGATTCGAACCCAAGACTGTTAGCTAGGAGCCCAGCGCTCTTGCTACTGCGCCAACGAGTTTCTCTTATGGTCTTTATCTTTCTATTTTTATAAGATTTTTTCTTTCATGCCTGTATTAAGAGTATGTCCTTCTTTGCCTTCTTTTTATTCACTCATCCATTTGTGAAAGTTTTTGTCTATTCTTAATATACATTTTTTTAAATTAAATTTGGAATAAATTTATATCAGCTTGTTTTTCACATTAAGTCTGAATTTTCATCTAAAAATATTCTCAAAGTTCAATAGGTGGGAGTTTAAAATCTTTTATTATTGATTACGACTTTTGTCATATATAAAACTTTAAGTGAAGTTGATGTGGCCTTATATTGTATCCATAAATGGTTTAACTGTATAACTTTTATGCAACGACCGTACGAAAAGGTCAAACCGTCACATCATGGGTCGTTTTGTGCGTTAGTTTTAATTTTAGGAAGGCAGTGGGCTACGTATTTAATGAAAAAAAGAGAGAAGAACGTTTCAATTAAAACATGTTGCGTATGCACGTAGTACATTACACACATAAATATACAGAATGAATTGCTGGAGACACCTCCTCCAGTTCTGAGAATTTAGGTTTGTAACACCCACATGTGTAATTTAGCTGTATTTTTAACATCCTCCCACTGACTACATATATCCTTTTCTGTCGAACCACTCTACGCGCATTTGAAAATTACATGTTTACTACTTTCTGGAACAATGTAAATTGTAGCTGACGCTTATGGTCGTTCATTCGCATTCTTCAAGAGTAGAAGAACAAGATTAATAAGAAAGTTCTGAGAGATGCAGGTGAAATATAACATCCTTTGCGCTACAACGTTATTTATGTAATTATTTAATCCATTTAAGCCTGGTATTTGAAACAACAATGATTTATACAACGTATTAGTCTGATCTTGACACCAGTAAATTTGCTCGTACTCGTAAGACTAATTGTGAAATGAGATGTGGGAAACTTTAAGTGCTTTAAAAAAGACAACGTGGACTGAATGCTGCTTTTTAGTTTGCTTTTTAAGGATAAATTAAATGATTACTTGAGCTTTTGCAAGCAATATAATCAAGTATTTTTGTAAAAAGGAAAATTACAGCAACACATGGCGATTTTCCCCCGGACTGCTTGTTGGGTATTTGATAAATTTGGTTTATATGGGTTTAAAATTAATTTGTGTGTTTTTCTTTAATTCAACTTAAGGTAAACGTACATAAATGAATATTTATCTAAAAATTTAAACAAACTCAATTAACATATTCTAAACCAATAAAAAACGTCAGATCTTGCTTGACAGTCAATAAAATTAAAAAAAAGGAACTCTTATTACAGCCAAACTTATACTTACAAAATAACGAAAACCATTACTGCCGAAAAAATGTTGCATCTTTTTTAGTCTTCTTCTTCTTGTGTCATTATTCATTATCCTTTTTAAGGACGGAGACGAGGGGGCCAAAGCCACATTTTTAAAAGACTTGGCGTCGTGAACTTATACTAGGGAAATGTGTGCTCTGCAGTGGTTTCCCGTTGCCTTCTGCAGAATTTGTGATCGTGTATTAAGTGTGTCTTGTTACTATCCACAGTCGACCACTACGCAGACAATTTGTTAATTGTAACTAAACGATTAAATTCTTCATTCGCTCAAGTACCGACCTGGAGCAGTGGTGAATTCCTTGTAAAAAATCCTTACCACTGCGTGAGATTCGAACCCACGATGCGTAGTTAAGAGCCCAGCGCTCTTACGTCTACGCCAACGAGCTAGCTTCTTGGAGAATTGTTACTTCAAAAACCAATTTATTTAATAAAAGGTGCGATATATTTTTTTTAATCTTAAATGTTGAATAAACCCTTTTGTGTTCCTGTTTGAGTTCTCTGAACGTGAGGTTTCAAATATTATGGGCATTTAGTTTAAAAGTTATTGGTCGGCATTCTCACCTCATATTTAAATTTATCATCATATTTAATTACCATTGCAATATCCTGTGTTTCTGTTATACACATATAAAATTATATAAAGCTATATCGTTTTATGTTTACGTTAAACACGGCTTTAGTTAGAGACAACTTTAAACATGTGGTGAGAATACGGCCCAATGTTTTTAATTATTTAATTATCTGTTGTAAATGCACAAAAATTGAAAATCGGGAACGATAATAAGATAAGCAAAAAAGACGTTTATGTGAGTTTTTAAATTTATTATTTTATAGTTTATCAACTCTTCAACATAGAGAAGTTTAGTTCGTGAATGAGTAACGATTTAATTATAATATGTATGTCGATGAATTTTAGAACATTAACGCCCACTTGTATGTCTATGCGCAAAAATGAGACTGGGATCCAATACGTGTCAGTATAAGTAAATAAGCAACCGCGCACGTGTTGTAATCTCACTCGCGCTGCGCTAGTCGGGCAGGAACCACCGACATCCGTTTGTTGGTAAATACGTCATTTTGGCCTACTCGATTAGCCTCCGTAACTATTTTCACGACCTTGCTCCATCTTACAGGTCCTATTCATGTCACTCTTCCCACGATTCACTCTTAATTGCGTTGCAGGTAATCCAATCCGAATTAACACTTAACCGGCGTTGCGAAGTCCCTGGAACTTAGCAAGTATAAACTGTTTAATAACTTACGTATTTGTCCACCAGACAGCGCGCGTTGTTCAGTAGCTTCCCATGGTAGGTGAACCTGCCATGTGCTCAGTCGACATCAGTCTGTGATCAAGGCAAGTGTGTTAAACAAAGATCTTAGAGTCCGTGGGATTCCGCTACGCAGTTACAATAATATTTGCAATTTAGCGACTATGTTCGAGAATCCAAAAAAAGTTAAACCTACAGATCCTTACTTTGAGGAAACTGTGCAAAGATGGTTTGAGGAATGTGACACAGAGTTTTCAGACCAAGATAGTGATAGTGACAGCAACATTACTACCGAGAATGCTATCACAGGTGATCACGAAACAGCGAGTGAGCTCTCTGATAATGAATCTGATGACCAAGATGAGATGCAGGCTATTGAAAGTGAAGAGGAAAGTCACACAAGTGATCCAAGTAAGAAACATTTCTACGGAAAAACAGATACAAATGGGCTGTCACTGAATCAACCCGAAATGTAAGAACACCAGCCCACAATATATTGAAGTTGCCACAAAATAAAAATGCTTTGCCAAAAATTGAACCACCGGAAGCATGGCAGATAATTTTCTCGCAAGATATACTAGATATCGTTGTGCATTATACAAATTTGAAAATTCAGGAATATCGTAATAAGCCAGGCAATCAGGATCGCACAGAGTACAGGGAAACAAATTCCATTGAAATAAATGGTTTTCTGGGACTTCTGCTAGTAACTGCTGCCTTTAAATCTAATAATGAGGCCATTGAATCAATCTTTTCAACAGACGAGACTGGTTGGGAAAGTTTTCGGCTGGTAATGTCAGCAAAAAGATTTGCTGTATTATTGGCTTGCCTGAGGTTCGATACTCATGAAGAAAGAATGATAAGAGTAAAAACTGACCCGGCTGCAGCAATCTCACATATCTTTAAAAAAATTAATCAAAATTCACAAACAGCTTACTCTTTGGGAGCTAATGCAACTGTCGACGAAATGCTGGTCGATTTTAGAGGGATGTAGATTCAAAATGTATTTACCGAGAAAACCAGTAAAATATGGTTTGAAAGTCCAATGCCTTGTTAATGCTCGAACTCACTACATATACAACACATATCTATTGTGGCAAAGGTACTGACTCGTTAGATGATGTTACAGATGAAGAAAAACGGCGATAATTTGTACTCTTCAATAGAACTCACAGACTATATTTCCAAAAATAAACTTACATACGTTGGAACTATGAAGAAAAACAAACGGGAAATACCCAAAGAATTTCTGCTTTCCAAAACAAGATCAGTGGGATCCATATTGTATGGCTTTACAAGTAATAAAACATTGATTTCCAGAGTGCACAAGAAAAACAAAGCTGTTATCATTATTTCTTAGATGCATCACTCCAAACAGTTTGGGTGAAATTAATGCTGTAGACGAAAAAAACACTATATTTGCTGTAGTAGAAGAACGCAACGCTGGCATATGGCTCTGTTTTACAGAATTGTGGATATGTCTTCAATAAAGGTATATATCATCCATCAGTCATGTGCCAACGTAGATCAGCTAGACAGAATGGATTTTTTTTTAATTATTGGCCAAACAACTGTATCAACTACTTCTTCGTGAAAGATCTCAGAAAACAAATTTACCAATAGAGCTAAGAACCGGTATTTTCAGAATTTTGGAGATAGCACCTGAGGCACCACCTGATGCTCAAGACGATTTGCTTAGAAATCAGAGGAAATATTGTTCTACTTTTGACTTTTGACCCAAAATTAAAAAGAAGAACTGCTTATTTATGTGTTCAATGCAGAAAACCAATTTGTTTGCAATGTTCTAAAAAAGTGTGTCTTCAATGCATTGAAAATCTAGAAGAGTCGTAAATATTTTTTTTCTACTCCCACCATGGAAAGTGGGATTTTCAGACTTCGTCTCCATAGATACGAGTATTGAAAATGAGTGTTTGCCGAACAAGTGAAATTAGCGTGCGGAAAATTTACTTTCCGCACGCACATGCATGATTTTCGGTGCGGCAAAGTATAATTTTGCCGCACCGAAATCAAAATGTCATGACATTTGATGAATGTCAGATTTGATTTTGCAGAAATATTTAAATTTTTTTATGGAAATGTGGTTGTAGAAAAAATAGTGTGTAATACATGTGTTGAAAGCTTGTATTTGCCACTCTTATGTGACTGCAGCACTCACTATCGTTCGTGCTGCAAACTTCACATTCGTGTGGCAAACGCAAGCTTTCAACACTTGTATTACAAATTACTATTTTATACGGTTTTTGTCATTTTTTACAGTTTTATTTTAGAAGTTAATTGTATTTTCAGTTTTTGTAGTTTAGACCAATAAGAAAAGTATTTATTTTTTAGTTTTTTTTTGCAAAAGAAGAATCAAAGAAACACTGTTTATTTTTAGTATTTTTGGTTTTAGATCTTTTTTGGCTTTAGTTTGTTACTCAGTTGGTTATAAATACAAAAGTTTCTTACTTTAAGTACATGTTTTTAATTAATTAGGTATACAACGAAAAATAAATAAGTTTTTCAATAACATTAAAAACACAGCTTTTTTTATTTTGGAGTCCCAAGGACTCCGCAACGCATTGAGTGTTACAATTTCCGGCCACGCCGGTTAAGGGTTAAATCTTACCCGTACAATGTCTTATATTTTTTCTTTCAACCCCCAATCGACCCCTGACCCCGAATCGACCCCTGACCCCGAATCGACCACTAACAATGTTACATCGACCCCTTTGGTCTAAATGATGAAATTTGTTTTTATTTAAATATTTATTTTCGTAGTTATGTATTTCAGAATTGACTTCGGGCTGAGAAGTTGGTTCCTGAAAATTTTCTGTTTCCAAATCCAGATATTTAGGTAGTTTTATTTAAGGCTCTGGTTGTGAATTTTCCTATGCAAACACCCAGGGCTTTTAGTTTAAAGCAGTATAATTTTTTTTTATTGATTACTTAATTTTTATTGACAGATTTGAAGAGATTACAGCCAATTCTTAGGTTTAATTTTGACGTCATTAATAGAGTGAAAGATTGAAATATGTATTTAGAACTGTAAACTTCTAAAATTGACCAAAGTAACTTTCTGCCTTAAACATTCTAAACTCTGAAATTTTGATATTAATTTCGACGACTGTTTAGTTTGGGCATAGTTTTTTTTTAAATCGAATAAGAAAAAACCAAACCGATTTTCTTAATATATACGATTAGTTCGTTTAAGTTTACATGCTTATTTAAAACCTTAGGTTTATAACCTTTTGATATTTTTTTAATTATTTTTCATTTCTGAGTATACTCGTATATCGTATTGTAACGGTTTTAAAACGTTTATTTAAAACTTCGGTTCGTGGTGTGAATTATTTATTAACAAATATTAAAATGATTAAACAACGAAGCAACAGGAAATAACAACTTAACACTAAAACACAACACTATATATTTCAGTATAAAATTCGGCCTGTTTAATTTTTTGAAACTATTGTTTGAAATTGCCTTAAGACAAACCTTCCCACAAAATCTAAGAACATTTTACACTGTACAAATCTGCTAATACTATCCAATTATATGCCTTCATTGCTTGGGTTTGAATATAAATGTAAACAAATATTCACAAAATTCGTTACTAGAGTTCGTTGATAAGGGAAGTTGTAAGTTTTTCCTTTACATTCTGGTTATATTTTTAATTTATTCCCTTAAATTAGAATTATATTCTTCTTCTTCAAGGGCTTTCGATACTTGTGGATCATCGCCTACTTCTAAGAAATAATAAATTGTATACCAATAATTAATAAACACGAAGTCAGTTCCCACAAATATATTTAATTTTAGATTTTACTCATAAACGTTTTCGTACCGACTCCGGTACATCATCAGATGATACAAAATACTGGAAGATAAAAAGGGAAATAATAACACTATGTTCTTAAAATCAAAACGTTAAAATACAAAATCCATTTAATTTTGATCACTGTGGTGGATTAGTTCACACTGATCTTTAATTAGTTATTCCCTTAAATTAGAATTATATTATGGTTGCTAATTCTTCTCAAGAATACCTGAAAAGTTCCCGCTGCATAAACGAGAGTATTTTGTGTTAAAATTGAAACTGAAACTTCCACGGTTAATATTTGATTTTAATAATTTCTCAACTTTACCTTAACATTTCTAGAATTGTATTGTTTGAAAGTAATTTCATTTGAATTCTTGAAAGTTAAAAATTTGTACGTCAAGTTTTAAATATTCAGAGTACCTAGTTTATTTTCGGAACAACTTCCTAAAAAAATAAAAATTGGTTGCAGTTGCAAAATTTCATCTACAGATTGAATTTTAATGTGTTGTTGGCGTTCTGCCTTTTGCCCAGTTTCCTTAAAATCCACTTTTATAAGCACATGTAGCTGGTAAGTTCTTGTAACTGTTTCACAATGAGTAAAATGAACGAAAAGATCGATTATTATTTCATTGATTCTGCCCTTTGTTTTTTCGACTTTAATCCCGCAAGAAGAGGTTAGTAACAGAAATTACGTAAATAATATTTACGTAATTTCTGGATTACTAAATATCAAAATATCTTCCACAGTCCCCTTAGATAAAATTTTGCCGCTCGTTTTAAACAAGGAGCTAGCACGCCTTGATAAAGGCGCCCACGTTTTGGACCTGGGGAATGGCTACCACCTACGATATCCGACAAACTTTGGCGGAGGCCGCCAACATGCCCCACGTTAACCAGCACCTGTCTGTAGCACGACCCTTCTTAACTTTCTACTATGTTATTTACTTTCAATCAACATATGTGAAATGTAATTGCGAATTCTGAGGAATTGTTTATTATTACAAAACTTCGTATGTGCAAAGACGCCCGTTACAATTTCAAATGTGATTTTAGATCGGAAGTATAAAAATAAAATGTCGCTTCTAAACTCAGAAAAGGTTATTTTCAGACGATTTTCTTGGAAATGTGATACGCGCTGTGAAATTTCCGGAATTTTGTTGATAAGCCTTTATATTTTTTACTGAAAAAACAATTAACTTTGGAAGATTCAATATTCAAAAGTTAGTGTATTAACATTTCTTGAATATGAATTAATTATATGGCAATATAAAATAATAGTTAGAAGGACTTAATAATTTAGAAAAGTGCCAGATAATCTCCAGTTACGGTTACTGTATGAATGAATAATTTCTTTAGAAAGTGAATACCACAAATGATTTAAGGTTTATTGCTGACGCCGTCTAAAAAATTTCTAAACTGTTACTGAATGCTTAATTTTAAGATCTGGATTGATTTATATTTTCGTTCATAAACTTCTGTAATTATTATGATTTAATCAGTGAGAAATCCCCTACCTTCAGACGGTTAGGTAATTCTCCCCTGTTCAAATTTTTCATAAAAAAATGCAAAATACTGTTAGTTTATTTAGTTATTTTATGAAAAAATTATTCCCCCCGACAGATCATCCACTGGATTTTCAGAATTTTTGATTTGCAAGGCATTAGCCTGTTTTAATGTTTAATGCTGGTCACGGTAAGCAGTTGACAGATATAATATTAATTTAGTTAAATCTGATTAATGCTTCCAAAAAGCAGATTTAATTTTTAATGCGGTGACTATTTTTAAGAGTTGAGAGTTGTGAACTGATAAGTCGATAGTTCATTACAGGTTTAAACTGAAGCTTGGTTAAGCTGAAGTAGAACTTAAGCCAACCCTCGCTGCATTTAGAGCCGGTATTTCAGTACAGGTTTAAACAAACAATTAGCTTAAGAAGTCCTAAAATATCCCACATAAGCCCTAGTTGAAGCCAGCTTATTTGCTTAAGCTTGAATTGAAGTACCTGGTTGCCTTTAACGATTGGTTTAAGTGAGCTTTAACTAAAACCTAGTTTAAGCTGAACTTTTGCTTAAACATTTATTGTCGTTGGTTCAATACTCATTTAAATTAGGTCTTGATTAAACTGACTTAAAATCTACATAAGAATTAACTCGCTCCAATTAAGCCTTAGCTTAACTACACTAAGCCAAAGCTTATATCCAGTAAAGGTTAACTTAAACGGCTGGTTTCAGTTAATTTTAGTTAAAACTTAGTTTGAGTCAAGTTTCATCTAAAACCTATACTGTAACAGCTTTTCAAGCTAAAGGCGGAGTGAATCCGCAAGAGATTTAGCGGCTTAAACGAAAGCATAATCATAAGGGTTGGCTGAAGTGTCAGTGGAAGCTAACTTGATTTAAAAATCTGATATAAGCTAACTTAATTTAAAATTTAATTTAAGTTAAGCTTCTGCTTGAGCTTCCACTGTGACAGTTTTTAAAGCTCGAGGGGTTGGTGAATTCGTAAAAGTCATTTAAATGCAGATTTAAGCTGAAACTTAGGTTAAACTGGCTTAAACTGTGAGTTAAGGCAACTTACCTGCCCTTAAACTTGACTTAAGCGAGGTACATTAAAGCTTAATCACAGTAGAAGCGCAAATGAAAGGCAGCTGTTTATGCCGCAAGCTACCTTTAGCTAAATTTTAATTTAAGTTAAGCTTCTACCACATTGATATGATATTTGAAGCTTAAGAGAATTGTGAATTCTTATAAGTCGACGATCTAATGTAAATCTAGGCCGAAGCTCAGGTTAAACCAGTTTAAATTGTGACTTACCGCTACTTACCTACACTTAAACCTAATTTAAGCAGCTTAAACTAAAGCTGAACCATAACAAGGGTTGGTTGAAGCACCAGTGGAAACCTACTTGATTTAATCAGCTGGAATGAGCTAATCTCAGCTAAAGTTTAGTTTAAGTTAAGCTTTTGTTTGAGTTCCCACTGTTACATTTCTTAAAGCTTGGAGACGTAGTACATCCGTAAAAGTTGACATTTTTAATGCAGGTTTAGGTCGACTTAAATCAACTTAGTTGCGCTTAAGCCCGACTTAAGCAGCTTAAACTAAGGCTTAACCATAGCAAGGACTGACTGAAGCACCCCAGTTTGGTTTCAGCAGCTGGCATAAGCTAACTTCAGCTAAAGTTTAAGTTAAGCTTCTGCTTGAATTCGTAAAGCCGGACATTTCAGCACAAGTTTAAGCTGAATCGAAGTGCTACTTTAGCCAACTTTCACTGCTGCTGTGGTGTAGGGAGGGTTGTCTTGTGTTAGTGTAAATTAAAGCTTAGTTTAAGCTAAGATTCAATTTTTTTTTAAATTATATTAAAATATTATCCTTAAGGGGGGATTTTAGTAGCATGTTTACGCGCTGAAAATTGTGTAATTTTAAAATAACGGTACGGTTAAATAATGACAGTTGAAAAGAAGAACGCGTATGAATTAAAATTTTTAGACCTTTCCTTCATACGCTACAAGGCCAGAACGACCAATTTTAATATAGTAATTAAATTATGGCCTATTATGAAAAACTTACGAAAAGGGACTTGCACAAGACATCGATCAACAATGTATTGATTTTCGCATGTAGCGGGGTAGGTTTCAATATTACCTTCCTATGCATGTATCGACCCTTTTGCAAATTTGTATAATTTTGGCGTGATCTTTATTTAACTTTAGAAAACATTGCGTATAAATTTTTAAAAACTGATTAAAGATAGGCAACCCAACATTTACCGACTCTGTAAATGTCACTGTCAATGTTTACAAAGAGGTTTAAGAGATTAAAAATCGGTATTCGCAAATACTTATACTGAATTTTGAAGTTTTGTTAGGTAGAAGCCGGTAGAAGCAATACTAGAAGATCCAATCCTTTCTTGGCTGGTTTTAAGTCAGGCAACCCAAAATACTTAAAAACGAAAAATATTTTAACTAAAACCCACCCTTGAATACATTTGTCGATTGTATTTTAAGTTCTACAATTTTGGATATGCGCTGTGTATAGACTTAATACAGAGTTATATTTTAATTAATAAAACTGGAATATACCTTACGATGCAGCGAAAACGAAGCTTCCAAGCGGTTATAAGCGTTAACCAGAACTGCGATCCTGTGATTTATTTTCGTGTGAACCTCAAAAAGAAATTAAAAAATATCTAAAACTCAAATTTTTGATGTGACAAAAACAAGCAGCAATTTATTTTAGAAAGACCTTCACTGTGTTATTATTCTGGCAAAAATTATCGATAATTAAGTTATATTTAACATATTGAAAACTTGTTTTATCTATTGGTAAATGACAACAATCAACAAGTAACAGTAAAGCATTATTTCTTGTAAATTAGTATCAAAAATTCGTAATTTTTGAATCAGAAGAAAAAAGCTTTACGTATTTTATTTATCAATTATCATAAACAGTAAGCATTTTCCATTTACGTGACATAAATTTCTAATAATAGTTAAAAGGAAATGCTAATAAATTCGAATTTTGGGGACTTTTCCTATTCCGTGCGTGTTAGTTTATAAACAGAATATGATTCACGTCTGGGGTACGATGCGTGTGTGTGTATGTATGTGTGATTCAGAGAAAAAGAAACATTGTAGACGAAAGATCGCCAGGCTGGCTGGGTGCAAAGTAAATTCTTAGTATTTCTGATTTAGCATTGAATCATATTATGTTAGTTGAATACGACAACTAACTGCATAAACGTTTCACAATTGTATGTTTGTATAACTATGTAAACAAGCATTGAGTGGCCTTTAATTAATGAATGGCATGATGCAGTTGTTTTGATAAACATAACTGATAGCTCAAGTTTCTTGTTTTGGTAACGTTAATTTCATTAAAAATTTGAATATCGTTGATTTTATAATGAAAATGTTTATTTTAAATACGTAAATGATTAGTTTTGACTAGTATTTTGCAAATAAATTTATTGGTACATTGACATTAATGACATTAATTATCAGAGTGGTATTTTTGTCAACCAGAATTTTTGGAAAGTTGTAATTTTTTGTTCAGCAAATATTTAGGTAATCGTGTGCAAAGGTTATTTCCTTAAGCGAGTTTTTTTTAAATTTTCGTAAAATTTAAACACGTTTTTCCCAAAATAAGCTCCGGGAATGTAGCTTTTTTAATAAAAATATCCTTTTCAAATATATCTTGGGCAGTAGACGTCTGCTCGTACAATTTCTAGGAAATTGACTAATGTCTAAAATTGTAGCAAGGGAAGTTGTGTATGAGTATTTCTACCGCTGTTCTTTTTAAGGTAGGTATCAATCTAGTTTAACGTAATTAATTTTTCAGTAATATCGTTCTTAGGCTACTAAACTGTGCCTTCTTTAGTTTTTCACACAAAAAAAACATACAAACGGAAAATATGTCAAAAACGAAATTTTAAATTAGACGACTTTCGTCACAATAGTTCACAACTCGCGATAAAACACTGATGAAAGGAGAATCGAAGAAGAAAGACAACCTAGTAAATATTATCGGCCAACATATATATCACAAAAACGAGAGAATATACAGTATAACTTCGCTAGTTCGGACATGCGCTAAACCGGACACTCCAGTCATTCGGACATTGCTACAATTCGGACATTTGTGTGTCATTTGCCTCTATAATCCGGACACATACCAAAATCACGTAAATTTCATGTTTTAACCGTAAGTGAACTTCGCGGAAGAACTTAATTGCCTACTTTCGTTAAATGAACTTCGGGGAATACCCCAACTTCTCACTTTCGTTGTGTGACCATTGTTAGTGATACTTTAGGTGCGCGTGCAAACGTGTTGTTTAAACTTATTTAAACTGTTTAAAATTATATTTAAAATGAAGCGACGTCACAACACTCTGACTATAAAAGAAAAATGCAAAATTCTAGAATTTCTAGAGAGCGGCAAAACTATTCGCTTTGTAGCAGAAAGGTTTAATGTGCCAAAATCAACCATATACGATATTAAAAAGAAGAAACACAAAATTACACAGTTTGTTTCAACTACGTATCACGGACCAGGTATGTACGATTTGAGTTTTAAATTTGAGAATTAAGCATGGCTTATTATGTACGTAAAATGTAGGCTCCAAGAAAGTTCTACGTCAAGGTGAGCATCCCAAGGTAGAGAAGGCTTTGTATACCTGGTTTTTACAACAAAGAAGTCTTCATGTACCAATTTCGTCTGCAATTCTAAGGGAAAAAGCCAAATTTTTCCACAAAGAAATATCAGGGAAAGATGAGTTTTTAGCAAGCTCTGGCTGGTTAGATAAATTTAAGAAGAGGCATGGAATTCGATTTTTGAAAATTTGTGGGGAAAAGGTGTCTAGTGACACAAGTGCAGTAGAACCTTTCCAGAAGAAATTCTTAAAGATAGTTAGGGAAATGAATTTATCAGAAGAGCAGGTGTATAATGCCGATGAAAGTGCTGCATTTTGGAAAGCGTTACCAACAACCACGTGGGTTCATGAAAAGGAGAAGTCTGCACCTGGCAGAAAAATTGCTAAAGACAGGTTCACATTCATGCCTTGTTCCAATGCAACAGGAACCCACAAGCTACCACTACTTATTGTGGGTAAATCTCGCAATCCTAGATGCTTTAAAAACGCAGTTCTTCCAGTCGAGTATAGAGCGAGCAAGAAAGGGTGGATGACTCAAGCGATTTTCATGGAGTGGTTCGAAAAATGTTTTATTAAACACGTAAAAAGGTTTTCGAACGAAAACAATTTGTCACAAAAAGCCCTTCTTCTAGTAGATAACGCTCCCTCACATCCAACAGAAAATGTATTAAATTTTAATCCAAACTTTAAAGTTATGTTTTTACCGCCAAATTGTACGGCAATAATACAACCAATGGATCAGAATGTAATCCAGAATATTAAAGTCGCTTATAGAAAAAAATTACTGGCTTATTTAATATCTCATGACAACGATTTATCAAAGAGTCTGAAGAGTTACAACTTGAAGGAGGCTATCATGAACTTACATGAATCATGGGAAACTATAACTGAAAAAAATATTAAGCAGAGTTGGAGGTTACTCTGGCCAAAATCAGATTGGGAGGAAGAGGACGAAATTGCATTGGCTCAACTGAAACAACAGTGGGACTCGGAATCAGCAAATGTAAATTTAAGAGCCATTACACAAATGTTGAATTCTATTGACCCACAAGTCAGTTCTGGGGAAGTTTTCAATTGGGCAACTAGACAAAATGAAATAATTTCATTTACAGATGAGAATTTAATTGAAGAGGCTTCAAAGTCGGACCATAGTGCAGATTCTGAATGCGAATTTGTAGAATCTTGTACTAAAATTACGCACAAAGATGCTGTTCAGTCGTTTTCTAATTGCATTGAATGGGCAGAACAAAATGACATAGCAATGCAAGATATATTATTATTAAGAAGATTGAAAGAAAGTGCCACTTCATATTTGTTCGGCAGTACGAAGCAGTCAAAAATTAGTGATTATTTTAAGAGACCCGATTCTGTTTGAATGTATGTATGTACATAGTAACTTTATTATAGTGTACTTGTTTTGTTATAAAGCTATTAAATAGTTAAGATGCATTAAAACCATGTTTTATTTGCTTTATATTTACCTTTTTAAAATATTTCTATAATTCGTAAAATTCGCAAATCCGGACTAACCGAAAACTTTATCTGTCCGGATTAGTGAAGTTGTACTGTACAGAAACTATTTCCTGAACAAAAGTGGTTAAAAATTCTGTATATTCACAACAGAAGAAATCAAAACAAATCGTAAAAACGCCAAAAAAGAAAGTCATGTGAAGATGTTGCTTTACTTATTTAGAACAAGCTGAACTACATTAACCTTTGAAGAAGCAAGAAATGAAGATGTAAAATCTTAACCAAGTTATAGAGCAAGCTTAAATTAAATTACTTGAAACTGAACATTTACTACGAAGTATTAAGACTTAACCACCGAGATGTAGCAACTAAATGAAGAAATTCATATTTATGAAACCAACTTCAACTGACAATTAATACTTCAAGGCAAATATATCCCAATAAATGAAGTTTGTGAAGTTGTACTAAGCTTCATGAAACAATGGTGGCTTCAACAACAATTCTAAAACAAAGCAACCACTCTCAAATTAAATTCCTAATATTTGAGCGAAGTCATCAAAACTAGTCAATTATTCGAAGGCATCTTCTGGCAAAAAGATGTATGCCAATGAAGTTTTATCCGGGAAAGGATATACTTTACCTGAAGGTTTACCTTTAGGGAAACAAACCAAATTCAGACATTTTCGAACAACACTAACTAGCGTTATAACAACTTCTTTTATCTAAACTTTTGGATAAATTGCTAAACATGCCGAACATAACATCTGCAAGCAAAATTAAACAACTGATGTGTAATACAATCAACGACTTTTTAAGGGCCATTGATAATATGGATGTAGAAGTATTCAATGGGTGATCAATTATCAGGAGAAGAGTTAGAAACTAACATGCTTACCAACAGTCGCTTCTATCACCCTACAACTTTAAAATTATTACTCCATTCTTAGCCTTTAGAGCTAATTCGGAAAACGATCTCAGAAGAAATATTCTTTTGAAAAAGTATCAGTTCTTACGAATTCCTTGAAAAGGTGACACCTATGCCTGAAAAAATAGGGAAAATGACCCCCAAGAAAACATTAGATTATATCAAAATAATTCACAAAAGATTTAGGTAGGTCAAAAGGGTGGGTGGTTGCTTTAGCCACAGTGACCCTTGAGAAATCTACAATCTATAAATCAACGACGAAGTGCTAATCTACTATGCTACGGTGTTTTATTTTATTCCATTCTGGAAATGTGTATATACAATACCTTTATTCACTCTATGGTCCATTTAACGGTTGAATTTTCAAAAAAAATGTATCGATAAATTAGAACTGAATATAGGTCGGATGATTCAAGTAGTATGAAAGAAGAAAATATACTTATAAATGTTTAAACCACATAGTACGGCGATGTAACATTTGCAAGAAGCAATACAAAATTTGATTTCACATAAAGCAATCAAAGACAAAAGTTTAGGAATGAAAACGTCGCCTCTTCCTGCAACAAAAGCATCTTTCCAAAATTAAGAAATTCCAGTTAGAAGCATAGGCAATAACGTCGTTGGGGTACCGGGGCTCATACTGTCAAAGTAAAATTTGCATCATAGAAATGGAGCCTCCATAATGATGTTTTTCCTGACTAACGATATACCAGTGTTGGGTTAATAATATTATTTAGATGTGCCTGTAGCTTTGCAATCATTCTAAGAATGTTAACAGAACGTCTTCCCGGTTGGGACCGTGCCCAGTACCGGATTAAATCATATGAGGGCCATCGAAATCGCGGGGCCCCCTCGATAATTGTCTCCCAATACGGTTTTAATTTTATCAGCAAGCAATTTGATAGGGGACAGGTAAACTGCAGCCCGAATGTTTAAAAATGCCGAACTGCAGCCCCTGCCAGGTACATGAAACATACCAACTGCAGTCCAAATAAAAGTAATTAAAGTAATATATAGAACTAGAAGTATTAGGTAATTTACAAAAAAACACAAAAGTTCAAAGATTTACTTCCCAAAGTTCAAAGATTTACTTCCCTTAATTTTTTGGAACTAAATCCTTTCAAAATTTCGTCAAAATCTATTTTTTGTAATACGTCGAATTCAGTGGTCATAATTGCAAGTAAATTCAGTCTTTCTTGTTTCATTGAAGAACCATGACAATTTTCAAAAGTTTTAATTTTGAAAAGGTTCGTTCTCCAGTTAGTAGGGTTCGTAATCATGAGGCACCTATAAATTCTTAGAGCAGTCGTCACATTTGGGAATGTCGTATAAACTAATTTTCGAAAATAAAGTGCATATTTTCGAAAATTAGTTTATACGATTGCGATGCTGGCACTGTTTCATCAGTTTTGAAATATCATAATTGTGTAGTAAAACACTTGAAATGTATCATATCATCATCAAACCCAGACTCGATGTCCTCTGGATAATTTTCTCTAAATCTTTGAGCAGCTTCTTTAATTTCGGCGTCTGTCTTCCATGTAACATTCGGACATAGTCATATTTAAAATCAACAACCCGACATCATTTCCAGTTTTTGATCTTATCTTAAGTGATTACTGGATTTTTCTTTGACTATAAGGGGTTTCGATACAAGCACAAATTTTTATAAAGAATAAGTCTTTCTCCTAAAACTCATATTAAAATTTTTTTCCCCATAGGAAACCTCATCACTTTACACACTGTACATATAAAAATATAATTTGGATGTTCAATAAATAAAAATTTTTATAAAATGGAATTTATTTTGGAGAAGTTGTTATAAATTTGGAAATTGGTGGAATGTTAATTTGATAGGGAAGGAAAGTGTATTGTTAGTTGGAAGATAAGGGAGATTTTTGGTGAAGTTGGAGTTGGATTGAAAGGTGTATTGTTGGAAAGAAATTGGAACAGTGTTTAGTGAATTGAAAATCGAGACAAGAAGTGAAATTATACGAATTGTTTTTGAAAAGGTAATTTGTAAATTTTAATTTTAGAAAGTGTTATTTAATTATTAGAAATTATTATTGTTTGTAAAAGTTTGCATAATTTTGAAAGGTGTTTGAAATTCAACTTGGTGAATTTTATTAAAATTTTGAAATTCATCAAAGCGATCCCTTTGGCGACCTTGATTTAGGAGATCTTTGGAAATTAATTTATATTATTTAACAAAATTGAGCTAGCTGGAAACATAATAAAATTGTATACTTTCTTCTTAATTTTGAACGTCATAGCAATATATTTCCAATTAGTGTTGAGTACCTGTGATCAATTCTAGAACTATGCATTGCCTCCAATATTGCCCAAATTTCAATACTGTCGAACGCTGTTCTATAATGACAAAGCCTACCAGAGAGGTATTTGGTATTCAGTAGTCTTTTCTATCACTAATCTTAGTGTTTGTAGATGGTCAATACAACTAAATCGTTTCCGAAAACCCGCCTGCTCTTTTGGTTGATAAAAGTCAAATTTATTCTCCAATCGGTTGGTTATAACTTTCATAAATAATTTGTAAACTTGGGATAACATACTTATTGGCCTGTAACTGCCTAAGCTCGCTGCATCTCCTTTCTTGAATAATAAGATGACTATTGCGTTGTTCCAAGAGCCAGGAAAAGTCTTTGTAGCTTGTTAACACTTTGTTCTACATAGTGGTATATCAAGAATATTGCTGTTTGATGTCAATAAATCTCCTTAAAGTTAAAGTCAAAATTGTACGAGGAAGGTACGTTGTTTAATCCGTCAGTTTTGGACGGAATTTGCACTTTCTAAAGAAACAAACAATAATATAAAAATTAATGAAACTATTTACCGATTTTCCTAGGTTTCTGACTCTATATTTTTGAAAATGTTTATTTATTGATAGTTTTAATGTTTCATGTTTAAAATGATTGTACCTAATAATTATGAAAAAAAGTAATATTGCCTTTTCAGGAATTTGAACCACTGAACGTATTTATTGATAATTTTGGGCTTCATTTTATATTTATTAAATGTTACACGTTATTTCTTCTTATGCTTATCCAATGTTTGTTTTTATTATTTTAAAATTTTTAGTTTTGTTTAACCTTGTTTTAACTTTGAATTTCTTGGATTCTTTTATTATTTAAAATCACATTTTCTGTTGTGTTATATAAAATTGTCTCGCGGGTATATCATTCTTCATTCTTTATTGTAATCTAATCTAATCAAAGTTTTCGCTCTTGTGGAAAGTCCTTTAAAGTTAGTTTAAAAATTCATTAATGACTATATTTCTATCTTAGACCTGTATCTTCCTTGCTTTAGGTTTCGAATCAGATGTGTTGTTTTCATAAATAGCAACTTTTGTACTGAAGTATTTTGTTAGACTGTACATTTTAATCTTCATATCAAATGGTTTTATTAGAAATACTAATAATTAAATTTTACATTTCATGTTTATTTTTAAGCATGAGTAAATTAGTAATTTGTTTTATTTTCTTCACTGAGGTTGCTACGTTCCAAAGTGAAAATTACAACACCTATTTAACCAAACGTCCTTTTAAATAAAAAGTTTTGATGTTAACATTACCTGGGGGTATGTAAAGTATACGTCCTCTCTATTTCTAGTTATTGCAAGCAATTTGCTCCTACGTGGTCAAGACAAAACCCGTTCTGTTTTGCGTTGGTTCCGAGAGTGTTTTAAGAATTAAACCAGGTCTACCCGCGGTCTTCTTTCGAAAACTTTTTATAATGAACCTACCAACTACAGTTTCTCGTATTCGTGAAGGCGTTAACATTTTTAACATTGTTTCATAGGCGGAATAAATTACATTTTACGTTTTCATTCTGTATCGACTTCTCTTTTCTATTATATTAGTGAACACGAATAAGTTCCACTTTTTATGATAATATAAGAGTATATTTCTTTTCTATAATACGGCCGTTTTAAATACAACGTATCGGTAAAAAGGTAAAAATAAAACTTAAATTCGAACACAATTTTGATAATTTCAGTCTTTTCTAATAAACACGTTAACGTTAGTAACCGCTGTTACTTTTCTGCGTAATTTGTTTTTCCTCTTTTTCTTTTTCGATTTTGTTGGTTTGGCGTTTTCGTCTTCACAGCCTTGTGTTTCGAGGTCATACCGTTCGTTTTGTTTCTTCTGTTTAGTTACAGTATCGGGCAAGCTTTTTGATTTCCTTATTTTATTCAAATCTGGTGGAGGAATCCACTCAACTGCCATTTGTCTTCGTAATCTAAAAATATATCCTTAAAATCAGCGCTCCCAGCGGATATATCTTAAAAATAATACAAAACGATTTCTCTAAAACTAACTTCAAACATTGTAGGAAATTTTAAAGTGATAATCTTATACCCATTTTGTTTCTTCTTTGCAGGCTTTTCTTTTGTTTCTTCTTTACTTTTAGATTTTTTATTTGGTTTCTTTTCTGATTTTTCCTGCTTTGACGCACTTTTGGTAGTCTGATTTTTGTTAGCAGATCTAAAAAAAATTATTGTTTAATTGTATGTACTTAATTAAAGTGGCTTGGTATTGGTACCTTCGTTGGTTTGGATTAAATTCCGAAAATTTCGAAGGACCCCACGATAAAGGAATGTTCGAATCTCCTTCGTTAACACCAAACCAAAGCCTGTTCTTTAAGGACATTAACTTTGCTTGAACTTCTGCTAACTGTTGGGATGTTGTGCGTACTGGTCTAACATCAAAGAGTGGCCTAAAACTTACAATATTAAAAAACATTGCTGGAAGTAGTAGTAAAAGAGATACTTTGGTGGAGGTAATGCAGCAAGTGTGCGATGCCAAGAATGAGCTCGAGATTTTCCCATTGGTAATAAGTCCAGCACTGAAAGGCTCCTTGGGGGTGATTTATTTCGCAGGATTTCTGTATCTGAATGTTTTGTATACGTGGCCTACAATTTTTAAAGATATTTACACCTACAAATTTAGTTAAAACAAAAATCACGAATTTGTTTACTTATTTGATTTTGAATATTAAATAATTAATAATGAGTGAGAGAGAGCTGTTTAGGTAAAAACTGAATGCTTGGTTAATTGTGTTTGTAAAACCTGACTTAAAGGTTTACAAATATTATGTCGTACAGGTTGCAGTTTGGATTCTGAATAGAAATTGAAAAATCGGCTCCCATTTCGTGGTTTTGAATTGAACATCTGCGCAAAGCAGTAATTTTTTGTACAAACAGTATAACCTTAATTTAAAATCACTGCGACTTTTTAACTGAAACTTTCCCGAACGGAAGCAAAAGCCTTTTAAATGGCAAGCAACGGTTAAGAATTTTTGGGTTTCTAAACCTCCACGTTTGTTTTAGAAGTTTTAGGTTATAGAATCAACAAAACCAAAAAACTTATATTTTTGGGTATTCTTACTATTGCTTTACGTTAGACAAAAATAAAATGGTTAACTGGAATTAATTTATTTTACATAAATTTACAGTGGAAAGAACTTTAGTGATTCCATTAATTATTTTTAATTTAAAGACAATTTTCGTAAATTTTGTCTACCAAAATGTCTATATCATCAAGCACTTCTCGTTTGCTCCTTGGTTTTCTTTTCGTATGTTTAGAGACAGCGTCCTCTGTTTTCTATAACAATTTTTACAAAGAACAAAGTTGAACTAATTTCTTTAGATTTTGAAAAATAAACCTTGGTATTTGCCACTAATAATACGACCAAATCTATAAGTTCATACCTGTCGTTGCTTTCTTGTACGTTTCTTTGTTCGACGTTTTCGAATAACCTTCTTATTTTTCTTAAAAAATAAACCATCAGAATCTGAATCATCTGAGCTGCTGCTCGAATAAGAGGTATATTTGGCCTTTTGGCGTGGCAAAGATAAATCGATATTTGTTTTGTACATCTGAAAAACGAAATATATCAGTAAGCTACGACCAAGTTTTAGCTTACTCACTGGTAATGGTTTTCTAGGTTCGTTGATAATATTAGTTTGGCTTTTGCTGTACGATTTAATTTTAGGCTGAGCAGTTTTAGGTTTGTTGTGTTTTTTTGTTACTATCGGTGATGGTGGAGGCACTACCAAAGGTGCACTAAAATCTTCTCTTCCTACTTCATCTGAACTACTGCTCGTTGTATCACCCTCGTCACTAATTAAAAAGTAGATTAGCAAGGTTTATTACACATATAACAAACTTACCTGGAATAATCCGACAAAGGAATATTTGTAGGTTCATCAGCGTTCGATCCTTCTTTCATTAGCCTCTCCACAATTTTGACACGTAATCGTTCCTGTAAGCGTATAAATAAACCAGAATGAAACAACTAAGTCCCATTTTCTGCTTTTATTTTAAAATTTGGAGCCAAATACATTATTTAAAGAATGTAAGATAAATAATTGTGATCCACACTATTACGATTATACAACCTATAATTACTATCGCTGGTACGATCGTAATAAGCTCTGATTGTCGTTCAACCCCTCTTGAATTATTATCACCATAATATTCCAAAAGCAATTGACAAACCTTTCTTGGATCATCGTCGTAGAAATCCAAAAGAGTCTGGCAAAACGAACGGCCCATTTGTTCGTAATCTTGTACCGTAAAATGGGTTTCTGCCCGTGATCCTAACAAAGACCCAGCGAAAGACGCTTCCATTGTATAACTATTAGCAATGCCCATCATCCACATGACAACCCGCCCAGTTCCTTCTTTACACCTCTGAATGCGAAATTTACAACTCTCGAACGAAAACTGCAAAAATCTCGTTAAACCCCTAAATTTTAACAGAGAGATTTTGAAGGAAATTACCTTATCGGCGGCATTTTTATGTAACATCAAAGGAAAAACTTGTTCTCCTAGACGTTTATCAAGACCCCGCCGGTTTTCACATCCATAAACAAAAATGTTGTGCTTCCTCGAATGGGCATGCAAATCACAATACATAGCAACACCACATTCCTCCAGCATTCTGCACAAAAAATACCAAAACAATAATTTAAACAAATTACAGAAAAACGTTCAACCTTCTTATCATCAATTTGGTGTACCATATCGAAGGGTAAGTCTCCCGAATTACGGTTCTATATTGTCTGTTCAAGTCCCTTCCTGTTAGAGAACACCTATTGTTCCCCACAATAACACCATCAGGATTTAGCATTGGCACCAGTTTAAATATAAATTTTTCCCTTAATTCCTTAGCGGGTCCCGAATCACCAGTTAAAAAATCTATAAATCCTTTCATCACCCAAGAAGACGGCGATTCACCGGGGTGCACTCTTGACGTTATTATAACCGCTCTTTTTTTCTAAAAGGTTTATTATTGATCTAGTGATAAAATTAAAAAAAAGAAACGTGAACGGTTAAATTAGCATGTTGAATCATTTTTACCTTCGGTTCTTGATCGGTTTCTTGCGGGGCGGTTACAGTTACATAGTACAAATTATTACCAGCCAACGTTTTGCACAACAACCTAAGGGTTGTGTACGTCGATTTAATTGGATGTTTAGAAAGCTCTAAGAGGTAGTCTTGTAGATCTGAATACGTATAAGGATAACTATAAGCTAAATATACCATGTCACCGTCATGTGGAAACTCTAAGGTAAACGTTAACGTATAAGTCATAAACTGATCGGGATCCTCTGGTCCCCTATAAGCAAATTTTGGGCTAAATTAGTCATTTTGTGCCTGTGGTTTTAATTAGATTAACTTACACATTTTCGTTACAAAAGTAAGTTACATTGTCACCGCATCTTCTCCAGCCTATGCTGTGCAATTGAGCATCTTTAGTTGAATAAAGTAATGGTTTCATTCCCTCATTGTATAAACTTTCATCCTTTGTCATGTTTACTATAGAAAATCTGTAAAAATTATTCGTGAAAAACCTTTAAATGCTATTTTTATTTTGATGATTTAGTTGGGTTGCGTTACAATAATTTCGAATTTACAAAAAACTTCAAAAAATAAATAGGAAACTGGTTGATTTTCTTGAGATTTTGAAAACTATTATTTGAAAATGTAAGAAAGGAAATTTTGAATAGACTTTTTAAATCTTAAGAGAGAAATTGCATTAGGTTATTAAGATACATTTATTTATTTATTAACAAAACGTCTTCCGGATTGGGACCGTGTCATTTTGAGGCAGAAAAACTCAACGGAATCGAATGATTCTCTCCCTTTTCTCGACGTCCTGGTTACCCGTAAACCGAGTGGTCATCTTGCACACTCCGTTTATCGCAAACCCACACGCACGGATAGATATCTTCACGCCAACTCACATCATCATCTATCATCAATTCCCTCCTTCATCGTGCTATCACAGTGTTCCAACCCGACAGTCTTCATGTCGAGTTAGCCCATATCCAAGAATGGGTATAACAAAAGCGATGTTAGAAAGGTCATCCAAAAACAACTACACCCCGCAAACCCTAAAAATCCTCAAAATACCTGTACATCCCAGGCTACTGCTTTCTTACACACATTTAGAAAAATTTGACATGTACAATTGTTACATACGAAATAATCAAAATTGTGCAAGTGCTATTGTAGAATGAGTATTTGTATCAGGAAAGACCGCAGCCGCACAGGACTACTTTTTTGAAATTTGCAAGAAATCTTCAAGAATTTGGAAGTTTTGCGGTAGAAAGGCCTAAATATGGAAATTGAATTCATTCTGTTGTATCACAGAACGTGAATAATTTGGTTGCAGAGAATCAGACGATATCGACAAGACAAATTTCCGTTGAAGTTAATCTACCAAAGTCATCAGTTCACAGATATTTAGCAACGAACAAATACCACCCTTATAAACCAGTAATTGTACAAGGGCTAAAAATAGAAGATTACGGAAGAAGACTTGAATTTTGTAACTGGTTCAATGACCAGTGCGATCAAAACGTCAATTTTCCTTTGGGTATTCTGTGATCTGATGAATCACAGTTTACGAATAATGGTGTGTTCAATCGCCACAATCACCATTATTGGGCAGTGGAAAATCCTCACATCCTAAGACAATCAAGATTCCAGAATAGATTCGGATTTAATGTCTGATGCGGAATGTTAGGTGAGTTTCTATAGGTATTTTTTAAATCCATGTAAAATTCTAGACTCCTTTCTTATACAGGGAATCAGCTACTAGGGCCAGTAATTTATAACTATAATTTGAACGGGCCAAGGTACTTTCAGTTGTTGCAAAATGAAATTGATGACATCCCTTTGGAGCAGTTAAGGAGAACCTGGTTCCAAGAAGATGGCGCGCCAGCACATAATAGCATAGCAGTGAGGAAATATCTCAATGCGCACTTTGCACCACAACTTATAACTACGCATGGACCCGTAAGATGCCCAGCAAGGTCTCCTGACATAACTCCTTTAGATTTTTACTTGTGGGGCTATGTCAAAAACCAGGTTTACCCCAAAGAAATAGTTGATGCGACCATCTTCAACAACGTGTAGTAAACACATTTGCAAACATTAATCGACGGCAACTAAGAAACGCTACTATGCATATCAGGAGACGCATTGAGTAATTCTTTAGTAATTAGTATTCTTGTTGTTATTTGTTTTAATATATTAGATTATTTCACGAGTTTTAATTTTATCACTGGTTAAGTAGTTACTAGTTAGGTGAAGCTAATGTATTTCTTTGTACTGCATTGTTGTTTTAATTCCATAGCCCACTACGCCAAAAGGTGCAAAATGCGTTTTTCCGCAAAATACACCAACAAATGATAGAGTGTGATACATCATTGTAAAGGGAAAAAAGTATTGAGTTCTAATATGCCAACATCCAATATGGCGTCCATAAGAAAATCCAAAATTCGTACTCGCCCAACCCTAATTGAAAGCCACAGCGAAAAACCATCAACACCATTGAATTCCTCTTAAGAAGTTGCCTTACAATGTCCAAGTCTTAAAACCGTAACATCAACCGCATTAAACGCAAAAATTAAAAACTCATAATTTAGCTTTTTTTTTTAATATCTCGAAAACGATCATAGTTGGCTTAGATTTCTAAACGGATTTGAAATCAGCGGAAAATTTCCTACAACTTTCCCCCATTTAACTGACTCTGTATCGCTTATAGTTACAAAGATACCAATGGTGAGAATTTAATTTGGGGCACCCTGTATACACTTATACACGTTAGTGGATATGAATGAAGTTGGCCGTGGTAGAACACGCCCCTCTTGTGGTTTTTTTAGAAATCTGTAATAAAGGATGCGTATTGTTTTTATCGAAATCGACTACATCATTTGTAACAAAATAGTTATTTATGTATCAAGTGTGTAAAATTAAGTTTTATGGCATGAGTTCGGGAGTTTCGTGATGAGACGAAGTCGAATCACGAAAAAATCCGAACGAATGCCATAAAACTTATTTACACACGTGTTGCATACATTATTTTTTGCACAGACGCAGTATAAATTCAAATAGTAGATTATACCCAAATTTAAAATTTTTTTATTCGAGAATTTATTAATTTCGTTTTCCATATTGTAATAATTCATTTCATCTTTTTCGGAATTATTAATTTCGTTTTCCATATTGCAGTAATTCATTTCAATAAACTGAAAACAGTTTTTATACTTATTTTATTAATTCGTACAACATTCGTACCTAGGTATTTAATGTGACAAGTAAAGAATAAAAGAGAAAACATTTGCCAGTACGTGACATCGGATTGGCCGCGACTGAAGATGCACATCATGAAAGTTCATTATGCGTTCGATACCATCTTTACGTGTTAGTTACGGCAGTCGTTTTGTAAACATCGACTTTTGCAACTGTTTAGAATTTGTAAAACGTCAACTTTAGAGGCGACTGTGCAAAAAATACATTATATCAGACGTAACAACTTTAAACAAATTCGATCTGGGGAGCGATTACAGACTAGGGTAAAAGTAATTATCAACGAACTCTATCTCCACAGAAATTTCCAACATCTGAGAATTAAAACAACGTAAAGACAAATATCAAAAAGAACTAAACGAAAAACTTATGCCAACAAAAAAACTAACTACGATGAAAATAAACGAGTTGTAAAATAAGATTCGATCTAACATAAAAGCAGCAACAAAAAATATATGCTCAACTAAGAAACAAACTAAAAGGAGAATAATACCACATACTAGAGACTTAACAACGAAGAAATATGACTAAACGTACACCAAAATATAGCGAATTAAGCAAACAAATAAGAAAGAAAAGACATCGGAAGCTACAATACAGAACTCGTTAGAACTATAATTGAAAACAACAAAAACATGAAAGTTACAAGATCTATGGACTCAACTGGAAGAACACGAATACATCAATTAAAAAATGAAAAAGGGGAAACAAAACAGCAAAAAAGTGAAGTGGTTCGCATAGTCGAACACTTCTATGAAAACCTATAGTCTTCAGTAATTCCGAACCCAAATGACATACAGCCGATCAACGTCACAAATGTCGGTTCAGAAGATATGCCGAATATCACAAATGATCATACTTGTTCTTTCAGAAATGAAGAATGGATGTGCCCCTGGTGAAGATGGCATTACCCGGGAAATGTTACAATTAGGAGGTATTGCAACAATAGAATAAATAAAAATCCTTTTGAACAAATGTCTACAAAATAGAAGAATTCCCGATAACTAGCAAAATGCCCAAGTCGTCCTCTTACATAAAAAGGGTGAAAAATTGAACAGCGAGAATTACTGACCTATAAGTCTCCTTCTACATCCGTACAAACTGCTAACAAAAGTTATCACATGAGTAAAAATCGAAGACGACCTAATAACCCGCAAGATGGCTGTTAAACGAGGAGTAAGACAAGGTGATACAAGTGTTGTGGAGCGGGCCAAGGCTCTTTAAAGGGCTGTAGTTCCAAGACAGAAGAAAACATCAAAATGGATTTGGGCAGGTCACATCACCAGACAAGATGATACAAGATGGACGAGACATATCACACAATGGAAGCCAAGATAAACAAGAGAAGTATTGGACGACCTTCCAAATGGTGGGTGGACGATATAAGAGAGATAGTAGGCAAAAACTGGCAAGATGGCAAGAGATCGACAGGAATGGAAAAGGCAAGGGGAGGCCCATGTCCAGGAGTGGACAGTAAAAGGCTGCCGAAGAAGAAGAAGAAGAAGAAGATTGTTTTTATCATCATACAGACAATGGCAGTCTAACAGATTTGCATATGTAAACGGGGCTTTGATAAATGATTAGTAAAAGTTACGTTTTTCTGTCTTTTTTATGCTCTTAGTACTGACAGGAAACACATCAGTTACAAAACATTTATTTCTTTATTATTTCGCACCAAATGCTATTCAATGACAGATTGTTTACACAACTAAAAATTACGATATTTACCAACCTAACGACAAAAATTCATGGCCTACTTGATGGCAAAAAGAACGCGAATTCTTTATAATCAAATGTAAAGTTGAGCCTGTGAACGTTCAAATTAATTTCATACTTTAATATGGTTTATATCAACAACACAGATTTCTGTCACGAAAAGGCTTGATTACACCAACGAAAAATGTTTCAATAAATAGGCTAGTCTGATGTAAAAAGATCGTTACAGATATTTTCGTAGGATGGAAAGGAGATGTGTAATTTCTTTAAATCGAATTTGCACTTTTAGTGTCGACTGTTTAACCGCAGGGTATTGTTCATTAAACGGTTTTAAAATATAGAAGAAAAATCTGAAAGCATATTGACGGTAAATTTTGTGTCATCACTTTTAAACTAGCTCAAAATCTAATTTATTCTAGAAAATTTCTTGAGTTTTTGCAAAATCTCATTTTTAATACAATTTTTAACACTTACCGATACATAACATTCTTCTTCATATTCGTAATTCTAAAGTAAAACCATTGCATATGTTTATTAGTATAAAGATCAGTCCTGAGATACAGTTCGTAATAAATGGCAGTTATTTTGATTGCTTTGGCTAAATTCCCACTTTCAAATCTCGATTCAAACCTTAAAGAATCTTCTTCAGGAGTTGGACAAGTTGGAAGAAGATATCTGCTACCACCAATACTGGAACGGCTGAACTGAAAAATAATTTCGTGAATGAATATTTTACATTTATTCACAAAATAAGAAAGGATGTGCGTTTTTCAATTATTATTTTTTTGGCCAGTAATTAGCTTGGCATTTGGGTTAGTTTCCAGAAATGTTTATATTTTACAAAATTTTGTATTAATTATTTAGTTTAACCACTGTTATAGAAAAATAACGTGTGTCTATAAACTGTCGACATCTCAGTTGCTTTGAAAAACAAATTACAAGTCTTAGATTAAATCGTAGACAATGACATGTTGCAAATCTTGACATTTGGTTTTGTGTTCTGAATCTAATTCGGAAATATGTTTCTGAAATCATGACCTACTGGGATGTTGACCGTTTGTAAACACCCGTTAGATAATTACTTAAACAGATACGTACGTAATTAACGGCGCTTATAGGATAATATTGATAAATGATGATTCCCAACTCTTCTCCAACTGGCTTTGGTTGAACTTCTTTTCCAGTTGGAACATAGTAAGGCTCTGGTACCGGTGGATTGTAGTAGATGTGCTTTATTTTTTCGTCCAACACCTTACAAAGTAAATTAACAAAGGTGGTTATTCTTATAATATACATTTCTGGGAAAACATTTCTGTTTGTTGAAATTTCAAGTTTCTGTTTTCAAATTCCTCTTAAATTTGAATTGAATAGAAATATTATAAAAAAGGGTTTCTTAGCATGTTTCTTAGGGCTATTTGAATTAAATTTAAAATTAAGACCAGTCTTTCTATCTCCTCTTAAATTTCCAGATATTTTCGTTGGTGACCTTTTTGTAGAAAATATCTTTCAACTAGTGTATCACAAGGAAACAGTTTGAAAGACACCCAAAGACCTAGTAATTCAGCATATATACAATAGGACTTAAGCTAAGCTTCGTTACACTTTTTATACACTTAAATTTAAGCCCACTTAAGCTAAGCTTCAACCTAAACGTGCTGAATTGCCTTTTTGAAATAGAAATTTTCTTGTTTGTATTGATTTTTTTAAATTTAAATTTGGAATAAAGTCTGTACAGACGGCCCTTGCAATTAACAATAAGGAAATGAAAGGCGATTAAATTATTAAAAACACGAAAGTAAGTTTTCCTCAATTTTCGCATGAGAAACACGAAATCGTAATTTAAAAACCATCACCATTAAACTATAACACAATCAAACTTAAACAATAAATTTTCGAATTCCATAATAATTAGTTGCATGATAAACTATGTAAAGATTTTACAAGTTGATATAAGAAGGAAACTTTCTGACATTCAACTATCACTTTTGATCCTACGTAGGTAACTATATTACGAACTAAAATAACTTTGTTGCTCTGTGTTTGCCTTTTAGCCCCGATTTCAAACTGAAATAGAAACCTATTAAATTGATATATTGATTATTGGTAGAATTAAAGGGCATTTGCAACGTATTTACTTAAAATTTAAAATTTAAGCATGGTTTAAACAACAAAGCCAAAGCAACACATTCGTAAGATAAGTAAAGGAAATTTCTGGTTTAAAGCAAGCTTAAAACTTCAAGGATACAGGTTTCAGCTGAAGTTTAGCGTAAGTAGACTTAAATTAAATCGAAGCCTCACTACACTCAAGCCATGGTTAAAAATCGGTATTTCAGTATAGATTTAAGCCAATGCTTTAGCTTCATGCTACTTATAGAGTTGACATTTTAGTGCAGGTTTAAGCTAACGCCTAGCTTAAGATGACTTAGATTAGGGCTTAAATGTAGCAAGACTTGATTCAGTCCCATTTTAAGCTTACTTAAGTTAAGGTTAAACTTAAAACCGAACTGAAATACCGACCTTCAGGGTCGATACTTTAGTGCAATTTTAAACTTAAAATTTTAGTTTAAGTAAGCTTATAATGGGCTCAAGTCAAGTCTTGTTACACCTAGGCCCCAATTTAAGCCATCTTAAGATAGATTTAGCTTAAAATTGCACTAAAGAATCGATCCTAATAAATCCTACATTAAGTAGATTTTGTGGCAAAAACGACGAATTTTTCAAATTTTAAACGCCAAATTCTTGATTGATTTCTTTAACCCTATTATTGGAAATTTAAATTAACAGAAATGTCGCTAATTTAATCCTAAAAAGAAAGATCGAAGTTGTTCAAAAATTGTTCAAAAAGTTTTAGTTTGGTAATTTCTATTTTTTAATTTTAAAATCTGAACATTTTCACATATACGAGGCGAGATCGGAAAGTAAGCAGATACAGAATTAAAGAATGATATTGGTAAGGAAGAAAAATAATTTTGGGCTTTTTAAAACGTTAAATTACGGCCCAGCTCTCTGAAAATTATGAAATTGCCTTCGAAGCTTTGAAAACAAACCCAGAAACTCTTAAAACATACGAGGCGAGATTTGAAAGTAAGCAGATATTCAAAAATTAACATTTCTTGCTTTGCACATTAATTTCCGTCTCCCTGAAACGTTAAACTAAGGCTCAACCTGCTGAAAATTATGAAACTACCTGAAAACCTCCAAAATACTTAAATCCTACGTTTTTTAAAATATACGAGGCAAGAGAAAGCAAGCATCTTTAATACCTGTTTTGCATAATCAAATTGTAAGAAATAAAACTTATTTCGGCCTTTCTACCTATCTGAAAATTCTGAAATTGCCATAGAACCTTCCAAAATAAATTCTACGCCTTTTAAAACATACGAAGTAGGCTTAGAAAGTAAGTGGATATTCGGAACATCTCCAGTTTTTACTTTGCATACTAAGCTGGTAAGAAACAAAAATCATTTTAGGATTTCTAAAACTCAAAATTAAGGCTCAGTCCGCTGAAAATTATGAAGATTATGAAACTTCCCTCGAGCCTTTGAAAATAAATCCAGAAAGTCTTAAAATATACAAGGCGAGGTTACAAAGTAAGTGGATATTCAGAACAATTTCCATTCTTGCTTTGCACATTAACTTGGTAAAAAAAGAATTGGCTATTTGAAACGTTCAATTAAGGCCCACCTGCTGAAATTGCTGCAGAGCCTTCTAAAATATATGCTACGCCTTTTAAAATGTATGAGGTGGAGTTAAAAAGTAAGTGGATATTCAGAACATTTTCAGTTCTTACTTTGCGCATTAAAACCCCAAGACCTAAAATAATTTCTGTTTCTCTGAAATTTGAAGCTAAGCCTCAGTCTGTTGAAAATTACGAACTTGCCTTGAAAGCTTCTAAAATAAATATGAAGCCTTTAGAAATATACGAGGCGAGGTTAGAAAGTAAGCAGATATTAAGAATACCTTTAGTTCTCATTTCACTCATTAATATGGTAAGAATTCGGCCTGCTTGAAAGTCTTGAAATTATCCTGATAGATTTTAAAATATACGTCCCAGCTTTTTGAAATATACCATATAAGCTCAAAAAGCAAGCGAATATTCAAAATATCGTATTAAATTGTAGAAAATACAATTAATTTTAATAAATCCTTGAACTTCGAATCAGTTTGCAAATTTTGAAATTGTCGTGAAAGCTTTTAAAATAAATCTTCAGCATTTAGCTCTGACTTTGCATATTAAAATGATACGAAACAATAAACATTTTAGTCTTCCTGAAACGTTAAACTAGGACTCACTCTGCTGCCGAAAATTACGTTTGTAAAATAAATCCTAAGCTTTATGAAATATACGAAGGCTGATTAGAAAATAAGCGGATATTCAGAACATCTTCGGTTATTGTTGTGCATATTAAGTTGGCAAAAAAAATACTTCGGTCCTACTTAAAAGTTGAACTAAGCCTCGACCAGCTGAAAATTATCTTATAATGCCTAAAGTTATTAGAGCCTTCGGAAATATAGGTACGAGACGAGCTCAAAAAGCGAGCGAATACTCATAATATCTCCAAATAAAATTGTGGAAAATAAAAATAATTTTAATCCTTCAGGCTTCTTGAAAATCTTGAAATGGCCCTCAAAGCCTTTAAAATATATCCCCAGCCTTTTAAAATATACGAGGTGAGTTGAAAAAGTAAGCGAATACTTAAAATGTCTTCATACTAAAATTGTGGAAAATTAAAATAATAAGCCTTGAACTACGGCTCAGACTATTTGAAAATCTTGCCCTGAAAGCCTTTAACATAAATCCTCAGTCTTTTGAAATATACGAAGCGAGTTGAAAAAGTAAGTGAATAGGTACTTAAAATATAATTGTAGGAAATAAGAATAAGTTTCATGTTTGTGAAGGCTTGCATTACGGCTCAGCCTGTCTGAATCTTGAAATTACCCTGAAAACCTCTAAAATAAATTCTCAGCTTTTTGAAATATACGAGGCGAGCTCAAAAAACAAGCGAATAATTAAAATATCTTAATGAAAATTATAGCAAATAAAAATCATTTTTTCTCTAGCAACTGTCGAAGTGCTATTTTATCTATTGATTTGAGTAGATAAAATAGCACTTTAACCGCAAGGGTAGATAAAGTACTACTTTAACAGCAAGGGTAGATAAAGTAATTTATTTATTGTTTGTAACCCTAGAAACGCCCATACTAATGACATTTTAAAACGTGACTCGATTTGTAATTTTTTAAACGTCAATGTCAAATAAAATTTATTTATAATTTTTTTCCTTTAAAATAAATGCTATAGAAAAAATAGAATATTATACACGACGATAAAATTTAATTATCTTCTCGAGCGTAATTAGCGTCTCGACTGGCGTCTCGACGTTAAAAAACGCCCTCGAAGATAAAATATAATGTTATCGTCTTGTATAATAAATAACTATTTTATTTTCATTTTCAAACATGCCAGGCGAGTTAAAAAAGTTCTTTAGGATCGAGACTTTAGTACAATTTTACGCTAAATCTTGGCTTAAGGTTGTTAAATTAGGGCTTAAGTTAAACCTTGTACTGAAATAACGGCCTTGAGCCTATGACATAAGTGTGACAGGCTTAATTTAAGCCCACTTAAGGTAAACTTCAACTTAAATCTGTACTGAAATATCGGTTTTAAGTCGCCCCAAAGTAAACCTTAAGGAGGGCCTATACAAACGGTCCTAAGTGAAAGCGAAGCATTAAAAATAGTTTATTTAATATTTCAAAAATGTTCAATTCTTGTAACTTAATTTTTATGAGTTCTGAGCTTACTTCTGATAAAAGAGGTATCTCAAAGAATCTTGAAACTACAACAAATCTGGAGTAGTTTCTAGACAGAATTGCCATATATTTAATCTAAACTAATTATTTTTTACCCAAGATCGAAGTAATTTATTAGAAAAGTTATAGTATTAAGTTTGGCATAAAAAAGGTGGGCCGTTTAGAAAGGAGATAATTTTCAAATGGAATTCTAGAGGGATGAAACCTTAAAGTATTGAGTATTGGAAAAAAATTAAAAAATTCTAAAATATTTATTCATTTTGAAATATTAAAAAAGGCCACAGAATAGAACTTACATATAGGGTTCTGAAAATAATTCTTTGCTTAAACCTTAAAATTATTCACTTTTTAAAAACTTCTTTAAACCCACTTTATATCAGAAAGAAAAGGAAAGAACGAGGCACAGAAAAATATTGATGTAAATACCTTTAATTAATTAACTAAATATAAATAGATATTTTTATTTATTAATTAATTTTGCAGGTTATTATATTGATTAAAGCAACCAAAATTATAATCTAAGTACCGCTTTGATCGAAGCAATAAATACGTCAATTTGTTTCGTGATTGTTTCCAAAATGAAGCAAATTTTATTAATCCAAACATAATAAAAACGTTTAATGCTTAATCATTCTCCATTTAACGTTTTCTCAATAGATCAACAATAAAATGAGGAGTACCAGGTCAAGGATAAATTATTCATTCTGGAATTTGTGTTTAGTATCGTGTAGTACCGTTTCATGCCTGGTTATGGCTTAATTTAGTTGTCTCACGAGTGTAAATTTTTGGTTTCTAATGCTATTTTGTAAATTTTTAATAATTATTAGTATTTCTTTTCTTTGATTAATTTTTTGTTTCTTTCGTGTTTTTTTGGCATACCTTTCTTATAAAATAAAATAAAAATTGTATCAGGAAACTAATAAAACGATAAATTGGCAATTTTCTAAAGAATCGTTTTGGTACATTTGGATTTTCTTTAGTGAAATAGGCCTGTCATAATAATCTCGTCGGATTTCAGTTAAAGAAAGTTTGATGCAGAATTGTTTAAGTAAAATTGCTTGAATAAGAATTGCACATGCACATGATACAAACTTTTTACAAAATGCATACTTAGACTTAATGGTTATTTGTGATTTTCAGTGTCCCAAAACAGGCTCGGTCTCGATAACAATCGGAAAGTATTTTTAGTACCTGTCGAAATGGAAATAACTGATCAATTCCCGTTTAAACTGGATATATTTCCACATTCAGATATTGTATTATTAGCGAAGCAGATAGTTTTTTTTAGCCAAGGCAAGCTTTAAACATTTTAATAATCAGTTTAACACAAATTGTATTTTAATAAAATGCTTCCTTACTGACCATTTCTTGAATTTGGAATTTATTTGCTTGGAAGTGAAAGCTTATTTAAAGGTTTTCTTTAAAAATAGAAAATTCCATACCTTCTGAGATTTTTTAATTTAGTTTTAACCCTCGCAATTCGTAATTAATATTAATTTAAAAAAAATTCAGTAGTTTTTGTAAAATTGCCCTAGTTTTTATAGTATATTGCGTCATAAGGGAAGATATAGGCATATTTCATCCCGAAGATTTCTGCTGCACGAGCGAACGTAGTGAGCGAGGGCAGCAAAAGCCGAGGGATGAAATATGCCGTTAGATTCCCGTAGGGCACAAGTTATTTTTCCGCATCCATGAGAAGTTCGTATTAAATAAAAATAATTATAATATAATACGTACCTACGTTTTTGACATATAACCTCACATTACACATGTCAAATTTTCGTATTAAAAATAACTTCTATAATGAATTTATATAAAAAATAATCGTATTTGCTTGAATTTTAAAAAATAATTACACTTATCAATCACTTAAATGAAGATTTTTGTATAATCAAATAATAATTTTGATTCTAAATTCCATCGGTAGATGTCACGTCGATAGCATGCACGGTAAAAACCCGCAAATGTTCATATCGTCCCGCTTTTTCATATTTACCCGCCATCCGCAATTGTTAACCTCAAATGAGATAAATAATCTGTCAATTACATACCATGGATACGGAAAAAGTATTTTCAAAATTAACTTACCTGACATTCTGTGGGCCACCTTGCAGGCTGAATGGTAGAACTTGGTTCTCTAATTACTGCAAAAAGATCCTTATTTTCCTTTTTAACTAAATATTGTTCATCTTCGTCTTCCAAGGGGTTCGCTTTTATCATCAAATTCATAAAAAATCCTCCAGGTGGGGAAACACTTTTAGGCGTGCTAACTACTGGAAAAAGCGTTTGCTGAATTTGTTTTACTCCAGCTTCCGTTCCTTGAATTAAAAAAGCGTAATTTCAGTAACCTTATATATTTTTGAATTATTTTGGTTTTAACTTATTTTCTTTACAAATTCAGAAAATTATGTAAATTATGTATGAAGTTTGTTAAAATCAACGTCACTACGTGACGTGTTATTTTAAAACACATGCCAGTTTGAGAAGTTAGTTCTGCAACCCAAAATACTTGGAATCGAATTTAATTCTGTTAAAATTAATCGAAATTTAGGTTGAGATAGGAAACGAACTGACACATGTCACCTTGTAAACAGGCGCGTAGGAACCGGGGGGGGCAGAGGGGGCGATGCCCCCCCCAAAAATCCCCCTTTTTTTTAGACTGGTGCAATTTATCAAGCAATAAAAATTCCACATTAATGGAAGATGGAAGAAATCTTTCAGGTTATTAAAAATTACTGTTTTTTAAAAAAGTTTCCCTGATGAAACCTATTTTTTGTAGAAAATATTTTTGTATCGCGATTTTCTAACTTTTCATTAGAGCGCTTGACCTTGAAAATTTCAAAATTTCTCGCCTGCGGCGCTACATGATAGGTGCCTCGTTTTGCTCGTAAAGGACTCCTGCACCCCCAAGTTTGGCAGTCTAACTCCGACTATGTACGACCCTGACATTATTATAAATACAGTGCTCATTTACTGTGTTGCCCCCCTCACTGAAAAAAACGTTCCTACGCCCCTGCTTGTAAATATTTCAATAATATTCTGTGTTAAATGTTTTATTTGTTTACCTTTCGTGTCGTTTTCGCCACGGTCCGAATCCATTCTCTGGTAGGTAGTTAAGGAAAACAATAAAATAATTATCAGCTAATTTTCAGCATGATTATTCTTCAAGGCTTTCTTGCTTCAGACGTCGAAAGGGAAACTCACGAACTGATGGCTCTGAACAGGTAAACATAAAGCATTGCTATGGGGATAAGGTTGATCAATATACCCTCTATCAGTGTGTTGCTTTTATGTCAGGAATTTCTAACAAATTATTTTAGCGACATCGGCATTGAAAACTTTTTCTATATTTAGAAATCTTTTATTTAATTTTTTTGTATACTAATCGCTTCTTATAAATTCGGGGTGTAAATTATTTGAAGAACAAAAGCCTCGAACCATTGTGAGGAATTTCTTTTGAAGTTATTTTTGGGAATTATTGGATTTGTCGTTTTTACGAATTTGATTTCTGAACCAATAAAAGAAGACAAATTATAAAATTTCCAGAATTGATTTTGGAAAAATTACACACGTTAGTCCCCTCGTTTTTTTGCATTTATTTCACAAAAGAATTGATGAAAGCGTTATCAAAAAAGAAAAACTAATGCAATTTCCGGGTTCCACTTCATTTCGTGACTGTCTGAATATATGCAATTAAAACAAAATTTTAGTATAATAAATCTTAACGATCGTGTTAGGGTGTTTAGTTTTAATTACAGCAAGGGTTCAAATTGGGGCGATCATTTATACACGTGCACTCTGCATTTCCCACACAAGGGGTAAAAGGCGTTTTCCACCACCTTTAATCTGCACGTGTTTTTCACACGTTTACCCCTTTCTTCGATATTTAACTTACTGATTTGCCTTTGTAACTCTGTAGGTTGATTTTAACTTTGGTATTTGGGGCATTTGTAACTTATATTTAGTAATCATTTTTATACAAAGCTTTCAGAAATTATTACATTCAATATTTATAGTTGCTTAGTTTTATTTGCTTTCTCTTTCAATACACATATTGCTGAGAATGTTGTCTGGATAATATGAAATAATGACATCATGCAAGCTCTATTTTCTATAAACATATAAAAGGGGAAGGATGATTGGTGGATTAATAATTGATTTCTGTCTTTTTTATTATCGGAAAAGTCGACAAGCCCTGCTTTTACTGGAGGCCATGTGAAAACATTTACTGGTATTTTGTATTATTTGGGGGGTCAGAACTTTTAGGTTAATCCCACAGCTAAAATGGTATTGTGTTTATTGTTATTACTTACTTGAAAACATATTTTACTGAAAAGGCAAATTTTATCTACATTTCCATTTCTAGAAGATTTTAGACAGGAATTTCTCTACAAGAAGCACAATTAAAATCCAAATTTATATCCCAGATTCGTAGGAATTTATAGCTCTAAGCTATCGTAATTTAAATTTTATCTTTACCTACCCCTTTGAAAACGTTTAGAGACATTTGCATTTGCAAGTTGACCCAGTTCCCTGTCGCTAATTTGCAATTTAGTACTTTATTTAAAAGTTTTATCTTTTGCATTATTTTCTTTTGTTAGAAAATAACGTAAACTATTAAAGAATTTCGAAACATAATCAACTCTTTTAACGTAATTTATGGCCAGGTTATTTCATATAATAGCAGCAAACTACGTCGGGGTGAAAGTTTTCTATTTCTATAAAAAAAATAAAATGCTCCTAAACACGAGATCTTTTAAAGTCTGGATATTTGATGTATTCTCTGAATGGTTGTTGTGACGAGTTTTTTGACATTCTTTATTGTTTATGGTAGCAAAGTGAAAAATGTTTTATGTTTTATGCGTCAGAAAATATAAAATAAGACGAATTTGAATTAGACTATGAAATGAAATGAATAGTGAATATGAAAAGCCGCAAAAATAACAGATTTTTTGCTAATTTTCCAATTCTGAAGAAGGTTACTGTGAAGCACATTATGGTTTAAGTTGTACCTTAAAAGCACGTTTCATAAAAATTCGAAATAGTTCTTTTGCTTGATCAATAAGACTAAAAATAATGTTTCATTTGAAGCAATAACTTTTATATATATGGCGGGGGTTTCTACAGCCTTTGCCGCATCCCGCATTTCGTTTGGCATTTTTCTTTGGCTCGATCTATCATGGTCTGTCTAATTCCCTGTATCCATGATATTGTAGGTGTTCCTCTTCTTCTTCGGTTTTGTGGTGTATAATTTACAGCTCTCTTTGGCCACCGGTCTTCTACCATTCGCATCACGTGTCTGTATCATATTAGTTGTCTGGTTCCTATTTTATCTGCACTGGTATATATAATATTTGTTCGTTGTTTAATTTCTGTATTCGGGACGTGTTCCAACCTCGACACTTCAAAAACTCTTCTCTTGAAGCTCATTTCCAACGTCTCGATCAACCTTTTATCTTCATCAACATTCAATTCGTATGTCAAAATTGGCTCTACAATCGCTTTGTAAACTGTCATTTTTATTTTCAATTGAATCTGATGTGGCCAGAGTAAGGAGTTAAAATTCTAATACTTTTCTGTCCTTGTTGTACTATGTTGGATATATCCTTTTTTGAAGTCCCCTCATACATTAACGCACCGGCCTCGACACCGAAAGGTATAAGAGGTTAACTATACCGATACCGAATTTGGGATCACTTATGTCATTTGCTATCACCAGATATTCTGATTTCGTTATGTTCATGTTTAGTCCTAATCCTAACTTTTTGAACTCTACCATCATTTTTCTAAGCATAAAATTCATGCCGTATTCCTCATTCGACACTATTAGGTACTTGATCAACGGCGAACAAGAGGGTTGTCAAATAATGCTCATTAATTTCTATTCCCATTCCTGAGACTCGTTTTCTCAACTCCTCCAATGCTTTCTGGATATATATTTTAAATAAGGTGGGGGAAAGACTGCAACCCTGTCTAAGGCCCTTCGTAACTGTAAAAGGTTCTGATATGAAATTTCCTGCTTCAACTGTACTTCCAAATAAACCGAATATACACCTTACTAAGGCCAATCTTTAACAAAGCTTCGAAAAGCTTTTTTTATGGGGACCGAGTCATACGCCTTCTCCAGATCAACAAATAAATACTATGTGAGTGGACAAGTCTCCAGCTTTACATTTTTCTATTATTTTTGCAGAACAAAAATGTTATCTATATATGTTCTTCCTGGACCTTCCTTGTTTTCAATCATCTTAAGAATTTTGCCGTACAACCTCCCCACTGCACTGGATACGCTTATTCCTCCATAATTCTGACGCATTTTTTTGTTTCCGTTTTTAGCAATCGAGGTTATATACACTAAATTAATCTCCCTCCAACATACATTTATTGCAAATTTCTGCTAGAATTTCCTTTAGCCTATCCGGTCTATACTTCGCCAGTTCAATGGGGATGCTTCCAGGCCCCTCCATCTTTCTATTTTTTGTGGCCCCTGATTTTTTTCTACCATTATTTTATGTATATTAACAAATATCGCAAAATTGTATTAGAGTAAAGTTGTTCAGAACACATAATTACGCTTGTGTGCAAAATTTGAAGTTCAGACAGAATTGACTTTTTGTAGTTTAAGGCTTTTGTCGTGCTCGTAGACGCTTCAAAAATTCAAAATTAGGATATATTATTTCGAAAACTTTATTTTAAATTGAAAGTTTCAAGAATAAAGGAAACACAAATATCAAAATTATTCAAAAGTTGTTGAAGTGTCTACCTGATCTGATTATAAAAATTTCAGAAATTTTTTCAAAGTCCAAAACTGAGGAAAATTGCGAATTCAAGTCTTAAATAATTACCTGCAGGAAAAGTAACATGAGAAATAAAACTATTAAACACAGCAAAAATTATTATCAAGAATAAAATTTTCTGAGAAATCAATAATAAAAACTATCCGTGGACACATTGTATCCTATCTGTCTTCTGCTGTTGCTATGTCTACATCGTGTATTTTATATTTCTGCTTGTCTTCGTTCAGCAATGTTGTATAATATTCCTTCCATTGAATGTTAGTTATCGGGTGTATGTTTCTTGAATGTTTTCCATCCTTTCTGAGACTTTTTATTGTCTTCCAATACCACCCATACATCTATCCATTTCCTCCCCACATTTCATTTTTACTTTTCGTTACCTCTCTTTTCATTTCCCTATTCCATTGTGCGTATTCTTGTCGGCCCTTGCCTTGTTGTGTGCTTTACCATATTTCGCAAGCTTTCTTTTTATTGTCTGCCAGTATTTTTAATTTCTCTGGATTGTTGTCCCTATTTTTCCTTTGTACTCTAGAGATTCTGTTGCTGCTTCATGTATGCAGCCTTTAATATTTTGGTACACTTCTTCATTTTGAATAGTTTGTAACTTGTTGTCAAACTTAATTTGTATAGAAATCTTACCGATTCTTGTCTTAAGCTATCTAGGTTGTACTTGCACATGTCTAGGTTTTCCCCTTCCTCTTGTTTTCTTTGGCGACTTAGTTGTATTTGATTTTGTGTAATTAATTATCACCTTTGCCACCATCAAATGATCATCAGATCCACGGTATACTCTGACGTCTGTGGTTTTCAATTATGAATTTGGTTGTATAACATAATCAATTATTGGCTGTAGGTACCCACGTAAATTTATGCAGATCTGCAAGTGGAAAGAAACCATTCATTATTTTTAAATCCATGACTTAAACGTTTTCCATTAAATTTGTTGCCAATTCACCATACTTTCCTATCACAGAATCGTTTTTTTCTTTGCAGTCCTGCAATTTAGATGTCCTAATATACCAGGTGGTTCGCGTAAGACGCGCCCCTTAAAAGCTGCAAATGTAACCCACCATACGAGGATTAACATAGATCAAGGTTATTTATGCAATTGTAAGTTGGGTTGCCTATTTCAGTTGTTAAGGGGCGCGCCTTACGTGAATCACCCGGTATACACTTTCTTGTCATCTCTAATTTCCGACATTTTATTACTTAGTTGTTCATAAAATTTATCTTTTATTTGATTATCGGTGTCTTCGCTAGGAGCATATACCCCAATGATTACAATGTTCTGGTCATTCTTTTTTAGGCCTAACTTTGCCATTTGCTCGTCTATTTCTTCCCGGCTTTTTATGTTGTTTCTTAAATATCTATGTATCACTATGGACATCCCTTTTTTAGGTCTTGAATCTTTACACCCTCCTCCTGGATAATCAGTCGCTACTGGTTTGTTGCAGCAATTAATTCTACTCGATTTTGGCCTTTTTGTTTCATGTCCTGTTAACTTCGGCTACTTGAGCCTTTGATAATCTGTGATATATGTACTGCAGCCATGGTCTTCCCCTTGGGTTTTTTCCAGATACTCTTCCATCAATCATTGTTTTTAATATGCCTTCTCTTCTTAGTAGGTATCCTATTAGTCGATGTCTCCTTGTAATTAAGTGTTTCCATAGTTTCCTGGTTTCCTTTGTTATTGCGTTCAGTTGTCCTCCTCTCCATTCAGCTGACTTTCAGAGCTTTTCTGTAGCACCATATCTTGAACACCTCCAGTTTTCTTTTGTCTGGTTTACTTATTATCCATGTTTCGCATGAATATAGGGCCATGCTCCATACTCTATCGAGATCTGATTTGATGTTAAAAGTGTTTTATTGCTGAAAAATTTGCTCTCTTTGCCTGTTGTATTCTACTGTTTATTTCTCTACAGTTTCGTCTTTTGATATTATGCTACCCAGGTAAGGGAATTCTGTTACTTCTTTTATCACTTCATTTTATATTTTTACTTCTCCTACGTTTGCCTCTGTTTTTTCGCATATCATTACTTTGGTTTTTGTTTTATTTATGTTCAGATTATATTTATCTTTCAGTATGCTATCTAGGTTGCTCAGAGATTGAATAAGATCTTGTTTTGTTTCCGCTAGTAGTGCTATATCATCAGTATACCTGATAGTATTGATTGTGTCGCCCTGTATTTTTACTCCACTTTTTTCTAGTTGCCTGAAGTTGTCTATTGATGATGATTCCCCATTATTCCCGAGTGGGATATAGGGTTTGGTTAAAGTCTCCCCAATTTTGTCTGTTTTTTTTTTGCTAAATTACCCAATTGTGCCATTGTCATTTTAGTTTCTATGTTGACTGATCTTCTCCATGTAGTTTGGAGCTGTCCTCTAGTTATTTTCCCTTGTGGGTTCCATCTTAACGATTGCTTGCATATTTCGTCGTCGTTCTTGCGGAGCGTGTGAACTAACCAACCGTATTTTCTTTTTGTGATTTCTTTGCTTATTTCAATCTGATCTGTTCGCTTCCATAATTCTTAGTTTGTGATAGTTTCAGGCCAGCCCAGCACCCAGGATTCTGAACCATATAGGAGCGTTGGTTTAACCATAGCATGAAGTCGTCTATTGCTCTTTGAATATACTTATTGAACAGTACTGATGATAACACATAACCTTGTCGAACACCTCTTCTTTCAACTTTCATTCTTATATTGCAGAAGCTCTTCGACTGCTGGACAATCAACACTATGTCCGAAGACTGAAGAGAACCAAACCATCCGATCTTGTGTTCTTGTGTAGTGTGTTGTGTGTAGAAGCAGAGCACAGTGTGTAGGTAAGTGAAATGTAAAAAGTTATTAGAAGAATCTAAAGGACATCAGTGGCTAGTTTAGGATGTATTAGATAAAAATTAATGGTTAGTCTTTTAGACTAGTTTTAATAGCCAAACACCAACAGGTGTTTTTAATAAAAAAGAAAAATTCTTATATTGTATGAGTCCGGTTTGATTTCTACATACGAGGCCTGTCTAAAAAGAATCCTACCTTCAATTTTCCCGCGCAAAATAATGACGGACGGCACATGTTTCCACAGTGTAGAGGGAGACCTTCATGTGCATGCCTGAATTTTCTCTTCGCCACCGGGTGCGTCATTCGCTGCTTGGTAGCTGCTGTGTGAGGTGTTGTTCCAAGTTTTCGTCGGATTTCTGATTCGCTCGAAATGATTGAACGCGTTGAGTAAAGATGCTGCATCAAGTTTTGTCAAAAACTTGGTGCCGGACCAAAATTTGTCCGACCGTCTGATGGTGAAATGACCTCTCTTTGTAAAGAGCAATTTTAGAAGGAATTTCTAACGCGCAAGGGTAAGTATTATAACATGTAACAATATACAAGTGGTACAAGGTACAAGTGGTAGGTACCACCAAATACATATACGGACAGTGTATACAATATACGATGTATTTCTATATAAACAGTTAAATATTAGATAAGGCTACTTTAGGTACGCTAATTAGTAGATAATTGATAAAAAGTAGGGTGCGATTTAAAAAAATTCGTCCTATTGTTCGGTCCTGTAACTCGGAAAGTATTAGTCTGAAGAAAAAAATGTATATAATAATTTTCTAGAAAATTTTATCCTCTCCAACTTTCAATAAGAAACGTTTTCTCTAAAACCTACAGGAATGGAGGTATATGCTAGAAACTGCCTTTGGCCGCCATTTTTCAAAGATGGCGGCGCGAGCAGCGGTCTTTCGAGGTCGCAAACTTAGCGTCATACTTAGGGCCCCCAAGTCTACACTCCTGCCAAGTTTCAAAACTCCTCAACCTTTTGCACCAAAATACCTTTTTTATGTCTCTAATGAATGGACTATACAGATAATGTAAAATATTAAGAATTTTAATTTTCGAAATAACTGCCAGGGTGGCGTAGTGGTAAGGGCGTCAGGCTAGCGTTGCGCTAGTCCCCGGTTCGAATCTCACTGGGTGCAAGATTTCCCGGAGTTCGGTATCGAGCCCTGGTGACCATTCGTTGTTGGGCATCTAATTAACGACGCTCTGCTCCGAATACCGACCTACGAGGTAGAGTAACAAGGTTCTATACGTACTCACACATACACTATACACATGGTGCTGTATGTAGTATGTTTGCGTCAAAAATAACATATTGAAATACCACCTAATATTAAGAACTTGACTAAAAGTAAATGCAAGATTGAAAGTGTTTGAATATATTTAAAGGTATGTGCGTGTTGTGGGGAGATAGATTTGAGTGAAAAATTGTTTAACAGAGGGGATAAGTTAAAATTAAACAGAATATGAATATTCTAATAGATTATAATATATGGTGTTTAAATTGTCTCTGTTTTGTAATTAATTGCATTATTGTTCTTTTTAATTTCTATGCTTTCTATAAGGATGCGTTTTTTTAAATTGGATTCATATTTTAAGATTTTTGGTTTTTCTGTATTAAAGTTGTGTAGAAATTGAAAAGCATGATCGGCATAGGCTGTATTATTTGGTTTATTGGGGTTTGTTAGTTTAGTTTGGATTGATTGTTGATGTTGTTTAATTCTGTTTTTTAGGTATTGTTTAGTTTGTCCAATGTAGCTAAACAGCATTACAGCTATTACAATTTAATTGGTAAATTAGATTGCTTTGGTTTGTTATTTCTGTTTTATCTTTTAAATTATGGTAGATGATATTTTTAGAGTATTAGTGTTTTTGAAGGCTGCTTTAATCTGAATTTTGTTTAATTCTTTTTCTATTTTTTCTGATAGTATTGGGATGTAAGGGATGGTTGTGTAGATTGGTTTTTCTATTTGATAGTTGATGGTGTTCCATATTTGTCACAGTATGCGGTAAGGGGTTAATATGATATGTTATTTCAATATGTTATTTTTGACGCAAATTTTTAAAAGATGTTATAATTATCACCCTCTTATATTACACCAGCTTCAATAGTGAATTTTATTTCCAATATTAAAATTCTTAATATTTTACATTATTATCTGTAAGTATTTTTAAATTATAGATTCTTTCACTTATTTAGTTTATATTATTTAAATGTTAATTATTGTATCTTCATTTCTAGATTTATAATGTTTATATTTTCACAATTTTTAAAATGTTTTGCCCACTGCCCACTGATGAAGAACAATAATTGTTCGAAACGTATGGAAAAATAAAAATTTTTTTAGAAGAAATAAAAAAACCAATATTTTATTTCTTTAAATGAGTGACCACAAAAATCTCTTCCACATCTAAAAAATGAAATGTAATTTTTAAACTGACCTAGGAGATGTATTAGGTATACCGATTTATAAAAAAGGCCCCAGCTTGTAGTGCTTTTATTATTAATATTACACCCAATAAACTATATATATTCTTAAATGGCATTATAAAAGCTATATTTTCCCATTATAACTTTCTCAATATCAGTCAACTGTTTTGAAGGGCGATATTCAACTTTCTTATTTTAAATGCAACACCCTGTATATATATATTTTTTTTTTGATAGATTTTTAAATTATCGTTCTAGGGGTACCATATAAGTATACCTTTAATACATAGATGAACGATTTTTTAAATTTAATACCTAAGACCTAGTAGCGATGATTAAATTAAATTAAATACAAAACTAACATGATATTCACTCATTTAACAGCACTATTATTAATCAAATTACTGAATAAAATGCATAAAACGAATTAACAATACCAAAATTGTTAATTCGTTTTATGAATTTTATTCAGTAATTTGGTTCATAATAGTGCTGTTAAATGAGTGAATATCATGTTAGTTTTGTATTTAATCATCGCTACTAGATCTTAGGTATTAAATTTAAAAAATCGTTCATCTATGTATTAAAGGTATACTTATATGGTACCCCTAGAACAATAATTTAAAAATCTATCAAAAAAAAATAAAATATACAGGGTGTTGCATTTAAAATAAGAAAGTTCAATATCGCCCTTCAAAACAGTTGACTGATATTGAGAAAGTTATAATGGGAAAACATAGCTTTTATAATGCCATCTAAGAATATATACAGGGTGTCCCAGATCGAGTGGGATTGCATGGGTAACTTTCTTATTATTGAAGATGGAGATTCGGTTAAATTGGCAATGTTTTGCAGTTTTATATGCTGATTTAAAATCTGTTTGAAAAAGTTCAAAATGTCGAACCCGTCAGAAGTTATTTAAAAAAAACTAAAAACTGTCACTTTCTTGTCTGTCAAATATCTTAGTAAGTATAAGAGATACGAAAAAAAGTTTCATATGAAAGTCACTGTTTTCGATAAGACCAATTTAAAATTGATGTCGAACAAAAATTCAAGATGGCTGCTTTTGAGGTACTCGTATCAACTTCCTTAAGTTAAATGGACGCCATATTGGATTTTTTGGTTACTGAATAGAATTTTTTATTCTCTTTTCAACGATGTAAGATAATGTATGATTGAATAAAATATACCAGTAAAATTAATTGTTTTTACATTTTAATCAAGTAGGCTTACATGGATCCAAACAAAATTAGCTTAAGTACCTGCTATTTGACAGATTGTGATAAACGTTGTTATTGTTTTTCATCATAGCTACTTACCTACTTGATTATACGTTTAAAAAGTAATGTCACGATGTTTTTTGTGGTTCAAGTACTTAATACTTAGTACTGAATTAACATGTTACTAAGTATTATAGGAATTACATACAAAGGTTTTCTAAAATAAATTTCACCTAATTTTGTTTGGATCCATGTAAGCCTACTTGATTAAAATGTAAAAACAATTAATTTTACTGGTATTTTTTATTCAATCATACGTTATCTTACATCGTTGAAAAGAGAATAAAAAATTCTATTCAGTAACCAAAAAATCCAATATGGCGTCCATTTAACTTAAGGAAGTTGATACGAGTACCTCAAAAGCAGCCATCTTGAATTGTTGTTCGACATCAATTTTAAATTGGTCTTATCGAAAACAGTGACTTTCATATGAAACTTTTTTTCGTATCTCTTATACTTACGAAGATATTTGACATACAAGAAAATGACAGTTTTTAGTTTTTTTTTAATAACTTCTGACGGGTTCGACATTTTGAACTTTTTCAAACAGATTTTAAATCATCATATAAAACTGCAAAACATTGCCAATTTAACCAAATCTCCATCTTCAATAATAAGAAAGTTACCCATGCAATCCCACACGATCTGGGACACACTGTATAGTTTATTGGGTGTAATATTAATAATAAAAGCACTATAAGCTGGGGCCTTTTTTATAAATCGGACGGTATATTATGAATCGAGACAAATCCCAAACGATTTTACTATAAGTAAATTAGTGACAATTCCAAATAAGCATCGATTAATGACTGCAAAATATTAACAATAATATTAACTCCGCAGAATAGAAAAAGCCATAGAAAACAGTTTGACAGGCGACCAGTTTGGTTTTAGACGAAATATGGGAACACGTGAAACAGTTCTGGCCCTGCGACTCGTAAGTGAAACAAGAATTAGAAAGAATAAACAAACTTTTATTGTTTTTATCGACGCAGAGGAGGCTTTTGATAAGGTTGACTGCCACAAAATATTCGAAATACTGAAGGACATTGAAACAGGAATAGTAATCTTCCCTTCTTTTTTGTTTTTGTGAGCACATATATACAGGGTGTGTGTTAGGTAATGCTTCTGCCAAACTTTGGGAATAGCTTTATAATGACAAATGGAGCAAAAAACTCTTATGCCATTTTTTCTCAGTTGCATTTTTTTCCTTTAATTATTTTGTGGTTGTTAATAAAGTTTTATTGTTAGGTACTTGATGTATTAGGCTCTTATTTTTAAAAATGGTATAAGAATTTTTTGTTCCATTTGTCATTATAAAGCTATTCCCAAAGTTTGGCAGAAGCATTACCTAACACCCTGTATTTCGATTTCCATTTTTTTCAGTTCTTCGAAGACCTCTTTTTGTTTATTTTTTATTGCCTGAACATTCCAGATAGCCAGTCTCGTAGTAGTCGTAGTTCTGTTTCTAAACGTTCGTCGTAGTTTAAACCAATTCTGCCTCCGACCTCCGAGGCGTTTTGTCGTTATATTATTTTATTATGAAGCAATAACTTCTGTCTAAAAATATTTGCTCCTTTTTTGTAAGTAGTGATTTTCTTGATAAAACATTTTTGATTGACTGAATATATATCTAATACATATTAAGGATCTCAACGTTATGCAATTATAAACAAATAAGTTTCTAACTTCTGAAACTTCGGTATGACTTTATTAAATTTATGCCTTTAAGATTTTCAAACTTAAAAAAACTTGTATTGCTTTGTTTTCACGTTTACTCCCCTAAAAATGGAACTTCAAACTGCTATGGGTTTATTCACCCATGTCATCTCTATGATAAACAATTTCGATTGTTTTCTATAAATATCAAGATAATCAGAATATTATTCCTTATTATGCCTTTAACATCGATCATAAAGGTTTAAAAATAGATGGAATAACTTTATTATATGTATTTCGTTTAAATTTTCACCTAAAAGACTCCCAAAGATTATAATATTATTTAATGGTCTAAGTAGACTATCCCCTATTACAAAATTTATGCCTTGTTCCCAAAAGCAGCAATGCAGTGCAATTTATCACAACAAAAGACTTAAATAATTATTTGTTTGTAATTGCATTTCTAAGTTTTGATTTATAAGTCTTATTAAGTGCGACATTTAAATTGCATGAAGTGTTAAAGAAAGAGAAAGAGTGGGTTATCCTACGAGGGTATAAAACAAGGAAAATATCTTAAACTGCATTCCTATAACCGAACTTGTCTTCATCAAGTATGATTGATGCATAATTAACTTTCAACAACCAACTTCTCAACTAAAGTGGTTTACTATAACTTATTGCTGTTATTTCTAAGAACATGCAATGGATCCTGGTACTACCACTTTTGATTATTGACTTTTTCTTTTTTTAGGGGATTTTCCAATTTTAGGTTATATTATATCGTAACCGCGTATGTCTTCATATTAACAATGGATGATTAATATGTCTGCATAGGAAGTGAGTCACTTTACTGATTGTAACATGTATTAGCATACAATTTAGAATAATAAACAAAAAAAAGAAATTTTAAACAGGTTGCCAAATACCGCCAAACCGTTGCCATGGTAATGGTTTAATTAACCTACGTTGATCCTGTTATCAGTTGTATAAGCATTTTATGTGAAAATATACGTGATACCTTGAAGATTTATTATTTAACTGTTAGAACTAACACAACTTACTCTACCTAACTTGTTAGTTTGTGTAAATTTGTATTTCTAAATATTAATAAAATAATTTGTTGCAGGTGCGTAGTACCTAACCTCACTTTTAATAATGGGTAGAAAAGTGACCCTAGCAGTTTCCACTTTAAATCAGTGGGCACTGGATTTTGATGGAAATCGTGAAAGAATTCTTGAATCAATTTTAGAAGCAAAAGAATTGGGTGCTACATTTCGAACAGGACCGGAGTTGGAAATTTGGTTGGTATCTTTAGCATTCGTTGTCAACTCGACTAAAGCTCTACTTTTGTTTTAGTGGCTATAGTTGCGAAGATCATTTCCATGAAAGTGATACGTTACTACACAGTTGGGAAGTTTTATTAGAATTATTAGTTGCTCCTTTATGTAAAGATATGTTAATCGATGTGGGTATGCCTGTTATGCATAAAAATGTTACTTACAATTGCCGGGTAATCTTCTTAAACCAGAAGATTCTTTTAATACGACCAAAACTTCATATGTGTGAAGAAGACAATTATAGGGAGTCTCGATGGTTTTCTTCGTGGAGAAAAGTAAGTATTTTTTGGAGGCACATTTCGACTAAACTCTTATTTGTACTGCTGACTAGTAACCATACGTGTGAACCTCCTTTAGTTACGACAGACGGAAGAATATTATTTACCTCGAATGATATCGGTTGTAACAGGTCAGACGACTGTACCATTTGGGGATGCTGTAATAGCTACAAGGGATACTTGTTTGGGTATGTTACTGTCATACTGATAACATTTACCTACTCTGTGATTGACTAAATATGACTTTAAAGGCTTCGAAATCTGCGAAGAGTTATGGAATCCCGAAAGTCCTCACATACAAATGGGCTTAGATGGAGTTGAGATTTTCTGTAATAGTTCTGGAAGTTATACAGAATTAAGAAAGGCCTACATTGTTGCTGATTTAGTAAAAAGTGCAACGTTTAAATCTGGTGGATGCTACGTTTTTAGCAATTTAAGAGGTTGCGATGGACAAAGAATTTACTTTAATGGTGGTTCCTGTATTGCTTTAAATGGACATATTCTTAATCATTCCAAGCAGTTTGCTCTTCAAGAAGTTGTAAGTAATTTTATTAATGTTTCCAAAATTGTTTTTGATTAGGTTTTATTTTATTAAATAACTGAAAGTTATTTAAATACTATGTTTGTTTTTGTAGGAGGTAATTGCTGCAACTATAGATTTAGAAGATATTAGAGCATATCGCAATAGTAAACGTTCTAGATCACACTTGTCTTCTGAACGGCCTGCTTATCCTCGAATTGTAACAGAGTTTTCTTTGTCACTTGAACATGATGCAACCCTTCCAATTGCTGTACCAATTCAGTGGAGGTATTTATCGCCAGAAGAAGAAATTACACAGGTATGTAATGTATAAGTACTGTAAAAAGGCAGTAGATAAACCTTTGTTGTAATAGGGACCTGCTTGTTGGTTGTGGGATTACTTAAGACGTTCAGGACAAGGTGGATTCTTCTTGCCACTCAGTGGAGGAGTAGATTCTTCCAGTACAGCTCTTATTGTGTATTCAATGTGTCGAATGGTTGTCACATCTGTTCAACAAGGGGGTAGGCAATTATTTTGAGCATATTTATAGCCGCTTATTAAAACGTTTTATAGATGCAAAGGTATTATCAGACGTAAGAAAAATATTAGCCGATCCTGAATATACACCATCACAAGTTTCTGAACTTTGTAATAGATTGTTTGTAACATGCTATATGGGTACGGAAAATTCTTCTAAAGAAACAAAACAAAGAGCTGCGACCTTAGCCGCACAGATTGGAAGGTACCATTGTGGCTAATTTCAAATACAATAATAAGTTTATTCTTACAGTTATCATATGGTGATAAGCATAGATCGAGCAATAAGTGCAGTATTAGAGATATTCAGTAGTGTTACTGGATTATTTCCTAAATTTGCCACAAAAGGAGGTTGTCCTCGTCAAAATCTTGCTTTGCAAAATATCCAAGCTCGTTTACGAATGGTTTTATCCTATTTATTTGCTCAGCTTATGTTGTGGGTACGTGGAAGACCAGGAGGCCTTTTAGTTTTAAGTTCAGCAAATGTTGATGAAGCTTTAAGGGGTTACATGACGAAGTATGATTGTTCGAGTGCCGATATTAATCCTATCGGAGGAATTTCAAAAACTGATTTACGCATGTTCCTACATTATGTGAAAGAAAAATTTAATATTCCAGTCATTGGAGAAATCGTTGCTGCGCCTCCTACTGCTGAATTAGAGCCTTTGTGTGATGGGAAAATTGCACAAACTGATGAAGAAGACATGGGCATGACTTATGCTGAATTGAGCGTTTTTGGAAAATTACGTAAACAGGAAAAATGTGGACCGTTTTCTATGTATTGCAAACTAATACAAACATGGTCTAATTTGTATACACCTAAGGAAGTGGCCGAGAAAGTTAAACATTTCTTTAGGTACTTTTTTTACTTTAAACTTAGTTATTAGTTGAGATCTAGGCTTGCAGGTGCCAAAGTTCTTTTTATTATTATACATTTTACTTGTAGATGTTACGCAATCAATCGACACAAAATGACTGTACTTACTCCATCATATCATACAGAAAGTTACAGTCCTGATGATAATCGTTTCGATCATCGACCATTTTTATATCGTGCAAATTGGTCCTGGCAGTTTAGGGCAATCGATAAGCAAGTTAGTAGCGAACCCGATATTCTACCGATTTGTTTTTAATAATTTTTATTTTCATGTTTTAGCTTGAATATCAACAAACTATAAAAAGAGTAGGATCAAACACTTCGAATAGTTCCAGCAAAAAGTTAGATACGCCTTCCCGTTCACGTACTGGAGTACATGTTTAATTGCTTTAGTTGTGATAATTAGAATTATCACCAATTAGTACTTATGGATTTTAAAAGAATTACTGCTTTAACGATATATTTTTATTATACTTAACAAAAGCTGTAGAAAAACATATTTTATTATTATCTAAACTATACTCAGTGTAGTTTTATTTTATTTTAATATATAATATAGGTACATGCTTTTTAATAAAATGTTCTTTATTTTCTGAAAGAAATGCCGAAAAAAACGAAAATTACAGAGTAAATAATCCCTTTATTTGCCTTTAATTATTATTTTAACAAAATATTAGACATGTTGGTTTTTTAATTCCTATTGTATTAAGAAACAACAAAGCCTTCAAAAAAACAGTACCTATCTTTGTTTTCTAGATTATTTTGGTGTTCCATTTTGTTAGCTCATTTCCAACTTCCATTTGAAATTTTTTATTTCCAGGTCTTTTAACTTTTCTATCTTGATTCTTCTGTATACTTTACTTTTCTTTGTTTCTGGTTTATCTATTTCCATTTTCGCCATTACCAATTTGTGATCTGTTCCTAGTTCTGCCTCTGTGTTTACCCACACTTCTTCTATTTTAGTTTGTACTTCCTTCATGTATGTTATATAATCTATTATGCTCTTCTCGTCTCTTCCAAAACCTATACAGGGTGTCTCAGACATGACTCCCCAGGCCTGTAACTTTGTTATTTTTAAAAATAACTATAATAAACTATATACAGTGTGGTACAAAAGTATGGAACAAATTCAATATCTCCTGAAATAATTGTTTTTTGGAAAAACGCTCGGACAGGTATAGCGATTTAAATTACGGGGCATATTTTAAGAGGAATCAATTTTTTTTTACGACAGTCATTTTTCTTCGGTAACGTTATCGCCGTTTTTTTTAAATAGGAACTTGCATATTTGACAATTGCAGTAGATAGTTCTTTTTTTTCTCTTTCTAACCGTGCAAAAGTTTTATACCCTCACATAAGTTTTTTTTTGAGAAAATTGCCAAAATAGTTTTACGTCCAGTAGGCCTGGTACAATGGTACATTTCTAAACAATAACTACAGTAAATGTTCGAACTGACGGCCATTAACCTCTTGGCAATACCCCAATCAGAAAATAAATTCTTGCAATACACTACGAATTGTTTCTGGTGTGATTTTGCCTATTTCTTCTCGGATTCGCAGCTTCAGCTCTTCTAAATCCCGAGGTTTTCTTATGTACACTTTACTTTTTAGGTAACCCCATAAAAAGAAATCAAGCGGCGTTAGGTACGGAGATTTAGGAGACCACTCTATAGCACCTCGTCTGCCAATCCATCTATTTGGGCAGATTTGGTTCAGATACTGACGCACTGTAGTTGCATAATGCGGAGGAGCCCCATCTTGTTGGTACCAAAGATGGACATTCAGAATATCGGGGTCTTCTTCATTCGGAAACAACACTGATACTGGAGGAACAAGTTCGTTTCGCTAAGATTCCAAATATTGTTCACCATTTAGTGTGTTTTCGAAAAAGAATGGTCCTAAGATTCGGTTTCCAGCAATTCCTGCCCATACATTAATCTTTCGGGGGTATTGAGAATGTGTCTCATGCATCCAATGGAGGTTTTCTGCTTAATATCCACACTAAGTCGAACTAATTTGACACTTTGATCGAAAGTTAGCACAAATAAAAAAAAAGCATCGAGTTCTAGATGCTGTTGCTGTTGTTGACAGGCCTACTGGACGTAAAACTATTTTGGCAATTTTCTCAAAAAAAATCTTACGTGAGGGTATAAAACTTTTGCACGGTTAGAAAGAGAAAAAAAAGGACTATCTACTGCAATTGTCAAATATGCAAGTTCCTATTTAAAAAAAACGGCGATAACGTTACCGAAGAAAAATGACTGTCGTAAAAAAAAATTGATTCCTCTTAAAATATGCCCCGTAATTTAAATCGCTATACCTGTCCGAGCGTTTTTCCAAAAAACAATTATTTCAGGAGAAATTCTCTATAAGATGGGGAAAGAAAATGTTAGAAAATTTGTACTCATATTATGGCAGCGATATTCAACTTTATTTTTTCAAATTGCACACTATCCATTTTTTCGGTCATTCTGATAGTACTCTTTATTCTCTTTATAACCATGTAAACCAATATGGGTCTTACATAAGAAAATTCTCGAAAAAAATACGATTGAAAGTTTAAGTCTAGGTTTGCCATGGAACAACTGATTTTTGTAATTTGTACTCGTCGGCGATGAAAACAATAGCGTATAGCTGTAAAACAATTGCAATTTACGTTGCAAACAGCTTCAATTAACAGATATAAAGTTCTAACCGATTGCTTGAAAAAAGCAGAAACTGACAACCCCATTCTCGTGCCAAAAAGGACAACAACAACACGTTGGTCATGCCAAGCAGATGCTACAAAAGCCCTCTTGCGAGACTATAAAGAAATAAAAAATGCAATTTTTGAAATTTCAGAGGACAAAGAAGATTCAGGACAATCACGTGTTACTGCCCGAAGTTAGCATAACAAAATATCAAAGATGGAAACGGGGCTCTACACAGTATTTTGGGATGATTTTCTTGGAACAAGTAAACAAAACTAGTGAAACTCTGCAGAACCTTAGATTGGGCGTGAACACAGCCGCCTCAGCACTGACATCGCTAACATGCTTCATAGGAACGAAACGGGATAGCTTTGAAGAATATGAGATGAAAGCTGCTGAGTTACCCGATTGCACTGAGTATGAGCAGTGAACAGGCAAGCGCAAAATAAACGTGCGTTTGGCACCTCTTGATTGTGCGCAAGCACCAGAAGTTGAGCTGACCCCATCAGAAAAATTTCGAACCCAGAGTTTCCTTCCTGTCATAGATCAATTTTAATCTATATTGCGGCAGAGGCTTGAGGCATACAAACTAGTTGTTACCCGTTTTGGGTTTCTCGACAAGTTGGATACACTTACTAATAAAGAGATAATTGCAGCAGTTCAAAACTTAGTAGAAACATATAACAATGACTTAGACGATTAATTGGGAAATTAACTGATTCAGTACAAGGCTTTTTACCACGAGTTTCAAAAAGATGATGAGGAAAATGAAAAAGTCATTAGTCAGGAGAGGTGGATGTATAAACTCCTCCTAGAAAAAAACGCAAAGATTATTTTCCTAATATCGAGCTCGTTCTAAGAATGTACCTGTCACTTATGGTCACAAACAGCAGTGGAGATAGGTCATTTTTAAAATTGAAGTTGATCAAAAACAGGCTTCGAACCTCCATGTTAGAATACAGGCTCAACGTTTCAGCTTTGCTTAGTATTGAAAGTGATATTTTAAGACAACTAAGTTATGAAGATATTATAAGTAGCTTCATTAGTATGAAGTGTAGACGTAAACCAATTAGCCACTAAGCTATTTCCAAGTTAAGTTATATGTAGTGACTACAATTTGTTATCAATGCATTTCTATGCATTTTATTTCAAATTATTTGACACTTTCATTTTAAGTCTGATTGTTTGGGAAAGTAGGTACTGTATTTGAATTATAGTTATTTAAGCTACAAGGAATGTAAGGACGTATTAACATTAATACGAGCCGAGGCGAAGCCAAGGTTCGTAGCCTTCCGAAAATGTTAATAGTCCATACATCCCGTGTTGCTTATTATATTTTTTCGCTTAGCAAGTAGTTTAAAAGAACAAGAAAATATTAGTTGCAAAGTATGAATTATTTTGTGACAGTTTTTGTGGTAACTATGCGTCCTATAATACTTGACAACGTAAAAAAAATCAATATAATAACAGTGGTAACGATGACAACGGTAAACGTACAGTTCTGTTATCTGTTCACTATTTTCCTAGGAATGTAAGTGACACTATTAAAGGCATTGTCAACTTATGCAACATATTTAGTAAATATCAAAATACGTTAGCTAAAATACTCGTAAAACTACCCGCAGTGGTAGAATTTCAATATCTTTGATAATAACCACAATAAACGGGTACAGAGAATTCAGATCCCCGATACGTGACGTCACTGATGTCGGCCTTCTGAGGCTCCTAAACAAACACAACACCCGCGTTGCTGGGTTACTAGTATTATTAGTCGACTCGGTAGTCCGCTCTTACTGGCACGCGACACTCGTGACGTCATATCTTAAACTTTTAGCTCCCATAACACGGTAACGAATTAAAATTCGGCCATAAAATTTTGCACAGGTGCAATACTCACTTTACTCAATCAAATTATAAAAAAAACTACTTTTCATAAGTTGACAATGCCTTTAAGTTCCGCCGTCAAGGGTAACTAGAGCCCGAATGTTATAAGCCACTTACTGTCACTGTTGCCATGAATGTAAGGCTTGCTTACTTTGCTGGTAGCGAAAAATATATTATGTAAAATTTGCTTGATTGTTACATTCTTTTTTTATCTTGCAGTTGCCTAACATGTTAATTTAAAATTACAATATGTTATGTTTAAAATTAAAATACTGATTTTTGCAGATTTAGGAACATAGACATGAATCTCAACTTTGTGTTCTTTTTTTAATGTAGTTGTTCATAGCAAAGTTAATGAATCGTGTTGAATACCATAATGATTTTCAATTCTTTTCATTTTTATCTCATCAATTCATCAACTTGTAAATACTGTATAGTAAAATTTTCTACAATTTAATAATAAACTTTAAACTTTCTAGGTTTTTAGTTAGAAAATTGCTCTGAAATGCGATTTTTCTAAGTTAATTTTCATAAAATTTCAGTTTTACTGGGGGGTATTCCCGACCCACCAAACCCCGCGGTAGGGCCCACACCACAGGTTCAGCCTAGGGGTCTACATATCCTAAATAGGGCCCTGATTCTAATATTCTGTTTCTTCTAAAGATCATGTTTTTTAACTAATGTTTATTTTTTACTTTTCTCTCATATGTTGGTTTCCAATGTTTCCAATCAATAAGAATATGGTTTCCAAGAAACCAAAGCTTGTCGAAGCAATGCGATATAAAAAATGAAAATAAATATTCAATGCCAAAGGGAATTTAAACGTGTACACTGCCTAGATTTTATTTTCTGAAACAATTCAAACTAAATTAATAATATACCTACATCTTATATGCAATACATAATAGAGACAGTCCCCTGTAATTATTGCAATTGGCGTAATTCCCTTTTTTGTAGGTACCTATATGGATATTATCACGGCAGTCTTCAAATCTTTTAGAATTTCATTGGTCTTCCAAGCTAGTGATATTATTCTATGTAAAATTGCAGTTCCTTGCTTTTCTGCTTTTGAGTTTCTTTACTACTTCTAATAGTTTCATCCCTTCTTCCTGGCGTCCGTTAGTTTGTGTATTTTGGTGTAGCCTATTCTATTGTCTATTTCTTCGTTCCCTGATTCTACCCCTGACACCTCTTTGCGATATTCTTCCCACTTTTTTAGAATGTCCTTCTTTCCAAGGATAGTTTTTCCTTCTTTTTCTTCATTATTTTTTAGTGGGTTTTTCTTTACTTTTCTAAGGCCTCTTAGTGTGTGATGTAACATCTTGGCATTGCCTGCAGCATCTTCCTTCATTTTTTCTCCTATAACTTAGCTTTCGCCTCATTCTCACTAACTGTTTCCACCTTTTCTCTTTGGATTGTATATTCTTGATAGAGTTCTGCTTTTTTTAGCCCCTAAGTACTTTTTACATAGTTGTTTTTCCTCTCCACCTGCACTGTTATTTCCTTGTTCCACCAGACTGCTCGTTTCTTTTTGTTTGTTCTGCAAGCTGTTCGTATTGTGTTCTTAAACTCGCCCCATAAGTCCTCCATTTCCAGCTTTAGTGAATTCTCCTTATTGGTTGTAATTACTTTGACATTTTTCTACTACGACCAAGTCAATTATTGATCTCTCATTCCTGCTTGCCACTTCCCTAGTATATTTGTGTACGTATATCCTTATGATAAAACCATGTGTTTCTGACTACCATGTCATTTAGGATACAAAAGTCTATGATTTGTTAATAGTTAATGTTTTTATAGTTTTCACCAAATTTCTCTTCAGTTTCTTTCGATTTTACTGGGCAGTTTCCGACTCTACCATTAAAGTCTCCGACGATTATTAAGGTAGCTATAGTAAACACAAATAATGAGATAAAAGTTGCGCAGTTCCTCCCATTTTATCAGGTTAGATTGCGTTCTTGGTATGGTGTCCCAGAACTCTTCTACTTCTTGTTTCTTTTTTCCTTCGCTTGCTCTGTAAATTACTTTGCCTTCTTTTTGTAACTCTGTTCTAAGGATTCTATCTGTTATATTGCTCCATTCTCTAATCCTACTGATATTTTCTTTGCTTATTATGCAGTCCACGCCCGACTCTGTCTAAGCATCCGTTTCTACTCCACCGTACACCATTATGTCCTCCTTCTAATTCTACGCATCCTTCGCCTTTCTTCTTCGTTTAAGTCGCTGCTAAATTATTCAATTTTGCTTCTTCTAGAGCAGAGATCAGCTCAATTTCCTTTCCGTTGATCTCTTGTGAGTAGGGTAACCATATTTTGTATTTTACAAACCGGGACACTTACATGCAAAAACGTAAAAATTCTGAAGTTTGTTTGAAAATAACTCTTTATCTTGCACAGTGGCCTAGCGAGGGGGTGTTCAGGGTGTTCGAAAGACACGGGCCCACAGCCTCAGGGGGCCCGGCTTCCAGCCCCCGAATACTGCAACATAATGCTGTTTCCTATTTCTTTATAGATCAATAGTGCAAACAAAAGATCGCCTACCGAACGCTAACGAATATACCTATTCTTCTCTGACTAATTGTTTTGACTAAGTCGCAGCGAAAGTAGATAAAATGCAAAACGATACATTATTTATTATTTTCGCACGTGCATAGCTCTGATATTTACTTTTTCGTTTTTGGTCCTTTGACTTGACTCAGTTTACTTGCCATGTTCAGTGTTCAGTCAAATTATTTAAGAAACTCCATGAACCAAGGCAGGTTGTCTGCACTAGCAGTTATCTCAATTGAGAATTCTTTGGCGCGAAAAATAGATTTGAATATAGTGATAAATGATTTTGCCAACGCAAAGGCGAGGAAAAGATCCTTACTTTAATATTGTTACTATTGCAGTAACAGTATCATTGTAACAGTATTAAAGCAATTACTGTTATAAATAGTGCAAACAGTAACAACATTAAAGCAATCTTTGCTTTACTAGTATTACTACATATTCACTGAGGTTCTGTTTGCAAATTAGCAATGTTACTTGATTAACAATATTGTTACCACTAAGGTAGGCATAATTTCACAATTTCACTGGCCATTGTTAAGGATTATCCACAGAGCAATTTTATAACCAATTGTAATGCAAACAGATCCGTAGCTACTGATTGTTATTATTTTTGAGAAGGTAAACACAAGTTCAAATATGCTACAACGATGCCATTATTTCACACCTTGTATGTAAAAATAAAAGTAGTCAAATGATATTGATGATGATATTATTATTATTAAGGGTTTTATTGTTATTATTTTGACAGCAAAGACAAGGGCCCGCGGGTAGTTTGAGACACGGGCCCGCGCAAGCCTTGCTACGCCACTGATCTTGCAATCAATAACAAATGTCACACGTAATTAATTTTTTTTAATAGACAATCAGTGTCCCCTTTGGGACATATTTATGTCCCAGTTTTCAAATTACAAGAAGAACTTTCCAATTAGCAGAATCAGCAAATATGTTTACGCATACAGACATAACAATGATTAATTAATTTAATGATTAGTTTGAATTTCTTCTTCCAAACGGATTAAAAAAGAGTTGGCCATTTTTATTCCCTTTCGTTTATTTTTATTTTCCCAAAGTAACTGCTGAAAACAATAAATATTGACATCATCAATTTATTTACGAATCGCCTGTCGCCTGTGTATGAAACATAATACTTGGTTGGATCCAGAAAACCACCATATTAACAGTCATTCTCTGCACCGATAAACTAAAGAAATTCATTACAAGGCGCAAGTGGCAGGTACGTTTCCACAATATTATTTTTAAATAATCTTCATTGATAATTTTCTGCATGGTGTGTTTTTTTGCTGTTTAACAGAAAACCGGCAAAGCTATTCGTGCGCTAGGAAGAATGGCTACCCTTTCAGCAAGTCGCCAAAATAACTTGCAGGTTAGTTACTAGCTAGCAAACGCTGTTTGTAATATACTTTGTGACTTGTATTATTACAGGAAATTGTATAAAAATGTCTGAAATAAATTCGAAGGTTAACCTCGAATATGATTTCGATTTGGATATCGCCAAAGAAGAAATCAAACTTGAACCCTACATGGACGATGTAAAAAGTGAATTTGGTGATGATATCTTCTACAAAGCCGAACAAAAACATAACCTCAATGAAACTAACACTATTAGCCAAAACTCTGAATGGAATACGAGGGAGGAACTGATAGAGAGTAGTGTACATGAAGTGGACAAAATAATTAAAGTTGAAACAACTGATACAATTAATCCTGTTGACAAGGATTCGGATTTCGTCAAAGAAGAAATCAAACTTGAGCCCTATTTGGACGATATAAAAAGTGAATTCGGTAATGATATCCTTTACAAAGCGGAACAAGAACATAACCACAATGAAACTTACACTGATATTAGTCAAAACTCTAGACGAAATTCGAGGGAGGAAATGATAGAGAGCAGCGCACATAAAGTGGAAAAAATAAAAGTTGAAACGACTGATACAGTTAATCCTTTTGACGAGGATGAGCAAACTAAAAATAAAGGGAAAAGTTTTACATGTGACGTTTGTCAATTTACAGCGACTCGTAGATCCAAACTTCAAACTCATAAAAATATGCATTTAATAAAAAAGCTATTTATTTGTAACGTATGTGAATATAGGACTACTTTTAAAACAAATTTTGAACGGCATTTGTATATTCATACTGGAGATAAACCATTTGCCTGTAATTTATGTGAATACAAGAGTGTAACTAAAAGCTGTCTGAAATTGCATATGAGCACTCATACTGGAGATAAACCGTTCGCCTGTAAATTATGTGAATACAGGAGTGCAACTAAAGGCAGTCTGAAATTGCATACAAGCACTCATACGGGAGATAAACCGTTCGCCTGTAAATTATGTGAATACAGGACTGTAACTAAAAGCAGTCTGAAAGTGCATATGAGAACTCATACTGGAGATAAACCGTTCGCCTGTAAATTATGTGAATACAGGAGTGCAACTAAAGGCAGTCTGAAATCGCATACAAGCACTCATACGGGAGATAAACCGTTCACCTGCAAATTATGTGAATACAGGAGTGTAACTAAAAGGAGCCTGAAACGACATATGAGCACTCATACTGGAGATAAACCGTTCGCCTGTAAATTATGTGAATACAGGAGTGTAACTAAATGTAGTCTGAAAGTGCATATGAGAACTCATACTGGAGATAAACCGTTCGCCTGTAAATTATGTGAATACAGGACTGTAACTACAAGCTGTCTGAAAGTGCATATGAGAACTCATACTGGAGATAAACCGTTCGCCTGTAAATTATGTGAATACAGGGCTGTAACTAAAAGCTGTCTGAAATTGCATATGAGCACTCATACTGGAGATAAACCGTTCGCCTGTAAATCATGTGAATACAGGAGCGCAACTAAAGGCAGTCTGAAATTGCATACAAGCACTCATACTGGAGATAAACCGTTCGCCTGTAAATTATGTGAATACAGGACTGTAACTACAAGCTGTCTGAAAGTGCATATGAGAACTCATACTGGAGATAAACCGTTCGCCTGTAAATTATGTGAATACAGGGCTGTAACTAAAAGCTGTCTGAAATTGCATATGAGCACTCATACTGGAGATAAACCGTTCGCCTGTAAATTATGTGAATACAGGAGCGCAACTAAAGGCAGTATGAAATTGCATACAAGCACTCATACTGGAGATAAACCGTTCGCCTGTAAATTATGTGAATACAGGACTGTAACTAAAAGCAGTCTGAAAGTGCATATGAGAACTCATACTGGAGATAAACCGTTCACCTGCAAATTATGTGAATACAGGAGCGCAACTAAAGGCAGTATGAAATTGCATACAAGCACTCATACTGGAGATAAACCGTTCGCCTGTAATTTTTGTGAATACAGGAGTTTAACTAAAATCTGTCTGAAACTACATATTATGAACACTCATACTGGAGATAAGCCGTCCACCTGAAATTTATGTGAATACAGGAGTGTAACTAAAAGCAATCTGAAATTGCATATGAACACTCATACTGGAGATAAACCGTTCGCCTGTAATTGATGTGAATACGGGAGTTTAAAGCAGTCTATATAAAATTGCATAAATGAGCACTCATACTGCTGGAGATAAACCGCTTGCCTACAATTTATGTGAATAGAGGAGTGTAACTAAAGACAATCTGAAATTACATATAAAGAGCATTTAAAATTAAGATAGGTAACTGTATTTTTTTGTGTTGTACCAAATATACTCTTTGCTTACACTAGTTACAGCCGTTGCTAAGTTTTTGAGGACGTCCAGTAAGGAATGTTTCGACGGCTCTTTACTACGATAAATTAATATAGACAGCAGATGAAGAATTTGCATGTATATAGACTAGTTTTTCACCTTATAAGGTGCTGATAAACGATTGATTCGCACATTTCTTAGTAGCAACGAATCTCCAAAGGTTAAAATTATACGAACCTAAAGTTTTTTTTTTTTTTATATATATATTGAGGTGATTTTGAAATTATGAAAATTTAGTGTAAATAAAATTGTAAATAGTTATAAGTTAGAAAATTAATATTGTAAATAAGTAGGATAGAATCTAGGTAGTAATTTTGTAAATATGTCATAAAAATAATTTTGTAGAGTGTTAAATTTAAGAAACTAGGGTAACAAATATAAATAAAAAACAGTTGGATATTTTTTTGGAAAAACGTAAGTTGAGTTTTTTGAAAACTCTTGAAAACGTATTAAAATACCAAAAGAATATTCTGAAAACAAATTGTAAACAAACAAAGATTGAAAAGAAGTTATATTATATCAACATAATTTGGAATTTTAATTTAATAAAAGTTTATTTGGAATAAAAGTTATTATTTTTGAAGAAGTTTATATAAAAATTTTGATATTACACAAATATAAATAAAGTTGAAAGAAGGAAATTGTGTTATTGGTGAAGTTGCAGTAAGGTTGGTGGAGTTGCAGTCAGGTTGGTGGAGTTGGAGTCAAAGGGGAAAGTCTTTCATTGTGAAAAGGTTGGTTCAACAGTTGGATACATTGAAAGTCAAGCCAGGGAGTGTTGTTTTGTTCAAGTTGTTTTTCGAAAAAGGTAGTTTATATTTTTAATTTTTAGAAAATTGTTTAGTTTGTTATTAGAATTATTTATTGTTATTTCTTTGTAAAAGTTTATCATAATTTTGAAAGGTGTTATATTTTTTAAAATTTTATCTTGGTGAATTTTTATAAATTTTGAAATTCGTCAGGGCGAACCCTTTTACGACCTTGATTTAGGGGATTCTGAAAGAAATTAATTAAATGTTATTATTGAGCTAGCCGGAAGAATAGTTAAAAATTGTATGTAATTCTTTTATGTGGAAGAGCATAGCAATATATTAGGTATAGTCAGTTCAGCGATATATTCGCTATATATTACAATAAGATCATGTTGTGGACATATGAACTAGTGGATTAAAATGCCTAGCTAATACCTTGTCTTTCACTTGCAGTCACTGCACTAATCACTGTTATCACTGGTTGAACTTAGATATAGATCTTGCGGAAGCTTCCTTTTGAGTCGGTGATGAATGTTCCTAGAGCCGGTTGCGTATTGTAGGGCGCTGTTGCATCGAGAGATGTTAGCAAAATATCTTTTTGTTAGGGTCTTAATGTGTTCCTATATGAGAGGGATATTCGCTTCAGAGTGTAATTGGTGGTTCCTTACAAACCAGGGTGCGTTAAAGATTATTCGGAGGACTTTGTTCTGATACACTTGCAGTTTCTTGATGTGTGTGGAAGAAGTGGCTCCCCAAACTGGGCATGCATAGCTTAGAAGTCGTCTGAGAATTGACTCATATATGAGTATGCCGCACTATTGTTTTAAAGGTGAATTTCGATTAATTATCGGGTACAGCAGTGCTAGTCTGGCGTAAGCTTGGGTAAGTTTTTTTTATTAATGTGGAAGGACCACTTCAGTTTTTGATCCAAATACACTCCTAAATACTTGACTCCATTATCTGATGGATTCCAACTAACTTGCTGGTTTGCAAGGATAAGAGGAACCTAAAGTTAATAAAGTAAATTTTATAGCTTCCATGTACACTATGTACAGTGTACACTATGTTTCTAACATTTTTAAGTGGAAAGTTTTAAAGCGAGTTAAAAGTTGCATTGCATAGTTTTTCTGTTTCAGCTTTTTTTTTATTTCATTATCTATGCGCGTATCATAAAAATCACTTCCCGGACTTGCAACGTAAATTACTAAAACATGATGTTTAGATAAATAAATACATGAGAACATGACAGATTTTTCAAAAAGTTTCAATGTTTAGAGGGCCACGTTCCATTGGGTAGAGGGCGCTTATGATGCCGTTCAGTCAAGGAAGTTTTAGTATATTCATTGAATATCTAGCCCCTGGATATTCAATGGTATATTTAAGGGCATCTTAAGGGTAGCTTTCAGTTAAATATTTTTTCGTGTTTACGTATTGTGGGTTGCCTGATTTTAAAACATTTGTGGCACTAGCAAAAAGAGAAAGCATTTCTGTAGCTGAGGGATTAGTTTTACTGTATTGTGCTGAAATAAAGCTACTTAAGGATTACCTAGAAAAATTAACATGCTAGAAAGAATTTTTAAATTTACATTTTAGGACACACTAAAAAGGGAAACAATTGTTTACCTGAGGGATTATTTTATAATTCGTAGCAGAAAATGCTTTAGTCTTTCCCAGAAATGCTTGCCCAAGGCATTCGTTCATACTCTTTATGTATTTTGTTCTGTCATTCAAACATCAGAACTTCATAAATAGTTGGAAATTTAGAATTACTGTTAGTTGTTTGCCGGAGAGTTTTGGGTTGAGCCATTGAGCGTGGAAGTTTTGTGTTTTTGTTTTTAATAGCGATTAATCTTGTGACTTTTAAGATGAGTAACGGTGGTGCATATTTGTTGAAGTGTCCGAATTTGTGTAAAAAATTTTGGGCGCATTTGCAAATTACGAGCTTCAACTTCGTGTGCAAACACTGTGAAAAATATGTAGTATCAACAGTTTTTTGGAACTGTTGCTACTAAGTACGGATGTGAAAATGAGCATAGAGTTATTCAAGAGTTTCAAAAAATAAAGAATTTGACTGTATTTCCAAGCGGTCTGTATGTTGACGAAACTTATCCATTTTTAGCCGCGTCGCCTGATCGATTAATCAATAAAAACGCAATATTAGAAATTAAATGCCCCTACAATGCACGCGATTACACCACCGAAGAAGCAGTTTTAAAAAAAAATTAAATTTTGTGAACTCGATGAAAGTGGACAGTTGAAATTAAAACGAAATGAAAATTATATGTACCAAGTGCAAAAACAGTTAAACATTGCGAAAAGAGACATTTGTTATTTTGTTGTTTGGACTCCTATGGGCATGTCCATTCAAACAATACAAAGAAACACTTCTTTTTGGGAAACAGAAATGGTTCCTAAGCTAAAACAATTTTATATAAGTTCCTTACTCCCCGAATTAGTCGACTCACGACAGTTACGACGAATGGCTATTCGAGAAACTTATTTGAAATAGTAGCTTATAAAATTATATAATTTTTTTGTACATAGCTCCTAAGTTTATTTATATACCTATTATATTAATGTTCTAACTGTATATTCACAAAAACCTTGTACATATGTACGTAATTTGTTATACATAATATAAAAGTAACGATCAAAATTTTAAGTATTGTATTTTTGATTATTTTCAGAAACAAATAATTTCCAGTGTATCTGACACCACAGTGTTTGAAGATCAATTAATTATTTAATTAAGTATAAACAATTTTTGTAAATATGTACCCTAAAATAATATTTGAGATTTTTACATGTAATTTCTCTATGTTGCGGTTTGAAAGAGGAGATTTATTTCTTATTCGTAATTTATGCTTTTAATTTTAATTGAATATATATTGTTTTCATTTTTCTGTTGTTGAATTTATTAATAGTAGCTATAAAAACACAGGGCTTCATACTAATACTTTTATAGTGTGATACTTTTTAATATCTTCGTTAGTTAATTTAATGAAAATATTTTTTTATTTTAAAAAGTAAAGTACCTATGCTACATCAAATAAAATTTTTTATTTCATTTTCTAGATATATTCTCAGTACATTTAGATTAGTAATTTCACAGTAATAGTAATTAGCTATAAAATCCAGAAATCTTGAAACTGCGAACTTCAAGCACAACAGTATTAGATGTTTCTAAAGACATGTGATCGCATTACCTTCGAAATAAGTTACGCATTTTACAAATTGTGTTAATCCTCGGAAGACAGCTCCTATTTATACAAACAAATTTTGTGTTTTTAAACTTACTTATCAAAATTCTCAGAATATCTGCTAAGGGAAGAGTAATTAAATTAAACTTGCCTAAAACGTTATCTCTATGTAACGAAACAACAATATAAAATATGTGACATTTCATTTGAAATTTTTAATTGAAACTATTTTACATACATACCTCCGAATGTAAAAAATATAATAAATTACGGTGTTCAAAAACAGGTTCTAATTCGTAATATCTCTGTTTTGCTTTTATACATGTAAAACATCCTAAAACATTTTATGTTTCGGTCATATTATTTCTTAGAGGGCCCAAAAGCAAAAAGATTATTGTAATCCACTTATCTCACCATCTCTCTCAGATTAGCATTGTTTGGTGTGTTGCCTATGTTGTTAATGCTTTTTGTGAAATCGTGGTAATTTTTATGATATGTAGAAATCAAATTATAGTTTACTGAAGCATTTTGAAAAATAGATCAACACGTAGATTTTTTCTGGGCACTTGATATTACACTGCTAAAGAGCGAAAAAAAATTAAATGTACCTATATTCAAAGAAATTAGGTATAATAATTGCAGAATAAGGCTTTAATTGAGACCATTGTAACATATGTATATTTTGAAAATTTAGATTTTTACTTCTTTAGCAGCCTGTAAGAAAGGTCATTGTGTGTTTTTATGTAATGAGAAATATTTCACCGGCCACAGCTTTTGTCTTAAACGAATTCCAGTATTGCTTATATTGACGCTCAGTCGGGTGACTAAAATCTCCCCTTAAAGGGAAATTGTAAAATCCGTTTGAAAATGTTTATTTGTAATTTGAAATAATTTCTTTATGTCAGATCAGATTATTGGTTTTTTATTTGTTAAGTTCCAATTAAAATTTTTAACCTCTACAACTCTACACCATAAGGTAGAAGAAGACGACTAAGTAAGTAAAAATTTTAGTTGCTACGAATTAATGCAAATGTTACTTTTAAAATTTGTTGGAAAGTTTAAATATTGTTATGTTATATTTAATGATTATAAATTCATAGTAAAAATGTTTATCTTCTCGTATGTGTGTAGGTAATCTCGTTTATGGAAGTTTAAGAAATAAAACTCAGAGCTTTTATCATATTATTTTATGTATAACAATATAAATTAGGAAACACATCCTTTCTTTTATAATGTATAGGTGATAACATAGTGAAATAATGAGTTCATGCACTGAAGACTTTTACGTATGTGATGAGCACGGAAATGGTTCTGAGTTACCATTAAAGCTAAGTTATTGTCCTAAAGTGATGTGAGAGATACGTATATTTTATGCTTTCAAGTTAAGTCTATTACAGTCAGTTTTATAATTTAAATAACATATACATTCTAATAGAATACTGTGATGTAAAAGAGATAATATAATAGGTTAATAATTAAATTAGGTACTGGCTAAGTCATACAAACAAGGTTGAACCAAAATCCAACATTTTAGTTAAAGGTAGGTACTTAACACAAATCTTACATTAACTTATATACAATATTATCAACATTTGCATTTGTAAAAGTTGAAATTTCTTAGTTTGGAAATGTTTTTTTACAAATGCACTTAAAAAGAAATAAAACATCTTTAGTTTGTGGTAGGAATTTTAATAATTTAAGTAAGAACTGGAAGTGCTTTACTGTATTGCGAAATAAAAATTCGTTGTCAAAGCGTAATGAAAAATAAGTACAAGATAAATCACAAGTATAAAACAAGCTCTTCTAAAATATTAATCATTATACATAACATAGAGAACTAATGATTCTGCAGCACCATAGCGAATTAAAATCTATGAAGCACCAGAATTCTTGAGGAACGTGTTAAAGTTTAGAAAGTCTGTGTGCCCTAAACCATTTCTCATGCCTCCAGAAAGTTTCATATTAAAACTATAAATGTAAGTTTCCCAAAGTGTCTTTCTAAATTCTAACTTCGTTCCCATTTAATTAAAACTTCACAATTTAAACTAGATTAACTTATGTAACCCCAAATACCTGTCACCTCATTGCACAGAAAACCCGATTTTATATTTGCTTTGTTGATATTTGCAAGAGCTGTAATAGTTCCAGCCAGTAATGACATTTCAGTGTTCATTATTATTGTTAATATGGAATTTTTTTTTTATAAATATGGGACAAATGCTTCATCAAGGCATTACAATATGATGTAAGGTACTTCTTTTCAGTTCAAATTATCACAGAAGAAATGTTTGTCTCTTTAAACATATAAGGAAATTAATGAATCAAAAGCAATATTTGAAGAAAACTGGACGATTGCCAATTCTGTGAAAGTATTACATTTATATTCATGTAAATACTGATATCAAAATCTAAACAGTTCCAAGTCTTATTTTTGAAAATATAAAATTCAAATTTCACCCAACGAATGCTAAAACGTACGTTCTCCTTGGTTCTGCCGATTTTGCACTAACAGCATTTCATATTTTTAATAAAAATTTTATTCAAAAATTGAGACAAACAGAAAATTTCAGAATAATTTACTGTATATAACTTTAAATCACTGGACGGTATAAATTAATAAATATGAAAGTATACTTAAATATCTTACGTACGTACTTGTAATAGCATATTAGCGAAATTTGAATTTGTGAATTTGAAATGCCTTTTGTCGTAAAATTTTAGGAGAGCTGGACTGTATGGATGTTTCTCTTTTAAGTGCAAATAATGAACTTCTGGTTCGTTAGTAGTATGACCGCATTCTTCGCAAACGTACATTTTAGTTCTTCTTTCTTTATACGCATATTGATGTTGAACTCCGTGAACTTTCAGGCAATGTGACTCGAGAGAACATCTCTGGGTAAATGATTTTTCACACAGGTTGCATTTGTAGGGTCTGACACCTGTAACATAGAACATTTTTTGGAGAAACTCTTCATTTAATTTACTAAAAAGTCATTTATTAATTTCTAATTTTGGGGCGTCAAGGGCACTTTTACACTCGTTTGGAAGCAGTGGAGATTCTGGGTCTCCTTTAGTCTTACGTACATCACATCACAAGAGTGTTCATTCGTACCACTGATTAACAACTAAGACTCAAATCGACTCCACGATAATCGTGGCTATCACTGGAGTCAAACTTATGTCGATTGGCTGGCATTCAGGCACTTACGCATTTAAGTTAACCAGGCCATTAGAATTAATTTATAGAATAAAATAATAAAATTCTTACCAGTATGTGTTCGGGTATGCCTTTTAAGGTCGAAGGTATCATTAAATCCTTTTCCGCAGAAGGTGCAAAGATACCTTTTTATATCAGAATGACACTTCATATGTCGATTCAGTAAACGCTGTAAAGCGAAGGATTTATTGCAAATTCTGCAACAGAAACTTGAAGATCCATCGTCGTTGGTTATAGATGTTACTTTAATTTTTTCATCGGTTCTTGGTCTTACGGGATCTTGACTTGCGAGAGGGTTTTTAATTCCATGTCCACCATTCACAAATTCTAGTTGTACCTCTGATGGTAATCCCAACTGTAATAGTAAATGATATGTTAATTAAGCTATTCTTTTTATTCCAACATTTTCACAAAAAATTATTGCATAACAAAGCCTCAAAAATAAAACAATTAATATAAAGAAGTCAGGCTTTTGTACTTACTATATTGCCTGGACTAATTCAAATTTTGATTGATACCTAATTAATACATTTTAAAAATTTCTATAGTAAGTAATTCTTTTACAATTTTGATGATTCTTAACAATAGGCTTAGGTAAATGTAATAATTAAATTGAGAAAATGCCGTGAGAAATTTTCAAGGGAATTTTAAATTTAAAGCAATAAATTCGAAATCAACTAATTAATCTCCAAGCCGTTTGAAACTTAGGAGATATTTTAATGTACAGTAGACTCGCGATTATCCGAGTTAATTGGGACCGAGACTACCTCGGATACGAAAAAACTCGGATAATACGGATATCAATGATTAATGGGTTACAAAAGTTACATTAATGTAAACATCATTTATTAATACAATACACGAAACAATACTGTATGTAAATGTAGGTAAAAGTCAAAACATCCTCAAGCGCACCCCCCACTCTAATGACTGCCTAGGTTAACCCGGAGCCTCGGATAATTGGGGCGAGTCTACTGTAATACTATTAGCAGAGAAATCTGCAAGAATTTTTAATAACTACGCTTTAATCCTCCCTAAAGGACTTTATAACAGTTAACCATGTTAGAACCGTAAACCTCCTTCACTACCAGCACAATGGTGTAGGTATGTCATTTCATTCCTTTTACCAATCAACACTTTTTCAATACACAGTCATGTGTTTTTCCTAAAAGTTTACAATTTAGGTTAAGTATCTTACTTACCCTTTGTTGTAAAAGGTTGACTCTGCCTTGTAATGAAGGAGGTTCACTACTAGACGATTCTCGTCTACTTCTGATACTTGCAGGTGGACTTAGTGAGCTGCTGTCGTTTTGACTTTCTAATGAACAGCTAGCTGCTCCAGGTGAAGGTAATGAAACTGCCGTAGGTGAATCCAAATCAATTCCATTCCCGTTAAATGATAAACTGGGTGATAACATTTGTTGCTGCATTTGCATCTGGACATCGGTGTTGACAGGAGGTTGATAAGAAGGAAGGGAGTCCTGGTACAATTTACCAAACTGCTGATGTTGATAACCACGACTATCATAATTTCTGTTTAGTAGCTGATCAGAAAAGGAATCCATGTTGTGTTCGACTCCTTGCAAATGAGAGTCTGGTGTCATGGACGGGGAATGCATATCGTTGGTGATAATTTCATCACTGTCATTTTCTTCACTGGGAAGTCGCTGTAGAAACGTGGACAAATCTGCTGCATCCGACAGACTTTCTAGTAATGCATGTTCCGCAGAGCTGGAAAACGTAAGGGTCGCTGTAAACTGCAGAGGGTCTACAACTGCTCCTGTAACCATGTCAACCATCATGGAATCATCGTAAACTGAATATGAATTTGGAAGTAAATTACCCATGGGGTCTAGTTTAGTTTCATATCCATCTAAGTCTGATTCATCCTTCATAACCAGCCCGTACGAAGCATTCTGAAGCATAGAGTATTGCTTGGGTGGACTTTGCGCTCCGTTAATATTTAAATTTGCCAACTCCTGCCCTGTATCGCAGTCCATATTAATTGGGAGATTTAACTGGTTGCAACCGTTACTAGAATTATAGTTGTTGGAAACCGTGTTTCCACTTTTGAGGGATTCATAAAATGGTGGTAAGCTACCAGTTGGAGGACTACTGGGGCCGTAAGTTTGACGCCCATCTCTACCAGGATTCATACCACCATTTCCAGTTCCACCACCTAATGCACCACCGCCACCTGCACCAGAAGATCCCACAGAAAAATTGATGGATCCTCCACCTCCAGAACTGGTTCCTGAGGCTTGACCGTTGTTTCCTTGGGCACCACTACTGCCTCGCCCATGACCTGCAGCAGCAGACATCGTAACAGGCAGCTTCCCTACGATAGCACGTACCGATATAAGCGGTTTGCTAACCCTTGAGCATTGACTTCGTCGTTGTTCTCTATTTTTGCGCTCTTCATTCTCATCTTCGGTTTCTCCTCTTCTTTTGGGTATGTGATAATCAATCGGTTGATCTTGTTCAGGTTCTTGTATAACTATATGAGTAGGTAATCGCGTATCTTTGTCTTGTTCACGTTTGGTTGTCGTTGGAGCGCGCTGAATTACAGAGCATCGCACCGGAGCCAAATTTTGAGGAGATGGGGTTTGCTCTGGTTTTTTAACAATCGGCAATATCACCTTATCTGGAGGCTTGATAGGGGGATATTCTTTTCTTTCAGCTTGTGTAGGTACATGACCACGACTTCCATAGGGAATATTTCCACCAAGTATGGAAGAAATAAAACGACGAGGTGGAACTGAATCTTTTTTATTTGATTGTGATTTTTCCTCCTCCAAACTCGGAGATTTCGGTTTTTTATTATCATTGTTACTTTCTTTGTCTTTATCTGAAAAGATAAAAATTTAAATTAGTCGTTAAATTTTGAACTGATTTTCTGGGTAGGCTGGTGTAGGAAAATGTGATTTTTATGTAGGTCTGAGTGATTTCAAAAAAGTCTGACGCCTTTAACTGTAAAACAGCATATCCAAAAATCAAAAGCAATTGTAGAAGACTTTGTAAGGAAAGGAAATAGATTCTGTAAACTTTAAATTTACCGAAAATACATTATTAGTGGGGAAGGTGACTTATCTTAATCCCTCTAACAATATTCCTTTGACAACTTAATGTCAGCTTAAACTGAAAAGATTTGTAAAGCTGAAATGTATACTTTAGAACTTTCAAGTGCATTTTTTAAGAGAAACACCATTTTTAAAATATTGTAAATATTCCGATTTTGTTCTCCCAAAATGAACGCAAATTAGGCACAGTTTTTTTATACGAAATTATTGTCAGAGTGAAAGCAATGAGACGTAATTCTGTAAAGCAAAAAACTTCCAAAGTGCAGATAAAAAGCAATTTATCCATAAGTTTATTCAAGACTGTGGTTTTAGTGACAATCAAAGAAATTTATAGTCGCTATGTAGGTACTATAAATATGTAATTGTTGGAAGATTTTTAATGTGTTTTAAGTCATAAATTTCAATTACCGGGAATTAGACAAACGATTAAAATTCTAAGAAACTTATAAACGAACATCCAAATTGATCTTTGTAACAATTTAATTTTCGATTTCTATTACTGTTTTACTTACAATTTTCTGAGGAGTATATTGGTTAAATTTTTAAAACTGCTTGAGAATTTATGTAAATGAAAAATATTTTTTTAAAAGTTGCCGCAATCAAATTACGCCCAAATATTTGCTCGTATTGTAGGAACTTTATTCATTTTGATCATTTTGTAAATGGAAACTGCGTTCTATTTTTTACTGATTGTGAAATAGGATGCAGAAAACTACGCAAGCAATTTCTGTATTTCATGTAACAATATTTTATAGTTAAACCCACTGCTCATTGTATTAATGCAGCGAAACGATGTTTTTGTACTTAAATGCTCAATTTCAAATTCGTCATGGGGATTATACATAAGAATATCCGAATCAAAACATTTATAATACTGTAACGGTATGTTTTTGACGATTTTTCTCTCGCTGTAAACTGCATTTAAGAAATCATTCCGAGAACAATGTTGAGAGACAAAAGCCTACAGACCAGGAATTGTAATGCAAACTTCATTACGATAAGGTTTATAATATCGAACGAGGAACGACTAACTTATTTAATATTTTTAACTTGAACCAAGCTTTGGAATGTAACCTAATGGAATTGTTTCTTTTTCAAGAAGGTTTCAAGTTCTATTTCTTCATACAAGGGTATGTAAAAGAAAACGAATACTTTATGGCTGAAAGTGTTTCTGTCACAGTATTCTTGAACATCTTCGATTTCAATGCCAGTGCATGCATGTATACCGGTTTATTCTCTGCAGGTGTGCATCAGATCTTGAGACGATCTTCAGACTTCCTACCTTTCTTGTTCTTATTTTTATAACCTTGTCCTGTATACAGACGCATCGAGCGAGCTCTTTAATAACGCATCTTAAATTGCATTTACGTCTGCATACTTTTGAAATTTTTATTAATTAGGTCACAGCCATATCTTGGTAGTAATCGAGTATTCTGCATGTGGTAATACAAATTGGAAGAATACAAGAAGTGATTTTTTTACGTTAATTTTGTTCACAAAGAAATATTAATCAGGTTGTAGAAATGTGAGTGGTCACACCATTAAATTAACCATAATTAAAATGAATACTTAGGGTTTTATTGGAAACTTTAATTAACAATTATGTAGGAAATATAATTAAACGTCTAAAAATAGCAGGGTTATTTACTAATATTTATACTACACCAGTTTGAGCCCACTACTTTTAATTTTGGATTAATTAATAATTACAATTCAGCGTATGTACCTACCTACTCTGATATAAGTACGTAATAACAAATATGTTCTAAAATAATTAATGTAATTAAAAATTATTTTATTGATTTGTAAAGATAGGTACAATAGTGCATTAAAAAATACGAGCCTTGTAATTAATTTATTTTATAACGGAACTTTGTTTATTTCGTGTAAATTTGATTTGTTGATTAATAATTTAGGAATGGTTTTGGTTACCGAGACGTAGATAAACGTCGAGGTTTTATCAATAATTGTTAATAAAGCTTGGGTGTAATGTAATTAATTAGAAAATTGTTAAAATATTTCACGTGTTAACGTGTTAAAAAATGAGAGAATTGTTACTGGAAAATTTTGGGCATTCTGAAGACAGTTTGAAATTCAAAGGAAGCTTCAAAATATACGAAACTTTAGTCTTTTGGGGTAGTTTAGTAGCATTTGCTATACTTCTGAGTATAGAATGTTATCTCTGAAAATATCAGTTTGGTAATAATGGTAATATTTTTGCAAAGAGAAGCTGATGCAAAAAACATCATTCAAATATTTATCAGATTCGCAAACTACCATTTTGAAATCTTGATATTTTCCTTTTCTTTCTTTATATGCGATATACGAGTAAATTTGCTTCATGCTTTCTGAATGTTTTTTTATGTGTTTCCAAATTTACCCCCGTTAAAAGGGCAGCTACACTGATAAGAACATGAAAACTAGGTTTCTCCTTATAAGAATTTGTAAAATAAGATTTGTACAAGTCATAAGAATGTATTTAAATTGAACAGGCGTAAATTTAATATTCAAAAGGACGGTGACAATTAATAGATAAACGTTGTTTATAAACATGTTTAATTTACGAGGCTTTCATTTCATGGATGGTTTGCCAAATTAAATTATTAGTTTCTAAACGATAAGACCTCGTACTATCGTTATTTTTTACTTTCGTGGTGACAATTGCACATTTAAAAAACCTTTGAGCAAATATTCTGATAGATAATTAATGTTAGAATAAAAAAGGTCTTCTGCAAATTTTATTTTTTTGAAAATTGCGCTTTATAATCTGTAAACATGGAAATTTAATTTAATTCCACCACTTCCTGCGAATTCTAAACAACAAACCTATGCAGTTAGAAGACAGCTTCCGCCTAATAAATTCCGTTTTAAAATAGAACGGTCATCTTCCTTACTTACTGATGTAAATTGAGTGTACGTGAAATATTTACAAAAACAATTTACCGTCTGTGTTTGCGTCTGTATATTTTATTTTTGGAAATTTGAATATTTAATACGTCCATGAAAAATAGCTTCCTGGAATGTGGCTTTATTAATATTTATATTTAACGGAAGCTACGGCGAGTTGTAGTGTTATTTTCCTGTGTAAATGGTTGCAAATATTAATGGTATTTTGTACATGAAAACCGGAAAACAAAAAATTGAGGTTCAGGTCATCATCATCGCTATTGTAGATTTGAAGATTAGTTATACCAATGACAAAGTTCAACATTCGAATTAGGACTTTAAATTTGTTTCCAATAAACATGAATATTTTTTTGGTGTTCATTAAATTTCCTATTCGTGTCTTGTCTAATCTGTTCTTGTACTAAAGATAACTTTAGCATAAGAAAAACTTCCATACATGGATTTTATTATATCCATCAGGATAAATAACTAGTATTTGAAGCAAACGAACTCATAAAACAAGTCGAAGAAATATCCATAGACCAAACTTTACAGGTGACACGGGATGATTAGATACTACGTAGTTGGTGTGGGTTGTTACATCCTCCGCTGAATAGAAAATAATCGAGGCATGACTAATAAGGAGCAAGTTCAATGTTCCACCTTGAAAATCTAACCAAACGAAATTTAACTTCGCAGTTTCTGAAGTTAAATATCCAAGTTTGACTGCCATAGTTTTAGTTCAAACGCTAGAAAATTTGGGTAGGTCGTTGAGATACTAACAGTAACACGCCTGACGCATCATTGAAATCACCGAAGACTCGTTTGATGGTTTAATACATATTGCAATTATTTGAACTACGTTCGTACACGCGTATTGAAACTCAGGGACACAGACGATTAACGTTCAGATAACTGCTTTTAAAACGTGTTTTATGAATTCAATATAATTTTTTTTGTCGTAAAGGTCGTAAGGAGGTGTGAATGCTATTGTATTTTGCATTACTTAGTGTAACATTACAACCGTAATTGTCTGTGAGAAGACTTTTTATTGCCAGCAAATTAGGTACTAACTTATGATAAATAACTTATTTAAAGTCGTATTAAAGCATAGGCGAAAACAAATCGGTTAAGTATTTAGATGCGAATTTGACGCGAGTACTAATTTATCTTAATTAGAAAGGTTACATTTGCCTGTCTAATATGCACGTGTTGACCATTAAGCGTATGTCAAATGTCTTTGTTGGAAACTAACGTATGAACGAATATTTTTAGAATTGTCCAAAACATTTGAGCAATTTTTTTAAATCGGAAGTGCGGTCCACTTATTCCTATTTATTATACCTAATCGTGCTAATTTGTTCTATTTAATTTTCACTTAAATAAAGTAGGAACAAAGAATTTCATAATATGTTAATTGTGTTTGCGAGTAGTTTAAATATTTAAATTTAGAATTGCGAATGCTTTAGTAGTAATTTTAATTAAATGCATATCGTGCCCTTTAAATGTTATATTTTTGTATTTTGTGTGGTTTTTATATGCGTTGGTTATTATTCTAAATAATATTGATTATGATTTTACGACATACGTTTTGGAAAGGTCAGACTGAATTAATTAATAAAGGTATCCCATAGTGCCATCCATACTACGACCTTTGATAGAAGTACAGTACTGGATTATAAAATGAAACCCTATTATATTTCTTAAAGTAGTACTTGTTCTGGAAGATTGGGTTTTTAAGGTTAAAACATTTCTTTCAAAAGGAGAGAATTAACTAAGGCGATTAAGATAATCAGAGATAAATTAAGTGTCTTATTGCATTATAATTTGTTAACTTAACGTATAAATCTTCAGAAAATGTAAAATCGATTTCCTGTTTGTTTCAGCAGGTGTTTGGAATTTACTTATTTCAAGACAAATGTCGAGAAAACATTGTGCATTTATTTATAGAATTAGCACCATTGGTGTGATCAGAATTCAAAATTACGTCTGTGTTGAAAGCGTGCTTTGAGGTAAAATAAATTAAGTAAATCCTTTGTTAAAAACATGAAGAAACTTACTTGATCTTAAGGCAACTTTTATAATTAATTGCAGGACAGACATGTCGGAAATTGTGATTTATTGTACCAATATCAAAAGTATCAAAATATAATCGATATTGTTTCAATTAAAAATTTAATTAGTTACAGTGACTTATAAATTTATTGATTTTTTTGTAGGATATATGTAATGTGATAAAACATGATTGTTTTAATAAGATAAATAATTAAAAATGAAGGTGAATTACTGAAGGAAGTTATTCCTAATATTATTAATCTTGATGTATAGTTAATTGTTCCTAATTTGTCGTTATCTTTGTAGTAAAAGTTGCTTATACTTTTTTATCTTTATGGTCAGTCGTAACATTTTAATAATATTTGGTACATATTTTCTAAGCACAATGTACGTTTAATATTCTTCAAATGACTCAGATATTTGTAGATTTTGATGAATTTAATTTTTCACATTGAAAATGAGTGCAATAAATTAGGGTAAAATAGAATTAATTATAAAATTTAGGATTAGTTAAATCAGAAATAAAAAAATAACAGATATAATAGGACTTTAGAGAACTATTTTTTAGGTGTTACACAAAATTAAGCTTAAGTCTTACTCCAAAATAAATAAATAAATAAACTCAAAGTAAATAAGCTTATAAATATTTTTCACGCTTACTTAATGCTGAAAAGTATTTAACTCGCTCACTCCTAGTTATAAAATCATAAAGATTAATTAAACTCATGCCTCACACCTTCAATTGTTACATATTTGATGTCTTACTAACACAGTTTTATTACAATTACAAAGAAATGACCTCACCTGTACCTGTCTTTTCTATATCAGTAAGCTTTGATCTTTACACCCATTTACTTAGAAAGTAACACTGAACTTGGCACTACTATTAATGGAATAGTAATAGAGGCGACACTAAATTATTTGTTGCATAATCAAATTGCAACAACAAAGGCCAACCAACGTTCTAGCCAATGCAGTTTAAAATACGCGTTTTTTAACATTTACAAGATGAGTTTTATAAAAATTAATTGTGAGTTGCACCCCGAAAAACGACCAGCAAGATTCCAATCAAGGCCAGAGATTAAAAAATGTCATGGTAGTAAGTTATCACGATTTTCGAATGTCACCAAAATATACTGAACTCTACCCACCTTGTTCAACAACTTATTACTCTAAGCAATTTTGTTAATTATTTAAATAAGCGTAGTTTAAGGTCAAGGCACTTTAAGTAATAACAATATTAACTGCATGTGAAAATAACAAACGGATTCTATTGAAGGTTTACATAAAAAAATAATACTTATAATTAATCACACCAACGATATTATATTTAATTAAGAATTCAATACATGTTCTGATTGTGTTTATACTTTTTCAAATTACTGTTTGGCATTACACTCGTGTATTTGCTATATTTTTGATGGATATTTTTAAGATGATAATTAATCGGTGTTTGTGTGAGGTAGGGTTATTTATAGGAATACTTAATAAAATAGTGGGCGGAATTAATAAAATAAACCATAAATGCAAAGAACGAATTAAATTTTTTCTGGCTTTGTTTTGTTGCTGGTACGATTATACCGGTTAACTTTTAACTTTTTCAGATAATCATTTGTGCAGCCAAACCTCAGGAAACTGCACGAATTACGAAGTGTCCGAGAATTTAAATAAATAAAAGACAAAACGCCTTTATTTCAAGGATAATTTAAATTGCCTTCAATAAAATTATTGATTTAAACGTGAGAGAGAAATTAGCATTCTTGATACAATTTTTTTATCGAATGGCAATTTAAATCAAATTTTCAGCTTGAGTGGGTTCTTTATTTCGCATAATCATTTTATTATTAGTTGTAGATGTCTGAACGAAACGAGTTTCAACATATTAAAAAGTTTCTGCACAGGAAAACGAGTAAATTTCCACTTTATACTTTGAAAAATGAAGATTAAATTAATGCTCCATTTAAATTTAAATTAAGAAACACCAAAAAGGTAATCCGTAGTTGAGTGTTAATAAATGTAATTTTTTGCAACTGGAATTTCGAAAAATCATTTTTTAAAAATAGAGTTTGAGCGGTTCTAATTTTTCATTGTGTCATCTTAAACAGCTTCCAGCGTGAAATTAGCATATAACGAGCACAAATATGGAGTTGATGGCTGAGTCATGCTGTCATGTTGTAGTCTAGGACTTTAGGCAGTACAAGATTTAATTTTATATAACTCCAAATACGATTAATTTTTTGGGTTAGTTAACTAAGATGATTCATGTGTTTGGAAATCTAAATATTATTTTTAAAAAGTTATTTTTTTAGATTGATTCAAACATTGTCATAAACTCTGCAGAAGGCAACGGGAAACAACTACAGAGAACACATTTCCCTAGTATAAGGGAAATACAACAAAATTCTCGACTCCAAGTCGTTTAAAAATGTGGCTTTGGCCCCCCTCGTCAACGTCCTGATTTCGATCTGAAGCTTTAATATACCAGAATATATATTTTCATGTATGTGTTTGTGTATACATATAATAAAGTACGAAAGCACAAGGTGTTGTATGTAATTGGCTAAAATCGAAAATAGTTCTAAATAATAACCGGTAATACCGCAAAGCATTCACGATTAGCATATTCACCATAATTTGTTTATTCATAGCGGACTATAGCATACATGACAAAAAGGTTTAACAAATTCAGTCAACTTCTATTTTCAAGGACTAAACTGTATTTTTAAGCGAACGTTATTTCGAGTGTTTTCTGTTTTCCGATTCTGATGGTACGGGTCATTGTATCTTGACTTACAAAGGACACTTTTTTTGTTGTTTTTTTGCTGGTTTTTGCGTCATTCGTTTAATCACATCCAAAAGCGTGTGTGTGGGGGGAAACAATAGAAAATATAAATATTAAGAGCAAACATGATATATGGTTATAAGGACTTTTTAATCTGCATAATCTGCGCATAACATTCCGATTACTTACACCAAACGAGTTGTGGTTATGCGGAAGGAAGAATGTCGACTGGCTGATTCTGCTTTTCAAAGTTTAAGGTTAAATAGTTTAGAATTTATTCGTTCGTGCAGACAGATGCAACCTTTGAAGAAATAAACTGCAATCGCGAATTATGCAAAAGCTGCAAAGCATTCCGATTATGTTGTTGTCTTTTTATAACACGACAAACCGGTAAACTGCGTTGTTTATTTTAGAAATGATGCTGGTATTGACGAAATATTTGTTAATTGTTTCGTGACAGTTTAAGTCATTTCTAAAACTTCATCGCATGCGAGAATTTTTTACGTTGTATTGTGATGTACAGTTAATTTTATAAATTCTACGTTTTTATGTAGCCATTTGAATTGCAAATTTAAAATAAAATAATCACTTTTATTGCAAAAATGTTTAGAACCAAACAGTTAGCAGCTTGTTTTACGCAGAATAAATTTAAAAAAAAATACACTTTCGCTTTTTAAAAGGTTTAAAAAAATTGAAATTTGAATGAAAGGAAGGATACAAACGTGGAGATTTTCTACTCAATTTAACCTGGGATATTCCCGAATATTATTGACCTAAATTCATATTACTTAAACAAGTTGTGGCGGTTGTAAGAAAGGTTAATCAACCGGTGGCCGGAAGAAAATCACAATTGCAACAATGAACCCTTGGAATAAATGGAACTTAGTTAAATCAATACAGGCCCTTCAGTTGTACCCTGCGAGTTTCACACAAAGATTGGAGCCAGCCTGCATTTAATTTTGGGATTGCTAACTATTTGCATTTGGAATTTGTTGAAAATTCGTTTGAAAAAAGCTAAACTTCAGGACTTTTGTGAGTTTTAATGTTTCTTGTGTTTATTTATTCCCACAACGAAAGATTTCCAGAAACACAATTTCCTTAGGTAAGAAACTCATATTTGGTTTGAAATGAAATGAAATGAACTAAAACCAAAGAATAACTTCCAATAAAACTACTCGTATAATAAACTTTCAATTTCGTTATGAAATTTTAAAGCTTATACCTGGGATTAAAATTAACTAAAATTATAATCAAGGAAAATCAGGTAAAAGGTTACACCAAATGAAGCAGTTCGTTTATCATTATCCGCTACTTCAAGGTATATTAATATTAGGAGATTCTTTCCTTCAGAATGATTTAGTTGTTTTTCAAACTTGAAAGTAGTTATTTATGCTTCCGAACCTCAAACGATAATTATGTACAAAAACTGCGTATAATTTGTTGATTAAGACTTTTTGAAATAGTACCTTATTGATTTGAAATGCCAGTAATTTAATTTATTTATGCAGTTACATTGTAATAATTTACAGCTACAACATGTTAAACGTGACGATTATTCTATCACATGCCAATTAATTTGTCAGTTAGTTGGGTAGGTAGGCGATATTTCATGACATACAACAGTAAAGAGATCAAGACTTGCTTAGATAGCCTGTTATTTGCAAGAACGTTACGGTCTTTTTTTGCTCCATGTTTGTTGGATGGATACCGAAGATGTTTAGTTAAATAGTCTATCATTTTCAAGAACGTTACTGTTTTTTATGTTAATCGATTAAATCTTAACCTTGACTTTTGCTATCCTTAACAACACATAACTAAATTACCTTGTATCATCTAGTATTATAACAGAATTACTATTAAAATTTTTGCAATTCAATGTTGGTTATTATGTTTAAAGTAGCTTCGCAGTTTATACAAAACGTTAGCATACAAAGACAAACGCTAACTTTATTCCCACGACGAAGCACCAGATCAGTTGGTTATAGGGCTATTATTCTTTCCTCATTAACTTTAATTTCCAGTTTCTCATTAACAACCGTTGTTTTTATTTAACAAAGAAATGCGCCTTTCTGGAATTTTGAACTTCTTATTTGAACATTTTTGCTGGACTTGAAATGTCAGTGGTTGTTTGATAAAATCAATAATTAACTTTTTATTTTATTTAACTTTTTTCATTTATTTATAATGCCATTAAACAATCTTTAATTATATTATTTGTCTGTAATGTGCTGTTGGTAAAAAATACGAAAGAAAGAAACGATGATTATATTTCATTACTATTATGAATCAAGTACAATACTTAAAGGATAGGCAGTCAAAAAGGCTACATTTTTTGATGTATTTAATCAAAAGTTTTACTTTTTATTATGTTTTTTAAGGTTCCTTGTAAAGTAGTTTACATACCAAATGTTCGTTTAAATACGACTCATTTATAAGAAAATCCAAATTGATTAATCGGTTTTTGATTTTGCATTTTAATATCTAATTAATTTCATTTCAAATTTATCCGTTTGATTCTAATTATAGCGATTTTGATTTAATAAAAACTCAAAATTTAAAACAGGGACTTTCACAACCCAGAGGTCATTTTTTCAATCTTTTGTGAGAACCATTTTGTTTTTCTTAACGTACTTTATCTCACAATAAGCTATCAGTCATGAGCAGGATATGTGTGGCTTAAAAAGTCTCGGTAGTACTGAAATGTCAGACATTATGATAAATTACAGATACCTTTTGATGTGTTTGAAAGGTTTTGATATGACTCAATAAATGACTTGTAGGATTAGTTCCGTTATTTTGTTTTGGTGGGTGTCAGTGGAATTTTTCGAAAAATTCAATAACAAAAGTCTGTAATAAATTAAGAAACTGCGAATCTAACATTTATTAAAATATTCGGAAATGTTCACAGTACGTTACGGTGAATCGTATTGTACTTATGCAGTAATTTTACTGTTCTGTAACGTAACCTGAATTTTTTAATGGTTAATGTATGGAACACAAATGTGTATTGTTTAATAGGCTCTCCAAAGACCTAAATACCTGAATTATGTTAATGTTATACTTTTAATAAGCAACAATAATTGATTCATCGCTATTGAAATTCATGAGGTCATACATTAGCACGGAAAGTGAATAAGTGTTTTGTACTTTCATTATAAAATGAATCAGAACGAATTTCTGAAGCTTTAAAGTTCTAATCAAACTGAGTTTCTTAACGTGAACGTGAATCCATCGAAGAAATATCAAATTCAAACCAAATCTATTTTCTCAAATTTAAATTAAAATTTGTATTGAAAATGTATCAAACTCGAATCTGAAGTTTGAAACTTAAAAAACGCCGAATTTAATTTTAAAGTTTCAAGTCTAAGACAGAGGACAGAGGTAATTATTTTCTTAAGTTTCGGCTTACAATTTGGACTGAAAGTACATCAATTTCGTATCAGAATTAGGAGCCTCTGCTTGTGGATTAGAAGATCCTCTTTCAGTTTAAAATTCAAAATAATGTGACTTTAATTATGAACGTCAAATTAAAATTAAATTTCTTAAACTCAGACTTCATATTTGGATTGAGTGTACGAAAATCGGCCTGAATTTGAAACTGTTGTTGTTGAGTGCCTGATTTTGGCTTAGAAGCTCGAATTTCAGCCTTAAGTTCAAACAAAAAGCGAACTTACTGAAACTCAAAATTTAATGATGAAGTTTTAAGGTTTTTCATCAAATCTACTTTTGTTGAATTCCGTTTTCGAATTTCGTTTGGAAGTGCATGAAATTCGCTCCAAATTTGAGTTTATTTTTTTAAATTAATTCAACAGATTTGAATTGGCCGGGTTATTCTTGGATTTGGCAACCAAACAAACTGAAAGGTTCTTATTACTACTGTTTGATGACATGAAAAAACCAGAAGAATATAAAAAACCAACCAGAAAAAATTATATCCTAATAAATAATCTCTTTTATTGAACCATTTTTAAAAATTAATATATTTGATTAATCAGCCAGCTTGATATCGGCACGAAGAAAAGGCTGATGGTAATAATAAATTCGTTCCCGGATTTTATTAAATCCACAGGCAGTTAAAAAGCTAATGAACGTGTGCTAATTAATTAAATTTCCTTGTTAATTCCTTTAATAAGATAAATCGATGATAGCCCGTTGTGGCAAAAAATTAACGAAACAACTTAATGATGGAACTTATTAAAAGCGAATTCTGCTTCATTAATTATTTATTATAAAATTTTATGCCTTTTTTGTAGATTCTTTCATACGAATTTTAGAAGAGAATGGAGCCATTTTCTGTTTCTAAGTCAATTTATGTTATAAGAAAAGACATCGAAGTATATAAGTTATATTTAATCTAATCATCATGCAAAAGTGGAATAGTTTAATAATTTTACTGGTGATTAAAATCATAGAATTATAATTAGATCCGGCTGTAATATAACAAATTGTTGATGGTTTTTAGGGATATTTTAGAGCTTGGATTTTTCAATTTTTTTTAATCGAAGGTGGTAAGAAACTCGACGTCTATAATTTTTTTTTTGAATTCGCCAATCCAGTTTTTGGGCCCCAAACACATTCGTCCAGTATTTTCAATGTCGTTTTTGAAAAAACAAGATAGCTTAATTTATTTGTTACTTTTATTTATGCATAGGAGGAAATATTTATATCAGTAGCAAATGCAATAAATTCATTAAGAAAATAAGGTATTGAAAATTACCACAACTAATTAAAATCAGTTGAATTGAGCTTTGAGTTTTGTTTTATTGCGCTAATTGAATTTTAATGATATGTAAACTTAGGTGCAGAAACACAACCTGTTCATTAATTATGCGAAGGTTTTAAATATTAACACTCTCCAGTTTTACCAAATGAAAATTGATTGCAAATCGTAATTAACATGGCAGCTATGCGTCGTGAGGACGCGTCATTGATTATGTTTGTCTACACGTTGCGTGTAGTTTTAGTTGGAATATGAAATTTAATTAAGTTTAAAATTATGAACTTGTTCGTTTTCTTAATTAAAATTTATATTATTAACACATTTGCTGATAGTCTGAGTGGTAGTACAGCAATTAACTTTGTCGTAAACTAAACCATTTTTACGAACTTTGACATTACTTAAGAACTTAACATGAGTAAACATTGATTGCAGGGGCGGATTGGAATTTCAAGAGTGGCCGTGGAAGGCGGCCCTCAACGCTTTATTTATATTTTTTTAAATGAATAATATACAAACACAAAACTTGAACATTTTTGCTCCTGCTTCTTTGTTTCGAATCTTTACCATTTGAAGCTTATAGTTTTCCATAATTAATAACTTGAAGGCATTGAATTTTTCTGTACAAAAACTCTTACAACCAAAGTAGACTTGATTTTACCATTTTGATACGAAACTGATAAATTAGATATGATTTATTAGGAATATAATGTAGCAGACAGTATGAAATATGTATGAGGGCAGTTCAACTGCTATTGTTCCTTTTTATGTCATTTATAAATTTACAACCTAATGTGGAAATATTTAGTTCGAGCACAATCACTTCTTGGGAATTATTTATTAGTTTCGATAGCTTCCAGTTTTTCTGTTTATATATTTTATTTATTTTTTTTAGCGTCCGTTCTTAGACAAAAGTAAATCTGAATTTAAATCACACATGTTTTAAATACAATTGATTATTAGTTTGAGGATTTGCTAAAAACTTATTTTAATGTGCAAATTAGCAAACAATATTAAAGTGTCTACTTTTCGAATTTTGAGTGACAGATGAAACCCCCGCAACTACTTTTCATGGGTTGTTTGAACGTGAGATATTAAAATAGCGTATAATTAAGGTTCAATGTCAAACAAAAATTTGCATTTTATTAGTTTGCGGCCAGGGATGTTGAACCGAAAAATTTGTTGAAGGTTAACTTATATTTTTTTATATCATACTTGATGTTCTTGCACTATTAAGGAAGGTTTAGTTAGTTGGTAAACAAATTCATAATTTTGTTGCCATAATTTTGTAAAATATTTTTAGAAATATTTATAAAACTTGTGGTTTGCATATTTTCAAAAATATGTTGATGAAGGTTTTTACGACCTTTCTTTTCCTTCAGTTATTCCTCAGGCGAGTTTTTTATATGACAAAAATTATAATTATTAAAAGGATAAATAAACAACAACCATGGACATTTCGTGTTAAATTTAAGCAGCAGTAAATAAATATTTGATCAATAGAGAAACGGGAATATTCTGACGTTTATGTTTAAAAAATGCTGATGATTATATTATAAATTTGTTTATTTTGATACGGATATAATGGCAATTTAATTAATTATTTAATTAATTCGAATTTTTACTATTATATAAGCAAACTTATTGATATTTGATTTTAATTTATACGTACCGAATAGGAATAAATATTGACATTTTTGATGAACAGAATGACATTTACAAATAAGGAAATCAATTTCAAGATCAAACCAAATTTGAATTTATTTAGTAGACTTATTTTTTCTGAAGATTTGTGAGAAGATTAAATTGGGATTTTCCGGAATTTCAGGTCAAGGATTGTAACAAAAAATTAATTTAAACTTCAGATTAGATCAAATGATTCGTTAAATTTTTAATGAGCAAAGTTAGATTCGAAATTTCGGTACTTTGTATAAACAAAGAAATCTTTTACGAAGAGATAAAAACTTATGTAGAGCTTCAGCACTGGTGGAAAAGATTGGATTTTGAATTTCAGAAGAATTTTGAAAACTGTAAGTTGGAAATTTTGCTTTTTCAAACAAGACATTACAGCTGAAATTATCCTAAAGTGGATCTACTTTTACATTTTCTTTTCTAATACTTGATTCTCCCATTTAAGAATTTGATCTTCGAGGCTTAGTCATTTGCTGTTCAGTACGCTTCCTTAGAAGATGTACTAAGATTAATGAATTTCCGAAACAAATTAACATGAAATTCTACCCACAAATATTCATTCCATTTCCTAATATTCTCGCTAACATATTCAAATCCAGAAATCAACGCGAACATGACAAACACTACATAGTTGGAGGTGCGCTTGTGTGATTTATAAAAGTACAAGGCTATCCGGATATTTTTGGTCTTGACAGACAGAATTTAGAATCGTTTATAAAATGTCCAGTTATTAATTGGTTAGAAGTTACTGTTTGGGCGATTTTATGTAGGATATGTTTTTCTGCGGACCCACTCCTAAAACATATTTTCTTCCAGATGTTGACAAACCGGTGTTTATTCTAATTTTATAATTTTATTTCGGGCATTATACTGGACCACTTTTAACTGTTCTTGGCAATTTCTAATTATAATGTAAATCGAAGAACTTTTATTTTGTTTTTAGTTCCGATTCGAATTTTTATTTGCAGTTGGTATCACTATTAGGTTTGCGGTTATGTTTAGGCTTTAGTCTTTGATGTTTGAAGTGCTACCAATTATATAACAAAAACACGGCCTACTATAATTTTAATAAATTTATTTGATTATTCGACAGTAATTTGCTTAACAAGATTTATTTGTAAGTCAGTACTGTACGTAAGATACTTATAAACTCCTGACGAATGTCATAAATAAATTCCTTTAAAATCAAAGTTTTTTCTGATATGCATTTATACTGTATAAATCATATGACTTGATATTACAGAGGCAGTTGACGTTTGTTAACTAATCACTATTAATATCTGTTTAAAGATAATTAATTTCATACTTGTTCTTGTATTTAAAGAAAAACAAGTATTTCTTACCGATTTAAGTCACGCATTAACACACAACAAGGAACTTGGATAGATTGCCCTTTATAAGAAAACCAGTAAATCTTTTGCCCTTTTATTGTATCAATTTACATCAATTGTTGTCTTTCCTTTTACCGAATTAGGAAAGTAATATTTAGTAAACCAAATATGCATTTTACAAAAACAAATATGCGTACTATCACAAACAAATTTGAAATTCGTGGCGCGCTTTCCGAAAATTTAAATTTCAAAAGTAGAATCGTAAATGATCTAAAAGTTAAATTGAGTAGCTGTTATTAGACTTTTGACGTATTTTAAAGTTGAAAGCCCTGAATACATTTATATAAAAGCGCAAATTGTTAGTTCAAATCATTATTATAATTTTATAATGAGTTTCTTCGTAGGATCGGTTAGTTTAATTTAGTTATTAGGAGTAATTTATTATAAATTACAAGGGGATTGTTAAAAACTGGTTTGTTTTATAATCATTCGCGACAAGATCGTTAAAATTATAAAATCAGATATGAAGGTTTATAGGTCATTTCACTTTGTATACATAAATAATGACGGATTTCGAGCGCAATCAATCACTCACTTTTAACATAACCGATTGCAAAACTGAATTAAAAATGATTGTTTCCTTGTACGTGCAATTGAAAAGTATTTAACCTTCGATAATAAATAGATGTAGATTAATCAATTTTCTTATATTTACTTAATATCACTTGCTATTATAGCATATTTTAATTCATAATTATGCGTGTAAGGACACTTTCTTTGCAAAAATGCCATGACAAGGGGAAAAGTAAGTGACAAACAAGGAAAAAGGGATCGTCACATTTTTAATACCTTGAGCTTTTTATTTTTAATATATTACAATCCTTTTTAATGATTAGTAAAAGAATGGATCTTTCTTAATATTTGCTTTCAACGAAGAGATAGTTCAAGGCTTTTCAAGATCCCTAACTAATTAAAATGGGATGGTCTGATGTTAAAATACACTTAGAATGTTTCATTTGTTATTATTAATCACAATCAGGATGGGTAATCAATATGCAACAATTAAAAAAAAAACTTATTTCTCGGTTTTTTGGATTTTGAATAGTTTTTTTAGAAATTTCTATATGAGAAAGGTTAGGTTTTTAAGAAAGAAAATATAAATAAAATTAAGTGTATAGCTAAATTTAGTTTGCTATAAAATAAATAAAATACCAATTTTGGGTTTCAAAAAGAAAAATTTAGTGGTTTAGTTTCAAAAACCGGTTGGGTTAGAAATTAGCAAAAATTAATTCAAATTAGGTTGTTATTCTCTCTTAAGGTTTTTCATAAACTGAGATGTTAACAAGTTTTATTTTTCTCTAAATGGCATTTTTATGTTTCTTTAAAACGAAGGAAATTATTACAATAAAAAGGTTGAATTTTAATTTGTTGGCCATTTTTGGACTTGAATTGTAATTTGTTTAAATGTATAACGAACATTTATTATAGTTTATTGTGAATTGTAAATTTTTAGTTTTCGTTTCATTGCATAAATGTTAATCCTGAGGACATGAACAATTTGGTTTGTTCTAGTTTTGGCAAACAATTTTTGTTTCAACGCCAAGTTCCTATTTACCAAGAAAATTATTAATAAAAATGCCGAAGCCTTTTTTGCTGGTTTTTAAAACCCACCTCGCGTTCAATTAGCATATTTTTGGGCATCGCTAATAGTAAAAAATTAATCGTAAAATACCCGCATTAAGCGGCCAATTATCAAGAAATCGTATAGAGCAGGTGCAAGTTTTATTTTATCAAGGACCTCACGATTTGATGGTCGGCGTTAAGTTTCAACTTTATACATATAAGCATCCGCCATGGATAGTCACGAAGTTAAGGTTTTTCTTTGTATAACTTACAGCCATCGGCGTAGAATTATTTACGAGATTACTTTTTAGTTAAATTGCAATATAAATATAAGCGAAAGGCTTTAAGGAATGTTGTTAAATTAAGAAGACTAATTACTATTTGTTAATGTTTTTTACGTCACGCTGTATAAGTGCACGTTACTGTCGTAATAATATGTTTGAGTATAATCGAGTAGCGTTGAACATGACCTTTTGCCTTGGCTTTTCTTTACAGTAATAGAATAATTTGGGCATTTATTGACATCATCACATCAAAATCAGATTGGAATTATTTAAATCGTGGATGTTATCGACACTTAGAAGGTCATACGGAAATAACTGTTTTCGGTAATTTATGGTTTGTTTAAAGGATTTTTCATATACTTCGCTAAAATTAAACACGAGTATTTGAGTAATTGCTGATTTTCTTTTTACTTTTATTATTGTTTTTGTTGGTTTTATCAACAAAAAGTTTCACTGAAATTGCTGTAACCTATGAAATAAGCAGCAAATGACTTAATAATATTCAAACAAGAACAGCTATAAAAAGATGGCTGATTCGGAATTCTTAACTAAGCAAAGTGGCCCAAACTTCTTTTTCATATATATCTATTTAAAAATCGAAATTAAAATGTAACTGCTTTTGGTTAGGCATATTTAAGCTCCTTTTTGAGTTTTAAGGGCAATTTAAATCAGTCGCTCTGTTAAATTAGTTGTAACTAATCTATTTTGACTCTGTTTTGTTGCACAAAGTAGCTTTACTTTTCTAATCTCTACTATTTTTGGCTCCAAGAAGACTGAATACTTAAAATTTTGCTGCAGGTTAGACAGGTTTCGAACATTTGAAGTGAAAAGAACTCCTAGGTTTATTCTGTTAGTTTTACATTTTTTAGTGCAAATTTCGGTTATAACAAGGTTTAAATCATTGAATATTTGTAACAGTTCCTTGCGCAACTTTTAAGCTTGTGATACTACAAAACAATCAATTTTTTACTTTTAATCTGTATTTTTTAAAGTAATGCTTTTGAATTTTCAAAATAGCTTTATTTTAAGTATGAACTTAAACAACTTTATACAATTGATTGGATAATGATTTATGTTATGCATTATTATTTAAGTGGATAGCATAATAATGATCATAAAACTAAGGTCAATTTATAAAAATAATATATTTTAATTACTGGCGCTTATAAAACACCCGAAAATAATAGGAGTATTTTTCTATATACCTACGAAATTTTCATAATTCATTAAGGAAACTGAATGCCTGTTGAGAATATTCTATGCAAGATATTTAAATGCTGCAGTTTAATGTAGCGAAAAACAGGTTCAACATGGGAACTAACAATTAACGAAATGTTAACCTTAAAAAAGTAATTTAGTTAAATCTTCCATTAAGACCAATGACATCAAATGCAAAACATGCAATTAATGAAAGTGGATTGATCTGTATCAAATTTCCTAGTCACTAATTAACTCCAACCAGTATGAATTTGTACCACACAGGGAGTTTGTGATGATTTAGCACTGATAATTACTTCCATAAACATTGATCACAGTCAAGAGTTTAATATAATGTTAACCTTGAAGAATATCATGTAAACATTGCATCTTAAAAATTAACTTTCATAACATCTTGCACTTTCGTCCTACACATATTTTATAGGTCCACTTTTTAAAATCTTATTCCACAACGGATATTGAAAAAGGTCAGAATTGAATATTTATGTATCCTTGAAGCTTCCTGATCGTTTTAAGAGATTTAATAGTTACAATCTAATTCGTGAGATTTTAGAAAATGTAGGTAGGTATAAACATGACTACCTGTTGTTTTAAGTCATTTTTAACAAATGTAATTTAGTTTCCGGAGACTAAAACGATAAACCTTAACCTTTAATTTCACTTAAGATCGATTCTAGTAGAAAAATGATCTAAGAAGGTATAGTACGTGAAGTATTTTATGGAAGGTCATCTTGATAAAGTGCGTTAACCGTATGTTACTCAGAGAAACTATTTATAAACGTTTTAGTCTTAAGTACTTATTTAACCCCGCTGTTTTCTTAAGAAATTTGAAAGAATATGTGAATTAATAGAGTAATACAAGTTTGATTCAGTAATTATTTTTAAGATTGTCAACAAATAACAACATATGCAAAGCTCTACTGAAATTGAATGAATTTTATACAAAATAGAATCAATAAAAAGTTTGGTGACCTCTGGTTGGAATATCGAAATAAATATTCTCTTGGGAAAATAACTGTCTGTAAAGCAGCATGGCTAATTTTAATATCCTGTTGTTTTTAATAAGCTGGCCTAAGCGATTTCAGAAACTTGTGAAGATCTCCGACAAAAGATCGTTGACCCAACTGCCAGAATTTGCCTACATTTTGGGTTGTTGTAAGGGATAACCATAAAACCGTTAAACTGACTGGCACATTTCAATATTCGATTATATTAGAGAAGCGGGTTAAAAGGACCATAAAAGAAGGATGACTTTTGCTGTCAGTTGGCCGGTTTGTTACCACTGTCGGCTTTGCTGATCTTTAATCTAAACCTAAATTTTAAGCTGTTTTTCGAATATGGACACCAGATTTGCAAAACATAACGGGTAAGAATACACACTTTTTAGCTGACTTCGGCTATTGTAAGCTAGATAAAATCCTCCAAGGCGTCCTTGCTATTCTTAGAGTTTCGGCGGTTTTTGTGTGTTAGAAAGAGGTTTGTAATTTAAATTTACAATTCGTAGTTTGATTTGAATAATAATTGAATTTTTGCTCTTTTAGGATAAATTTGGACTTTAATTTCTGACATTTATGTGCAGAAGTTTTAATGTTCTCAGTTTTGGGCATTTAATATTTCTAATCTGGCCACATTTTAGGTATGTTAACTATAATTTTGTTTAAATACTGATTTCGGTATTGTTCAAAGTATTCACATTGAAGATTTAAATAAAAGCAGATATTCTTTATGAATATTATGCCTTGTAAGTTTTATTTAGGTTTTCTTATTGTGTTTATTTATATAAATTACAATCAAACCTTCTTTTAGAACTTGAATTAATACGAAGTTTTGGAAAGAAAAGCTCTTCTTTTTCACATTTGTTGTTTCAGAAGTTTCATATTAATTTGGTGCTTCTTTTGGCCATAGGTACTTCATAAGTAATTTAAATACATATATCATTCAAACCTTTTCCAGGACATGCATCGTTTACATAATCAAATTTGAACGTGAAATAACTGAGATGTTTCTTTTAACGTAATTATTTTCCGATCATGAAATTCAAGATCATAAATCTCTTCCATATACAGAAAGGGTGAAATCAATGCCGAGTTCAAGGTTGTGTGCTCGTTTTTCTATTGCATCATTGCGGCATCGTAATATAACATAATATGTAGAAAGTGTTCCCATGAAACTACTTTCACCGGACACAGTGGTTGACTCCAATATTAGCTAGTTGTGGGTCATTATCATTACCTCGACGTTACCTACTTGTGTAATAAAATGTAGACACGTGTTTGTACTCTTAAATTACAAAATAGAAAAATTTATTGTAAATAAAACAGTGCATTCTCGAGAGTTTTTTGAATTCATGATTAGAAATCGTCTAAAGAATTTAATTTGGCCATTGCTTTATGTACTATTATAATTTATAAATAAATTTTTCAAAATATTTCAGCTGCACTTTATAGATTAAAAATGTTGAAACTTCATAAAATAATTTTCATAAATAAGTGGGCAGGTGTAGTTTGTAACCAAGTATTGAAAAAATTCAAGGAAATGTTTTAATTAAAAAAATAAAATAAAATAAACAATAAAGAAATGCAACAAAATCTCTAGGTTAAGTTCAACGAAATGCTTCGATCTGGAACATTAATTTAAAGCCGTAATAAAATGGTGTTTTTTATAAAATGCTTATTACTTTAAGTATCCTACTTATAACCTTCACAGTTTGTGAACTGGATTAACAACAAAAGGGTCTGGCCCTGATTGTTTCACGCTCTAACTGCACCCAAAAATTTTAATGGGAACTAAGAGCGAAAGTTAAAAGGGGCTGCAATCAGGAAATTGCATGCCACACTGCACTCAATTTACCTGCAAATGAAACTAAAAGTGCAAACGTTGCAAGCTTAAAAGGGCCGAAGGTTGCCATATAAACAGATCTCTTTGGGAAATATTTGGGGTATGGTAGACCAATATTTGTTCAAATTTCCAGGCCCCATACCTGCATTTGGGTTATGCAAAAATAGAAATTGTAATTCATGCTTGACAAGAAAGGAGAAATGATAGATTGGTTCTGAGATATTTTTCTTGCAATTGTAAATGCAGGTAGCTCTAAAAATATGACTGCAGTCAGTAAAGCTACTTTTGAAATTTGTATTATTTGTGGAGGGATCACCTCAGCCTTAGAATTTGTACTTAAAGCCGGTTGCAATAAAAATCGTTGAAGATTAAATGAGTAGTTTATGCAAAATTTACCAGGATCTAAAAGAATTTTAAAAATCCATAGCTGTCTGTAATATTGCTACATGTTTATCTCTTCAGATACTTATTAGATTATTAAAATGGTGGAACTTCTTAAAGAAAATTTGTAAATACGCCTCTGTAATAGTAAACATCTGGCAAACCAGCATTAAAATTCAACTGATTTGTAAACGATACAGTTTTTCCATTGTTTTACGTTTTGTCATATAACCGTTAGGGATTCAACAAAAACCGTAGAGCAAAAAACTTGCTCTAAATGTCAATGTCACAACGAATACCACTTTTAAATTTTCTTTTTAATAAATAAAGTGCTGGGTCAGTTCTAGCCTTTCAAATTGATTTTTCTTTTTAAAAAAAGTCGATATATTAACGTTTTTATTAATCTATTTTCTAAATATTAATAGGTTTTAAATGGTATTAACTTTTTGCAGAATGGGTGTAAATTAATATCAATCTGTTTGGTTTTTATTGTAATTGAAGTGATTGTATTGAGAATTTATAAGATAAATGCTTTTAAATTGTTCAAAAATCGAAGGCAGCCTTTGAAACTAAAAATATTGTGAAAAGCAAAAAAAATATTTAAACTTGCAAAGAAGTCGATTCCTTTTGTTGTTGTTTTGAATAGTGATCTAGTTGGCGTTGAGTAGGTGTTTTAAAAATGGAGTGTCCTTTTTGGCTGATATTAGTTTGACCAAACGAAATTATAGGATTTAACAGCAGTTCTTGGGAGGTTTTTGCCATTTGTTTGCTTGTCGAGCTCTAAAAATAATTCCCAAACCTATAATCTAAAACGAAACCACATACCATCCAAAAGGGAAATTAAACTTAATTTTTACAACTACCAGGAAGAATCTTTCCAAGAATCATTTTTATATGTTTAGGAAATGGCGTGTTACATTCTGAAAACGGACCGGTATTGCATGCATCAGAAGGAAGTTAATAATTTCCGGGAATATTCCATCTAATTTGGCACCCCAAATATCAATTTTCACAGACCATGACATCACAGTACAGTTACGTTATTCAGGTGGGTAGGTAGTACGACTACGAACGGTCATTATGAAGACCGTCTAATGAATTTGACCTTGAGCTGCTACACGCACCGCTCAGTATTTCTTGCGCAAGTTGCGGGTCGTAGCCAGAGCTTTGTCAAAACAACAGAAGACGGTCTGTTTTCAGTGCCAGGTAATGCTTCTGGCGAGTATAATAGAGCATTGTTCTTTTTGAATTACTTGCTCAGTTGACCTTGGACGTGTAATGGTTCATAGCTACGCTGGTTCCAATAAAAAATGGCTGCTTCAAGGTTATCCTACCCGTTTTGCTCTGCTTTTGGCGGTTGATGTGACTTCATTATGTTTCTTGGGCGTGTATATATCATCCTGACTTAAATAAATTATCAATTCCTTTACCACTGCCTTATAGACTTAATTTAAACCGGAGATTTCAACGGTGGATTAAGCGCGTAACCCTCGGCTTTAAATGCAAACTGCAACTAATTGCTATTTATTGAATCTTTATAAATTGCGTATCTTTTATAAAATTGATCCTTTTATACAGAATTCATCCTAAGGTTACTAAAAATTGCTGTGGATAATAATCAACTTAGAACCATTCCAAACTTATTGTTAGGGCTCTTAACTGTCTTAACTTCATTTGTAGTGGACTTTTCATAGAGTCGGAGATTTCAACGTTGAATTAGTTTTATAGGAATTGCACCTTTAATAATTGATGTCTCCGAGATTAGTGTTACTTTAAAAAGCAAATCAGAATAATTGTTACTGTACAACAAGTTAATTGTTTTGAACTTCACGCAAATAACTGCAACAACGTAATAAATCACGTACAAATTCCTTGTCATGTCTCGTGTTTGAAGCAGTAATTACGAACCTTACGTTTTCTTTATAGGTGTCCACATGCATTTTCTGATATTAATTGTTCTTGCTATAATTTATGTTTTAAGAGCTGCACCTGAATGTTTCTCTAATTAACGGTCTTTTTAATGTACCCAGTTTTTTTAAGTGCATGTTTCTAATTTTAATAATATGCCGTATGGAAAAGTATGTTTAGTTCCTTATTGTAATTTAAACGGCAGTATAGCACATTCAAATGAATTTTTTGCATACATACGCCCACTTTAGTAAGGATCAAAATTAAAAGTTTTTTAAAATTATCGTTTTTGTAACTTCATATGAGCAATTTTTGCATTTTTAAAGTAGGCATAGTGCACGGTTTATAAATTAACATTCGTGTGAGCGAGAACTTCCTTGGCCTTGGTTGAGCCTCGTGCTGCCGTTAAAAAATTGTATGACATCTAAAGCTGAATATTTGAAGGTTCATTGTCGTAATTATTGTGTTGCAATTAACACTTTACTTATTAGCAGTGGGTGTAATAATGATTGCTTGATCTAAATATAGGTTTTTTATATGGGTTACAGTTTGTATGTTATAATTAAATACTAAAATACAATCTGCGGATTTTTATAACATCCCTAAAAATAACTCTCAAAGCATTAAATGACCTAACCGATTCATTGACAACTAAGCAGTTAATTATATTTCATAGATAAATTTACCAACAATTTTTGTTTTTTACATGAATTTTAATCTTTTTAAGATAAAATTTGCTTTTTATTGAAAGTTTAACTTACTTACTTTTCATATGCAAGATACCGAAAGCTCTCGTCATTTATTTCAAATTTAAGGGTAAAATATTATTATGCATAATTTTCATAACAACTATTTTTGTGTTTAATAAATTACATTAACTTATATTTTGCTCTAGCTTTTTAATTTTACAAAAGCCCTCATCAAATTAAAAAAATATATGGAGGGTTTTGATAATTTTCATTGAACTTGCAATTTTTGGCAATATGTAATTTAAATGCAATTTCAAGATCAAAAATCTGTTTTTAAATATTTTTTTGACATTTTCATGATTGTTTTGTCTTATTTTATTACTAAAACCTAAAGCCTTAAATATTATTTTTATATAATAACATAAATTTTGGAATTTTTTGCTAGAGATTTCAATGCTGCGTCAAGTTACGAACCCTTGTAATTTTGCTGATTTTAATTTAATAATCAGAATTTTACAAATTAATTTTTAAATATTTTTCTCTTGTTTTTATTGTCGTAGTTTCATCTAAAAATTTTTGCTTTTAGAACATTAAATTTAAAATTCCTAGCTGGAGATTTCAATGATACAAGCAAGCAAGTAACGAACTCTTGTGATTTTGCCAACTTTAATGATTAGGCACTTAATTAATTTTTAAATATTTTTCTAATTTAATCTAAAATATTTAATAATTTTTGCCTGTAAAACATTAAATTTGAAATTTATAGCCGGAGATTTCAGTGCGTGGCAACTGGCAAGTAACGAACCCTTGTAACTTTGATCTTTTGATAACCAGGCTCCGAAGAATTTTAATCCTTTATGCAAAACAGGGTATTTCGACTTATGACATTTAACTCAGACATTATAAATAATCCTGGAAATAATACGATTAGCAGATAATTACAATTAATTGCCCGTTTTAATAAATATCCAGTACGTTAAGGAAACGCGTATTTTTGTAGACAAGGTGTCCGTATTTCTAAATCTGGCCTGGAAGGTCGACTTCTGCAGCTGCATTATAGCATTATGATATAGTAAGGTGTTATGCATTTTATGCTGCACCGGACGTAGGAAAAAAGAACAAAAAGCGGGGAATATATTATTCGGCACAAAGAAGTTCTGTTATGTATGCAAATGTTGTAAACACGAAACAAGTGGACGAGTAGGGACCCACGCTTAACATTGGACCACCATTTACAGATGGATAACCTGCTGCTAAGTCGCATTGTTGTCATGCCTGGCCGCGGTTTGTGCAACTGACTGTATAATAATGCATTTTAATGCAACGCAAATACAAGCTTGCGGTTTGCGTAGTACATTTTTATTAGTACGTATGTGAATGCGGTGTAACTGCACCGTATGACCACACACTCATATTATCATAATATAGTTAGAAGTAGGTACGCGTTTTAAAACTCCAAGAAGTAATTTCCGATAAGGAAAATCTAACACTTTTAGATAGAGCTTAAAAGGTGATTTTCTCGACCGATCCATTAACGGAGAACCATTGTGACTACTCTTGTTAATAATACAGTTAAGAATGATATCATTAAGTGCATTTTGTGCCCAGGTGCATGAACCACACGTTAATCACTTAACGCGACATGTGTTTTACTAGCCATGGGTTTCTCGTCTAACGCAGCATTGAAGTCTCCAACGACTCCCGATCGTTTATTGCTTGTTATGGAAATGTGCTTGATGTTATAAGCGTTATTTAAGTTCTGACGATAAACAAGGATTATAAAGATGTAAAATTTAAAGGTAGACGAATAAAAAATTAACATGAAGAGCTCTCTTACCTTCCCTTCTTTGGACGATAAGAGATAATGGCTGCGGATCACCACCGAGAATGTCTCCGCTCTTGTTGGACGCTGCATTTTGAGACTCCAAAAGCCGCAGCTGTTGCTGATGGAGCCTATTTTTAATTAGAAATATTTTCGGCATCTTGATTTATCTGCCGAACAGTCCTTAATAATCCAAACCTTTAAGACACTACACCAATAAATAATCCATTGTTTAAGGGTACATCACTTCACTATCACTGTTTTTGGCAAAAAAAATGTTTATAGTTAAGTTATTGTTTCTGATTCTAAGAAAAAAAGTATAATGAGGAAAAAACCGATAACTCTTATCCCGAAACGAGTGGAGTAACACCCGGCTGTAACTGTAGTCGCAAATATTTTGATTGACACTGACAGATCCGCGTGTTAAGCCGTCTAGGTCCAAGCTAAGACTGATGACCGCTGAGGCCCCAGTCGGTGTGAACCGTTGTGTTGGCCCCTGCCTCCGTGGGCCCCTCGTCAACCATGGTCGCTATTCGACCTGTTGAGTTACCTATTCTGACTCACTTGTCAAGGTACAACTACCTGTTCTAAAGGGGAAATGTGATGCTAACTACCTGTTTAATGTTTAGGCAAATTTCTGTTGTTTTTTCCTAGCGGACATGGAACAAGGGTTCATCAACTAGAACCACAACAATTGACTTCCATCAAAGGGCATGGTAAAAACTGTTTTCGAGGAGGTACATTTTATTAGCTACGATTAAAAGGCATTTAAAGTAATAGGTACCTGATTTTTATCAGTTATGTAGGGAGCATATATGCACCTTCCGTTGATAATGATTAATCAAGGTCATAGATATGTAACCGGGCTAAATGTGAATGATAACACCAAAAAAGAAGAATGTTTTGGAAATATTCGAGATGCAAAAATAGCGCGGATAAATATTGGTTTCATAAATAGCTTTTTTTTGTTGATAGTGCATTTCTGTTTATTTATTGTAACACCAACAACTTCAAAGTTTGAGAAACAATAGCACCTTACGTTACTTACCTTAAAGGCAATTCGTTCTTCCGAAAAGTTTAAAAGACAGCTAGCTCTTAATGACAGGGGGAAGTCACAGATTCAGTGACGATGCAGTTAAATATTTGTCCATTCAGAACGATGTAGGGGAATTATGGTACCATGATTTGAGTAATTCCAAAAATCAGCAAGTAAGATTTTGATTCATCAGGAGTAACAGAAAAAGAAGTACCTGAGGGCAGCCTATAATAATTAATGTCCTATTTAGTCAATATTGATTACAATAATTCGTATAAAATATTTTTCCTGATAACACTTTAGCTGTCTTACTACGTTTCTGGAGATACTTTGAACTAGTTCTTTATGTCGTTTAGTATAACAAGTTACAGATAAAAATCATAATTTTAATTAGGTAACGAATGTAAAATTCTAACCTCAATTTCTATAACTAGCAAAGTATTTACGAGTTTAATTTGTTATTTTTCAGATATGATTATTTAAGGATTTACCTCTCTAGGGATTTAAAATAATTCTGGGCCATCTGTATGTACATATCTTATAAGCAGAAGTCACTGGTTTCAATCCTTGCGAAGGTAATATTATTCCATATACAAATTTTTCATAATTCAAATTTATTGAAAGTAGATGCTTGATTTATTACTTACGTACAGATTATTTTACAATTGCTCGTACCTCGTACCATGAGTTTGAAAATTGTCTAAATAAAGGAACTGAAAATTCCCAATAGGTAATAACAATACAAATAACAATGCAGATATTAGATGCTGTAACAATTACGATGCATGTATTTGTAAAGCTTTATCAGAAAACCTTCAGTATTATGAGTTTATCTATCTTATTAATATTTATAACATTTTGTACATGCTATTCCTGGGTTTTCTTCTGTGGAACAACATCAGCGTAAAAGAACTTATGTTTAGTAAATATTACCTTTAAAGAAGGCATATCTATCAGCACTGAAGAAATTGAAATAAGATTAACCAAACACGGAAAGTAACACAGTCCCTGACATTTTCAGCGAAGCCAGATATCCCGGTATTGCAGCACAGAATAACTTGTAGTATATAAAAAATGAATAGGTAATTATTTAATTTTAATGAAGATACCTATTCATAAAAAATAAACAATTTAATTATCCTTTTTTTTGTAGAAGATAGGCACGAATCGGATTATCATCGTTGTTTGTTTTGTTACTTTTTTTTTAATAAATAGGAAATGATTTAGAATAAGTATTAAAAAATATTTTAAAAGCCAAGCATCTATAGGGCGATATTAGTACCAAAATGGGCCCCAGGTTGATCGTAATTGAAGGCCCTATGTTCCACCACCGGGACTTAAGGAAATAAGTCAAGTCAAGTTGATCTTAAATAAATACCCTCGCTCTTAGTTAAAAATTAAAAAGTAAAAACCTTAACTGAAGTCGGCTCAATCAGGTAGTACCACGACAATGCTTAATAAAAAAAAGTAGAAACATCTTATATGTTCTTTTACGTTAAAACAAATATTCAGTAAAAAGATTTTAATTTTTTAAGATTTTTTAGGTCCTTAGCTCTAGCTTATATGTTACCTAAAGGCTAATTTGGCACTCTCAAGAAGCCATTTTTGCGAAAAATTTAAATAAGAAGTTTTTCAGGAAATCACTTGTTCATCATGGTTTACATACTTAATTATCAGAATTTAAAGAATGTGTGTACTCATTTATTTGGTGACTAATCGGTAAAACAGGGCCTACTTTTGGCTCTGGAAACATCTTTATTTAGTTTTACATCTTCAGCTGCGAGAGTGACGTACGACTTCCAAATGTTTTTTTTTTAATTAGAATAAATAAATAAATTCATAATACAACCACCTACTCAGTCATTTTAACATGTCTTTATGAGCTGGTGAAGAGCATATACCACACTCAATCAAGTAGAAATAAAGGACACAAAACTAGTCTTCAAAGGGTTGCCTGATTGAGTTTTTAACGTAAAATCCTTCGCTTAAAATATGATTTTGCAAAATCATAAATTAGTTTTGGTAAAAATGGTTTTTAAATTAATATTAAAGTATTTCGTTTACGAGAAGACCACCCAGCCAAGTTTATTTATAAAATGCCTTCAGTATAGATTTCTTGAAAATATTGTTTATAAGAGTTGTGATTAAATATTTAACAGGTGTTATAGTTAGTCGAAATTTACATAACACGACAAGCTTTACTTTGGATCAAAGCCGAGTGGTAACGGTAAATTTTTATATCCACGGTGTGGTATTCGGCATTGTGAAGAACGTAGCAGTACTAACCATATGTTGAATATTATAGGGGCAATCAATTTTGAACACTTGTTGAAGGCGGTATAACTATCACGTACGCACGATTTTCACCAAAGATGTTTATAGAAACCTTTTAAAACCCCCGAATTCGAAATCTGTTCAATCCGTACCAGATTTTTACGAGAAGCTTTTAGGTTTTGATTTTAATGCTTTCGCATCATAAAGACATAAATAACTGTTTACTGGTTTTATATACTTGAAATTTCGCATAATTATAACTGCAATTGCAAGTGCAATGTCCAAATATATGAAAACCGGTTTCTAAATTTAGATGTCGTAAAAAAGTACTGTAATATGAAATTTCAATGTCTGTTTACGTCTGGCTGCTTCTAGCTTTTAAAATTAGCAGACTATGGAAAGGTAGGATTTAATCACAGTTGCAATTTAGAGACTTGATTACTGTTTGTAATTTATACCCTTTCACTGAACTTCTCTCTTGTAACTAATAAAAACACATTATATCAACCCTAGTTTGATAGCAAAAAATCTCTATAAAATTATAAAAATAATTTTGGGTCTAAGTTAGAATTTTTTTGAAACCTTTTGGTAATTTCAAGAAAATTCAGTGGATTATTCATATTTATGGTTCTTCAGAATAAAAAAGCAACTTTAATCTTTTGACTTTCCATTTTATTTTCAGTATGGGGAACAATTAAGCTTCAGCACGCTTTCTTATCAAAATCTAATCGAAAAGTGTGCTTTATTATTTATCTGATCGAAGATTTCCTAACATCAATTATTATTCTTGGAGTAACATTTCTAAATAACTTGAGAAAAAATTCTAATATTTTCTGATATTTGTTAGCAAATCAAAATGCATAATTTTTAGATTTATTGAAATTTTTTTGGGAAACTTCAGAGAAAAGAATTCTGAAGGATAATTAAAAATCTGCATACACTGAATTTCTTTTTATTTTCTTAAATTTGTCTTTTTAAGTAAGTATGCTATTTATAACAAAAGTGTGGGTTTGAGGAAACCAGGCAGGTGAACAAGGCTAATCCTCCTGTTTCAGGACACAATATTATTTTTTTTTTGCATTTCAACGAACATAAAAAATCTGTTATTATTTCTACTAAAAATAACGTTAATGCACATATTTCTAAAATATATAAGTATGTATATACAAGGTGGACAAAAATAACGGTACGTATTTTGTAGAGTTAAACCATTAAAATTTAAAATAATGAGTGTACCTCTGAGAACAAAACTTTGACTTTTAGAGATGTAATTGAAAATTTTGTGTTATATAAAATACAAATGCTTTAATTCTGTGGTGTTGTTTGTCCACTGTGTATATTTCTGTCTAAAACCCAAGATTGTATGATAAGCAAAGGAATAAAATGGCTTCACAAAAATTTAAAAAAATTGAGAACAGTTGGATTTTAATTTTTTTGATTTGATTGTATTTGCAAAGTATTCGCCACAATTTTAAAGAAAAATTAAACAAAAAATATGCGTGTGAACCTTACCGAAAACACAACATCCTGTAATAAATGTCATTTGGTAGTTTGTTTTTCAGTAAACCGGCCGGTTGTTTTACTTATAGTTAACTCTTTCTCCCAAAACTTGTTCCGTATAATTAGTTTATTTAATAGTAATTTGCAAAGTAAAGTTTTAATTCGATATATTTTATTTTAAGTTTATCCTGTCAGTTCTACACGACTGCGACTGTTTCTCACGTATTAAATAAGGATTCAGTTTTTTCAATCAAGCAGTAATTTATAAGAGCCACATTTTTTGATACAAAATTTAGATTAATTAGAAGAATGTGTAGTAATCATTTTTATTTAGAAATGAAGAAACTTAAAGATTTAAGAGTGCCATAAGAATATTGATGAAGCAATCAATAATTCCTACGTAGTAACGCAAGATTATCCATTTAAACTCGAAATTCCAAACAGCAAAATTTAGTTTTTATTTTCATTTTTGTTTATTGACATACAAGCTTCCTACTTAGACTCGATTAAGTTTCGTTTCAAAGCGTACTAACATTTTAAACGGCGATTTTTGGGGGAAGTAATTACATTGATAATAATGCGAAAATAACAGATAAACACAAAAATGAAAATATGATTACATTCTTAGCTTCTATTAAAGCACGCAAATCAATAAAATTCATTATAAATGCATACACCAAGTCATATAAACTGCCTGCTTTTAAGTAAGTTGCGACAGTAACTGATAAGGCCCACCTGTTGCCGAACATAAATTTTGGAGTTTCGGAAATTCAGAATATATTGTAAATTATTGTAAATGTTTTCGAATTTGGTATTTAGTAAATATTTACCAAAAGGTGAGGATGAGCTAAGAACGTCATTGACATTGTAAAACCACCTGTTGCGTAACTATCTTCAAGTGCAGGTGTCAAATCTAACAAAAACAGCACAAGTTAAAGTTAAAACGTGCAAAACGTACAAAGTTATTTAGAATGAGGTATACCTGTAATTTACCTGGAGATTGGTTATGGTCTTTGCCGTCTCTGTCTGTTCGTGCTCTTGCGAGGAGGAATGCCAAGATCACGGTCTTTGGTTGCCCCGTTGCCGTGTTCTCTACACCGGTTCTTGCAACCGTATCGTGCTTACGCGAGCTTTACCACTATGTGGTGGCAACGCCGCACATTTTAGCATGTACTTGTCGGTAATGTTACAGCATAATCATAGTTGCGCGCTAGCCAACCGTTGCTTGTTTGCAAACGTGTAACTAATGCTATTTAGTTTTATTATTTGCTATTGCCATTTATTTTGCCATTGTTCTGCACATTTTTTGATGTTCCGCTTGCATATGAAATTTCCAGGAGTAACAAGTAACTGTTACAGTATTCACACGAATAAACTTCAAGCGTTTTCCCGTACTAGGAAAACACATCGTATTGTGAAGCTTTTGGAAAATCTAGTTTGCAGGATTGGATTCTGAATTAAAACCTTTTGCCCGTAGTGCTTTGATAAGCTAAGATTTTCTTCTGATTGCTTGTATTTGTCTATTTGTACAAGAATTTGATTTTTTTTTCTAAACTGTTGAATCCAAAGCTTTTTTTATCAGACGGGTTGCATTTGTACAAAATATGAGCCATTAATCGTAGTTGATGAAGTATTATTTTTATTTCTCTGAATGGAATTTAAATGTTCATAATTATGGTAAAACTATTTTCGACCTAAAAAACTAAAAGTAAAGTCCTTTGAGCTTCTGTGTGCTCTTCTATTGTGAATGTTTTCACGTTATTGTATTAAAGGATATAAATTATGTAACAGGATTTTTAGACGTCAGTTACGAAGAATGTCTTCATTCATAGAGTGAAGTTTACATCAGCAACCGTTTTTGTTGTCATTAATATCGAACGAGACGAGACGCAGTAAAGCCTTTAAATTATTTTGTTGTGCCAAAATCAAAGATGTTTGATCTGTTTTTCTAATCGCTGTCATCGTAAGGTTATCCTATAACTTTTTCGGGAAAGCTCTTCTTATTAATTTCAGCAAATACGGCAAGGATTTTTTTTCAGAAATTCAAATCCTGTCCGTTGACTTCTGTGAGTTCATCAAATTTTTCAGGAGTTTTTGGCACAAGTTTTTCAAAAGCTATTAGTGCTTTCACTGTCTAACTAAAGAGTGAAATTTTGAACGCTTTTTTTGTGAAAATTTATCTGCTAATTCATAAGGTTTATTTATTATTGTATTATCTGTAACCTCTTATACCTCTCGGTGCCCAGGCTGGTGCGTTAACTTACGAGGCTCTACACTTGCAATGCACAACCCGGCCCGTCTCTGTGGGTTACGAAGTTGATGCGCCGTTTTACCTATACTATACTGCACCATGTGTAGAGTGTAATGTGTATGTGTGTGTAAGATCTTATTACTCTACCTTCTAGGCTTGCAACTATTCAGAGGAGAGCGTGGTTAATTAGTGCCCAGCGACGAATGGTCACCAGGGGGATTCAAACCATGTACTAGCGCAACGCTAGCCAGACGCTCTACCACTGCGCCACTATCGTTTAATTATTATTTTTATAGAAGAATTTTGAAGAGAAATACCATAGTCTTTTTGCAAAAAGTGAGGATGCAGACATTTTAAAAATTCATTTTTTAAGCTTAAAGAATTATAAAAATTACGAATTAGTATTACCCCAATTTAGATTTTTTTTGCGAAAACTTTAAAAACTGCGGAAAGCGGAAATTACATAATCTTAATTTTACCAAAATACAATGCCAAAATAGAAAAATATCAATTTATTATAGGGCTTGATTTTTATTCTGGCAATCTGGATGGAATTTCCGACAAGTCGAGTACTTAACCTAAGTAATCGACTTAGCTTTAGGTTTAGAGGTTTAGACTATTGTCTCATTTTCTAAAGCTTTATTAGTAATTCTTCACTAAGTAGATGGTTATATGCAGTTTCGTCTCTGGGATTTCGGCTCATGACGTCATTCGTGTTCTTTCAGCCCAGAGATTACAGGTAAACATAACTACAGCGTGTCAAAGATAGAAAAAAGTGTGAGATCCCCACTTACCTGCATTAAGTCCCAGTGGGCGTGTCGAATTCAGACTTTTAGCTAAGTTTGACAAGCTGTAAGTGTACTTTCGGCCTAATTCATTGGCATCTACTCATATTGACATCTAATAAAGATAATTCTCTTTTGCAAAAGAAATAATTTCTCTTTCTTTTAAATGTCATATCAGGAAATCATAATTATGCGTACGATTGCAATAGTGCTTGTATATGTATTTATATAAATATTAAATTTTTTTGCATCACTATTATAGTAATAATAACTAGCGCCACAATACGTTAATACTTTGTATCTATTTCTTTATTGTTGCACATACAATATTTACATATCCACTTTTTATATTAGGGAGTTATCGCAACGACTACGTTAAATTTCCGTTAACGCTAAATAGTCGAGTCACTGAAGGTTTTTACTTCTAAACCCACTAAAACAGAACCGATTTTGATGATTTTTTTTAAAAATTGTTTGTTATAGGGTTAAGTGGTGTAAAAGTGAGACAGTAGAAAAAGTTGGTAAAAAATAAGACAGTAGATACAAAAATATTAATTTAACACATTCGTTAATAATTATTATTGTATTTAAAAAAGCAGAGCTTATTTGTTACAAAACCATATAGCATTTCATCTTTCAGTGATAGAAGTTCACTGAAAAAAATGTACAATAGAACACTGTAAAATCAATCCAGAAAACTTTCATTTGCACCGTTCAAACTTTGTAGAAAAGAGTGGTTCATTATGTAGCCCATGTGCTATCAGTTGAAACAGACGACTTTGTAGTAACATATTTACAACGTAAAGGCAGCCGATTCATTTATCCTGAGAAAGAACAATTAGATGATGTACTTAAAGGTGATGTTGTACTAAAACCACCTCCCCCAAATTCTGTTGGTGGTACAGCAAAGGCGTCCCTACAGTATGTTTCCAATAGATTTAAGTGAATTTCTAGTGTATTAATTAGAAGTACCCATTATTTTGTTCATGTGTTAGTGTTGTAAGTTCAGTTAACAAATTTCCTTTTAGTTTTTACTGATATTTTCAGAATTTTCTTGAGTTATTTAGTAAAACCATATTTAATGTCTTAGAAAATTAATTTATTTGTGTGAAAAAAAAAATTGAACATTTTTTTCTGGCTTATTTTTTTACTGCCATGTCTTATTTTTGCCCTCTATTCAGTCTAAATTCGTTTTAGATGGAGTTACATGGGTGTCTCATTTTTCAACAGAGCTGTCTCTTTTTTACCCTATTTTAGAGGCAAAAATGAGACAGAAGTTATACACTTTCACATGCTAAAGTTGTATGCTACCTCAATTTAAATGAAGCTATACGAAAGAGCAACCTTTATTACATATGTTACCCTTTGTTTCAATTTATTTGCTCAATACTTTACCCTCAAAAACTCAAAAGATTTAAAAATTGTCTCATTATTACCCCACTTGACCCTATTAAATTATTCAAAATCAGAAACATTTCAGCTGGCGCTATCAAGTATTTATATTGTTTAAACAATTTTAAAAAAATATATTAAAATTTTTTTTTTTAATTGTTTAAACAATATAAATACTTGATAGCGCCAGCTGAAATGTTTCTGATTTTGAATAATTTAATATAACAAACAATTTAAAAAAAAAATCATCAAAATCGGTTCTGTTTTAGTGGGTTTAGAAGTAAAAACCTTCATTGACTCGACTATTTAGCGTTAACGGAAATTTAACGTAGTCGTTGCGATAACTCCCTAATAACAAGTAAATAACTGGTAAAAACAAACCTGTGTTATCTTGATATAGTTATACAACCGTTTGACAAAGGGTTACTATGTATATGTATATCTGTTCTTCATTTTTTTTCACACTGTCAATGGGCGCATTCAGGGACGTTCAGCTGCTTAGCTAAGCGGTAATTTAGTCAGCCTATGCTAAATGACAGCAAACGGTATTTCCCTGAATGAAACGTCTGATAGTAAGCTGTTTTGATAGTTTGCTATTATTTTTGTAAGGTTAGGACGTTAGGTGTTAATTAATATGTTCTTATTGAAATTATTAAGTTTGTGTAACTAGAATACACATGTTACACTTTACATGCAAGCACCATAATATGAATTTAATTTGAGATTAGTTACGTTGTGGTTAACTTACACTTTCCCGCTCTTTTTTTTTGACACCGCTGACAAAGTCAGCTAATAAATTATACACTGAGCGAATTTCTCAGCGGCTTACTGCAAGCTTCTTCACAGCGTGTCTGTTCAGGGACTTTGCTAACTTAGCGCATCAGCCGCTGACCGTCCCTGAATGCGCCCAATGATAGTAGTAAGTAGTTTTTAAAGTCCAGAAGTTGCTAACTTTACCTAAAAGATCTTATAAATGTAAAAAATTACATGATTTTACTAAGTACTGTAAAACGAAGGTTGAGAGTTTCGGTTTCATTAAAGAAATGCTTGAAAGTTTCTTGTACGTTATAAAATTTTTGAAATAAGTGTGAACCAGAAGAAAAGTCTTCTAATACAACTTTAAAAGTTTATTTAACAAAATTAGATGAATTTTAATAAAATTAAAATGCAGTAAAAGTATTTTCACAAAGCAGCGAATCCCAATAAATTTAATATCTAAAACTGGATAAGGTCTGACGTGCAGTTTTGGACCGTCTGATTTTGTTCATGACGTCATTCGTGCTGTTTTGCTCTGGCAATGGCAGTTCAAGATAATTAGATGTACTTTACGCCCAAGTCATTAGCATCTTCTTCTTCTTTTTTCGGCGGTGCGAAGTAGCAGCACTCAGGCCCTAGGCCCATTGTGAATCCACCGCAAATTCTGCCTTTGTACAGACTGACGCCTAGCCACAATGCCAAGATCTTCTCCATAGAGGCACTGCTTGTATCATCGAGCTCTAGAAGACCTGCACCAAATAGGCGATCCTTTAGACTTAGAAGAAGTAGTCTGGGACATTGCAAAAGGAGATGAAGGTAGGTTTCACCTGATTCGTTGCAGAATCTGCAACTTGGGTCCTTAGAGAGGCCCATTAGACGCGGATGTCTTTTTAAATAGGCCGTGCCCCGTAAAGAGGCCTGTGATTATCCCGAGGTGCTTCCTATTGAACCTAAGAAGCTGTTTGGACCTAGTTTTTGAAGGTCCATGGATGAGTAGCTTCGCTTGTCTCAGCCCAGGGCGCGAAGTCCATTATGAGATGAATTAAGAGTCCAGTCGATAACTGCTTGCTGAATGCTTACTTTAGGTAAGTTGAGGGCCGGTTCAGGGCCTGAAAAGGGTTCCAAGGAGTCTTCCTTGGCCAGGTGGTTGGCCTCCTTGTTGCTTGGAATGTTACTGTGACCGACCGGGCACACAGACTAGTCGAACTCATTTGGTTAAGCCGAGCCTTTCTCGGGCCCCTCGACATTCCATGACCAGTTTTGATTTGGATTTTACGTTTTACCGAGCTCAAAGCTTTGAGTGCTGCTTGACTGCCGGAGCATATATAGATATGCCTGTTCTGGTAGCCTCTGGTGAGGTTTTCCTGGGCACAGACTAAGATTGCAAAGACCTCAGTTTGGAAAACGGTAGGAAACTTGCCTAGGGCGAGTGCGGAGCCTGCGTCTGTTTTCGATCTATCTGTGAACTACAACAGATCTGACGCGGTGACGAACATTCGTCCCTTGCGGGCCTAGTTATCTCGTAATTTCTGGCGAAGGAATAGCAGAGAAACATTACATCGCTGTGAGCACAAAACAGCTTCAGCCTCCCATCACCCTGCCAAAGGCGGTTGGTAAACAGCCTGTAGGCCGCCTTTCGTGCTTCCGCCTCAATCACAGTGTGAAGGGGCGTTAGGTTGAGAAGGGCTTCTAGGGCCGCCGTGGGTCCCGTGATAGCAGAACTTGGGAACCTCTTGAATTGGGTTAGAACAGTCTGTGTGTGTATCCCTGCAGTTGAGGGCCACCACACCAGTGAGGCATAGGTGATGACTGGTATGTGATGCCGAGAAGGCGATCGTGGCCCTCTTCATATGTCTGGCTATGTGATCATTTCAGACAGGCTTAGTATCTAGAGTTAGACTAGGTATTTTACTGTGCTTGAAAGCCTCAAAGCTGTCCCAAATATTATGAGTTCTCCGAAGGCTTCTAATCTTCTTTTTCTGGTGAAGATTACAAGCTCGGCTTTGGTAGGATTAACTGTAAGGCCCTGAGCTGAACACCACCTCTGTACTATAGATAGCGCTCCTTGCATTAATTTGCTAACTGTACCAGGAAATTTTCCTGGAATCAAGATTGCAAGGTCTTCTGTACTATAACCCTGCTTATAATAGCCACTGGCCTACAGTTCCACAAGAAGCCCATCGAAGACAAGACAGCACAGCAGAGGTGATAAAACACTACCCTGGGGCCAGCCTTGTCTCACCGAGGTCTTCACTATGACACCACTAAACGATGCTAGTATTTCCCGTTCCCATTAGCATCTAGTGATATTGGCATATGATAAAGTTAATCCTCTTTCCAAAAAGAAAGAATTTTTTTATTTGTATTGTTATATCCCATATTTACTAATATTAAATCAATGATTTGCAATTGCACAGACCAGAGCACCCTGATAATATCATCAAATAGTATAATAATTTAAACGAACAGTCTAGCCTGTAGAAAAAAAAGGTAAAATAAATAAACAAATTTAAATAACCCATTGACCCTTTTGCCTTTCTGTTGCATAGCCTTTTTTAGATTTGGACCATGGTTAGTCATAGAAAATCATCTGATTTTATCCTGTATAATTTTGAAATCTGTGAAATTTACTTTTAAAGATTGTCTTAGTTTAATCTTTCCAACGAGTATGTTGCTAACTCTTTGAAAATATTGAGAATAATCGTTTTTTGTTAAGTTATCGACATTTTGGTAAAATAGTAAAATTTGACAGAAGTTTGACGTTTGATGTTTGTGTAATCTAGCATTGAAAAAAAGGGGAAGCCAGGTAGCTCAGTTGTAAGAGGACTAGGCTTGCATGTTGCAAGTCCCGGGTTCGAATCCGTACGTTGGTGGACATTTTTTCTCAGGCCCCTGAGATCGGTACAATGCCTGGTGAGACCATTCACAGTTGGGCTTAATTAACTGTGCTCTACTCGGAAGTCTGGTCTATGAGATAGAGTAACAAGACCATTACACACGTATCAACACATACATGACACAGCTGTCTGACTTGAAGTAATGCCTAAAGGCGATTCCGAGCAGATTGGCTATACACGCATACAAAGGCACACACAAAAAAGAAAGTATCTAAGCATCGAATAAAAAACAGAAATGGTTGCCTAGGTATTTTGTATATTATTTAATGCAGTTTACCAACTCCTGAAAACAAAATGTAACCAAAAATCGTTTAAGGATGAAGCTCATTCTAGAATCAAAAAGCGTGACAGAATAATGTTATTCTAATGCCGAAACAGAGAATAGTATATTAAAACACAAGTTGCAGAAGGCATCTATTCAAGCACGAATTTGAAATTCTGAAACGAGCCGCATAGCGGCGAGTTGAGGAACAAATGAGTACTTGAAGGAGCTTCTGCAACGAGTGTTTTATACTATTTTTTCTATTTTGCCGCTTTATACCATTATATAAATTAAAAAATAATTTTTTTTTCTATTTTGCGTTTAGAATAACTCCATACTTATTCTAACACTCATATGACGTCATTTGGGTGCTAGAATGGAGTTATTCTAAATGCAAAATAGAAAAACTTAATTACTGCCAAACAAAAACCAAAGGCTCAGGTATTTTGGGTAATACTCTTTGTAGCTAACTCAAATTAACCCTTTTATTAACCACTTCTTTTTCGGACACGCCCTTTAATTATGTTAAACTCGTAGTTTTTCTTATTACCAGCTTAGAAAGAAGATAGCCATTTAAAAATCCCAATAAAATTTAGAATTTGGCATTTATGCCATAAATATTAATTTTATTTTTGTTTCAGCAGTATCTTCAAATTAATAAATTATATTGTTTTGCCTTATGAATGAAGGCAAGGGAAGCGGTCCTTCCATCGCTTCCATGGCCGCATGGCCCGCACGCCAGTGCCGGGTTTTATGTAGATTTGCTTATAAGTTATAAGTATTAAGATTAAATATTTAACTTTACCCGCGTCTTCTTGCAGAATATAAAGTTCCTTTCCAAATCTATTTATGTGTACATTTTGGCTATATTTTTGCTCCAGGCTTAAGAAACCCTTCAGACTTCTTATTAAAAATTAGATTCTCTGCAATATTCGCGAAATTATGGATTATTTTAAGGCAACTACTTATAATTCACCTTTACTATTAAACAAAAATATTCAAACATAGAACTTTAGACGTCCTAATTTTGTGCTTTGAAAATTTTATCGCTTCGCTCCCAAAAATTCCAGACAGGTTCTGTATACTTATTTAAATGTCAACAAAAAAGCGCGTTAAAAATAATTTGAAATAAACCAGCCAATTAACTTAAAATTTTTCAAATTTTAAGGCGCTAATTAAATTTTCATAGCAAAAACTTTAGCTACGCCCATGATAGAAAGGAAATAGCCGCATCCAAAAACAACAACCTCTTAATTAAATATGTTTTGCTTTTGTCGAAACATGAGAGGAAAACTTTGGTAAGAGTCAAATGGAAACATTTCATTCAAGGGTTTAATTAAGTTATATAAAAACAATTAAATTTATTTATAGTATTTGATTGATAAATATGTACCCACTCCTTACTGCTGTAAATATAACACGTAAAGTATCATGAACGCAATAAAAATTTTGTTTTGAGCTTTATTTTTCAGTGGCTTTGTTGGGTGATTTAATATTTCTTGCGAAGGAGAAACTCTACATTTATGAAAATTATGTTTAAGTTTTATACACGTTTGTTTAAAAAAGTAATTAAGAATAGTATGTAGGATTCCTGTTTCTTATTATTAATAATGTCAGTTATCCTTAATTTATTACAACTAAAAATTTTAGAAGAAATGTCACAGCCTTCACATTTATAAAAATTCTTGTTTTGCTTAAATAAAGACATAAAAGCGCGTAAACATGATAATATCGTGCATTCAAATAAATATATTTGTGATTAATGCTTGCACTTGCATGTATAAAACTAGTATTTGGGTGACCTTAAGGTTTGCAATATAAAAAAACCGAACACAACTTTTGCTGTTTTAGGTGATTTACAACCTTCCTACTGTTAGCACCATTATAAGATGACTTGTTTTTGTTTGGATTTGACAAAAATATCCCGTGCATTTACACATAACAGTGCTTTTTATTTTTAATTTTAATTAAGACGATAGAATCTTGTTTGTGTTTGATTTGTGTAGATTTTGTTTTAAAGGTCACGATCAGTTCGACGTGAAAAAGTAAAATAAGGAAATATGTAGGTGGTATTCGAGCCTGTTACAGACAAACGACAAATTTATTATAGAGGAAATCTATTCAAATGAACTGAATTTGTTTCGAGCGGAGGTTGTCTTAAAAGCGATGCATTTCTCACTTTCTTCAAGTAACTGTATTTTGTCTTGATAGCTAATTATTCCTGTAAATTCTGATAGAAATGCGCATACATAATTCTAGTAAAGGACATTTGTATAAATTAGTAAATAGTTGTTGTTCGAAGATTTAAAGCTTTTAGTATAAGTATAAAATAAATTTATTATGTAATTCCCCATGGATTATATTAAATCTTTTTTAATTTATCGATGTTGTTACTGACGGCGATAGGCCGTTCGTCCCTGAATTATAAAAATAAATGTTTTTGAAAATAATCAAAGACGATATTTAAATGAATAGATGTACACAACATTAACTTCAAACGTCGGATCTAAGTTGAACATTCCACCACTTACGACTCACGTTCGAACAAAGTTACCACGAAGTCTAATCTTATCTCGGACATCTAAATTTAAAGGGATGGTGCGACTTTTCCAGGATTCCTTATAAAACTAACCATTAACCTGTCTAAATATTTTAAACGCATCTTTACATGCTCCGTTGTTCTAAAGTCAGATATAATCAACATTTCCTTCTAAACAAGCGATTGCTTTTATAATAGTTTAAAAAAGGATTAAATAATATTTTTGGCCTTGATTTTTGTAGTAATTTTCTGCAGCACTTTTTATGGCAAGTGATCCATTTTCTGCATTCCGTGATGTTTTAAATTGGTTTGTAATTATAGTTTTAACCTTATATATTCTGTTATACATGCAATTAATCTTACTATTAATATAACAGGTGCAGCTTAGACGCTCCTTTTCATTCTAGAGAAATGTTTTGTAGGAAAAATTAAATGCTGATATTTTCGATTTTACTTCCTCATACAGTTTTCACATTATTAATACACATTTGTCATTTGCTATATATCTTAAATTCCTTTAGTGTTATTTACGATGTTGAATAACTTGTTTGATTTTTTGCTTTGTTGTGTAATTTTTTTAAATTTAGAAAATTTATTGGCTGTTGTTCGAATGAATGCTTTGTGAGATTCTTGATAGGTTTGGAAAATTTTATGGTTTTAAAAATTAAATTTACAATGATTCCTTACTTTGTGGAAATACTGGTAACGTATTTTAATGAACGAATTTTATGATCTTCGCAAGAAGTAGTTGCCCTGAAGCTTGCATGGTCAAAATAAGTTTAGAAGGGATTGAGTTCTAAGTTCTGTTTTACGTATTTTCTATTGCTTATTGTCAGTTTTTCAGACTTTTTGTTTTCGTAATTTTCTTGTCGTTTTTCCAATTTTTATTTTCGTTTATATTAAGTATTAGTCGCATGAAATAAAACAACAAAACAGCCTGAAAGAAACGCTAAGCGTTACACAAAAACGGCGAAATTTTTTTACAAATGGCTTAAAGGCTTCTGAAGAAATTGTTTAGTGGGGAAGGCTCTTAAAACCGATAGAATATAACAGAAGGAAAGATAAAAATGTATATTTACATCAGGAAATATCGAGATGCAACGATGCATAGAAGCATAGAGTTATTGAAAACCATTGGCGTTTTTCATAAAAATAGAAAGATAATATTAACTGGTAGTTAGTATATTCGTTTTATATTTCGTAAATCAACTTTGTCCATATTTAGTAAACCTTTTTTTTGTTTGAAGACAAACGTTCAGTTTGAGTTATTAGTTTAATTTAAGTTGAATTTTACTAATTAGTGGTCAAATATCCATAGAAGCATAAAATATCAAACTCGCCACAAGAAGCCTTTGGAAAATAGTATATTCAAACTCGAACTTGAAAAAATAAACAACGAATATTGCTGACCAAGCCTGATGAAGTGTTTAGCAGATTAACACCATGGTGAAAAGCCACAGTTTCGGCCCTTCTTTAAAAAGATTATCAAATACATACTTATTTCAACGAAATGTTTCTTTGTGTGTTTTTTGTTGTAACAAAGATTTTATTACTATGTTAATCTCTAAGGTTTAGCTGTTCCTTGTTTGGTGGAAATGAAGGAAACTTCAGAACTTTCATTTAGCTGTCTTGCCAGGAAAATAATTTTGCATGCATTTCAGTTCAGAGAACGACCGTACAGCATTCGCTACTTTCACAAGAACTGTTTAAAACAAAAGAATGCCATTATTATTTACTTACTGAAAACTCTGAAACATATCGTATTTTCCAATTAAATTTTGCTATTCAAATATTCTTGATTTAATCTTAATTTGAAGCCGTAATTTCGAAGAACGAGTTATTGGGAAAATATGGTAAAACATCCTTCTCATATAATACAGGGTGTTAGGTAATGCTTCTGCCAAACTTTGGGAATAGCTTTATAATGACAAATGGAGCAAAAAAGTGATATACAATTTTTTTCTAATATGCATAGTTTCTGAGCAAAAGCATACTTTAATTTTACTTTTTATACCCGGGAAAAACAAAAACAAAGGGTTAAAGATACAGGACCAAAATTTTTACGGATAAATAAGACTCTATTACATCCGTAACAATACAACTTTATTAACAACCCCAAAATAATTAAAGCAAAAAAAAATGCAACTGAGAAAAAAATGATATAAGAATCTTTTATTCCTTTTATCGTTACAAATCCACCCCTAAAGTTTGGCAGAAGCATTACCTAACACCCTGTATGTTTACTAGCGTTTTTCAGACAAAGTTCGTCATTTGATAATGAAATTAAGTTTTGGGAAATATTACCTCAAGATGAAATGAGAGAGCGATCTTCAAATTTATCTTGAGTTTGATTAAATATGAAAGGTGCCTGAAATATTTTTAGTTCTGTCATCTCCAATTATTTTATCTAATCCATAATGTTGACTGGCAAATCTTCATCAATACTTATAGCTTATGGATTTTAAAACATGAAATAGGTCTATTTACATCCTATTTACAAAGTAAATATTTGGGAATAGTACTGACACCTTTTGAAGAAATTCGTGGGGAAGCGTTGTTAAAGAAGCAACATGGAAAGTTAAGGCACTCTATAAATCGCTTTCGAACCAGATTGTCTTACATCCTATGCGTATGGGGTGAGGTGGTAAGCACTACGCCTTCGATAACCACCTACCTTCCCTACTTCACTACTGTGTTTCGGATCATTTTCATTTTCATTTTTAATGACTGGGTAGACCATCCACCGAGCATACGACTCGGGTTGAACCTCGACCTTAACCACTCGGCCACCCCGGCGATATTAAGAAAGCAAAAAGTCGTACGCGGAGGACCATCGGGTAGGAACAAACACGTTTTGGTAATTAATGTTAGTTTTATTTTTATCATTGCTCTTCTTTATTTCTTTATTTATATTTTGATGGTCGCGGTCGTGGATCAGTTGGCTTAGTATGCGGCTGACCACTGGGATGGCCCGGGTTCGATTCCCCGGGTCACATATACACCGAAAACACCCGACCGCTTCTCTCGGAAGGCAATGGCAATATGGCAAACCACCGAGGTATTTCTGCCTAGTAAGTCCTCTCTGGAGTAGGTCCGTGGTTCGGAGCCCCGTTAAGCTGTAGGTCCCCTATGTCTGTAGGCTACTTGACACGCACACCACAGACATATGGAGAGAAGATCGGCAACGTCCTGTAAAGGCCACGCCACTTCTAGAAGAAAAAAATATTTTGATGGTATTTTATATTCATCAATCAATCTTCTACGTCCACTGCTGAACGCAGGTCTCCCCCATTCTTGTTCCCTCCTTCCTATTTTGCGTTGTCTGAACCCAGCTGCCGGCTATTCTTTTGATCTCGTCGGTCCATCGTCTGGGAGGTCTTCCTCTGCTTCGCTTACCGCTTTCTATTCGAGCAGTCTCTTCGGCCATCTTCCGTCTGTCATCTGGGCCACATGTTCAGTTCTATTTGAGCTTTGCTATCCGTGTGACTCTCCTGTTTTTCGGCGCATGTTTTTTTTAAATGTGGTTCCTTAATGAAATACCAATAATCGATTTTTCTATCTTCGGCTGTGTTCTAAGCCTCTTAGCGTGGGTCAAGGTTAGAGTTTCACCGCCGTAGGTAATAACCGGCAACACGCACTGATTAAAAACTCTCCTCTCTAAATATATAGGCAGATCACTTTTGAAAACTTCCACGAGTCTTCCGTAAGCGGCAAAGGCGAGGGTAATTCTCCTCTTCAATTCAGAATATATTTGGTTGCCTCTGGAGATTCATGTTTCGTGCCCAAGCCGCCCAAGCGTGTTTCGTGCCCAAGGTATATGTATTTATCTATTAGTTTTATTGTTGTCAATTATTATATTATGTTCTCGCTTGGGACCAGATTGGTCATAAATTTTATGTTAGAGATGTTTATTTTCAAACTTCAGTACATACCTCTTGAAGTTCTTGTAGCATCGATGAAATGTCCTTGAGATTGTCTGACATTAAAACTATGTCGTCCGCAAAGCGTAAGTTTGTTAGGTTCTGTCCATCTATATTTAGGACTTTTCCTTCCCCATTGAGTCTTAAGTGCATACTTCAAAACTGCGGTAAACAATTTGGGGGACATCCTGTCCCCTTGCCTAACTCCCCTGCTAATTGGTATGCACTTGGTATTTTCGTGCAATTTTACCGTTACTTTTGCATTTTTCTAAATGTTGTAGATTAACGTTGTGTATCGATAGTTAACACAATGTTCTTGCAGTGCTCCCATCACTGCATCCATCTCAACCATATCGAAAGGCTTATGGAATCCACAAAAGCAAGGACTAATGGTCTTTTTCTATAGTATTCAATGGTTTTTTCAATTACTGTTTTAACACTTTGTAAATTGTCGTTGATCCCAAATTCAGCACGGGTTGCTCCGGTGTATGGTAGAAGTCTAATTTTCTCTCAAGTCTCGTAGCTATTATTCTTGTACATACTTTATAGATATGGCTTAGAAGGCTTATAGGTCTCTAGTTCTCCAGCTATATCAACTTTCTTGTGAAGCAGTATCACGATGGGATTTCCGCATTTATCTGGTAACTGGTATTGTACTGTTGTGCAGGCAGAGATACTGTAGATCTCTTATTTTCTTTCTTTATATTTATGTCTCGTATTCCACCCCAGATTTACTAGAAAGTACTACTCAATTATTGATTTTTCATTTCTGCTTATTACCTCTTTGGTTATTTTGTTGTGCATGAAGTGGGTATTTTCGGTTTTTAGGTGATTTGCTAGGAGAAGTTTAATTGTCTTAATTCCATTTGTCTTTCTTACGCTGTCGCCTTGTTTTCCCAAACATTACCCAATTTCCTGTCTCAAATTTCGATTCCTCCATTAAGATCTGCTATTATTATCATTTTATATTTACTTCTGGCTACCTCATGTTACAGTTATTTAAGCAATTTGCATTTTCCCCCTTATGTTGTCGTCATTTGAGCCGTATGCTGCTATTATTGTATATTCTTCTCTTAATTCAGTAAACTCAAATGATAATATTCTTTCATTGATGGTTTTCTTTCTTCACACATTCTATTCTCTGATAGCTACTACAGCTCTTCCATTTTCAACTTTACTTAGTTGGGACCAGTATTGATAATAGCTCTTATGAGTTTCTGAAATTTCTTAGCCTTGTTCGTGTCTGTTACTCTTATTTAACTTATCTTCAATTTGGAAATCTTTTCTATCACTTTTTCTTCCTTCTTTATCTTTTAAACTTTTACCATGTCCCAAATTTTTTGTTAATTTTTTCTCTTTATTTTGTACTTGTCTTTGGGGTGGTCCTTTTCCGTTTTATTATCTTTGTTGTTTTGTTATTATTCATATCCGTTTTCTTTGACTTGTTGCGAAAACAAAAGCTGAGGATAAATTTAAATATGTGTATCACGAAAAAGTGAGTATAAAAGAAAGAGTAAAAAAAAGAATGAGGAAAAGAGGGAGGCCTTTGCCCTACATAGGGATGTTGCAGGCTGATAATAATAATAATAATAATATGTAATGATTAAAAACTTTCACACATCTGAATTTTCAGTGACTTTTTGTTTTATTATTTTCAGTATTTTCTTTTTAATTTCGTTCCATTTTTACTTCTGTTGGTTGTTTGTATATGTTTACACCCTTTTCGAGTTCTGTGTTTCTTCTTGTTAGCTAAAGAATTCTCTTATTTACTCTTGTTCGTATTAAACCCTTTTATTTCTTTTATTTTCCTATTGAACGAATTCCCATTAAAATCCCATGAAAAGTCTTTTATACTGAAAAACGTTTTATTTTGCAAACTCGTTACGTGGCTGCGAAGTTGAAATGAACAAAAATAGTATTATTACAAATGTTATACTCTTGGGATTGAATTGCTTGGGAAATAATTTTGCATTCAAACCGCAACTTAAATAATTGCATTTTATAGTATAACAAGATAAATGTAATTTTGCAAGAAACTTCTACTAATAAATTGAAATTCAGATTAGTGGCAAAACTTGTTTACTTGTTAATGACAGTTTTAATTTTTAATTTATAATATATGAAAATTAAGTACGAACCGGTAATCTCCTTGAACAAATTTCAAATCAGACAATTTTTTTATAAATCTTGTATCCTTGGGACGGTAGTAAATTAATCTGAAAATTTCCGTAAACATTATTTAATTTTAATTTTATGAAAATGAGCTTTAAAATTAATTTGAGGGCAACAAAATTTTATAGGTGGAAAACACTTATGTGCAAAATTCTGTTATTTAAAAAATCAAAATTTAAAAACGCTTCCAGATTGATTTAGTGCAAAGCGGCGGTGGTGTGTTATTAAATTATTGCAGAATAAAGTAATATGAAAAGATCTTTCAGACAAATTTACTACTATAAGCTCTAAGAAAAAACGCAACTTATTCACAACTGTGGAGAGTTTCTTGATATTTTAAATTTGATAGTTTTTCTTAATACGTTAAGGTCCTGGATTTATCAATAATTTAAAACTTATATGGTTAAATTTTGTTTCTTCTCGTTATACCGAAACGCCTGACTCATCACTTTGCTAATTTCAATTTTTAAATAAATTTTTGTGTAAGATTGATGCAACGTTTTTGTTTTATTCAGTAGAAGTTATGGGTAAATAAATTTATTTCAATGAACTAATAATGAAGCAGAATTGTACATTGTTAAAATTAGCAAATACGTCACAATATTTTATGTCATTTTAATGACGGCTTAAGCATTTAAATATTAGCACACTTTGTATTACAAAACGATTTAAGAGTAGGTGGGTGCGTATATCAATATTGTGTGTACAGTCAAATTTATTTGAAATTAATTTAATGAGACAATATTGACAATTTGTACAGAAATGTGCAATGATTATCATTTGACGTACGTATTTTACACTGATAATTAAATCTTAGTTAATAATATTTTAAAACCACTTATTAAAAATAATTTACAGTTAAAAAAAGCGATTGTATAAATTTTTGGCCAAAAAAGGGAGGACGAACTAAGAGCAATTGGAGAATAAAGTAAAGGAAGCGCGACTGGGAGAGGCTTGATAGAATAAGAATGTCACGATAGAAAAAATTGGATACTGGGGATGAAGAGGTGGCAACAACCGTAAAATAATCCGTTTTATATACCTATAAAAAAATTTTTGGGACTATTTTTTATCCTGTAATACAATTTGTTGATAACATTTCTGATATTCTTTGGCGTTGCGGAATGCGTTACAGAAATATCAATACATTTATTCTGTTTTGAATATTTACGTCCCAGTTCGATCTGAAAACAAAAGGCTTTAACAAAAGTAATAAAATTCGAATAACAAGTGATCTAGATAAAATTAAAATTATTCCACTGCAACTTTATTTGGTAGCTAACATAAACAAAAGGAGGAGGATTTTCAAATTGAGCATAAAATCAAACAACTTGATAAGTATATTTTAGTACATAAAAATTTATTACGGGTAATTGAATGCTGATGTGTTATGATTACATCATGGCTAAGGCAGAATAACACATAAAATTTATATCGTTATTGTTCTCTGATAGAAAATGTGGGCTAACTCGCGGGTTTTATGTCATACAGTGACATAATTTGTTATAATTTTAGTACCGGTACGATACTGTTGTCTTTTGAAAATATCATCTTATAGGTTAGATGGATTTACAATTAACATAACAATATTTATATAATCGAGTGGCTGTTATAAATTAAACTGAAGGTTGCCTTAGTTACAAACGTCTAGATTAATTATACAAAAAAATCTTGTATGCAGGAGAGACGTTAAATCAGTTTTTTTAGCTTACGTCATCTTTGATGACATATTCAAGAATTATTATATACAGGATCTGGTAATGAACATGTAAATATATGCACAGAAAAATGTTTTTTTAAATGCAATTTAATTATAATCTTTAATTATTAAAAAAAGTCATTACTGAATGTTTTTTTTGCTTTTGTTCAGTAAGTGTTGCTGTAACTGATGATGTTGCTGTTAATTTTTTCGCTTGCTTTGCTCATAGACTTTTTCATTTTCTGTCTTAAAACCAAATCGATGGTTTAAAACTCAGCGAAACTACATTAATAATATAATAATTTAATAATGGAAATGATTAACTGCCTTTTTGAACATCTTTGGCAGTAAAATAAAGACAGTGAAAATGCTCATCGTTTCCTATGTCTTCCAGAATAGTAGGAGCCGAGAAACAACGCTTTTCCCGGGCGAGCCTGACAATTCTCGTGTGAGGCGAAGCCGAACGGGAAAAGCAGTTTCTGCCGTGTAATGAACGATATTATTCATTATACCTCTCTGAAAAACGTCTATAGAACACGTAAATTAAAATATGCGTTGTTACTCATAGCAAACGCCATTTAGAATACTTTTGAGATTTCCTTAGCAGCGCTTGTTTGGAATTGTTTATCGCGTGTTTATTTGACAGATGGAGGTGGAATAAGCCGGGAAAAAGTTTTCCCGTGTAGTGCACGGGAAAGATGCTGCCCTTTCGCAACCCATAAACCGTCAGGAAAGCAACTGTTTTCAGAGAGGTATACTGAAAAAGTTATTGTTTCAATTTTTCGTAGGAAAAAACTTGTAAAATAGAGTATAATAATGTCGGGGATAATTCATACCAGATAAATTTTTGTAAAAATTAGTACCTCTTTAAATAATAGTTATTTATTATACAAGACGATAAATTGTATTTTATCTTCAAGGGCGTATCACGCTCGAGAAGATAATTAAATTTTATCGTCGTGTAAGTACGAGTATAATACTCCATTTTTTCTATAGCATTTATTTTAAAGGAAAAAAATTATAAAATAAATTTTATTTGACATTTATTTCACATTGACGTTTGACGTTTAAAAAATTACAAATCGAGTCACGTTTTAAAATGTCATTAGTATGGGCGTACAGTCGTTAAAGCAGTACTTTATCTACCCTTGCTGTTAAAGTGCTACTTTATCTACTCAAATTAATAGATAAAATAGCACTTTAACAGTTGCTATAGAAAAAATAATATTACAATTTGTTTACTCTTATGTTAGGGCTTTCTTCCAATAAGAAATTTAAACGAAACGGAGAATATGGATTAAACCCTGAATTCTAGATAATCAAATTTTCTAGCAGTTTTCTTAACTTTGATAATATTAAAGAGGAAAATTTCTCACATCGAATAAGGTAGAAGGATAGACGAATTCAGCTGCAAAGATGACAATGTAACCCATTTTCCTACCGATTTCATAAAGGCACCTTCCTGAATTAAAGAAACACTCTGCAATTGTTTCGCTCTTGTCATCGTGGTTTAAGTATCTACTTAATGCAGCTATAAACAGGTACATAGTAAGGCTTACAAAATTGGGTGGGTACAAGTAGCGCCAGAAAATTTAACGGTGGGCTGGTGGATGTATTAATTTAGTAATAATTACCCACAATACAAGTGAAACCTCCAGATTTTTTTAAACCAAACTGTAGTTTCGTTTATTATGTTGTCCTGGGTGGGCACACAAGGATGAGCCAACAAATTTTTGGGTGAGCATTAGCCATCCTGGCTCCACTTGACTTAACGAGGTTAAAGGTGGATTTGCGTCACAGTGGCGGCTCGCGACTTTAGGAATGGGTGAAGCAGATTATTGGGTCCCCCCATCCCTTTAGGGATCGAGCTGCATTGGCAGCCCCCCGGTTGTGTTCAAAGTTCAAGGTCATTCGCTTGTTTACAACTTGAAATTTTGATGGAACCCGGCTACGCTTAATGTAAAACTAAAAAAATATATTTTGTAGATTTTTACGACTTTATTTTTATTAACATTTAATAAAGGTATAGGTTTCTCAGAACTTAAAAAGGCTTTCTTATCATTGCCATTCCACCTTGAAAATGGCATTTCTAATAAAACACATACCGGATCGTTTGATGGGAACATTGTATAAAAATTCCCGTGGTCTGCCCGTTAAAATAAATAACAAACCAAAATATGTAACACCGAAACCAGAAGGCAGTTTGCGACTGATGCAGGTCTAGAATTTCACTTCTCCGTACAAATTAATTTGCAAGTTTGCTGTTGCCATGGCAACGGCTCGTATGCAAACATACGAAAATTGACGCAGTGTTCCTGTATAAGCGAACTTGCTTCAGTTGAACGCTTGCGGTCTGCAATAAATATGTACTGCGGAGTGGCATAACCTGCAGGGGCTTGCTGTACGATGTACATGTACTGCGCGCTGGACATAAAATAGATAAATTAGAATTCTTTTCTATATTAACTGAAAAAAGAAAATGAAAAATACCGTGTTCTGCGGTGCGGCATAATATACTTATACAGCTACTAATAATTATGAATGGAAGCAATTACTTCATTCTTTTCTGGTTATATCAACTGAATTAAAGAAAATGAAAAAAATTAAAATAATTTCGGATATTGAATAAAAAAACCATTTAACTGAAAAATATAGGTGAAGCAGCGCTTCACCTACGTCAACTGATGGGCCGCCGCTGTATGCGTCATTAGAGAGCTGATGCTTTGTTTTTCTTTATTTTGGGGGAGAGAGCTCGATGATTGATATAAGTTGACAAAGCTTTTCAGTTTTCTTGCTTTCCAAAACTTAAAAGGTCATATTTTTGGGGTAAGGTTTTGAAACAATCTCCTGCACTACTTACTACAACTTGAAAGTCCTATTGTGGCCCCACCTGTTTGCTTTACTTATGATGTAAGTAGATCGCTCTCTGTAAAACATAATGCGTGCATAACTGAATATCGGTATGTCAGTTTTGAATATGGTAGTAAGAGAAACCAAGCTCGTGCTAATGCCTTAATCTCTTTCAATTTCAAGAACACCTGTTCCTAGCCAGTTATCAGTTCTAGGTCTCTTTGGTGTACCAGGTATTAAATGTTATGGCCGATCGTGTTTATCTGGGCTCTCTCTCTTACTTTGAAGATCTCATTGTATCAAGGTGGCCGATAGTGTTCATCTAAAGAGATTATTCCCCAATCAAATTTTCTTGATTCAAACAAAACGAAATCTAACACAACTTGGAAATACTTTTGGTATAGATGATTGCTTTCGTGTCCGATGTTTGTCTAGAATTTACAAAAGTGTTCTTCTCAGTATGCCGAATTTCTTTAACAGTTTTTGTTTGTTTTGTGGAAGTAACTCTTAACTTCATGCGGTAGGAGGACGTAAAACAATTGAAACAAGAAAATCTGAAATCTCTTCAAAATTTCCTTTTGGCAAATTGTAAATTTCAAGCATTCTCTAGACATATCGTCGGATGACATCTTTAGTTCGAAAGGTCCTACTAAGGGTGGTTTCTTTTTTCCGTTACCGAACTAACATTTTTACTGTCTGTCGTTCTTATGTTTTTGAAAAGCTAAAAACACATTAAATATTAAAAACACCTCTAAAAATTTACTATTTATTATTATTATGATTATTATTATTATTATTTAATTTTTGTTTGTTTGTTTGTTTTATTATTGAGCGAAATGTAGGCTTGCGGGCGGCAGGGATTTCCAAGCGTGTCGGCTACTATGGCCATTGGCACTACCCGGTTAGAATTGCCCAACCTAAGGGATTATCACCCCTGGAAACGCATTGGCACAGTATCTACGGGTTTAGGTTGGTTCAAAGGACGGCATACATTCAGATAGATATTTCTCCGCATTAAAAATCTCATCGACTGGCAGACCGAGAAACGAACCCCAGATATCTGGTTTACAAAGCAGGTATGCTAACCTTGACGCCATTCAGGCAGGCTATTTGATTGTTAATGTAGAATGTTTAAAATTATTGCGGGATCTTTATTATAAATATAATTAACTTGAGATAATTAGAAAAGCTTCCAAACGCGTTGAATTTTTATTAGAATCTTTTGGGAAGATTTCAACATTTTTACATACAAAGTAGTTACTGTGAACGCAAGAGCAACATCATAGCAAAATTTGTATATTACAGAGCACATTAACCCTCGTTTAAATTGCAGAAGAACAAAAAGAATCACTCGTGCTTGAAAATATTCATGTAGCGGCAGCTTTGCCAGTTCCACTGTGGGCAAAACAAAAAATTTATAACGCAGCGACAATATAAATCCGAGTAACGGTACATTTTCCCACCGCTGTCTATAACTTTATAGAAATAGTAGTAAGCAATAATGTTATAATACGATTGTGTACAATATTTATTGGCAAATGTCATTGAATTTATTGAAATTGAAACTATCGCTTCTACATTCTATTTCTTACAGTTTGCGTTAACTGTTACTCAAGTGAAAATAAATGGTACAGTTATGTTGATTCTTCAACTTATTGGTTTAACACCAAGATGATGTAATTAGTCATGCCGTTTGTTGTTTGTGCATGTTAGCAGATGTTTCTGGAATTATCCTTAACGATTTGTATCACATGTGATGTTACATCGCTAGCGCGAAAGAGTTTGTCGTCTAACCTTTCATTGAAATCACTCGCGTGTCTTACTAAATGTCGCACCATATACGTAGCTCAGCTTAGACTTTGTATTTGAGAAACGCAGGTGCGTGAGTAACAGAAGGACATTTAAAAGTGTTAATTAAAAACGAATATCGATTTTGTTTACGTAGCCTTGTCAATGTCCTCTCTGAGAATTCTTTTTTCTGATCATACTTGAAACAGAAAAGGTGTTACGAATTTAAGGTTTAGTTTTATTGCAATTCTGATTGCTTCTATTTATAGTTCTTTAATTAATGGAATTAATTTAGATTTCTTCATTATTTACAATTAGAATAACTGAACATTCCTTGTAAAAAAGATTATCTGCCAACTTTGCTTCGTTGTTTTTATCGTTCGAATATACTTGATAATAAAGTTATTAAATAGTGAGATATTTATATCTGTAGTGGCTTTTCTGGTTGTTTACAGTTTCTATGTATACGGAAAATGCGGGTTTTCCGGTTTTCTTAAAAATCATTAAAAATAGAAATATTTACGTAGTAAACTAACGTTAATTGTAAGGAAGTGATATTTAAGATATTTAACCTTTTGTCTTTGATGCTTCATTAGCATTGACATACTAAAATACCACAAAAAAATATGAATGGTGTTTGCATAAAACAAATCATCCGAAAAATTAAAGAATCGCCTAATTCGAACCATTTCATTCATGATTCCTGATTTTATTATTTAAATTTGAATGATGCATTCATTACATCATTTCCTCCAGTTTTACACGTAGATGTTGAACTACATACCGTTACAATGCTAATTTTGTCATTACCGAAAAGTTCTGCTATTTTCCAAAAGGTCAGATTTTAAAATGAAACAGAAACCGGATTACCCATTAGTAACACGTCAGTTGCTGTTTTGGTTATTGTTAATGTGTTTCGTTTCGCGGTGTTGTGGTTTTAAAAAAACTGTGAATTCTAATCTTCGGTTAGCCGAGAGATTATGTTAATGAAATTATTTATTGCCGTTCAATTTCTACCTTCCCTCGTTTTATGTAATGTTATTTGCATATCCATAAGGAAGAACTGGATGACCCAGTGCACTTTAGATTGTAACATAAGATGCGTAATAAGATATCACACCCATGTGACCAGTAGCGCCTGCAGCCAAGTCCTAACCTTGACATTGACTGTCACATTCCCTGTCAGGGGCCCTCGCAAGGCTGCACCCGCTGCATATTCTTCATCTTACTCACAGAATGTAGATCGGACCTTTGACATTCACTGCCTGACGCACGTGAACAGTCTTATTACATAAAATATAGAAAAATATGCGCGATTGCGTAAACAAAACACTGCATATGAAATAACAGTCATTCCTTAAATATCATATTTACTGATTTGGATGACTGGAATTCTTGTAGTTACATTCGAGTTTATAAACATTAAAGCGTAAAACTTGTAATCGTTAATATATAATATTAAAACTGCTTTTTGCACTTTAATTAATTAAAAAGAAAACTTGGAGTTCTTGTGCAAAATAGAATTTCCTTTGCTTTTCGTATTATAAAAAGTAGTTCATAGAATGCTCATAAACAAGGAGTATAAACACGAGTTAGATATTGCACATTTTATTGCATTATGCGTATAATTAAACAAATACAGAAGAAAAAGTTACTTTGACCCCTTAGTTGATTGTTTTTCTAAGTATGACAATTAAACTAATTTTTGTGCTTGCACAAAGAATTTGCGTTTTTACTCTTCTGTTATTGGTAGTAAAAACTACTTGCATCGTTGTATTTCTTGCAGTTTAGGGCAACGTGTTTTTGAATATTCGTAAATACTTTCGTCTGTTGCTTTTTGCATCTGAAATTTCTTGTTTGGCACCTCTAATTTGGAAGGATAGTTTATTTATTTTTCATTTTCAAGCAGATTTACTAAAACTTTATTCTTTTATTTAGTTTAACAACTCACATTAATGAAGAAAATTCGAATGTATTCTTCCATTATCGCTGGATCTAAAAACAGAAAAATAAATAAATTTGTTTATTTTATTTCAGTAGGAGCTTTTTTACGCATTTTGATATGTTTCAGCAAATGAATACATTTTTTAAAAAGAAGACGTGTGTTTCGTTTGTTAGATGACTTCTTCGCAAGTAATGTTTGAGATATTTATACAAAACAATGTCAATTATTAGATATCCTTGTTTGATGTAGTCTGAATTTCTGCAATTTAATTTCAAAAAAGCACCCTTTGCCTTTAATAATTTCAATCACAAGTCAGAATTTCTATCTTAAGTTAAATACAGCGTTAGTTAAGTCAAACCTAACTACCTACTTATTTTTAAATTATAATATTCAACCTCGAGAGTTAGAATAACAATGTGATGAGCAACAATGTAGAGCACAAATTACTTTTTAGTAAATTCTACTGAACAAATTATAAGCAAACTCTACGTTTCTTAACATGTATGCAATGATGATAATATGTGTGCTTTACGTTAGCTGCATTCTTGTTGTTATTTATTTAATGTCTGTATTTAACTGAAAATAGTAATTAGCAATGTTATACATTGTCAGGGCAACAATACGAATACAAAGTAATGCCGGATTAACACACATTGTAGGGTTCTCAGAATCTTAGAAAAAAGGTTAAGAGAAAAATTGGAAGAAACAATAGAACATTCACAATATGGCTTCAGAGCAAATAGAGGAGTAAAAGATGCAAATTTTATAATACGACAAATAATCGAAAAGACAATCCGAGCAGATAGAGAGGTGAAAGTCTTCGACAAAATAAACCAAGAACTTTGCAAGATGTCAGATGTTCGAAACCACAAAAGGAGTAAGACAAGAATGTATTCTTACTGTCATCAGTAGAACTAGGCGAGGGAATCAAGAAAGCAAAAAGGCAAGCAAAGGAATACAAGGTAGAACATACGGAAAATGGAAGGGTAACGGTTTCCGAATTAATATTCGCGGATGAATGTCTGCTCTGGCACTGCAAGCATACAGTACCCAGGTGTAAATCTTTCTTTATCTAGATGTTGAAAATAACTGGTGAAATACAAGTAGTAGGCCAAAAAACATATCCCTGTTACAAATAGTAAAATAGGGTAAATTGTGAACCTAAGTGACACTGAGCTTAATTTCTTTAAATACACGAAAAGGGCGAACTAAATAAATTTTTTTTCACATCCCTGAAAGTTCCAAAACGCTACTAATTTTAAAAGTTAAAAGCGTTAAAACTCCAAAACGGAGCCTTAAGGTAATGATTGACTTACAGACCGAAAAAATGTACTTTACTGTTCGATTTGTTTAGGATTTTGTTTCTTCAAAGAAAAGCGGATTTTTAAAAGCGCCGAAAGACTGGAAGCATATCTATCAACGAATTGGAGAATACAAGAAAACATCACTACACGGCAAAAACGTAGGGGAGACTGGGGCTGGTTGTGACATTTTCACCAAAACACCACTACTACATATTGTGTATAGAATAATCTGAGATTTTAAGATATTTGTCAGATATAACAACTATTTAGCTTTAAATACATACATGCCATTTGATTATGGATTTAATACAAATATTAGAAATTAATGATTTAAAAAAAGAATTACAGTGTAACTTCTTACCCCGCATCAGGGGTTAGATGTTACACTATAAGGGGTAAAATGTAACAAGAAATAAACATTTTTACTAATCAGTCTTTTATTAGGAATAATAATAATCAAATGATCGCTAATAAAGGTTGTTTCTTTCTAGTAGGTAGAATATAATAGGTAGTATGTGGACAATTTTTGAATAGTTTAAAAATAAAAACATATTAATCATCCAACTTGAACAAAAATGATATTGCACCTAAACTTGAACACAATAATAAAAATCAACTCGAAAGTACCTACTCAAAAAAACTGAAGCCAAACCGCAAGGAGCGTTTCCTGTGACACATTTCACGTGACACCAAATTTTGCAGGTGGTACATTGCACCCATTCCTCACCAGCACGACTTTGATCAAACGGCCCACAACAAATGAGACAAAAATATTCTTCGTCATCCTCGTCTTCGAAATCGATTAAAATTTTCCTTTTCACACTTTCCTTCTTATTTATTTTGATTTTCTTTGCAGGATTTTTAGTTTTACCTTTTTTGTTTTACTCCTCAGCTAAAGCATTTTTTACTGGTGTGTCAGTTAATATTTCTGCCTTGCGAGTTTTTCGTGTTACTTTCTTTACCCTTGGGGCAGCCTTTGGATAAGACCTAATTATCTAAGGACAAAATACATTCTGCTTCTGAGTCGAATCTAAATTGAGACTACTAGGACCGGCAATTGTCTTGATTCATGTTGACATCAGTTTCGGCATCTTCATTTATATTGAACTCAGGATCGGGATGAGGGAGATTTTCAAGATTTGGTTCAGTGTCTTCTTCGGGTAATGGTCTGTCAGTAACAAAAGCTGACAAGCTGACAGAAAGTCAGCATCCTGACAAATGTCCTTATTAAATGGTGAAATGCTAGTAGTAGTGCTTTGCTGGCTATGGCTGAGATTTCGTAGATTGTCATAGTCTTTCCCGGGTTGTTTCTCAACCAGGCGTCTTGTTGACTGGTACAGTAATTTTTAAAAGGTCCATAGACTCCCACGTCCAGTGGTTGGAGCTTGTGGGAGCAATGAGGGGGGAAAGACAACAATATCACATTATTTTCCTTTGTTTTTTCTACGACTTGAATATCCACGTGTGAAATGATTGTCCAGTAAGAGAAGCACAGGATCAGATGAAGACGGCTTCACGTGTTTTATGACGTGGTCCATAAACATCCTGAATTCTACTCCAGTCATCCAACCGTTTGAGTTTCCAGCACCTACGCAGTCTGGAGGCCCATCACGAACAAAATAGTCCCTGTACTTAATCCGTGGGAAGACGAACATGCAGGTCACTGAATTCCCTGAAGCATTTGCTGCTACGCAAAGAGTGATAAGGGTTCCTCTTTCAGCAGATGTTGTGGAACCAACTTGCTTAGTTCCTTTAGGTTCCAAAACCTTTCTTGGTTTTTGCACCGTAGTTACGCCTGTTTAATTAACGTTCCATATGCGAGAACATAGAAATTTGTATCTATTCAGTACCTCTGACAACTTGGAAAAAAGCTGTGAATATTCGCTTTATTAAAGGATGTTGCTCGGCTCAAACTTGTCGCCTGTGGATACCTTATGGATATTTTATACCCATTGCGTTTCATAAACGCTGTCTGCCAATCGACTCCTGCTTCTCTATTATCATGCCATGGCCGTGACATTGTTATGTTGTACGTATATGCACAATCATATGCTAACATCTTTTGGTGCCAATCCATAATAAATTTGACAGCATTTAATTAGGTAATCAACTAAGGCGTTCTCCTGGTCATTGTTAAAAACTTGTCTGTTCTTCCTGTATCCGACTGCAATATTTTCCACAGAATTCCCTTTTTCTATAGCTGCTTTTCTCTTTTTCAAATACCCCATTAACGACATGTGACATAGTCCGAAGTCTTTTAGCCGCATCACCAAAATTGAACATTCAAAAATGATAATATTTTAAGTTATTTTAGCTACACAATCTTAGTTTTAGCATAAAAAGAAAACGTCAACGCATAGTATTACACAAATTCATCACTATAACTCTAACAATAGTGGGTGTAGAACAAAGTTACCAAAAAAATAAATGTTACAAACCTGCACTTATTTTGCACCCACGCACTCAGGTTCCTCCGACAACAAATAGGGCGCGACTGCCACGTGTGGTGTGACAGGCAACGTCACCGCGGCATTTTTCTCTTTGTAACATTACTACAGCTTTGTTTTTAGATCGGAAATTTCAGCTGTAACCTTCTACCCCTGTAACTTCTAGCCTCAAACTCCCCTACTTAAAACCAAACCATGGATAGATTGCTATTTAATAATCAAATGTACATACACTGGCGAGCAAAAAATCCGGGCCACTTAAAAATTTCGGTATATTTTCAGATTCAACATATTACATATGTTGAAAACTATATTGAACTACCAATAACTATCTGTCTGGTTTGTTAACAACTTAAATAGTGGGTTTTCAGTAGATGTATGTATGAAGCTACTGTTTTTGTTTAACGAAAGAAATGCTTAGAGAACTAACAAAAAATTAAAAGGAAAACATAAACGAAATAATGCAACTCAAAAGTGTCTTCTTGGAGTTTTAATAGGAAGTGTTCCTTCCTCTTGCTGTTATAACTGCTTGCATTCTTGTATTCATTCCTGTAATTATCTTCTGAATGGTTTCTTGCGGGATGTTGTTCCAATCTTCTACAAGTGCTGTTTTAGGCTCTTCCAAGTTACCAGATAAGGGTATTCGACTTCTAGCAAGTTTCCCAAACTCATCCCAGACATACTCTATCAGATTCAAGTCCGGACTAAGAGGAAGCCATTCCATGACGGTTAGCTCTGCTTCATGAAGATAGTCAGTTACAACTCCTGCTACATGTGACCGAGCGTTATCGTGCCTTAGAATAAAAGCATCGCCTTAAATGGAGCATACGAGACCACATCTTCTTGGAGGATATCTGTCACATATCGAGCTGCTGTCAATGAACCTCCATCAACGAAGACTAACTCCGTGCGAGCTTCGTAAGAAATACCGGCCCAAATCACCAAAGACCATTCCTGAAAACTGAAGCGATGAGAGAAATTGCACTGTGCGTAGCGTTCCCCTGGTCTTCACCACACTCAATCTCGGCCATAAGCACCATATAAACAAAATCTTGACTCATCTGCAAAGACTACAACACGCCAATGCTCCGCCGTCCAATTGTTGTGGATACGAGCAAAATTAAGCCTGCCTAAACGATGAGTTTTGAGAAGTTTAGGCCCTGTGGCTGGCCTGTATGCCTTTAAATTAACTTCTTAAAGTCTCCTTCTTACTGTCCACTCGCTGATATTGGTACCACGTACTTCCAACAGACTACTTTTCACGCTCACTGCAGTTGTATGCCTGTTTCTTAATACGGAGGAAACAATAAAACGGCCATTCCGCTCTGACTTAGCCCTTCTTCGTCCCGAACCTGGCCTTCTTCCAAGTAAACTCGTCTCCTGATGGCATTGCCACACTCTTTGAACACTAAAACGGCTGATTCCCAAAGCTGCTGCAACATAAGGCTGACTTCGTCCGTCTTCTATCAGAGAAATAATTTGAGCTGCATGTGTTGTCAATTTTACAGAAATTTATTAGTGATACTACTAAACGCCAAATTTAAATAATGATACAGTATCGCAATAATCAAAATTAACTCAAAGAACTGATAAAAAGAACAAATATTAATTCAAATTAACCACTCAAAATGAACATCTATGCACTTAAGTTTAAATTGTTTCACAAATGAGATAATTTTTTATTGTTTCACATGTTACTAAGCCTACTACATAAATGCTGAATAGTTATAAACAGTTTCAAACACATTCAGTGCACTACGTTTGATAATATTCAAGTGGCCCGGTTTTTTTGCTCGCCAGTGTATATTCGTAATAAAAAGGTTGCTAAAAGTACGCAAGTTGTGGCAGAGATATACAAGGTTTAGCAGAAAAATAATGAGACTGACAACACCGTGTTCTAACCGACAACGCTGCTGCCTCCCCCTTCACATGGAAGTTAGAGTAACCCCTGCTGTAGACACAGTACAAGTTTGAACTTGTTACAGTTGCTACGTGATTGTTGAGAGCGTCTGAAGTGAAGTTGTGTTTGTGAAGTGTGTTGCGAAAATGGACCGGCAACAGTTTGAGCAACGTTGTGCGGTTAAATTTTGTATGAACCTTGGCGAATTCGCTACTGTGACTTATGAAAAGTTACAAAATGCTTATGGAGAATGTGCGCTAGCTAGGGCACAAACATACAGATGGCGCAAAGGCTTTTTAGAAGGCCGAGAAGAAGTGGATGACGAATTTCGTCCACAAGAAATTTGTGCCGCCAGGACAAACTGTTTAAATTTTTTATCGGAAAGTCTTTGAAAGGCTCAGGAAGAGAGTGGCACGTGTGCGACCAGGAACTGCACGCACTTGGATGCTGCACCATGACAACGCCCCATGGCACACGGCACGTACCATTTTGGTACTTTGGATAATATCCAGAAGAGCTTAACCGACGAGTTGAAAGGCATTCCCGCTGAAGACTTCCAGGACTGTTACAAACAATGGAAAAACACCTCCATCGGTGTGTAGCTGCCCAAGGGCACTACTTTGATTTGTAAAAAGAATAAAATTTATGATTAAAAGAAAATCAGTCTCATTATTTTTCTGCCAAACCTCGTAAATACGTACCACTGTATTATTCTTTTGTTGAACGTTTGTATTAATTTTTAAATTCCCATAAAATACATAGTTTTAGTAGATGTTTAAAACTGTAAGCACTCTTCAACATTATTACGATAAAGGCCGGCGGTTCCTTGCAACTCGCGGGCTGGTTTACAGTGGCCCATTGGCCCCTGTCTGGAGGTACGTTTTTACAATATAAATCCCTATAATTTCGATTTATTGGTATCAGATAGACTGCTAATGTGCAAGAGTTTTGCAAGAAAACGAAGAAATCTCGATGTTCTAGCAACCAAAAGTATGCGAGAGAAGAAGATAAAAACACGCAACAGCTGCTTAGGCAAAATAAATGCAAGAGTGATGCAAGATAAGAGATATTTTAATATCTTGATTTCTGCTACAATATAAAATACGAAATGGTCATGCGAAGCAAGAAATCTTATCTTGAGAAACACTAGACGGAATCAGTGTTACCAGTTGTAAATTCGATTCTGTTATACAAGTTAAAGTTAATCTTGCAAGACATATTTGTCAGCATGTATGTCCTATATTATTCAGTACCTGACGAAGTAGTAGGTTGTTCAATCTTCAAATGAACTTGATGAAACATAATAAATCTTTAAAAAATATTATGAATGCTCAGTACGCTTTAGTATTATAAGAACTTTACATTTAAGGATTTCCAAACGAAATTTTATGTTCCATCCATTTTTGAAGCAAAAGTTAACAACATAATTCGACAAAGATTATTTTAATATAATTTATGGTTCAAGTTTGAGCAATATTGCAAGTTGTAAACTTTTATTATCAAATTTTTATTTTGACAAATGGGTATCAGATTATTTATAATAATTTTAAAGCTCAAATGGTTAGGGGAAAGATTGTAGTTCTGAAGGTGTTTTAGGCCAATAATGGTAGTGTGTGAGATTTTGATTAACTTTTGTCATTCAAAAATCTAATAAGGAGCTGAGAGGAATCTTTTTATAATATTCTTTTATTAAATACTGTGAAGACAGATTTATGGTGCTGTAAGAATAACTAGAGTTTTAAACAAACAAACAAGATGAAAAACGAGAAGAAGAAGATCATAATGATTAGGGCTACTGTTAGAAAATTTATAAACAGACAGCTTGTCTCTAAACAGATTCATATGTAATTCGCTGCAAAAAAACTCCTGATTTGTTAGGTGTTTTAGCAGTTAAGATTTTATATCTAGTGTATATTTGCCAAAATTACATGGCACTTTATAGATTTAAATCTATAAAGTAGAAAATTTATTAACATGAAAACGAATGACAAAATAAAAAAAAATTTTACATTAAACATTTTATAAATTTTTCATACGAGGAAATAATCTGCAGGGGATTAAATTCTTAGGAAATTATATAAAATTACCGTAGTAACTAAATAAGAGTAATTTATCTAGAGTAACATTTTTGATTTTTAAATTAATACTTATATGGTAATTACAGCTATTATTATGTTAAACTTGACATTATTGTTATTAATAATATTATAATATATTACTTTCACCCCCACATTTTTCCCGTGTTGAGAAAACGGATTTATTTATCTCAATTTACTGACATGTATTATGTGACATTGCAATAAATAAAGCAAGACCACTTAGAAATTCTTTAGTTGATAGGTGATTTTTTTAAACATCCTGTATAACTATATTTTACGACAGCTCGTGCAAAAATAAGATTAACGATTGTGGAGGAAATTAAGTTTTTAATGCTTAACTTTAAAATAACAGGTTTAATAAATTCTCATTTCAGCATCCATCTAACCAAATCTGTCCAAGGCGATTTGATTATATGCTCAGTTAATGCGGTTTTTAGGTGTCAAAAACTGTCATTAACGAGGTAATTATAATGAAAAGTATAAGGTCATGTACTGAATAGTAAAAGTTGTGTTGCCGGAATAATAATAAAATTTAATAAATTATTCAGTGACTTGTAAAATTATGTGTGCTCGCTACTGTTTTCGCACGCTCATATATCACTTATTAAAATATTAAGTCGAATCATTCTATTAACAAAATTCGTACAAGGACTTGTTTAGCCTTGTTATACAAAATGAGTTGGTTTTTTTGGTAAAGGTTTTATTTTAATTATTGCATCCTTCATAGTGGTTAAGATTAAGGTAAACGCCTAGGAAATGCGTAACAAAGTATAACAGTTTAATAGTTATTATAAATAAATGAACTTCATGTGACTTGCAAAATTTAAATAATATTGATTTTTTTCTGCCCATAATATAATAACTATAATAATATATCAATCAAATAAATAAGAAAAATTGTTGAACTTGTTAGAACGTAAAACCGGAACTCTCTGTAATTTTCTGTTACTGACTGAATTTATTTAATGATAAATAAAGAACATTTTTGAGAAACACAGATTTTTATGCCCTAATGAACTTACATTCACTTTAATGTTTATCGGCTTATTATTGCTGAATTGTTTTAGTGCCTATCAAGTACAAAATAGTTTCCATTCAATTACGTACGTAAATAAATTTGCAATATACATAGTTTAACGTTATTAATATTATATTATTATTTAGTTAAGATACAATAAAGAATATTTTTCAAAAGAGTAAGTAAATCCTACAAAATATAATCGCTAAAATAATAAATGTTGACGACTGAGATATACAATTTGGATGTATTTAAAACATTTACAGTAAAAAAATGCGGATTATGCATCAAATTTATCCCATCCTTGGTGCCAGCTTTCAGCATCTTTAATCTATTGTTTGTAAACGTGGAAAGGCTCCAAAGAGCTTTTTTTTATTCCTCGGCATACGATTTCAAGATAAGCAGATAACTGCATCATCTACAGCCAGTGCGAACACTAATAGAGAAATGCGAAGAATAGGTATAACGTCCCCTTACATATGTGTTTTGTTGACTTCAGAAAGGTCTTTGATACAGAAGAATTGTAGGCAATACTACAAGCCCTAAACAGCGCAAGGGTTGACTCGATATACAGATCGTCCGGATGTTACTGGAAATATGGGGAATTAATGAGTGCAACAAGGAAAAACATATGAATCGAATAGATAAGACAAAGATGAAGCATTGCAAAACAATGGACACATTCAAAACTTTTCATGGATATAGATTGTTAAATAAATTAATTGCATCTGTCATTAGACACTTCAAAATGCGGTACACGGTAGCAGAAAAAGTTCAAATTGTTAAGTGGATTTATGCTGGGAACTCAATTACCGAAACTATAAATTTATTTATAACTGCCTTTGAAAAGCGTCCTATTCCTTCTCGTTCAACGATTTCCAAAATTGTTTCTGATTTTGAAAAAATCGGTGCAGTGTCTAAGTGTAAATGTCGCCAAATACTACAGCGCGTCAAAAAATAACCAATGCATTTGAAACTATTACTCCTGAAATGTTGCATAATGCGAGGAAAAGTTTTTATACTAGGTTGGGGTACTGTTTAGCTGCAGAAGGGGGGTTGTTTGAATATCTACTATGATGTTTACTGTTTGTAAATATTTTAATTTAAATTTTGTTACAACTTAATAATGAAAATATTTTTTAATGCAAATTTTGGTTGTTCTGTAATTTTCACATTAAACGCTTTATTTCAAATAGTCTCTTAATTAATTGTTTTCTCTGAATAACCTTATTTTAACATTTTATTTAAAATACAAACTTTTAATGACTGCTGAGCTTAATTTATTTTAAAAACTTGCATATCCATGACAAGCTTTGACAGTTGCCAATGGTAAATTGATCAATTTAACAAATTTTCATCTTTGTCTTATCTATTCGATTCATATGTTTTTCCTTGTTGCACTCATTAATTCCCCATATTTCCAGTAACATCCGGACGATCTGTATATAACATTAACTAAGAATATCTATGAAAACGTTATGTCGCGGTCGTGGCTCAGTTGGTTCACCGTATACGTCTGACCACTGAGACTGGTCCGGGTTTAATTCCCAAGGCCACATATACGCCGAAAACACCCGACCGCTGCCCTCGGAAGGCAATGGTAAACCACCGAGGTATTCTGCCTAGGTGCCTAGTAAGTCTTTTCTGGAGTAGAAGTGCAAGCACTTCCGTGGTTCGGAGCCTAAGCTGTAGGTCCCCTAAGTCTATAGGCTACTTGACACACTCACACCACAGGCATATGGAGGGAAGACGGCAACGCCCTGTAAATGGCAAGCCACTGGAAGAAGAGATGAAAACGTTACCTCCACGATAAAAATAGATGAAAACACCAACACTCAGAAGATCCCTATCAAAAGAGGCATAACAGAGAGATCCAATGTCCCCTAAGTTGTTTACAGCAACACCGGAGAATGTATTCAAAGAACTGAGATGGGACAGAAAAGGTATAAATATAAAGGGAATGTTAGTCACTTACGTTTTGTAAGTAGAAGACACGATAAGGCAATTGAATGAAGCGTCTGAAAACATTGGCTCACAAACGAATTTGAACGAAACCAAAATCATGTCTAAGAGTACAAGATAGTTCACAATACAGTCAGAACACATCCAGATAGTGGAAGAATACATATACCTCGGACATCTTACAAAGCTGGTTAAGCAAAATAAAATCGTAGAAATTAATAGAAGAGTCAGACTGAGTTGGGTTGCATTTTATAAACTTAAAGATGTTCTAAGAAGAAAGTGCCAAATTGTATTATGAGGAAAGTGTTGGACTCTTGTATATTGCCAGTCATGACATACTGACTTAAGACTATAACCTTACCGGAAAAAGTTCCGAAAAGCTGAGCAAAGAGCAAAGAGAGCGCAATACTTGGCATAAGTATCAGAGACAGGTAAGGGGCAAAAATGTAATTAGAAACTAAACCGGGGTAACTGACATTATGCAACGAGTTGCAAGACTAAAGTGGAGTTGGATAGGGCATGTGGCAAGAAATGATGCAGAACAATGGTTAAATCGAATAATGCAGTGGAGACCTACGGCATACAGAAGAAGCATTGGAAGGCCACAGAAATTTCTTTCTGAAATTTTTAAGTTTGTAATAGGTGGAGATAATTTAAGAGGTATGCCTAAGAACTGTTCGATTTGGAGAGCCACCAAAGGACTTAAACGACCTATGCTGCTTAATAATAGTTCACAATTCGCACAACAGATCAAGTTGAGCCAGATCTGATAGCAAAAAGGTTTAAGTATTTGCACAACACCTCGAGCAAGCCTTCCAACCACATACTCGTCAACCAGACATGTAAATCGAAGTCTCCTTGACATGAATTAATTACCAAGATTGATAAACTGATGATGCTAAAAATATATCCTCCTTTTATGTAAACATAAGTAAGTTCAAGCAATGATAGGATTGCATGGATTTATTTTACATTAAGCTGTAGAATGTTTTCAGATTAAGAAACAAATAATTTAAGATGTTAATTAAATTTAAAAAAAATTAGTATTTCTGTTATTTGTTGAAACATTCTTTTCTGTAAATTGAAGTATATTAAAATTTTGTGGGAACGTTTTAAAACGTTCAACCACACAGTCCTGTCGGTAACTTCTCTGTAGTAAAGCGGAAGTAAGTCCACCAAAGGGAGTTATTTTAAAAATGTTTTTCTTTTTGGGAAGTAATGAACTAATTGACGTGTAAAGTCAATGTTTCAAATCTCTGCGGAGGTGATATTTTCCTGCACACAGAATTAAAATTCATCAAAGAAGTGTATAAACATTCCTTAAATATATTTTCTATGGTTATTTAGTTGGTAAATTTGTAGGAAACCGTAGGAAGCTCGTGGATAACGAAAACTGAATTGTATTAATGATAATTGTTGTTGAAATAATTAAACCATTTGTTTATTTTATATTTATTTGTTATATAATTTCTTTTAACTAAAATAATATTTTCGTAATAAAAATGGTTAGCCATCTGAATTCAAACTTTTAACAATTAAGTTTAATTCTTAGTACGCGATTTGACCATTAACTTTGTTACAGTTAAAAGGACAAAAACTACGCAAGAACCACCTCAATGAGTAAACTGCGGCGGAACACACCCCGCAAACTACAAGGGGTGTAGTTATTTTCTAAAAATTAGCCGTAGCCCACAACAGGACAATCAACTCACAGCCTGGAACCGGATAAATAACACCAAAACACCCTTTTCACTAACTCACCAACCCCCACACATGAAAATACAAATCTACTTACTTCCGTAATAAATAAAATATTTGAGCTACTCTTACCACATATTGACAAAATTATACCAGTTATTACACCATCAATTCCAATATTATTCCAACATGTATCCAAATAATCAACGAATCATCAATAATATAACACTACTAAACTGGAACGCCAATGGCATAAAAGCAAACAGACCAGCTTTTCTAGCTTTCTTAGCTACACACAACATTGACATCGCATTTATCTCGGAGACTCATCTTATCAACTCAGAACCATTTAAAGTAGCAGGTTATCAAGTCTACAGGCATGATAGAGAAACGAACTCTACCTCTGGAGGAGTCGCTGTAATAGTAAAACGACAACTTACCCATTATCCACTAAACAACCAAAACCTAGTAAATCTTGAAGGGATAGCGATCAAATTAATACAGGATAATAATATGCACCTAAAATTGTGCTCAACCTACAAACAACCTAATAAAAAAATAATGGAGGAAGACATCTTAAAGATTTTTCAGGACAACGAACCCACATTATTAATTGACGATCTAAACTGCAAGCACTCAGATTGGGGGTGCAGAGTAAACAACCCGAATGGTGTAAAACTAAACAAAATCATCGTAGATCATGGTATACAAATATCAACTCCCGATGAACCTACGCATTATCCATATAGGCACGAACATCAGCCCGATATATTAGACATAGTGTTACACAAGAACTTCAGAAAATCTATATTTCAAACAGTACTCACCGAATTGGACTCCGACCATCAACCAATCATTATCTCATTCTTTAGTACAGCAAAACTTGCGCCAGTGCTACCTAAATTAATAAATGGAAAAATGGACTGGAAAATTTTTGAACATGAATTAGATAAAAACATTAAAATTCCAACAAACATTCAAACTACGGAAGACGTGGATAGAGCAGTGATCCAATTTACGGAAGTAATAAAAACAAGCGTTATATCAGCAGTAACACCCTGGAAAAGAAAAAGGAACACCAACAATACACAACTACCGCTAGAGATATTGAAACTAATAAAACTGATAAACGAAGCCAGAAGGGAATGGCAAAGACTACTTCAACCTAATCCTAATCACAGAACACAAATGAATCAGCTCACACACAGAGTTAAAACAGAACTTGACAAGCACTGATATTTCATATATAACAAATATATAGAAGAATTACAACCACGAGACGCAACCATGTGGCAGGCAACAAAAAGGATTTTAAGACAACCTAACCAAATACATCCATTAACTAGAAATAACATCAACTATGCATCAGACGAGGAAAAGCCAATGCTCTTGCATCCCATCTCGAAGAAGTGTTTACTACGGACAACAATAATCACGCTTTTATGAGGTAAATGATACTATTGAAAACTATAATTATCGATACCCACTCCACATCTATCCGACCTCGCCAAGGGAAGTGCAATCCTATATAGCAAAGCTACTAATAAAAAAATCACCTGGGCCGGATTTGATTACAAACAACATCCTGAAACATCTTACAAAAAAGGGTATAGCCTATATTGTAAATGTACCTATTTAATGCATGTCTTAGATTGGAGTATTTTCCGAATATATGGAAGCATGCCTACGTATTACCTTTTCTAAAACTAGGAAAAAACAAACACAAACCTGAAAGCTATCGACCAATTAGCCTTCTATCGGTAGTTTCAAAACTGCTGGAAAAAGTAATTTACGTGAGATTAGAAACCACATGGCAGCATTATAGGTCCTATATGATTCAATATATACGTCTATGATATACCTGTAATGATGAATTCCACACTAGCGATGTTTGCAGACGATACTGCAATTACGACGCAGAACGAAAATCTCGTAATTGCAGTGACAGAACTGCAAAACGCGCTCAATAGATGGCCCAGCAAATGGAAAATAACCCTTAATGTAACAAAATGCCAAGTAAAAGTGTTCACACTCAGACGAATAGGAAACCTACCCAAGATATATGTGAATCAGAAAGAAATCCAATGGGATCCTAGAGACTCCGCTGTCAAGTATCTTGGAGTTTACCTGGATACACGATTGGGATGGGGATTCCACATTAATAAAAAACTTAATGAGTGTCATGCAAGATTAATGCGTCTATATCCCCTGATTAATCGAAAATCTCATCTGCACCTAGACTGTGTCCTTTTAATGTATAAAACAATCTTGAGGCCTATCCTCACTTACGCGTGCTTAGTGTGGTGTAATACAACAAAAACAAACTTAAACAAACTACAGGTTATGCAAAATAAAATTTTACGTATAGCAGCTAATTCCCCATGGTTTGTGCGAAAATAGCCAACTCCACCACGAACTGGACATACCAATCATCCTAGAACACATAAAACAAAGTGAAAACCAAATTTTTTGCAAACATTAACCTGTGTTCAAGTGCAGTGTATTATAGCCTTGGGAGAAAAGACATACATGTAAGACTGAAAAGAAAATTGCCCCAAGATTTAATAGACTAACTATTAGTACTACCGCCGATTGACGTATTATAACTACCTAATAATTTTAACGCTGTAATCTAATTTAGTTACAGAGGCATCGTCCTCCAAAATTATTTATATACAGTCATATTATAAATTATTGTAAAACAACTGTGTATAGCACAAGAAAGTGCTGATCCGGTTCAAATAAATTAAAAAAAAAATAAATTGTTGGGTTTCAAGAAACCCTATCGTTGAAAGCGAGTAGGTACTCACCCTATGAGTTTTGTTTTTATAGCTAAAGGTTATGTAAAAGATCGCGAATTAGTTCACTTTACATTTTTTAATGAAATATAAAACCACTACTTATTCGACTCGTTTTAGAGTTTCGTTTCTTTATGACATTCCTCCAAGATTTTGAATTTTAACAAGAATTCCATTACAATAGAAATACCACTGCACGTGTCCACATTAGCAGTGATCAAACAATGATAATTTTTAACCACCTGGCTAAATAGCATGAATGTGACTCTATTAACTGCTCAGGTATGTGCACATTACGATAATAATATATAATCTCAGAACGCAAAGGTTATTTGAAATAATTTTCAAAGGAAAGGAATTGTATTATGCGACATTTAATTATCGTACATTCGAATGACCATTTTAATTTTTACCAACTTGTTGGATTATGTATACTATGTATATTCTTAATTTTTACATTTTCTTGTGCCAGAAAGATGTTTATCCTAAAATAAGTTGTTTTGTTTATATACAGTGTGGCGCCCACTTTAAATTAAAATTTATTATAAACACCTAAGAGCTCACTTTTCACCATACTACTGTAACAGTCCCCCTCGGTTATAAATCTCAGGCTAGGCCAAATAAAGATGCTAGCCTTCCGTCAATACGTGTATAAAAACAGTAAATATACTTATCATAAATTGATGTTCATTTATCTAACATCTAATGAAACTCACGCTATCAGAAACAGTTAAGGAAAATTAAAACACGATTTTTACATTAACCTACCTGTAAAAGATGATATACAAAGCTGTTAAATCAAGCATATGCTGTGCACTATTCTACGTTGCATAATGGTTATCGTGCAGTTCGTTATTTTTTCTTTCGTGCTGATAGAGTTAAGTTCCTTCTATTCAGAGTCGATTATAATAGATATTACTATTAAAAACCACTTTACCTTCGCGAAGTTGCCCTAAAGAATTCGCAGTGACTATTATTATTATTATTATTATCATCATCAGAATAATGTCGGCACTGGCAATGACCATTTAAGTGACTCACATTAAAATGTCTTTCTACAGCTATGTCAAGCTTAATGTTCGTTTCCGTACTTTCCGGTTGAATTACCTTATACTTTATGTAGCTGTTTGATATAAAGTTGCATTAAAAGGTAAGGACGGAATTACAACTTGGTGACGTAAATTGATGTACGGTAATTTAATATTTAACATTAATTAAATCAGGAGTGCATCTGTATTTTATTGTGTTGTTGTTGGCATTTAATAGATAGTGAATCTTAAAAAAAACCGAGTTATATAAACAGTAAAATAGCCGAACATACATATCGAAAGCTGTTTATACCGGGAATTTATCATTACGCGCAATATGAGAGTTATAGTTTCTATGACTACATATACACAACAATATTACTACATTATTGTAGAAAATCGTTGTGTAGCAACTCCCAGGTTTAATATTGCGTGTTATAGTAAATTCTCGGTATATTGCCAATAGAGTCTTTATACAGTGAGCACGTAAAGGTTGGAATAAATTCGATAAAATATTTATTGGGCAAGTAAGAAAATAATGCTCGGACACGTCGATTTTATTTTTTAGATGCGCATTTTTTAGTATACGTATATATTTTATTACGTCATCCGTATTCGAGTTATGACGTCATCATCAGTTTTTTTAAATGTCAATACCCTCTTTTGATAGTACCATTTAAAAGAGCGCATTTTTCTGCGTATAGACACCAAATTTCATGGTATGTTATATAACAATATTTTCGAGAAATTAGTACCACAATTGTTGCACCATTTTTTATTGACGGCGCATTAAATGCTGAAAAACGTTCGATTTTTTTACAACAACAGATAATTCCCGCGCTTGTAGCACTATATCCAAATAATCAAAATCCCCAAATGCCGGACGAATCAATATGGTACCAACAAGATGGCGCGTCACCACATCATTCACAGATTGTGCGTGATTATCTGAATCGCCAATAGATGGATATTGTCAAGAGGTGAATGATATGCAATTTCAACGTTTAATTTAATGGGTTTTAGTTGTATTTATTATTTCTTCTATTGTTATTTCATTACATTGTTATGAATTCTAAAACGTTTTTTTTCGAAAATATTGTTATGTAACATACCACAAAATTTGGCGTCTATACCCAGAAAAATGTGCTCTTTTAAATGGTGTTATCAAAAGAGGGTGTTGCTATTTATAAAAACTGATGCTGACGTCATAACTCGAAAAGGGATGACGTAATAAAAAATATACGTATACTAAAAAATGCGCATCTAAAAAAGAAAATCGACGTGTCCGAGCATTATTTTCTTACTTTCCCAATAAAGATTTTATTGAATTTATTCCAACCTTTACGTGCTCACTGTATATTGGATGCTTTATTCAAAAAAAATTAAATGTTTAAAACTCACCTAATCGATTATAGTCTAATGAATTTTAGAATTACATATCGAATGATTATGAGTTAGTAGTGTTAAGATATACTTGTTTTAATTATTCGATTAATAGATTCGTTAATGTTCCGGATACTAAATTAACGGGTTCAGGAAATATTAATGAAGTAGTTAATCCTTCATCTGCTCGATTATTATACTGTTCACTTTATGAACGATTATCTACTCAAGATATTAAGGAATGTTTCAATTAACCCGCTAAGTTACTGCGAGATGTTTGAATAAGCCTTTTATCTGGGAATTCTAGGTTTATTTGAAAAGTGCCAACAATCCGAAGGTTTAGTTCTAAATTTTACATTGATAGGGTGGTCCTTAATAAGGATCGAAAAAGTTCCTGTAACGTTGGTCCAAAAAGATATCCGTCTGGAGTTGCGACTCATTTAATTATCAATTTTGGAAAAGTAAACAATTTTAAACTATTTTAGCACCACCTGCAGAATGTTACCATAATATGATATGTTTGAAGCCACGTGCATAATAAAAATATTAATAGAACTTAAACTCCAAAAACAATTTGTAATTAATTAAACGGTTGTTAAATAATTAATCCGTCGATCAATTAATGCTTAACTATGGCACGTAGTCATTAGTTGATTTATTATAAATTCTGAAGTCTATTATAATTTAAGGCTAGATATTTCCAGTTATAAACTTTATTGTAATACTGAAGAAATAATGATATCCATTGATATATTTTTCGCTTTGAATTGAAATTCACCTAATCGACAAATCGCAAATTTTGTCAACATTAACATAATTGTATCGATATAGTCGTAGAAAAAGTGGAATACTGTTCACTGAAACATTTAAAAAACTACTATTTTTAGAGTTCCTTTTTAAAGTCTCTTAAGTTTAATTTTGAATGCAATTTTCGAAATTTTCTAGATTTTTCAAAAGTGTAATTTCATCAGGCAATGTACTTTTTTGTCAACCTGCCTTTTATTTTATATTTATTAGAAAGTGATTTACCAATATACAGGGTGTGTTCTTGAAATGTATTTGTCAGCAGAAACCTGGGGGGTTACTTCCTTCAGAACAGTATTTTTTTACTTATATAGAAGAATCACTGCTTTTATTAGTGAAATACATATTTATTTTGTTTGGCAAAAAGTAATCTTTGCCTTTTGGGAATTTTTCAAATAGAACATAATAAATATGCATCGATAAAAAATATGTATTTTTCATCATTTACACTTTGTTACATTAGACATAAATCTAATAAAGGTGATGATAATATATCAACAGATATGATAAAAAGAGGCTAGAAAAATTTACTCTTTGAAATAACATTGTTACTTAAGACATGTTTAAAAATGCTGAAATTCCGGAGACCTGCAAGAATGCTAATGTGATATTGCTGTACAGGTGAAAACACAAATCTCAAGAACTATCGACCGATCAGTCTGCTGTCCCATATGTATAAGTTGTTAACAAAAACACTCACTAACCGATTAACAAGAAAGCTAGATGAATACCAACCCCGGGAACAAGCCGGATTCAGACAAAAATATAGTACCTACCAGAGATCATTAATTTATTAACAATGAAATTAATAATAGAAAAATAAAAGCATAATCAGACCAACCTTGATCTACGGCTGCGAGACGTGGATAATGATAACAAAAAACCAACAAAAGCTAGAAAGGTGCGAGAAAAAGATTCTTCGAAAGATCTCTGGACGATGATATGTGGGGTAAGACGCACAAATGCAGAAGCTTCCATAACTCAAGTGATAGAATCCCGAAGACTGCAGTGGCTTGGACACTTGGAGAGGAGGAATATTAACAGAACTGTTAAAAATATTGGCTGGAAAATACCGGAAGAAAAAAGAAAGAAGGATAGACCGAGGAAGACGTGGAGAGAAGCGGTTTGGGAAGACCTGCAGGAAAAAGGGACCAGAAACTGTAGGGAGATTGCAAAAAACAGGAAGAGGTGGAAGATTTTCACAATGCAATGGGCCTAAAAGGCTTGTAAACGCTTATACAGGGTGTAACAAAAATGGTCGGCTGACTATACACAGGCGGCTTCTACGACTAAAGATAAGGAAAAAAGTTTATACATATAAATATATGTCCTAAAATGGTTCGTTACTGAGTTACAGCACTGGTTACAAGCATTTAAGCTTTTCAGACCATTATCAAGTAGGTAATCCGTGTACAAAAATGACAGATTTATTCTTTCGAAGAGATGTCCGACATATATTTTTTAATGTACTGTTTGGCACATTGTAATAGGGCGGAAGCAAGAAGACTTTACCTTACTCCGTTTGCTGTTATCTTTTTGAATAAAAAACTGAAAAACCTCAAGTAGTTGTAACTCAGTAACGAGCCACTTTAGGACATAAACATGTTTGTCCACGACTAGTCAATAATCTGTCAATTATTCATATGTTTGGCCAAACATAATGCTATCCATTATACACTGCCAGCAGTGAATAATCATTATTCACGGTGTCATGTTAACATCATTGTCTATGGTGTATAATGAAGGAAATAGGTTATGCTCCTAATCCTACCACTTCATTTAACATAGTCCTACCACATGGTTTTAGTAGCGCTGTTATTTAAATTTTAATTAAAAATTCTTCGTATTTGTGTTCGTGGACAAAGTATAGTATACGACTCGCTATAATGGCTACTATTACCTCGGGTAATTGCAAAACTAGCTCGCTCGCTCGCTCGTGTTGCAAACATTATCCTCGGTAATAATAGCATTAATTATAGCGTCGTGTATAATATACTATTATATAAACTTTTTTCCTTATTTTTAGTCGTAGAATCTTCCTGTGTATAGTCAGCCCACCATTTTTATTACACCCTGTATATGTATACTAAAGTGACAGACGTTGGCATCAAGATAGCACAATTAAACTGGAGTTATCAGTTATGTGAGACATTGTGACCAGACTCAACCGAAACAGATGGGATCGTAAGATCATAGAATGGATTCCATACGAATATAAAACAGGAATAGGTAGGGCTAACACACTTTACACAAGAAGAAATAAAGACTTAACAATACATAACATACGGGGTGTTTATTTGAAAATTTACCGCCCCCAATATTGCGGTGATCAAACATCTCTAAAGAAAACCCCGGGTCACCTGTTTTTACATAAAGAGTAAGATATTCGTTTCATTCTGCTACCTTTCAGAGCAACCTCGTTAAAAGTACTAAATAGCAAGGAGGACCGAGAAATATTTCATTCTAAAAGCTACATTTTGCCACCTGGTTCTTTAAATTTAAGCGTCTCGTTTTCGAGTAGTGCCCATTTGAATATTCAAACTTTTCGGGTGCTCATTTTTATAGAGAGTGGAATACTTCTTCTTCTTTCTTCTTTATCAATTTGCCCTTTAGGGCGTTGGATTAAGTTCTTTGCTTCCTGTTTGCTTCCCCCAATTTTTCCATTTGCCCCAGTCGCCCGTCAAGGTTCTCATTTCATTTTGCGTTTTACCTCTGTTTCCCTATACTTCTTCCAACCTTTTCATCTAAGTCTTCCTCGGTTTACCTCTGTTTCTTTTTCTTCCTTTTCCTGTTTCTATCACTCTTCTTCATTCTTGTGTTGTGACCATACCAGTCTAGTTGTCTGTTCTTCAGTTTCGTCAAAATTGGTTCTTGTGTGGTCACATTTTTTGTTTGTGAATTTCTTTATAAAATTTTGTTGTGCCCGCTATTTTCCTCAGATATTTCATTTCTATTGCATTTACTCGTAGTCAGAGTGGAAATAAATAACGTAAAAGAATTGAAATCACCGAATGTTTGCTAATGCTTGTTTAAATGCAACATTGTATTATGCAATGGGGTAGTTAATGAATAAAGCATTAAAGATAAAAAAGTAATTTTTGGTTCGAGAAAATCCATCAGAAGATTCTAAAGTCATAGAAATTGCTGGGTTTCAATATACTCATTGTCAAAATCAAGTTTCCTAGGAACCATATTTTTTTGTATTCATAATCCTTCCTTCCTCCTCTTATGGCCGAAGCCTAGGCCGATGGCCTGTTAGAAACTCGTAAGACGAGTTCTGTGAGCCCTCTGTGAGCACGTACGCTGGGCAGGAGCAGGACCACCTAGAAGTACGGGCCAGCTCATAGTCGTAAAACGTTTGAAAAGTGGAGGGGAAAGCGCCCTACTACGCGAGATGCTGTGACTAGCCCTGGCAGAAATTATCGATATATCGATAATATCGATATTTAATAAAATATCGGAAGACGATATCTAAAACATGAATATCGATGTATCGATAATATCGATAAATATCGATAATATCGATAAATATCGATATTATCGATAATTTTCAATAATATTGATAATCGATTATTTTAATAATATTGAACACTTCGATAATTTCGGTTAAATCGGCAATATCGATATAGATAATATCATAATTAAATTCTTCTAAAAATATCTAACAGTTTCAATTAATTATAATATAAATAGATTTCTTTGAGAAATCAGGTTTGTTGTATTCTCAAGTTTTACGAAATATTCCCGTTTTCAGGTGTGAACGTGAATTGATCATTCGTTAGCTTAACAAAAGCTTTGTGCAACCCGCACTTAATTGTGTTTATGCAACAGGTCAGCAAATGAAAACAAAATCAAGCTTTTGGGATTTTTACTTACTGGCTTTAGAGGATTTGTAGAATAAAACAATTTTTCTGTGGCCTGTTTTAGGCAATATATTAGAAATTACCCTTTTTTACAACAAAAATCAAACTAGTTTTTATATTCTGGAAACAGGCCAATCTAGACATGGGCCTTATTTTAAATCAATCGTTCCAAACGGTAAAAAATGGACAATTGGCCCTTCTTGAACTCCCACAGATCTATCGAAAACCTATTTTATGAAGAATGATTAATTTTGATCTTAGGTTACTTAGGTACTTATTTGTAATTGATCATTGTTTTAGTGACAGTTAACACAAGAATTTAGTAAAGCAGAATAATTTTACACAAAATGATATGAATTAACCCTTATTTACAAAGAGGGATTAGGTTAGTTACAATGTTTCTGTAACTCAAATATTAGAGTCCGAAAAAAAAATTAAGCTATTAAGTTTACTTAAAATTAAGTCTGCTAGTAAAGGTCAATTTGAAATTAAAACGCTGATTTCTGAAATAAATGATGTGCATTTTACTGATGATGAAAATGTTCATATGCAAGCAATTTATGAAGAATTCGACAGGCACATTGACGTCGTTGAAATTACTAAAAATGACCATATGGTTTTAATTTATATAGCAGGATATATAGCTAATAGTTTAAAATCAAAACTTACATGTAGAAATTGTATTAGTTCTTTAACTAGTGACAAAAATTTGGAATATGACTGCAGACCAGAAGCATATTCCTATATAAAAGATTTAGACAGGGGTGGTTTAAAAGTACCAAAAGAATTTTTTGTGCAAATAATTATTATAATGTTTAAAACTTTTAAAGTACTTATTAGTGAAATATACGAAGAACAATTTATTGCTGCTGCAAACCAAAGAAGTCTTTTATGCAAATTAAGTGTAGAGAATTTTGATACAATTAATTTTGAAGATCTTGACAACTGTTTATGTAACAACAGAAAATCTGTTGTTGATAAAGTAACAATGATATTTTCTAATATATTATTGAATAATTTTGCAAAAAATAAAAATGATGTTCAACATGAGTCGAAAAAAAGAAAATTAATACGTACAATTTAGCGTAATTAATTAGTTGTTATAGCCTATTAAAATTAATTAAAGGTAGATACTATGTTCTGCATGTGAGTTAAATATTGTTTATTGTTTAGGTACATGTATTTTTTCTATAGTACTTATTTTCACTTAAAATTTTTATTTAATAATGATTCATTAATATTATACTAAATATATGTATCTTTGACGTACGTTTTCGTATTAAAATAAATATAAAATTTAGCATTTTGTTTTATTTACTGATTAACGTAATCCCGAATTAAATAAATATGCAAAAATATGTGACGTTTTATTACACTTCAATATCGTAAATTGATTAAAACATATAAAACATGTATACCCTCTATGCATTTTGTGGGCGTCATCCCCTCCACAGCGCTTCAGCATGAGCCGGCCCGTACTTCTAGGTGGTCCTGGCAGGAGGCTAACCTAACCCATCGAGAGAGGTGAAGAAGACCGATCCGCAGTGCTGCGAGGGTAACGGTTATCAAAGGTGTTGGTATGATAACTCCCATACTAAAAAGTGAAGAGGGGCAACAAACCAAAGGGAGAAAAATTGATATATTTTATGTTAAAACATACAGTAAGTAAAGTCCTCTCTGGAGTAGAAGTGCAAGCACTTCCGTGGTTCGGAGCCCACGTTAAGCTGTAGGTCCCCTATGTCTGTAGGCTACTTGACACGCACACCACAGGCATATGGAGAGAGGATCGGCAACGTCCTGTAAAGGGCATGCCACTCTAAGAAGAAGAAGAAAGTAAGAGATAGTTAAGGATGACAAAAGTCTATCGAGGCTTCCGAGGCGACTATGCAAAGAATAGAACAGTAAGAGAAAGAGAAAGCAGAAGAAAAAGAAGAAATAAAGATGTTGAGGACGGAATAGGAAACATGGAAGACGATAATGAAGGAAAAAAAAGAAGGACATTATTTTGAGTAACAATGTGGTTATATTATCACTAAGCCTAAAGAAAGTTTGTAAGAAAAGCCAAAATTCTTTTCACAATCGCCTGTACGAAAAAAAAAAATAGAATGAAATTTATTGAATAAATGTAAACTAAGTTGGTAGGATACATGTCTGAAATAGGGGTAGAGAAAGTTCTTAAAAGATCTCTGAATCAAAAACGGGAAGGCAGAAGAAGAAGACGCAGATTGAAACGGTTAGCAGAAATAAAGAACATGTCTAAGCAAAGGAAGAGAAATGAGCGTAACGGTAGGCTGATGTATCCCGGAATAAGGTATGGGTAGAACCTTAACTCGCCCATGATCTATGATGAGAATAGAAAACTTACTAAGTGTTGAAAGAAATGAGCTAAAATGAATATAAATGAATATAAAGGTGCCGGTAGATAGTAAATGATGGCGAAAGTCGACGACAGCGATGATTTGGAGAAGGGGGGAAGGGGGAAAAGTAAATTAAAGGGAAAAAATGTTTTTTTTTTTATAGATAAATACTTTTGACAGAGATAAATAAATCGTAAGTGGGGCGTAATAAAAATTAATATTAAAAAAGTGGGTAGAATTAAAAAAAAGTATTGAGAAGCACTGACCGTACTAAGCCATTTAGGATGATGTTGTAAGACAAACGCAAAAGGAAAAGAAAAGGAAAGCAAACGAGAAGAAGAAGAAGTAGTCATTGCTGTATTACTTTATTTTAGACACTTACAATTCGGACAGGATGACAGGTGGCATCAACAACAACAACTAATGACTAATGACCGATGAACTGACTGACTTGTAACATTGGTTCTTGTGGTTCTTACATTTAAATATACTAAATTACCGTGAACAATTTACAGGTAAAACATAATCCCAAAATTTCAAAGTTACAAGATGATAAAATTGTAAATAGTTAAGTAAGTAAATTTATAAGTAATATGTAAATATAAAGATAAATATTGTAAGAAATACAAACTAATGGAATTTTACAATAATAGTTCTAATTAACATCACTAAGCTTGAACAATTTTGTAAGAAAAGAAAGACAAAAGTCGAAAAAACAAATTAAGTTTAATAAATTTTGTCTGAAGGATTGTTAAAGGTGGCCCATTTCATTCTATTGAAGGGAGATATAATAGCGTAGGTAAAGATATCTTTAAAATGATATGAATATAAATAGTTAATTAAACGTTATTCTTCTACGAAGACTAAATCTAAGAAGCAAGCCCGAAATACTTAATAGTCTTTCGATGCAGCTCGTTCAAAAGTAAAATTTCTCAAGAAAAATCAACTTTGAAAAACTTTAAATAAAATTAATCCATTTAACCAAAAGCTTTGTATTCACGTTTATTAATTATTACAGTATTTCAGCTTCACTTGAAGATAGAAATAACCAGTTTTCATAAACCTACAGTATTTTTCCAGTATCATTAATAAAATCGCTGGGAATATCGAGTTTCAATTAATTAAATTATTTGTAATCTAAAGCTCAGCAACTTATTTTGTGTGCATATTTTGGAAACACCCTGTATTTAATTATCTAATTATTGTTAAATGTTGAATGTGCGGCATTTATTTCGAATGCAAAAGGATAAATTTTGATGACAGGGGGAACGTTTAATCGATTCTAAAAGGTTTAAGTATTAATTTTTTAATTTGATCGAATGGCAACATTTGCAACTGCACCAAGAAATGATAGAGGAACTGCGCTTTTCTGATAATTAACACAAGACCGCAAGGACATAGAAATACGAGACTAGTATGACGTCTAAGGAAAAGATCTATTGCAAAAGGTTAATTTATACTTTACTACGATTAAAACGCCAACTGATTTGAGGAATATCCTGATACCAGTGCTTAGATTAATCCTTTCATAAACCAGTCAGCGTATTCTTCTAACCATATAAAAACCGACAACAAATATCTAAAGAAAAGTTAAAGTAACGGTTTTTGAAACCGAAGAAGAGCATTTCCGGAAATAAATCACCGGGCATATTCACTTCTGATACCAAGAAAATTGCAGGTAACCATCACCAATTAAGGGAGCTCCAAGTGTGGGGACAATATCCTGTGTTAACTAATACCTGTAACCTACTTTTGTTAAGTTTAGTCCAAGACCCCGGTGCCGTAGGAGCCAAAGGATAATGACCTACACCTATTCTGCACCGCATTCGAAGAAGAACTTGAAATGCTGGCAGCGTCCTTTCACTGAGAACTCGATGATAAAAATAGAAAAACAACTGAACTTTTGACTTTTTTAATGTATCTACTAAACTTTGCTGGTGTTTATTTTTAAATATTTTGAAGGAATATTCCAACATGCTAAATAATTTAAGCTCCTGGAAATTTTAAACTAGCTAGAAATAGCGTCCACTTCGCAAAAGTGCAACGCAATTTTTTTTGTCCATTCTTGTTTTGGTTTTATATAATTTTTAATTTGTATTACTTTTGGGAAATTTTGAAGTTTATTTAATATTTAATTTGCACTAGTTTTGTCAAGTTAAGCTGTTCTAACTTTGCAGAAGTTTGTTTTTTAAGTTTATACCTTAGATTTTCTCTTGCTAGAAAATCAAGTATTATAACCAGAAATAGTTTTTCTGGCTGATATTTAAAAAACTTGCAAATCTTTAAATTTTTCAATTTGATGATAAATGCTAAAACTAAATATAATACAATTATGACCTGCATTCCTACAGGTAGCAGTTGGTGATGAAGAACTTCTTGTAGCAGCTGGGTAATGTTAAAAAAAACCTTGAAAAAATAGGAACATTACGAATTACGAGGTTGTCCATTAGCAGCTGTTATTCTGTGGAATTGTCTGGAATATCTTGTATTATTAGACTAAAATTTCTGTATGCAATTGAAAACATAAACAGCATTTCAGTAGGATTGTGAAATTTTTTATTTATAAAAAGATTGAGAAAAATGATTAATTTTTAACCAATCAGACATTTAAAAGCTTTAATATTCAAGTTTACAACAAATGAGGCTCTTATGCAATTTTCAGTATTCGGAGGTCAGACTGTTAATTGAAAAATGCAGTAAATGTAAAAAACGCAAGCACGTCAGTGATCTTTTAAAAATGTACGTCAAACATAGGGAAAAATAATAGCACTCTACTAATACTTTTGACAAGCCTAAAACTTATCAAGTTCTTAAATTAAATAACTGATTAATATTAGCTTCCTTGATAAATTACGATGTCTTTCTAAACAAAGAGAGATCAGTAAGGTTATAAAAAAAGAAAATCCAAGTAGGTGTAACACAGTTATACGTACAGATGTAATTATGTTACTTAAATTATTAGGAAATTAGTTATCTTGTCTGAATTAAAAATTAATCTTTAAGGCACCCTAAAACTTAATTAGGCGTTTTAACCTTCAGTATCGGCTTGAAGGTTAAGAGTTTATCTGCGCTTGTTAAAAATTTAACTACATGTTTGATTCGCCCCTATTTTATAGGTTTTCTTAAAGAGCAGAACCAATTACCTTCTGATAATTTATTTCAAAATGGTCATTACTCGGTTATCATAAACTTTACCAATGATTTTTTGCTGGAAATTTGTTATATAAATGTATTGTGTGGCAGATTTTGATGTACCTAATTAATTTTTATCCTTCAAAAAATTAAGTTAAAAGTTTAATAAAATTAGGATCAGGGCGAATAAGTAATAGGGAAAGTTGAATTTCGGGAGCTCATATTGTGTAAAGCATTGTTTTAAAAGGAAACGCATAGATGGGTAATTTCATGGTTTACTTTGTTTACGGTATTAGTATTATTGCCTCCCACATGGAACAGTAAGTTTTACAAAGCCGTCATTCATCGTGTGATTGTTCCAGTGAATTGGTTTTGCCTGATAACAAAAATATGCTTTTTTATTGCACAGAAAACAGGACGAAAGTGATATCCATTAAATAATGATTAGTGTAATTTCCTGTTTGTAGTTTTTGTTTTAATTTGGTGTTATATATTTTTCTATTTGAATTGTCATATTATCGAACTGTTATTTTAAATCCACTTATTTACGTTTTTCGCAAGAAAAAAGCCTAATCGAAAACTGTATAAATTTATTAGAGTATTATTTTTTAAATTATGTAATAATTAATAATATATCATATACACATCATTTCAAACTGTATTATATATTAAAGTAGTTACTTTATACCCCAATAAATATCTTTTCAATGCATATTAAACGCGTATTCCATTATTAAAACCTTATTTATGGATTTATTTAAACATTATTCTAAGGTAGGAATGTGGTTTGTTCAATTTTCCTACTGCAATTGTTGATTTAGATTAGTCATCCAGTGGCGTAACTACAGCCCCAGCAGACCACGTGACGCGGGGGGACGCATCCCTTCGAAGGGCGCTACTTTCCAGAAATTTGATGTTTAAGTTTAAGTTTAAGTTTATTTATCCATCAATTAATACATGGAGCGTCAATAATTTGATGTTTACAGATTAGATTACATGGATTTAACACTAGTATACAAAGTAGCTTGTTATAAGTGCTGTAAGTATTCATCTACACTATAATAGCAATTCATTAATAAGTAACTCTTAAGTTTACTTTTAAATTTTTTTACGTTTTGTTGGGATCGTACTTCGTGAGGTAATTTGTTATATATTCGAATACAAACACACCTAGGACTGTTACTGTACAGTTGTAAATGTTGTATAGGTACTGACAAGTTACATTTGTTTCGGGTGTCGTGTGAATGAATTTCGGTACATTTTATGAAATCATTAAAGTTTTGTTTTACATATACAGAACATATATAAATAAATAAACATGGCAGTGGCAGAATTTCCATTTCACAATATAGAGGTTTGCAATGTGCATTATATGTTGTGAATAATAGCTGGTTATAAAATTGGCCTTTCCTTGAAGTGTACGCACTGACATATAATTAAAGATTATACTTTTTATTTATATATACATATACATAAAATATATCCAACCATTTTATTTACCTACATTCCTACATACAGTGTGCGGCTAAAGTATGGAATAAATTAATTAAAACTGAAACAAACCAGTTATCGAACAAATTCTCAAACACGTCGATTTTATTTTCTGACAATGCACATTTTTCCATTAAATTCGATTTTCGATCATCATTTGTTGTCAAGTAATGACGTAAGCGACATTTTTTTTAATGGAACCGCCTTCCTTTTTTTCGTAATTTCGATAGATCCTTTAAGTCTAAAAACGGTAACATAAAATTTTAACACCTTACATAAGAAAATTTTCGAACAAAAGACAAATGGAAATTATAAAACATATTTTATTATTAAGGAAACAAAAACAAAAACCGTTACTAAGCAAATTAAAACATCAGAAAGTGTTGGAACTGCCGGCCACCCTTCGATTTCTTGACAATAAGCGAGCCGCCTTACAAATTCTTCTTGTACAGGGTGGCCCATTTTTGAAGGGATTGCAGGCTATCTCCTTAACTATTACATTTACGCAAAAAGTAATAAAGGTGTCTCGGGCCAAATTTTTGAGAGAAATCTAATGGTGCAAACCGAAATTTAATATCGTCTTTTGTTTTCGAGCTACAAGCGAAAATTGAATTTTTCGGAAATTCTTTTCGGAGTTATAACTCTTTTGTTCGTAGAGATAAGAACAAAAAATAAAAACATTCTTAAGGCACTTTTTCATGTAGAATTTACTGATGCTATTGGATTTTTAATTTGCATATTAAGTTTTGAGTTATAACATAAACTTGTGTTTTTTTAAATAGCAACCGCAGTTGGCTTTGACATCATTAAATAGGTCGCTTTTCAACGTTTTCAAAAATATATGGTTTAATATACTTATTTTAAATAACGAATGAAATATCAACAATTTTCTAATATTTCCAAATCTTAATTGGATATAATTATCAAGCAACCCTTGGAACACAAAAAAAATGAATAAAAAAACAAAATAAATGACTGTCCTGTCAAATTAATAGGTAATTCGTTTGGTTATGTAGCTTTACTTATGTAAAAAGTAAATGTAAAGTGTAACTGCTTAATAGTTACAATGACTGTTGATGTGCGACAGTTTAAGTATACAGTTTAACACACTTATCTTAAATAACAATTAAATCTCAATAAATTTGTCAATATTTAAGAATACTGCGGTATAAATGATTATATAGAATATAGACGGATTCTAGAGGGATTAAATTTAGTGGGTATCCACAATGTTCTTAAATCTGGGATACTCCTACATTAATCTGTATTTTTTCTTTACTGGAATAAGTTGGAGATGCTGTTACATACTCTAAACTATTTGTAGTATTTTCGTATTATCTTAGTTAAATATTTTATTTATTTCGTGGTTTATTGAAAGATTCAACATTAATAAACTTATTCTCAAGTTTCTTATATGTTTTTTTACATAAGTATTAAGTAAAGCTACATAACTAAGCAAATACTGCTTAATTTGACAGAACAGTCACTTATTTTGTTTTTTATTCATTTTTTTTATGTTCCAAGGGTTGCTTGATAATTATATCCAATTAAGATTTGTAAATATTAGAAAATTGTTGATATTTAATTCGTTATTTGAAATAAGTATATTACACCATATATTTTTGAAAACGTTGAAAAGCAACCTATTTAATGATGCCAAAGCCAACTACGGTTGCTATTTAAAAAAACACAAGTTTATGTTATAACTCAAAACTTAATACACAAATTAAAAATCTAAGATCGCCATTAAATTCTACATGAAAAAGTGTGTTAAGAATGTCTTTATTTTTTGTTCCTATCTCTGCAAACAAAAGAGTTATAACCCCGAAAAGAATTTCCGAAAAATTCAATTTTCGCTTGTAGCTCGAAAACAAAAGACGATATTAAATTTCGGTTTGCACCATCCGATTTTGCTCAAAAATTTGACCCAAGACACCTTTATTACTTTTTACGTAGATGTAATAGTTAAGGAGATAGCCTGGAATCCCTTCGAAAATGGGCCACCCTGTACATTGCCGTTAACTTGTGGGCTAATTCTGCGTATTTCAATTGTTTTGTGCTCAAAATTTTCTTACATAAGGTATCAAAATTTTATGTTAACGTTTAGACAATTAAAAGATCTATCGAAATCCCGAAAAAAAGTAAGGCAGTTCCATCTAAAAAAAATGTCGCTTACGTCATTACTCGAAAACAAAGGACGATCGAAAATCGAATTTAATGGAAAAATGTGCATTTTCGTAAAATAAAATGGACGCGTTCGAGGATTTGCTCGAAAACTGGTTTGTTTCAGTTTTAATTAATTTATTCCATACTTTAGCCGCACACTGTATAATTGCATATGATGGGCGCATACGTGAGTATAGCGGGGGCGCGCAATTCTACGTAGTTGCGCCACTGTAGTCATCTTGTTTTTTTTCATCTCGTACATCTTCGTCTTGAGCTTTCGTTGTAGAGGAATCATCCGTATCAGCAAAAATAACGTAGGCCGGCCCATTAACGAGCTAATCTGCGAGAGGTCCTTTTATCTATAGATTATCAGGTATTTACAGATAAATTGATTTCGATAAGGCATGAAGTTTATTACCGTAAGTGTTTTATTATCCTTTCTCGTGTATGAATCTGCATTTCAAAACAATCGTGTTTGAAATACAAGGTTTCGTTTACAAAATTGAATTTGTAATTCCGCGGATGTCTTTAAGAAAAACACATAAATATCAGAATTACAGTTAACATACTGTGCAATGATTTTTAAACAGTTATTATGCAATACTGGAGTAGAGTGAAATAACTAAAAAAATGTTCTTTGAGCGTACGAGCTGTTCCTTGGAAACCTTCACTTTAGTGCCTGTTTATTTCACGTTCTTCCAGTTTATAAGCCTCTCTTCTTCCTACATGTTCTTCGGCTGTGACTTAATAGAATGGCACGAGTCTGAGGTTAAAGTCCTTAGTCTAGTAGGCTCTGAAAACGACGTTGAACTTCCGGTCGCGGATTCACCGTTACTTCTTATACTCTACAAATAGTTCTGCGAATCATAATCAACCCATCTTTATCATCTTCCTCGTATATTTTACAGGTAGGAAAAGGACGAAGAATAGTATTAAACGTAACAGTCGTTCGCAGTAACTGCAGTCCTACGTGGTTTGCTTGTCATTCCTATTCGTGCTTCTTTTCCTTTTCTTTCGCAGTGCTAGAGCATTAGGTTAACAATGCCATCCTTATAGGAAACTTATTGTTTGGTCGTTTGATTCTATACAGGTCAAAGACGTGCGCAATTGCCTACATATATTTTTTTTTTGATTTTTATATGCGTGGTGTACTTCATGAATTTAAATGGCGACGTTTGGTATTACAGAATCGAATGTTGACGACAAATATTTACATGTTCATACGGCAAATTTATGTGCCTTGCCTTTATTATTGTAAGGCTCAAACACTTATAAACTAAGATATGACATCATAACTTTACAATTAATTACTTAATCTGGGAGAACCTCTGATGAAGAATTTTAACTAAAAATATTTCAAGAACTTCAGGAACAGTAAAAAACCAGAAGCTTGCTTATTTTTTAGTTTATTGCATTTACAATTCTTAAACGAACAATAGAAAAAAATTGATTTTCTATAAAAAACTAAAAATTTTGTATTCGGTAAATTTTTAATAATTTAAATTTTAGTTTGCCGAATAATCGTTAGTTCATATTACAGAAAATATTTCAGCCCAAAAATTAATTTCAAAAATGAAAATTGTTCACTTTTTGTGTAATATTTATATAGCTTGTTGGTTACAAAATCTTCAGATTTAAATTTTTGCATTTATTTGTTGTCAATTAATTTTTGTATGTAAGAGCCGGATCTTGCTTTATATATTTTTCAGAAAGCTCTTCGAACTGTTTATCAAATTTCGACAAAAGATTATAAACTAACAATAATCCTATAATTTTTACAGTGTTATTGTAAGTAACTTCATCTTTCAATAACCAAAATTACAAATACAGATGAATTTTTGAAATTAGAGTACAGAAAATATTATCAAATATAGAAAATCCTAGTCATAAGCCTTCGCATTCTCCGAACCTGAATACGGAATTTTAAAGTTCCCTATTTAAATGTACTGGTATTCTGTGTAGTATCAAAAATTCATTTATGAAAATTATTCTGTTGTATATTACTGAACTATTACTTCACCACTGGATCTTGCTTTTAATATTTTTCAGAAAGCTCTCAGGATTGGTTATCAAACTTCGACAAAAGATTACGAACTAGTAGTAATCCTATTGAGTAGAATGTTTTTGACAGTTCTGGAACCACCCACCGCCACTTAGCCTTCAACTCAAGGTCAAGGTTATTAATATACCCCTACCCTAGCGATCTCAAGACCGAGGTCTGTTTTTTAAGGTCACCACTTAGGTCAAGGTCGCCAATGTGAGGTCACACTGGCTTTCAACCTTAATCCCACCCTAGAGACCCTGCCCCTTGACCTCATGACGCCCACGGCAATGAATTAATTCAAAGATGTGAAACCTTATGGAAATGAAAACACATATGCTTTGCATAATTAGGTGTACAAGAATCAACAATTTTTATCGAAAAAATAGATACTAAGTGGTCACAAGTACGTTGCAATAATGTTTAGTGAAATGCAGCATCACGAAGGCCATTGGGATCCTGTTTGCTGAGCGATGTATTGGCTCACGAAGGAAAACAGAAGATTAAAAGAAGCATGTAGGGTTAAGTGGTGTAAAAGTGAGACAGTAGAAAACGTTGGTAAAAAATGAGACAGTAGATAAAAAAATATTAATTTAACACATTCGTTAATAATTATTATTGTATTTAAAAAAGCAGAGCTTATTTGTTAGAAAACCATATAGCATTTCATCTTACAGTGATAGAAGTTCACTGAAAAAAATGTACAATAGAACACTGTAAAATGAATCCAGAAAACTTTCATTTGCGCCATTCAAACTTTGTAGAAAGGAGTGGTTCATTATGTAGCCCATGTGCTATCAGTTGAAACAGACGACTTTGTAGTAACATATTTTCAACGTAGAGGCAGCCGATTCATTTATCCGGAGAAAGAACAATTAGATGATGTACTTAAAGGTGATGTTGTACTAAAACCACCTCAACCAAATTCTGTTGTACAGCAAGGGCGTCCCTGCAGTATGTGTTTCCAATAGATTTAAGTGAATTTCTAGTGTATTAATTAGAAGTACCCATTATTTTGTTCATGTGTTAGTGTTGTAAGTTCAGTTAACAAATTTCCTTTTAGTTTTTACTGATATTTTCAGAATTTTCTTGAGTTATTTAGTAAAACCATATTTAATGTCTTACAAAATTAATTTATGCTGTGGATAAAAAATTGAACATTTTTTTCTGGCTTATTTTTTTATTGCCATGTCTTATTTTTGCCCTCTATTCAGTCTAAATTCGTTTTCGATGGAGTTACATGGGTGTCTCATTTTTCAACAGAGCTGTCTCTTTTTTACCCTATTTTAGAGGCAAAAATGAGACAGAAGTTATACACTTTTACATAATAAAGTTGTATGCTACCCCAATTTAAATGAAGCTATACGAAAGAGCAACCTTTATTACATATGTTACCCTTTGTTTCAATTTATTTGCTCAATACTTTACACCCAAAAACTCAAAAGATTTAAAAATTGTCTCATTACCCCACTTGACCCTAACTATTAAACCAAAATGGTATAATTAAACTAAACTAAATAAAAATAAGGGCTAGAGTTCACAGTTCTCGTCCAACAAGACACGGACGGTTTCTTGTTCAAAAACCATGTACCTAAATGCGAAATCGTATGTCGTTGCACACCAGCATGTCCTTCATCCCATCGGACGACTCCAACAAGCTTTTGATGAGGCCCGGCCTGAATCTCACGACGCCATCTTGTTGGACACCAAACTTTTTGAGGACATGCTTCAGTCGGAAAGATATGGAAACTATGTTCCTCCCCAAGGAGTCGTCGATGACGACACTGCAGTGATAATCCTCAACGCTGAAGGTCTGAGGCAACAAACATATTTTGGGCAGTACTTTTGGCGAAATGGGTGTAGAAGAGTATATTGATTTTGGCAACTCGGAAACTATGCAATAATTAGTGTTAGAAGTTGCGAATATATACTAAAGTTGAAGGCTAATGCAAGGTGGAGTAACCTTGAGTTGAAGGCCAATGCAAGTCAGGGGCCAATCTTGAGTTAATACGTTGTCTGCCAAGGCAACCAGGAACATATTATCTGCTTATGAGACTTCGTCTCACGTGGCAGTTAACGTGTTTTAAAGGCCAATGCAAGATGGGGTAACCTCCAATGCAAGTCCGGGGTCAACCTTGAATTAAAGGCCAATACAAGGTGGGGCAACCTTGAGTTAAAGGCCATCACATAGTGGGGATAGCCTTGCAAGTTAATACATATATGAGGTTGTAAACATTGGACAGAAGCAAATCGAAATGGGCGAATTGTGACCGTTTAGAAGTGCACGTCAGGAGTCTGACCCCCAGACTGCAGTTTCTGTACTTGACGTGCAAAGTCTACCGATTCACAAGCGAGCTGGATGGTTAAAAAAATATAGATAAAAGGCAAGAGAGAGGACGTGGGCGAGAGAGAGGACAGGGAAAGAAAAGAAGGAAAAAGAAAGAGGAAGGAAGATTATATGAATTATTGAGCGATCGGCAACAGAAGTCGGGGGGGTTGGTGAGACCTCTACACGGGGGTAGAAAAAAAGAAGGGAAAAAAGTTACAAGGTTGTCTGGCCACATGACCCAGAGGGTTCTCTGCTCCGATTATTTATTAAACTTCGACAAACGAGTCTGAACTGATAATTATAATTCTTTCATTATTTGTGTAGCTTTATTTTAACATCACACCTATATGTGTTTGTCATAAAATAATCCTTGTCAGTCAGAAACGTAGATTTGTCCGAAACTATAATATAGAAAAATATCTAAATGCGGAAAATCTTATCGTTAAGCCTTCTCATTCTCCGGTAATGAATATTATTTAAACTCACTAGTATTCCGTGTAGAATCTGAAATCTGTCCACGAAAATGATTCTATTGTTCGTATTGTAAACCAGTTAAAAGTTTTTGGTTGTCTATGGAAAACAAATGCCACATAAAAAAAAACTACATTTTCTTAGTCGACGGTTTTAATTTTTCATAAAATAAAATTTGTCTTCTTTTTCAGAACGTTTAAACATTCTCATATTCTGTCTCGGTTTCAAATTTCAGTGTTTGTTTCGCTTTGGAACGTCATAAAAAAAGCCTTTAGTTATACAATTTATACATATTATATTGAAAACAAATTTTTGAGTTAAAGTTTTCAATTTTTCATAAATTAATAATAATAAATTAAATTTGATAGCTATTAAGACAATAAGTGTTTTATAGAAGGTTTAAAAATCAAGGTCGTAGTTCAAATCCGAGCGAACGAAGTGAGCCGAGGATTTGATAGACCGAGATTTTTAAACAATAAAACACGAGTTGTCTTCAAATTTTTTTCTAACACCAATATCTTAAATTTTCTTTCACTAATATATTATTAGATATTTTAATAAATTATTATTTGAGCTCGTCACAGTACACAAAATGCGAAGATTGCTAGGCAGCGACGTATTTTATAGAGAAAAGCGTATTTTAAAGGCAGCATAACAAGTGGGCTCTTACGCTCTTATGCACCATAGAAACAGTATAAGACAGTGGTTCTTAACCTTTTGTTTCTCGCGGACCCCTATCTGAAAATTTTTGAATGCCGCGGACCCCATGATTTTTTTAAGACACAAAAGCATATACTTTAATGTGAAATCGAGTAACTCTCAACATTTTTCGCGGACCCCTTACAAAGGCGTCGCGGACCCCTGGGGGTCCGCGGACCACAGGTTAAGAACCGCTGGTATAAGATATTAGCGTTAGAAAAAATGATTAAAAATAAAGCTGGAATTCATCTTTGTTAAAAACTAAACAAAAGTTTACTGGAAGAGCTGTTAATAAAATAAGATTTTATAGAATTTTATAAAATTATTAGGAAATTCTTAAAATTTTTTAACATCTCAAGTTGGAGCAATAATTTATTTCCCTTAACCTTTGCTATTCTTCAACAATATGAATTTTTGAAAACATTTTTAAAACCCTCCGCCGCTCGCGCTAAATTTTGAGACATTTGTGCTCGCGCACGGACTGCTACTCCGTGATGCTTAATTAGTCTGATTGTTTAAATTTTAGTTGAAAGTTTGACACAACTGGTCATAGTTTGTTGTATTTATTTGTAAGCTTACATTCAAGACGTGTAAAATTTGTTTTTGATGGCCTTTAAGGCAGAAAAATGAAATTATGTAAGTATACATTATTTGTTACATATAAAAATAACTGCCATAAAGTACGCCATACTTATATTATTATATATTTTTTAACTATTACAGTGGTTAATTAAAGTGCAAAAACAGTAGTATTTTCTTAAGTTCAGATTAATAATTAGCCAATTAAAACTTTTCCGATTCAGTTGTTCTCACTGATTTCAAAACAGTCCCTGCACATTATAACAGAATGTTCTAAACATAAATATCTTGCCCATGATTTTCAAAGTATTTTGTGCCCCCATTTTTCTTCCAATTACATTTAGAACAACGCTCATTTCCACCGGAATTAGGATATACAGGAGTTGTTTACTGCACAAAAAGTAAAACGCAAGTGCTCGCACACGGAGTAGCAGTCCGTGTTCTTAAATATTTTGGTTATTGTCTACCATAGACAATAGATTTTGCCACCTGATGCTAAATGACATCCCGTCGAAAGGTACACAAAGGGTCATTGTTCTTAAACCAATAGTTACAGAAATAAACAAAAATTCTGCATCGCCCGGACTGTGAGTCCGTGCGCGAGCGGCGGAGGGTTAACTTCAGGCTTTTTTAAAACTTCGATCTGAAATTTTCAGGCCGTTGCATGTTGTAATTGCATGGGCTTGACTTTGTATTGTAAAAATATGACGAGGACAATACGCTTTAATTTATGTCATAACTATAGGATTTGAATAATGTTTGTTAAATAGCGAGGTGTTAACAATGGTTGCACTATTTTCAAACCTTGAACTTGATATCAATAAACCCGTGAACGATGAACGTTTTTTATGAAAATCAACCGGGCATACTTTGTCAACGTTCGCATTTCCTGTGCTTTCAGGAACATTAAAAATTGATGTTCTGAGGTCAAATAATGTATGATCGTTATAGCTGACCTCCATTTTTGTTAATTTTTGTTCCGCTTTGAGAAAATAATGTGTTTTTGAAATTTTAAAAATTATTTCTAAATAAAGCCAGGCTTGGAAGTTTTTTTATTGTGAGCTGTTTCAAAGAGGATGAAGTCGGAAATGGATCAACATTTGAAGCATTTCAAGATCATTGAACGGTTTTTACGATTTTAAAAAGGAGTACAAATTAATAGAACTTTTCCGTGATTTTTGAAAAATCTCCCAGGTGTTTGAGGTACTTTCTTTTTCAGTTATAGTGCTGTTTGTAAAAGAAGGTAATTTCCTGTAAACGGAATGTTGTAGAAAATTAAACATCCACTGTTTAATTTTAAAAGAACTAACTCCAAATGTACTTTTTGTAAACATTGGGCAAAATGATTTTTTTAAATACAGTAACCTTAACATTTTCCGTCAGAGATACCCGAGCAAATGACCCTCCGATAAGGGGTGGGGCGTGGAGCTAATTACCCCTACGGCTTATACTCTTAACGCTTAAAAACTCATAGTTACGAATACCCTAATTTTGCCTCGGACTGGACGGCTATAAAAACGACGAAAGCAAAGAGATAAGGAAATCTTAGGAACGTGGAATATTAGAACTCTGTATGAAGCCGGTGCCCCAGACGTGACTCTGAGAGAAAAAAATAAATACCATCTAGACATTACAGCCCTGCAGGAAGACAAACAAGAATGGGATATTTACTAGCGACAATACCCACGAACTCAGTGTACTTGTAAGTATGAATAAAAGATAAAATAATTAGCTTTGAACCTATCAGTGAGAAAATATGCAGCATAAGGTTAAGACCAAATTCAACTCACGCCCCGACTGAAGAAAACGAAGATAAAACCACGCAAAACTAGAAAGGGAATTCGACAAGATACCAGGAAACGAATTTAAAATAAATACATTGTGAGACATCTAATAATGATAACGGAGAGAGAGTAGGTAATAGAATATGCGACATTCAGGAATATGGCAGTAAGAAGTACAACAAATACATAAGATCACGCTAATATTGACAAGACATTTTTCTAGTATATCCGGATCTGATCATTTCCCGGTAAGAACAAAATTAAAGGAAAAAATTAACAAAGTAAGAACAATCCCGGTAACCAGAATGACCAAATATAATAAGCACAAACTTAAAGAAGAAGAAGAAATCCAATCGACATATGAACGAAATCTAGCAGAAGGTCGAGATATACAGAATGGGTAGTGAACGAGAGGGAATAATAGACGAGAATTAAAAGCAAGATAAATGATAACGCAGAGGAAATACTAAGAACAGCCCAAAGGAAAACTAAAGATAACTAGTGGGATTGTGACTGCGAAGAAGTCATAAAAAGGCGAAATGAAGCAAAGAAAGCACTGCTTCAAAAGCCTACAAGAGCGAAAACTGAAAGATGGCAACCATTAAGTAGAGCAGCAAAAAGGATTGCAGGGAAAAGAAAAGTGAAATGTTAAACACAAAAGTAAGAGAATTTGAGCAAGCCAATCAAACGAGAGAAAGTATTTAACCATCTGGAGTGTACACTCCACCACACTGCACATGCACAACCATGTGTGATAAAGCCAACCCTGCAGGAAGTCCAAAACAGCATCCCTGATATGAGAAAGAAATAAAACGCCATGGATAGACAATATCTCAGCAGAATTGATTAAATATGGAGGAGAGAAAGTTACCGGACAACTCTTATCTAATTAAAAAAAATATGGTCAACCAACAGAAGAAATCCCTCAATAATGGAACACAGCCACAATATGCCCAATACATAGGAAGGGATCGATTGGATTGTCAGAACTACAGACCGATGCGTAGCCTATATAAGATCTTCACGAACATACTACGAAAACGCATAATTGAATATGCCGAGGAAATAATAGGAGAATATCTATCAGGCCGGATTTAACAGGAATAGGTCAACTATCGACCAACCGTTTACAGTGAAACAGATCATCAAACAATGATCCGACCGATACTGGTCTGCCAAACCTGGACCTTGACGAAGAAGATAATGGAAATCCTCCTGAGATTCGAAAGAAGAATATTTAACCACGAATTATACGAAGCGCCTGACGTGGTAACATACATAAACATCTTTAGATTAAAATGGGCTGGAAATATGATCAGAATGCCAGAGGAAAGAATTCCAAAGAAGATGTGTAAGGCACAATTGGAAGCTACAAGAACCAGATGAAGACTTCGTCGCCGATGGGCAGAAAACGGTGCGGAAGATGCAGCAAAGCTTCTGGAAATCCGAAATTGCGAAAGTGTAGCCAGAAATAGAGAGGAATAGAGGAGAAAAATTAAGGTTTAATAGAACCGTAGCGCCACGAAGAGAGAGGGATAGTGATAAAACGAAGTTTTGAAATATTAATATTTAAAAAAAAAACTGTCGTGTTTGAGCAGTCTACTGAAAATCATCATATCGAAGCTTTTTATTTTATTGTCAACAGTTAAAGCTTTGAAATTAACTTGATTTAAAGCTGCGAAATAATAATATTAACATTTTTTTGAAAAAAAGTGTTTAAGTATGTCATTGCTTTAAAATCATTTGAGAATCGTAATTAGGTGTTCCAGGAATTTTCCAAATTGGCCTATATGTTTCTTACGTCATTAACTGTTACAATTCTCACGTGGTTTTATAAGAAGCAATTTTTTCTATTGACTTTATAATAAAATCTCCTCTCTAATGGGCATAAAAATAATAAATAATTATTGTAATTTAACTTAAACCGTAGCCAGGTAATAAATCACGTTTAATTATCGTACGTACTTTTTATTGCCATCTAACAGATCTGTTTTTCTAAAGATGTTTATTTAATTTCTTTTGAAAGCTCCGGAATCGTTTAAATAATGATTGGCTATAAAATGTGATTAACAAAAAAGGCCCATTTAAAGTGTTTAATTAGGCAATATTTTAAATTTGGAAATCTGTTTTTTTATGTCTAAGAAGTTGTATTTTATTGAATTTGCTATAAACACAAATATTTCAATTCAATTAGTTAAAGGAAATTTTTTTAAATCAAATACATACTATTTTTCTCCATCAAGAAACCTAATTTGTTTATTTCTAAGAACTGTTTCACAAATAACCAACTGCTTTATACATGTATGCAACGGAACTTAAAGTTTTCAATATAAAACGTAGTTAATAAGACTTACAAATGTCACTTTAGCAACACCTTTTCACAGCAAATTAAATTTATAGCAAGTGATGCAATGCCTCTTTTTTTCGAGGCTATTAATCACCTTATACTTTCGTCATTAATAATTCTTATCACTATCATTAACGACATGTCAATGTAAACAACCCTCCAATATAAAAGAGTAATATTAAATTTTCATCCTTTTCAGCTAATTTAGGCCTTTTGTGTCTGCGAAGCTCAGAGTAATTTTCCTAAATTTCGGAACCATTCAGATTTATTTTATTTGCCAAGGAAGTTGATCATAAAATGCAAATATCCTAAAATTCTGTAATTTTTATTTTTATTTTAGGTTTAATATTAGATCCCTTGAAGCTACCGTGTGTCGTAAAATCATAAATTCTTGCCTGATAATCTCTTAAATTACAAGCTATTAATTTTTTTACTCGTCATAAACTTGCAATCTAGCAATTTCTGTCGAAATATTCCTGTGGTGTATACATGTAAAAATTACTTTTGTTAACATACAAACAGAAAAAGTTTTAAGCGTTTGGTGTTGGCTATAAAATACGACCTTGTCTAGTATTATAAGATTTAAATACAGTAACCTCTGCCTTGTTCTCCTCGTGGAATGTCTATAAATGCTTTTTATATAAAAATTGACATTCCTCTTTAAAGACATTGAACTAACTGAACACAATGGGTTACTACAGTAATTTGTTTATAACATCATAAGTGATTCTCTGTGCATTAAGTTTCTCAAATGTAAAGTCAACATATTTCTTTATTTTAAGATTACTTCATTTTGTACAGCATTTTTCTTAAAATTTATTCTTATTTTACTACGAGCCGCTTGCACTGCCTATTATTAAAGTTTAAACTTTGATATATTGTCTTGGTTACGATTCTCTTGTTATTGTACTTACGAATTGGATCTTTTTTAAATTTCGATTGAAAGGGTCTTGAAATAATTAAAAACCGAATTAATAAAAAATCTCCGCCGCTTGTATCTAAATATCAGTTTAGTAAAAATGTTTAACTTTAGTTTTTATTTATGTTTACAGAACTACAAATAAAAACTTTTTAATTTCTGTTTTTGGCACATTTTGATATCTAATAAATACCTAAAACGCGAGCTAAAACGTAAATATAATAATTCTTTTTCTGAATTTTACAGTAACATTTTTCTTGATTTTGACTATTTAATCCTACTAAATTTTACAGACCACCTGAGGAAGCCCAACCTCCTAAATGTATTTCCTATTTCGCTCTCTTTTTACTGTTATTTTTAATGAGTTTTTAAAAAAAGAACTACGACAAAGTTTTCATAAATCTGGCATGTTATGTGCCTTTTAAAATTACATATACCACCCGTTGATGGTGGTTACAACATAACTCAGTGATTTTTATTTATTTAAGCCTTATATAATACCATATGGAATTATTTAAGTCGGAGCATCTGATGATTAAATTTATAAGATTATTCAAAAGGAAGTTGCCATAATTTTGTAGCAATTGAAGTGTGCACAAAACATAAACTAATGTTAGGAATCGAAATTCTCGCCGTTTCGATAGTCATAGGATACTTATAGAAACTTGGTTCTTAAAACTAAAATCAACTTCAAAGTTAAGAATCTGTCTGGTTGAAAATTCGGTGAACGTGCTGGTTAAATGTTAGGAATATAGGTATGTACGGCTCTAAAACGGGCAGTCACTGAAGACCCATTCGAACTGGTAAAGTGAAAGCTCTTTTTAAGAACAGAAAATGATGAGCTATTTAAAATTTCAGTAAGGAAGAAAATGCCCTTCCGAAATTTATTTTGAGCCGCCAAAAAATCTCGAGGAGCTGATGCGTCGGTCTGTCACGTATAGGCATCTCGGGTTCGATTCCTGAGACCGGTGATTATCCCTGCAGGAATTTTACCCAATTTTACCATTTCCTCCGCTCCCGTGCCAAGGTTCTCATTTCATTTCGCGTTTTACCCCTGTTTGCTCCTACTTCTTCTATCGTTTCCATACAAGTCTCTCGCGGTCTGCTTCTCTTTCTTTTTTTTCCTTTTCCTATTTCTATCAATAAAGGTTCATTAAGTACAAATAAATTCGCTAATTCGAACTGATTGAAACCGCGTTATGTGCGGATTAACAAATTGTTCGGATTACCGAGAAGATGTCTAAATAAGAGAAAAACATCCTTACATTCTGGTTTATTAAGAAACAGAAGCTTGCTTTTATACGAAAAGTAGTAATTAAAAAGTGAAATTGCTATTAAATATCACAAGACGTCGACGAACATATGAAATTACAACATATCAGTTTACTCTGAAAAATCTTATCTTATGCTTTTTGGGGATGGATTTCTGCTTTTTCTGTACCGTGTCAGATATGATTCAAAATGTTACTCAGTTACTTGGTATTTAAACTAATGTCCTAACTAACAGACTAATTAGATATTTTTGTCGCTTCAAACCTCTTTGTTTATTTGTCATAAAATGTTAATTTATTACAGACCTCGTTAAGTGTAACAAGTTGTTCGGTTGTTCGGTTTAGCGCGATTTTATTCGGATTTTAGACAGCCGAAGCTCAAACTACATTATGTTCGTATTACTGAGCGTTCGGATTATTGGGTTTCCACTGTCTTCTATTTATAATTATTTTTAAATCTTAAATAACTTATTTAAAAATATTGTATGTTCCTTAAATTTTTTTTCAACGATACCTCTAATTTTTATTTTTTAAAATAAGCTCATTAAAGCAAATGTTAACAAAAGCTTAATATTATTACTTATATTAGTTAAGAAAGTATTAAATGCAAATTACGCTAAAAGTGTAAATTCTATCAAAATAAAAACCTATAACTTAATTTTCACACATTTACCTTTGGAAAATTTTCTATTTTTGTTTTGTTTTAGACATTATCAAAAGTATCAGTTTATGGTACTCGTATTAGAAGTAACAAAACTAGTAAGCATCAAAAAATTAAAGAATGAGTAAACTAACAACATCCTGTTAAAGAATCCCTCACAAAGAAAATTATTCTTAATAACATAGAGGATCATTAAGTTACATAAGATCATCCTCGTTATATAACTGTATTATGAAAGTATTATCGCATCTCTGCTCAGCGAAAGGAGACTTTCTTCCTGCGGATAGCAGCGATGCGAACGTTTTATAGCGGTTTCGTAGGAACTAGATCATCGTTAGCAGCAGGTTGCATGTTGAGGACTTGTTTCTCCAGGTTGCTCAGTGAACCACTGAGCTTCTAGTTCGTGTTTTTGCACGCGAAATGATATATACATTGTTTGTTACCAAGTTTACTTATATTAAAAGTTTCCGGAAGGCGGGTTTAATATCTTCGTGAACTTGAAAACTGCTTTTAAATGTCAATAACATTTCTATTTTTATACTCACGACTTACTAACGCTAGAATTCTTTAATTTTCTAGCAGATTCAGCTTTAATTTTTCTTTTTTAGATTTGTTTCAGTTCTTAAATTAAATTAAAATTTTTGATTAAGGGTTGGTTTGTTCATTCCCTGATAGCTCTAATTATGTAAAATACATTTTTTAAAGATTCACTCCTTCGGAGGTACATTTTAAATAAATAGAATGAATTCTGAATAACTTGTATAGAAATACAAATTTTTCAAAATAATTAGGAATTTTTAAATTAAAGTTTAGTTAGAAAATGTGAGTTTAAACAGTTGATTATATTGTAGATACCATAAATGAAAAATAAATAGTTTCTTTTCTAGTAAATAATTCGGCAACTTTCAACGATTTCAGGAGTTTGGAAATTTTAATATCTTATTTGAACATGGTTCACGATTTGATAATTTCTTTATTCTAATTTAGACACATTATCATCACTTCTTGATAACTTTAATTATGGTGATTGCTTCAGAAGTCCTGCCTAATATTTAAAAAATACAAAACTCCCACAAAAATATATTTTATTCACAATCATTATAGTAATATGTCGATTCCTAACCTTTTAGAGCTTGGGAAATACGTCATTCCTAACTGTAATGACAATCTCTTGGGTGGGGAGTATCAGAAAACACTTCCCACTCACGGGCGGGAAATGTTTATGTACGGTTGCCTAGCGACACTGTCATAGATCTATATGTTAAAGTAGGCTAAATAAATTATAATAGAGCTGTCAAAAAATATTAATAAAATTAATTTAAAATCCAATGATTAATAATTGTGAATAAAATAGTATACATACCTCGGTGGGAGTTTTATCACAGCCTCCCGCTATGTATGTCCGAGAGGCGAAGCTCTCGGCTGTAATGAAACATTTCCCACCTCGGATGTAATGTACTATTACAGAAAAATAGTTCATAAAATAGATGAAAAATAAATAATTTATTTTCTATTAAATAAATAATTCAGTAACTTTCAAACGATTTCAGAAGTTTAGAAATTCTAGTATCATTGAGCCTGATTTATGCTTGGTTTATTTGTCTATTCTAATTTGTGGCAATTTTCACCACCTCCTGGTAACTTTAACTTCGTCGTCGTCGTCGTCGTCGTCGTCGTCGTCGTCCTGTCATGGATTAAGCACGGCTGCCTGTTCCGGCGTCCATCGTCTCCGAGGTCGTCCCACGCCCTTTCTTCCTCTTATTATTTTAATTGGTAACTTTTGTAAATATAATTTTTTCCACAGCAAGCATATGGAAATTAAATTTATTGAGTGATAAAGAAATCGACCTTTAGCCAAAAGTTGTATTTAAATTTTACATTTAAATATTAAATTTTAGAAACATTTTGATTTCTTTAGTTATACGAATTACTGCATCATTTTAAATAATAATTATCGATTTTCTGTTTTAAATTAGAAATTGGCCGAAGAAGTAACATAATAAATATTTATTGAATCCATCATTGTAGTATCCTGCAATACTCATAACTTTAGAAATAATTTATGACATTAGGTCTTAAGCTGTGAAGGGTTTACAATACCAATTCAACCATCATTTTAGTACCACAGTCAATGGAATAACGGGATTAATGGGTGTATTTTAAATTTATTTGGAGTAGATAAATTATAGTTTTAAACAATATATTTACAAACTGTACAAACTATACCTATAGAGTTAATATTTGGTAGATCACCCTCGGACCGAAATTACAACCTTGCATCTTCTGGCTTGTTTCGTGAAACTACACTCGCATACTTACTTACAGTCCACTTTTGTTTCTTGATTTCTTTTTCGCAAGTTCATTTCCTGTTTTCTTCCAGCAGTTCTCGACTGGATTAAGGTCCGGATTGTTTGCAGGCCATTTTAAGGCCTTAATCTTGTTTTTGACAAAATCTTGAACCTCGACAGAAAAAATTAGCATCGTATAAAACCATAAACATACATAAAACAAATGAGATTACTGAGCTTTTTAGTCCTGTGGCATGGTATGAAGTCATCTTAGGAGATACAATTTCTTGCAGCTCCATACTGCCTTGCACTAGTGGGAAGAAGGTGATTTTTCAGGATACCAATATATTTTTTAGCATAGAGCGAGCCTTGGATAAACTTTAAAGCACTAACTCCTTTCGTGCTTATGCAATCCCACACCATTTGCTCTTCAAGATGTTTTACAGTAGGCACAAGGCATTCGAGTGCATACTTTTCACTCTTTCTACGCCGAACAGACAGTTTTCCATCAGGCCTATGAAGATTAAATTCATCTGAAAAAATGGCTTGCTCTCACATCTCGTTAGTCCAATTCATATGCTCTCTCGCATTCTTGCCGTCAAAAGAGACTTCTTCCTGGGGCGGCGAGCCCTGCCTCCACGAGTCTGTTTCGTAAGTTCGGCTACTCATTGTCATGGCCCGCTGAATTAAATATTACATATTAAGGCCTTACCACTTCATTTAGCCAAGACGCAATTTAGAAACAACGGTGGCGCCAATTGAGGTGAACTATACATTTCTCCATTAAAAATTGTATAGTTCATCGCAAATGGCGCCACCGTTGTTTCTAATTTTGTCTTGGCTAAATGAAGTGGTAAGGCCTTAATATGTAATATTCAGCGGGCCTTGCTCATTGTTAATCCACTACCTTTTCAGTTCCACAGATGTCACTCTACGATTCTGAACACGTCATGTTCTCTTCAGAACCCTGTCATTTGCTGCAGTACCCGTAGAAGCTCTTTTTCGACCACGACCCTTTAGTATCTCAGTAGATCCGGTTTCCCTGAAATTCTTAAGAAATCTTGCTATAGTGGATTGATTAAAACCCACTCTTAAAGCAATTTGACGTGTGCCTAAGCCCTCTCTGATAGCGCCACAATTTTGTTTTCTGAAGCTGCTTCGACTTCTTTTCCCATTTTCATTGCACCACTTGAACTCACACTTTAAACGCAGTTAAAGTTAGTTCGCATAAATTAAAATTAACTGATTTCAAGTATTGCTTACTCAAAAAACTTATAAAACTTGCAAAAATCAAGTTAATGCAATAATTTATTTAAACCTTTTAATTACAAATGTTGTTTTTAGAACCTGTTTAGTATCATATTAACAACACAATTCTTGTCAAAATGTCAAAGCTGATTTTCAGAAATTTCAATTCAAGGTATTGTCATGGTGTATGACTGATATTGCGTACAACTTATTTTAAATATCAATACTGTTTCTTTTGTTCACTTTGTTGTGGAAACAGAAATAGGCGATCTTCTTTTGTTTTCGAGGTATTGGGCTAAACTGAAAATTACTCCTCTTATAACTTGTTTATTTATAGAAATATCTGAATATAGTATAGAAGTTATTTATAGATATTTAGGTCCGGGATAGTTGGACCAATGGGTTAGTTGGACCATCACCGAGAACGCTACTTTACGCAACGATGAATGAACTTATAACACGTCTACCCCTTCAGTGGAACAGTTTAAGTTGCGGCAGGTCATAATCACCTGCAGATCTTTCATCGATATATCAAAATTAAACATAGTTGTGAAAATATTCTGCTAAAGTTTTGTGTTGGCTGTTTGCTATTGATCATATCGAGCATAAAAATAAGAATATTTTTGAAATTTATATTTATACATGTAGCTAAGATGTTAGAAGTACAGTTAACCTAACTTTTGCGGCGTTTCAAACCACGTGGCTCCAGTGACAAAGTGGTCCAACTAACCCATAGTATTGGGATAGTTGGACCGTTCCTTTTTGGGTTAGTACAGATGAGGAGTGGGATGAAAATAATTGCTCAGGGTGTGTAGAAAATTATTCTACAACACAAAGAAAAGCTGACTGGTGCAAATGCATTAAATGTGATAGGTGGTCACATGAAGGATGCATGAAATATGCAGACATGTGTGAACGGTGCGGCAAAGTGGCTTATAAAAAAAGTGTATAATCTGCTTTCTGAGAACAGTTATAAGTATTAATCTAAAATGTATGTTACGTTTTTATTTTGTAGAAAGTTATTTTTTAGAGTGGTGTTTATGTTTAAAAGCCTATCTTTAAACAGTGGTCCTACTAACCCATAGCGTGCAGTCCAACTAACCCGCTTGCTATGGGTTAGATGGATCGATTATCACTTTTACATTTTTTGTTCACATGTTAATGTTTTTGCTTTCACCTAAGTTTTTAATAAATATATATTGAGATGATACTTAATTGGATGTATATAATTAAGGTTAAGTTGTTTGTTTAATTTATAAAAGAAAAATGTTATTTGCCAAATATAAGTAATGCAGATTTTAAATTATTAAAAATTGTAATATAATTTTAAGATAGCTAGATTAGATTTAAGTTATGTGAAAATGTAAATAAGTTATTGTTATAATGTTTGTTAGTAATAATTAGCTAAATTGGTAGTTATAGAAATGTAAAATAAGTTACTATTAGAAACCTTGTAAATAGTTGTTATAGTGAAAAACAATTTAGATAAAAATATCTTGGATACAGAAGAAAACAATTTAATAAATAAGTGATATTTTTGCATTAAAAGGAGCAACAACCAAATAGGTTTGCTCAATTGCACGTTCCAAAATAATAAATATCAACCGATTATTTAACTTTAAATAGAGTTAATAATCATAAGAATCATTTATTGAATCGAAAGGAAGCGAAATATAATCATAAGAATCATTTATTGAATCGAAAGGAAGCGAAATAGAAGCAGAAGCAATTGAAAATTTGAATTTCAAGCAGAAGCAATTGAAAGTCGAAATTGGAGCAGAGGAAATTGAGCATTAAATTTGAAACAGAGGCAATTTGGATTTTTGGGAGTGAAATAGAAATTTCAAACAAAACCCAGGAACCGGTGTAAATAGTGAGTGTAAATACCGTAATTATAAGATAGGTTTAAGGCAGGGTTGATAGGAAAAAACGATAATAAAAAAAAAATCTGCATTATAAGTATTTGAGTAATTTTATTTTTATTTGTGTAAAAATATACTTAGAAAGATAACAAACAAGGAACCTAATTAACGACCTGAGATAAGAGCAATGCAAACAATTAAGTAAAATTAAAGAGCAAAGCAAGGGATAATTGTAAATATTGAATGTGGGCTTAATAATAAATAAATTAAATTTAAATAAAATCTTTTAAAAGAGCAAGACCATTTCAATATACACATTATCAAAAGACGTATTGAGAGCAATCAGTTTTCAAGCCTTAAATGTGAAATTAACAAAACCACAACGTTCTAAAAAAAAGTGGTCCAACTATCCCGGACTTACCCTACGTAGATTCCAGATTTTTTCAATTTGCTATGGTGTTTCAGTTACAGCATAAACTTGTGTTTTTTTTAAATGGGAATTATAGTTGGTGTCGACCTCATTTAAAAGGCCATTTTAAGAGCTTTTCAAATATATATGGTTTATTATACAGACAGATCAATAAAAAAACCAATTAGGGTAGGCTGTGAAATCAAATTATTTTGAATCGGTACTTTAGCCACATCCATCGAATGACATTTCTGACATGAAAATTTAAAACTGAACGCTCTTGTCAAATTATTTAAGTTTTTTATTTGGTGAAAAAATTTAAAGTTTGAAAAAATGGTATTCACTACACAACAAAAAGCGAAAGCTATTGAATGTTTTTTTCGAACCGGCGTAAGAATAAATGGAGAGTGGCAATATTCATTTCATGACTGCATGACTGATTTTCGTGAAGAATACCCCGATTTAGTGTTCAATTACAATTATTTTCGCGACGTCGTAACTAAATCTGTACAGTTATTTAGAGAAAGTGGTAGTGTCGCTCGTAAAAGTGGAAGTGGACCACCGCTTAGACGAACAGAAGCAACGATTGAAGCTGCCCGGCAGATTATGGATGAACAGCCAAAAACTTCCATTAGAGTATTGCCTCAACAAATAAATTTATCTTATGGCACAACTCGAACAATCCTAAAAAAAGATTTAAACCGTCATGCATATAAACTGCAATGTTTTCATGAACTTTTACCAATAGACCCTCCAAGACGAATAGAATTCTGCAATTGGTTTCAAAATAATCTGAACAATGAAGCAGCTCTGAACACTGTATTTTTTTCTGATGAGGCCTGGTTTTATCTTTCTGGATTTGTCAATTCACAGAATATGAGGTGGTGGTCAAGTGAAAACCCTCATTTTTTTGTTGAACAGAGAAACACTCCGATATCTTGCAGAATTTTCCGATAACAGAATAATAAGCAGGAACGCTGAAATCCCATATCCAACTAGGTCTTGCGATTTGAACATATGTGATTTTTTTGTATGGCCTTACATTAAAAATTTATTCAAGGCTAATTCATAATCTGGAAGAACTGAGAAATCGCATAACAGAAAAGTGTGAAGAAATCAACAACTCACCTCAAATTACATAATGTTTTTGCTGGAATGCAAAGAAGAATTCGTTTATGTTTAGACGTAAATGGACAACATTTTCAACAAATCCTATAGTTTTATGTAAATTTCAATATCGTAAATTAATAATTTTTTCATGTTTTTGTTTCAGTTTCAATTTAAGGTTATAAATTTTGTTTACAACATCGAAGGTCGATGGTTTACAATAAAAATGTCAAATTGCAAAAGTTTTAAAATGTCATTAAGTGGATGTGGCTAAAGTACCGATTCAAAATAATTTAATTCACAGCCTACCCTAATTGGTTTTTTTATTGATCTGTCGTTACTTAGTGTTTTAAATAAGGGCGTTATTGGTCATTTATACCTAAATTAGCATTAATTATAACAAAATAAACAGTTAGCCATGAAACAATAGAGTATTATAAGTCTTAACGGCATTCAAATGCTTATTACAAATGTCAGATTTTACGGCCAACTAAGTTTTGTTTATCAAATCAGTAATTTTAAAATTAAAAAAAAGACAAGTTTATGCTGTAACTGAAAAACCATAGCAAATGGAAAAATTCCATGTACGCCACTGGAATCTACGTAAAAATATCTATAAATAATCTCTATACTGTATTCAGATATTTCTATAAGTAAAGAAGTTATTAGACTTAGTACAATTGGAGTAATTTTCAGTTTAGCGCAATAACTCGAAAACAAAAGAAGATCGCCCATTTCTGTTTCCACCATAGAATTAGTCCTAAAAAGTTGGCCCAATTATGTGCAATCGGTTTTGCCGTAGCTGTACAAATAACAAAGTTACCCATACATGCACGTCGAATTTAAGACGCACTGTACATCTTGCTTTCGGGAATCTTCATCTTTAGTGTCAGATTTATAGATTTTGCTTTGTTGAAATTTCAGAGCTTTATCATTTCAAAAAATTAAACCTTGAGTTCTAAGAATTTTAATATTTAGATTTGAATACTGTGAATCTGTTTGTGTAGGAACTTCTCATGCTTCTTTCATGAATTAATAATTCCAGTCGGCCAATGGCCTCTTCAAACTCCTCAAAAATACGAAATTCTCTCGATTTGTTGAAGAATTAAGCCACTCAAGAATCCCTAGTTCTACTTTCTACCCTTACATTACTCATAAATTGTGGAATTACTTTTGCAATGCCCGTTTGTTTGTTAAGATATTATTCGCTATAGTAGGTATGCATTAAATTCATTCCTGCAGATTAGAAAACTTTATGCATCTGGATAATTCCGAATTTAGTTTATAATAAAAAATTAAATAGAATTTAACATTGTAACATTGTAAAAATTGTTTTTATCAGCTAAACTGAAAACTTCGGTTTTCAATTATTAAATCTTGGAACGTGCTTGGAAAGCTCAATAAATAAATAAGCAAATTAAAGCAACTGCAGCAAACGTAAACTTTTAATAATTTAATAATTTAATAATTTTTGCTGCATTATTAAACGACAAAATAATCTTTTATGAAACCCTTACAAATTAGCTCTGTTAGTGTAACTCAAACATTTACTTTTACATTTATTTTGAAAGGTTTAATTTTGAAAATTCTAACTGATTCATATACAATTTTGTTTTTTTAATTGCGTCGATGGAGCGAATCTTTAGAAATTTAATCTCTAAAACAACAATTTTGTTTGTTTATTGGATGAGATACAATTTTGATTGTTTAAATTAAGATAATTTTGCTCTGCATTGATCAAAATTTTGTTTATTACTTGGGAGAAATCTAGGCTTCCAAGTGCCAGGTGCAAAATTTTATCTGAATTGATTGTTCAAACCTACACTGGTTGAAAACAGTTTATTATAAAGAATTCTAATCTACAGTGTAGGACTGGTCTTTTCATCTCCTCATAAAGTTAAGGTTAGCATACTTGCCATATAAACTAGAGATCTCGGGTTCGATTTCTGATCCAGATTAGTGAGAGTTTTCATGCAGAATATATCTGAAAGTATGCCCTCTTTCGGACGCCAAGTAAAACTATAGACCTCGTGCCAATACGATAAGATAATAGTAATTTAAAAAACTAGTTACATAAGACACGATTTTAGAGCACGCGTTCAAGTTTAGAAAACGAGCCGCGCAGCGGCGAGTTTTCTAATGGACAAGTGCGCTTAAATGTCTTTTGCAACGTGTATTTTATAATATTTTTTCTATTTTGGTTATTTAACGTCAAGAAATAGAGAGAGAGAGAAGTCAATGAAGTCTTTGGATGTGAAAGGGAGCAGTGCGGGCCCGAAGGGCCCGTCATGCTCCCAATCGCTTCCAACGGTCGATGTAGAGCTTATGCTCTCTGCGACCATGGGGGGTTGGTTTAATGGAAGGGAGCGGCGACGTTCGTTTACGGCTCCTGATAACACAATAAAACAATAAAATATAATCGGAATCTGGAACAGAACGAAATTAATTAACAGGTCAACGATTAAGATTAAGACAGCTGCGGGCGGCGAGGAGCTGTGGGAGTTGTGGGTTATGGATTAGGATTGTGGGGACGGTCTTTTCAGTCAGTTAGTTGTTGTGATTCCTTGGTTGATGAGAAGAGGGGGGTTATCGAAAAACGTATGGCGTCTCGTCGAGGATCTCTGCCAGGTCGTCTGGTAGAGCCTCGGCGTCCTGAAGGAAGATAGCGGGAGGATGTTTTACTTTGTATCTGGGTGCTCTGTTTCGGGGTGGTCTTGTGAGTAGGATTGTTAGGATGTCTTCGCGGTCTTGCTGTACCGCCCGGGCAACAAAGCGACCGCGAAGGAATGAGAGCCGATTTGCGATTGGCTGAATGTTAGCGAGGCCGCAGACCTCTTGTGAGGGGTGGTGTCTGTCCAGGCGAAGTGCGCGACGGCAGATCGCCCTTTCTTTGGAAGCCAGTTTTTTGGCGAGGTGGTTTGGGAGCGCTGAGAAGTTGGTGGAGCGGTAATCTACCACGGGTCTGATGTACGTTTTGTATGTATGGATGAGCGTGTTGGACCGGCAGCCGTGTAGGCTGCCTCGAAGTTTTGATATGATGGTGGCACGCCGCTGCACCCTGTCAAGCACTCGACTGGTCTCTTCGCCCCAGTTGAGGGTGGACGTGAACGTCACACCCAGATAGGTGACGAGTAGTGAGAGCCGAAGACGATTGCCCCACAGGGTGAGTTGGACGTCACGAGGGTCGAAGTTGCGGTTTCGAGCTTTGTAGGGGTGACGAAATAGTATAGTTTGAGTTTTGGCCGGGTTGGGCTTGACCCTCCAACGCTGACACCAGCTCTCGAGCTGGGCGACGGCATTGGAGAGGGCCCTGGAGGCGCGTTGGGCCGAAGTGCAAGAGGCCCATAGGGCCGTGTCATCCGCGTACTGCGCGATGCGCGCTGCGGGGTGGTTGGGTCGGGGGATGTCATGGCAGTAGTAAATGAACAGAAGAGGGGCGAGAATTGAGCCTTGGGGAACTCCTGAAGCGGGGGTGAACGGGCGCGATATGCGTCCTCCCAATACAAATTTTGTTATTTAAAAGAAAACAGTAGTTACACCCACCAGTAAAGCTCCGCCCCTTTTGTCATTTTGTTTTGCCTTGATTGGTTGATTGCCGGATTCTTTAAAGTGTTACTTTATAACACCCAAACGAGTCATTAAATAACCTAACTAGAAAAAAAATTCTTTGAGGGTCCAAATCCCTTGGGTTTAGTAAAATTCTAGTCGAGTAGTGCAAATGACCATAGAAGTCGACGCGCGTCGAAATCGCAGGCACCCACAAGTCTAGATTTCACCCGATAAATAAACAACCAAACAAAATTTAACTTTCATATATTTACCATAGCAACACCTGCATTAACAATGGTTTTTAAGGGAAATATTTAGTTAAAATTATCAGGAAATGAAAAACCTGAGCCTTAGATTGATAACACAGACTTGCAATAAGGAACCAACTGACAATTTTTGTTAATGAGTTAGTTAGTTCCTTAGAATCAAAAAATGTGTTTAATGTATTTGCAATAGATCCAACGTAAAATAGCTAGTTGTGCTATCCATGAGCGATAAGACCCAACTGAAAATTTAAGAAACCCTTATTTACGTTTCGCAATGAAGGAACAGTAAGTAGGTTCTTTATTGCATAACGTGATTTGTCACTTTGTGAGTCAGGTGTCAGCAATTTTTTTTTTAATTTACTAATAAAACCCTAAAAGTATACAGAAGATACTACAGCAGGTATTTAAATACAACTTAAAATAAAATTAATTTTAGGATTATAACTATTCATTGATTGAGTTTTTTGTTAGGTAGTCCTTTGCTTCTCTATTAAACATATATAAGGTATTACTATTCTGAATGTTTTCTGGTAGCTCATTATACCACTTGGCTGCTTGATATGTGATCCTCTTCTTACTTGTATTGCTGGTGTTGTGTCCCAAATGCAGACGATTATGGCTTCTAGTGTAATTCACTGTTGCTTTTAGTGTTGACACCAGTAATATTAACCAAGTTATTTTTGATTTTATAAATTAATTTGACACTATCTAACACTATTAAGTCTGTGATTTTCAGCAAATTTAGTTCCTTGAATAGAGTTGACGTACTAGTCCTATGCTGCTTTTGGTATAGCACTTTCGTAACTTTGTTTTGTGCCCTTTGTAGTTTTTGAATGTCTCCTGTTCGTGCTTGCCCCCAAAAGGCAGCAAGGTAGTTTAAGCGAGACTGTATATATGCGTAGTATATTTTATATTTGGTTGCTTTATTGAAGTATTATGCAGTTTTACGTAGGTAAAAGATAACTTATTCCGTAGAGAGTTAATGTGTGCTGCAAAATTAAGGTTATTATCTCGAGTAATGCCTATGTCACATGCCTCCTCAACTTCCTGCATTACGCTTTCATTTATTTTTACAGCGTAATTTTTTTCGGTTTTTTGTTTGTTGAAAAGCATATAATTACATTTGTCTTGGTTTAATTTTATTCGGTTTTTATTAGTCCAAGTTAGAATTCTGGTCATGTCCCTTTGAGCTGCACCAAATACTGCTACCATTGACCGTGTGTAGAGTAAAAGACTGTGTCATCTGCATATATTATTATGTTAGCTTTAGTTCCAATATTTGTTAAATCGTTGATGTAAATTAGGAAGAGTAAGGGCTCTAATACTGATCCTTGAGGTACTCCATACTTAACTATTGTTTTGTTACTTTTTATATTATTGCATATCGTATATGGCACCCTATTCTTTAAGTAGGTTTCAAAAACTCTGAGTGTTGGCCCTTGAATTCCCAACATTTCGATTTTTCCTAGCAAGATCTCATGATCCACCACGTCGAATGCCTTGCATAGGTCTAGGAATATTGCTAGTACCACATTACCCGAACTGATGTTGTAAATATATCCCAGTGCTCTGCCAATTGCTGTTTGTGTACTTTTCCCATTTATAAATCCATGTTGTTGTGTTGTCGTAAACTTGATGTCTTATAGAAATTTTAGTAGTCTATTTTTTAATACTACTTCAAATATTTTGGCGAAAGTTGTTATCCCTGTTATTGGACGTTAGTTGCTTGGTATTTTTCGGGATCCTTTTTTGTGAATTGGTGTAATTTTGCCTGTTTTTAGTTCTTGTGGTAAGATTCCATTCTTCATGCATTTGTTTATTATTTTTGCCAGTATGGGAGATATAGACTCTTTTATTAGTTTTATGATTTCCACTTTAATACCATCTTCACCGGGTGATGAATTGGTGTTTAGTTGGCTAATTATTTTTTCTATTTCTTTTTTAGTTGTTGGTGTTAGGGACATGCTTGTATTGTTAGCTACTTGTCTTGGTTTATTAGTTTCAATATTATTGTGTATAATTGTATTAATGTAACTGCCTTCTTTTCCTGTACCTATAGAGTCCTTTATGATTTTCCATTGTTTTTTGGCTGAGTTACCAGCATTTTTTTATCTTTTCTTCCAAGTATAGTTTTTTATTTCTCGAGATCATGTTTTTTACCTGTTTCTTAAGTTTAGTGAATTTTTCTATGTGCGTTTCATTGTCAGGGTATTTTTTCATTAATACATAGCTTTTGTCTCTTTCCTTAATTTTGTCATTTATTTCATTTGTGAACCAGCCTTCTTTTATGTTGTTTGTTACTTTCCTAGTAACTGTAAATTTTCAATGTTTATGTGTTCTAGGTTCTAGTCTGAGTTTAACAAGATGTCAACAAGGGGAAAATTGTTAGTATCTTTAGCACTCGAAAAGGAACCATGTACTCGTAGTTATAATATTAAGTAAGGTAACTATTTATGCTGTAAAATTCAATAATAAACATTTCTGGAATCCTAACTTAAAACCAACACTCTACGTCCAATTTTTTATGTCTATTTTAGGTGAATCAAGATCACGAAAAAGAACAGTTTAATAAAGAGGAAACATAGAAAGTGAGATTTTGGAAAATAGCGATATACGAGTAAGTAAACATTTTAGTCAGTTGTTTCCTTTTTGCATAAAGCGTTTTTATTATTGTTATCTAGGCATTTAGTTCGTTTTGTTTATTTTAGAGTGTTCTTAACGGGATTATTGAAAAAAATGTGTCCAGCAGTAAGCCGCAAAGCACAGATAGAAGTTTGTCAGGCGATAATTTGAATTTGCGGTTTTTTTTAGCGTATTACTACTGAGGTCCTTTTTGCAAAATGATATTTTAGCGCCAATTTATTTAACATATTTTTTTAAGTTTCAGAATCAGGACCAGGACACTTCCTTTAGTGAATATTCTGATGATTCAGTAAAGGATAAGGATTTTGTCTTTGAAGATGAAGAAGATTTATCGGACAACGTTGATACTCCAATTACTGCTATGAGTGCTATGTCACAAAACAAACAAAATATTTCTGCAGCAAAAAGGAAGAAAAAAAATTTTAAAACCAGAATAGACTTATAAGAAAGAACAATGAGGAGTACCATTCAGCTAAGGATAGACTTATAGCCTTAAAATCATTCGTTGATGTCAAATGTGCATGCCGAAGTGAGCACCACAATACACAAACAGCGTTTATCAAAACATGCGTGGTTGAAGAAGCCCAAAAAAAGGAATAAGTACAGGAAGGAATTCTGGTAGGCGTAAATTTTCTAGAGTTTACTAAATCAATAAGATTGCTGTTTGTAGAGAATTGTTTGTACAAACATTAGGGATCTCAACAAAAAAAATACCTCTTTCAATAAGGTGAGAAGCCTATCAATTCATGATAGAAGAGGAATAGCTGGTGGACAAAAGCAAAACCCTGTCAGCTAGACAGCCCACAGAAAAATCTTTTTAACTGAATTTAACCTGAAAACAAAAGTTCCAAAAAAAGATACCTGCAATAGATGCGACAGATATGAAGCAAAAATTAAAAATATGTTAGATGAAAGGGAGAAGAAAAAGATAAATAGTGAACATGATCTGCATTTAAGAGAGGCTGAAATATCCAGAGAAAATATGAATAATGATTTAGCTGACAATGAAGACACAGAAACCATTACATTCGACATGGAGAAAACGCTTCCACTTCCTCGTCTTTCTAGCAACATTATTTTTTACAAACGAACTCTGGTTGTATAATTCCCGCATTTATGCTGGAAAACACAAAAAATCTGTTTTTCACCTTTGATTGGAGGGACAAGCAGGTCGAGGTGCACAAGAAGTCGGCTCCTGTTTAAAGACAAATATGTATTAAGAATCCTGTCGATCAATCGGTGAATTTTTTAAACTTATGGAGCGATTGGTGCGGGGGGCAAAATCGTAATATAAAGATGGTATTAATTTTAATATGTATATTACCAGAGAGCTATTTCGGTTAAATTTCTTAGTTTCTGTGCACAGTTTTCTCCTTAACCCCTTGAGACCCAACCGGGATTTATAAATCTGCAGTAATATACCTTCTAAAAAAAAAATTTTTTTTGTGAATACCAACTGAATAAAGTAAGCTTTTACACCGACACCAACTTTCTATTTTATAATATTTTATGTTGCCACGTATGGCGTCATTGGTATATAGCATCGAAATTCCATAGGTGGATGCATGGGTCTCAAGGGGTTAATGATAGCGACTTTGGGGATGTTGAGTGTGCTGTCAAAAAGCAACAAAAACTTTATTCCCCTGCTGATTAACTATGTTGGTACAATTGAAACGTGTCGGACAAAGAATCTTATTGTTGTAAATTTTATGAAAAAGGAAGATTTTATTTCAAGCAAAAAAATTGAAAAATAAATTAAAAATAGAAAAAGGGACGTTTTGGATAAAAAAATTAACTGGTTACATATAAAACAAATAAAAATTGTGAGAGATAAACCCTACAGCATTTTTATAAAAACCGATTTCGAATGCATAAGGAGATAAAACATTAAAACTTCAGGTATCCTTTTTTGTAATAGATTAGAAACTTTGTGGCCTCAAGGCAAAGCAATACCAACAGCTAAACTTAACGACATAAAAACCTGATTCCTGTCGTTGATCAAAAATTTTATAATAACCTTATCGGTGATGAGACCATACAGAAAGATATTGAAGATTATAATGGGGATCTGGATTTTGAACCAGAAGAACATGTGTAAGATTAGTATCATAGTTGTGTTTTGTATTTTTGTATTACGTTTTTTATTATGCTTCCTTTTTACATTTTGCGTTTTTAAAAAATTCCGCTTTGCAAACAAGAACCTGATTTTTTTCTAATAATAATAATCGAAAAAAATAAAAAAATTATAGATTAATAATTACATGCAATGCTTAAATAAATAAATAACAGTTGAAGAACAACGCTTTTGATCTATACTCCTAATTTTTTTAAAGAAAATTTATTTAAAACAGTTTTTTCTCCTAATTTTAGTTTTGTCACTTGGTTCCCTATTGCAGAAGGGCGTCTAGTTTAAGATTGTGCTAGTTTTTGAATTTTTAATTTTTTAGGAGATTTTGATCAATAATTATCTTTTTGACAATATTTTGGCTTGAATTTACTTTTCTGCAGTTTTTCACAATTCGAGATATGGATCTGACTACGTTACGATTTGTAAATGGAAATTTCTGCTGCTTTTGGTTGTTCTGACTCACTTGAATTGTCAGTTTTCCAAATATTAGTGCGTTTAGCTTAAGCAGGAAAAACGATAGGTACATTTAAAAACATTAATTAAACCATAAAGTTGTACAACGCATTCGTTCATAAAAACCTTGATCCCAGAACAAAGGGTTAACTGGTTAACAAGGATTTACAGGTATTTACCTAAGTTAGTAGTTCATCCGTTCTTGTTTTAGCTTGTTCATTTACACTTATGTATGTTATGCTGCGCTTATAATCTTGCTTATGAATGCTTATTAGCAACTTTTTGTCTTTTTTGAGTGAATGAACTATAGCATTGCTAATTAAATAATTTCCACAAATTTCATAATTAGGTAGCTAGGTGATTAGCTAATTTTTAGTTCAAAATATCACTCTTAATTAAGATGAAACGTGTAAAAAAGTGCAATTTTCAGCTGAGTCTCCTTATTAGGGAACAATACTATACGAAATTTTATTGTTTGGGGTCCAAACATAAAATTTTACATCTGCATTTTTAACTTTTAGGTTTTCTCAGCGAATTTTGATTTGTTTTATCAACATCACTGATTAACAACAAACTGCTTATAAGAAATTCTACGGATAAATTTCCGTTTTATGATTTTCTATTACTGTTTCTAAAAAGGTTACAAGCAGCCATGAAAATTATGATCGTACGTAATACATACATAATTTACAATTAATTCAATTATGCAAAAACGATAATAAGGTATAACAGAGTGTCTATTATGTAATATTTACCGCATTTTTACAGTTTTCTCATGTGCTTTCATTAAACAAATCATAAATATAAATCAAACAGTTTTACAACCAATCGATATTTTATCTTGTTTACTGTGTGCATTATGATTTAGTCGCGTGCCGACCATTATGCTGGTTAATAATAAGATAAAAGATATCGTAACTGCTACCACCACAACGAGGCCTTTTATCTAAATATTTCTTCCTGGTATGATTAAAGGTGGTGATGCGTGTAGCATACAAACAAAGCAGGTGCTTTGTTGTTGTTTGTCTGTCTGTTACTAAAATCTTATGCAAATAGAAATACCTGATAAGGCTAATTAGATTTATAGAACTGTGTTTTATGTTTCCAATTAGTACTTTGACGGTACTCCGATACTTATTTCAAATACAGGATTTTTCGCAGTTATTAAAATCCACCTAATCTAAATATAATAATAATTATTCCATTATGTAATCAGAATAGTAATGGAGGTATCAAGTACCTTGTTGATAATACAAAAACCAGCAGGTTTTTCGCATCATCTCTCATTAAAGTCTCCAATAATTATGGCAATTAGGAATTTTATAAATATTTATTAAACTCTCTCATTAAAAAAACTGATTATATTCCGACCATAATTTAGTAAGTTTATAGCTGTGTCGTAACGAAGGTTTCCTTTTCAAAACGATCGTAAAAATTTGATATTTTTAGTCCTGTAATTGGGAACTATAATTTTGAAGATTTACGTTACAATCTTCTGCATAAATTCCATTATTATAACACTACATTTAACGCTAATGTATTCTCTACGGGCTTCTCTTTTATTCTTTATGTTGTGTTTCACATAATTTTAGTAGGCTTGTTTGAATATGCGAACAATTAGGCGTGTTATGCTCTACTCGAGTTCTCATACTTCTCGTTTTTGTATAGCGGAAGTGTAGAACAACCGTGGTAAAGCACAGAAGTTTGCAAGGAGTACCGTAATTCTTAGAAAAACTAGCCACATCTAAGCATTCTTTCGGCTTTGTCTTACAGGAAATTTAAAATTTCACATTCATCGAAGTAATAATATCAGAGTGTGAGAAATTACGTCGTTATTTGCTATTTTCTGTGAAGCTTTTTTGGTTTCCTGAAATTTAACAGATGAAAAAATTAATTTGATGTTTCGTTCAGATTGGTTCGTTATCAGGAAATTATTAGACGTACACAAAAAATGTATACCGAATATTTGCAGTAAAGAATTATGTAATCTATTTATCGCTAATAAATTAATTTGCAGAGTTAATCAAAATTAAATTAATTCAAATAAATGTAAATAATTTAAGTAACTTAATTAAAGTTTAATTTGACGAGGTGGGTTAGTTAATCTTGGTTGAAATGTGGTTTAAATAACGTTACAGTTTTGGAATGAGCCAAAATTACAAATTTTAATTATTTTCCTTTTTCTGTTAATTAAAAGCGAAAGGTTTCAAATTATTTTCATTTGGAGAAAGGAGAATTAAGTTGCAGCTTTAAAAGGATAGTATGTTTCGACGTTCAAAATTTGAAATTCTTTATGGCTCTGTTATTTAATTTAAATAATAATCATTCAAAATTATTCTTCCTGTCTGAACTGGTATTGTTACTTACTTAAATTTGCTGGTGACAAAAAGTGACTCTTTTAAATAATAAAGTGTAAACAAACTACTTTCAATTATGTTTAAAGAAATACAGGGTGTCTCACTATATTTTGACTGATTTTACAAGCTTATATTTTCTAAATGGGATGAAGTATTAAGGTGCGGTTTTCACCAATGAGTTTTACATGAGCCCAAGTTTTTTTTATGGTTTTTACGAATATGCTATTCCTTCTTTAAAAACCGAAATAAAAATGGCATTATTTGGCAGACCAGATACTTCATTTTTTTAAATGCAACCCTATACTTATTTGTAGAAATAAGAATAGCCGCATATTTTAGCGTTCAAACGATATTTTAAAAATTAAAATCGGATGAGAAATGACCGAGATAAACGCTTATGAAGATACTACTGTAAAATCAAAAACGTAAACAACAAAACATTTAGCATGCCATGACTGACAAAAGAATAAACAAAATCGCGAAAAAAACTTGGGCTCATGTAAAACTCATTGGTGAAAACCGCACCTTAATACTTCATCCCATTTAGAAAATATAAGCTTGTAAAATCAGTCAAAATATAGTGAGACACCCTGTATTGTAGAGATTTGAAAAAGTATTTAAATCAAATTTGCTAAGAATTAGTGACAATTTTAGTATCACTATTATACTTAGTTTAAAGTTTAAAAAATTTATAAAAATATGGTGGCATCTCAGTTGCAGCAGAGAAACCAAAAGCGATAGAAATTGCAAATTTTTAAAATGACAAGTAGATTAAACACAAGAAAATTACTATGTTATAGACTTAAGTAACTAAATACGTGTATAAAGTTCTACAGGAATTTAACCTTTTTCATACAAAGATTTCCTAATTTAACAACAAAAATTATTATTGAGTTCTGGAATGTTTTAAAGAAAAATTAAAACCTTAATTATCATTTACAAATCTTAAGAGCTGCAGCAAATTAAGGAACCTGCCATTTCCTTTACGTTGGTAAAACATATTTTAGCTTTTAGCCATAAAATAACTAACAATAAAAGTTATTAGGATCGTTTAAGATCATTAAGTAGTATAATTAACGATCACACAGCCCATAAACGGTAGTTTTATATGTAAATAATTTAAGAAAAGTTTTTAGCCGTTTAAATGTTTTTATCCTTGAATATTAGCTACTGACTGTCGGATTTACATAATTATAATTTTAAATTCTTTAAACATGGACAGACTACACTGAAATGAACTAGTTTTAAAGGGCATTTTTTTAAAAGTAAACAGTTAATTTGCCTGTCCAAAAATTAATAAACAAAAGGTTAGATTATGTGAGAAATAAATCATCCAGTTGCGAAAAATAACAGTTTATATATACAAAAAAATGACAAAACGAGGAAATAAACAATAAATTTTATTAAAAAAATGTAAAAATCTAGTGTCTCCATTGTCATGCAAGGTTAACAACTGATCTTATAAAATAAATCTGGATGGTATTCGTACTTGGTTGAATATTAATGAATATTCAAATTATGTAGCGAAATTAAACAGAAATTAATGATTTACCAAGGAAATCCAGTGCGCATTTCTGATGCACTATGTTTGTCACTTTCCTTATTTTGTTGAAATTAATTGAAAATATGTTAATATTTCCAGGTTTTAAGATTAATTAAAAATAGTAATTAGTTGCCTTATTAAGAAAAAGCTATCAAATCAAACTAGTTTTTCCGGAAAATACATATTTAGAATCGTATAAGGGTGAACTACATTTTTGAATGATTGACTGGTTGTAGGTGAGTTTAACAAAGGAAGTTAATGTTAAGCTTTTAACTAATTAATTAGTTTAGTTTATGGCGATGGTTTTAAAAGCTTTTGTTTGCGAAAGTCCTTTTTAAGATAATTGGAGTTCCAAAGCTCTTTTAATTGACATCGGAAAGTTTTTACTTATATTCCAGAGCAATATCCTGATAAACATGTAAATAATTAAATCAATAATCATAAAACTCATAATCATATCTACACAGTAATAAAATCCGGTTAGATTAAATCAACTAATGTTAAGATGTTGAGTTTATCATTAACAGATTGTTGTGCAGACATGTACACAGCTGCAGGATTTGATTATTTACCACTGCTATAAAATTGTAGCGTTCTGCTATACATTTATATTTCTGTATGGTAATATGTAAAATAACATCTGCAGCACCAAGAAGGAAATAGTTTTTCTTTCATTCTTTTGTTTACGTCCGCTGGGTGATATTTTCATGCAATGTGTTTTACACGTTTTCTGCCTAAAGCACCAGCATAGTTTTGAATGTTACGTTCTGTTAATTGATTTTTAAGTTTTAACTTCCGTTAGAAATTTTCAAGTTTAAACTGTTATTGGTTGGGTTAGGTTAGTTTTATTTTATTTATTTGTTTATTTATTTAGTTATTACCTTATTTATGTTTTCACTGTGGGAACGTTTTTAATATTGAGGATATTGGAATAGTATATTACGTGCCAAGTGCGGAAAAGTGGAATTTTACTAGACGAGTATAGCAGGTTTGAGTACGAGCGATAGAGAGTACTTAAATACCATACGAGTCTTGTTAAATCACTTTCCTGACGCGGCGCGTATACTATTATTTCGTATTTTATATTCTCACATAAAAAGTTATCTAAATTTATTGCGATACATTCTGAATAAAATTAATAAAAACACTGAAAAAAGTAGGTGGATTCTCGATAACATGCTAATCTGGCAGGAACTGTTTTTGACATAACAGCATTCAATTCAAACAAATAAATACATTTTTTTTTTTTGGAAATCTAATTCCGAAATGGACTTGAGTGACGAAAATAACTTGGAAAACCATTCAGAAGATATTTTAAATGCTGCCAGAGAAGCTGTCAAATTGCGTTTTAATGAAACCTGACATTGCTATGCAGTAATGGTTGCTATATTGTAAAGTGACCCATTACTTTACGATTTTGAGCGTACTAATGTAATACATTAGTGTATGAAATGCGAAAATAGTAGATTGTTTTACAAGTTAAGAAAAGTGAGAGTTTTCCAGCGAGTGTAAATTTTTAATTCACGAGCAAGCGTAGCTTGCGAGTGTATTAAAAATTTACACGAGCATGGAAGAATCACTTTTCAGACGAGTTGAACATGCTATTTTTTCGTGTACTTCACGAAAATCACGTTAATTTTAAAAATAAGTATTCAAAATTTATCAAGGTATGTCATTAGAAAAGCATTATTTTTCACTGTGGTCGTCATGGATTTGTCCATTTTTATGAATAAATTTTCGACTTGTCAAAAAAATTATGTAAAACGTCGGATTATTTTTAAACGTTTTTAAGATTTTGCGCGGGCTCTGTACATAATAGTTATTTATGTACCAAGAGTCGTAGGTGCAGTTTTTTGGGCGAGAATGCAATTTGCAACGCCAAGGCCCGAAGGGCCGAGGTGTTGCAAGCATTCGAGACCAAAAATTGCACTGTACGACTCGAGGTGCATATGAGATTTTTCGTCAAACCTTATATATCATTTTAAAATAAATAAAATTAAGTATTTTTCATTTATTATGCATAGCTGTCATACCAATAATTAATAAAGGTTGCTGTGATTTAGATTAGGTATCCTTGACAACAAAAGAAAATAAAACATATTTATTTCAAAAAAATTTCAAACGCGTGTGTCAGTTGAATTTGTGCACAATTTGTGATTCTAAAAACATATCTCAAGAAATAAAAGAGGCTGCAAATGCAGCATCCCACAATTTATTACCGGTTAAATCGCAACAGCGGTATATGGAAACATATAACATTTTCAAAAATTGGTGCCATGAGAAGAAATCAGATGTGATTACAGAAAAAGTGCTGCTGGCGTATTTCTTAAATAGATCTACAAAATTAAAATCTCCAAGCAGTTTATGGAGCGAATACTCAATGTTAAAAAGTACCATTTTTATCAATGACAATGAAGATATTTCCAAATATCCAAAACTAAAAGCGTTTTTAAAGCGTAAAAATGATGGATATAAACCCAAAAAGAGTAGTATATTTAGTCGAGACGATATGAACAAATTCCTTATTGAAGCGCCTGACATTACACATTTGTTAATGAAGGTACAGTAACAAATTATTTCATTTAACTCAGTTATTAAGTTATTTATCTGTTCTAGGTCGTTATGATAATGGTAATTTCTGGGGCCTGTAGAAAAGACGAATTATGTAAGATGACAACTGATAATGTTGAAGATAAAAATTCTGTAATAATAGTAACAATATCAGATACTAAAAATGGAGGGCAACGTACTTTTACGATCATTAACCGAGAAGAACAGCGCATAAATTTTGTTGATTTAATTAGGAAATATACCATGAGATCGAAAAAAAGATGATTCTGAGCAGGCCTTGACTAGTACAACACGATTGGCAAGACTGATTTCAAAATGTGGCAGTGGGTTAGAGGTTAATAAATGTCAAATAAATTAAAACACAAAACAGTATTTATTTAGGGAACAAACTGAAAACTAAGATGAATACATGTTAGAGTAGGTGTTCAAAATGTGATCCTTCACTAGTATTACAACGATAAACTTAAGTAATTCTGGAAACAAGATTGCAAGACTGACTTACATTTGAAATGTCACTGTCACATTATAATTCATAGGCATTCTAGAACCAGTGTAACCAATCGCGTTGTACTAGTCAAGGCCTGCTCAGAATCATCTTTTTTTCGATCTCATGGTATAAGTTGCAGGCCAAGAAATAGTGAAAATCGGCGATTTTTTCAGAAATATTGTTCAGGAAAATGTGTGGATCAACCAGTAGGTAAAAACACAATTGCAAAAATTCCTGCTCTAATAGCAGAATTTTTAAAACTGAAAAATCCTGAAACTTATACTGGGCACTCGTTTAGAAGAACGTCAGCAACTTTTTTGGCTGATACGGGAATTGACGTTCTTGGTTTAAAGAGGCACGGTGGATGGAAATCCACAACAGTGGCAGAAAGTTATGTTGCAGATTCAATGACAAATAAATTAGAAATTGCCAGTAGAATTTTATATAATCAGAATAAGTATGAAGAATCTGCATCCACATCTTCAACTTCAGTCATGCAATTCAATAATGAAGACGAAATGAAAGATAGCCGCGTAATTGTTCCTAGCACCAAAGAAAATCAAGAACATATACAAATTGAAAATGTTGATATTACCGAAAATATAAACTTAGATTCAAAAAAGGAAATTGTTCATTTACATTTAATATAAATAAGTTGTAATTAATGTAACGTAGATAAAATGTTTGTAAATAAAGGTGTTTTGTAGACAATTTACTTTTTTGCCCTAGGAACTTAATGAAGAATATTACAACCCGCTGCTCATGGTAACCAGTAGTTGAATGTAAACTGTCACTTACCGTCAACAAAACAATGACACAATGACATATTTTCGCAGTAGGTTTGACGAAAAAATAATTTTTTGAATGTATTTGAGTTAGAATTCTTAATCTGTAAAAACTGGCTTCATTTTAAAGAATTTATTTGAATTTTGAATTTTAAACCTAAATATGAATCCGCATACTGTTTTTTAAGTCTTGCTTCTTCACACTTTGAGCCTGAATTGTTTTCAAGTCTGGTACTCCAAAATGTTTCTAAATACATGCATTTTTTGTAACAATTTTTACTTTGCTAACCATTTGAAACAAGGTTAGTAATCAGCAAACAAAAGCTTCTGTTTGGAGATTTTGTGTTCAGAGATCCACCATTTTAAACTAAGCATAAGTTTTCGTTTGAAGGAATTGGGAAATCCATTCTGAATTCAATCTGAGGTCTCTAAATTTAAAAATGAAAATTGGAAGACAAATTCGAATTCAAAACAAAAAATTTTGACTTATCTTCCAAATATGAATGTAGATTTGTAATTCACATTTAAGGTTTGATTCCTGTTTTAGGGAATCTGACTCCCCATTTAGATTAATTAAGAGCACAAAAAATTATTTAAATAAAGCAAGATTTTCCAAACATTTATGGAATTGTTATTTAAATTGGCAATGATAAAAATCTCTTGGGGTGGGGTAGTTATTGGGAATTAGAAATCGATGATTTCAAGATTTAAAATTTATAAATCGAATATAAATTCAAGACATGAAACGTTCCAGATTCGCATTTCAAACCCGCAATTTACGTAAAATTCCAAAATAGAATTTTAATTTGAGATTCTGATTTTTACTCTCAAAATTTGATACCTATCCTGAAAATTAGGCTAATTAACAGCATTAAAGATTAAAGAGGATAATCGATGATAAACAAATATTTCTAAGCATATATTTAATGGATGATTAAGTGCTGAAAATACAGCAACTTGAAATGAAGTGTTTTGGTTTAGTAATTCAAACTGTGGTTTTAAGATTCGAAAATTAAATCCTAATTTAAAACATGAAGTTTGAGCACGTCTTCCAAATTTGAAATTCAAATCTGCTCGCAAAAATTAATTCGAATTAAGGCTTGATTTTTGTTTTAAGAATTCGAAACTTAGTCTCAAAAATTATGATCTAACATTTTGGCTAATTAACAGCACTAATAATTATACCAATAATTAATTAATGATAAGCAAAAATTTCAAGGTATTTATGTTGTTATTTGCAGATTTGTTACAATACCAAAAACTCTTAAGAAAGTATTAGGGGTAACATTTTTAAGATTCAAAATTCGAAAATATTTGGCGTATAAAATTTTAGGGGCATGGAATTTGAAAATTTGGAGCTAAAAAAAATATTTTTTTGCGCTATTTTTTTATTTTAAATAAACTTGGCTGGGTTTATTTGCCGCACCCATTATTACACATATGTATTAGTCATTGCACAACAAAATCCTGTAGATTTGATGGTATGGTGTTATAAATTTTAATACAATTGCAATACCACCCCCTTTCATACAGTACAGTTCTATGTATTGGGGTAGAAAGATGAGCCCCCCTAGTGGCCTAGATCTCATGGACTCATATATTGAGATATCTGACTATTAGTAGAAAAAATGTTTAGGTTTCTTCTAGTGTGTATTGTTGATGTATATACAGTGACCGGCAAAAAGTTCGTAACATATGGGAAAAATATTCACAAAAAAATTGCGATTTTCAATTTGTTTTAATAAATGCTTAAAATTTTGTATATGGTCCTAAAATTAAATTCTAAACAACTTTTTCCAATAATTTTCTTCGATATTTTGTCATCTAACCCCACTTTTTCCGACTTCAGAGTGATTTTTTTTTAATTTGCCGCCATTCCAGTGGTCAGGTGACTTACCTCAAATACGATTTTTAGGTTATCGGACATGCAAAACCGATCCCCCATAAAAGTTTTTTCGATACTCTAATAATAAAAATGTTTCCCATATATTGCGAACTTTTTGCCGGTCACTGTATGTAAAGGCTGGCAAGGATCATTATTTGTGATTTTTTAAAGCAAGTTCGACAGGAAACATCGTTCTTTAAACCAAGCATGATTCTAATTAATCTCTTTTGAGCAACGAATACTACTCAGTATTAGCTGTCTTATACCAAAAGAGAATGCTATATTGCAGTGTGCTTTGTACACATCCAAAGCAATATGACTTTAATGTAGTAAGGCTAAGTAAATAATAAACTGCATAGCATGCCGAATTAATTTTTGTAACCAAAGAAATAATTTGCTCTGTCCACGAGCAACTGCTGTTGGTTTTTATTCCTAAAAATGTTAAGTTATCGACATGTTTTATAGATTTGCCATTTATTTTAACAAGCATGGACTTGTTCTTGACGTTTTCGAAAGATATTAAATTTGTTTTTCTGTATTTAAGAGCAACCTATTTGCATTACACCAATCAACCATCTTTTGCGATAGCTCGCTCATTTCACTCGAAAGATTTTGCACACTGTTTTCAGTTAACACACATACAAAGTAGATACATTTAAATAATTAGAAAACTCATTGTGGAAGATAATAAAAAGCAAGGGCCCCAATACGGATCCTTGGGGCACACCTTAAGAAAGACTCACAAATTTACACAGAATTTCTGCAAAAGAATCGGTGTCATCATCATCATCATCATTAATTGACATGGAGCAGATCCCTGTGAATCAATCCTGGATTACGCCAGGCCCACCCCGTGCCAATAGGCTATGAAGAGATTTGTTATAATAGGTGGGGATTGGGAACAGAAGAATCGGTGTCCTGAGTATGAATTACTTTTTCGTAGACCTTTGAAAAGACAGACAATAATAAGATGGACCTGTAGTTAGTCAATACATCTGCTTTACCTTTCTTCATAAAGCTTAATGTTTGGAATTCAACGGTGTAAAGTCCAAGATTTTGGAGTCAAAAGTTTGAAATTTGCTGAGTTAAGGTTTGATATTCGAAAGCTTAAGTTTAGAAACGCAAAGTTATAAATTCGAAAGCTTGCAGTATAAAATAAAATTCGAAATTTGGGAGGCTTTAATAACTTTTAAAACACGGATTATGGAATTTTACAGGATTGGAAGTCGAAATTTGGGAGTTTTAAATTTGATAATTAAAATTCATTCACAAATTTAAAGATTTGAAGATTGTTTAAAGTTTTAAATTAGGAAGCTTAAAGTTCATTCAAAGTTTGGAATCTTTTAAAGTTTAAAATTTTACTGCATGAAGTACGAAATCTTAAGGCTTAAGGTTTGCTATTTAAAAGCTTAAACGTTGAACGAAGTCAAAGGCTTTAATAATTCCGAAAGAGCTCGGATTAAAGATTTGAAAGTCGAAATTTGAAAATCAAAGTCTTGAAGTTCGAAATTCAAAGCCTCAAAGTGCTAAATCTGATAGTTTGTAAGTTATAATTTCAAGGTTTGTTTTAAATACTTGAAGCTTAAAAGTCAAAGATTTGACATTCGAAATTTGAAAACTTGAAGTATGGCATTTTGAAAACTTGAAGTTCAATATTTATAAAGCTAAGCTTGCTTAATTATTTCAACTTCAAAATATGATTAAAATTATGATGCTATTTGACGAGGAAATGTAAAAGACACATACTAGAATGTAATGAAAACCCCGTCTAAAAAGTTATACAGAATTCAAAGAATCGAAATATGTAGCTTTCAGGAGTAATCCTAAACAAATTTTCGTTTCCTTTAACAGAACCTTAAAATTTATTTTCACAGATTTGAAAGATTAAGCACGTTCTTGGAAAAATAAAATTAGACTACCCCAAAAATTGAAAAGGTTATCTAACATATGTCTTAAAATGGTGAAGTAAAAGTTAAAACAAAAATAACAGTTGCACTATAGCTGGAAAACAATTGTTCGAATCAATGTAGAGGAAATTATGTTGTGTATTTTCCAAAATATGGCCAAAACGACAGAGAAGATTAAAATTATTGAAAATTCATATTTAAATAAAAAAAGGAAACTGGAAATTCTTAGGGTTATTAAATTGCTACATAATTTTTGTTGAGGAAAGGAACTTTTTAAAATCATAACAAAACAACGTATAGGAATTACAGCGATTTGGGATTCAAATTTAGATTAAAAATTACATAAACAACTAGCGAAGAAAATTCAGACATTCGAGTAATTACTGTTGCATTGATGCACAACTAAAAAAGTCTGAACGACCTATTGGAGATCATAAATTCGAACTAATATTTGAAGATTCAAAGTTCGATAATGAAGTTTGTATTTTCTTGAAAATTCGAAATTCAAATCCGCAGTTCAAAATGATTTAAATCGAATTTATGATTTGATTTACAAGAAAGGTTAGTGTGTGAAATTAAAATTTAATTAATTAAATTTATGAATTTGAACCATGACTTCAAAATTTACTTCAAAAATCGTATGCGAAATATGAGCTTTTGAGAATAAGTTTCAGTTTAGGACTTCAAAATGGAATTTAAATGTTAGCAGATATTGGAAACTTACCCTTACTCAAAATTTGCAATTTGGTATTCAAATTTAGGTTAATTATCAGTATTATAAATTAAACAGAACAATCAATTGTAAACAAAAATTTCCAGTTATTTATTTAATTGTTGATTAATTGATGAAAAAACAAAAACATGTTTCGGGTTACAAATTCGAACTATGACTCACTCAAAATTCTGAATCCAAACATGTCTTCCAAATTTACAGCTTAAATCCGCAGTGTAAGATTTGAAAATTTAATTCGAATTTAAGGTTTCAATCCTGCTGTAAGAATTCGAAACTTCTGCAAAATTACAATCTGAGATTCTAATTTTAATTAATTACAGCACTAAAAACCAAACAGCATAACACTAAGGGTAAACTGAAATTTGCAGTTACACTTTTTAATTTACTGGAAAATTCAGAACTATCAAAGCAGATATTTTCTATTATTCAATCATTTTTTACTTGTTTTATTTTTCTCTTTACTTCATCTAACATTTTCCTTGAAATAAGGTTTCTCGTTTTGTGTAATAGGCTGAACGCATTGTTTTGTAATGAATTTTCAGTATGAATTGTAAGAATCTTGAATGATAACCGTTAGGTGAAGGGGTTTAGGCAGGATTTCCCCTTAATAACGATTTAAAATTTTAGATAGTAATTAATACATTGTGTTAGCAAACACCAAAACTTTATAAAAGAAAAATATGCTTTTAGAAAAATAAAATTAAATTAAGATACAAAAATTTACTTACTTTACTTAAGTTTTTGTTATGAATCATTCTCTGCTTTGTACAAGAAAAATAGTCACTAACAATACCACAAGTGGTCAAAGTTATGTCGATTATTTTTTTGCTGTAACATCACCAATGCTCCTTGCGCTTGCATATGAATATCACGAGTGCGCAGCACGAATGGCAGTCGCAATCACAAGGAACATGAGTGGTTTTACAGCAAAAATAATCTACTTAACTTTGACCATGAATGGTATTTGAGGGACTATTCAACGAAAAAAAAATCATTTCCATCAAATCATTTTTCATAAATTAGTCCACATTCAAATTTGTTTACATGAAAATTGTTCTCTGTTGGATATAACTAGCAATAAACTGTTTTCAAAAAATTGTCGTTCGTATCACTAGTGAAATTGTATCGACAATTTTCTCTAGTGAAAATTATCGATACAATTTGTTTTGATTGGCCCAAAAACGTTAATTTTGATTGGTCGATTTCTGATAGATGACATACGAGTTGAATAGTCAAACTAACTAATATCCAATTTTCGAAATTATTCATGTTTCTTTCCTGCATGTTTTTAATAAAAAACACAATTTTACTGTCAAATAACTTTTGAAACGTTCTTTTGTTCCTTTTCATTTTTAACATTCCGTAATACGATATTTTTGAAAGCAAACCCAGGTCTTTTGGCTAAAGGCTCATTGTTACATAACCGCATCACTGCCTAAAAAACTACGAAATATTATCTTTCATTTTAAATTTTTACATAAATCAGCATTTCCAGTTTGAAAATCATTTGTTATGCTTAGTAGCTAATACGGTAGCTTATTCATTAGTTCTCTGTCGCTTTTATGCAAAATTAGAAAATTAAAATCCCATTTCGAAGATTTAAGATTGCTGCTTCATAGTATCCGGTTTCTCTGAACAGTTGATACTATTTTTTTATTATTTGTTGGTATACAAGGACCTGAGAAATAATTTGACTTTTCTTGAGCTTCCCGATAGCTTTTCCTGCTAACAGTTTATGATGTGGATTTTTAAAAGATGTTACCAATGAATTTATTGGATGAGTATTTTAACTGCGATGTTTTAAGAAAGCCATGTTCTATCATCAGAAAATCGTAAAAAATTCTAGCAACAAGTTTAACGTGTTATATTAAGATCAGATAACATAAAAAGTATTAAACATCCTCGCAACAAAAAGTTATGGGTTCTTCTAAGACATTATAATAAAAGTCATAACTATAAATACCAGCATAAAAGTCAGAGTTGAAATAAGTACATTTCTGAAAATTAGTAACCAAGGAAGTTCATTTGCTACGTGCAAAAAGTACGGCCAACAGCAAAAATGGAAATGGCAAACGATTAATCAAACAGCGAACCTGTTGATTTTAACGAGAATTAAATGAGTGCAAAAAATATTTAAGTACTGGCAGATTTTACAACAAAATCTAATAAATTAGTGTTATAACGGAAGACAAGTAAATGGAATGCGCGATCAACCGAAGAAGAGTCAGGTTGTTGATAGCAAAAGACATTTTATAGCGCAATGACTGTCGTAGAACTGAATCCCATTCGTCAATGTGAGTGAAAAGTTCAGAAAGGCAATGATCTCGCTTGTCACTATCAGTACGTCAACCTGGTGGTCAGGCTTCTTCTAACTAATTTCTTCTCAGCAATCACTTGCTATTAATTTACCATTTTGTATCTCAATTTCGTTCGTGCACAGAACGAATTTCTTTGGAAACATGTGCAGGACGAGCAGCGTTTCCTTTTGATCTCCGATTTTAAAGTCTGAATACCTTCGAGTATCAATATAATTATTCAAGATCTTTATAATTATTGTAACCGTGCAGATGTTATTAATTATAAAGGGGAAGCTCGATTTTTAAAATAAAATACATGAAAATCTCGTGTTTAAAGTTCATAAATATTACAGTTGCTTGGCGATTATTGTTGCTGTTTCAAAAGGGTACCTGCATGAAGATATGAGATATTATTTTTAGAACTTATTGTACACTGGTAACAAACCTTGAACCAAGTTTACACCAACGACCTTATTGACGCTCGTAAATTACAAAAAAATTATAGAAAAACTTATTCGTTGTTAATAGAAATAAATAAAATTTGGAACCAACCTTGCCTTTTAATTCTGTAAATATGAAATTTGTTGGTTTGTTTAAAAAAAGAAGGTTTCCTAGATAAAAAGATAATTTAAAAAACGTCACAAACAATCAGATGTCAGATTGTTTATCTTCAAAAAGCATAAATTAAAACAACTTTTCCCAATTACCATCAAACTTCTAAGGTGTAAAATGCATGATTAAATTAGCAAAAATACTGAAATAACAAAGACCTTTATTGTGAAACTTTTTGTAAATTTGTTTTTTAAAAACAGGAAGTCCAACGTTCATTAAACAAATGTTAATAAAAACACCAACCCACTCTTAACACTCTTATTTGGAGAAAATAAAGTTAATAATTTGGCAAACTTTAAATTCTTAAAAATAAATCCACCTAATGAATCATCTTCAAATTTTTAAAATTCAAATTAGATTCATCCGTATAATTATGAACTCATCTTCGAATCTGTTTGTGCAACGTGTAACTGTTCAGCATTTTTAATTGTTTTATAGCTTTAAGGATCTAAAGTCTGGTAGTAAACATACCGTAATTTCGTTTAATGGATTTTCCTATTCCTGACGTAAACCATATTTTTAATTTTATATCCTTTGGCATTTAAAGACGTCATTTTTTTTAAATCGGCGCAATTTTCAAACTCTCCTTTTTTTTAAACTTATATCTGTTTAACATTTACCTATTTTGTTCTGTACATTAAAAAGAAATAGGTACAGAAAGTTTAGTTTAAGCCAAACGAATTACGCAAATAAGTTGTGGTTTTTGTTCTTAATTCACTTACATAATCTTGTTTTGATTTTAAAATAAGTGTAATTAAATTTTATTATTTCTTTAATGCTTCACAAGATCACGAAAAGCTGTATTAATATTCTAAATACGATTCTTTATTACTTTGAAACAATGGAGAAGGAAGCAATATGTAAAAAGCAATCGTAATTTTTCCAGTTTAATTCCATGGTAATGCATTAACTCTTTTCATGTGGGTTACTATATCTGCTGATGTGTATTTTCTTGCTTGAATAAAAGAACTTACAATGAAGATTCATAACTTTTAAATTTAAAATTACGTAACAATGCATTGATGGTTTAACAAAAAAACGGAAGAAAGAATGGAAATTCTGGTATAGTTTATACAAACAATAAGAGAATGAGTGGGAAAGAGCTAAGTAAGAATTGCATGCAAGAAATTGAGCTTGTTTAGCTTTATTAAAGGTAGGCACCTACTCTTCGGACGAGCTTGAAAATATCTCAATAATCAGTTTTCAAAAACACGTCAGTCAAATACAGTCAAAATTATTTGAATCTTGGGGCAGCACCACCTGGATTTTTTTGTACTTAACGTTTATGAAGCAAACAAAAATTTAGATAAAGTTTTTCTAGCAAGATCCGTATCCGCAGTACAAAAACGAATTATTTAAAAATAATCACAATTAAAATGTAATAGGAGGATTAAAATATTAATTTTGATTATGGAAAAGCTTAGAAGGTTTTATCTGATAAAATAGTTCTGAATATTAATTTAATTTAGTTCCCTTCGCGTTATTGTAAATATTTGCAGTATAAAAGCAATCAATTGGCAAAACACTCGTCTTTAAAGGTATGCCCACGCCCACAATATCTTCAGTCAGTTCACACTTTAACAGTTGTCGGAAATTAAAAATAATTGTTTGAGAAAATTGATGTTCATTAAATTTAATTGTGGTGATTACATCTTCATCCGGAGTCGACTTGTCTGTCACTGTATTCCGCTTGGCTTGCATAATTTCATCTAACTTTATCGTCAACTTTGATGTTTTTCTAATGCATTTTCATCAAATTGTAAAACTAATAAAGTCAAAGTAGGTTGTACTAACGAATTCTTCTTTGATAATAATGGTTAAATTGTGTCAGTTATTTTTTTTTCGAGTTTTGCCATTTTTCGATTTTTTAAACTTTTCTCTAACTTCTTTGGTTTTGAAACTGACATTTTGTAGGATTCTATCCAGATTGGTCTTATGTTATAATGTCCTACTTGTGTTTGTACCGTTTTTGCTCGGGTGTTTTTTAAAATTTGATCAACACAGTAAATGGCTCAAAGAGTCTCCCTGTTTTATTCCCTTCTTTATTTCAAAACTTTGGGAAGTTTGTCCTATTAATTGTACTCTTCCATATACCTTGTTGTAAATGCTTTTGATTATTTTTATCAATTTTGTTGTTACTCCTAGTTGTTCCAGGCTTTTCCATATATGTTTGGGTTTTACTGAGTCAAAAGCAGATTTTAGGTCTATAAATACAAAGTATATTTTGGTTCCACTGTTTATTGCTGTATCTATTGATTTTCTTATCACATGTATGTGGTCTGTTGTTTGTTTCGTTTCCCAGAAGGCTGAGTTCATCCTCCAATTTATTTGATATTTGCTTTCTCAGCTTGCCTTCCACTATTCTCGTGTATATTTTGTATATTACTGATGATTGATGATAAACATATTGGTCTATAATTATAGCAGTTGTTTGTCTGTCCTTTCTTGTGTATTGGTAGTAGGTAGTTCATCTTCTAGTCATCGGGTATTTCATTTTGATTCCATGCCATTTTACAAGTCCTACACCCCACACCCAATCTACTACTATTGCCCCCCGTATTTAATCATCTCCGGATATATTTGATCTGGTCCTCCAGTTTTTCCTATTCTAGTTTTGGAGATGGTCTTTTCCACCTCTTCTTTCGTTATTTCGCTCGCATCCAGTTCTTTTCTTTGTTCTTCTGTTTCTTCTACTAGATTTTATATTTATTCTTCTCCGAATTTATCTGCGCAGTATTCTCTCCATGCTTTTGTTAAATTTTCAACGCCTGTTTGAGCTTCTCCATTCTTGTCATTTGTTGGGTTTATTTCCTTAATACTTTTACTTCTTAATGATTTTATTATTCCCCAGAATCTTCTGTTGTTGTTCAAATATAAGTTTTGTAATTCCTCCCTAAAAATTTTCCAGCTCTTTCTTTGGCTTCTTTCACCTCCTTTTTGGCTTCATTTCTTTGTGTAATATATTTCGTGTAGTTTTCTTGATTCTTAGTTTTATATACCTCCTCCATGCTTCTTTCTTCTTCTTTATTTTTTCTTTCTTTATGATTATATATTTGTCCATCATTAGGCATAAATAAACAACTCATGCTGCTTAGCCCAAAACGAAAACCAAATATAACCATATATTTCCATTTGTATTCGCCCAGCTTTAAGGGAAGTTGTTGTGTTAAGTTTTTTGTAATTTTTGCTGAGGGGCTGTCAGTCAGTAGGGTTCACACATTACCTAGCTGTATGCTTAAGCATCTTGTTGAAGATTTGCTTTGTTTGGGATGTTGAAAATGCTTTCTTTCATTGGAGAAAACTCGCAGTTTTGGATCTTTACTTTTTAGTGTATAGCTCAATCTTCATTAAAAGGGGGAGAAAAGTCATAAAAATACAGATAGTACACTTAATTGATACGTTTGCAATCAAATAAATCTGGTATGTAGATTCTGAGATACTCCAACAATCTCAACAAAAGGCTAGTTGGTGTGGAAGGCGTGGTCCCAATAAAGGAGCTGGCCGAATGATGTAGCGGTGATGAGAAGGTGGTTGTCCAAAGAGTTCAATTTTATAGTCTTTCAGTTTACGTTCCTGAAAAATAAAATAGGTTTAGGGTTAGTACAACTCGTGGAAAAGTAACGGCATCTCCTGCAATCTTCTTCTCAATTACATTATACATTAATTTTGGACAATCCCAAAATAGAGGTTTAAGTTACGACTGATTGAATAATTAAATATATTACTAGTATATATTTGCGGATTTTTTTACAGCTGTCCCGTCTCTCCGCTTCCAGTTTCCAGTTAATTCTATCAAGACAATCTTCTTTCTCGAGGTCTCTTGTTCTCATGGATTCGTTTATATCGTCTTTCCAACTACGTCTCGGTCTTCCCCTCTTGACCTTTCTGGTGGTATCCATTTTAGTACATTTTTTGGCCATCTTATATCGTACATCTTATTCGTGTGTCCAAACCTCGCTAACTGTCGCTTTTGCACTTCATCCGCAATGTCTCTTTCCATTTCCATCATCTCCCTTATTGTTTCGTTTCGTACTCTGTCTAATATATAATATTTACAGTGTCATAAAGAACTGTGATTCCCTTAACATAAAACACGTCGCTAGGGCAGGACGCAATTAAGCACCAATAATTCAGCTCGGATTTAGAACCCCTTATTGGACACCGTCTCTTTGAAGAAATAACCTAAAAAATAATTAAAAATTCCAGCAAAGGAAACATAAATTAAAATATTAACAAACGGTTCGTTATGTTAATGTGCCCTTAAAGCTAATTAAGTTTGAAATCCTAAAACTATTTATCAAACCGGTATTAATACTATTCACAACCATTTACAGGTTTTCATACAATAAAAGAAAAATCATTTGAGTCATTTTTTTCTGAATCCTTGTTACCAACATGCGCGCACCGTTACATAACAAGTCACTCAAAAGCAGCAGCACCATCTAAACAATTTCTGAACGTATAGAAAATCTGATAGCTCTCCTGGACGAACATTCATTCGTAATACCAGTAGATGACAATCACAAAACCACAAATGTATAAGCTTATTATTATTAATCTTGAAACGTTTCAAAAATGCCAAATATTACTTACTGGTGACTTCAATACTAGATTAAGAACTAAATCTAGTAGGTACTTATTTAGTATAAATTGGAATTTTGTGGATAACATCGGTGTCATCATCACGAGGTTCAAGTGAAAATAGTGACTCAACTGTTCTTATTCTTAATACCAATCTATCTAAAATTTGTAAACTTTTAAGCTTTGATCTTATAGCGGTTTAGGAAGCTCTTAGGAAATTCACATTAAGTATGTAGGTATATGAAAACCTATCTTTTAGGTATGTTATGAAACAAATACTTACCTATAAAAAAATTTATTGTAAAATTTACTTGAAACATAATTTGAGAGAAGCATTAAATTACATTTATCAGAACGGTAAATGTGTTAACGTCACTACTGGAGATTTCAATGCCGAATCAAGGCTAAAACCCAGTAAGTGATGATATCTTACATTATTCTGTTGATGGCATCTACAACCAAAATAAACATGCTTTCCTCGCAACAGAAGCAAATAACGTAATGTTTCTTAAAATTAATTGGTAGGTATTAATCAATTTTTGGAGATTTCAATACTGGTTCAAGAACGAAACCTAACTTAGTAGATTAATAATTCATTTGAATTAAACTAAATTAATTAATTTACACCTAAATAAGTATGGAAAGTGTACTGAAATGCAGCGATATTAAACTGGAAAATAAATATATTTTAACCAAAAGCAGTTCTGCTTATGAAACTCGCATCATGTAATCTTTTATTTTATGAAACAAATATACATGGTTTTGTTTATAAAATGCACTTGAAACATAATTTGAAGGAAGCTTTATGTTACATAGATTAGAAATGTATAGATATTGTGTTAAAATCACTACCGGAGATTTCAATGCTGAATCAAGACCAAAACCCAGCAAGTAATCATCTCTAACATTATTTTGTTAGTGACAGCAACAACCAAACAACCTAAATAAACATACTCTCCTGGTAACAGCAGCAAATAATTTAATAACCATCGATACTACTTGGCACGAATCAAAATTTTGTGAAGATTTCAATGCTGAAATAAGAAAGAAACCCGACGAAAATCCAGCAAGAAATCATATTTAACATTATTTTGTTGATGGCATCAACAACCAAACAGCCTGGAAAATCGCTTTCTTTGCAACAAAGGAAAATAATTTAATATTTCTAAATATTAATTGGTATATTAATCAAAATTTTCTGGAGATTTCAATGAGGAAGTAAGAAAAAACCTGGCTTAGTAGTTTAATAGAAGTAATTTATTTGTATTAAAGTAAATTAATTCATTTATATCTAAACAAGAGTATCGAAAGCGTCCTAAAATAAAAGTAAATTTATTTTAATTAAAAGTGCTTTCTTTAAGTAGAGCATCTTAAAAAATTTAACGTGTGAAAATAAAATTATATCGCGTAAATATTCTGTATCTGAAAGCTGATTAAGTTATAAAGTAAGATTGACGTTTAAAAATGATTATTACGATGGAATCAACGAAGCTCTTTTATTAATGATGCGGTGTTGTATACGTTAATTAATGACCAGTTGATAACAGAAGACAAGAGAAAAAATAGGAGGGTTCAATGTTGACGTCTTCGAGTTTGTTTCAAATTTTCTTTTGTATATAAGTTTTTGATTTGGTTTATTTTTAACATTTTATGTTTTACCGTAGCTATTTTATTTTTTATTTTTTCTTAATATTTATCTTTGAATGTTTTCCGTTGATAAACTACATTAATGCTAGGCGTATACATATCGTTATAGTTTTACAATATTAATTTAGGTGCCTCGAAGTTTAGTTTTGGTTTAGACGTCGTGTATTTCTTTAAAAGACGATGTTTTTCTAAAAAAAAATCCGAATACAGCTTCTAACGAGGTCTTGTTTTTCACAAGTTAATCTTATATCAGTCGTTTGGAGTTGATGTGTCAGGTGTTTATCACGTTAGTGGTACCATTAATTCAACAACGAAGCTAAACACTCGGGTGCATTCTGATACAAAACAGTGTCTAGCATTTTATAAAACCTAACTGCGAAACTTACACAATAAACAACTGGTAGAGGTTTTTTGGAAGAAGTCAAGACGAAGTTTCGCCTGATGGTCTGAGGTTCAGTTCAATGAACACTTTATGTTTTAATTTAGTAAACGTATGCATACAAATCTGAGTATAATATGATATTATGAAGCGCCAGATGCAGAATAGATGGGTTCCGCACTAATGTTAGCGGAACCCATTAGCACCGATAACGGTAACACTCACACGTCACTGGCCGGGCTCGCCATTCCGTCAGGTGCAATGAACCTGCCTCCCTTCTCCGTGGCCCCCCAGGTCCCCCATTTCCCCCGAGTTGCACGGCCAAGGTCCCACAGGTGACTTTTGCCACAAATATGCGCATCGCGAATTGGTCACTGTCACACACTGTACATGTGAAGAGTGCTTTGCGTCATGGCTTGTTGTTGTTCTATAAGGTTTCGGGGAAGTTTTGCACATCCTCCTACTGTAAACAGGAATTTGGGCCAACGCTTACGCATTTACATATTTCTTCTGACAAACAGATTCTTTAGGATATTTAGCAGTTGATTTCCTTTTTTAACGTTACTCGGTTGTCCTTAAGATTTAATGGTTTTGGTTACTGTGAAATTGCTGCTTGACGAAGCGTGGAATTTACAATAGATTTGATTTAGTTTTTTTTCTAGCCGCAATTTGTTTCGCATTGTGGAGTTTGTAGTTCCACTTAACAGAATAGTTTGTATTATAAATTCTTAATTAAAGATTAAAAAATCAGCAACCTTTGTGGAGAAAATATAAATCTAAAAATCTTCAAAGAAACACCGAATTCGCTAGGTTATTAAAATCACAATCTGTGAACACCAAAATTCTTGCAAGGACTGTTTATGTCCAATCATTAATTTAATATTCAAAAAAGATGTAACTGCATTCTGCGAAAGACAACATATTTGAGATTTTATGGATTCTGACGGTGTAGCACTTTTAAATTTCATAAATATATTGATCCATGTTGCAATAAATTAATACATATATAAATTAAAAAACGTTTAATGTTAATTCTGGAAAAATTACACCAAGGAAGATGATTATTTAATATGTTTTGTATAATCTTTCTAAGCTTTCCTTTTCAATTTCAAAATGTTGCGTTTACAAGGAAGATTCGAATAATTAGAACAACAATCAGAGTGTATGCTTTTTAATGTCAAATTTGAAATTTGAATTGGAATTTTATCCTAATAATTAAGCTTAAGCTTTTGAAAATCGATGTTTCACGTCCATATTTCAATTATTCTTTTTGGAATTTCAATCCGATTGGAATTCAAACCGCATTCGAATTAAAAATATATATTTTTTATTATCAGTGATTCTTCTTATTAAAACTATATTTGAAGTCGTTTTATTCCCAGTGTTAAATAATAAGAAAGAAATAAATGAAGAACTGAATTTAAACGAATTTAAAATCAAAATGCATATCTTTCTTAAATACCATTCTAAGGAGCTTCGATCTTTAAGTTTTGAATTTTAAAATGAACTTTCGAATTTTCTTTGAATTTGGGGATCTCTGATATGTAGTTCATACCTGGGCTTTGAGCCTAATTTCAGATTCAAAATTAATTGCTGGTTTTCTTTGTATATTAAAACTGTATTCGAAAATATATGTTCGAAGCTAATGACAACACAAAATTAAATTAAATTAAAGAGCTTGACTCGTTTTAAAATCTTTTCGAATTGTTTGAAAACTGAGATAGACTTGTCTCTGAAACGTTACGTGAGTTATTAGTTAATTAATATAATTCCATTTTTGCAATTAGTGGAGAAAATCCCAATAAAGGAATATTTCAAACTCGTCACAATAATCATTTAGAAAATATTTCCTTTTTTGACTTTGGCATTCTTAAAACTCATATTTGAGTTATAGTAAGCAGACTTAAATATGAATTCAAAACATGAAGTATAAAAGTCGAGCATGAGTTATTGGTACATATTTAATTTTGAAAAGACAAAAAAGATTGAATTTGACTTCGGAATGGTAATTCAAAATTTGCGGAATTCAACGCCATATTTGTAGTGAAATTGAAGGAAACTTCGATCTTTGAAATTTTTGAAAATCGATTGTTGAATCCTAGATGATATGCAATTCAAACTTGGAGTATAAATTTTGATTTCAGATTCAAAATGATTAGATAATATTCTAAGATCTTTTTTAAATAAAACTACATAAAGGGTTGCATGTAATGTTAAATTACGAAAAAAGATGAAACAAAGATTGAACTTAATTGAATTTGTATTCTAAATGCAAATGTCTAAATATTTGAAAATGGTGGATTCTATAAGAGACAGCATATTTGAGATTTGATTGATTTCCATGAGACTAGCGCTTACCAAATTCAGGAATCTGTTGAATATATTTACAGATTCATTTTACAATAAATTAATTTATAAATTAACAAATGTTTAATTTTAATTTTGGAAAAAACCAAAGGAGAATTTCATTTAATATGTTTTTCAGAATCTTTTTAAGTTTTCCTTTTCAGATTCAAAATTTTGTATTTATAAGGAAAATTCCCGTAATTAAAATAATAATCAAAGCGTGCGGTTTTTCAATAAAATTAAAATTTGTAATTTTATCCTAATAACCAAAGTGTGGCGTGCATATTTTAATTCTTTTCGGAATTTCAATCCGATCTGGAATTCAAAATACATGCTTCTATTAGGGATTCGAATTAAAAATATATACGTGTTATTATCAGTGATTTTTCTTATTAAAATTATATTTGAAGTTATTTTATTTCTAGGTTTTAATTAATGAAAAAATAAACAAGTGAAAAACTGAATTTAAACGGGTTTAAAATCAAAATGTTTATTTTGAAGTATGGAATAGAATGTTTTCTTAAATTCGAATCTACTAATAACAGAGCTTCCATCTTTAATTTTGGGATTTTAAAATCCACATTCGAGTCATCTTTGCAATTGCGAATCCTGTTATATGCAGTTCAAACCTGGGCCATAAGCTTTAATTTCTACCTAGTTCTTTTTATATTATATTAAAACTACATTTGATAACATTAAATTTGTCTCACGTTAAATCACGAAAACGAAAATAAGATAAAAATTACATTATTTATTTTTTCTAACACTAATATCTTATACTGTTTCTATGGTGCATAAGAGCTCACTTGTTATGTTGCCTTTAAAATACGTTTTCTCTATAAAATACGTCGTCAATGACAACGTATTTTATAGGCCTTTAAAATACGCTTTTCTCTATAACATACGTCGTTGCCTAGCAATCTTCGCATTTTGTGTATTGTAACGCGTCTCAAATAATAATTTATTAAAATTTCTCATAATATATTAGTGAAAGATATTAGTGTTAGAAAAAATCTTGAAGACAACTCGTGTTTTATAGTTTAAAAATCTCGGTCTATCAAATCCTCGGCTCACTTCGTTCGCTCGGATTTGAACTACGACCTTGATTTTTAAACCTTCTATAAAACACTTGTTGTCTTAATAGCTATTTTTTAAATTATCAGGGTATCGGCATGTTGCTATGATCATTAACCTTGTCTTATATTGTGGAACTACAATCTGTCATTTGTTGACATTAAGTAAATTTAGTCATTATGTACAACCTATACATGCAAAGCTTGAAGCAAAAAGTTCAACAACAAATTCCTATATTACATCTAATTAGTTTGGTCTAATGCTAATTTAAAACTAACTCTCACAATCACACAAATCTGGTTAGAAGTTCCGATGGATTGAACCTCTTGGGCTTGGGCTCATCTTGGTCACTGTCGAAAAGGCACTCGACAAGTGGGCACTAAGCTGGTCGTGATAACGCACACTGTGTTTTTGTATTTCCTCGTTGATCATGGTGATATCAAGATCCCGCCGTATTACCTCATTCGGTACGTACCATGGGGTTTCCACTATGGAGCTCAGCGTTTTAGCTTGGAAATGATCATTGGCCGTCTAAACTTAAACCTAGCTAACCTACTCGAGTTCGAATGCCAACCACACTCCAGACCGAGATCTGGTCATGATTAGATCCGAACCCAGGCCCCCTCAATCGTGAAGAAGACACTCGTCCGTTACGACACTAAAAGGCAAAAGTTACATTTAAACGAATTTTGATTAAAAATGCAAGTTTAGAAATTTAGTGCAGAATTAAAGATTATACTTGGAATGTTCTTTTAAGTTCTAATCTAATAAAAAAACTTGACTTTTTAAGTTTTTTGTTTAGGCACGAGTTATTGGTATTAAAATGATGAAAAGACAAAAAAAAATTGAATTTGAATTCTAAATGGCAATTTAAGATTGCAGAATTTTACGCCATGTTTTCTTAAATTTCAATTTAAGAAAGAGGATTTTTAAAATCCATATTCAAATCCTAGATATGAGATATGCAAATCAAACCTGCGGTATAAAGTTTTGATTTCAGATTCAAAATGCAAAATTAGAAATTTAGTGTAGAATTATGTATCGGGTTTGGAATGCTTTCGTAAATTTGAATCTAATAATATGAGTTTTGGATTTAGTCTTAAAAGGAATTGAGACTTTTTTATATTAAAACTGTATTTGAAATCATTTTATTTGATTTTATTTCTTAAATTTGCAAGGAAAAATCTTCCAGGTTTGGTTTTGAGATTTTCGAAATCCACATTCGCGATTTTTTTTCAGTCTGCCCAAGACTGAGAATCCAAAGTTTTGATTTCAGATTCAAAGTGAAAAATTATAAATTTATTGTAAAATTATATAGCGAATTTTGAATGCTTTTGTAATTTGTATTATTATGAGTTTCGGATTCAGATTCAAAATAAATCAAAAATATTAGGTATAAGATTATTTATATTAAAACTCACCCTGTTAAATTGCAAATAAAAAAGCACTTTCAATGAATCTCTTAATAGAAAACAATTTAAACCCATCACATTAAGTCCACTGCGGAGGAAATTAAAAATAAATATTTGATCATATCTGTTACGTACCGTTCGACAAAGGTGTTGAAGAAATTAATTCTAATAAATGATAATAACAGGCCAAAACGATACATTCAGAAAAACCTTACACCTTTCATTATAGTGTCACACAATATGATTGGCAGGTTCATTAAAATAAAATCGAAGAAGAACAAAGCAGAATAAATTTTCAACTTAAGCACATGATTAATAGACGACAAAAAGGAACACTTAAACTGTACAATGTTAAACAATTGAAAAATTAAGACACTCCTTTCATTGTTTTGTCAAAAATTTTTATTGCAGTAATGCTAAATATAAACAACAACTTTAAACTTGAGATCATAACAATAATGCAAATATTTGAGCTAGGCTTTTAGAAATTAAAGTTTTTTCTGTTCAAATTTCGTTTTCATAAGTTAAAAATCATATGCTAAACAAATTAATGATGTGTTTTGTGCAGGTTTATAACTTTTAATTACATTTATTTAAACCCACACGTTTGAAAAACATCTTCTTTGTCCAATTAATCACTTTAGTCTTTTGTATTCACGCCGAAAATACCGATTTAAAACTCCAGGTGGATGATTAATAGAACCCTGTAAAAGATATTCTTGAAGTTTATGTGAATCAGCCAGCAACTTGTGTACTTAGTTACAATTTATTTTCATCAAAGTAATTTGAATAATTTTGTTTATCAAATGTTGTTTTAGTTATGTTAGTGCGCTAACCCGTAATTAACTCTTTAAAATTAAATTTGAAAATTCATTAACCTTGTTGTTAAATTGCAAACCAGACTGGTCTAGAGTATTCTATGCAAATCTCTACGCTTAAATTATATGCAAATTTTTTAACAGCGCCTTACAGTAATTATTAGGTTAGTATGGGGTCTTATTAGCAAATTTCGTTAGGTTATTATCTGCAAAAATTATGGCTTAATTGTCTCGAATTATCTGCTTGCTTTAGTTATTAAGTTAATGGTTCTGGCAAACGTGTTATAATTTAAAACTCAGGTTATTATGGCATTTGTGAAGCAAGGTTTTATTTTTAAATTCTCTGTTATTAGCAAATTCTCGAACAAGCAAAAAAAGGTGCAAAGCTTCCTTTCTTAATTTTTCTTTTCAAGAATTATTTCTCATTATTTTCCTGAAATATAAACACTTTTAACATTCGGAAATTCCCAAATCGAACTCCCAAAAATGCTGTGTCCAGATAGTTTAGTTAGGTAAAATTGTTGTTATTATTCGATAATATTCTACAGCAAAGAACTGGGTTAACGATGATGATTCACGTTTGTTCTCATTTCCATTCTGTTTTATTTTGCGAATTAATAACCTCCAGCTAAGGATGACGACTAATAAAATTTTCTAGAAATTCAACCACTTGCATAAGTATAGAAGCCTTATTCATTCGTTGCATAAGAACAAATTAAGCAAATACGAGTAAAACATTAAATTTTCAAAGCATAAAAGTGAGTTTTCTGCAAAATTTAAGCGAACTATTAAGTTACAATTGTCATAACGCACGCAAAAATATATTAAAATTACAAGTTTGTGTGGAGACTTCAATGCTACATTAAGAACGAAACCCACCAACTGGTATGCTTTTGTAGGTGACATCAGTGACATCATGATGAACACGTATTTTTTAAATGAAAATAAATCATTTAGCAGCTCCAATGAACTCATTCCTTTATAATACCACAACGTATAAAATAATTATGACGAAGCTGTAAGGCTTTGATCTTGCAGTGAACTCCGTGAAGCTCAAGTAAATTGAAAAGTTAATTTTGCATTGTGAAACAGATATAAATTAAGATTCAGATTTTTATATAAATTTTGAATACAACGAAATGAGTAGGTATGTTAAAATCGCAAGTTTTATTGGAGACTGCAATGATAGATTGAAGATGAAACCTGATAATTAATTAATTGGAATATTCGTTAGATGGCATTAATCATTAGTCTTCATTGTAAAGAAGACACATTTTCTAAGTCAAAATGGATCACCTAATCCTTTAAATGCCAGAACACGTTGGAATACTAGAATTTTAAGCTCAGATCCAGCAGTAATTTAAGCATACTAAGATACCTACTAATTTGAAAGAATAATTTGTGTGTTGAGAAACAAATTCGTTTAATCAAGACAAAACACTTTCAGTAACATCCGGGGGAAGCATTTGATTATGTTTATAAAAGCTGTATAAATCTAAGTATTTGAAGTTCTCTGAAGACTTCAACGCTAGATTAAGAACAAAACCCAATCTGACTGGATTTTGTGGTTAACATGTAGAACTAAATCAGAAAATTTACAATTAAAATAAACAATGAACCAACTCTGTCTATAAACTAAATTAAATTAATTAAATTCTTCTGGAAATTTCATCGCCATGTAAGACAGAAATCTAGCTTGGTAATTCGTTTGTATTAAACCAAACTGTTATTTATACCTAAATAAGTGCAAAAATGTAAGAGTTCGTTCACAAAATAAGTTAAATCCGTGGACCTGACATCGAAAGGAAAGTTCTAGAAATTTCAACGCTCACACACGAAGGAAACCTCAAGCTATTTATATTAACAACTTATTACCGCCAGCCTTTGTAAATTTGTGTTTGATATAATTTAAATTGTACTGTGATGTATCAATCGTAATTCTAACAGCATTTATTTCAAAGTTAGTAATAAAAACCATATAGTAACTTATGATAATATCTAAAAGTCAAACAAAACAATAAAGGAGTGTCGCGAAATATTTTTATCGTGATGTAAGAGCACGATCAATGAGATTGATATCTAATATAAATTACAATAAAAAAATATATCGAACTTGTTCGGACAACAATTACTTGTATGTAATTTTTAAAATAAATTGTCCGGTCAGGGTCGCACTTCATTATCCTTCGTTAAAAAAAGTTAAAAATCAGTTCGTACCGAACGTAATAATAAGGTTTGTTTATTTTGCCAGTAACGGTGTTTTAGCGATAACAATATTTCAGAGAATTTATTTGGCATTTACTGTCGTTTACGATCATACTACACCTCACATTCCGAGTTTAAATGTTACGGATCTCGATTACTAAAGCAGGTAGATATTATTTACTTAATAAAAAATAAGTTGTTTGTCACCAATTTTTACAAAATGTTCAGCTCCTACATAGAAAGTACGAGCACAGTAAGTTAGCATGACAGACTGTTGTTTTTTTGAACTTGATTTTATTGTTTCAAACAATTGTTATTCTTGGAATTTCAAGTAGGTTGAAAAAAGTAACATTGGCAATGGAAAAGTTCAATATACACGGTTCTCCTCCTACCACACATATACGTGCATGAGTCTTATTTTGACTGTGTGATGTAATGCGCCTCAGGACATTCGGTCGCAGCCCTCCCACGGTTTAACTACAGGACCGGACTTTCAATTTTGTTAATTAACGTCCGACCAATTACGTGCTTTCAACTCGCATTAACGAACGATTTTAAATGACTTATTTAAGCTTATCTTGTTTACAATACCTTTAATTGTTTACATTTATTATTAATACGGTTTAATACATTGTTGCTTTTGAAAATCGCGAATAAAATTAAATAGGTCCTTGAAATTAACCTTTTTGAAATGAAAAAAAACTTTAGGTTAGTTTAAGTAGTTTTTGGTAACTACAGGTAAATTTTCCGTAGAAATACAAACTTTAATAATTAGGTATTGTCGGCCGGCAGTACGACAGAGTGGCTAGCGCACGTAATACTGCAATATAGAAAGTTAAGCAAAGGCCTGTTTAGTCAGAACTTGAATGGGTGGCCATTGCGGCTCGGTATGTTTGGCCCCCTCGACACTGTAATAAGAGGGTAAAACAAAGAACGAAAGAAAGTATTGTCTGTAATGAAAGCATTAAAAAATAGATATCTAAAATTTGATACAAAAGAATGATTGTTCTTATTTTTTTGTAGTATTTGAAATTCAGGAAAAAGTAGTAATAGTGATATTATTCATAGTACCTATTTTAGTAATCAAAGTTCTGAAGTTTGCAAAGATATAAAGTTTTATTGGATATTTTTGTAATTTAGGTGGAGGTCATCTACAGGAAAATTATATAAAACACTGTTTGCAAGTAATTCAGAAACTGAAAGCAAAATTTAGAATCAGATCTGAAAATTAATTGATTTATAATAATTAGGGTTCAATCCCCTACAAAAAGTTTAGTTTGTAAAAACTTTTTCTTGTTCTCCTGTTTTTTCTTCCTTTCGTTCTTTTTCTTCTCATTCTTCTTTTTCTTTTTCTCACTTCTTCTTCCTCTTTTCCTCATTATTTTTATTTTTCTTCTGTTCCTTTTTTCTTCTTATTTCCCTTTATTTGTTTCTTGTTCTCCATCTTATTTTTCCTCAATATCTTATATAAACTACCCAAAAGAATTAAGGGGTCAAAATTTCAAATGCTTGGATATCATCTTAACATCTACCACATCATTGAACACTATATTAAAGTGAACCAAAAACTAAACTAAAAACTCATATCAAAAAATTAATATTCTTAAGAATTCTCAATAAACCCAAACAATACCTAAACCTGATATCGTGCAAAGCTTCCTCCAGCTTGAATTACGGCATTACACCTGCGTGGCATACTGCGAATCAGTCTGCGTATGTTTTCCTGGGGAATACGTCGCCATTCTTCAATGAGAGCTTGTTCCAGTTCTGCCAGCGTATCTGGTGGGTGTAGACGCTTGCGAATACGTTGTCCGAGCTGATCCCATAAATGCTCTTTGGAATTAAGGTCAGGACTGAGTGCTGACCATTCCATAGTGGCTATGTTATTCTGGCCAAGATACTCAGTGACTACTCTAGCCGTGTGGGGACGAGCGCTATCCTGCATAAATAAAAATCTTCTCCCACGGCAAGTGCTTGAGGCAAGACATGTTCTTCAAGGACTTCATTAATGTACCTTTCTGCAATGAGAGAGCCATTTCTGATGACAACAAGTTCAGTGCGGCCGTTTATTGCAATGCCGCCCCATACCATTACTTGAACCGTCGCCAAAAGCCACGACTTCCTTAACACATGCTGGCAAAAAAACGCTCGTTTGGCCTTCTCCACGCCCTAACTCTACCATCATTTGTCCATAACTCGACTCGTCTGAAAACAATTGCCAATGTTCATGTTTACGTGCAAAGAACATCCTCCTTCGTTGATGATTTCTGGTCAACTTTGACTTCTTTGCTGGGCGTCTAGATTTCAAATCGACTTCCTGAAGTCGATTTCTTACCGTTTGGTCGCTTATCTGAACTTGCCTGGCTCTGGAAAGGTCGATTTGAAGACTACGAGCGGTTTTCGAACGGCTGCGAAGAGCTTGAAGTTTCAAAAATCGGCTCTCTAGTAGGTTCGTTGCTCTGACCAGCCTGTTGGTGCCTCTGCCAGAGCCTCCACACCACAGACTGGCGTACATTGAGTTCTTGAGCAACACTTCGCTTTACTCTGCATTCTTGTAGTAAGGTAACTGCTCTTGACACTTCTACTGGATTCAGGTATCTTCTCATTGCTCGTTTGATGACGTGACACCCATATTTTGTGGTTGTATTAAAAAACCGCCGTCTTGCAGTAATTAAGATCTTGTGCAAATACTCAAATTTTCGTACAAAACAAACTTGTTTATTTACAGTTTCTAAGAAAAGCGGAAAAAACAAACGAACGCAATAATACATTGTAGCTGAATACTTGATTGATGGAATATATCAACACCTATCTTGTAGCTGATATCATAAGGCAGATATACATACCTTCTGAAAAAAGTGACCCCTTAATTTTTTTGAGTAGTTTATAATATACCATGTGATTTTTTTAACCTGGAATTTTTAAATAGCTGGAGAAAGAAGCATCTTACGAAAAAACTGTACGAAATAAAAAGTTAATGTTTTCGCGGGCGAAATTCACTAGTCCTAAAATTAGCCCCGTCTCCTCCCCCATTGTGGGTGGGACGGGGGGTAACTTTGAAATTTTAAATAGGAACCCCCATTTTTTATTGCAGATTCGGATAGCACGTCAACAAATATGAAACTTTTATTCGTAATATTTTTTTCGATTCGTGATGGCGCTGTAATCGGCGAAATTTAATTTTTCCGATTTCTTCAATTGAGGGCACAAGGTTGAAGGTCTTCCCGCACGAAATTCGTCTTCTCTACTTCTTCTTGGCCCTGGATAAGGAATGTTCTCCATAAGCCCTTTGTAACCTTTCATAAGTCATAGTAGCGGATTAGCCAAGCTTTACACAAAATCTGATAGCACAACGTTGCTCAAACCTTTGCCGGTCCATTTTCATAACGCACCTCACAAACACACGCCAGGCGCTCTCAACAATCACGTAGTAACTGTAACAAATTCAAACTTGTACTGAGTCTACGGCAGGGATTATTCTAACTGCCGTGTGAAGGAGGAGGCAGCAGCGTTGTCTCATTATTTTTCTGCCAAACCTCGTATGCTACTTGCGAGTGTTCTGTTTCTGTCCCTCTCCTTATTTCTTTGCTGCTTGTACAATTCGTTTGTTTTTGTTTATGTAGCCCTGTTTATCTTCATTTCTCATCATTGTTTGTAAATACCTATTCCAAACCATAGTTTTCTCTTTTACCCTTTGCTTTAACTTCTAATTCGATTATTTTGTTCTTTTTCGCGTTGTGGTAATTTCCTTCTTTCTGCACGCTGTTAAGATTTTTATGACGTCTTTTGTAACAATCCTATATCGTCCAGGTAATTCGTAGTGCTTGCTGCCCTAACAAATCTAAAGTTTAAGCGCTTAAAGTATAAATATCTGAAGTGTTTGATTTAACACATTTTAAAATTTGAAACCATAAAACAAGGCTTTAGTTATTAGAAGTTACCTTTATATAACGAAATGAAAATTTAAAGGTAGTAGGTTTCTGTGATTTCCTTATTTATGAGCTTCATGAGTTTCTCGTCATTTTCCAAACAAACGAGGTTGATTTTAAAATCTAAATTAACCCCAGCCGTTCATAACTTAAGGTAAACTATACTTTTTTACCTTATAAAACATTGCTTTTTAGACTATGAAAATAAGATATATTGCACATTAAAGTGCAGTTTATGTTTATATTTTAATTAATTAAAATACTGTGAGAATTATAGCAGACGACCGATGTTCAGGTGGGAGTCCGGCGTCCATCGGGTAAATGAGAGTAGTAAGTTGAGTGCGCGAAAAGTACGACAACGACGGTAGACGTGCGACACAGTTGAAAATACTAAAGTATGAAATGTAATTTAATTGAAATAAAAAAGTTGTGCAAAGGTTTAGCTTTCCTATAACCCCACAATACTATGGTGTTTGTTTCACACTAAAATTCAAACTTTGCCGATTTCAAATTGTTATGGCTAAATGTGATGTGATTTTGGTTTATTAACCGATTGCATTCCTATTAACAGTTAAATAAAAGTAATTAACCATAGAAAAGTTCTGTACGAATCTCAACTGTTTTGTTTACACCCTTTATACAGCGTGTCCCCGGATCGGGTTTGCGATAGGTATGGTATAATGAACCAAAAAAATTTTGAAAAACGTTTTTTAATGTAGAACATATTTTTTAAATAAAATTTTTGCATAAAGTGATAGTAAGACCACTTTACCTAACCTGCTTTATATTCTTCTTGTGCTAACTACGCCATCTGGATATCATTTCAAGTGTAATTTGGTAAAAATTTATTATACACCAAGCAGACCTAGACTACAAAAGCTGGAAACGTTTTTGGTTCATTATACCTATCGCCAGTATTAACATCCAAAATTTTTCTTGGTATTTTGCACAAACCTTGCGATTAACATTTACAGCTAAATTTATTTTATTTAGAAATTTTTGGAAATCCTAAAAATTAAATCAAAAACTGTGAAATACGTATCAGTTACTTTTCAGTAAAAAAACAAAAAATCCGATAAACAACTGAAAAGGCTAAAAAAACTGTATATTTTAATATTGATGCTAAACGATTAGAATACGTTTTGATTTACAATAACAAAACAAGTTTTGAGGTTTAAAAAAATTCGCATTCAAGTTCAAAAAGCAGTCAGTACGAAACAAAAGGTTCAAGGTAAAGCTTGTTCTCATAAATTTTGTATGGGAATCGCAAGTAAACAACTATGTATTGACTTATTAATATTGCAAAATATACACCTGTATACTCTAGTTAGTTATACAATATACAATATCTTTTTCTTGATCACGTTTATAGCTTTTCATTATACTTGTTAACATTTCAATATTTCCTGCATTATTTACATATTTATATAACTGCACCCTGGTGATGCATTTATTCCAAGACTTCTGAGGCGAGCTTTTCCGATGTTTGACGTTTTAATCGAATACATCCTCTTTGTAACCGTTTCTTCGTATACATATAAATTACAAGCACGCGAGTAGAAAGGGGGCACTTGGGCGGCCATTTTGTTTTTAATTAGGTCAATCAATTTAATCGATTGCGCAATCAAGGTCGAATTAATGGGATTAGCGGTTCAATTCGCGGAATTTTAGATCGATTTAATTGGATTAACGGTTTAATTAGATCATTTCGCGGAATTTTAGGTCGATTTAATGGGATTAGCGGTTTAATTAGATCAATTCGCGGTTTTAATTAGGTCAATTAAAAGTTCGATTAAAATCTCGATTAAAATCGGCGGTTTAATTAGGTCGATTAAAAGTTCGATTAAAATCTCGATTAAAAACGGCGGCCATCTTGGATTTAATCAAATTAATCAATCAAATTTAATTAGATCGAATAAAAGTTGGATTAAATCTTCGATTAAAAGCGGTGGCCATCTTGGAATTAAATCAAGACTAGACCAATCAGGTTAGCGGATTAATTAAATCAATCCAGCTCAAGCTCCTCCCCTCGTACTGCACAAATGGGGTGGGGGGCCCGGAACCGGCGGGGCTGCGTCATAATTAATCAGAACAATAAAGGTCATATTGAATTAATCTTTATACAAAGTTATCAATTTAATCAGGTGTACGGCGGATTCGGTATCAATCTGCGGATTAAATAAATATGCATAATGCATCACGAAAAAGCACGGTAGATCAATCAGCGGTTTATCCCAAAAACTAAAAAGGAACCGCAGGTCTCGACTTGTCTGTTTACACCTGTCAATCAAAGCTTAAAATTTCGTAAATGACGTCAGGGATTATTGCGAACAATAGGTACCTTTCATCGTCCTACGAAATGTTTTTAATTCAGGCTGAAAAGTTTAAAAGGATATATCATCTGTAAACACAAAAGAAATACAGCTATAAAATTATTCATTTTATTTGCAAAATCGCGCTCACTCCAAAAAGGCAGAGGATTGACAATTTATGAAATTAAATATTAATCAGAATATAATTAAAATGTTGATTAATATGATAACAATGCTTTTTTAAGTAATAAACGTGTCTTCATAATTAAATAAAAATAAGTCATAAGTGTGGCTGAGTTCCATATCCAGTAGGATGTGTAATGTGGTCCACCTGGAGCCGCATCATATCTCGTGCAAAGAAATTTTCGTTACTTTGAAGTTTGAGCGCCGACATCCCGATTCGATCCGAAGGCATGGCGACGGTTTTAACATATTGAATGTTAGTGCATTCTGTAAAGCAAAGGTAATTTTTTAACATATACATATAATTAAGAAGAAACATATTTTTAAGAACTTTACGATATTTCCTATAAATTAAATACAGTTAGTCATCAGCATTTTGGTAACGTGTTTATTATCAATAGCTTTTTTCCCACGCTAAAATGATAAAACAGAACTTCGAATAAAAGAACGCTTAGGGAAATTCGATTTTTAAAATAAAAATTTAAAACATGATTTTAGATAATTTTTTGAATAAAAGTATACGGCTTAGGGATTAATATCAATTGTTTCTTTCATTTTTCTTTGTGGAGATTAATATCAAGAATTTACCGTTATTAAAAATATTAGAAGTATGAGAAGGGGAATTAAATAGACTAAATCGAGATTAGCGATAAAATCTACGGCACTTCTCGTATATTCGCTATTATTTTCGGTTTATTCCTGGTAAACCTTCAATTTATAATATTTGTTATTATAAAAAATATAAATTAATTTCTGAATTGAAGATATGGACCAAATCTAAGTTATTATTATTTCTTTCACTTATTTAATATTTAATTATGTATTTTCATTTTTAGATATATTTTATTCCCACTGACGAAGAACTTTAACGTTCGAAACGTTTGAAAAATATAAAATTTTTTCAAAAGAAATAAAACCTTTTTTATTTCTGAATAATTGGACTACAATGATCTCTTCCACTTTTGTATAAATTAATTTCATTATAAACTTACTCTTTTTTAATGTAGATTCCCCTAAAGTAATTGGAAGATGTAGCCCTCGCTCTACGAGATATGTTCATATAAAGTGCGAACTTCAGGTCTATCGTTGGTAACGTCTTCTAATAACATCTTAAGACAAATTGTGTAATCAGCCTTAAGAATATCTACTAGCGTTAAGAAACCCATATTTGAACAAATTTAGTATGCCAGAAATTGATAGATTCGTAAAGTCCACCTTGAATGTTTTAACACTAAAACCACTAAAACGTATGCCAAGCGAAGGCAACACAGGGACGTTTTCTGACTAGTTAGTTCGACATCCTAACTATATACGTACGGGTATTTTGTTAAGAATGAGTCAAACCCATTGTCATTACTATTATCTTTCCCATTGTCTTGTTTCAGTAAGTTTCAACTTGTAGCTTTCCTGTATTTTACGAAAAATGCAATAAACATCTGCAAACCTCAGCTAAAACCTTTCACAGGGCTCAAGTTTGACCTTCACAATTGAAATTTAAGTACAGCTTATTTCATAAAATTTAAAACAAAAAGACATTATTAACTTTTAGCATTAAAAATAAAACTGTTTTTCTAAAAATCTTGGGCACAAGAGAAAGCATACATTTAAAAATTTAAATCTGTTATTGTCGACGTAAAAATATTTATAAAACAAAACTGTGGGTACGTTATTTAATAAATTTTTAATAACAGAACGTTTTGCAAATTTAATTTTACATTAATCGTGCTGTTAAACCCGACTATCATTTTCTGTTGGTAATGTTTGTCTCAAAAAATATCATTTGTAAACACAAAATAATTAATTAATGATTTTCTTACACGTAAATTAATTTGCCTTTTAAGGAATTCAGATATTCAAGAAAAATAACTGCCTAACATATTTAGCTTTTAAAAATTCCACGTTATTGTAAAGAGTCCGTTTAAAAATTCAACGTTGTGAAGACAGAAAAACATATTCGACGCAATACTAATTTGGAAGTGTTATTCTTTTAATAACTATGAAAAATATTATCTGTAAACGCAAAAGAAATACATCTATAAAATTATTCATTTATCGACAAAATAATAAATAAATTAGTACTTTTACTGACATGGAGGTATCGCTAATTATTATAACATCGGACTCCAGCGTACACAAATCAATTTACTCAAAGGATCCCCGTCACTTTCACTAAGAAAACTCTGAATACTATTGCTACTTGGAGGTTCGAACACACATTCTTAGTCATTATTATAATATATCTCTCGTACAATAGGGGTATTCATATTTTTTAACGAAACCGAATAAAAAAAATTGTTGCAGATACAGGTTACAGCTAAAATGAAGAGGTGAACTTTACCAGCCAGGTATAATATGTACACTTCAAATACGTCAGCTTTCTTTTGAAAACTAGCCTTTCACATTGGTTAATAACAATGTCAATTTTTTAAACAGCTCAAATAACAAAGTTTTATACGAAAATGACGGATGGTTTGTGTTTCACATACCAGCCGGGAATTACGTGAATATTGAAGATGTTATTACGTGGACGCCACAGACGACGAAAACAGTGGACTAGCTAAAAGCCGATCGTTCACGAGTAAGAGTAAACAAGTTGAATTAATGGGTCATGTACATGCAGATTTGTTTAATCAAGAGAAATTTCTTATTATTTCTGATTTTATCATATTCCGGATTTTTTAAAATGCAGACTGCAACGCTGTTCGTTGTTTCAATGGCTGAACTTGTTATTGAAGTTTAAATTTACTCTTTTGCAGGGCTAGGGTCTGTTTTCATTGTTCCCTGATAAAGTTAAATTCCGTATATCTACAATTGAATCAGTAAAAGGTACGAAGAAAAATCTCTAAAATACGATGGCAAGAGATTGTAGGATCAATGCTCTACATATCGCATTAAAACACAGATGAGCCTTAATATTTTATTGACGAAGATACAAATGTTTCTGAAACCATTTCGTTAATTAAACAAACAAGAACGACTGGACAGGCTAACTTGCTAACAAGTTTTTCAAAATCTAGGAATAAATATTTTATGGATCGCCTTTTAAAGAAAGTATTTAGTTTGTGTCCACTTATATTCTGTAAAATAAGTGATTTCACTCTTCAGAAATTTCAAAAGCAGATTTTTAAATGTATTCGTTTTTTTTTATAATTTGATATATAAATATCTACAATCACAGTGGAAATAAAAAATCGTTAAACACGTGTAACCATCCTATTTTAGTATTCATAATAACATTGATTTATTTTCAGTCGAAAAGAATTCACACACTTTAAAAAAAAATCCCATGACTCACAGAAACCTTAAAGAACTAAACGCAAATAATAAATGTTTAGTTTTAAGCTAAATAGATGTCAACACAAAATGCTTGTACTAATAACATTGAACAATAGGTACAACATGACTCATTGTTCTTGAGTCCCTTACTACAAAATAGTTTAAATCTTCAGTTTTTAGTATTGTTTAGACGTTGAGTGAAAGAAAACTGTTCTATGCCTTTTAAAGAAATTTTTTAGTTTGTGTTCACTTATATTCTGTAAAATAAGTGATTTCACTCTTCAGAAGCTTCAATAGCAAATTTTTAAATGTATAAATTAATCCACCTAAAATGTATTCGTTTTTTATAATTTGATATATAAATATCTACAATCACAGTGGAAATAAAAAAATCGTTAAACACCTGCAACCATCTTATTTTAGCATTCATAATAACATTGGATTTATTTTCAACGAAGATCTTTTCGTAGTGAACAATGAATAATTTATGTCAAAATGTTAAGTCTTAAATTAAGTGAGCCAAAACAATTTTATTTCTAAAATATTTGAATGAATAGCTTAATTATTTTTACTGACGAAAAAGTTAAACGAGTACTCCACAGGTCTCAAAGATATGTTGATGACTTTAACTTAACTCTATTTGATTGTCCTGCATCGACAGATGTTCGTTTGCCATTTTTTTATTTTAATTCTTAGTTCACATGTTAAATACCTTTAACGGATGTTCACCAAGCGGCCAGATCTTTAGATAACCGACCATCCCAGGCTTCTGCTTTTTATGACGTAAGTTACAGTTTGTTTGTATACACCGAGTAATTTTTCAGAATATCTTCGACGAAATCGTTGGCCATATGATAACCGGTGTAGCGCCATCGGGCCGAGAAAGTTCTACAGAGTAACGCTATGTTATGTGATTTTTGTTAATTTTATAAACTACAAGCATCAGAGTTCCAGGAAGAAAATTAAGACCTCACAGCGTGAATTGAGAAACAAATCAAAGATTTTTTCTACAGTTGAAAAGCCACCAAACATTTTTAATAGCGGTTTCAAAACAAAACATTTGATTTTTTGTTAATTTATAAATTACAACTGCTTTTAAATTTTCTTTTTTGATTTGAAAAACAAATCAAAGAATTTTTCTACGACTGAAAAGTTACAAAAAAAAAATTAATAGTTTATTCAAGCAAAACATTCGGTGATTTAAATTGTTATATGATTTTTTTTTTGTTAATTTTATAAATTACGATTGCTTTTGTAATCTTGATTTGAAAAAACATAATGGATGTTACTATGATTTATTTTATTCAAGTTGGTTAAAGATTTTATAAATTACAATTGCTTAATATTTTTTTATTTTAAATAATGTACAAACTAAAGAGAAATTTGAAAGATGGCGTTTCGTTTTAGTTTTTGATAAATTTAAACATGTAAATTGTAAAGTATTGGACAATAAAGTATGTTCATTAAAAAAAAAAAAAGCTCTAGAGTGCCTTGAAAATTTGTTTTAAGTATGTCTTAGGCTGTATGTTACATATGAAAATCATTTCCAGCAAACTGTAGCATTATTTTATTCGGACATACTGGTAGGTATTCCCAAAGATATATTTGAACATGTAAAACAAGAATCTCGATCAGGCCAATACATTTTTTAAAATGTAATAACCCAAATGAAGCTGCACATTTAAAGATTATTTGAAATCAGCAGTTATAAATAAAAAAAGAAAGAAATCAGTACCAAAGCTAGATGATTATCAATTTGAACTTGTCAGATTCTAATATTGAAAAATTGTTTGGAATACCGGACGATACAATTTATTATACAACCAAATCAGGAATTAATATTCAAAATAAGTAAATTGATAGACACAAGTGATTTGTGTGTACCTATATTCAAATTTTGTAAAAGGACCAGTAATAGATTTGTAGTAAATTCGTTGAATAAGTACTTACACAAAATCAGCTAGTGTTATCCTTTTTATAGATACATAATATTGAACTGTTTGATAAATTAACTCTTACCTTTGAAGTAGAAGTACGTAGGGGAAAATGTAAATAACGTTAGCGTTATGACTGATTTCAATAAATTTGATGATCTGAGTCACGTATTGGGGGATATGGTTTCAGGGCAGCCGAATTCATTGACACAAGCGGTTTCGGTAAAAATCGCCTTAATCACAAGTTATTGTGCTGGTACATACCGGGTGGTGCATTGTCTCACGCACCATAGGGATTTCAATGTAAAATGAATTTGAAAGGCTTAATTCAAAGAAAGGGTAAAGAATCTACAAGAATTTAAAATTGAAATTAAAGAGTAAATCAAATGATCGTATTATAGTTTATTATGATAAAGCTGTAGCGTCATTTTTATTCGGACATATTACTTGTAGCTATTCCCGAAAATATTTTTGAACATGTAAAACAAGAATCTCATTCAGACCAATACATTTTTTTTTTTTTAAATGTAATAACCCAAATGAAGCTGTACATTTAAAGATGATTTGAAATCAGCAGTTATAAATAAAAAAAAATGAATACCAAAGCTGGACGATTATCAATAATAAATTGAGAAATTAAACAGCACTTTCAAAACTTACCTCAAAGCGTACTCTGGGAAATACCAAACTACCGCGGCCCCCGTCAAGACTTTAACTAAACTCAGTCTAGGATTTCATCCCCACCTTGAAAATTCAACTTCTTTTATTTTCAAGTTATTTGTTAATCAGCTGATCAGATTTTAATAGACGATTCCAATCAAATCAATTTAATTAGTCCAGTCAATTTAATTAGTTCAGTCATTTTAATCAAGGTTAGGTTAGCTTAACATGTTACGTAAATAAACTATTAAAATAGGTAAATTCAAATCTTGGCCATTTGTTACAGGTATGAAGACATTTTAGGTTAGGCTCGGTTAGGTTAGCTTATTTCAAGGTAGGTTAGGTTAGCTCATTTCAATCTAAGTTAGGTTAGGTTAGGTTAGCTCATTTCAATCTAAGTTAGGTTAGGTTAGGTTAGCTTATTTCAAGTTAGGTTAGGTTAGATGATTTTAATCTAGGTTAGGTTAGTTTAAATAAAATTTATTTAAACTAACCTAACCTAGATTAAAATCATCTAACCTAACCTAACTTGAAATAAGCTAACCTAACCTAACCTAACTTAGATTGAAATGAGCTAACCTAACCTAACCTAACTTAGATTGAAATGAGCTAACCTAACCTACCTTGAAATAAGCTAACCTAACCGAGCCTAACCTAAAATGTCTTCATACCTGTAACAAATGGCCAAGATTTGAATTTACCTATTTTAATAGTTTATTTACGTAACATGTTAAGCTAACCTAACCTTGATTAAAATGACTGAACTAATTAAATTGACTGGACTAATTAAATTGATTTGATTGGAATCGTCTATTAAAATCTGATCAGCTGATTAACAAATAACTTGAAAATAAAAGAAGTTGAATTTTCAAGGTGGGGATGAAATCCTAGACTGAGTTTAGTTAAAGTCTTGACGGGGGCCGCGGTAGTTTGGTATTTCCCAGAGTACGCTTTGAGGTAAGTTTTGAAAGTGCTGTTTAATTTCTCAATTTATTATTGATAATCGTCCAGCTTTGGTATTCATTTTTTTTTATTTATAACTGCTGATTTCAAATCATCTTTAAATGTACAGCTTCATTTGGGTTATTACATTTAAAAAAAAAAAAATGTATTGGTCTGAATGAGATTCTTGTTTTACATGTTCAAAAATATTTTCGGGAATAGCTACAAGTAATATGTCCGAATAAAAATGACGCTACAGCTTTATCATAATAAACTATAATACGATCATTTGATTTACTCTTTAATTTCAATTTTAAATTCTTGTAGATTCTTTACCCTTTCTTTGAATTAAGCCTTTCAAATTCATTTTACATTGAAATCCCTATGGTGCGTGAGACAATGCACCACCCGGTATGTACCAGCACAATAACTTGTGATTAAGGCGATTTTTACCGAAACCGCTTGTGTCAATGAATTCGGCTGCCCTGAAACCATATCCCCCAATACGTGACTCAGATCATCAAATTTATTGAAATCAGTCATAACGCTAACGTTATTTACATTTTCCCCTACGTACTTCTACTTCAAAGGTAAGAGTTAATTTATCAAACAGTTCAATATTATGTATCTATAAAAAGGATAACACTAGCTGATTTTGTGTAAGTACTTATTCAACGAATTTACTACAAATCTATTACTGGTCCTTTTACAAAATTTGAATATAGGTACACACAAATCACTTGTGTCTATCAATTTACTTATTTTGAATATTAATTCCTGATTTGGTTGTATAATAAATTGTATCGTCCGGTATTCCAAACAATTTTTCAATATTAGAATCTGACAAGTTCAAATTGATAATCATCTAGCTTTGGTACTGATTTCTTTCTTTTTTTATTTATAACTGCTGATTTCAAATAATCTTTAAATGTGCAGCTTCATTTGGGTTATTACATTTTAAAAAATGTATTGGCCTGATCGAGATTCTTGTTTTACATGTTCAAATATATCTTTGGGAATACCTACCAGTATGTCCGAATAAAATAATGCTACAGTTTGCTGGAAATGATTTTCATATGTAACATACAGCCTAAGACATACTTAAAACAAATTTTCAAGGCACTCTAGAGCTTTTTTTTTTTTTAATGAACATACTTTATTGTCCAATACTTTACAATTTACATGTTTAAATTTATCAAAAACTAAAACGAAACGCCATCTTTCAAATTTCTCTTTAGTTTGTACATTATTTAAAATAAAAAAATATTAAGCAATTGTAATTTATAAAATCTTTAACCAACTTGAATAAAATAAATCATAGTAACATCCATTATGTTTTTTCAAATCAAGATTACAAAAGCAATCGTAATTTATAAAATTAACAAAAAAAAAATCATATAACAATTTAAATCACCGAATGTTTTGCTTGAATAAACTATTAATTTTTTTTTTGTAACTTTTCAGTCGTAGAAAAATTCTTTGATTTGTTTTTCAAATCAAAAAAGAAAATTTAAAAGCAGTTGTAATTTATAAATTAACAAAAAATCAAATGTTTTGTTTTGAAACCGCTATTAAAAATGTTTGGTGGCTTTTCAACTGTAGAAAAAATCTTTGATTTGTTTCTCAATTCACGCTGTGAGGTCTTAATTTTCTTCCTGGAACTCTGATGCTTGTAGTTTATAAAATTAACAAAAATCACATAACATAGCGTTACTCTGTAGAACTTTCTCGGCCCGATGGCGCTACACCGGTTATCATATGGCCAACGATTTCGTCGAAGATATTCTGAAAAATTACTCGGTGTATACAAACAAACTGTAACTTACGTCATAAAAAGCAGAAGCCTGGGATGGTCGGTTATCTAAAGATCTGGCCGCTTGGTGAACATCCGTTAAAGGTATTTAACATGTGAACTAAGAATTAAAATAAAAAAATGGCAAACGAACATCTGTCGATGCAGGACAATCAAATAGAGTTAAGTTAAAGTCATCAACATATCTTTGAGACCTGTGGAGTACTCGTTTAACTTTTTCGTCAGTAAAAATAATTAAGCTATTCATTCAAATATTTTAGAAATAAAATTGTTTTGGCTCACTTAATTTAAGACTTAACATTTTGACATAAATTATTCATTGTTCACTACGAAAAGATCTTCGTTGAAAATAAATCCAATGTTATTATGAATGCTAAAATAAGATGGTTGCAGGTGTTTAACGATTTTTTTATTTCCACTGTGATTGTAGATATTTATATATCAAATTATAAAAAACGAATACATTTTAGGTGGATTAATTTATACATTTAAAAATTTGCTATTGAAGCTTCTGAAGAGTGAAATCACTTATTTTACAGAATATAAGTGAACACAAACTAAAAAATTTCTTTAAAAGGCATAGAACAGTTTTCTTTCACTCAACGTCTAAACAATACTAAAAACTGAAGATTTAAACTATTTTGTAGTAAGGGACTCAAGAACAATGAGTCATGTTGTACCTATTGTTCAATGTTATTAGTACAAGCATTTTGTGTTGACATCTATTTAGCTTAAAACTAAACATTTATTATTTGCGTTTAGTTCTTTAAGGTTTCTGTGAGTCATGGGATTTTTTTTTAAAGTGTGTGAATTCTTTTCGACTGAAAATAAATCAATGTTATTATGAATACTAAAATAGGATGGTTACACGTGTTTAACGATTTTTTATTTCCACTGTGATTGTAGATATTTATATATCAAATTATAAAAAAAAACGAATACATTTAAAAATCTGCTTTTGAAATTTCTGAAGAGTGAAATCACTTATTTTACAGAATATAAGTGGACACAAACTAAATACTTTCTTTAAAAGGCGATCCATAAAATATTTATTCCTAGATTTTGAAAAACTTGTTAGCAAGTTAGCCTGTCCAGTCGTTCTTGTTTGTTTAATTAACGAAATGGTTTCAGAAACATTTGTATCTTCGTCAATAAAATATTAAGGCTCATCTGTGTTTTAATGCGATATGTAGAGCATTGATCCTACAATCTCTTGCCATCGTATTTTAGAGATTTTTCTTCGTACCTTTTACTGATTCAATTGTAGATATACGGAATTTAACTTTATCAGGGAACAATGAAAACAGACCCTAGCCCTGCAAAAGAGTAAATTTAAACTTCAATAACAAGTTCAGCCATTGAAACAACGAACAGCGTTGCAGTCTGCATTTTAAAAAATCCGGAATATGATAAAATCAGAAATAATAAGAAATTTCTCTTGATTAAACAAATCTGCATGTACATGACCCATTAATTCAACTTGTTTACTCTTACTCGTGAACGATCGGCTTTTAGCTAGTCCACTGTTTTCGTCGTCTGTGGCGTCCACGTAATAACATCTTCAATATTCACGTAATTCCCGGCTGGTATGTGAAACACAAACCATCCGTCATTTTCGTATAAAACTTTGTTATTTGAGCTGTTTAAAAAATTGACATTGTTATTAACCAATGTGAAAGGCTAGTTTTCAAAAGAAAGCTGACGTATTTGAAGTGTACATATTATACCTGGCTGGTAAAGTTCACCTCTTCATTTTAGCTGTAACCTGTATCTGCAACAATTTTTTTTATTCGGTTTCGTTAAAAAATATGAATACCCCTATTGTACGAGAGATATATTATAATAATGACTAAGAATGTGTGTTCGAACCTCCAAGTAGCAATAGTATTCAGAGTTTTCTTAGTGAAAGTGACGGGGATCCTTTGAGTAAATTGATTTGTGTACGCTGGAGTCCGATGTTATAATAATTAGCGATACCTCCATGTCAGTAAAAGTACTAATTTATTTATTATTTTGTCGATAAATGAATAATTTTATAGATGTATTTCTTTTGCGTTTACAGATAATATTTTTCATAGTTATTAAAAGAATAACACTTCCAAATTAGTATTGCGTCGAATATGTTTTTCTGTCTTCACAACGTTGAATTTTTAAACGGACTCTTTACAATAACGTGGAATTTTTAAAAGCTAAATATGTTAGGCAGTTATTTTTCTTGAATATCTGAATTCCTTAAAAGGCAAATTAATTTACGTGTAAGAAAATCATTAATTAATTATTTTGTGTTTACAAATGATATTTTTTGAGACAAACATTACCAACAGAAAATGATAGTCGGGTTTAACAGCACGATTAATGTAAAATTAAATTTGCAAAACGTTCTGTTATTAAAAATTTATTAAATAACGTACCCACAGTTTTGTTTTATAAATATTTTTACGTCGACAATAACAGATTTAAATTTTTAAATGTATGCTTTCTCTTGTGCCCAAGATTTTTAGAAAAACAGTTTTATTTTTAATGCTAAAAGTTAATAATGTCTTTTTGTTTTAAATTTTATGAAATAAGCTGTACTTAAATTTCAATTGTGAAGGTCAAACTTGAGCCCTGTGAAAGGTTTTAGCTGAGGTTTGCAGATGTTTATTGCATTTTTCGTAAAATACAGGAAAGCTACAAGTTGAAACTTACTGAAACAAGACAATGGGAAAGATAATAGTAATGACAATGGGTTTGACTCATTCTTAACAAAATACCCGTACGTATATAGTTAGGATGTCGAACTAACTAGTCAGAAAACGTCCCTGTGTTGCCTTCGCTTGGCATACGTTTTAGTGGTTTTAGTGTTAAAACATTCAAGGTGGACTTTACGAATCTATCAATTTCTGGCATACTAAATTTGTTCAAATATGGGTTTCTTAACGCTAGTAGATATTCTTAAGGCTGATTACACAATTTGTCTTAAGATGTTATTAGAAGACGTTACCAACGATAGACCTGAAGTTCGCACTTTATATGAACATATCTCGTAGAGCGAGGGCTACATCTTCCAATTACTTTAGGGGAATCTACATTAAAAAAGAGTAAGTTTATAATGAAATTAATTTATACAAAAGTGGAAGAGATCATTGTAGTCCAATTATTCAGAAATAAAAAAGGTTTTATTTCTTTTGAAAAAATTTTATATTTTTCAAACGTTTCGAACGTTAAAGTTCTTCGTCAGTGGGAATAAAATATATCTAAAAATGAAAATACATAATTAAATATTAAATAAGTGAAAGAAATAATAATAACTTAGATTTGGTCCATATCTTCAATTCAGAAATTAATTTATATTTTTTATAATAACAAATATTATAAATTGAAGGTTTACCAGGAATAAACCGAAAATAATAGCGAATATACGAGAAGTGCCGTAGATTTTATCGCTAATCTCGATTTAGTCTATTTAATTCCCCTTCTCATACTTCTAATATTTTTAATAACGGTAAATTCTTGATATTAATCTCCACAAAGAAAAATGAAAGAAACAATTGATATTAATCCCTAAGCCGTATACTTTTATTCAAAAAATTATCTAAAATCATGTTTTAAATTTTTATTTTAAAAATCGAATTTCCCTAAGCGTTCTTTTATTCGAAGTTCTGTTTTATCATTTTAGCGTGGGAAAAAAGCTATTGATAATAAACACGTTACCAAAATGCTGATGACTAACTGTATTTAATTTATAGGAAATATCGTAAAGTTCTTAAAAATATGTTTCTTCTTAATTATATGTATATGTTAAAAAATTACCTTTGCTTTACAGAATGCACTAACATTCAATATGTTAAAACCGTCGCCATGCCTTCGGATCGAATCGGGATGTCGGCGCTCAAACTTCAAAGTAACGAAAATTTCTTTGCACGAGATATGATGCGGCTCCAGGTGGACCACATTACACATCCTACTGGATATGGAACTCAGCCACACTTATGACTTATTTTTATTTAATTATGAAGACACGTTTATTACTTAAAAAAGCATTGTTATCATATTAATCAACATTTTAATTATATTCTGATTAATATTTAATTTCATAAATTGTCAATCCTCTGCCTTTTTGGAGTGAGCGCGATTTTGCAAATAAAATGAATAATTTTATAGCTGTATTTCTTTTGTGTTTACAGATGATATATCCTTTTAAACTTTTCAGCCTGAATTAAAAACATTTCGTAGGACGATGAAAGGTACCTATTGTTCGCAATAATCCCTGACGTCATTTACGAAATTTTAAGCTTTGATTGACAGGTGTAAACAGACAAGTCGAGACCTGCGGTTCCTTTTTAGTTTTTGGGATAAACCGCTGATTGATCTACCGTGCTTTTTCGTGATGCATTATGCATATTTATTTAATCCGCAGATTGATACCGAATCCGCCGTACACCTGATTAAATTGATAACTTTGTATAAAGATTAATTCAATATGACCTTTATTGTTCTGATTAATTATGACGCAGCCCCGCCGGTTCCGGGCCCCCCCACCCCATTTGTGCAGTACGAGGGGAGGAGCTTGAGCTGGATTGATTTAATTAATCCGCTAACCTGATTGGTCTAGTCTTGATTTAATTCCAAGATGGCCACCGCTTTTAATCGAAGATTTAATCCAACTTTTATTCGATCTAATTAAATTTGATTGATTAATTTGATTAAATCCAAGATGGCCGCCGTTTTTAATCGAGATTTTAATCGAACTTTTAATCGACCTAATTAAACCGCCGATTTTAATCGAGATTTTAATCGAACTTTTAATTGACCTAATTAAAACCGCGAATTGATCTAATTAAACCGCTAATCCCATTAAATCGACCTAAAATTCCGCGAAATGATCTAATTAAACCGTTAATCCAATTAAATCGATCTAAAATTCCGCGAATTGAACCGCTAATCCCATTAATTCGACCTTGATTGCGCAATCGATTAAATTGATTGACCTAATTAAAAACAAAATGGCCGCCCAAGTGCCCCCTTTCTACTCACGCGGATGAATCACTTTAATTATGGAATTATGGTAAACAGTTTATCTTCAATCGAATCGTTTACAATAACCAGAACATAATTGTCCTTAGCTCTTAACTTTACAGTTAATATCCTGAGCTTTAATAATTTAGCCATTATGGGATTATTCTTAAGGTTGCAATAACTTATAATTACCTAAAAGTATTTATTTATCTGCTTTAATAAAATGGAAGTATTTTAACGTTACACCAAATAAAAATAACAAGTGCAAACGGAATTTAAAATGAATAACTGGTTTTGCTCGTTCTAATTATTGAAAAAAATTCATTTAAAATCTAAATGAGATAATAAAATTGAAGCATTTGCACTGGCTCAACTAGGTTTATTTATTTGTTTTGTTGCAATAAAAACTTGGCGCCAATATTTATCAGTTAAAGGTAATTTTTATCGCGTCTTCCTTTTCTTCATGAATCATACTACGAGCACTTTTTTGTTTATAAATAAATTCGAGATTATGATAATTAAATAAGAGAAAAGAAACTGTTTCAGTTTAACTGTTGATGGCAGTTTTATGAGTTCTACAGTTTTCCCTTTAGCACTTTTAGCTATTTATAGGCATAGTAACAAGTTGGTAAAAGCTAAAAACTTAAACCTGTTACTAAGAAAAAACAAAATGAAAATTTAATGGAACAACACCAATTTAAGAAAAAATCGATTACAAATTAGTGTTAGTCAGCGATGTTTTATTTAAACTAATTTCAGTCAGCAAAAAGTTGTAATAATTGTATTATGGAAATAATTTAAATTTATAATAAGTATAATAGATTGAAGTGTTGTTAAAGTTTTTTGTGTTTCAAATTGCTTAGACATTTCATAACAAAGTACGTGATAAAGTTCACCTTGGAAAAACTGCGAATGCTTTGGTTTAGTATACTGTAAAGTAACAGTTTAAAATAATAAATTTTGATTGGCTATTTTTGAGGGTTTGGTAGGTATTTAATTGAATCGTTTTTTGTTAGGTGGGTATTTTAATAGTTCTCATATGAATGCGATAAGTCGTAGAGGTTTGATTTGCCTTATTCTAAAGCATAGGTACCACCTTTAGTGCTAAATAAAAAATTGAACTTCCCTAAATGGACTCGTTTAATGTCGAAAAAGAACCAATAAAATGCATGCCAGTTAAGCAAAAAGAAATATAATTTAACTGTCATCACTGGACGTTTAAGAATTTATATCTTTATTTGCTTCAGCTTCAATGCCTTATGAATATTGTTTTATGTAGGTGTTCGCATGCGGAAAAAACTGGCACGGACAAAAAGAATAATATTGTCACATTGTCACAATTTATAGTATCGTCGCTTTTAAATGATAGACATAAATACTTATAAATAAACGGGCCAAAAGCCAAATACTGCATTTTTTCAAATCTTCAAAGTTTAATAGATATTAAAATTTAAACCGCACTAAAGTTTACAAAAATTTAAAAATCTTATGTCTTTCTTATAATTATCCATTCTTCAATTTTCTAACTTTATTTGCCACATCCTGCTCAATTAATAATGATATTGTTCACCTAAAAATCCGCCTCCTGTTCCTTTGTTTTCTTTTGTAAAGTAAAACATAACCATATTCTGAATAATCACAACGTAAGATACGTTTTCAAGACAATACACATTCTCAGATAATAACGTTACTTACGTCTAACATGAACAAAGAATATAGGTAGGTATTCTTTAATTTCTAACTCTACAAAATTGTAGTGTTACATGCAAACTCTTTTGTCATGTAATAACTGCTTACATTTGTATTCGTGCTTTTAACAAATGGTTGCAATTAATTCGTAGTAGATTAATAAATGATACTAAGAATTGTGAACTTTGATTCGTACATTTTTACCATTGAAGGATTTTAACTTTTAAGTATACATGTATTGGTTTATTCGCATAGTTATAGATCACTCAACTTTACGGTTTTGTTTGCGTTTGTACTTAACAGTTAGTGGTTACTAAATGTAATGACTTGTTGTTAATGACTGTCTTTATTTACAAATTTTGTGTGATTTTAAACCTTTGTGTAGGCTCAGCTGAGGCAAAACGTATTGACTACGACAAAGTTTGATATGTTTTAACGTTTACACATTTAGGGTAAGCTATTTTACTTGCCTCTTCTCGCATTCCAAAACGTTTCCTAGGCTGTGGAATTGTGGTAAGTAATAAAGCATCAGCAGAATGATTTTATCAATCAAAAGTAAATAAATTTACAGAGTGTGCTTATTATTTTAATGTATATTTAGTTTTTCATTGTGATAATTAGCTTGCTATTACATGAAAACTGTTAATTAAATCTAAAAATTTAATCATTTCATCTCGATTTTCCCATGCTCCTTCTTCAAGCCCTCTCTTTTCTATTGTTTTGTCCACCTCGTTTCGCCATGATCTTCTTGGCCGACAGTCTTTTTCCTTCCCATGGTACTCCAATCTGTAATTCTTTTATCCATCTTGTGTCATCTGCTCTTCTTACATGCCCGTACCGCCATTCTTTCCTCATTCGTCACTTTATGCCTAGCATTCTGATACCACAGTCGCGTCTCCAGTGTATCATTTCTGTTTATTTTTTGATTATTTTTGATTATGATCTAGTTTTTTTAAATTTATTATCCAACATTCAGCATCTTCTTCTTCTTTTCGACTAGGACTATGACTGTTTGTCTTGCCTCTCTATTCCGCTGACGACGAAAACCACCTCTGTTTCCATCTTTTAGGTAGTCTTTTGGGGGCGGGTCTTTTTCCTGATGGTATACCAATTTTACATAGTTTTGCCATTCTATTATCGTCCATCCTTTCAACATGATCTTCCCACTCTTTTTTACGTTTTTTGGTCCATTTGATTATGTCTTGCACCCTACACCATTCTCGTATTTCAGCACTTCTATATGTCTGTCTCTCAATGATACTTCTGTTATTTTTATTAAAATTTTCATTTATATTGTTCTTAATTTGCGTTTAGTGATTTGTGTTTCCGCTTTTGTTTCGTTAGCATATGCCATAATAGGTCTTATTACCGCTTTGTATACTCTTACTTTGCTCTCTCTTGACATACACGTATTTTGTCATATTGCATTCAGCATCGTATTAGGTCATAATACTTTCAATTATTGCATGGAATATTCGGGTTTTCATATATTTTTAAACGCGCTTGTCCCAAATTACTGGATGAAGTTGTTGGATACAGGCTTTTGTTTGTCCTAGCCTTGAACTTATTTCTTCGTGTGTTGTTCCATTTTTAGTTACCAAGAAACCTAAGTAAGTATTTGAATTGCGCGGTTCCTTTTATTTCGATATTATTTTGTATCTCTATATGTTTCGCCACTTCTTCCCTTACTACGAGATATTTTGTTTTGTTGTAGTTTATCTCTAGACTCTCTTCTTTTAATTTTCGCAGCATGAAGCTTAAGTCGTTTTCAGCCTGCTCTATGACGACTTGCTCATCAGCAAACCATAATGGGTAATATGCATAAAGTTGAGTGCCTACTATAGCCCCACATTTTTGATATAACCACTCCATTTGAAATGCATAAAAATGTGAGTAGAAGCTCAAACATGTGAGTGTCTACTCTTTTCGCGAGGATTTTTAATCGAAAACTTTATGCATATCAAAATGGATTTCCCACTCATTAACAGGAGCAGCTACTCACCACAATTTGGAGTACCTACTTTTGAGTGCGCACTCAACTTTATGCATATCACCCAAGGTGTGTAGGTGTTGGTACACCCATGCCTACAGATTTCCTTTTTCGGGTTCGTAGTGCGTTCTTTAGAAATATTTTAAATAGTATTGGGGAAGTAAAGCACACCTGTAGTAGTTATTTTGATGTTTGAAGTTTGCTTATCAGTTTACCTCTACTTTTTATACTGGCAGTGTTGTTTTTGTATAAAGGTATTTTAATCTCTCTCATGGTATGTCATTATAGTTTGTTTCTCGGCACTGTGTCATGTGCTTTTCTTAAATCTATTAATGCTGGGTGGATAGATCAGTTATTTGCTTTCTTCTTTTCTATTAATTGTTGTAGTGTGTGTACCTATGTAGTCTATGCATGATTTTCCCAATGTAAAACTAGCTTGTTCTTCACCTATTTTTCTTTCCATATAGCCTTCTATCTTATTTCTTAGCACCTTTCCGTATACTCTACCCATCGTTGCTATCACGATAATGCCTCCGTAATTTTCACATTTTTTTCTCTTACCGTTCTTGAAGATAGACGTCATGTAAATATTCTTCCATTCGTCGGGCATTTCTTCTCCCTCAAATACTTTTTGAAAGATATCCCGTATTATACTTAGTAGTTTTGGAGGCCCGTATTTAATAAGTTTGGGTGAAATTTTTCCTGACCCAGACGCTTTGTTGTTTCTTATTGATTTTGCCGCTCTCTTAATATCCTCTATTGTGATTGTGACCATATATCTTGCTACTTTTCTTCAGGGATCTTTCCAGTATTTACGAAGAATTACTGTCTTTCTTCTGTTAGTAATGTGTTGTAGTAATCGCTCCATTCTTTATCCGTAATATACAGGGAAATTTTCTTTTTAGTATACATATCCCCTATGTATACTTTTACAATAAACGCAATATGTAGGCAACCAACTATACACTATAAACGTCACGTCATGTGGTGCGTAAAGGTTATGTTTCATGTTTGTAAATAAGAAATAAATCAAAATTAGTGGAATATCAAAATAATTTTAATTCAACGATTATTCTAAAACATAAAATATCAACAATACAAAACAGAAAGGAAAATAAAAACAGCAACAGTTAAAGACTAACTTTTTGACATTAACTTAATTTGATGATTTAAAAAATTAGCATGCTGTGGCAAAAATCATCAAATTAAGTTAATGCCAAAAAATTAGTCTTTAAGTGTTGCTGCTTTTATTTTCCTTTCTGTGTCGTATTGTTGATATTTTATGTTTTAGAATAATCGTTGAATTAAAATTATTTTGATATTCCACTAATTTTGATTTATTTTTATTTACAAACATGAAACATAACCTTTACGCACCACGTGACGTGACGTTTATAGTGTATAGTTGGTTGCCTACATATTGCGTTTATTTTAAACATGGGGGATATGTATACTAAAAAGAAAAATTCCCTGTATGGTATATGTACCTTTTCTTTGGAGTTTCTTCGTAATGTCTTAATTAATTTCCAGCCTTCAGAGCTTCTTGCATCTCCTGTATATTATATTGATGTATTCTTTGTAGCGTCGTAGATTTATTTCACATTTGTACTTATCCATTTGTGGTATAGTCCTTTCTTCTTTTTCATTTATTTCCTTGTACTGTCGTTAATTGGCTACTTATATTTTCCCTCATCATCTTGCTTTTCGCCTAAACTCTCCATTGCTGCATCTTTTATCTTATTCTGAATATGTTGGCGTTCATAACTTTAAATATATGTACTAATCTACTGATTGAAGACCTCTTCTTTCTAATTCATTTACCCACAAACTTAAATTGCTTAGATTGCAACTCAATTCTAAGTGTATATCTTGAATAACCTGTATTATTTTAATTATTCAGCTCCCCTTTTTTCTTAAATTCTGAAACCTTGATGATGAACAATATATCAAAACATATTTTCACCTTCTGTGCAATCGGGAAATACAATAATTGTGGAATTTTACTGTTTTTTTTTTTTTTTTTAATTTTAATTTAAACCAGTTCAACATACAAAATGTTATACATGGTTCTGTTAACATTATATATAACATAACATTAAGGGTCTGTTACTAAACTTCCCTGTGGCAAATTATTTGATAAGTAATAAACTATAAATGGCGCATATAGGTAAATATAAAAGTATAAGTAGCGCATATAGGTAAATACATATATATACAGGGTGATTCAAAAGGTATGGTCCAAACTTAAGGGTGTGATTGGTGATATTAAAATGAGCAAAAAATGCCAATAAACTCATGTCCGATTCGCAATTGTTTTCTAGTTATAACAACATTTACGATAATTTATTATTAATAAAGAACGTATACAATTACAAGAAAAATTAAAAAGTATCACAACAAATGTTTAAAATGGCCACCTTGTACTTGTATACAAAGTTGGCAACGCCGACGCAGGACGCAGGGAATCTCGAACATTCCTCAACTGTTGAGGATGTCTTCGAATATCTTCAACAGCTTCATTTATTCTATTAACTAAATGGCCTCCGACCTGAATTTCCGATGCATAAACTTTTTCTTTTAATTCACCCCACAAGTAAAAATCTAGTGGAGTAATGTCAGGCGAATGAGCCGGCCATAGTACTGGACTGCCTTTTCCAACTCAGCGCCAGCGCTGTGGAAAGCGGTTATTGGGTGGTCAGGCTGTCTCCGGTGAGGATACCTTCTCCCATAGTTTACCACTGCTGCACGGTCACTTTCGCTGCAATAACCATGCACAAAATGCATTTCTGCATAATCGCGTACAGAAAATGGCTCCATCATTACCACATTTATTGAAAACTACGCCAGTTCAAGCTTGAAACGTCTTCTGCCATAAGAAATTAACATTTGTTTTACTTATTTCCTAAATAACGTGATTTGACAGAACACAGATAGAAACAAAGAAAACCTCTGTAACTAGATAACAGTTGGAAATAAGACATGGGTTTATTAACATTTTTTGCTTATTTTAACATTACCAATCACACCCTTAAGTTTGGACCATACCTTTTGAATCACCCTGTATATATACATAAATTGACACATAAATAAACTAACAGACGAATAAACTGTTTAATTGTCTACGTTGCACTTTCAGTCATTACTTATTAGGAGATCTTGAGGTAACCTTTTTTTTAGCCGAGTATGTTGTGATTTCTGACCTAAGTTGTAATAAGTTGCTCCGGCACTATGTTGTAATTGATCGAAAAACTTTTTTGCGGTAGATTGAATAAATTGTTGAATTGTGTCTATTCCCAGTTCTTTATGTATTTGTGTGTTGCGCAAATACCAAGGACTTTTAGTTGCGATGCGTAGCACTTTATTTTGAAATGACTGAACTTTTTTCATTTGAGTATTTGACGACGTGCCCCAAATAACACACGCGTATGTTAGCAGCGGTCGCAGGATGCACATATACATTAGCACGGTACACTTTGTTTTTAATGAGGATCTTTTATTTATAATAGGGTATAACTGCACAAGTCTAATGTGGGCTTCTTTTAATTTCTTCTCTATGTGAATTTTCCACGTTAATCTACGGTCCAACCACAACCCCAAATATCTCACAGCTGAGTCTTTTGAGTTCCAGGATACGTTAGTACCTTGTATATTGATTTCTGGAGGATCTATTGGTCTTCTTAATGTGAAAATTTTTGTTTCACACTTGTCAGCGTTTAAGGATATCCCCCATTTAATGAGCCAGTTATTTAATTCACTTACTGCCATTTGAAGATTTTCTCTAGCCTCTATAATATTACTATTTTGAGAGATGATTGCAGTATCATCTGCATACATAGATATAGCTGTGTTTTGAGGTGTGGGTATATCACTCATGTATATGTTAAATAAAAGCGGACCAAGTATAGAGCCTTGAGGGACACCTCTCTCAATATTTCTGGCGGTGGATTTGTCGCTATTTATTCTTACTACAAAAGTTCTGTTGTGTAGGAAAGATGAGCAGATATTATATAAATATGCAGGTATGCCAGTTTTTAAGATTTTGTATTGTAGCCCTGAATGTAAAACCTTATCAAATGCCTTTGCAGCGTCTAAGAAAGCAATCAGAGTGTGGGCTTTTTCTTCATATCCCTTATTTATGATTTCAACTAGTCTCAGTAGTTGCTGTGTCGTGGAGTGATTTGACCGGAATCCGAACTGAAATGAGGGTATTATATTTGATTCTTCCAAGAAGTTATTCATTCTGCTGTATATGACTTTTTCTAGGATCTTGGAGATTGATGTTAGTAGGCTTATTGGTCGGTAGTTAGAGACAAGCCTTTTGTTTTTCCCCGGTTTCGGGATAACTATGATTTCTGCTAACTTCCATTTTTCCGGGAAATACCCAGTCCTTAAGCATACATTGAATATTGCGCAGAGATGTGCTATTGCTTTTCTTGGAAGATGTTTTAGTATAGAATTTGTAATTAAATCATTTCCAGGCGCTTTCCTATTTTTAAGCTTTTTTATATACAGTTTTATTTCTGACGGAGAAGTGGGATTAATATCTGATGAGTTGATTGGTGGATTTTCAAATATTGCATTTAAAATTTCGTTTTGGGTTTCAGCATCACTTATTTCGTCAGGGTTCTTGAAGACATTTTCAAAATAGTCGGCGAAGGCGTTTGCCTTTTCTATGTCGCTACAAAAGATTTGGGTGTTTGTAGTGATAGGGGGAACTATGGTTGGTTGTTGTAAAATTTGCTTTGTGGTTTTCCACATCTGAGTGTCACCTGGTTCAATATCACTTATGTATTTTTGATATCTGTTGATCGCAAGATTATGTAGCTCCCAGTTTACCCGATGTATAAGTTGATTGAGTTTGGTTTTAAACGATTTAATTCTGGTGATTTGCCATAATCTTCTAGCCCGATTTTTTTCCTTGATTAAGTCTAATATGTAATTAGGAGTTTGGATTGGATTATGTTGTTGGCGTGTGTTTTTCCTGATGGTTGCCTTTTGAATCGAGTTTTTAATTACATCAGTGAGGTCTGCGATTGCTATGTCTACATCTGGTATTGATTTTATATCCCTACATGGTTTTAAGGCCGTACTTATTTCTGTTTGAAACAGTTTCCAGTCTATTTTTCCGTTTATTAACCTTTCCTGTCTGTTGGTTAAGTTGAGATTGGCATGAAAGGATATTAACACAGGGAGATGGTCAGAATCAAGTTCACATGCAACTGTTTGTGTAATAGGGAAGACACAATTTCTATGTAGAACAATATCAAGGATGTCAGGGCGGTGATCTACTCTGCGGGGGTAGTGCGTATATTCAGCCGGAGGTGATAATTGAATGGCGTGGTCGTTGATTATGGAAAGAAGTCTAGTTCCATTAGGATTACCTGCTCTACAACCCCACTGAGTATGTTTGCTGTTTAGGTCTGTATGAAAGATTGAAAAACACTCGCTTTTTTATAACTATAAGTTCAAATGCAAGCAATTTTATGATTACTAGATAAAACCTCTAAAATAAGAACAAAACGGATATTTAAAATCTAAAAAATAGTTTTAAATCCCAAAATCCATGGACAACAAAATTAGTGAAAACGTTTCTGATTACTTCTGAATTTTGCACCTTTTAGGGCTGATTTTACTATTTCATGATAAAGTAAATTTTTAGACATTTACTGAGGAAACAATCGTATTGATAAAGGTTACCAAGGGAAAGTTAAAGTTATCTGGAGATGATAAAATCGGTCCTTATAAAAAAAAAACAAAGGATTGTAGATGTTATATTAGTTTGCAAGGCAAATGGTTATCTTTTAATGTATAATTTTCTTCATATTTGCTTAAAAGTATTTATTTTTTATATTACCATGAAAACTGATGCCAAAGTGGCGCAGTGGTAGAGCACCAGGCTAGTGTTACGTTAGTTGGCCTACAAGGTAGAGTAACAAGGTTCTAAATGTATATGTTATGGACCAAGTGATTAATAGTCATTATTTATAATGCCTGGTCAATATGAATAATGTCCAAAACGACCGCGCAACTTGATAAATATTGAGTAATTTATTAAATTGACCAGGCATTATGAATAAAGCTACTTTCCCTTTGGACAATTTTAAAAGTAAATATTAACAAAAAGTATTATAAAAAGACTACAAGTGATACTATTGTAACGTAATAATCGACGACAACAAAGTAAAAATCAACTTAAGTAAACTTCCAGAATGCCATTTTTGGCACAGTACCTATATTAAAATTTAAATATTTTATGAGTTATTTATTCGAGTAATTAACACTTTGATGGCACTTTGGATTACATAGTATTTTTTGTTTGCAACAATTGCATCTATTCGATTTGCAACCACCTTTACAACAGAATCGATAATAGCCTTGGCCTCTAGAACCAGATGACATTCTTACACATTCTCTGAGTGAGATATCTGAATCAGGTACTTCTCAAGGCGGAAATGAAATTTTCTTTACAAAAATAGTAAATTGATTTTTGGAATATAATTGGTTCAGTGTTTGGTGCCCAATTTATCATCAACAGCAACAGCAACAGCTAAAGTATTTCTTCCATCAGTACAGGTTCGAACTACATGTGGTACACGAACTCTTATTGTATCACCGTCATTAGCTGCTGGGTATTTACAATTCGACGTATCAACAATTTTTTCTGCTTGTTTTTTTAAGAATAGATAAAGCCATTTTTCTTGTTTTAAACACACTTCTTACTATTTCTGCTATTTCTGGAGCAACTGATTGAATTCTTTTTTCTTCATTCACCGAGTCTGTAGTAGTTTTGGTTTGGCTGGTAATCTTTTGCATGTGAAGACATATACATCTTTATCAGTTATGTTGCTGTATGAGAGTGGCATTATCGAATAATCTTTTATAATATTATCTTGAGCGGCACTTGATCCTTCAAAATCTGAGCAATATTTATTGTCATTACTTTTAGAAAGGGTTTCTAAATCTTCTTCCGTATTAATGTTGGTTAATATTTCGTCAGGTATGGAACTCTTTAGACCAACAGTTTATGCCAGTGTGATGCGCTCGATTTTTCATCAGTTGTACAAAACGTATTCCTTCCGACTATTTGTTAGTGTTGTTAGTCTCCATCCAAGAACTATTCTCTACGTCTTGAGTACATCCTTCTACTGACCGCTGACTTTGCGAGTACCTGGGCTTCCCATGCACCATTTTTAACTCAGGCCACATGCTACAAAGTTCTTTCATGACATTTTTGACCAATTCTCTTTGCAGAATACTCGGAGCATCGAAAATTGTAAAAATATCTAAGAGAACATATGCTACTTCTTCAGCTCTTTAGTTAAATGGTCTTGATACACGAGTATAAAAGTATAAAAATAAATAGGTAGGTCGACTTGACACATCGAGTTCATTTCCTTACTTAAAATTGGTTTAACCACCACACCTTTCTTAGGAACATTATGTTTCTTCTGACAAATTTCACACAAGTCCAAGTAAATTACGATCATCTCCCTTGTAATATTTTTATCTTTCTTACTTAATTTTTTTTCCATGCGGGTTCTGCCACCATGGCCAATAGCGATATGGGTATCATGCAATATTTTAAAAATTTCTTCGGTGTAAGCGTAATATTTAATCAAACTTCCTTCTTCTAGAGGAAAAATTAATTTTTCCGTTTCTCCCATGGCTACTGTTGCCAGAACGCTATCCTATGTATTATCATATTGTCCAGTTATATGGTAGTAGTATTTATTCATGTTCAATTTGATAAATTATGATAAATCTATTACAGTGGCCAATTTTGTTTGTCATTATTCGTAATGACCGGGCATTATGCAGAGTGACCGTTTTAATCACTTTGTCCATAAGATATACATAGTGCGGTATGTAGGTATTAAATGGCTCACCAACCACGCAGAGATAACCCGGGTTGTGCATTACACCCATAAAGCCACTTAGATTAACGCACTAGCCTTGAAACCCAAAGGTAAAAGAGGTTATGGATACAGCCAGACAGATCATTAAAACCACACTCCTTTTCTTCCTCTTTGATACCGAAACTTTAATTTCTTATTTAATTTAAACCAAAGAAGAAATAATTAATGAGGAACCACATCAAATTTTTGTTCAACCCTTTAAGTAACTTCTTTTGAAGATGAGTGAAACATTGTTTTTTAAAAATAAATACAGAGATTACTAAATTTTAACTTCACATAAAGCCAACCTGAAGTTCGATGTCAGTTTTCTTTTTTATTGTTCCTTTTTTATTTTCTTGTCATTTTATTTGTTGTTTTTTTCGTTTGTGTGGGCTTTCCTGCCATTTTCAAAGTGCAACTAAGACTATGTTTGTAATTTTTCAACTTAAGCTTAGACTACCGCTAAATTAATTGATTTAGGATGCACTTATCAATTCAAAAACCAAGATATGAATCTCTAAATCCGGTCTATTATCCAATTTGAATTGTATAACTCAGAGTTGAACATTGGAATTTACACTTAAAATTTCTGAATTCCAATGAGACTAAATTTATAGACCACCCCGAATTCAAAGTTCTTGTCCCCCTTTTCCCAATTCAGTGTTTTGTTAAACTCATAGGAAAGGTACATATTCTAAAACACCGCTTTTAATAAGTCCTAATGCTTAATGAATATTTTGCAGAACTAATAGTTTAAGGCCTTTTATTAGTCAGTTTTCTATGCATGTATCAAAAGATCCATTTTAAGTTATCTTCGGATGATTATGGAGCTAAAATTCATGTCTTATGTATATTCAACAAATTTCATGTTGAGAAGATACAAAATAAATAACGCGTAACGGCGTAACCTCAACATTTTCACTAGGTTCGTAAGGTTTGCCGGCGTCGGTTATAATGCGTGCGTCGCACTTCTGGGAATTTTGAATTTCCTACGCTTTTGTCAAAACTTCCTAAGCTTTAAATATTCTTATTTGGAATACCTGTCAAAATAAACGGATCTAATATTTCTTGAATCTAGCTACGACATTGTATGACCTGTCAGGAAAGAAAATCACAAGGCCTATTTTTATATTTGAATGTTGCTAAAAAAAACTTTTTCAATTTAAAATATTATATAAAGCCCGAAGGAACGTAAATTCCTAGAGGAATTTTTGTTATAATCTGTCTAGCAGTGAAGATAGAAAGTTACAAGAGCAATTTGTTGCTATTAAGTTACTGTAACATTTATTTGTCTACTTATCATGTTTGGTGCAAATCAAAAGGTTTGTAATTTTTTCAGAAATTTGAGTATAAACCAATATAATTCTTGATAAAAGTGTGGAATCCATAATATTAGGGATATGTTTTGCAGAGAAATTTTAGTGTAAGTAAGCAGCAATTTTGATGGGACAGGGAGTCAATGCAAGGTGACCCATGGTGCGGAGCGTCTGTGGAAGCAAGAAGAAAACATCAAAATATGAAGATTTGGCTTTGACAGATCCAAGGGTGGAAGTTTCAATGATTGTAACTGAAGGGAAGATACCATCAGAAACACCAACTTTAAAAATTTCACATAAATATTTGCGAATCGATAAAGGATTACCACGCTGAATTCCGAAATTGCTCACTCCTTAACAGAAGTTGACAAATTTGCAAAGAAAACGTGACGCCTTTGACTGGTGGTCTTTTGAAAATCATGACTGGTGATGAGATGTAGATGTAGCACCAGACCCACCTACATGTTGATTTAGAATTTCATTAATCGAGATGCACATTAAGCAAGGATTAAAATTTAAAACCCTGCTTCACGTTTAAAATTGCCCAACAACTAATGCTCAAAACATTATAGGCTGCGTAACAATTCAAGGTAGATAAAGCTCAAAACGTGAAGGAAGTAATCAACGTTTGTGGTTTTGTACCGATAAGAGATGAATCATCCATCCTACATCTCCGACCACCAAGGGATTGTTACCTATTTTCTAAGCTAAGAAAACAATTGCTAGAATAAGGTTCTTTTCCTGATGAGGAGCTGAAAGGTATTGTGCAGGAGTAGTCTAAAATAATTTTTTGAGGGTGGCGTTGCTGGAAATTGGAAAAACGCTGAAATAAATGTACAAATATCAATGAAACATACATGCCTATGCACTTTTTAGTCAATTGTTTTCCTTTACTGAGAGGTATATTGTGCAAAAAACATCAAAAAAATTTGAATGGGTCTTTAGAACCACAATCTTAGGTAAATATTTTCTTTTAAACGAAGATTCTGTGTCAATTTAGGGGGTTTAATATTAGTAAGTTACTGTGAATTTTAGGAGTACGTATCTGGATTTTCAAGTCTAAGACAAGATACTATATATAAGAACTCTTGTGGAATCATGGTGGAGGACGGGGACGAGGAACGGGTTTGGTTCACTAGGCAATCGGAGGTCGTTGATTCCGTGGCCCTGGCCACAGTCCTCGCCATTGCACTCGCTCTTATTGCGCAACTATTCCCTTCTTTGCTGTTAGCGCTTGTTTTGTATCTGGTAACAACTTCTTGTAACAGACTTTGGCAATTCGTGAGTTTCACACAAGGATTTTTCACGGGCTCACTTTTTATTCCTACGTAAAAACACTTTTTGCAATATGACACACCTACTGTAATCGATTATCTGATCAATTTTCCTTTTTGATTCCGTCCAATATAAATGCTAATTCGTGACAGGAGCAAATCAAGGAACTGGAGAAGTTCAGGATGAAAAATATTAATGAAACGTTTGCGTGCATCTAATGAATAACGAGCTGCAGAAGTTTTTGTCGAAAATGCCCAAAAGGTTTGTAATTTTGTTAAGTTCGCGTTCTAGATACTCGAGATGAAAGCAAACAGATTTTGCAACTCAATTTTAATTGGGATTTTAGTTATTTATCGTTTTATGCCTTTGAGGTTTTTACCAACGGTGAAGCAATTTGCCTGGGAATGCCCATCCGTTTAAGAAATGAAAACCCATACAATATTTGAATTTTAATACGTACATGTTAAGAATAATTTTTAGTTCCTGTTCAGATAAGTAAGGCATAAACATAATCTGATAAGATGGTGAGGGTCACGGGTCACGTAATTTTTGAAGACGTTTCAGTAAAGCACAAGAAAGTATTTGCAAAAGCAGATGTTAAATAAGGATTTAATACTGAATTATTTTAACATTACTCATGTTATAGAAATATACGTTTGTTGAACAGACAAAATTCTAAGAATTTGAAACGGATACCTGTTTGTTTAATGTGAATGCACTGCGAAAATGAAAAACTTGTAAAACTGCCAACATACCAAATCAAAAACTTGTAAAATGTTATTAGCTCAGCTTGAGCTTTTTTGTATACTAAATGATGACAGTAAAAAATTGCTGGTTCTTAAAAGAAGATATAGGTTGCATCCTTATTGCCATGCTTTTTTGGGCAGCATTTTGGTTGTCCAGAAACATGTTTTAATGAAAAAAACCCTGTATGTAATGAATTTTATTATTTTATAAATCGACGAACACTTACTTAACGCCTTAAAAAATCTACAAAATGACAAATTTCGTTCCTTTTATGTTTAAAAAATTATGTTCATTTTAAACATCGTATAAATCTTATTTACATTTTAAACCGTGTAGTACAAAATATCGAATTTTAAGAGTTGTCAAAAGCATGAGTCAAACAACTTGTTTTTGATTAGAAAATTAGCAAACCAAGTTTAACAAAATCATAAAAATAATCGAAAGAAATCTTCGATTCCAGCGTGAGAGTAGAATTAATTAATTTAATACCTCGTGGTAAAAGAAGTAGCAAATGATGTAATTATAGAAAGCAAAAATAAAAGCTATACTTGTAATTGATTGCCCGTTTTTGTGTTTCCTTCTTATGGAATAAGTAAGGCGTGTCTCACTCATCATAATCAAAAGGATTTCGAATTATCTTCGAAGAATTTATATTCTTCAGATTTAAGCTTATGATGGTCGATGTCCCGTTACAAAGGAGGACCTTTTTTTAATAAAAGAGGGTCTAATAACAAGTTATGGATAATCAGAATGATACCTCTTTTATTGTCTTGGAAAATTTTACGTATCATTAAGAAACAATTCTGTTTATTTATCTAAATGACTTCGAGAAAAAAATAACTACTAATTTGACGGCTGCTTTTGTTTGCTCAAATAGCTGTTCATTAATTGGACGTTAGATTAATGTAGGTAATCACTTATCAATTTTTGTTCGTCTGAATTCTTTAAAAATTCTCGTTTCAACATTTCAGGAATCCTGCTTTGCTCGTTTTGCATAAAAATTAAGGATCAAATTACGTTTATATTCGTTTCGAAAAGCTTCTAAGAATTTATTGGTAATTAATTATTTCGAGAAAATTCCTGCGGAAATTCAAGAAATACCTAGATAAACGTTCGATTTTTATAGCAACATTTGAATGTGCTTATTTTACAGTATTTGTATTAATAATAGCTTTTATTGCGTCAGAGCGAATTTAAATTCGTTTATAGCGATTCTTTGCGGCTTATTTTAAAGTCAGTGGGAATTTTGATTGCTATTCGCCGAGCAGAAAGAACAGTTACAATTTTACTAATAAATTACAGAGATTCACGTAAAGAAATCCGTTACAAAAACAATAACATAAGATCGTGACGTAAAGGCCTAAAGATGCAAAACGAAATCAAAATCCCAACAAAAGTAACTCTGTTCTAACTGTCGAGCGGTTACTTTCCGAAAGCCGTTATATCGCCTGCGTATGTGTGTTACTTGACCACGCCGCAACGGCAAGGGAAATAATTCGAATTCCTTTTAAATTGTTTGTTTCACCATCCTTCTTAACTAGCTAGTTTAAATGGAAATCATCCTGATTGTTAATTTTAGGAACACAATTTCTCAGCGTTATTCTTAGAAAAATCTCTGGGTCATATAAAACTTTATCTTGAAATTTATTTGGCAATTTGAAATAACATTTTGCAGGAAATGAACTGGCTATTTTAGTTTTATTTGATGGTTTCTTTAAATCATAGTCCTGCTTTTTTTCGTCTTGTAATTTTTGATAAAAGAAATTGCAGCCTGGCTAGGATAATTCATTATCATTACGTTGTTGATGGCTTAGGAAAGTTAGGATATTACTTTTTTTTGCATATACAACACGTTTAAAAATGTTGGTATAAATATTTAAATAGCATTGCTCTGAAGATTCGAAACTTTACGAGCCATAAAATGAAAATCAATTTTTTTTAGTCCTGCTTTAAGCCCTTTTTGATTTAAAAAAAATGCAGCCCTGTCTATGCTAACTCACTATCTTTAAGTTATTGCTATCGTAAGGAAGCTTAGACTATTATTTTAATTGCCAGATTTACATACATAGCACGTCATTTTTTAAAACAACCCATTTTGTTGGTATAAATATTTAAACAGCATTAACCTTACCATTTCTAAAATTCAAAGATTTGATGGAATTTCTGTAAGTTTTAGTCTTATACTTTTGATAAAAAATTTGTAGCTTCTGACTAGGCCAATTCTTTATTTTAAGCTTTTAGTACTTTAAGGAAGCTTAGGATATTATTTTAAGTGCTAGATTTACATATACAGTACGACATTTATTACAAAATCTCATTTTGTTGGTGTATTTAAATATTTAAGCAACATTGTTGTGTCTCTGAAGACAGCTATTAGGTTCGCAATTTTACTAGTTATAAAATGCAAAAATTTGAGGGAACTGATTAAAGTTTTCAGCTTTCATTCTGTAATTCCTGATAAAAACGTTGCAGCCGGACTGGGATAACTCACTATCTGCAAGATTTGGTATTTTAAGGAAGATTAGAATATTATTTTACTTACCAGATGTTTTAAATGTTTAAAACAGCACAGTTTGTTGGTATAAATATTTAAATAGCATTGCTTTCAAGATGGTAAGGTTCAAAACTTTACCATTTATAAAATGCAAAGCTTTGGTGGAATTTCTTTAAGTCTTAATCCTGCTTAAAGTTTTCAGTTTTATCCTATAATTTTTGATAAAATAAATTGCAGCCTTGAGTAGGATAATTCACTATCTTTAAGCTTTTGGTATTTTAAGGAAGCTTAGAATATTAATTTAAGTAGGTACTAGATTTATTTATTCACCACGCCATTTAAAAAACAAACTCATTTTATTGGCACATTTAAATATTTAAACAGCATTGCTCTGGAAGATAGTTAGGTTCGAAATCTTGCCAGTTATAAAATTCAAAGACTTAATGGAATTTTGTTAACTCTTAGTCTTACTTAAGTTTTCGTCAATAGTTTTTGATAAAAAAAGATTGTAGCTCCTGACTTAAGATAGCTCATTCTCCTTAAGTTTTTGGTACTTTAAAGAAGCTTATGATATTATTTTAATTGCTAGATTTACACATATAAGTAGCCACAGGCATTTTGTTGGTATATTTAAATATTTAAACAACATTGTTCTGAAGATAGTTAGGTTCGAAACTTTACCAGTTATAAAATGCAAAGATGTGATGAATTATTTTTAAATCTTAAGTTTCGGTTTTCATCTGATAAAAAAAAATTGCAGTCTGACTAGGTTTTTGGTATTTTAAGGAAGATTAGAAGATTATTTCACTTGTCAGAGTCACGTCATTTTTTAAAACAGCACATCTTGTTGGTATAAATATTCTTATAGCATTTCCCTGGAAATGATAAGGTTCGAAACTTTACCACTTCTAAAATGCAAAGATTTTGATGGAATTTCGTTGTCTTAGTCCTCAATTTTTCAGTTTTTTCCCTGTAATTTTTGATTAAAAAAATTGCAGCCTGACTGGGATAACTCAGTATCTTTGAGTTTTTGGTAGCTTGGGAAGCTTAAGATATTATTTTACATGCCAGATTTACATATACAGCATATCATTTTTTAAAACATCCTATTTTGTTGGTGTATTTTAAAAAGCAACAAAATAACTGCTTGAGAGCAACAGAAATAAAAAACGAGGCGAGAAGTATATGGCTCAAAACAAAGAACGAAGAAGATGTTTATAGGGAAAGCACAAGAGAAACTACAAAATTATGTAAAAGAAAAAGCAACCGTGGATCGAAAGAAAAATTGATGACATAAAAAAAGACTAGAATAAATAATTCTAGAACATTATACACATATATAAAGGAAGGAAAAAGAAAGAAAACGGTTAGTACTAAAGAGGAAAGTTGGAAGAAACACTTCGAAGAATTATATAAAGATGAAAAACGCGACAGAAATCTAGATAAGAAAAAGATGATGAGGAAAACGTCAATACAGAAGAACCAGCAAAATGAAGAAGTAGAGAAAGCAATTAATGAAGAAAAAGCTGCTGGACGTAACAAAATAATCGCAGAATTAATAAAAAAATGAGGAGAAGAATTACACACGAAACTTTGATACTAAACTTGAAGAGAAGAGGAGATTCCGGACGAATGAACACGGGATTAATAATTTCCAGTGAAATACAAAAAAATCAGAGAAATGTTCAAAATTACGATTAAAGAATCTAATGCAGTTATAACCACAGGACAAGGAACAACAGAGAAAATACAAGTAAAAAAGGAGTAAGGCAGGGAGATGCTTTATCTGCACTACATTTCACTCTGTCGCTAGATGCGGCAAAAAAAAAAAAAAAAACATAAATAAATGAAAGGCAGAGGAGCGCCCAACAAAACCTAACACAAGGCATGGGATATGCAGATGACGTATTAATTATTTCAAGAAGCATGGCTCTAGAAAGAACATTATTGAGTTTAGAAGAAGAAGCAAAGAAAAGAGGATTAAAAATGAATAAAGAAAAAACTAGCGTATGTACTGCACTATAAAGGATAGAGTAATGTTAAGCTTTATATGTGGAAGTTATACCTATAAAGAAATGAAAACATTCAGGTCTTTGAGAGTATTGGTAAACCCCGAAAAAATAAAAAACAAGATATAAACGAGAAGATCTAGAAAGGATATACGACATTTTATTGTAATAAGATAAGAAGTTAAGTAAAAAGACTAAATTAAGAATCTGCAGGACAATAGTAAGACCAATGCAACAGAAACAATGACACTGGCCGAAAAAGAAGAACAATAATAGGGCAAAACAATAAGTGAAAATCAATATATTTAGACAATTAATGAACCATGAAATTGAAAAGATAATGGAAACAAATGATACAGTACTTGTCAACTCGATGCGAATTAGATGGTACGATATAATATATAAAAGAGAAAAAAAGTCAACATTAACAAGGATTACAGAGTGGAACCCAGTAGGTATATAGTAAGTCCAAAGAAGGCCAAAGAGTAGATGGAAGCAGCAAATAGAAGATGACAATACAGAATTGGATGTAAAACAGTGAAAGAAACAAAAAGCAAACAGGAAAGGATTGAGGAAAAAACTGGAGAACAATAAGGACTAGTCCACCTTGTAAATAGGATAATTTGGGTTCCAGTTTATTAGAACCGCTATAATTTCTCATGAAATGGATTAGCTTAAAAATAATAATAATTTAAACATTTAAATAGCATTTCTCTGATGATGGTTAGATTCGAAACATTATCAGTTATAAAATGCAAAGATTTGATGAAATTTCTTTAAGTCCTGTTTTAAGTTTTCGTCCGGTAAAAATTGCAGCCATGCGTAGGATAATTCATTGTCTTTAAGTTTTTGGTATTTTCAGGAAGCTTAGAATATTATTGCAACTGTCAGGTTTACATATAAATATGTACAGCCCGTTTTGTGGGTGTAAATATTCAAATAGCATTGCTCTGAAAATGGTTATGTTCGAAACTTCCGAATAGCAAACACTATTTGGAATCTTCGATTAAAATATTCAACGAACAACTAACGGTAGAAAATTTCTAAAAGTCTTCCTTACTAAAAGAAAATTTAATACATACGTAAAATTATTCAAAAATTAAATTTGCTATAAGAGTTAGGAAATGAAAAAAAAAATGCTAACAGAAAATGTTGTTTTGTATGAAACCATTAAGATTTTCATTTTACTAAGAGAACCTTTTCATTTACATAGAAAAAATAAAAACACAGGTTTAAATTAACGTTGTGATTGATTTTTTCCATCACTAATGACCTTTAACCACTGACTGGCCGTAAAACGCCGGATTTAACGTGACTAATCATCATTTCACATAATCGATGCGCTGCTATAGTTTACTATACAGATCAGTTTAACAATGATTATCTAATCGTGTTTGAAAGTATAAACAATGAATTAATGCATGATAGGACATTAAAATTATAGCAGATCGGAGAGTTATGCATATTAATAATAAATAATAAAACATCATATTATTTTATTTTATAGATTTGTTTGTTCCAAAGTGGATTTTGGACAAGAAAAGAAAATAGACAAATAGTTACAATCTGTTCTTCTATTAAATTTTTTACAAGTTTCTTAGGCTCTTGATTAGCACCACGAAAAACAAAGTGTTAAAATCCGTACAGAAAATTTAAAAACTTAAAGGATTTGAAAGCTAACTTTGTTGTTAGATTAGAAACTCAGACAAATATTTCGTTCTCATAGTATCAACCTTTTTAATTCTCTGTTCGTTAATGCTTGCCTTTCGATGCCTCAATTTCAGAAATTTTTTGAATAACCTAAATTGGCCACATAAAGTTTTTCAGTATGTTAATCGTTAAAGTCAAATGTGATTTACTCTCGAACAATGAATTACCATTAACCACAACACAAAAATCGGTTATTCTACAAGCATGAATGAACACGAAGACAACAAAACTAATTTAAATAAACTTGTCCGTTCTAAGAAATTTTTGGCAATTTACCACATTTTTTAATGTTCTCGGAAATACCCAAAATCCTTTTATTCTCACTATCTTCCATTTCCCAGAGCAGTAAACCGTAAGTGATGCAACGTGACAGTACAAGGAAGCCCGCATGGCGATAATGAGGGAGAAAAAAATTAATTTGAATCTGTTAGCTGTCACTTGTTGTTAATTTTGAAATTAATTAAAAGCGTCAAGAAGGTGCAACAGAAAGGTTATTATTGTTGGTCTTTGTGTGTTGTTTTATTTTGTATGTGCTTAGCAACTACGGTACTTATAATTTTAACAAGGATTTTATCGCTCTTCAACAAAAAAATGTATATTAACAGTTTATACTTGTTAGAGGTAGAGGAATTTTTATTAATTATCTCTGTTGATTGCACTTTTTAGGGTTTTGCTGTGTAATGTAACCAAACCTGCTTGAATGTTAGATGTATCATGCTTTAGAAGAATATTTAGTTATTAATAGCACATGTTTGTTGAGTTATTTTATCACTAATCTTGCAAAAAGTTGCAACTCGTAATGAAAGCTGAATTCATGTTAATTTTTAAATGCAAAATTGTAAAATTTAAGATCACACCAAAAATGTTTGAAACAAGAATGGGGATTTCGACAAAGAAAGCTAGAACTTTAGTCTAAAAATGAAAAGTTTTTGTATTTTTATCAGGTCATTTAACTAAATTTTTCAATTTTGGTTGGTTTTGGACATTTAAACATTTAAATCCTTCAAGTGGGAATTTAAAAATTCGAATCGAATTTTGTAATGGTCCAAATTGGCAAATTAAAATAGCCTAAACAGTTCTACTGTTTAAATTCAGAATTGAAAATTACTTTTTAACTTCTTCTTCTTCTTCTCAGATCCTTTATGCCCAATATGAGCGTCGGATGTTTGGCCTTTCCTTAATTGTTAATCCATTTCTTCCATTTTATTCGGTCTCTGGCCAGCTCGTTCAACTCTACTAATGTTTTCCTCTTTTTTCTCCCCATTTCTGCTATTCTGTCTTCTCACTTTTTCCTGGGCCTTCCCCTCCTTCTCCTATCTGTATTATAATTTTAACAAGGATTTTATCGCTCTTCAACAAAAAAATGTATATTAACAGTTTATACTTGTTAGAGGTAGAGGAATTTTTATTAATTATCTCTGTTGATTGCACTTTTTAGGGTTTTGCTGTGTAATGTAACCAAACCTGCTTGAATGTTAGATGTATCATGCTTTAGAAGAATATTTAGTTATTAATAGCACATGTTTGTTGAGTTATTTTATCACTAATCTTGCAAAAAGTTGCAACTCGTAATGAAAGCTGAATTCATGTTAATTTTTAAATGCAAAATTGTAAAATTTAAGATCACACCAAAAATGTTTGAAACAAGAATGGGGATTTCGACAAAGAAAGCTAGAACTTTAGTCTAAAAATGAAAAGTTTTTGTATTTTTATCAGGTCATTTAACTAAATTTTTCAATTTTGGTTGGTTTTGGACATTTAAACATTTAAATCCTTCAAGTGGGAATTTAAAAATTCGAATCGAATTTTGTAATGGTCCAAATTGGCAAATTAAAATAGCCTAAACAGTTCTACTGTTTAAATTCAGAATTGAAAATTACTTTTTAACTTCTTCTTCTTCTTCTCAGATCCTTTATGCCCAATATGAGCGTCGGATGTTTGGCCTTTCCTTAATTGTTAATCCATTTCTTCCATTTTATTCGGTCTCTGGCCAGCTCGTTCAACTCTACTAATGTTTTCCTCTTTTTTCTCCCCATTTCTGCTATTCTGTCTTCTCACTTTTTCCTGGGCCTTCCCCTCCTTCTCCTATCTGTATTTCTTGCTTCATATACTTTTTTGACTATTGCGTTCGAGTTCATTCTAACTATGTGAGCATACCAATTCAACTGTTTTTTTCTCTATTTTGGTAGTTATCATTTCTTGGTTTATTACTCGTCTTATTTCTTCATTTCGTATTCTATCCCATTTTGTTTTCCCCGCTATCTTCCGTAGGAACTTCATTTCCACTGCTATGATCTTTCCTTCCTGTTTCTGTAGAGGTGTCCATGATTCACTTGCGTATGTTATTATTGGTAACGCCACCGAGTTATACATATACCTTTAGCTTTATATTATTATCAATTTCCTTTTTCCCGAAGATGGTTTTATTTAGAGCATAATATACATTATTTGTTTTCTTTATTCTGTTATTTATGTCTATGTCTATTCTTCCATCTTCTGCTACCATGCTTCCTAAATACTCATAATTTGATACTTTCTCTGATATTTGTTCTTTAATGTATATTTCTGTCATGATGTCTCTGTTCTCTCTCTGGTTTATAATCATCGTTTTGCATTTATCTACATTTATTTCCAGATTTATTTTTGTGTTTTCTTCTGTCCATATTTCTACTAATTTTTCCATCTTCTTACGACTATCTGCAATCAGTACGATGTCGTCTGAGTAAAGTAGGTTGCCCATTTTTACCGGTTCCAATCTTTTATATCCGATTACTGTTTGTTGTTTTTCTGATTTTACTCTTGTATTTTTTATTAGTCTATCCATTAATACTATGAACAACAGAGGGCTCAAACTGTCCCCCTGTTTTATTCCCTTCTTTATTTCAAATTTCCTAGACATTTCTCCGTTCATCTGTACTACTCCGTTTACTCTCTTATATAGGTTTTCTATTACTTTGAGCAGTTTTCTCGGTACGTCGAGTTGTTTCAGGAACTTCCATATTATACTTCTGTTTTCTGTTTGCTGTGTCGAAAGCTGCCCTTAAGTCCAGGAAGGTTAAGTGTAGTTCTTTTCCCGTTTCTATCTTCTTTTCTATGATGTTCCGGATTATATGTAGGTATATTATCCTTAGTTTGTTTGCTCACTCTGTATGCTGCTTGTTCATCCTCCACTTTTCGCAGTCTCTTTTCTGTTATCTTAGTGTATATCTTGTAGCTTGTTGTTGATAAGCATATGGCTCTATAGTTGTCACATTCTGAATAACTTCCTTTCTTATATATTGGCAGTATGATATTATTTTCCCAATCTTTTGGGATTGTTTCAATTTCCCATGCTATTTTACATATTCTCAGTAGCCATTCTTTACCTTTTATTCCCAAGTATTTCAGCGTTTCTGGATCTAACTTGTCTATACCCCCAGCTTTATCAGTTTTGATTTTCGTTAATGCCTTTTCTAATTCCTGCATTGTAATTTCTTCAATCGCTTCTTTTATTTCATCTTCCATTTCTGTCTCTTCTCTATCCCTTTCTTCCCTATTTACTTGGTTTTCTTCCTTAAATTTGTTCACATAAAAATCCAACCAGGTCTCTAGTATTTCCCTTGTGGTTGTTTTTAGTTCGTTATTTCTATTCCTGATTGCTCTCACTGGTTTCTTTTTGTTGCCTTTCAGTTTTCTTACTTGATTCCAAAATTTCCTGTTATTCATTTTATACATTACTTACTTACTTTTTAACTTCAAACTTCATAATTTTCAAATTACAATTACATAGCATTCAATTCATACCTTGTGTAATTAAGAAAGTATTTTTTTCTGTGATATCAAAACTTCAGTTATTTAGAATTTAATAAAAAATTATGCTAAGTTTGAACCACAAAGCGGAATTTTAAAATGTTCTATTTTGCTAATTAAATACGATTTTAACTAATCCCCAGTTCGGTATAGGAATTCATAAGATTTTAAACATTTCTTCAAAGTTTAAATTTAAAATTTTTTTATATCCAAATTTGGATTGAATTGAGCCTGGTAATTGTTTTTTATTAACTGATTTATGAAATATGCTCGCAAGATCAAGTAGATAAGTTTTGCAAAAATTAAGCTGGTTGTTCCCAAATCTGACTTTCAAATGGAAAATGTAATTTTTCGGAATTCAAATCCTGTTGACTAATCAACTGTAAATGTTTCCAAAAAGCATCGGATTTTCCAAGTCATTACTAAATTTAATCAGAATTTAGTTTCACTAGCATGTGTGAACGATTACAAAATAAAAACCGTGAGTTCCTTAAACAACGTTAAATTATTATTTAGTATTTGTCAAGCTGTGTTTCAAGATCTCAGTAGGCGCTGTTTTGGTTCACGAACTTGGCCTTTCAGATACAAAATCTGATTATTACCAGGAATGTTTGTAACAATTCGATTAATATTTAACTATTTACATTAAATTAACTTTTGTTTTATTTTAGAGATAGTTTTGCATAAGTTATTGGAATGTTTTCTGAATAAAAACGACAAGACGTTGGGCAGTAAATTTAAATAATTTAACGAAGAGAATTAATTTATCCATACACGGATTGCAAATTCCACCGTACGATAACTAAAATTCCTATTGAAATTCGTCGTGAAAGGAAACAGTTCAACGACCGAGATAAATTTGGTCAACCGGTCCTTTAGAATTTTAAACAGACCAATACAAATATGGATATTTTACCCGAAACTTGTTCTTTTCAACCCTATAGGCTTTGACGTGATTTATGTTGAGTCGTAACTTTTCTTCCGTTTTTACCGACTTAAAGTATCAGTTTCAAAATGCCTGGCGGATTTTTTGAAAGGGTTGTTTAATTTTATGCCATATATTTTCAGTGCAGGTTGTTATTTAACCCTTATTATAATAAAAATACCCCTTTCGCTTTTAACTTTCACTCGATTCCTTAACCCTTCGTAGATGTTACTTTATGGCCTTTTAAAAATTTCATTTGGGTAATAAAATTTTAAAAATGTAAGATGGGCTTAGATTGGGGACCAATAAAATTAAATATTGGAAGTTAGGTTTTGGTATTGAATTTTTGGTAAATTTATACCTGTTAATTTTGAAAATGCTTTGAAATTTGGGTGTGAACAGGTTTTAGAATTATATCTTTTGCCTATATGTTTATGTTGTTTATGTTGCTAAGTGGAAGGCATAGATATACAAAGTATAGCTTAAGAAACAAATATGGCACATGAAAACTGCGTTTTGTAATACATACCTATTTATTTTATTCATTTCAACTCAAAAAGTCTATAAGGTGTCCCAAATCTGAATCATTATCAGATTTGCCTTTTAATTCTGCTAACTTAACCTTCGACGTAGCTCTTTAGACAAAAAAGTTACCTTTTTAAGAAAAGGGCCACCTTATATAATTCCCTGTATGTATTTTGCGGATCCCTCAGCAGTAGCGGCAAAGAAGCTTTCGCGCTTGTTGCGATAACAAAATTCGCGCGTTTATTCACACCGAAGTGTCATTATTCGCAATTTTTGAAGAAAATGTACTCATCATCCGACGAACGCTGTTGTGGCTTGCCGTAGAAGCAAAAGATAATAGGTTAGAATTGGTCTCATAAAGTGTTTTAATTTTTCTGTAGTTTTTTGAAAAATTTATTAATACTTTTATTAGAAAAAACAGGAGGTGGGTTCATGATATTAATTTACCTCATACTTAAATCATATTTGCAAGAGCAAACTAATGTGTTTCCAATTAATTCAGATGTGCCATAAAGCATTATCTTTGGACCAGTGTTACACCTTCTTTTTACAGCTGATATACCTACCATTATTGCCACCTTTGCGGATGACACCGCTGTACAGATAATGACCCAACCACAGCTTCACTAAAACTTCTTTCCTTTGAAACCTGGTTCAAGAAATGGCGAATAAAAAAAATGAATCGTAATCTGTACAGATTACATTCGCCAAACGTAGAGGTACATGTCCATCAGTTACTCTAAACGGGAGTGTAACCACCTTAGGCATATACTTGAACAGGGGTCTTACCTGGAGGAGTCACATTTGGAAAAACGTAAGCAGTTAAACCTGAAGCTTAATAAGTACTATTGGCTTCTCTGTAGAAATTCTCAACTTTCCTTAGAGAACAAAATGTTAATCTACAAAGTGATATCCAAGCCAGTGTGGATATATGAAGTCCAATTGTGAGGAACAGCATCAAACAATGCAATAATAGAAAGGTTTAAATCCAAAATGTTGCAAACAATTACCAGTGCACCATACTACAGTGTAACCCCTATATAGCGGACAGCGATGGGACCGGATTTTTTGTTCGCTATAGGGATGTGTCCGGCATATGGAGATTAAGTTGAAAAGGAAAAATTATTTAAAAAAAACATTCACTAACATTGGTAATTATCAAACTAAGTACATAAAATAACTATTTAATAAGTTTACAGAACAAAACAAAACAAACTATTTAAGAATGGTAAAACAAAGTACCTAACTTAAATAATTAATTTATATTGAATTTAAAAAATCGTTCAAGGTAGTTTGGCGCAATTGTCTGTTTTCGAATATTCTCGAAATGAAGTGTGAATTTCGAAAGCAGTAAAAGGCCAACATCGTCTTCTATACGTAAGATAAAATCCTCCAGTTTTACTAGTTCATGCCATGCTTCGTTGTAAGATTAGATCGAACTTTCTGTTGGTGGTTCAATTTCATCTTGATCTTCCTCACATTCATCATCGCTTAAAGTAACAGTTCTTTTGTATTCTGGATAATAACCACACTTTCATCTTCTGTTTCTAAATTTTCATCAACGTGAGAATATGCTTCAACATAAACAATTTCATTGCCAACGTTTCTAAATAATTTTGTTAAGGGTACGTCATCTTCTGGGTCAAACTCTACACGTTCTACTGACTTATGATAAAACCTTGCTTTTTTTAAAGCAGCCCTGAATTGTTTTCTTGGAAACTTCATTCTACGCAGAATTTATCCAAATTATAGCGTCTAAAATAGTAGTGAATCAGACGAGTTTATTGGGCATGAAAGCCTGTTTAAAATCATTTGCCTGAACACAATCTTGAAGTTCTGTATTACTCCTTGGTCCAAAGGCTGACCTGTCGGTGTTGTATTGGGGGGTAAAAAAATAATGTCGATGTTGCTAAGTTTTAGCTGTAGGAAAAGTATAGTCGGATTCGATTTAATTTGGCATGTGGGTTTTCGCAGTATAGTTACTTGTATAGTTACTTGTATAGTTATACTGCTCTCTTTCTAGCTTGTTAGTAAGTATAGCCTATTAGAACGAGCGCAAGTCTTGCAGATGGCCGCTCTGAAATTTATGAAATGACTTGTGAAACGAAAAGAGATAGCATTTACTGTGTTCAGAACGGTTGAGTACATGCCAAATTAGATCGAATCCGACTATAAAATTTTCTGTTTGGTCTTCTCATTTGATCATCAAGATTTGTTAACCATCGAGCCATAATGTCTCGAGTCATCCATGCCTTTTTATTAAAACACCATTCAACTGGATATTGATCTAATTGTAGTTCTTTAAAGCATCGCGATTTTCTTGATTTTCCCATAACTAAAGGCTTGACTCTACTACACTTTTCTCGTTTTAAACGTTAAGTTTTGTTTGGAAGGGCTCTAAAAAATAATCCGGTCTTTGGAATTAAAGGTCGCAATAAGGCTGGGTATTGCTTCATTCCATTGATTGACTTGATCTAAATCTATACTAGCACCTTCTCCACTTATCGCCGTAAAGCAAATGCTGTGCCGTCGCAGGAATTTTTGGAGCCAACCATTTAAAACTTTAAAATTTGATAATCCCAATTCAGATGCGGCATTTGATGCTTTTTGTTTCAGGATAAGAAAATTGAAATATTTTTATTGCGAGCACTAATAAACCACTTAAACACTACACTAGCAATTTACATCAAAATATACCGAGAAATACTAAATGGCTGTGTTGAGTTAAGTTAGTTAACATAGGCATTTGGGATATTGTGGTGTGAGCTAAGACATGCGTCTAATTTTCATGAGAAGCCTTTATAAAAACTATTTCACCATTTAATAAAATGGGCGCCGAACTGAACTATTACCTTTTTCTATTTTATAATGTTGTAATTTAGCAGCAAGGAAAAAACAAGGAACGTTTACGGTCCAATTAATTTTAAGGAAATTCATTAGAGTGATAACATTTATTTCAAAAATACATCAAATTCGTAAATTAGGACAATTATTTGTAAAATACGGATATGGGCGAAGTTCAAGACTTTAGAAAAGCTTATTTGTATATCGTATAACGCAAAAATAAATCCATTAGAAACATTTAAATCTGAGAAGCATTAGGCTTTAACTTAATGGTAAATGCACTCCTGGTTAATTCGGTAATAATCTCTGGATTTAATTTGATAATTTCTAATACTTGCAACTTGCAATGACTTGCGTTTTCGTTTTGATGAGTATTGGAATGAGATTAAGCGAATTTTTAAACATTATTTGAAGTATGATTAAAATTAGAGTTATAATTCCAACCTCGATCTACTTAGATTCCAATTATAAATTTCAGTCCAGATACGAAATTCAAATTCTATTGAATCTTCAGGCCTGATTGGAATCTTACATTACAAATCAAGATTTAATTTGTCAATATTAAAATCTCAAATTTGAACCACAGTTTTGATCCAAATTTGTAAGGAAAAAATAATTTATATAAGAAATATTACACCGTTTATGTTATTTATGTTGCTAAGTGGAAAATTGTAGATATGTAAAATACAGCTCAAGGAACAAATATGGCAGATAGAAATGCCGTTTTATAATACATATTTATATTACAAATTTCCGATCAAATTTGCTGTTTAATTCCGCATAACTTTTGACGTAGCAACGTCTCTTTATAGTTTCTTCTAAATGTTTAAATTAATGTTTTGAAAGATATGAGTAATTTGTATAGGAAATATTAGTTTATAATAAAGTCAAAGATCTAAAACTTAAAAGTGTAGACTTATATTGCGAATTAAAAATTAGCGATTTATATTTCAGATCAGACTTCGAATCTGTGAATTAAAACTATAAACGTTTTCAAATGTACAATTATTTTTCATAGTGCCACTTAGTAATCGACATGTTACGTACTTTTTAAAGTGAATAATTTAAGGACTTAGTGAACGTTTTTCAGCACCAGCTAATATATCCATCAAAATTCTTGAAATAGCTAGTTTATAATTAATACAAACAGAAAATTTTAATAAAATAAACTATTGAATTATTTAATTAAATGCAAAGTTAACTAATTAATAATTTAAAAACATTCTTGGTTATTAAATAATGTTAATGTTCATATTCGTTTTTATAATAATTTTTAAAAAGTTAGCTGTTTTTATACATTATTAAACTATTTTGGTAAATTTTAAAAAGGTTTCACTCAGGAATTTTAAAAGCTAAGGTAAATAATACTAGTTAAAAATTCGAGTTTAGATGTTTCTAAATTACAACGATAATTTTACTCAGTTAAAAAGAATTCGTATAGATATTTATATTTAACTTTAGAAATCCATTATATTTAACCAAAAAACCATGTTTTATTATGATTCATAACTTTTCTTCATTGGAATATTAATTAGTTTTTTGCAGAAGTCATTAGTAATACGATAGTGACGCCTGATTTCAGGTTTTCTTAATAAAATTGTGACAGACTTTTAACATGTATGTAACCTAAGATATTTAATTTCAATAAAAAATTACTAAAAACACACACAGTTATATCGTCGATAGTGTCATTAATTTATTAATACTCTTGATAAAATAACCGTTAAATTTAAATTACTATCAGCAAGCTATTCCGCAATTGCATGGCTAATAAAATTTTTAACCCCGCTCAGATAAGCGCAACTCGGATGTAAGCAATTACTTTTAATTTGAATTCGTTTATGCTGAAATAAACTTTGTACAGTAAACATTTGTCCTGACCTACCCTAAACTTGAAGATATAATCTACGTCAAGGAAAAGGAAGTAGTTGAAAAAACAAAGCTGCCATCGTATTTAACCCTTTTACTCTCGCTTACCACATGTATAAAAATTCTGTTAAAGGTATGGAGAAAAAAATTCCCACACTAAGAACTTTATTCTCATAAATTGGCCCTTTCACTTGTTTGACCCAAAATCAACGACAGTCGATACTTTGTCAATATCATCTTTTTAACCGGGCACAATACGAATGCATTTGAACATTTTTAACTTTACCCTGAAAATTACAATAGAAAGGTGCGGCTGAAAGTCCGTACTATAATTTTGTAAACAAATTCTACAACTGAAACCTCCTGGCTTCTAACTTTTAACTATTAGTCAAAGGAATTTCAACAAAAAAACAACTTTAATCCACCAATCCCGCAAGCCAAAATGATATTACCAAGATTAATCGAACAACTTTTAAGAATTTAAGAGCTAGTCAAGGTTTGCACACTTGCATTTAATCAACTATGTTTACATAAAAAAAGAGGAAAGTTTCTATATCTCATTCTATTTCATTTTTCGGCGTTGTTTATTGAAATGTTCGGTAGTGGAATTCTTACCACACCTCACTATCGTACCAAATTACACCCACTAGTGTCGTTTAATTCCGATCTTTCAGGTAGAATAAAAATTCGTGCTTGTATGTATACCTTGTATGAATTGAAAAATGCAGACAAACACAGAGGGCGGAAGGGTTGTGTCAGCTGTTCATCAGGGTGTGGGAAACTAGCACAGGTGGCAAGAGAGGCTGAGAACGTCTGAAGACGCCAGCAAACGTGATTACAGAGGTGAATTTGGAGAATGGGCCCTTTTGTATGAATTATTGTACGTATCAGGATGTTTCATTGAAAGTGTTTATCGAATAATCAATGGGTAAATCTTGTTTTTTAATAAAAAGGTTATAGATTGCACTGATCAGAATCAGTCGAACAGAAGAAGTAGTAATAAAAGACAAAAATAAAACACTGTGTTTAATGAATCGAAATTATAGTTTTGTATGGTTAATTCATTCAGATTTGGTTGGTAATGGGGTGGGATGATTTAACTATGTGCAACAGTGCAACGTTGCTGAATATTTTATTTCTAAACAACATTTATTTTGTAAGTGTTAATGGTATTTCAACGTCGATATTTAATGACAAACTAGGTAAATTCACCAAAAATCAAGCTGTCTTTGCCACTACTGTCTTGTTTTATATACCTATAATTTTAAATTGCCATTTTGTTTTATAATCTATAAAATTACTGTTAATGAATATGGACAGCCAGAATTACAAAATATAAGTACTACACAGTGAAGTTTGGCTAACACGAACTCGCATAAAACGAACTGCTGGTTATTACGTACTACACCCGAGGGCCCCCTCTTAATTGCCATAAGCCAAGTACTCCAAGGAGTAAAAAGACTTACTCCGTGCTAGAAGCATACTGTAAAAATTTTCCTTTTATTACGAACCTGATTATGACGAAACGTTTATTACTACGAACCATTTTTAGGGTATTAGATTTTAAAAAAAGATCCGTTTAAAACGAACCTATGAATTAAAATTTGAATCAACAGGTTCTTCTTCTTCTTCTTTTGGCGGTGCGAAATAAATTAAGTGATGCCTTCATACAGACCCCCATCGGCACCTGGGCCGACTAAGATTTTGTCCATAGAGGCGTATCATCGGGCTCCAGGGGTTCTAGGGCACTAAATAGGCGATGCCTTAGAAGATGTAGTCTGGGGCATTGCAGAAGGAGATGAAGCGACGTTTCATCTGCTTCAATGCAGAATCTGCAACTTGGGCTCTCAGAAAGGCTCATCAGATACAAATATATTTTAAAGAGCCCACGGCCCGTAAGGAAGCCTGTGACTATCCTAAGGTGATACTTACTGAACCTGAGAAGCTGTTCGGACCTAGCTTCTAAAGGTCTGGGGATACGTAGATTCGCTTGTCTCAGTCCAAGGCGCAAAGCCCAATATGACATGAACTGAGAATTACTGAATGAGTCCAGTCTTTAATTGCTTGCTAAATACTTGCTTTAGGTAGGCTGAGGACCAGTTCATGGCCTGAAAAGGGTTCCAAGGAATTCACTTTGGCCAGGTAGGTACTATTTGTTTTAATTAAAAAAGATCTCGCAAAAACTATTCCAGGACAAAAAAAAAAAAAAAACTCCAAGAAATTTCTGATGAATTTGTGTCAAATGATTTCCAAGTTTCAGTAGTACCTACAATGCCCCAACCCTAAGGAATGATTGCATATTATGTACAAAATAATATAAGAATTAAGTTTTCTTTATTGTATCTTTTTATATCTTTTACCTAAGTTGAAGTGTAGCAGAAAATAGAAATATAGATTTTTGAGTTATAGCTTGACATCTTTTGGTTGAGGTTTTATATGAGTAAATGTTTAACCAATGAGACAACAAAAGTGGGACGAGGCTTGTACATATGTACATGGCTATACCAGAGTTGTTTAAATTATTTAATTTATTTATTCGTTCAACTTCAGCAGTAACTGAAAGAGATTTTTTTACTTAAAAAAATTAAGAAGTGGATACACTATCGGGCAATATCTTCATTAGCTTTTCCTATTAATAAAAAAAAAAAACAAAGCAATTTTTACAGTACACATACTTCTGAGTTTATTTTCAATTTTCTATAATTTTCCAATTTACTTACGTACATACTTACTTTCTTTTCTCCCAGTTATATCTTTCCGTGTTTCGAGCCCATCTTTTATATGCTGTTCTATCTCTTGAGTAGTTTACTTTGTTCTAAGGGTTTCCCTTTTTTCATGGCCGCTTCTCTAATGTTGTCCCTGGGTTTTACTCAAGGCCTTTTTCCTTCACCTATCTGGTGCCCGTAATTCTATTCAGGTGTTTATAGTGTTGGAGTCTTATTTCAATTGTTTTTACTAGTGGCTTTAGATCTAATTCTTCCCGAATACTTCTGTTTCTGACTCTGTCTCTTCTTGTTTTTCCAACCACCTTCATGAGATATGTTAGATATCTCTCATCTCTGTTATCTGTGATCTGTGCTTATCCCGTTATCCCGTATTGTCTAAAACTCCGATGATAATAATAATAATAACTTTTCATCTTGTTTTACTTAACATGTGATTTATGTTGCTTTGTAAGCATAAGTCTCTGGTTAATGAATTTTTTGTAGAGTAATTTACAGATGATTAGAATATTTCTGGAAAGTAAACTATAGTCGGGCTATCTACCAACAAAAAAGTTCTATAGCTACACTCTATTTTTTATTGACCAACATGTTTATTTATAAGTAGTGTTCTTTTGGCACAGTATGGTTGCCGAATTGCTTGTATTCTTTTTCATTTATTTTTCTTTTGGAATTAGGACTAGATATATGGTAAGTCTTGCTTTATACTGTTTTTATTATTCTTCATTTTACAAAAAAGCAGACTATTAAGTCGGCTTTTTTGTAAAATTTCAAATGTTGATGTAAGTAGATGTATTTTACTCAATTGATGATGATGATGATTGTTTACTCGTAAATACATTAACATTTTGGAATTTTTTTGTTGGTTTCCTTCTCCAACTAACTTATTCTGGTTCCATTTTTGTATCTTTAGTATAATTAAATACAACTTTTTCTGAATTAATAGACTTAGTTTCCGAAGGGAATTTACTGGAAATACGAGGCAGCACCCATTCAAATTTATTAGTCGGAGCTGCCAAGGAAAAATAACCAATTTGAAGTTTGAATCTTGATTTATGTGTACAGTAGGAATATAGAAATTTGAGAAAATGGTCACTGTAATTTTTGACAGCATGTGAGGTACACCTTAGATTATACCATACTGTATCTACAATTATATATTTTGATTTTGCATGTGCAATGGACGACGATTGTAAAGATGTGAACCAATCTAAAACATTGATTTTGATTTCCAAAATTCCATAGTAACTCTTGTCCAAAACATATTATTTTTGAACGGCTATTAAAAACCGTTTTCGGGTGTGTTAAAATTTCTCTTAACATTTACATAGTTATTCCAGAGTTTAAAATTAAAATAATAAACATCAAGACTTAAGCCATAAATTTAGTATTATCAGAACAGGTGCTTGCAGCACTCTGATAAAGCACTCTGCTTGCAATGTGGTCTCTGCCTGCCTGTCTGATTACTGATTATAATAAATACAGTTTATGACGGTTTAGTGAAGCGCTACTCTTAGTAAATACTTTTATAGGTATCACTGATATTTCGGTTTCTTTAAATAAAATTTAGTTTTTAACACCCCAGTTGTTAGAAGATTGTTAACGTGGAAGTGCCAAGATTAAGACTTTAGTACATATTTTATATTTGTGCTCGTATATAGTGTTTGTTTCGTATAATTTATTACGTTTGGTTTTTGGCTTATCAAAATCCAAAGATCAGCTGTTATCTTCGTCAAAAGGTAGGAATTTAAATATGTGTCCAATTTTTGTTCTATTAAAATTCGCAATGGTTTGAGTGTTGGGTTTATATTTGAGATTTATTTAACCTTTTAATTTGGTTCTTATGTAACTTTGCCTTCTTTTTAAGGTTAAAAATGAGATTATGTTTTACTAACCAGGACAATGTTTATCTTATTGCAGTAATCTTTAGGGTTAAATATAATATTTGTAAAATGCTTTACATTTGTGGGTTATTATTAAAAATACATTAAAATCGAACGAATGTTAACATATACCTAGTATATTTCTAAATTTTAATTTACAAGGAATTCTTAAATGATACCTACAATATTGAAGGTCGTGAAATTTCACTAGGGTTCTGATTTATCATTTATTTACTATACTTCCACATACAATCTGCTAAATACGTTGAACTTTTACTTTATTAGCGATTACAGCAATGTTAATAATTTCTTTTCAATTCTAAATGTGAAATACTTTATAAAAAATGTTTAACAGTCCTTAAATCTGAACATTTTGCTGAAACTTAAAAATATTTTATGTTTATTAATCAAAAAAACCTGTGCCCAATTAGAGATTACCAACAATTTTTATTGGTTTAAAACGTCTAAAATTAGGAATTTTTAAAGGATTTAGTTAAAACCTGAAACTTAACAGTAAAATTTGCAGAATCTTTTCGAATTGCCGGTGTTATGATTAACCTAATGCGCATTTTAATATGACGTGCCCCACTTCTTCGGTACAAGTTTGTTGCCATCTTCACGTTTCCCCGTCTAAACTCCGTCACGGTCAAGGCCTACGCGATGTCGCAACACCAGAACGCGGAAGTACTTATCAGGCATTTCTTTAAAAAGTTCCACCATGTTGGCCAGGTAATGACAGATTTGTGTTTTGCTGTTTTTAATGTGTTTTTCAACTTAAATCAGTTGCAGCTAAAATAAACTATGCATTTCCTGCAATTTTAATTTACTACTAGTATTTGCATTTTCCATGTCGTATATCTGTACTTTTCTAGACTTATTCCTGTTTAAGTTTTGTACCTGCCTTTCTAGTTGACCATACATATTCCTGAGAATCATGAAGTACGGAAATTAGTTTTTTATCTATCAGTAAGCGGCACAGATCAATTCCAGAGCTCACGTTGAATATTACGATATTACGAAATGTTAAAACATATTATGAAATGACTGTTTTGGAAGTTTAAAAAAGGAATTATAACAAACACTTCATCAACAACTAAAAATTAAAGTTGGTTATGAAAGGAAAACTTATCAATATTTTGAATTTATAACTGTTTTCACTTTTCAGTGAAAAACTGTGAATTTCCAACTGATTTCAGCACATCTAAGTACGAAAATTAATCTGTACTTGTAAAATGTGTTAAATATCCAATCTCTTCTATTTCCAGTAAGATTTTTGTGTGAAACTTCGGAAAGATAGAATTTCTAAAACTGATAAACTCTTGATTTCTGTAAAGGACAAATTATTACTTATTTCGTCAGACCCCTGAAAATATTTCATGATTAGGCGAAGAGGATTTATCGAGTTACGCAATGTAATTTTACCAATTTAGTTATAAAAATATGTAAGAATGTGCAAATGTAGAAAAGGGGATATCAAACCGTTTTATTGGGAATTTGTCAGTTTGCAGAAATTTAAGATTTTTCGATCCAACTTTATCAAAATGTTGACTTTGAAATTTTCTTTTGTAAGTTGTTACTACGTCGGTGAGCTTAAAGTTGACAGTATTATTTTCAATAAATATTGTAACTGTTATATTTCATTTAAATTTTAAGATTATATTTATAATCCTTTATGATCGGTTCTGAGTATTGGCGAGGTAAATGTTTTGTTTAGAATTATTAATATCAGTTGATGAGATGAATAAAGGTAAGTACAGACCGGCCAACAAAATGCTGGCAACTGTTGGCAACAAGTTGACTGATGTTGGCAATATATTTGTTGGACACAGCAACTTGTATCTGGATACATGTAGTCAACAGTGTTGCGCGTTCAAATCAAATTCAGCTTTAAAATAAAAATGGACCTACCGACTGCTGCTAGTAGTGTTAGTGCTGCTTTTATCATAATAGTTGCTCATGCCCAAAAACGAAACAGAAGATGGTGACAGAGACAGACATTTTTCAAAATGGGACAAACCATGGCGACTACTTAATATCTGAATTACTTTTGAACGATGCTACATTGGGCGATGTAGCGATGTTCTCCATTTGAAATGTAAAACACGAGTACAAGCAACCGGCAACAAACTTCTTTGATGTCATGCCGCACGATGCTGACGAGTTTCCATCAACTTGTTGCTATAGTTAACGGGATACATGTTGACAACACCATTATCAACTTGTATCCTGACGGTTGTTGGCCGGTCTGTACTAGCCTTAAGACGACTTGTCAGTGTAAAGGAAAACTACAAGGGGTTAGTGATAGTTTATATGTTTGAGTGGAAAGACTCGCTTTATCTTGTACTGCCTCGGATTGAGCTTAAGGTGGGTGTCACACAGAGTTTTTACTTCGACCGTCCACGATCGACCAACTTTTTAAACCATATTTAAATGCATCCCGTCATACTGAAACGACCGGCAACGATCGATTACGACCGACCGATTAGAACTTTAGGGCTTGTTCGAAATTTTGGTCGGTGAAATTGTTGATTCTATTATATTTATATTTATTAGTAAGTATTATTCCATGGAAGGGTGGACTGCCGAAGAAATAAACAAATTAATTTGTTTAGTAAGAGACAATCGGTCATTATATGATCGTATTCAATGACGATGACGACGTTTTTTACTTCCCAAAAAGTTAGGGTATTTTATTTTTTATGACACGAATAATTGCAATTGCAGAACAAATCTTTTTCTTGTAAATAAGTGTAAACCACAGAACATTATACCTTAGTGTAAACTATGAACGACTGTGCGCGACACATTATGTGTGACAATAACTTGATATCGGTCGATGGCTGACAGTCGAAGCGCTGTCGGACACCCGCCTAATACTGCCGAAACTTCCAAAAAATGCTTTTCCAAAGTACGGTTGTTATTACTAAATATCGAAATATGATCCAAATATTACAAATTGATTCAAATTTCCTTACACTTGGAAGACGCCAGAATATCTCAAACTATCCCAGTATTAGGACGTCCAGGGTTGCTTCAAATTGTCCCTAAGAATTCCTCTAGACCAACCTATAAGAAACAAAACACTGCTTCCTTTGAACAACTATAGCCTCTTACTTCAAACTCGTAAACTTACTTCTTGAGTTGCTGAGGACTGCAGATTATGAAGACGTTTTTTCCAAATACCATATCAAAATTAAAATTATAAATTAGATTTTCAAGAAATTTATGAAGGGTTGCAAAATCTCAGAAGTCAAAACACAAATTAGTTTTTTTAATTCTAAAGTGTTTGTAGGGTTTGTACTGTTTGTAGTCATTTTTTTTTGTAAATCAGAATTCAATTTAATAAAAATTTCTTGTAATCATATAAGGTTTAGTTTTGAAGTTTCACTTTTGAGTTAGCACGAACTGATGTTCCAGATTTGAAACTGCGGTTTAAAAAATGCGGCACAGATGAATGGGAAAAATAAGAAGACAAAAATTATGTAAATGTTAGATATAAAAAGAATTAGGTACTTGATGAAGGTAAGTAAGAAATGCCATAAGAAAGTTATAACATTAAATTGCAGAAATGAAAGCTAGATATGTAGCAAAGGGAATACAGCAATAAAAAATAAAAATATGCCAATGCATTGCAATTTTGAACTGATATTATTTGTTTATAGGAGGTAGGAGGTAAACGTGACTAATTCTTGAGGGTCAATTGTATAAAGTACTTCCGGAAACTGTTAGCAAGAAAATGGTGGTAGAACTATATCTGGTCTTACCACCATTTTAATTATTCTATATTCCATAGTCGCTTGTTACCAGTTGTCAACATGAGGTGATGTAATGCCTATTTTCATCTGATCAACCATTTGCTTTTGCGCCTTTCCTATTCCATACTTTCATGTTCCAACAGAAGGTTTCCTGAGCCTTGGGTTCCAGGTTCTAGCTTGAATTAGGTTTTCTATACAGATGATTTATTTCGACGTTTTCTCTTATTTCCCAGAGATATTCCACTTTCTTACCTTTCAAAAAATTCAGCTTTTGTTCATTTCACTTATTCATTGTGTATACTTAGGTAGGGGTTAAACAGCAGCAGTACAGTTTATTTGTTATTTGAAAACCGTCTGCTGCATATACAAAAATGTGAGTTCTTGCCATGAACACTACTTGAGAAATGATTAGGTAGTTCTCTCTTGCCTTCTTATAAAGTTATTTGAATCTCACTACTTATTGATAAAACCCAACACATTGTCTATAATTCACGTCAACATGTTACAACTAGTCGTATGATAGTTTCATATATTTATTTGCAGTTTGTTTATGGTTCTGAATATATACAGTGGGATTCGAAAATAACTATTCGCGCAGGTTTTAGTATAATTATTTTATCAAGCATAAATTTCATATTACAACTTGTTTTTTAATGAATACGTGAAATAAACAATAAATAACCAATAAAAGTTCATTTAATTTCATATACATAGATGTGAATGACTTGCCGAACTTTCGACTTCACATTGCCCATCAAATTCCGAACAACATCTTCAGATACTGGTTTATTTGTTTGTTGCCACTTAGCCCTGAAACGTTTTATGTTTTCACAAGCAGTTTTATACTTTTTGAAATTTGTTTTTACTAAAGCCCAATATTTCCCAACTGGCCTCAATTCTGGGCAGTTAGGTTGATTTGCTTCTTTTGGTACCACAGTGACGTCGTTATCTTTGAACCACACGATTGCTGCCAAAATGTAATGGCTTGTTGCCAGATCAGTCCAAAAAGCATGGAACCCTGATGTTATCGGATGAACGGTTTTTTGTAAGCACTCTTTTCTGTAAACTTTCCCGTTGGTTGGTCATGAAGCTTGCCTAACCAAAAGCCGTTTTGGAAATTTTGACAGAATTTTCTTTTTATATTTATCAGACCCTCGACACTGTAAAGGTATAAGAGGGTAAAAGAAAAAGAAGAAGATAATTATCAGAAATACTCAGTGTATAGGTATTTTGCCACATAATATGCTTAGTCTGACTAAAATAAGCGTTAACATATGTTTTGTCGTCAATAATAAGGCAATCGTACTTTGTCAAATATTGCACGTAGAATTTTCAGCACCATGATTTTGCCAAATTTTCTTGCCGTTCATCTCTATTAGGGACAATTCTTGCTTTATATGATTTTGAAGCTGCACTTCTTTTTATCTTTTGCACTTAAGATTTTGATACTCCCAGTTTTTTTGCCGCATTCCGAATAGATAAACCCGGATTTCTTTCGAAATAATCGATTACCTTTTATAGCCTTCTTTTGGTCCACATAACGAGCTTTCCTACCACTTCCTTTATTTTCTGTCAGCAGACTTCTTAAAATTATATAAAACTGACTTCGATTAACCAATTTTAAGGACGTTTGCAATATTACTTTGCGAAAGTCCTGGATTTTCTTAAAAGACGTTCAGAATTTTATTTCACACCTCGACAAAACTACCAAAATAGAAATACTACGATGTTGATAAGACTTAATTTCGTGGAAAAACAAACAAATATAGATTAATTTGAATCAACGAACTGCAATCGACCAAATTGGTTCATGCCCACACTTTCTACTTCTAAAAATGATTCCATACTCCTACTTCTTTTGCACCCCCCCCCCCCACTTTTGTTTGCAATTATTGTTATTATTGCAATTATTACACCTAAATAATTAAACTCGGACATTGTCTTGAACTGAAATTCTTCATCTGCTATTTCTTTCCGGCATTGCTTTACCATACTGCACCTCCAAATTCTTGATCTTGTGGTTATTGGTGAGTAAACCATATTTCTTTGCAACTTTACCAATTTCACAGATCAAGGTTAGGTTGTCGTCGTATACAACATATTGATGTAGTACACATTTGGTGGTAGATCAAACCTCCAGTACGTAACTAGTTTGTTATTTCGCATTTATTTGCTTAAGGATCAGATTGAATAAGGTCGACGACAAGGGATTCCCTTGACGGCAGGCTTGGTGACATTAAATGCTTTTAACCAAAACCATACCTAGAAGTTTCTCTTTTTTGAGGACGATTTTATTGATAAATGCATGGAGTGGTAGGTAAAGAACAATTTGTATTGCTTGTCTTATATTCTTTGATGTGTTAAATATAATAGTTGCAATATGTTGGTTTTATTCGAATTTCTGAGATTTATAACCTTCCCTGTCTAGCTAAAGCCTTTTTTCTGACATACATCCAACCAGGGCCGTGGAGTCTATAGAAAAACATTCGACTTCGACTCTGACTCCTGATAATTTTAGTAGTGAGACTCCGACCCTAGCAGCCCTACACTTTACTTCTATTAGATATTGATTGATTTATCGCGAAAATCTTATTTTGACAAATTTATTTCTACGGAAGCTGCCAGTCAATCTTAGGCTTCTGCCATTTTGTTTAGTCTGTTTTTCCAAGAGTATTCAAAGACTTTGAGTATTAAGTCCAGTAATAAAATACCTTTAAAACATTAAGCTCATAGATGATCAAATAGTGTAATGACAGTTAGGACGTTTTGGAGATGAATGTCGAATGCCCATGCAAAGGCTCCCAAACAGATATGGAAGAGAAACACAAGGAAAGGACAAAATAGAAAAACTACAAGGAAAACAGGGAACGATGAGACAAAAGAAGCGAACAAAATAGACATGATGTGGAAAGTAACAACGAATAAAAAATGCAACAAAGAAGAATAAATCCAATTCCATATAGCTTACACTTTACAAAATATTTGAAAATTCAAGACTAGCGTGTTTGATACTTTTCCAATCCGTGGCAATGTTTAATGATAAATTTGCAATTAAGTTCTGGTTTGGTGTCTTAATTCACTTAATTATTTATTGATCTAAAGTTATATCCTTCGTATTGCCTAACTTCACTGAACATTAACCACTTAAAAAAACAAATGTAACTCCTTACTTTATTGCGTACTTAAAATGGGCAATTTGTAAATTGTATTATAAATAAGACAAGTTAATGCAAGAGCCAGAAAAATTATTATGTCGTACCTACGTTAGATAAAAATTTGAGTTCGGAAATAATTACTCCTGAAGATACAGAAAATTTTCTGCAAGTAAATTAAATGCCCGTTTAAATTATTCAAAATTTAAGAACGGTGCTTTAAATCTATACATTTAATGTTATGCTTCTTTCCGATTTAAATGTTTGTTTATATTTTAACCGTATCATTGTTATGAAATAAATTTTTCGGTTCTTATCTACGAGCAATAAAGATACGGTACATAATATGTTATTATCTTATTACATTCATAGTAGTTACAGACAACCCACATAAATACATAACATACACACGCACATGTAGGTACTTAAAGTTACGATTTATTATTTAATTTTTCGTAATTAATCAAAACTTACTTCTTGCATTAATTCAAAACTTAAACAAATACTGAGTTTTTTAAAAGTGGTGCTGATGCCTTCCTAGCAGTAATAATCAGATCGCGTGTAACGAGATTAGGTACAGGTTTAGAAAAAAAAATCATCAATTACGTCATCGGATGATCATCCAATTGAATATGTAAAACTTGCATACGCAAATTTTGCAATTACTAGTCCACCGTTTAATTAGCGGTACTTATAACTTGTAATGTATTGTTTTATTCATATTATCATGGAAGTACACCCACTTTATATTGATTTATGCGGTTGTAAATCAGTAGATAATAACATTGAGCAAGGTGACGAATATAGATTTAAAGTTCGGTTGCGCAAATGTATGATTGTATTATACTTTTTTTTTATTTATCAACCTTGTTTGTTTAATTGTTACCCACATACGTAAAGAAAATGTACCTACATTAACTTAACAAACAAAAGCTCATTATATTAATGGACTAAATATAACACAAAAACCAATGAGAAAATATTGTTTATTGTGATTAAATTTAGGTTTTGATCTGATGATAGATTCGTTAATCTGCACTTAAAAGATTTTTACTGAAAAACAAACGTTTTAGGAGGGCGTATTTTTTGCCATTTTTAGGCGTTTATGGGGATTTGTACCGTTTATCGTTAAGTTTTAAGCTTAATTAAACCAAGTTTAAAGTTTAAGTATATCCAGACCCTTAACCTTGTTACTAAACTGGATTTAACTATTGAAGGCTCGAATTTATAGGTACTAATATAGCTTTTCAAGATTACGTGGCACTTTTGACTTAGAATATCAAATAAACAAGTGTTGCAAATCCATTTTACCTACTTGAAAACTCAAATGTGATGAATGCCAAACTGCTAAAAACTGTTAAATGCTAAGTTTTAATTTTCGATACTGAATTAAAATATAAAAAAATATAACTTGTTTTTGACCTCTGTGATTTTAAAATGCTTTATAAATTTGTTGAAAATAGAAAGGCAATTTTTTATATAAGTACGAAATACACCTAGCTTAATTCTAATGAAAATACTTTCAAAAAACATTCCCAATAATCAACGGCTACCCACAAAAATAGGAAAAAAATCGATCTAATTTTGACAAAATCCTGATCTAACAGATATCAACAACGAAAGTATAAACTAACAAAAATATTCGACCAAGGAAATGTCCACCCACAAGTTGCTGTCCTTCTGAAATGTCGAATGATAATTTATGTCTTTTAGTTATCGATTGTCAGTACACTTCACCTGTGAAAAATGTTAACCACCACTTTTCTAAACCATAACCTTATAAATTACCTTTGTTCCTGGTTATTGTAATCCTGTATTTATTTTTTTCATTGAGTCTTATATAAACTTTTAGAATTTATTTTTAAACGTCGACAGTAAATTTTGAGAGATTAGTGTAAACAAATTATGTAAATAAAAATCGGTTTAAAGGTTGGTAAAATACTTTCAGAATCTTAATTTATTGTAAAGGCGACCAAGATAAACACAAAATTAAAGAGCGACACTAAGGACATAAGGAATAAAATCAAATTTGATATCAGCGGCCGAAATGAAACAACTTAGAAAGATCGCGGGTAAAACACGATGGGACAGAATACGAACTGAAAAGATTAGGGAATTTTTGAAACAGGAACCCATAATACATAAAGTAAACAAGAGGAGGCTTAACTGGTTTGGACACGTAGTCAGAATGGAACAGAACAATTTGTAAAAAAGACGATGGAAACAAAACGAGGAGGTAGGGGAAGAAGGGGAAGGCCTAGGAAGACGTGGCTGGAACAAGTAGAGGAGATAGGCAGAGCGAAGGGAAGGACGATGAGGGAAATGAAGGAAATGACAAGGGGCCGGAAGGCCTGGAAGAACTCCAACGCCCTAAAAGAGCAAAAGGAGATAAAGACAAGAAGAAGAAGATATCACCATTAAATAATTTTTGTTAATTTTAGGACTTTCTTTGACTCCTTATCTATTTAGAATGATGTTCCTTTCTTCTTATCTATTCTATTACTTCTGTAACAGATAAATTTCCATGCCTTTGTGAAATTTTCTGCAGCTCTACGAGTTCAATTTCTGTTTGTGACTTTTCTCCCAAAACACGAGCAACCTGTGAACATTTCTTTATTTCTTCATCGATGTATCAGTATTTGCCAATTTATTGCATTTAGTATTGAAAAGAGTGTACCTAGACAATAAAAAATCATTAACAAATACTTAATACCTTAACAATTACCAATAACAAACTATTATTCACTTAATAAACAAGGAAAATCTTATTGTTCAAAATCACGCCAAAACGTCTAAATAACATTATCAATTAAAGTGTTAAATCCATCGAAGCCCACCCAATTATCTTTTTTATGTAAATTGGCCGTGAATTACAATCAGAAATTTATCAAAACACACTTTAGCCGAAACTACGAAATCTTTCCATAACAAACGTAAGCTGATGTTAATGATGTGAATTTTCCCATGGGCAAATGGATGGGCCTTCTCATACGAATTACAGTAATTAGCGTCCTTTTTCTTAGACAAGGCAATGGAAGAATGGCAGTTTTCTTTATATGCTTTTAGAAAAACGCCTGGAAATTCATTAGGCTCTTTGTTTTAGACTGATGTTCATGTTGAAGAAATTCGCAGTTGTATGTTGCTTTAAGGCTGTTTCAGACAGTATTTTAAATCAGATGAAGACGCGATTTAATACGGTTTATTTATATACAGAATTATTTTTAGAACCTCGTGTGTCTTTGAAAATTCTAAATTTACTGAATAATTAAGAGGAAAAAAAACGATTTAAAGGATTTCAAAAGTCTTCAGCCTGCATTTTAAATTTCCAGAAAAGTATTTGCTCTCGTGCTAAAGTTCAGCGTTTAAAAACTTATAATTACTGGTGGACAATGTTTTGCAGCACGCTAAGAAGTACAAAAAAGTTATTTTAAAATTAAAGCCTCTGTCTTCAAAGTAAGCTCTTATTATCCACTAAACGTTACTAATTACAGCCTGAAAATTGTTGGATTATAATTACATACAAGCTGTATACCTAATAATAACCACTGACTAAATGCGGAGTATCGACTTCTGCAAATGTTATAATTTCCGTCAACCTGTTGCGGAATTTTAAATATTTTCAAAAGCGAACCTACTTTATTTTATGACAATCGTTCATTACAACACGCACTTTCACGCAGTTAAAATGCTACCTTTATATGAAGATGTTGCAAATTTTATTTCGAAGACGCATTTACGCCCACCTATTAATAAAAAGTTATGTTTTAACAAATATTACAAAATATGGATCAATTGTAATGGTTATTTATGGGGCCTACTACATCATAATAATTTAGTAGGTACTTATATAAAATTGCCGATTATTAAACGGAAAGTCGTAAAAGTAAACTAAAAGAAGGGGGTTTCATGGCAGTTTTTCTGAGATATTCAGGAAGTTTATTTCCTTTTGTTAATAATTTCTTCTTTCAGCCCAATTAAATATATTCTAATAATAATTTAAACAATTTTGTAATTCAAATTTTTTTTATTAATAGAACAATAAAAATAGACTAAAAAGTATAAGAAATATACCACCAGTAACTTCCTTCCACAATAATTCTTGAAATCCAATTTTAATCCTTTTGTTCAGCACAATCACAGAGCTTACCAATTTAAATTGGTGTTAATTTAAGAAGTTTTTAATAACCAAAACGAAGATTTCAAATAAAAAATAACAGTAAAGAGACTTAACAGGGACCTCTACTGATTTTCAATATTTTATTTAAATTTTTCTAACACTAATATCTTATACTGTTTGTATGGCGCATAAGAGCTCACTTGTTATGTTGCCTTTAAAATACGTTTTCTCTATAAAATACATCGTCAATGACAACGTATTTTATAGGCCTTTAAATACGTCGTTGCCTAGCAATCTTCGCATTTTGTATATTATGACGCGTCTCAAATAATAATTTATTAAAATTTCTAATAATATATTCGTGAACAAAAATGTCTGATATTAGTGTTAGAAAAAATCTTGAAGACAACTCGTCTTTTATAGTTTAAAAATCTCGGTCTATCAAATCCTCGGCTCACTTCGTTCGCTCGGATTTGAACTACGACCTTGATTTTTAAACCTTCCATAAAACACTTGTTGTCTTAATAGCTATAAAATTTAAGTCAAAAATAAAAATAAATTCCTTGTCGATATATCTGTTTTATTTAAAGTTCATACAATTATTACTTTATAAAATATTAAAAACACCTTAATAATTAAGTGGATTTTCTAATACCTTATTTGTCAAAAACTCCTTAAGATGAGGTAACATTAGTAAGGAAAAAGAAAACACACAGATGTTTCAAGTTAAGTGGTAATTAATCCTTGTCAGTATCAAAAATCAGGCGTATTTACTCTTTGAAATTTGAGAATGCTGTATCTGAATTTCCAAATATTCAAGCAACAGCAAGTTCTCGTAATTTGCCTTTTTACATTTCTAAAAACTTAACTGTACCTACACCTTAATAATAATAATTTTCGACTAAGGAGATGACCTTCAAAACAACAAAGCTCGTTTCCCAAGTTATGTTTTAATGAACTAAAAAAGGGCAATAAATTTTTTCCTAAATTTGCGGGACCAAGTAGTAAAATATTTGCATATATTAAGTCATTAATTAGACGTTTGTTCACGTTTTCTCAGGGACACGGTTATGTGGAAGTCATTGTCCTGTGATGGTTATAATGACAAATAAAAATAGCGATCTCGTCATATCGTGTTTTAAAAAACAAATAACCAACCGATTCACAAACAAGCCGGCGTATTTACAGGCTATAATTTAGATTTTCGGATATTTGTGAAATATTTGTTAAATAAGAGACATCACTGACACCTTTCTCTATTTCAAATGGGTGTTTTAATGGAAAATAAATTATTTCCTTTTGTATGTGTGTCAGGACAACTTTGTAATACGCCTACGCCACAAATTGAATTAGCTATAACTCTTGTTTTGGTATCAAAAAACCCAAATCAGTGTTTTGAAATTTCTTCCAACAGCGCAATAAAAAAATGCAAAGGAAAAGTTCTTACAGTTAACCAAGAAAAGTTATTACATCAGAATCGCATAACAGAATTTCTCTGAACAAAGTGTAACGGATAGATAATAGTGAAATGAAATTTCCATTTTTGACAGTTACAGGAACCACTCTCATCCTCGTCATCGTATAAACAAATCGTCAGTAAACCGTTAAAGCTAAACTGGTATACCGAAACATTTTAACGCTTATCAAGGACAGAAGCTTCAACGCCGACACCTTTATAAAGTCAGGTGGATACGACGCCGTTTCGCTGTTTTTTAACGGTCACTGAGTCGGTGGTTAATCATTAGATCGGGCACACATGAATCATTTAAATTATGAAGATTATAAACTAACTACCTAGCAATTAAAAATGGATTACGTTTATGAATATATACGCCTTGTATTGTTTACACAAAATTAATTTTGCTAACCCGGAAGAGTTAAAATTATCTTGGGATAATTTTTAGGAAAACAAAAGCGAAAGAATATCAAACAAAACTAATTTTTAGGAAATTTGTATTCAAAAACAAGTATCTATATCGTTTATATAGCGTCTGCTTTAATTTTAATGTTTTTCCTTTAATCGTAAAATAAAAACTTCTTTGAAGTATAAAAGAAATAACGGGAATTAGTTAGCCTCAAGGTTGTTTTAATAGAACCCTTTGAATAATTTAGCAAAATCTTGTGATCTAATATTAGAAGAAATATACAAAAATATTAAAACAAGAAACCGTAACTGTCCAATTTATCTTATAAGTAGCTTTAACAGGTCTTTAGGCCCATCATTGCAAGATTTCCCTTCATATCTTTTGATTTTTGTACCTTTTTCTAAATCTTTTAATACTTGTTGAAACCATCTTAAACGAGGCCTTCCTCTTCGTTGCTTTTCCCATGACATTTTTCTTAAAACCGTTTTTGTTGTTCTTCCTTCAGGTCACCGTTCTATGTGCCCCAGCCATCTTAATCGTTGAACTTTTATATAATTGCTGCTCGGTGCTTGCCCATATAACACTAATACTTCGTTGTTTCTTCTGTGTTCCCAACACCTTCCTTCCCCCGTAAATTTTCGTCAAGGGTTTTCTTTCGCATGCCTCGAGTCTGGATTGGTTTTCTTATAGACTCGAACTTTTGCCCTACGCGACACTTGTTTGGCCTTTAGAAATGTGCTGAGTGTACCCTTTGCTCTGAATTCTTTTACCAACCTAGCTTCTATTTCCCTTGTTTAGTATCCTTCTGCTGTTATTGAGCCCCCAAATACACAACCTGTTAAACTTCTTCAACTTCCGGTACCCTTCTTCCTTCTAATTTAAATGTCACTTTTGTCCCTGCTGTCATTGGTATATTTTCCTTATCATATACTTGGTTTTGTCTTCGTTAATTCTCAGTCTTACTTTTCTTGCTGTCTTGTCCAAACTTCCTACCAATTTCTCCAATTCCTTGTTACCCCTTGCCAGCAATGTAATATCGTCCGCGTAGGTCAGGGGTTGATCGCCAAATTGGTTGATTAAATTGAATTAAATTGATTGACCTAATCAAAGTGTCGGCACCCTTTGATTAAGCTATCAGTTAAATTGATTGATCTAATTAAAAACAAAATTCTACTCATGTGTGTGAATAAGTGTTGTATAAATGTTAAATATTTGTAAATAACACAACAATATAAAGGAAGTTCTTTAGCCTTACGATTGTTCTAATTCTTTAAAAATAATTTAGCAAAATTTTGTAAGCTAAGGTTGCAAGACTTGAAATGAAAAAGCGTAGCAATTCATTTACATTTTGAAGATGATGTAAACCTTCTTGAGGAAATCTCAAGTTATTTTTACTGCACTATTTTTGCATCAGCAATGAATTTTTAAAATATATTAATATGGAAAAACTCAAACATTTGAACGGTTCACTAATAAATAATTAATTACCAAAGAAAAACACCAAAAATAAAAATAATTCATTTCTCACTCGTTATTTGGGCAATAGTTGGCCATAATTTCAGTTTATTATGTTGGCAATAAGAGATAATTAACTTGTAATTCTCATTTATTCAAGTATAAAATACACAGACGATACGTTGTTGCCAAAGCTAATTTGGCTTATTTAATTCTTATGGTTTACGTCAAATACGCCTTATATTGTTTACACAACATTAACGTTACTAACCCATAAGAATTGCAATTATCTTGGAAATTATTTTTAGAAATACAAAAGTGAAAAATCAAACAGAATATCAACTAAACTAATTTTTGGGAAATTTGTATTTAAAAAAATGGATTTCTACCGTTTATTTAGCGCCTTCTGCAATTTTAATTTATTTTATTCCCCTTCTTGTTGGAAGTACCCTTTGGTCTGAAGACTGATTTAAATCGTTCTTGTGAGTAATTTATGGAACTTAATAGTATGTTCTAAGCTTGCTTCAATATAAAAAATATTGAAACAAAACATCGTACCAGTCCATCTATATTTTGAAGATGATAAAACCTTTTTATATTTCCAAAATGATATTTCATCGAACTATTTTTTACCTTGACAATAAATTTTCTAATTACTTTAACGTTCAGAAAATCGGAGCTCATCAGTAAATCTAAAACTCTTATTTTCAAAAAACGTGGCGAGAATAAAAATAGTTCCAACTATACATTATTCAATTTATTTGGGTATTAGTTGGGCATGATTTGGTCATGAGCGGTCCTGGTTGCCATACTAACACGTTTGACAATCGTGAACCTCGCACCACTGCAGCTCGATCTTCTTCTCCTTATTGGATGGATAAAGTTAGCCTCCTGCCCAGCATAAGTGCTAAGAGCTAAGAGGGCTCACAAAACTCATTCTTATGAGTTACTAACAGGCCAAGAGTCTAGGTTTCGGGCATTAGAGGAAGAAAAAGAAATTCGGAAATTCCAACAGCTCATCAGTAAATATAAAACTTTGATTTTTAAAAAACACAGTAGAATAAAAATAATTCCAACTATATATTGTTCATTTGTTATTTGTTCAGTAGTTGGCAATAATTTCAGTTTATTAAGTTGATAATAATGAATAAGAAATGATGAAGCTATAACTCTCATTTCTTCCGTTGTAGTTTACACAGACGATGCACTATTCCCAAAGCTAGCTTAGCTAGTTTAATTATTATGAAAAAATTGGGTTTACATATACCTATAGAAAAAATAGCAACTAAAAGCTGATTATGTTTATGTACATATTATACACCTTAAATTATTTACGCAAAATTATTGTATTTTGAAGATGCTAAATCCTTTTCCAAGTATTTCTAGAATTAAATTTTATAGCCTGACAATGAATTTTCAAAATAATTTAACGTCGGGAAAATTCCAACAGCCAACAGTAAATTACAGAAATATAGTGGAAATAAAATTCTTCAAACAATACGCTATTCACTCGTTAAATGTTCAATATCTGGCTATGGCCAGTTGGGAAAAAAATGAATAAGCTACAAATGTTATGTAGGCGGTGAATTGTTATTAAACGCAGCTTAGCTAATTTAATCTGTTGAAATATACAGCCTGTTTCAGAGTAAGCGCCTTATTTTTTTTTAGCCACACTATGGGTACTACTTTCAAAATATTTGGCAGTAATATGTTTCAGGACATTCTCTACACAATGGTGATATCAGATTTTCAATCGGACGACTTATTTCAAAATGGCGACTTTCAACTTGTTTTTTTTTTAATGGAATGCCATAATTTTCTTTTTATTATTGAGATCCTAAAAACATTCTTTTTACGATAGTATTTCGTTTTTCTTAAAAATTCATTTCTTTCCCTATCAAAAAGCAAACTAACATTTTAATCTAGTAGCGCATGAATGTTTTACACTCGATGTTATTTTTGTCCAAATATCAAGTAGCGGTAGACACAAAAGAAACAATTAAATTTTAATCTAGTAGTCAAACGTCAATCAATCCCATTTAGTTGTCAGTGCTTGTTAATAACAATTGTATTATTGAAGATTATAATTGTTAATTTTGAATTGAATTTGAATTGAAAATCTGATATCACCATCGTGTAGAGAATGTCCTGAAACATATTACTGCCAAATATTTTGAAAGTAGTACCCATAGTGTGGCTAAAAAAAAATAAGGCGCTTACTCTGAAACAGGCTGTATACGCATTCAGCTAGTTTGCTTGATTATATATTATGATATATATTATCATGAGAGTCTCTGAGTTTTGTTTTAAGTAAGTTGTTGTTGTTTATAAAAATATGTATAAAAATATCCTTACTTGTCAATAGATTTTAAAAGTGTTCCTGTGTATTTTATACTGCGTTTTTATTTATAATTCACTATTAGTTGACTGTCGTCACAGGAATTCTAACAGGTTATGGGTACAGCATCTAGTTGAAAAGGATAGTGAAGGCGATCGTTTGCGAACGTTCGTGACGTGCAAAAATTATGGCACATGAAAATGTAAAAATGAACATTCCCCTTTTAAACGGCGGAAACTATGTTTTCTGGAAGACAAAATTGAGAGCAATTTTGATTCGCGACGATCTGTGGAACGTTGTATGCGAAACAAAACCAGAAACAGATGCAAGTAATGATTGGCAAAAGCAAAATAACAAGGCGATGGCGTATATTACACTGAGTGTAAAAGACAGTCAACTAATACACTTTGCCCATCTTGATGATGCCCATGAAATATGGGAGACATTAAAGAATAAATATGAACGATCTACATTTGGCAGCCGTTTATATTTGAGAAGAAAGCTGTATGGTATTCAGTACCGGGACGGATCAATGAGTGATCACATTGATTCAATCATGGAGGTCGTAAGTTTACTCCGTGGATCTGGTAAACCACTCGAAGACGAGGAAGTAGTAGCAGTATTACTGGTAAGTTTACCAGAATCGTATTCAGTGCTTGTTACAGCGCTTGAAGGTAGAGACGAAGCTGATTTGACAGTCGAGTATGTGACCGGCAAAATAATGGATGAATACCAAAGACGAATCGAGTCAGGCGACAGCGTGAAAAATATTTCCGAGACAGCAATGAAATTATCAACTTCAACATTTAAAAAGAGTGACACATATCACCAGGTTGGTTCAGGCAAGAGTGAAAAAGGAGAAAGAATAAGAAAATGCGAGAAAAATAAGGAGTCCAGAGTTTGCTTCTTTTGTAAGAAACCAGGTCATTTAAAAGCAAATTGTTTTTCTTTTAAAAGGCAGAAAGAAACATCTACAGGGTCAGCGAAATCTTCTGTGGCTGTAAAAGAAAGTACTGTCAACTGTCACGTAACCTTCAGAGCAAGTTGGGAAAGAAAAGACATAAATGTGACAGCGTGGTGCATAGACTCCGGCGCGACGAATCACATGACCAATGAACGCGAATTTTTCTCAGAACTGTGTAATACAGATACCTCAGTTTTTCTTGCAGATGGATCGTCGGTGAAGGCAGCGGGAATTGGAAACGGTTGGTTGAAATGTAAACTTCCTGATGGTTGTATTCAACGTATAGAGCTGAAAGATGTGCTCTATGTTCCACAACTCGCTGACAGATTGCTATCCGTGCAGAGAATTACGGAAAAAGGTCATCGAATTATCTTCGAGGGAAATAACTGCAACATCTACCAAGGACAACAAGTTGTTGCACAGGCAAATAAAAGAGGAAATTTATTTAGACTCAACGTGGTAGGAAATGAAGAATCAGCTAGTATTGCAAGTGCAGCAGTAAGTCTTCACCAATGGCATCGTCGTTTAGGACACAAAAATTTAGCAGCAGTTAAGCGTTTGGTTAAGGAAGAACAAGCTACCGGCATCAAAATTTCATCATGGTCAGATGATGTTATCTGCGAAGATTGTATTAAAGGGAAATTGATACAACAGAAATTTCCAGAAGAATGGGACTACAATAAGTAAAACTTGCTGAAGCGAGAAGGGGTGTTGAAATATATACGCATTCAGCTAGTTTGCTTGATTATATATTATGATATACAGTGCGAGTGTAAAGTCTGGAACTATCGCAATAAATCGTTTATTAAACGTTTTTGAAAAAAATCCTCGAACACGTCAATTTTTATCTTAAATGAGACATATTTTACTGTAATCGTCACTTAAAGATCGTCTTTTGTTTTTGAGTTATGACGTAAGCGATAATTTTTTTAAATGGAAACCCTAATTTTTTATGGTGAATTTGGAAAAAGCATGAAATTCTTAGACCAAATATGATAAAAAAGTGTGATATTGTATTTTTCTATTTGAAAGATATTGTACATAATCGTAATGAAAAATCGAAAACACGTCAAATAGGTCAATGATTTGATAGCTTATTTACTGTTTCATTGCGTATAATGTATTGAAATTATTATGAAATACAAAAGAAACAAGAAATAACATGGCTACTTGATTTTTTTTATTAAAACTTGGAACTCTTGATTGTTATTAGATTTTTGTTTTAAAACTTTAACGGCAATTATCTCGAAAATTTCAAAATACAGTACCATAGTTTTTTAGCATATTTGGTCTTAGAATTTCATGCTCTTTCCAAATTCATCATAAAACATTAGGGTTTCCATTTAAAAAAATTATCGCTTACGTCATAACTCAAAAACAAAAGACGATCTTTAAGTGACGATTACAGTAAAATATGTCTCATTTAAGATAAAAATTGACGTGTTCGAGGATTTTTTTCAAAAACGTTTAATAAAAGATTTATTGCGATAGTTCCAGACTTTACACTCGCTCTGTATATTATCATGAGAGTCTCTGAGTTTTGTTTTAAGTAAGTTGTTGTTGTTTATAAAAATATGTATAAAAATATCCTTACTTGTCAATAGATTTTAAAAGTGTTCCTGTGTATTTTATACTGCGTTTTTATTTATAATTCACTATTAGTTGACTGTCGCACAGGAATTCTAACATAATCATTATAAAAAACATAGGCTTTCATGAAACATGGGAGATTTTACTCGTAGAATCGCCCGGTCAGCCTCTTCTTCCAACTAAGCTAGTTGAACTACGCTTTATAAAAACCCTAGTATTGCTTGTGTTTCTGTGTTTTCAATAAATATATTTTTATCATAATTAGAAACAACATTTATTTTGGGCAGTTTATATTGATAGGACGGTGCCCTATCGCTCCGGAAACATTTTGCTTATTTACTTACTTAGATTTTAGTAACTTTAGTAAACGTAAGAACTTAAGGAATTTGTTATCTTTGGTTGGTTCTGTTGTGAACCATTAATTGTATTGATTTTTACTAATAACTCAGGTTTATACTCCTTATTTACAACAACCAAACTGTTTTCAAATGTGGCCCACTAGGGCGTGAAAACACCGTAAACACATTATAACAGCCGAAATAACTCTAACAATAAAACGCAAGCAGTAAACAACTCTTTGAGATACTCAAACAAAATTCCACAGCCACAGTAATTTTTTGCTAGCGTAAAATCAAAGGTAATGAACAGCTAACCTTGACTACTGAAGTGTTCTTAAATCGTTTTGTATAAACATTAATCCTAAAATGACTTTACTACACAACAAAACACTCGAGAAAAGATTTTTTACATTGTATACTAAAAATTCTAAACATCTTTGATTATATAAAGCCAAAAGACGATAGCCTTATAACCTTGAATGTTGTAAAACCGTTCGTGGGGATATCCTGGATAAATAAATAAAAACTCCTACTCTTGCAAATGTTCAACAACAGAATAATCTCCCATATTATTAACTATCATTTAAGGTGTCATTAAGTTATTTTTATTTCTGCAAACCTTTTATTATTTTTACAAGAAGTTTCCAGCTAATGAACTTCTAAAACATGGGCCAAAAGTCAAAATCATTAAAAAATGTTCGTCCGGATTAATCAATAATATTTCCAGTCCATTCTTGGTTTAAATAAGTACAAAGACCTCAACATAGTCTAGCCAAACTAGCTGATTTCAAGGATTAATATCGAATTTTTTATTACTAATCAGAGATACCGGTCCGAGCATTAGTTTCTTCACGTCTTTCTATAAGCCTAACCTTAGATTTTCGTCCGTAATTTAAATTATTTAATTTTACAGTATTTTTTGCTTTGTATTTCCTTGCTTTGCCCCGAGGTTAATCAAGCTTAAAGATTTCACGATAAACCCACAATATAAGAAATGAAATAACTTCTTGCTGATTTCGAACGTGACTAAGATTATGGGTACATTTTCATTCCGCCCACAAAATCAGACTGGAAACTATTAATTATTTATCTGTTTTTGTGTATTCGACTTGTATTCACTTGTCAGTGAAATTGCTTAAATAAATTATAGACAGCAAAAGTAAAATGATGGATGTTATCTTTGGAATTTATTATGAAAATTTTGGCATCGAAAAATGGTTTTTGATTCTGCGATAGTTTAAAATTAATTTTAAGTAGACAGATTTAAGAGAGACAAATTGCAGTAGATACTAAAGTATGAATTATTTATTTCATTTTATGGTTTCCTCTGAAGGAACGAAACTGCAGTGCAGAGTCTTTAAAGTTCCTGAAATTTACTAATTATTGATTCAGCAAAGTAATACTTTTGTTCAAGTTATATTCAAAATTTTACGGGATTTTTAAAGGCTATCGTTGTTCGTAGCTCCTCTCATCTCGTCTAATTTTTTTCCTCTTCATCAATTGAAATGCAGCCAACTCCTATGTGTTTAAATTTTCATAATTCTAATTTCTTCTGGCATTGTTGTATGTTTGATTTCAGAAAATGTCGCTGAAGATAAGGCTTAAAAAGGGTTTGTTTCTTTTTTCTAAGGAAGTATAAGCACTATAGTCATTTTGCTACAGTTTCGGTGAGTTATGTTTTATTGCCTTTGATAGTGACATGTTTGAACTTTCCTCTAAGATTTTAATATACATTCGGATGCAGCAATCGAATTTCCGAAATATTGTAAAAACTAAGTATTTTTATGTTGCTGGAAATTTAAATTTTTAAAGAAGTGCATTTCAAAAGGTTTGCCTTATTTACTTACCTTTGCTTTTCAAAATCACGATTATTTTAAATATAAGTTTAATTTTAAGCAGTAAGTAATTTTTCCCCTGCTGATTCGGTAAGTTGCACTTACCGTGTGATTTTTGGTCATAGTGGAAGGAGTTGAGTTGACTTTACCATATCGGTTGTCGTCTAATGCTAGGGAAGCAAGTATAAATTTATCTCCCTAAATAAATAAAGCAAGAACGCTTCAGTCTCAAGACTGCATAACTCGTTTTTACTAATAATTTAAGCCCACAGCAGAAGCTAAGTTTGCAGAATATAAAAAGCATTGAAGCAAACAATAGTCTGAAAATTATTAAAAGTTTTTAGTATATTTTTTGAACTAAAGTAGTTCATCAGTAAATACAAAGCTCTGAAAATATAGCAAAATTCAAAAAAGTTTGAACTAAGCGCCGTTCTTTCGTTATTTGGGCAATATGGCCATGATCTCAGTGTATTATAATGGTAATCAATATAATAGTTATAAGTTCATAATAATGTAATCAATCAGCAACTGTTATTTGTTCAAAGTTGCTAAACGTAATTTAGCTAATTTGATCCTTATGAAAAAGTCGGGTATATTTCATGTAATAAGCATGGGCGATATTAGAATCGCCCCGTCAGCTTATTTTTCTAGCGAACAACAGAATAGTAATGCTTGTGTTCAGTGAAAGAATAATTACAGTCAGACTTAACACGAATAAAAGCAAAGTAACGATAATTCAGTGCTATGCGCCAACAAAAGTATCAGAAGAAATAGAGAAAGAAAACTTTTATGATCTACTAAACGGGACTGCAAACATGGTAAATAAAAAAGACGTGCTTATGTTAACTGGAGATTTAAATGCAAAAGTGGGAGAACACACCAAAGTGTGACAGAATAATGGGGTCTTACTCACTTACTTCCTGTGGCGCTACAGCCCCGGATGGGCTTTGGCCTTTTCAACAATTTGTTGAAGTATTCTCAACTTATTTGTTTTTACAGAGCAGAGTCATACTCTTGCGTCCAACTCCATTCGGAGATTTCAACTGTATCTTTTATCTTCTACTTTTTTAGACTACTCTCCCATAGTGGCCGGAGTAATCGCGCCACTCATTCCAGTAAATATGGAGTAAATTTATGTGTGGTTGAGCTATCAGCTTCAGCGATGAGCGATGGGGGGAATACTTCGAAGAGGCTGTGCATGTTACAGGAGAAGACACAAATACCACCCGAATCTGAAGGCCCTGAACCGCCTAGCCCCCTACAAAAGAAGAACTAACACTTGCGCCACAGCAAATGAAAAATGGAAAAGCAGCTGGCAATGACATAATAACTGCATACATATTCAACGTCCATACAGATTGAAAAGAAGGCATACTTGTTAGAATACCAAAAAAGGGTGACTTGCGAAAATATGAAAACTGGCGAGGGACCGGTCGTCTGAATGTAACTAGTAAAGTTTTCTACCCCATTATAATTATAAAACAGAATTGGCGAAGTTCTTGAAAGTCTTGTCCATAAAGAGCAGAGTAGATTTAGATGTGGACACTAATGTGTACACAATATAAATGTCTTACGTATTATTATAGAACAATCTCTTGAACACCAGTCGCCCGCCACTCCAGTTACTTCATCGACTATAAGCGAGCCTTTAACTTGATTAATAAAGAGTGTCTTTGGAATATTTGGATTGCAATTAGAAATATGGGACTCCCCACGTCTGATTAAGGAAGCACACAACAATTTCCAGTGTCGAGTGTTACACAAAGGGCAGTTGCAAAACCATTCAAATCTGAAACTGGGGTGAGACAAAGATATGTCTTATCACTACTTTTGTTTCTAATAATAATGGATCTGGTATGGTATGGGTTCATCGAGAGACATAGAACTTAGAATAAATAAAGCAAGCAGTCTCTAGTATGAACAGAATCTGATGGGCCAACAACGTTAGGACATTGACTGAAATTAGGGTTTTTCATACAACAGTCAAGGCAGGTTTACTTTATGGCTCAGAAACCAGGTTTGCTACGGTTCCAATAAAAAGGAAACTACAAGCATTCGTCAATAGATGCTTGAGATATACCATATTTAGGATCTGGTGGCCAAAACGTATATTAAACGCAGGGTTATGGAGAAGAACCGCCCTTCTTCTTCTTGGAGTGGAATTGTCCTTTGCCGATCCTCTTTCCATATGCCTGTGATATGCGTGTCAAGTAGTCTACAGACATAGGTGACCTACAGCTTTACGTGGGCTCCTAACCACGGAAGTGCTTTCATTTCTACTCCAGAGAGGACTTACTAGGCAGAATAACCTCGGTGGTTTGCAATTGTCTTCCGAGGCGAACGGTCGGGTGATTTCGGTGTATACGTGACCCCGGGAATCGAACCCGGGTCATCTCAGTGGTAAGACGCACGCTGAGCCACGACCGCCCACAAGAACCGTCCATGAAGGCATAAACACTGAAATAAGGCGAAAAAAGTATAGATGGCTGGGCCATACTTTTAGAAAACCTAGAGATGCTGTCAGTCATACAGCCCTGGAATGGTGCTCGTAGGGAAAAGGAGCTAGAGGGAGACCCCGCACATCATGGCAAAGAACAATAGTGGAGGAAACATGAAAACTATGATACAGTTACGGTTAACGGGTCAATATAGAGAGTGGTAGAAATAGTTTGTACAGAACTTAGAACTCAACAGAAGTTTATACCAGAAAGGGTTTTCCTGTATGGATCACTAGCGCCTGAAAACACCGTAAATGCATTACAACAGCTTAAATAGTTCTAACAATAAAATACAAGCACCAAATAACAATGTGGCAAAGAAGCAAATATAAATTTACGCTAGGGATGTAAGGATGTAAATGTGTGATTAATTGATTGTCAAAAATTATTTCAATTTTATTATTATTGTTATTATTCATATGGGGTATGGTTTATTGCCCACTGCACTTGAGTTTATCGGCTTATGGTGTCCCCTTGGATTACCTTTTGGTAATAGTTCGCATGAGTTCTTTTACAGCCCTTGTTAGGTAAATAACTATTTAATCCCTTAAGATGAACTTAAATAGGTACACAAATTTTTAATTGGTCAAATTCGAAAACTAAGAATATTTCCTTGTTGTGTAGTTTTAAAGTTGCTTAACATGTTTAAAATTCTCAAATATTAAACCTGAATTTTATTTTTATTAAGCTTCTTTGTGAGTCTTTTACTTCCAAATTCAAACAATTATTTTTGGTGAAAAAAAAATAACAAACCAAAATGAAACGTTACTTTGTTGATTATCATTTATTATATAACTTTTAATTAACTTCCCATCAAAAATCTTCATTCTTTTAATTTAACGGTACAAAATAATCCGCAAATCTGTTTATTTAAAAAATTATTTACTATCAATGTAACAGTTGGCATGCGTGACCGTGCTGTAAATGTATTCTTAACTCTAATAAACTTCTGTTATTAAACAACTTGCCAAGTTTAATAGTGAAAATATCATTAAAGAATCCGTTATTTAACGTTTTTTACGATTAAAACAAAACGCAGGCTGTCGCTTTTAACGTAAAAATTTTTATTTAGTTTAATTAGCGTAATTAAATTAATTCAGGAGAAACACCAGCAATCGTCGTGGAAAATTTTTAAGAGTTATTTTTCATTGGTGTGTGATTGAGAATCACGTGCTATTAAAAGCACTCGTCTCATAATCTTTTAAGATTAATATGATTACCGCCTTAGTAGTAAATTTGGGTAAATCGTGATTTGATCATCGATTACTATGGTAAAATGACCACAACTGAGTGTCCTATAGGTAACATTCAGTCATTGACCTACGTAGTCTGACCAATGCCAAGAATATTGTATAAGGTCGTCTCACATATAAAACTGCGAAAATAAAAATAAAACCTAACGATATTCGGTTACATCTGGAGATTTGTAATAATTAGGGTCGTTATATCCTCGAATTATGTAAAAACCGGCAACTGAAAACTTTAAAAACTTGTTGGATTTATAATGAGCTCACATAAGTAAACATTAAGCTTTTTATTTGACTGGTTGTTATGTAGTTTTATACGAATAGTTATGCATGTCACATATTACTTGATGCTGACTTCCTTCGCAAATATTATTTGCCATAGTGACACAGTCGCGGTACTAAAAATCCTTGTTTTGCAAAAATACATTTGCGATTTTTTTACTTGGTAAAACCAGTATTCATAAAAATAATGCGAGTAAAGCATACTGAAAAGGCGATAATGCGATAAAAGTTTTAAAAAATGAAGGCTGTTCGTTAAAGACTTAAAATAAACGGTGACTTCAACGCTAGAACAGACGAGAAACCCTAAAAGGGATGTTTTACACTTAAACCTTATATCTGTAATTAGTTCAGTTTGTTCAAAAGCATATGCTGTAATTAAAAATTTAACTGGATAGTTGAAGAAAATTCCAGTATTGAATGCTGGAATAAGCAAGAAACCTAATATTAATTTCATCTTCATTTTTCGTTGAGAAATCGTCTGTACAATTAAAAATACCAATTTTATTATTTAAATAACTGGCTATTTATCTGCTAGACTTGAATACAAACTTCAAATATGCTTTTTTGTATGAAAATGGCGTTAATTTAATTGTTAGACCTAATTTTAAAAATGAAAATGTTACAAATAAGTGTAAGTAATTTCAATGTAGGTGAAAACCCTAAGCTATTTGTACCAATTTAATCTTTAGTTTACTTCTTTTGCGTAACTGTATTAGGTACATTGTATTAACTCATCTGCTTTCAGAGAGATAATTAATCTTCTTATGCTAATTTTTGTTAAGCAAATTCAATCAATTTATTATTTACTAAAGTAGGTACTTAATACAAATTTTGACGTTAAAATTGAGCCAACAATTGCAGCAATGTTTTTATAGCTATTAAGACAACAAGTGTTTTATAGGAGGTTTAAAAATCAAGGTCGTAGTTCAAATCCGAGCGAACGAAGTGAGCCGAGGATTTGATAGACCGAGATTTTTAAACTATAAAACACGAGTTGTCTTCAAGATTTTTTCTAACACTAATATCTTTCACTAATATATTATTAGAAATTTTAATAAATTATTATTTCAGACGCGTCACAATACACAAAATGCGAAGATTGCTAGGCAACGGCGTATTTTATAGAGAAAAGCGCATTTTAAAGGAAACATAATGAGTGAGCTCTTATGCACCATAGAAACAGTATAAGATATTAGTGTTAGAAAAAATTATATTAACAACCATTTTTTCTTGAGTCGATACTTATGTAATATTAAAGCTGTAACAGAAATTTGTAATTAATTAAAATGTGGCTTGCTTTTATTTTCAAACAAATTCTGAGCCTTTCCGATTGATAGCTTTGGTTCAGATTTATTTCACTTACGATTATTATTTTTGCAATTTTTATTTAGTTCTTTATTTACAAAAAAAATATCAGCAAGAAAAATAAACTCTGAAGGCAATGAATTTTAGTAGATATACAAAAGGTTGGGTCAAAAAAATTGAAAATTTCATAAATAACAAATTTTTTACATTTTTGGTGTTATAAAAGTATTATTTATTTGTGAAGTTTAAAAATCGCCTGAAGAATTGAGATTGTTTACTGAAAAGCAGAGAATGAAAAAGAAAATGCCAAACTACCACTGTTAATCGTAAGAATAAGTGGTGATTTCAATGCTACATCAGACGCGAAACCTCCACTTCAGGTTTTAGGAAAAACATTTTCTTGTTTTATTAAGAAAAACTTAAATTGGCAATTTTAGTACATGTTTTAACCGTATTAACAGCGAATTTCTTGCTATAAAATACCTAAAAAGAAATTTAAAAAGACTTTAATCAATTGAAATGTGTGTTATTTGTAATTTCAAGAAATCCGCAGACATTTGTTTAACCAAGTTTTAGACTTTTTATTTATTAAATTGGTGATAAGCCAAAGAAACTTTCCGCAGCAGACACTGAAGAATGTTAAAAAGTTAATCAGACTAGAAATAAAAATTAAAAATTAAATTCAGTCCGATCTTCAGTAAAATAAAGATATAATTAGTTTCAGGCATATTTTGAAAACAAATCCTATTGTATTATTTTTGTAGTGTCAGTCCTTAAGAAGTTATATTTTTCATGTTTAAGGTAATTATTCTTCCTTGGGAAGTTTAAAAATCGTTCGACGGATTGATGATGTTCACTAAAAAGCACAGAACGGAAAAGATAAAGCCAAATTAGCGCACTGTTAGCTGTAAGAATAAGTGGTCATTTCAGTGCTGCATCAGATGCGAAACCTCAACATCAGGTAATTTTATGCTTATGTAGCCACTTTTTAAAATCGTTAACAGTAACAGAAATTTTTAACTAATTAAAATGTAGTTTGTTTGTAAGGTAGTTTCAACAAATTCTGAACCTTCCTGTTTAATATGATATAATAATAATTGCATTTGCAGCTTTTAGTTATTTATTTACTCATGTAAAATTCTGACGAAACATACATATATGGGTAAAGTATACATAATTGGCCCTCTTGTGCCCGTAGGTGTCGAGGTTCTGAAGAAACAACAAAGCCATTTTTTTGTAGCACCAACTGAAGCTAGAATAAAATTAAAAATTATATGAATTATCAAAAAACCACAACTAAAAGATTTTTCGATTTTAAATTCCTTCTGATTTTCAGTAAAATGAAAATTGGAGGAGTATTGCTGGCAACATGGAGGGTTAAGGGCGTTAAGGCCTCTGTTCGTGCTGTGCACGAGATATAAATATTGTTTTTTGGGTTACTATGTAACGTGTTGTTAGTTACGAGAAAAAAATGTAAACAAAATGACAAGCAATAAATTTTAATATTCATTGTAATTCAATATTTTGGAAGTACAGTAAAAACACAAAAATCAAATATAAAATGAGGTACTTCGCTATCTCAACATGGTCCTTCAAAAGTCGGATTCGTTAACCGCAAAAATAATTGAAATAAAAGTGAAGTAACATAAAATCAAGAAGAAGCTCTAATTTGCATGGTTCTGGCAGAATAAAATTCAAGAATTTGGGTACAGAAACAGTTAGAAGACTACGTTCTACCCAGAAAGGCCGTTGTTACTACGTGCAACGCAGCAATACTTGAAAATCCCAGGGGCCATCGGCAATATAATAACTGTCAATAGTAAAAGACAGAATATTCAGGCAAGTGTACATTCTTGTTTGTTAGCAGGGAGCTTCCAATATTCTTTGTTCAATTTAGTTGAAGTAAAGGTCACATTATGGAACCCGAACTAAAAGGGTTGATTTCAAAACGCGCTCAAATTAAAGCCCGTATCACTAGAATTGAAACTTTTTTCCAAAGTTGCACCGATAAGGATAGCGTAACACAGTTAAAACTTCGTTTAGCTAAGGTTGATACCGCGTTCCAAGAATATGATGATGTGCAATCACAAATAGAATCTTTAGTTGAAGACGGTAGTCAAAACCACGATCGCGATACATTTGAAACGCACTATTTTGAATTAATGACACAAGTAGAACTCTTTCTGGCAGAGCATTCATCAAGGTCCAATAGCGAAAACGAACCATTAACGCATAGTCACAATAGTAGTGTAATTCATAATTCGCAATTCGATTTACAAGTCAATCAAGTTGCCAACGTTAAAATTACCCATCTTTGCAGGTAAGTACGAACAATGGACTTCTTTTCAGGAAACATTTTGCTCACTAATTCACGATAATAGTAGTCTTAGTAATATTCAGAAGTTTCATTACTTAAAATCATGCCTCAAAGATGAAGCTGCAAACGTAATAGAAACGTTAGGAATATCATCTGAAAATTATTCAATCGCGTGGGATTTATTAAAAAGCCGTTTTGAAAATAAGCGTTTAATCATAAAAAATCATGTGTGTGCCCTATTTAATTTACCGGTGATTATAAAAGATTCCTCCACATCGCTAAGACAAACTTTAGACAATGTTTGTATGCATTTAAAGGTATTAAAGGGTATGAGTTTACCTACTGAATCATGGGACGTATTAATTATACATTTATTAACGTCTAAATTTGATTACAATACAATTAAAGAATGGGAAGCCTATACCAAATCAGATATAGCCACAATGAGCGAAATGACCGAATTTCTAAAACGTAGATGTCAGATTTTGGAATCACTAAGTTGCAACAACAGTTTGCAAAAGGTTTCACCAACTTTAAAAACATATCCCAAAGAATACACGTCATATCAGTGCGCATGTAACAACTAACACACTAGTATGTCAAATATGTAAAAAACAGCACCCAATTTATCAATGTGACGAATTTTTAAATATGCCAGTAGAAACTAGATTGCTGGAAATAAAGAAATTGAAATTATGCTTAAACTGTTTTAAAGGAAATCATTTTATGCAAAATTGCTTTGCACGAAAATGTAGAGTTTGTCACAAACGACATAATACGTTATTGCATAATCCAACAGTTAAACCAAAAAACGAAGTGGAGTCAGCAATTAAACAAAATGGATCGGAAGTACAATCTCCCATTTCATCGGTAGTTGACGAAAATGCGGTTGCAAGTAGCGTAGTAAATAATCATTGTTATCAAGGTCAAACAGTTACTCAAGTTCTTCTTTCCACTGCAATTGTTCAAATACCCGATGTAAATGGCAAATTGCATGATTGTCGATCACTTTTAGATGTTGGATCGCAATCAAACTTCATAACACAGTCAATATGTAAAAAATTAAAAATTGGGACTGAAACAGCAAATCTAGTCATTACCGGTATAAATCAATCTTTCAGTAAGGCAACGGAAACCGCGAATGTCACAATTAAGTCAAAACATAACCCTTATTCACGGAGTCTAAAGTGTTTAGTGTTAGATAAGATAACAGATAGTTTACCGGCATCTAGTATACCGTCTCGGTTAAGTATTCCAAAAAATCTTAAGCTCGCTGATCCAAGTTTCAACGTATCGTCGCCTATTGATTTGTTATTAGGCGCAGAAGTATTTTGGGAACTGCTATGCAATAAACAGATTAAAGCAAGTAACGGTCAACCATACTTGCACAAAACACATTTGGGATGGATCATTGGTGGCTCATTAAATATCAGTCAATCGATGCCACGAACAAGTTGTAACGTAACCCTTAATGCTTTAGAAAAACAAGTAGTCAAATTTTGGGAAGTCGAGGGCATGGACTCTATAAATTCGTCGAAAAAGTTGTCAAACGAAGAATTAAAATGTGAAACTCATTTTAAGCAAACATTTAAAAGAAATTTAGAAGGACGATTTATAGTACAATTGCCATTTAAAGATAATAAGCAACATTTAGGGCATTCTAGGGAAAACGCTTTGCAACGTTTCTATTCGCTAGAACGTAAATTTAAAAAACATCCAGAAATCAAAACAAATTATGTAAATTTTATGGATGAATATTTGCAATTAGGACATATGGAGCTTGTAACATCGCATGACGTAGTTGAATCCGTCAACACATTTTACTTACCCCATCATGCGGTGGTTAACGAGTCAAGCTTAACTACTAAACTTCGAGTAGTGTTTGACGCGTCCGCGAAATCCTCTTCGGGAGTAAGTCTGAACGACAATCTGATGGTTGGTGCTACCCTGCAGCAGGACTTGTTCTGTATAATTACGCGATTTCGGACATACCAATACGTTTTATCGGCGGATATCGCTAAAATGTACCGTCAAATACTAGTAGAACCCATGCATCGCGACTTTCAAAGAATTCTATGGCGCACAGATCCTCAACAACCAGTTGAAACTTACAGACTAAAAACCGTTACGTATGGGACAGCTTCGGCGCCATTTTTGGCTGTAAGATGCCTACAACAGACAGCTGAGGATTTAAGAACAAAAGATACACTCGCGTATCATGCAATTTTAAATGATTTTTATGTCGACGATTTGTTAACGGGAACAAATAGTTTCAGTGAAGCCAAAATTTTACGAGATCAGCTATTAGAGATATTAGGCAGTGCGGGGTTTGAATTAAGAAAATGGGTGTCAAACCATCCAGAATTAGCACCAGATTTGTTGTCTGAATGGGTAGACTTAGACAAACAGGGTGACACAAAAATACTAGGATTGCGTTGGGATTATAAAACGGATGAATTAAAATACGGGGTAAAGCAATTTGAAGCACCGAAAAGATTGACAAAACGGCTAATTTTATCTACAATAGCCCAGTTATTTGACCCATTAGGTTTAATCGGTCCAATTCTAATAACTGCAAAGATCATACTTCAAAGAATTTGGTCTGAACGTTTAGGCTGGGATGAGGTAATTCCTAACAACTTACAAATCATGTGGACGCAGTTTTTAAAAAATCTGCCAGGCATAAACGAATTAAGAGTACCACGGAAGGTAGTGGGCGATCGACTGTCGGTAACATTTGAATTACATGCCTTTTCAGATGCGTCCAATTTTGCGTACGGTACGTGTCTTTATGTTAAATCATCTGATAGCTTAGGGAATTATACGGTACAATTACTATGCGCCAAAGCTAAGGTAGCACCGTTAAAGACAATATCTTTGCCTCGACTAGAGTTAAGTGGGGCCCTTCTATTAGCACAACTAGTTAATAAACTCGAACAAACATTAAACATAAAATTTAGTAAACATTATTATTGGTGTGATTCAAAAATTGTACTTGCGTGGATAGCTGCTGAACCCAATACGTGGAAAACTTTCGTCGCAAATCGCGTATCTGAAATACAGCAATTAACCAATGCGACTGATTGGCATCACATAGCCTCAAAACATAATCCTGCAGATATCATATCACGGGGTGCAACAGCTCAGGAACTTCAACAATCGTCGGTTTGGTGGAATGGCCCAGAATGGCTCAGACAAAATAGCGATACTTGGCCATTCACATTAACAAACTGTCAGAATCAAAATGTATTCGAAGAAAAACGTACAGTACTAATCAGTACAGTTCCAGTGCACGAATCAAATTTTGCAATTATGCATAAATTCTCATCGTTTATTAAACTTCAAAGAGTCATATCGTATTGCATTAGGTTCAGTTACAATATGAAACACAAATTATCCAAACGCGTTGGTGCCTTACGCCCTATGGAATTACACGAGGCAATGATTTCAATTGTAAGATATGTGCAAGGTGAACAATTCAGCAAAGATATTCAAGAATTAAAGAAGGCCAAAAGGGTCAGTAAAGAAAGTAAATTATTATCGCTCAATCCGTTTATCGATGAAAGGGGCGTGATTCGAGTAGGTGGTAGATTAAGTAACACTAGTTTACCATATAATAGTAAACATCCAATAATATTACCAGCAAACCATCAGGTAACAAAATTGTTGGTTATTCAAGAACACCATAAACAGCTTCACGCAGGGCCTCAACAGACGTTAGCTTCATTACGCCAAAGGTTTTGGCCAATTGCGGCAAGAAATACGGTTAGGCAAATTCTGCACAAATGCGTAAAATGTTTTAGGGCAAATCCTGTGACTATTGACCAATTGATGGGTGACTTGCCAGAAAACAGGGTACAACCGGCACGTCCATTTGTAAATTCAGGTATTGACTATGCTGGTCCTATTACAATAAAGGGCGGTCACGGTCGAAGTAAAAAGACAATTAAGGTATACGTGGCCATTTTTGTATGTTTTGCCACGAAAGCATTGCACATTGACTTGGTTAGTGATCTCACTACGTTATCATTTTTAAACACCCTGAAGCGATTTATTGCTCGTAGGGGTAATATATTAAATTTATATTCGGACAATGCAACTACCTTTGTCGGTGCACAACGAGAATTAAAGGATCTTTTTCAGTTATTTCGATCTCAACACTTTGAATCTAATGTAATAGACGAATTAGCTTCCCTAAATATTACGTGGAATTTTATACCTCCCAGATCCCCTCATTTTGGTGGAATTTGGGAGGCAGCTGTCAAATCAACAAAACACCACTTACGTCGAATAGTTGGAAATGCATTGCTAACTTACGAGGAGTTGTACACAATCCTCACCGGTATTGAGTCTTGTTTAAATTCACGTCCTCTCACTCCTTTATCGACTAATCCTGACGATTTAAACCCATTAACCCCTGCTCATTTTCTAATTGGAGGCCCACTGACGACGTTAATAGAACCAGACGTAACGCAACTGAAATTAAATCATCTTTCGAGATATCAGTTAATTGAAAGATTACGTCAAAATTTTTGGAAAAGGTGGTCCACAGAATACCTAAGCCAGTTGCAACAGAGGTCAAAATGGAAACAAAGGTCGTCTGTGCAGCTTCTCCAAGGCATGATGGTTGTCATTAAGGAGGATAACCTACCCCCTTTAAAGTGGAAATTGGGTAGAATTCTACAATTGCATCCAGGAAGTGATAAGTTGTGCAGAGTGGTATCGATAAAAACACACAACGGAGTGATAAAACGTGCAATTAGCAAAATCTGTGTTTTACCTATGGACAAAGAATGACTGTATAATAACCAGTAGGTTAATTCACATTAATTGTTTTCAATAGCTATAGATATGTTTATGGATTTGTAGTTTTAATATATTAGTTAATTTTAGTTTAATTATATGCAATTTAAACATTCTTATTTGAAAGACGAGCGTTCAAGGTGGGCGGCATGTTCGTGCTGTGCACGAGATATAAATATTGTTTTTTGGGTTACTATGTAACGTGTTGTTAGTTACGAGAAAAAAATGTAAACAAAATGACAAGCAATAAATTTTAATATTCATTGTAATTCAATATTTTGGAAGTACAGTAAAAACACAAAAATCAAATATAAAATGAGGTACTTCGCTATCTCAACAGCCTCCTAAGTCGCTTTCATACCCAGTTGTCTCGCACGCTTATGCGTACGGAGTGATGTGGTAGGCACCATGACTTCGACAACCCTACTCCACCACTGAGTTTCGATTCCCAATTATTTCCAGTGACTGGGTAGGCCACCCGCCGTGTGTTGTTTCCTTGTGAAATTTAAAAATTCATTCAAGTATTAAAGGTGTTTACTAAGAAATAGATAATATAAAAGAAAGTATTAATTTAGGACCGTTATACATAAACATAAGTGGTGATTCCAATGCTAGATTAAGCTTCAAATCTCGGAATAAGTAAAAACACTTATTTGGCTTCTCAGAGTTCTCAGTCCCATTTGCAGAGTTTAATTGATAGTCATTTAGCATAAATAACTTTGAAGGTATTAATTAAGTCAAATTTTCCAATTTATTTTCGAATATCTTTTAGTTAGTTTTACATTTATGGAAGAAGAAATAACGAAGCCAATTATTGTTTATAACAGCAACTAAAGTTAAAATTCAAAATAAGAAATGACATGAAAAAACACAAATAAAAGATTTTTTTATTAAATTTAAGCTGATTGCCATCAGTAAAATAAAAAGAAGGCATGCTTCAGACGTATTTTCTAATGATTTTTTTGTAGCTGATGTTTTTAAAAATTCCACCTTTAGTGTTGCGAAATTTAAAAATGCATTCAAATTGCTGACAAAATCAGATAACACAAAAGAACAAGCTAATACAGGGCCGTTATCCGTAGAAATAGCTGGAGATTTCAATGTTAGATTACACTTCAAACCTAGGAATAAGTAATAACAAAATATTGCTTTATCTTCTCAGTCTGATTTGCAGAGTTTCATTAACAATCATGTGGCATAAATTATTGTGAAAGTATTAAGTCGAATTTTCCAATTTATTTATGAAAAACTGCGAAGAAATAAAGAAACCAAATGTTTCTGCCTTAGCAACCGAAGTTATAAAAAGTTAGGTTAAAATTCAAAATAAGAAATGATGTATCAAAAACCACAGATAAAAGATTTTCCTATTTTAAATTCATTCTGATCTTCGGTAGAATGAAAATTAATTTTTTTTCCTAGTTAAAATTCTTAAAAATTACATTCTTAGTGATTATAAAGTAGTTGTTTTTCCCTGAGAAGATCCATTAAAGTATTAAGGTTTTTCACTCAAATGCAGAGAACAGAAAATAAAAACCTAATTCGGGACTCTTATCTTTGGAAATAAGTGGTCATTTCAATGCTAGATTAAGCTTCAACGTTGTTAACTAAAACATAGAGAACAAAAAGTAAAAACTTAATTCAGGATCCCTATTCCTATAAATAAGTGGTGATTTCAACGCTAGATTAAGCTTCAAACCTAGGAATTTGTTATCTTAGTCTGATTTGCAGGGTTTCATTAATAATCGTATAACATAGACGATTCTGATAGTATTATTGAAGTTGAATTTTTCAATTTATCTACGAATATCTATAGTTTTAGTTCTTTTCAAAATTTTCCATATTGTTGTAGCTTTATCTATTTGGGTTTTGTTGAGTTTAGTAGACCATAGTGATAATGATATGTTTTATTTGACCTGTAAAAATGCCTCTTTAAGGAATAGAAGTGGTTGTAATTTTCAATCCGCAAAGACGCCATAAGGTAAACTAAACGTAACACTGTTATTATCGTCCTGTCAAAAATCATTGTCAGGTACAACTCGGAAGGTACCCTAGTAATTTCCAAAAACGAACTGTTAGTTAAAAACACAAAACAGATGTCTTACTTCCTACCCAAATAAAAAATATAAAGCTTTATCTTGTTACAAATTTGCCAGTAGCTACTTATAAAACTTGAAAGTTATCGCTTTAACTTTATTTTAATTTGATTGCCAAAAACGGCACTTCAGCTTTATGGTTTTGTAAGGCGTGGGGGCACCATCAGGGAGCAAAAGTTATATTTATAGCAGTCCGTTTAGATATAAACAGGCGGGTGCCTAAGGCGCTACTTTTATTATTAAAATGATACGTTAGAAACGAGCGCTGCACCGCACCTTTAAATTATTTTGCAGAATAATCAATTGCAAGCTATCGGCGCATCCTTTAACGTTAACAGAAGTGCATTTTAGCGCTGCATTTATATTCTTGACCTTTAATCATTTCTAGCGGAAGCTGCCAGAAATCTACTATATTAATTAAGTTTGTTCCCGTACCTATTAGCCATCTGGCTGTGTGAACGATGAACGTAGATCAGCGGCGGTTCTTGATCCTAAGGACCTTGGCTTTGCGCAGAATGTTCTTAATAAAGGAACCCGTAATTAGTGACGCCATTCTAGGTGTGCTTACTCATTGTGTCATTGCGTTTTCTGTTGTTCTTGACTTTGTAAATTCGACTTTTTGTTGTTGCTACTTAATTAAAGTGTTTGGTACAAATGTGGGTTCAATCAACTATCACGAATTGTTTTAAACTTTCGACCAAAAAGTCCGTGAATTTAGAAAAACAATAACAGACATGCCATTTTACAATTATCTAGCTTGATTAACAAAGTATTTTGTGCCTTTTCCTGGTATAAAAATACTAGTTTTAGTTTATGGTTCGCCCTAATTGTTAGTGCAGGTTGACGGAGCACTAATAACTATATTTCAGTAACATGAAAATGTTTTTATTGTAAATAGTACCCTTGAAAACTTCACACATTCAGTGATCATTAAACAGAAAGGCAAAAGCAACTTAAGGTTAAGGCGGTCTTTGTTTTTGATCGTTCTATTCGTGCTTTTAAAGAATTGCCAGCACATTTTAAATAATTGCTTAAAGATTTCATTCTAGATAATTTATTTAATTAAACAAAAAAATTACAGTTTCATAATCGAATCTATAACAATTAGAGCTTTTTTCTCGATTCAATTTAAAAACCGGTTCGAACAATGGTTCGTCTATGTTTGAAGATCCGGAGATCTATCGTTTATAGATTAATTCAACTTTTTTATTTATTATGCGCTGTGGGACGATTAGTTTAAACCTAACTCAATAAAGAAGTGAACTAAATTTACGAGGACAAATAATTAGAACAGCATATTGTGACTAACAAAGTTTTTTAAATTAAGTCCGGAACGATGCGAACTTGGACTTGCAAAAAGTTTTTGAAAGGATTATTATAAAACTATAGTATATCTAAGAATAGTTGCTTTTGTTTGTTTTTTAACCTTGAAACTTGTAAAGTTTTATGACACGTCAAAAACTACTGACTGAGTTCAATGGATTCCCGTGAATTTTCGTTACTAAATTACCTACAATTTTTGTTAGAATTTCTTATATAAATGCTGATTTGTTGATTATTTCAAATTTCGATAGTCCTCCAATATCCATTTTTTACATACATGCCCCAGTTAGTTCATTAAAGACTTTTTTTAATTTTTTTTTGAAACTTTTTAATTTTTTCTCCATTATTTCAGATTATAAGTGGATATTTAGTTAATCTAAAAGTGTGTTTCATACGTTAAAAACTGTTCTAAATTGACCGATTGTATTTGCTTTTTTAAAACCGAAAATCCTACGAAAACAAGATTTTCAAACAATTAATGCCAGTTTATAACTTTAAACTGGCCCAGATTTAAAATTTCACAAATTAAAACCTCTTAAAATTTTATACGTAATTTAGAAATAGAGAAAAATAAAAAAATGTAATAAAAAAAAGAACAGAAATTTAAAAAACGTTAGCTTAAAAAAAATGGGAAAAAAATATAGATTTTAAGATATTTCAAAAAATTAGGTAGATTATTGGAAAGTGTTTGTCACAAAAAGAAAACTTTAGTAGGAAAATATCCATCTATAACTTGCCTTAATTTTACGCCCACCCAAACATCTCAACAGAAACTCAATTAAAACCAAGTAAAAAAAATTATAAACGTCCCTTTAGATAATGCTCTAACGCACAATTAATATTCGAACACAATAAACAACTAAACAAAGGCTCTTTTAAAGGTTATTGGTGAAATTGGAGCAGCCAGGCAGATGTGGCTACTTGAGGGTCAGCTAGGAAGCTGAGAATAGTTTTTTTCCTGTGTATACCTGAATTGTGGTTTATTTGAGTTTATTAAAATAGTAAATTGAGGGTGGCCTGCTGTGAATTTTGGGATGCATGCACCATTAAGATCAGAAGTGCGGGACTTACCTGCGGGTTTCTGCATTTACAGACAAGCATCCTGTGTCGTGGGAAATACAAATAATATTTTTGGGGATATCGAGAAGTTTCTCAAAAGGGTTTGTTTCAATTGATCAAGGAAGAAGATTGATGTATTTTTGTTAATTAAAGTCGTGTATTACTCCTTAACTGCTACTGTTAATAATATTAACCTTCATCTCAGTATTTAAGATGATAGATAACCCTAACTTAATTAAGAAGAGGGATGTATTACAAAAAGTTGAATGGATTTTTTTAAGTCTTAAAGGGCCAGCTGGTTGAGATTCGATCAGAAATTTGTTTAATAAACACACATTTGTTGGTTGCTTCTATAAAGAACGAAATGTAGGTATAATGAGCTGGGTAATTTTTTTAAGTATTAGTATTAAAATTCACACATTCAGATTCAAAAGTTTAAAATACAACGGTATTACAGTAAATTAACCACAGGCAATTAACGTCCAAAAACCTCAGGCTTCGAAACAAAAATCGTAATAGTAACTCCCTGGTGATGTAGGAAATACAAGAAATTACCACGGTATTGTTATACAGTTAATCATAAATAAGCGAAGAGGCAATCTCATCGTTTCCTTTATATTTACGCCTTTACTCCCGTGCTGCCACAGGATATACCGCATATTATAGAATTTCACACATTCCTCTTACAATTTTTCTTAAAATACGCGTAACAGAAAATTATATTTCTCGTAATAAAAATATATGGTGCCTTAAGTAAAATTCAATGAGGCGTGAAGGTTATAAAAACTTTATGCAAAACCACACTGTAGAAAATTATATACGAATCGATTTTATTACTAAAAATCCTTTTCTTGCCCAACTGCGATGAATGCGTGTAGATTCAGGCGGTTAAACTTAACTGTATTTAATCTTTTAAGGGGAGGAGCTGAATCAGAATACGTAAATGCGGTATGTTAACTGGAGGTTTTGCATATCCAAAAAAGCATGAAAATTTTAATAGCCTGTCAATTTAAAATTTCCTGTATTTGCCTTAAGTACTATAAATCACATGGAGGAAGTCAATTTTAATATTTTTTAACATTTTATTTTAACTTTAATATTTATTATAATTTTAATATTTTATAACATATATGTCAACGCAGCTTTGTAATCAACTAATCAATAACTGATTTTCATGAATTGTAAGCAGCAAAAAATTCTTCTAATTATTCCTGTTCTTCTTCATTTAGAAGGCTTTTTATACATATAATTTGTGATTTTATTGAGGCTTTGTTTCTAAAACAAGTGAAATGCAATTTGGAAGTTTTTACAAATACATACATACGAAGAAATAAGAAAAAAACTATCCATAAATAAACTTTACTACTTAGTTACTTTTAAAAGATAGGTTAACTAAGGTGGAGATTATTTATTGTTGTTATTTATTGGATTATATACTAAATAATAATCAGATAAACCGAGACTAAAAATAAAAAAAAAACTACAATTAAACAATTGGAAAGGAATCACGAAAATTTGTTTTTGATTTCAAGAAATATTTTCATAATGTCCTTCATATTCGTATTATTGAATATATTCTTTTCTGTCAAAATAATAGCAAGATTACTGAATCTTTCGTGAAACATGGTAGATCTTAAAAAGTTTTTACAATTTTATAATACTTTTGCGTAATAAGATATACTGTTTAGGCACCAAAAAGTGTCAAATCTATCTTGAAGATAGATTGAGTTTGTTCAATAATTAAATTGACTCTAAATGTAATTTAAGATCTGACACAGTGTCCGCCTGTATGTTTATAATCAAATAATTTTGTTTTTCTCCTGGGTTCAAATTATTTCAGGAATAATTTGGATGAACGTTAAATTCTTTAGCCAGGACGGTATCTCAAACTGTGCAAATATTCTAAACATATCTTTGTAAAAAATAATTTTATTGAAGTATTAATTTTAATTTTTAATTAATAATACGTCGTACCGTACTATAGCAGTAAATACAAATTTAAAATTTTGTATTTTTATTGCTATGGAGAGCGCTTTGTGGAAACTGCCTTTGCCGATTGAGCAATCGTCAAATTACTAAAGCTTTTTGAAATTTTCTGACTAATAAGATAGTTAATTTAGACTTTTCATATTTTTGTGAAGCTTTTAGACAGTCTTGACTTCGTGACTAAGGTATTACTGCTTTTCGTTCCTATTTACTACTGCCAACTTTTGATTTGCTGAAGGTAGTAAAGTTATAAAATATATCACCTAAATTTCAATATTTAAAACAGAGTTTAACACGATCAAAACATTCAGATATCCAGAAAGAACATCACTGCATGGTTCTCATTATTATTTTTTGAATGCATAGGTATATATAAATTATATGGATGGTTGAATCGTTTCTCTCAAAGGAAATGCTTTTAATAATTTGATTTAATCAAAAATAAATTCAGGTACTTGTTTCAGCTGATCTAAAGACTAAAAATTATTTGGATTTCATTACGTTAACTTTTGGTAAATCGAAAAATCAACGTACTCAGCAAAACATCTCCGAAAACGAGCTTGTTTGCATTCAGTTTCATTGTTAATAATATCTGTATTTTCGTAACAATTCAAATTCTTAACGGGAACCTTTTCTGGTTAGCTCTAGACAAAATTTGCATTTACAGTGAAGGAAAGTGTTATTATTAGATTTCTGGAGTATTTTATGTTGTCTAGTTAATCCTAACTACTGCTTGCCAAATTGTAGGCGGATTAAGAGATAAACTTACAACAAAATTGTAATAGAGTTTGAACAAAATTAACACAATTCCTTAAAAAATTATTCTGTAATAACCAATAAAACATATTTTGTTGCAATATTATTTTTAGAACATTAGATAGAAATAATTATTTTTAATAAATGTTTTTCTAATTTTTGCAAATAAATTCATGTTCCATAATTTTATATTATATCATAAATCGAATTATGTGTAACGTAAACAACATGACAACACCCAAATAACCCCAAGACTTAATATTTATGCAGGTACAAACGACTATTCTAATTTATTTGTTTCCTTCAAGTATTCAAAAAAATGCTCCATTATGGTGCAGATTTTTTTATACACGCTGTACATTTAATGTATTTTGTACTATTATTCATGTGTATTTGAAATTTTAGTAAAAACAATAGTTTAGCATTTTACTTCATCATCATCAATTGACATGGCCCACCCCATGCCAATAGGGTGTGAAGGAATTTGTTATGATAGGTGGGGATTGGGAGCACTGTATAACGTTAACATGCCTGTCGCGCCAGCAGCTAGACACCGCTTCTACAGTGCAGGGTAGTTAGTAAGTCACGTATCCAATGGGAGTTGGATATATGACCGAGATGGTTAAACATATTTTGTCATCTTATACTAATAGTACGAGGCGTGTTTTTAAGTAAGTAACGTTTTTAAACATGGCCGCTACAGCTGTTCTGCGCTTGCGCACTGAGTATCTGCATCTATTGGCTTGCCATAGATGCCATTACGAGAGCATTCGTCTGAGTTTACAGTTTTCTATGCGTGTATAAATTGCCTCAGACCATTGAAAGTCCCGCGGATTGTGAAATACGAGCTGTAATTCGTTTCTGTATAACGTAAACAGCAAGCCAAAATGCCCCATTCTTAATATGTATGTAGGTACGGCTACTCTAAATTATTTGTTTACATCAAATAATAAAACAAATGCTACCTCATACGGTCAGGATTTTTTGATAAACACAGTAGATTTAATGTATTTTTGTTATTATTCATGTGTATTTGAAAGGCTATTAGAAACAAACTTTTTTTTTAATTATAAAAAGTTCTAGGCAGCCTGAGTAGCTTAAGCTATTAGGTAAGTGCCTGCTAGCTAGCAGGATGACACAGGTTCGATTCCAAAGGTGGCCATAGTATTATTGAGCCGATTTGGGTCGAATTCGTTAGTTAAGGTGTGTTGTGGATGAAAGCTGGTTGATGCAAGTCCAAAAATGGACCCATCACCTCCACTGCACGCCAGCAAGTGTGAATGAGCCTCGACATTGCATTGCGGTAAAAGAGGAAGTGGATTTTAAAAAAAGTTCTATTCTAAACTATGATACAAAATTTAATTAATATGTCATATGGTGCCGACTGATTCTGTTCAGTAGATTTGCGAAACTAATTGTTTGGGCTTTACTTTTGGGCTTACCTTTTTCTCCAGAAATATTTATAATTCTGGGAATTGTAATTTTCTATACGGGGTGTAACACAACTTATCTGAAAATTTTTAACCATACATACACCTTCAATAAGAAGTCGATTTGTTAAAAAAAAATTTAATAAAAGTCCAACACAAAACGAGATAAAAATTGTTAAAGTTACAAATTAATTAAAATGATTAAATAACATACTAGTATTCTACAGAAGCTGCTCAAAATTGTGTCCATTGACTTGCAAGCACGTCTGGGCCCATCTAGCCCAATTTTGTCGCACTATCTGAAATGTTCCACCACACGATTCTGCGTTAAAAACTGGACAAAAAATTGTATAACTGTTTTATGCCAACACGTGTAGTTTTTGAATAATTGTTAATTAAAGTTTTGCAAACTTAACAACACTGTGTGGTCAAACATATTACGTCACCTGCGATATCACCAATAGCAACCCACTTGATTTAATATAATTTTGTATTGTACATCGTTGCAACATTTATGGAAAGCACAAGCACTGCAAAAATTTCAAACTTCGGATGGAAATTCTAAGTAAACGAAGGGTATGTTGAGTACAATTACAGATTAGTTATTCCTCTTGTTGATTATTGATTAAACTACAGCTAAAAATCATTATTTCATAAAAATATCACACGACAAGCAAACCAGAATACTACTTAAAGCTGCCAATAACTCCTAATCTAAGAAGTTAACATAAAATTGGTATAAGACTTTATTGCTTTGTTTTTGATGCAGAATCACGTGGTGTGGATATTATCCGCCATTTAAGATTCACTCTGTATATGGCAGTATACTGTCCATAAACACAGATATATAAGAACAACTAAAACTGCCTATTAACTCGAAACGAATTTATTTTTTAGCGTTTTGTTAATATTTTCACGTTTGTATACGCAAACAAATCGATATCGAACAAATTTGATATTTAAAAAAAATCACGTCGTGAAAAAATGCTTAGGATTGAGTATCAATGTCGGGGTTATTAACCAATATAGCTACATTTTCTTACTCAGTCTAATTGATATATGCATTTCTCTCAAAATTTATTGTGCTGTGATATTTACTCCTGTAGAGATTACATGTATTTTTTTCTTTAAAATACAGGGCAGGTAGTCGCCTCTATGGCTCGGCCCCCCGCGTGCTTACCACGACCCTGGTGCCTTGATTAATCTCTCCGGATCAACATTATTAATGGAATTTTATTCTACGCTATAGAATTAAAAGTGCTAACTCTTTAAATGGCCAAGAATCAAGATAAGAAGAAGAATTACAAGGTTTGTAATTATTTACCTTTTGAAATTAATAAAATATAGAGGGCACAACAAAGTTTCTGAGGCTAAATCATTTAAAATTTATCTTTGACTCCTTTCTACCAATCTACGTGCTTAAGTCTCACAAAGAGTAACTTAATTAGCCAAATTGTTAAAATATTGAAAATGAATAAACTGCGAAATGTTAACAAAATAAGAAAAAAAGTTAAGGGAAAAGTGGGTTAAAATATTACTGCACCTTGCTACGAATGAATCGAAAACGGTTAACTAAAACGCCCACATAAATAACCCCAATGTTTCCTTAAAATATTTCGAAAATGTCAACAGAACAGAAGTTATACAATTTTAAGAGTTCTGGTTTAGAAAACTGAAAGTTATGGGGCCAATAAAACGTTCTCGTAAAATTGAAAAACGCGGGTAATAGGTATACAAGGATTTGTATGCCTTTATCCGACCTCCATAAACGCGGAAATAGAGTTGGGCACTACCGTGACTAATTTGTTCAAACCGACATTGTTACAGTAGTACCAAGTTGTGCTAAATTGGAGCAATTCCTTGAAAACGTTTCTTGGAATATACCCATCCAGTGCTTTTAAATTTTATTGTACCGTTTTAAACCTCAAATGCATGTGGCGTTAACTGCGGTAGCAATAAATCAAAAATAAACACTCGAAGATCTCCCGGCCTTGGAAGGCTTTAATTTTTATTTTAATTTGTTCAGGATATTAGGTCAGTTTATGCAGGAAATTAAGTACAATTCGAATAATTCAACCCACAACATTACGATTAAAGGCAAAAACCTGAAATGCAACAAACAGTAAGGAAGTGTAAGGAATCTTTATGCTGCGAGCTTTGCACAGATGTAAGACATTCCCTGAGTGTAGTTAATAAATTCTGAAATTATGTTGCGGAAATTCTTTTAGCACAGCATCCTGTAGAACTTGAATTAATAATATACTTCGATCTATAGAAATATAATAAATCAGTTCATAAAATTTGCACTTCCTGTGCAAAATATTAAAAAAAAAGGTTAGAAAAAACGAACCATTCTGGATAAAGTTGCAACCTCACTTCTGTTATTGTTGGAGGTGTTTTTTATTAAACAGGTAGAAATCGTTTCCTTTCGGTTTCGTATTGCTTTCGTTTTCATTTCAGCCCTTAAAGATGTAAAGATGTGCTCAGCAAAAAATGTTCCTTTGTGGATGTTACGCTGAGTTGTTATATTGAATCTGAATCTGAATGTAACAGTCTGTTCAATGTAGAGGAAGTTATCCATGAATCACTCGGTGTTCAATACAATAATAATTAATTATCTTTTATTAAAAACAGTAACTATTTCTAAAATTATTTTATTTTGTTATAAAGACTAAACTTTAAATAATATAAAAATCTTTCTTGAACAGTTTAAAAGCCTCCAATAGGAAACAGAAAATAATAACGTTTTAGTTGGCCCATCTCGTTATTTTAAAAACACAGCGATGACTTTTTTAAACATTCTAAAATTTATAATGAGACATTTCAAGATTTTCGGGAATTTAGGAAAAATCCACGAATTTACAATGATTTTAGCAGCAAAAATTATATTCATAAGCTTGAAAAGTTTATTCCGCGGGATTTAAGGTTACGAATGCTAATCATCTCAACTGATGTTATTAAGATTACGCAACTGTACCTGGATTAATGAACCACTGAGTGATAACGTGCTGTACACGCTAACCCGCACGGTTCTTATGCGAATGGGATGCAGAAAGTCTCATTTATACAACAAAATGATCATCCCATAGTTTTAGCAGTGCAAACTAACCAACAACATTTTATTTCGTTAAATAACACTTTGGTATTCCCTTCTACAAGAGTAGGTAATGAAGAGAAACAATTCATCAGTCTTTTGTCGGACAAAGTTATTACTTTTAAATTAGAGAGCTCACCTTTTAAATTTGTAATTCTGACTTTTAAATACAAAGTTTTGATTGCTCACTGTATTTAAAGAACACCGTGAATAAGAATCTTTTTCGTGTCAATGCAGACATATTGTTAACTGAGTAATAAATTTTGCCGTAGGACATTCAAATTAGTACATTTATTACCAGAGACTGGAAAATATGCATAGTCCAGAGAAATTAGACAAAATAAAAGCCCATCTCCGGAAAAATTCCCGGAAAGCTGAATTTTGGTATGGACCTTGATATTGTGGTTCTAAACAAAATGTCAAAAGTCCCCATCGATCCGAGTGCCGCTAAACATTTCACGCGTGGTCAAATGTCACTCAACATGGTTTTTCGTGAATATCTCGTTAACGGTCACTTTTACGGAAAAAGTATTTATTATCAAATTTGTAACTTAGGAAATGTTCTACCAAAAAGCTGTTACGACTTTTATCATAGAAGTCACTCTTTTGGAGATAATGCGATCTACAGAGTTTTAACATTTATTTTTCTTGCGAAACGTGCGCTCCTTTCCACACCACCTTCGAGGTAGAGTACAAGGTGCGTTTTTTTTACGCGGTGTCACCGGTAAGCCTAATCCATTTTTTTAATTAATAAATTTTTTGGTTAAAGCAGGAAATTATTAATCTTAATAATTAATATTATTCTTCAGACTCTATTTCAATTTGCATGATTTTCTCTTCATCATCATCATCTTCTTCTTTTTCTTCTTCTTCTATTTCTTCTTTTTTTCCTTCTTCTGCTGTTTCCTGTATTTCCATAGATTCAGCCAGAAAACACGATGGATCTACATCTTCAGGCGGGTAGCAATTACCGACGTCCTTTATATCGGGTACTACATTTAAGCAAGATTGCCCTTGGAAATTCCCACATACTCCTGAACAATATAAACCAACTTTTCTGCAGCCACAGTTTAAGCTACAGCCATTGGTGCAATTACAGAAAATAGTATTCAACAGTATGTCTGGAGCAGGTGGAAGCAGAGTATGAATTGTCTCTAAAGCGTTATCCTTTAATGTCCATCCCCAGTCTTCAGGGGTAAGCTCGTTGCCTAGCCATATTTGAACATGACTACCACTATTTACAATATGTTAAATCAATTTTGATGTGGGCCGCAGTAGTCCCCACATCAGCAATAAAAATTAATAAAAATATTGAGTAAGCACATCCGTTGACAAACAAGGATCGCTTGAGGGGTGCACACTGTTCGTTACAACTTTATAAATCGCATTTTCTCCATAATGGTTACTCCTATGAATAAAAATCATTGTATCTTTTTTGTAGGAAACTTTCTAAGTTACAAATTTGATAATAACTATTTTTTCTATAAAAGTGACCGTTAACGAGATATTCACGAAAAACCATGTTGAGTGACATTTGACCACGCGTGAAACTTTTGGCGGCACCCGGATCGATGGGGACTTTTGACATTTTGTTTAGAACCACAATATCAAGGTCCATACCAAAATTCAGCTTTCCGGGAATTTTTCCGAAGCGCAATGTCTAATTTCACTGGACTATAAAGGACGGGCCCATTATTGTTGAAGAAAAACCAATAAAACAAGAAAATTGCAAGCAAATGCAGTTCAAGGAATATTGGAAGAAAGACAAGACAGGCCAAGAAGAATAAAAAGGTGAAAAAAACGCGAAACAAAAATGAGAAGGGGCGGGCATGTTGAGGCCAGCTAAGTAAAGTAAAACTCTAACAGACAGCAAATTCCTAGTAAGAGAGAACAATCTTGGGAGGTTTGGAAAAAAGAGGAAGAAAAGACGGAAACGAAGAGAACGCAAAAGGATTTTCATTAACCAAGAAGGGTTTTTGGCCGTAAAAAGAGAATAAAATAAAAACTAAGAATAAAAGATAAGAGTTAAAATGAGAAGGCAATACAATTTAGTTGTAAAATGAATAGGTTGTGCTAATGTTGACTTATGCTTAACCTAACAGTCATTTAAATTGGTTTTAAAAATTTAAGTTGCTCAGTAGAACACTTAAATTAATAAAAAGTGATTTTCTAGATATACATTTTCACATTATCAACATATGAAAAAACCTTATTTATTTATTATATCTAGCTATCAAGTATTACATGTTCTTCTAAACGACGTTGATAATCTTATAGTTTTTTATTGGATTGTTTGCGTAAACATTTTCAGTGGGAAAATGTCGTTTGTACCCACAAAAACGCTTTTTATGTCGCCGTCATTCTGTTTAATAATTTCTTTAAGGGTGAAGCTTTCGCATAATGTTTTTCGATCAGGCTTATAGCCGGTACTTTGTAGTTTTACAATATTCTGTTCGTAAAAAAGAAACAGTCGTAGCCTTAATAGTTGTTCAGAAATTCATGAACAAAATTGTTATCGATGTTTACCCCAGAAATAACATTTCACAAAGAAAAGTGAGATCTTATTTCGAGGTTTTCTTGGGGTTTTATGTAAGAAAATTGCATTTATAGAACCATCTTCAGGACTAAAACGAAACGTTGGCCAAAGTAAATATACTGTTATCTAATTTAATATACAGTGTGTCCGCGTGGTAATGTATAAAATCGATAAAACTGTTAAAAATGAGTTTCCGAAAAATCCGTCGGACATGTCGAGCGATTTGTATTAAATTCTATATTTTGACAGGATTTCCTGATTTTTCCCGCCATTTTTCTAATAGCTATGACGTCATCGATATATTTTTTAAATGGCAACCCCTATTTTTTATTACGTCATTCGAAAGAGCGCATTTTTTTACAAATGGTAAGTTAAAATTTATAGTAGGTTGCATTATAAACTTCTTCAGCAAAAATTATTTTATAGTAAAAAAAAATTATTTCTTAGAAAGTAACACGTGTAACATTAAAATAAAATTAAACTAAATCAGGTGCCATCGTTTGAGAAATAGGGGTACGATCAGGATGAATTTCATTAAATAAACGGGCTACCTCCTGTTGTGTCCGAACTCTGTCACCAAAACCAATGATGGTGAGTATTTCGATTCGTTCCCTCTCGGATAACCGCACAATTCTTCTTACTTATTTCAGAACGGAAGTTGACAGCGAACTGCTTGACTATATAAGTGTTTTTTTATTTTTTAATTTAAGTAATGTGTGTGGATTACAACAGCTATAGTGTATTGAACAGAAATTTGAACACCTGATCACACGCCTTGCACACTGTCAAGTTGTAAACGGAGCACAATTTGACCAACTGATTTAGTTTAATTTTATTTTAATGTTACACGTGTTACTTTCTAAGAAATAAATTTTTTTTACTATAAAATAATTTTTGCTGAAGAAGTTTATAATGCAACATTGCAACCTACTATAAATTTTAACTTACCATTTGTAAAAAAATACGCTCTTTCGAATGACGTAATAAAAAATATGGGTTGCCATTTAAAAAAAATATCGATGACGTCATAGCTATTAGAAAAATGGCGGGAAAAATCAGGAAATCCTGTCAAAATATAGAATTTAATACAAATCGCTCGACATGTCCGACGGATTTTTCGGAAACTCATTTTTAACAATTTTATCGATTTTATACATTACCACGCGGACACACTGTATATACTTTTTAGGGCAGAAATTCACGAAAAGTATAGATAGTATTGTAACTGTACGTACCCCAGGTGTGTTACCCTTTACAGTTTTTCACTGTGATCGTCTAGTTTTCACTAAGATTTTCTTTAGCCTCAATCCAAACAACTAATACCGGACGTACGAATGTAGGCGAATAGAAAATATGGCGAAGTTGAGTACCACACTACACAGTTTCTAAGCGGACATAGCTGCTTTGGCGAGTACTTGAAACGCTTCCATCTTGCTCAATCGGAGTAATGCGTCTACTGCGAAAGAGATACAGCAGAACATATTGTTTTCCACTGCCCGTGATGGACAAACGAAAGATTGGTTATGGAAGCGGAAACAGATGAGCATCTGATAAGAGACAACAAAGTCAGGATCATGCTAAGGAGCCGAAAGGACTGGGACACGATAGTTAGAGGCCCGAAAAAGATGATCGGCACAAAGGAGGCAGAAGAAAGAAGAAGTAAAGGATAAGCAGTGGGAATAAGTAACACCAACATACTTTAGAATTGTATAAGTTAGGATAGCCCTCCCTTGAAGTAATGCGTAAGCGATACCAAGGGGAAAAGGCGACGTCCTTTAAAAAAACAACCTCAGCCTTGAGGTACCTTCATAGATAAAAATTGTAGAGGGTAAGGTTTGGTGATCGTGTTAGCAGATTTTCATGCAATTTTGCCAATCATGTTCGAACAGTTCTTGAACGCCAACCATCTTGTACGGATGAAATCACAAGTCTTGATGCAAAATTCGTCGCACACTTCGATCAGACAATTGAAGCGCTGCTGCATGTTTGCGAGCAGATCGCTTTGAAGACGTGAAATTGCCTCAATGTTTTCTGGAGTTCGAGTACTGCGCGGTTTTCTTCCGCCCTTCGGAATGGGATAAGTGAAGAAATCGCGAGTATCCCTTCAGAAATGTGAGTAATGGAAAATTTCCGAACTCGCTTTCAGCAGTGCATTGATAACAAAGGACACCACTTGAGCGATTTAGTTTTCAAAACTAGTTAAAATGTAAATTTCAATTATGTGGATTTACAACGTAAGAATAAATTTCCTTTACTTGCTACCATCTATTTTTTATTTAACTTTCAAATTAGGGAGGGGGTGTTGCCGCACCCTTACTATAGCTATAGCATTTGGTAATGATTTGATTATCCTCACAAGAGGAAAAAGCACCACAGAAGTAGAAATTTACTCAAATGAAGCAACCAAGTGAGCAAAAAAACAATAAAGATGGAATTCAACGAAGAGAAATCGTAAGCCATGTTAATTAGTAGGAAGAGATCATCCAGCGACTGACGCGAAAATAAATATTTACCTTAATAATTAAGAGCCTAGAACAAATGAAATGCTCAAAAGTACTTGGCAATTTAGTTAGATGGTCAAATGAACTTCAACGAACATATATTGAATGTCTTACACAAAATGCCCGCAGTTAATTAATGTATTGGCAAGGTCGGCAAAAATTAAATGGGACTGAAATCTGAAGGAAGCGTTTTAAAGTATGATAATGGTGTCATCATGCCATTAAGGATTAAGGTATTATGATATGGGGCCGCAATATGGAAATCGAATTTGCTTAAGATATTACAATCAAAACAAGATGCGCTGAACAAAGAATAATAAATGTAAAAGTCATTCAGAACATCTTATCAGAAATGACCCCGAGGTATCAGAAATTGTGGTTCGTTTTTTAGATACCTTTAATAACGATTAATATAAGTAATAAACCGAGTTCGCTGCAGTATTTTATTTTAAAGATTTCCTGCAGTTTCCCCGATAAAATATGAGTTTTTCCGTAACACGAGTCATTTCAGAACCCCTTAAATTATAATCTTTAACGTTTCAGAAGTGGGGAAGATCAGTAAATCTTGATACTTTTGTTGTAATTAATCATTTCGCCGCCCACTTGAAGCTTATTTTGACATAGGCGTTATAAAGTTTGTGGCGAGATGTCATCAGGGGACTTTACCAGTCACTTAATAGTTGTGTGCGTTAGTTACATTGAAGCAATTTTCAGCGTCGAACTCGATTTATTGCGCGTAACAGGGACGAGGTGTAATCTATAAAATTGGAAATTCAGGCCTGGCATTGAATATCAGAAAAGACTCACGGTATCAAACAAAACTATTTCGTGTTATGGCCTTTATAAAAATTTTATGCTCCTCCATAATTCAGCACAAAGGGGGATATAAAAGTTTTAAAAGATCTTTTCGAAAAGTGTAAAGCGTAAATAAACAGGATGGGTTTTGTTAACGGCCGAATTTATGAACATCAAAAAGGATGAATCAAATCTGTGCTGGTATTTATTTATACATTCAAGAGGTTCTTTTATCTCTTATAAATAAATACGTATTAATGTATACAAAAAAATAATTAAAAGAAGCGAATTTTTTTAAAGATCATGTTGTCCGATAATAATAATTAATGCCAACATGATTTTTGTTTTTAATTTTAAGCAATAATTAACTTGTTTAGTAGGCGAAGTTGTGCCTTACTTATGGTTTTCTAACTTTTCCGCAACTTTATACACAACCCTCTCGACCTGACTGCTTTTCAAGTTACAAAACTTTCACTTAACATTAATTTCAATTTTTTTGTTAGTAAATTTGCCTTTGTTGTTAATGGTTTCGTATTACAAACTTATAAGTTAAGATATAAAATTATTCAAATGAAAGTAAAAGGGTAAGTAAAACAAAAACACATTTGTTCTCGTAAAGTAATGGCGTAATGAGGCCTGCTTGTAGATTACAATTTGTTTCGTTTTGATTGCTATTATAGCAAGAGTTTTGTTGATAAATTTTTAAATTTAAATGTAATACACGTTTTCAAAGTAGACAAATGATTAATATTTCGAGAAAGATTATTTGTAAGGAAAGTTAAAGAAGTAATAACTAATTGTAGGGCAGATCTGTATTCCGGAAATTATCATCACACATGTCGCACATACCTACTAGGATAAATAATAGGTGTTGCGTAAAGCGTTTGAATAGGCTCTTGAATAATATTACGATTTTTAATCAGTTTTAAGGTTCTAGTCTTCAAGTGTTGTGTTAGGTCGTAGTTATTTTGTGACTGAGTAAAGTGATAAATTAAAGTTATGTTTAATAGACCAAAAAACGGCTTAATTTTTTAAAACAAAGTAGATACGCGTTTTGGTGTAAAGAAATTTATAAGAAATTGTTGTTACGTAGGCTTATTTACTTCAAATAGTTTTATAACTTTAGAAATTAACTACTGAAGGAGTCACTTCTTTATTACTAAGGTCAGTGATTATTTAAATCTTAATACATCCCACAAAACAAATTGAATTCAACCGTAGTTAAAGCTATAGTAATTCCACTTAGCAAATTGTAATTTCCGAAGCAGGATCTTTACCAAAGTGTCATTTCTAAAACAAATGTTGCTAGTTTTCCAAAATGTTGTGTATTTTAATTTAATTCCCAACGGTAAACGATTTGTAGTTTATAAGACTGAAAATTTCCTTCGCCAAATATTTTGTCTTAATTTAGAAAGAAAGATTCAAGATAAATAACCTGCAGTTAATGCAGATTAAAAACTATTTAAATTCCTTAAAAACGAAGTAATTTTTTTTGCATTGAAGATTAACAACTGCCTGTTCGCTTATCTACCAAAGCAGGTCGTAGCAGGTATTTCGTATAGATATTGATTATTACAATTTCTATAGCATTTTCAATCACACATAAAACAGTTGGTATTTTAATTCAGTATTTGAAGAATTCTTTTAACGAGAAGTTGCATATTTTTAAATTGTTAAATCGTCCATAATTAATTAATCAAATAAGAGCTTCTCGTTTTTGTTAGTTTTTTTACAAGTAAGCTAGTGGTAAGTGAAGCCAGTAGTATTATTTTTTATCTATCACCGTGGGATAAGTTATATCATATCACACTCATTTTAGAAATGTAATAGTCTTGTCATCCCAATGAGTGCCATAATGAAATTATTACGACACTAGTGGTAATGAAATTGACAATTCATTCTAGCTCCAAATTTTGCCGGGGCAAGTCCGGAAATCACGTTCTCTACAATTCTTCACAGTACAAGTGTGTTAACAATGTCTATATCCCTCTTAAAGCGTAAATAACTATTATCAAATTACGATGTGTTGTTGGCAATTTTTTTAAGATATCGTTAATACTTACTTTAATGACATTTTTGTCTAATTTAGCCTGCTTTTCATTAGAAAATATACTTTTGATCGTCGTTCACATTTCTTAATTTATAAAAATTAAAGCAGGTATTTTGGATAATATTTTATGTGCACTTTTAAATTTGAAATCCTTTGACATTGGTCAAATATTCAATAATTAATATAACTGTCGATGTAATGAACGATTAACTTTATTTTCAACTGGCTTTCTTGTCCGGGGTGTCTCTTCATTTTCTGTGTTTCTAGATGCAAAGCTCGCAGAGGAGGTTCGCAGGACAGAAAGCTTAGTAAAAAATGTTATGCCACAAATAACACACAGAGAATATTAAATTAAGGTATCTAATTTAGCCATTGTTACAGAAAGCAAATTAGTAAGTTCATCAAAGCAGTTTTAATGAAATTTTTCCTTAGCAGTTCGATATCGCTGCGACATCCGCGGAAATCGGACCTATTGTTGTAGTGAAATTATGGCAAACTAAGTGTGTTTGTCAAATTTAAAAAGAATGCATCGTTAGAAGTAAAATTCTGTGTAATAGTAACGTACCGAAATTTTTATTACCCAAACACCTTGGGTACAACCAGTGTTTTTACAGTGCCGTGCTATAATAAAAAGTAATTATTTAACTTCGGGAATCTTAAATTTCTGTGTTATCGGGAGTGTCGGTTCGGGGTTTCACATCTTCATATGGTTTTTGCACTTAACCTGCTACAGGAAATTCGTAATAAAGGTAGGTGATGGGGTCAGTTACTTTTTAAAATTTATTTGTCATTATTTGATTTGATAGTTCTAGTTTTACATTCTTGAGCTTAAAGACAAATTAATTTTTTTTTTTTAATAATTTGAAATCCAAAATCAGGCAAATTAATGCCAAGCTATGGTTACTTAAATAACCTTTTTCTGTTGTTTAAGGTAGGTCCCATCTTCGAGGGATTGCAGTTCCTAGGATGAAAACGGCACCGCAGTGAGTTATATTTATTCTTTTTTTGCCATATTAGGGATAATTGTAGGGATTACGTTAGCCACCTTCAAACACAAACTATTCTTGAACCATTCATTTTCTAAAATCAATCTTACATTACAATTACTTTCGTATTCGTGAATTAACTTTCGGGTAAATATTTCTGTTCTAAACGGTTTTAATTCCAACATTTATCGGGAGTGTAGTTAATATTTGTGTATACTTGCGCGACACTGTTGTATAATGCTGTAAGTAGACAAACAAACGGTAAGTGAATACAAATGGCAAGTAAATAGTATGTATAATAGTGGGTTTTAAAATTTCAGCATTAATTTATTACTTTCAGTCTTATTATCACACTTTCTTTTCAGCACTAACTTCTTATTTTCAGCTCAATTTCGGGGAGTTTTTCTAACTCCTTGTTCTCTTTTAGCTCAAACGGTGAAGTATAAAAAAATATTCTTAAAATTATTATCCTTTTTCAAATCAATAATTATTCAGGGTTAATTTGTAATGTTAAATTTCAGCCAACTGATTTACAGGTTACCTATTGTTTGATGTTAGTTTTTAGTTTAATAACTATCATATTCAATGATTTCAGTTTAATTAATTACCTTTTCGGCAGTTTTCCGTGTGTATCCTTTTTGAGTCCGCATAACGAGGTAACATTTTATATCATAAAGGTTGTTCATTAAAAAATTATATTTAAACTGGTTGTGGTAAGGAAAAGGCCTGAACAATTTTCAACGTCGCATGAGTTGGAAATTGTTCAGAGGGGAGTTGGGAGGCCTTTCTTTTTAAGAAACCTCTTCAAGGTTTTTTAAACTTAACTGTTTCGAATAAAATGAAGAACATTGTTACATGCTGCTTTGTACTATCAGCAGATTGTTCCTTTTATTTTACTTAAACCAAGACTTCCTTACAGTAACCTCCGTTATCGAAACGCCATTCGCGAAAATCGGTTTTCTTGATTAAAGTGACTATATGGCAAACTAAGTGTGTTTGCTAAATTCATCTAGTTTTCGTTATCGTAGATAAATTTGAGTGAATAAGTATCGTAGCAAAATTATACTACCCAAACACCTTGGGTACAACCAGTGTTTGTACAGTGCAGTGTTTCAAAAAGTAATTATTTAACTTCGGGCATCTTAAATTTCTGTGTTCTCGGGAGTGTCGGTTCGGGGTTTCACATCTTCATATGGTTTCTGCATTTAACCTGCTACAGGAAATTCGTAATAAAGGTAGGTGATGGGGTCAGTTACTTTTTAAAATTTATTTGTCATTATTTGATCTGATGGTTCTAGTTTTACATTTTTGAGCTTAAAGACAAATTAATTTTTTTTTTAATAATTTGAAATCCAAAATCGGGCAAATTACTGCCAAGCTATGGTTACTTAAAAAACCTTTTTCTGTTGTTTCAGGTAGGTCCCATCTTCGAGGGATTGCAGTTCCTAGGATGAAAACGGCACCGCAGTGAGTTATATTTATTCTTTTTTTGCCATAGGGATAATTGTAGGGATTACGTTAGCCACTTTCAAACACCAACTATTCTTGAACCATTCATTTTCTAAAATCAATCTTACATTACAATTACTTTCGTATTCGTGAATTAACTTTCGGGTAAATATTTCTGTTCTAAACGGTTTTAATTCCAACATGTATCGGGAGTGTAGTTAATATTTGTGTATACTTGCGCGACACTGTTGTATAATGCTGTAAGTAGACAAACAAACGGTAAGTGAATCCAAATGGCAAGTAAATAGTATGTATAATAGTGGGTTTTAAAATTTCAGCATTAATTTATTACTTTCAGTCTTATTATCACACTTTCTTTTCAGCACTAACTTCTTATTTTCAGCTCAATTTCGGGGAGTTTTTCTAACTCCTTGTTCTCTTTTAGCTCAAACGGTGAAGTATAAATATTCTTAAAATTATTATCCTTTTTCAAATGAATAATTATTCAGGGTTAATTTGTAATGTTTAATTTCAGCCAACTGGTTTACACGTTACCTATTGTTTGATGTTAGTTTTTAGTTTAATAACTATCATATTCAATGATTTCAGTTTAATTAATTACCTTTTCGGCAGTTTTCCGTGTGTATCCTTTTTGAGTCCGCATAACGAGGTAACATTTTATATCATAAAGGTTGTTCATTAAAAAATTATATTTAAACTGGTTGTGGTAAGGAAAAGGCCTGAACAATTTTCAACGTCGCATGAGTTGGAAATTGTTCAGATGGGAGTTGGGAGGCCTTTCTTTTTAAGAAACCTCTTCAAGGTTTTTTAAACTTAACTGTTTAAAATAAAATGAAGAACATTGTTACATGCTGCTTTGTACTATCAGCAGATTGTTCCTTTTATTTTACTTAAACCGAGACTTCCTTACAGTAACCTCCGTTATCGAAACGCCATTCGCGAAAATCGGTTTTCTTGATTAAAGTGACTATATGGCAAACTAAGTGTGTTTGCTAAATTCATCTAGTTTTCGTTATCGTAGATAAATTTGAGTGAATAAGTATCGTAGCAAAATTATACTACCCAAACACCTTGGGTACAACCAGTGTTTGTACAGTGCAGTGTTTCAAAAAGTAATTATTTAACTTCGGGCATCTTAAATTTCTGTGTTCTCGGGAGTGTCGGTTCGGGGTTTCACATCTTCATATGGTTTCTGCACTTAACCTGCTACAGGAAATTCGTAATAAAGGTAGGTGATGGGGTCAGTTACTTTTTAAAATTTATTTGTCATTATTTGATCTGATGGTTCTAGTTTTACATTTTTGAGCTTAAAGACAAATTAATTTTTTTTTTAATAATTTGAAATCCAAAATCGGGCAAATTACTGCCAAGCTATGGTTACTTAAAAAACCTTTTTCTGTTGTTTCAGGTAGGTCCCATCTTCGAGGGATTGCAGTTCCTAGGATGAAAACGGCACCGCAGTGAGTTATATTTATTCTTTTTTTGCCATAGGGATAATTGTAGGGATTACGTTAGCCACTTTCAAACACCAACTATTCTTGAACCATTCATTTTCTAAAATCAATCTTACATTACAATTACTTTCGTATTCGTGAATTAACTTTCGGGTAAATATTTCTGTTGTAAACGGTTTTAATTCCAACATGTATCGGGAGTGTAGTTAATATTTGTGTATACTTGCGCGACACTGTTGTATAATGCTGTAAGTAGACAAACAAACGGTAAGTGAATCCAAATGGCAAGTAAATAGTATGTATAATAGTGGGTTTTAAAATTTCAGCATTAATTTATTACTTTCAGTCTTATTATCACACTTTCTTTTCAGCACTAACTTCTTATTTTCAGCTCAATTTCGGGGAGTTTTTCTAACTCCTTGTTCTCTTTTAGCTCAAACGGTGAAGTATAAATATTCTTAAAATTATTATCCTTTTTCAAATGAATAATTATTCAGGGTTAATTTGTAATGTTTAATTTCAGCCAACTGGTTTACACGTTACCTATTGTTTGATGTTAGTTTTTAGTTTAATAACTATCATATTCAATGATTTCAGTTTAATTAATTACCTTTTCGGCAGTTTTCCGTGTGTATCCTTTTTGAGTCCGCATAACGAGGTAACATTTTATATCATAAAGGTTGTTCATTAAAAAATTATATTTAAACTGGTTGTGGTAAGGAAAAGGCCTGAACAATTTTCAACGTCGCATGAGTTGGAAATTGTTCAGAGGGGAGTTGGGAGGCCTTTCTTTTTAAGAAACCTCTTCAAGGTTTTTTAAACTTAACTGTTTAGTTTAAAATGAAGAACATTGTTACATGCTGCTTTGTACTATCAGCAGATTGTTCCTTTTATTTTACTTAAACCGAGACTTCCTTACAGTAACCTCCGTTATCGAAACGCCATTCGCGAAAATCGGTTTTCTTGATTAAAGTGACTATATGGCAAACTAAGTGTGTTTGCTAAATTCATCTAGTTTTCGTTATCGTAGATAAATTTGAGTGAATAAGTATCGTAGCAAAATTATACTACCCAAACACCTTGGGTACAACCAGTGTTTGTACAGTGCAGTGTTTCAAAAAGTAATTATTTAACTTCGGGCATCTTAAATTTCTGTGTTCTCGGGAGTGTCGGTTCGGGGTTTCACATCTTCATATGGTTTCTGCACTTAACCTGCTACAGGAAATTCGTAATAAAGGTAGGTGATGGGGTCAGTTACTTTTTAAAATTTATTTGTCATTATTTGATCTGATGGTTCTAGTTTTACATTTTTGAGCTTAAAGACAAATTAATTTTTTTTTTAATAATTTGAAATCCAAAATCGGGCAAATTACTGCCAAGCTATGGTTACTTAAAAAACCTTTTTCTGTTGTTTCAGGTAGGTCCCATCTTCGAGGGATTGCAGTTCCTAGGATGAAAACGGCACCGCAGTGAGTTATATTTATTCTTTTTTTGCCATAGGGATAATTGTAGGGATTACGTTAGCCACTTTCAAACACCAACTATTCTTGAACCATTCATTTTCTAAAATCAATCTTACATTACAATTACTTTCGTATTCGTGAATTAACTTTCGGGTAAATATTTCTGTTGTAAACGGTTTTAATTCCAACATGTATCGGGAGTGTAGTTAATATTTGTGTATACTTGCGCGACACTGTTGTATAATGCTGTAAGTAGACAAACAAACGGTAAGTGAATCCAAATGGCAAGTAAATAGTATGTATAATAGTGGGTTTTAAAATTTCAGCATTAATTTATTACTTTCAGTCTTATTATCACACTTTCTTTTCAGCACTAACTTCTTATTTTCAGCTCAATTTCGGGGAGTTTTTCTAACTCCTTGTTCTCTTTTAGCTCAAACGGTGAAGTATAAATATTCTTAAAATTATTATCCTTTTTCAAATGAATAATTATTCAGGGTTAATTTGTAATGTTTAATTTCAGCCAACTGGTTTACACGTTACCTATTGTTTGATGTTAGTTTTTAGTTTAATAACTATCATATTCAATGATTTCAGTTTAATTAATTACCTTTTCGGCAGTTTTCCGTGTGTATCCTTTTTGAGTCCGCATAACGAGGTAACATTTTATATCATAAAGGTTGTTCATTAAAAAATTATATTTAAACTGGTTGTGGTAAGGAAAAGGCCTGAACAATTTTCAACGTCGCATGAGTTGGAAATTGTTCAGAGGGGAGTTGGGAGGCCTTTCTTTTTAAGAAACCTCTTCAAGGTTTTTTAAACTTAACTGTTTAGTTTAAAATGAAGAACATTGTTACATGCTGCTTTGTACTATCAGCAGATTGTTCCTTTTATTTTACTTAAACCGAGACTTCCTTACAGTAACCTCCGTTATCGAAACGCCATTCGCGAAAATCGGTTTTCTTGATTAAAGTGACTATATGGCAAACTAAGTGTGTTTGCTAAATTCATCTAGTTTTCGTTATCGTAGATAAATTTGAGTGAATAAGTATCGTAGCAAAATTATACTACCCAAACACCTTGGGTACAACCAGTGTTTGTACAGTGCAGTGTTTCAAAAAGTAATTATTTAACTTCGGGCATCTTAAATTTCTGTGTTCTCGGGAGTGTCGGTTCGGGGTTTCACATCTTCATATGGTTTCTGCACTTAACCTGCTACAGGAAATTCGTAATAAAGGTAGGTGATGGGGTCAGTTACTTTTTAAAATTTATTTGTCATTATTTGATCTGATGGTTCTAGTTTTACATTTTTGAGCTTAAAGACAAATTAATTTTTTTTTTAATAATTTGAAATCCAAAATCGGGCAAATTACTGCCAAGCTATGGTTACTTAAAAAACCTTTTTCTGTTGTTTCAGGTAGGTCCCATCTTCGAGGGATTGCAGTTCCTAGGATGAAAACGGCACCGCAGTGAGTTATATTTATTCTTTTTTTGCCATAGGGATAATTGTAGGGATTACGTTAGCCACTTTCAAACACCAACTATTCTTGAACCATTCATTTTCTAAAATCAATCTTACATTACAATTACTTTCGTATTCGTGAATTAACTTTCGGGTAAATATTTCTGTTGTAAACGGTTTTAATTCCAACATGTATCGGGAGTGTAGTTAATATTTGTGTATACTTGCGCGACACTGTTGTATAATGCTGTAAGTAGACAAACAAACGGTAAGTGAATCCAAATGGCAAGTAAATAGTATGTATAATAGTGGGTTTTAAAATTTCAGCATTAATTTATTACTTTCAGTCTTATTATCACACTTTCTTTTCAGCACTAACTTCTTATTTTCAGCTCAATTTCGGGGAGTTTTTCTAACTCCTTGTTCTCTTTTAGCTCAAACGGTGAAGTATAAATATTCTTAAAATTATTATCCTTTTTCAAATGAATAATTATTCAGGGTTAATTTGTAATGTTTAATTTCAGCCAACTGGTTTACACGTTACCTATTGTTTGATGTTAGTTTTTAGTTTAATAACTATCATATTCAATGATTTCAGTTTAATTAATTACCTTTTCGGCAGTTTTCCGTGTGTATCCTTTTTGAGTCCGCATAACGAGGTAACATTTTATATCATAAAGGTTGTTCATTAAAAAATTATATTTAAACTGGTTGTGGTAAGGAAAAGGCCTGAACAATTTTCAACGTCGCATGAGTTGGAAATTGTTCAGAGGGGAGTTGGGAGGCCTTTCTTTTTAAGAAACCTCTTCAAGGTTTTTTAAACTTAACTGTTTAGTTTAAAATGAAGAACATTGTTACATGCTGCTTTGTACTATCAGCAGATTGTTCCTTTTATTTTACTTAAACCGAGACTTCCTTACAGTAACCTCCGTTATCGAAACGCCATTCGCGAAAATCGGTTTTCTTGATTAAAGTGACTATATGGCAAACTAAGTGTGTTTGCTAAATTCATCTAGTTTTCGTTATCGTAGATAAATTTGAGTGAATAAGTATCGTAGCAAAATTATACTACCCAAACACCTTGGGTACAACCAGTGTTTGTACAGTGCAGTGTTTCAAAAAGTAATTATTTAACTTCGGGCATCTTAAATTTCTGTGTTCTCGGGAGTGTCGGTTCGGGGTTTCACATCTTCATATGGTTTCTGCACTTAACCTGCTACAGGAAATTCGTAATAAAGGTAGGTGATGGGGTCAGTTACTTTTTAAAATTTATTTGTCATTATTTGATCTGATGGTTCTAGTTTTACATTTTTGAGCTTAAAGACAAATTAATTTTTTTTTTAATAATTTGAAATCCAAAATCGGGCAAATTACTGCCAAGCTATGGTTACTTAAAAAACCTTTTTCTGTTGTTTCAGGTAGGTCCCATCTTCGAGGGATTGCAGTTCCTAGGATGAAAACGGCACCGCAGTGAGTTATATTTATTCTTTTTTTGCCATAGGGATAATTGTAGGGATTACGTTAGCCACTTTCAAACACCAACTATTCTTGAACCATTCATTTTCTAAAATCAATCTTACATTACAATTACTTTCGTATTCGTGAATTAACTTTCGGGTAAATATTTCTGTTGTAAACGGTTTTAATTCCAACATGTATCGGGAGTGTAGTTAATATTTGTGTATACTTGCGCGACACTGTTGTATAATGCTGTAAGTAGACAAACAAACGGTAAGTGAATCCAAATGGCAAGTAAATAGTATGTATAATAGTGGGTTTTAAAATTTCAGCATTAATTTATTACTTTCAGTCTTATTATCACACTTTCTTTTCAGCACTAACTTCTTATTTTCAGCTCAATTTCGGGGAGTTTTTCTAACTCCTTGTTCTCTTTTAGCTCAAACGGTGAAGTATAAATATTCTTAAAATTATTATCCTTTTTCAAATGAATAATTATTCAGGGTTAATTTGTAATGTTTAATTTCAGCCAACTGGTTTACACGTTACCTATTGTTTGATGTTAGTTTTTAGTTTAATAACTATCATATTCAATGATTTCAGTTTAATTAATTACCTTTTCGGCAGTTTTCCGTGTGTATCCTTTTTGAGTCCGCATAACGAGGTAACATTTTATATCATAAAGGTTGTTCATTAAAAAATTATATTTAAACTGGTTGTGGTAAGGAAAAGGCCTGAACAATTTTCAACGTCGCATGAGTTGGAAATTGTTCAGAGGGGAGTTGGGAGGCCTTTCTTTTTAAGAAACCTCTTCAAGGTTTTTTAAACTTAACTGTTTAGTTTAAAATGAAGAACATTGTTACATGCTGCTTTGTACTATCAGCAGATTGTTCCTTTTATTTTACTTAAACCGAGACTTCCTTACAGTAACCTCCGTTATCGAAACGCCATTCGCGAAAATCGGTTTTCTTGATTAAAGTGACTATATGGCAAACTAAGTGTGTTTGCTAAATTCATCTAGTTTTCGTTATCGTAGATAAATTTGAGTGAATAAGTATCGTAGCAAAATTATACTACCCAAACACCTTGGGTACAACCAGTGTTTGTACAGTGCAGTGTTTCAAAAAGTAATTATTTAACTTCGGGCATCTTAAATTTCTGTGTTCTCGGGAGTGTCGGTTCGGGGTTTCACATCTTCATATGGTTTCTGCACTTAACCTGCTACAGGAAATTCGTAATAAAGGTAGGTGATGGGGTCAGTTACTTTTTAAAATTTATTTGTCATTATTTGATCTGATGGTTCTAGTTTTACATTTTTGAGCTTAAAGACAAATTAATTTTTTTTTTAATAATTTGAAATCCAAAATCGGGCAAATTACTGCCAAGCTATGGTTACTTAAAAAACCTTTTTCTGTTGTTTCAGGTAGGTCCCATCTTCGAGGGATTGCAGTTCCTAGGATGAAAACGGCACCGCAGTGAGTTATATTTATTCTTTTTTTGCCATAGGGATAATTGTAGGGATTACGTTAGCCACTTTCAAACACCAACTATTCTTGAACCATTCATTTTCTAAAATCAATCTTACATTACAATTACTTTCGTATTCGTGAATTAACTTTCGGGTAAATATTTCTGTTGTAAACGGTTTTAATTCCAACATGTATCGGGAGTGTAGTTAATATTTGTGTATACTTGCGCGACACTGTTGTATAATGCTGTAAGTAGACAAACAAACGGTAAGTGAATCCAAATGGCAAGTAAATAGTATGTATAATAGTGGGTTTTAAAATTTCAGCATTAATTTATTACTTTCAGTCTTATTATCACACTTTCTTTTCAGCACTAACTTCTTATTTTCAGCTCAATTTCGGGGAGTTTTTCTAACTCCTTGTTCTCTTTTAGCTCAAACGGTGAAGTATAAATATTCTTAAAATTATTATCCTTTTTCAAATGAATAATTATTCAGGGTTAATTTGTAATGTTTAATTTCAGCCAACTGGTTTACACGTTACCTATTGTTTGATGTTAGTTTTTAGTTTAATAACTATCATATTCAATGATTTCAGTTTAATTAATTACCTTTTCGGCAGTTTTCCGTGTGTATCCTTTTTGAGTCCGCATAACGAGGTAACATTTTATATCATAAAGGTTGTTCATTAAAAAATTATATTTAAACTGGTTGTGGTAAGGAAAAGGCCTGAACAATTTTCAACGTCGCATGAGTTGGAAATTGTTCAGAGGGGAGTTGGGAGGCCTTTCTTTTTAAGAAACCTCTTCAAGGTTTTTTAAACTTAACTGTTTAGTTTAAAATGAAGAACATTGTTACATGCTGCTTTGTACTATCAGCAGATTGTTCCTTTTATTTTACTTAAACCGAGACTTCCTTACAGTAACCTCCGTTATCGAAACGCCATTCGCGAAAATCGGTTTTCTTGATTAAAGTGACTATATGGCAAACTAAGTGTGTTTGCTAAATTCATCTAGTTTTCGTTATCGTAGATAAATTTGAGTGAATAAGTATCGTAGCAAAATTATACTACCCAAACACCTTGGGTACAACCAGTGTTTGTACAGTGCAGTGTTTCAAAAAGTAATTATTCAACTTCGGGCATCTTAAATTTCTGTGTTCTCGGGAGTGTCGGTTCGGGGTTTCACATCTTCATATGGTTTCTGCACTTAACCTGCTACAGGAAGTTCGTAATAAAGGTAGGTGATGGGGTCAGTTAATTTTTAAAATTTATTTGTCATTATTTGATCTGATGGTTCTAGTTTTACATTTTTGAGCTTAAAGACAAATTAATTTTTTTTTTTTTTAATAATTTGAAATCCAAAATCCGGCAAATTACTGCCAAGCTATGGTTACTTAAAAAAACCTTTTTCTGTTGTTTCAGGTAGGTCCCATCTTCGAGGGATTGCAGTTCCTAGGATGAAAACGGCACCGCAGTGAGTTATATTTATTCTTTTTTTGCCATAGGGATAATTGTAGGGATTACGTTAGCCACTTTCAAACACCAACTATTCTTGAACCATTCATTTTCTAAAATCAATCTTACATTACAATTACTTTCGTATTCGTGAATTAACTTTCGGGTAAATATTTCTGTTCTAAACGGTTTTAATTCCAACATGTATCGGGAGTGTAGTTAATATTTGTGTATACTTGCGCGACACTGTTGTATAATGCTGTAAGTAGACAAACAAACGGTAAGTGAATACAAATGGCAAGTAAATAGTATGTATAATAGTGGGTTTTAAAATTTCAGCATTAATTTATTACTTTCAGTCTTATTATCACACTTTCTTTTCAGCACTAACTTCTTATTTTCAGCTCAATTTCGGGGAGTTTTTTTAACTCCTTGTTCTCTTTTAGCTCAAACGGTGAAGTATAAATATTCTTAAAATTATTATCCTCTTTCAAATTAATAATTATTCAAGGTTAATTTGTAATGTTTAATTTCAGCCAACTGGTTTACACGTTACCTATTGTTTGATGTTAGATTTTAGTTTAATAGTTATCATATTCAATGATTTCAGTTTAATTAATCACCTTTTCGGCAGTTTTCCGTGTGTATCCTTTTTGAGTCCGCATAATGAGGTAACATTTTATATCATAAAGGTTGTACAATATAAAATTATATTTAAACTGGTTGTGGTAAGGAAAAGGCCTGAACAATTTTCAACGCATGAGTTGGAAATTGTTCAGAGGGGAGTTGGGAGGCCTTTCTTTTTAAGAAACCTCTTCAAGGTTTTTTAAACTTAACTGTTTAGAATAAAATGAAGAACATTATTACATGCTGCTTTGTACTATCAGCAGATTGTTCCTTTTATTTTACTTAAACCAAGACTTCCTTACAGTAGCCTCCGTTATCGAAACGCCATTCGCGAAAATCGGTTTTCTTGATTAAAGTGACTATATGGCAAACTAAGTGTGTTTGCTAAATTCATCTAGTTTTCGTTATCGTAGATAAATTTGAGTGAATAAGTATCGTAACAAAATTGTATTACCCAAACACCTTGGGTACATCCAGTGTTTATTGAGTGCAGTAGTAGTATTCTTATAAATAATATTTTCGGTTAATAAATTTTATAGCGATTTCGGGAGTGTCGCGTCGGTTCGGTTCGGGCTTCGAAGTCTACAAGGAAATTTTTAGAAGAAAGGCACAAGTGGGGTGACTTCAATAAAGGTTAGTTATATTTCCTTTTATTATTGTTTTTGTAATATTAGGTTTTGTCCGTATATCTACAGGAGTCTTTTTAAGGAATTGGCATTTTAAAACAATTTAAGAGGTTGTAGGCAGATTATCTTTTGAAATTTCGTAGCATGTTTTGTTTAATTTGTCAAAAATAAAAAATTTTAACAATTTTGAAAATAATTAAAATTGAAATCTTAAGTTACTTTAGCAACGTTAAAGCTTTGAAAGCTGATTTTTAAAAATTCTTTATCGACGATTGCTTTGGAAATTTAAAAGCATATCTTACCTTAAATTGTGCTACAGCATTCGACATGACACACTAGTTAGCTGTAAGTATACATATAATAGTCCAGAGAAATTAGACAAAATAAAAGCCCATCTCCGGAAAAATTCCCGGAAAACTGAATTTTGGTATGGACCTTGATATTGTGGTTCTAAACAAAATGTCAAAAGTCCCCATCGATCCGAGTGCCGCTAAAAATTTCACGCGTGGTCAAATGTCACTCAACATGGTTTTTCGTGAATATCTCGTTAACGGTCACTGTTACGGAAAAAGTATTTATTATCAAATTTGTAACTTAGGAAATGTTCTACAAAAAAGCTGTAACGACTTTTATCATAGAAGTCACTCTTTTGGAGATAATGCGATCTACAGAGTTTTAACATTTATTTTTCTTGCGAAACGTGCGCTCCTTTCCACACCACCTTCGAGGTAGAGTACAAGGTGCGTTTTTTTTACGCGGTGTCACCGGTAAGCCTAATCAATTTTTTTAATTAATAAATTTTTTGGTTAAAGCAGGAAATTATTAATCTTAATAATTAATATTATTCTTCAGACTCTATTTCAATTTGCATGATTTTCTCTTCATCATCATCATCTTCTTCTTTTTCTTCTTCTTCTATTTCTTCTTTTTTTCCTTCTTCTGCTGTTTCCTGTATTTCCATAGATTCAGCCAGAAAACACGATGGATCTACATCTTCAGGGGGGTCGCAATTACCGACGTCCATTATATCGGGTACTACATTTAAGCAAGATTGCCCTTGGAAATTCCCACATACTCCTGAACAATATAAACCAACTTTTCTGCAGCCACAGTTTAAGCTACAGCCATTGGTGTAATTACAGAAAATAGTATTCAACAGTATGTCTGGAGCAGGTGGAAGCAGAGTATGAATTGGCTCTAAAGCGATATCCTTTAATGTCCATCCCCAGTCTTCAGGGGTAAGCTCGTTGCCTAGCCATATTTGAACATGACTACCAGTATTTACAATATGTTAAATCAATTTTGATGTGGGCCGCAGTAGTCCCCACATCAGCAATAAAAATTAATAAAAATATTGAGTAAGCACATCCGTTGACAAACAAGGATCGCTTGAGGAGTGCACACTGTTCGTTACAACTTTATAAATCGCATTTTCTCCATAATGGTTACTCCTATCAATAAAAATCATTGTATCTTTTTTGTAGGAAACTTTCTAAGTTACAAAGTTGATAATAACTATTTTTTCTATAAAAGTGACCGTTAACGAGATATTCACGAAAAACCATGTTGAGTGACATCTGACCACGCGTGAAACTTTTCGCGGCACTCGGATCGATGGGGACTTTTGACATTTTGTTTAGAACCACAATATCAAGGTCCATACCAAAATTCAGCTTTCCGGGAATTTTTCCGAAGCGCAATGTCTAATTTCACTGGACTATGCACCATAAAATCAGAAAATATGTATGCAAATATGCACTAAAAATTATTAATTAACCAATTATTTTGCCCATTAAATAAACAAACAAACGAACACTATCTGTTATACCTTATACACTACTACGTCCGAAATAAAATTTCGTATTTGTTTATTTATCTTTTTTATTATAAACAAAAATCAAACATAATTTTTAGACATATATAATACCGGGTGTCGCGAACATAGGGAAATAGCATGGGAAATCGTATATATTTAGATTCCAGCTCCCCATTTGAGTTGATACTACTTTACTTGAATTTGTTGCTTGTTTAAGAAAGAAATAGGTTAAAAACTATAATAAATAATTTGCATTTTATTCGCAAAAAGCAGACCAGCCATGATCAAATTTGAAGTTTGGTTATGCCAAAATAAATTTTATTTTCTGTCAGTTATCAATTCACGTATCTACCAAATTACTACGAATAGTAATGTTCAATATTTTAATGAGGAGAGGGTATTTATTGTCAAAACATTTTATACTGGCTTCAGTTTTCGCACAGTTCGTAATTTAAAAAACTTCAAATTATTATGGCTGGTCTGCTTTTTGTGAATAAAATGCAAATTATTTATTGTAGTTTTTAAGCTATTTATTTCTTAAACAAGCAACAAATTCAAGTAAAGTAGTATCAAATTAAGCGCATTCTTTTTGTCTTTCGATTGATACCACTATCTATCAATCTTATCAACTCAAACGGTGAGCAGGAATCTGCATATATACGATTTCCCATGCTATTTCCCTATGTTCGCCCCTTAAGTCAAACACACGATATACGCGGCCATTAGCACTGCTGGCTTTGTTTTTTAATGTCTCAACTATCTGAAAACTTTCTTGTAAAGAAAGTTCCCTGCCTTGAAGTTTTTCTATTGCAAATGCAATGCAGGCAAATGTTGATTTGATGTATGGAAGCTGATTTACAACAGACGATTTCTTAAAAATATCTTTACATTTTTCAATTGCGATTGAACCAACTGAATCAAATTCTGAAATTACATTTTAATACCATTAAAATGGCCGGCAAGAAATATTACACAATTCAACTGGGTTCTCCATCTGGTCCAGATTGGTTCTGGTGGCAGAGGAACCCTAGGAAGTTTTTCTTTATATGTTTGCATTCTAAGAGGTGTTTTAACAAATACTTCTTTTACATTAGATGCTAACTTATTCCCTATCGGAAATTCTAACCTAACTAACTCAGATACCCTATTTATACCGTGCGCTAGACAAGTACAGTGCATTTGTACATAAAACATATACATCAAGTTGACCGAAAAGAGTCGAAGTATGCGCTATACCGTTTTGCATATGCATTATGCAACAGAATGGTAATATCTGCAAATATGCACCAAATAACTTATTAAAAATCGCATTAACATGATGTGAAACGCATAGAAACAAATATTCAAAGAGATACGCTATAAAATAGAGATATGCACTTTGCATATTTTCAAGTCTCTGTTTATTGCAATTTGATCAACCAAGATTATTTTTTCTAAACATATACAGGGTGTTCATTTTAAAAGTAAACGCCTACCAGCTTCTGAATAGGCAACACACATTGCATTCCAAACCAGGTCACTTGTCTGTTTGATGAATTTCAAAAATATTATGCAACACAGTAGCCTTTGAACTTTTTTAATTACTTAATATAAAAGTCAAGTGTATTACTACATGGTCTTCGCCTATTTGGATATCGTTGGTGGTGCAATATCGCCGCAGCATCGTAATTCTTATGACATTTATTGACTTTTTAGCGATTTGCGATTTTGACACTGACATAAAATATGTTTAAGATTATTATGTTGTTAACGTTTTTGAAATTTGTTATACTACAGAGTTATCTCTGGAATGCAATGTGTGTTGCCTATTCAGAAGCTGGTAAGGCGTTCACTTTTAAAATGAACACCCTGCATGAAAAACACTTCCATTTGGAATTTTTAATTTCTAGTAAAACCAATGCATAATAATTATTCTGACTGATAGAATGTTGAAAAATGTAGAACATAGATCGTACATCTACGAGATTTTCTGTAAACTTTTTTAAATGCGTTGTTCCAAGAACAATTTGAAAGCTTCCACCAAAAATATTCGAATTATTTCCGAAATCTCAATTTGCTAAAAATAATGTTTTTACTTTGACCACCTTTTTTATTCTGAAACACAGCTACTTACTGCTTTTTCATTTTTCGTTTTGAAGTTAAAGTTCACAACAAAGCAAATTTAAAAATTCTAAAGTTTAAAATGAGACATTTGAAAATTTTTGAGAAATTAGAAATAAACTATGAATTTGCACTGCAATTAGGTAGATACGTGAATTGTTAACTGACAGAAAATAAAATTTATTTTGGCATAAAGAAACTTCAAATTTGATCATGACTGGTCCGCTTTTTGTGAAAAAGATGAAAATTATTTATTGCAGTTTCTTTCTTAAACAAGCAACAAAGTCAAGTAAAGTAGTATCAAATTAAGCAAATTTTTCTTTATCTTTCGATTGATACCACTATCAATTCTATCAACACAATCGGGGAGCAGGGATCGGCATATATACGATGTCCCATGCTATTTCCCTATGTTCGCCCCTTAAGTCAAACACCCGGTATATGTAGATTCCTGCTTGCCGTTTGAGTTGATAGAATTGATAGTGGTATCAATCGAAAGATAAAAAGAAAATTCGCTTAATTTGATACTACTTTACTTGAATTTGTTGCTTGTTTAAGAAAGAAATAGCTACCTTAAAAACTGTAATAAATAATCGACCTATTCCATCTGTATCAACAATTCATAAGTTTGTAATCAGGGCTGGTCTGCTTTTTGTGAATAAAATGCGAATTATTTATTACAGTTTTTAAGCTATTTCTTTTTTAAACAAGCAACAAATTCATGCCATTTTTTGTCTTTCGATTGATACCATTATCAATTCTATTAGCTCAAACTGCAAGCAGGAATCTGCATATATACGATTTCGCATACTATTTCCATATGTCCCCCTTTAAGTCAAACACTCGGTATAGTATAGAATTATTTTCGTTGCATTACATTTTTCCCAGAATTCTTTTACAAATAATAATTGGAATTTCATAGTTTTTAACGGCTATTATAATTTATTCTAAACCGAAGTCCCTATTTTTTCTTTTTTAAATAACATTTTATATGCGTTTTTTATTATCCTTAGTTTTTTTACATAATACATAAAAATCCCAATCCTATTTTTAAATCTTTAAAGTAAACAAAAACATTTCACAAAAATAACCAGGACATTTTTGTATTCATTAAAAAAATTTCAACATTCTCACTAGTGCTGAGGATAGGCAACCAGTTCTACTACACAACATGTTACCTTTTTATTTGAAAGAATTTAAAAGTTTTTATTTTATTCATAGACAGTTACAAATTAAAACATTGCAGATTTACAATTAATTAGAACTGCAGTAGTTAATTAAGTAAAACATTAATTAGGTAACTTCATTATATTCACTCTTCTTGTGCTGTGTGTTTTTTAATTAGAATTTCAATTAAAAAAGGTGTATAAAAATGTAAGTGAGCGCTGTTAGTAGCTTTACAAATTTGGGTCTTGGGATATTGCATTTTTTTTTTCAAAAAATTGGAGCTAACGACATATTTTATGGTGAGAATAATCTTTAGATACCTAAATGATTTTTCTGAAATATTAAACAGACTGATATCTTTCTTTCTCTTTCCTCACTAAAAATATCAGGAATTTCGTTTTCATTTTTTTTAAATTTCATAAAACAATGAAATAATGTGGACTTCCTAACGATTTTTTTTACGACAGTTAATTGATTTTACCATAATTCAGTTTTTAAATAAACATAGGATAACTTTGCCAGTCAATGAACACACTGGTCCTAAATAAAATTAAATTTACAAAATCTTGCGAAGATAAACTAAAAACGTGTTTAATAAAGTTATTTCGTAGTAAAAATTATTCATTGATTGCAATGCTTCAGGTAGCTGATATTTAAGAAAAAAAATCCTTAACCTAAGATTTAAAACGTTTTAACTCCCCCAAATGAATAAATTCTGAAAATTTTTATAAATCAGTCTTTCAAATTTTTGTGAAGTAATAAACGCATTAAATATTTGCAGTAACTTTGCGAAGCACAAATTTTAGACTTTGTTTACTGTTTGAACCTTGTTTTCCTTAAATTTTAATATATTTTTAGAAAGTCTGAAAACTGTACATTTCAAAATTGCGTTATCTTTGTTATTTTTTTGTTTAATATTATTACATTTTATTTTTATTTTAAAAATTTTTCGTTTGTAGGAGTTCTGATAATATTGCTGTTCCTTAAAAATATGTATGTAATTTCATTCGTAATTACAAAATAATATAATAAAATATATGGAGTATACCTACTGGAAAAACGACGGATAAAGGAGAAACTAACATAGAGAATAAAAGCCATATACAATAAGCAAACCAAGAACTTTGTAAGAGTTAGACATTAGAAATCTCAGATGTTCGAAAGCAAAAAAGGAGTAAGACAGAATGTACCCCGAGTCCCTAATGTTCTCAGTAATACCTACTAGACGAGGGTATCAAAAAAGCAAAAAGGCAAGTAAAGCAATACAACGTAGGACACTGGAAAATGGAAGAGTTAAAAATTTCGCGGTTGATTTAGTCATAATAGTAAAGTGCAATAAAGAACACCTTTTTGGCATAAAAATAAATACTAAAGGAGATAAAAACAGAAACCTTTAAGAAGGTAGCCACACCAATTTTAACATTTGGATCCGAATTATGGAAAAATTCGAAGCACCGAAATGAGATTTCTTAGAAGAATAGTGCAAAAACAAGAAAGGACAAAATTAAAAACACCACCTTTAGAGAAAAGTTAAAAATAAAACCAATACAGAGCACAATATAAGAAGGACAAATGAAATGATTCGGGCACATACTGAGGATGGAAGAGGAGAGATTAGTAAGAAAGGCAAAACCAAGCAGAAAGAAGAAGAAAGGGCGACCGAGGAGAACTTGGACAGACGAAGTAAAATGGAATGATCTTAAACAAAATACCCAAGAGAGAAGGGGATGGAACGAAATATGGAAAAGGAAACCGAGACAATAACTTATCTCAACAAGCCTTACACCCGAAACGGTAGAAAAGCGTTAGGATTAAATAAGTAAAGTAAATTACAAAATACATTTTACTAAAGTTTTTAGCATTTTCTCGTGTTTAATGGATTTTAACGAATTGTAAGTTGTGGATATAGAAAAATTCATATTCGCAGAGATTCGACAACTGATAATTTAACTTTGAAAATTACAATAATTCTTCCTGTTAATTTTAGTTCAACTAGCCTAAGAGCTAAGGCTCATTATCTTTCTGGAGCAATTATCTAATCATAGTATTTTACCACTTGAAAACCCCAATGTCCTTTAATATAAAACCACATACCTACCAATTTGGTATAGATTGTTTTCCTACCTTATTTTATATCATTTATGATACTTATTTCAGACAAGACGGTAATGAAAACACGCCCTAACCTGTTAGTTGGTTGTTAATATGCATTATACGCGGGTTTAAATTTTATGCAGATATTATTATTAGTTATTAGTAATTAGTATTCTGTAAGCAGAGGCGGCAATTTATAACGGTATTACAGTTATATAATTGAATATTACGTTTTATGGTGAATTTATGAACGTCGAAGAGGTTGGTCTTATTTAAATATCCTGGGAAATGAGGTTCGGATATTTCTGGAATTTTGGAAATTAAAGCAGATTCCAATTTAAATTTTTGTTTCTTGTAAAATTTCCAGAAACGTTTACGCATATTTGACTTTTTTATTTTTATTTATTTAAGATTTATAAATTTGTGTGTGGTGTGATTTTAAACCCATTTTTGAAAAATATTTTTTGAAGGTTTGACATTTTATACCTTAATTTTTAAATTCTTTGTTACTTGTTGCTAAAACAAAAATTAAATTATTAATTATTAAAGACAGAGACACGTCTTTCTCCGTTTTCAAATGAATTAAAATGCTTTAAAAATTGGCAAAAGCTTTTCCATTATTTCAAACTGTAATCTAATGTAAATAAACATTCTGCAAAAGTCATCTGCTTTAGCTACGGTATTTAATTTTCAACTTTACAGAAACATTACACGTTTTTAATTAAATACATATATTGCAGTAAATAACAGCAGATAAGAATCATCGGTTCAATCGGTTGTCGTACTGGTTGCTTTCAAGTTGAATTTTTGCCTTCACACATCAGCTGCCCTTTTATAAAAATAACACAGTATCACAAAATATGGGTTGATTTGCAAGTTAAATTGTTATTTATTTTGACGCCGCCCTGATAAGCATTGAAGGACTCTTTCAACATATGGTTTTCGTGTCTTTGATATTTATATTATTACTATTTTCAGTTGTCGGTTTGTTTGCTTGTTTATTGGAGAAGATACATAATTTCAAAAAGTAATATTTAAAAAAGACTTTCGTTTACTTGCAAAATTTGGGCAACCTTTAATTATTTTTGTATGAAGGCGGAATGTCCCTGTTTTAAAATAATTATCAGGAAGGGTTCGTATATAAATAGTTTTACAAATGAAAACAAAACTAATTTTTCGAATTTTTTAATTAGAAAGTGAAGCCCCAATTGAAATAAATTATGGGTTACGCAATCATCGCATTTAAGAATTACTGTTTGTTCAATAAGAACGTGTTGACTACCACTGGGAATTTAAGCCAAGGAGATTCTTGTTATTTGCATAGTTAATTTACGCAAGTTTTGTACAGTTATGGGCTGGTCAAAGAAGCTGGGTATTTCAAAAAGTACCAATAAGTGCGCACGTTGTAGCAACGAGTGAAAACTATTACAAGCAACACAAAATAGTTTTCTTGTTCACCATCAATATGGACACTAAATGTCTATTGCTGCTGCAGCAAAATATATGAAATACAGTACTTCATTCGTGTTAAAATTGGAAACGTCGATGGTTTTACGAAGAGGGGTAAAACGCGAAAGACAACAAAAATGCAAGACAAAGCAATTAGACAATTGTTTGAAAAGAATCCTGCGCCTAGGATGTGTCAAGCTGAAGCCAAGTTAGCAAATAAAAATATTAGAGTGTCCTTAAACATTATCAGGCAGCGTCTAAACGAATTCGACATTCAAAACCGTAAAGTCATTAAAAAAAACCTTATTGTCAGAAAAACACATTAAAAAACGACTAGAATGGGCAAAACAGAATAGGCTGAACGCGAGTAGTCCAACATAGTGTTTACGGATAAAGCTTCATTGTGGCGGAGGACCACCAAAAGACAAAAAGGGGACAAAATCTTAGTAAGAACAGTAAAAACATGCAGGTGCATGTGTATTGTTTGAAAACGGAGATAAAGTTTTCTCCGAAACGTTACACGTTATTGTTGTTATTAGTTACTTAATATATTTTCATTTTAGCAACTTGTGGCGTAAAACCCATGAATGAAATATAAAATGCAAAAACTCGCCACAACAATCCTTTGGAAAATATTTAGGAATTTAGTATTATTAGAGGCAAGCACGACAAGATAATTTCCAGTCTCATGCAGAATGCCCTCAAAAAAGTTGTAGACTGGTGCAAAAGGGAGAACTTAAATGTTAATCCTTGTAGAACCATAATTGTACCATTCACAAAGAGGAAGTTATTACTCATTCCTCCAACAGTAAATGGTCACAAATGCCTTTTTCCAATGAAGCTAAACATCTGGGAGTTCCCTCCACTAGAAACTCACTTGGAACTCACATCTCGAAGGGAAATAATGGCATTTTAAAGTTTCCGTAGGCTCTTTGGTGGGAACTAAAGCAAAAAATGATCTTGTGGCCATACTTAACGGTGGTAAGAGCCATTGTCACCTATGCATCTGTAGTGTGGTGGACAAAAAACAAAGAAAGTACAGAGCAAAACAAGTTGGTAAAGATGCAGCGGTTAGCCTGTATGGGAGTTACATGGGCTATGCACAATGCACACCTGCCCAATAGCAATGCTAAACCTTTTCCTCTTACACTTACAAGTAAGGAAGGTCGTGATGCAAAGTGCCTTCAGATTGCAATTAAACAAACAATTTAAAGCAAGAGATCTAATTGGACATTTAGAAATTCTGAAGGAATTTCAGTACCAGTTTATATCCAAACCAACTTGCCAGTTAGGCCCAACTACAAGCGACAGTTTGAATTGGTTATTTCGGATGACTGCCAAATGTGGAGCTTAGATGAACTTAAATTCGAAAAAGGATCAATCATCTGGCATACCGGTGTGGGTATAGGTATTTATAGGTTAGAAGTAAGGCTATCCGAAGCCTTGGACCTTTACAATCTTTCAAGTAGAAATTTATGCTATATATAGATGTCTGGGCACAAATATGCCTAAGAAAAGGCAGAGTCTATATTCTATCAGACAGCCGAGCAACACTTAAAGCTCTAAGTTCCTATAGCTTTGAGTCAAGTCACTTGGGAATGTCTACAAACAGTAAATCAGCTGCAAAAAATAACAAGTTAACCTTAGTGTGGGTCTCATACCATAAAGGCATTGCCGGAAACAAGGCAGCTGATGGACTTGCTAAAGCAGAACCAGAGTCTTAAAATCCCTAAAGACCTATTATTGGTACAACTTTACAGGCTTAAAGCAGACGAAGAAATTTATATATCCTTCGTCAAAGAGAGCATGCGAATTGATTGCCCAAACTCAGCAAACAGGAGTTAAGGCTTATAACTGGGACTGCGCCCTAAGATACCATCTCAGTAAAATGGACAAAGCTGAAAGTAACTAATGTCGGTTCTGTCAAGATTCGATTGAAACAGCGGAACAGCGCCGGAACATATTCGTTGCAACTGCGAAGTCATAATCCGTCAAAAGTTTCAATACCTCATAAAGGTAAATTTAACATCTGAAGAAGTGAGCAATATCTAAGTAGGTCGCAGTAGTGAGAGGCACTCATTATGCCTAAACGACCGCATTCACAATTAATTAGATAAAAATTAGCCTATATTTTCCTAAAATTATGATTTCTAAACAAAAGGTGACAACTTTTTATTAAAGATGTGGCAACACTCTGCTGGTGGTTAACGTTTTGACTGTTGGTAAATTTTAATAGGAAATGTCGAGAACTGAAATAGGAAATTTTAATTCTAAATAAATTAAAGTACCTTCCCTCCTTAATACTGAAAATCTAAATAAAAACACAAGATTGGAGAAATTTTTAATCTATTTATGGAAGACAATGCTACGCAAATGATGACCATTTTCGGCCTCGCAAAGACGGGCTCTTTTCAGAGTATTTTCCATTACAGATTACAGATTTCAATATTTCTGGCTGTAGAGCTCGAATTTCTGCGCGGATACTGTCCTTGCGCTGCTGGATTGTCTGGGCCTATTGTTGTACACATGTACACCCGCTCTTTCAGATAATACCAAAGAAAACAGTTGGGTGCCATCAAGTCGGGTGAACGTATGACGGTATGCTCTTTGGGTCAGAATAATTGATTCCTGATTTTTAAAATAAATTTCTATAATTTTAGTTCGTTGTTCCGTTGTGAATTTTTCCATTATAAATTTCTCAACTGTCACTTACTTATTTCTGACAATCACAAAACAAAACAATGAAAAATAAATAAGTTATTCAATTTTTCAATGGTAACGTGACTTATGGCCCACCCAGTATAATCGATAATTTTCTAAAAGAACAATTCCAAGAGTTAACTCCTCCTTCTAAGAGTCTACTTTTTTGCAAAGTCTTGGGTTAAAGGAATTCGAATTATTATTTTTTAAATTTCCATATTTTAATTTTGGTAAGAAATGTTAAAGCACATGTTTGGATTACGTGAAATTAATTCTAGAATTCTGAAAAATTTATAACAATTTTCCTTGTTAAATACGGAAAACTAGACTGTGCTGTCTGCTGTGAGTAACAACCAGAAAGGTGTGGGGCTATCGATTTATCGATTTAGGATAATTTTCTAAACTTACAAGTTTATTTTTTTTAAGGTAATTCAATAATGAATGGCTCATTTTCTGAAAAAAAAACTTTTTATATTTTACTCATAGTTCGGAGACCTTTAGAATACCTTAATCTCACTGCAATAACGTCAACCGCAGGGTTAAAAAAAAATAAATCCTGTCTTCGTAAAAATTAAAATTTAAAAAGATTGTGTCTACAAGCTTTAAGTTTTTATTGAAATCAACTAAATAAAAATTATATATGGGTGGTAATTAAGAATGAAACAGAGCCCGACAGTAGATATGTGGGATTAAAATATTACGATTTACCTATGATTACCTCATTCCAGATGTCAAAATTTTCTTTTGTAATTTCAAAAAATTTCTTAAGAAAATGGGTGAAACTAACTGTTGAATGGGAAACAATAATCCGTCCTCGATTTTAAAGTAACCACTAAAATACTTTTTTTGTCTTAAAACATATTCAACTTTTCTATACTTTACTTATGGACCACCCTGTATATTGCAACTTAAAATGTATCCCAACAAAATTAACCCACACGTTGTAAAGATTCCAATGGCGCGGCGGTTTAATTTTACTTAATAGCCAAATTTGAAAGGCATTTAATTCTGTTATTCTTTATAAAACCATCCCCCAGCATTATTCTACGCAAAAATCCCCTGTAAATCGATACCTATATGCGAACAATCGAACAATGCTGAACACATGCACCGAATTTACCCAAGAAGTAAAAGCAAACCACTGAATGCATCCTGAAAACGAATACGTTTTTGCGTAATAGATCCAGAACAAACGGTCATAAAACCGAACCCGTAGGTGTACAGTTGCATGTATAAATTATTACTTTAGTGGGTGCTTAAAGATTATCAAGAATAAAGGACTCGTAAAGGAATACGGAATTAAATCACTTTCTTTGATCCGCTACTCCGTGGTGATGTAGGGAACGAGTTCAAGAAGCCGTACGGTTTCTCCTAACGAAACTGAAACGGTGTACGTTGTACCCTTGGGCCTCATATTGTTTTGTTAACTGTGGTCAGTTAGTTTTGACCGAATATTTTATACCGTGGATAATTAAATGTAAACGAAGGAAATGGAATTTAAACCACAGTTTTAGCTTTATAAACGTAAATTGTGGAAAATACTTGAACTAAACATACTTTTTAGTTGATGCAAATTTATTTTGTGTATTTATGAATACTCTGTAACAAAAAAAATGTGTTTGAAAATTTTTTTAAGAATATATGTAATTTCAAGTGACGGTATATCTAGCCGAACACGGATTAATAACAAGTTATTGAATATTATCACTTTTATGAACGATTCGAATACACGAATGTTAATTCGTAGATTAAAATTACAATTTGAAAGTTTATTCTCTAAATAAGTAAACAATGAAATCGAATTTTGCATATTTAAAACTGATCAGGGGATTTTAATTTTGTAATTTTTAATTGTTAAAATCGTATTATATGAAAGCCAAGAAATTTTGACTTCCCAGATTTAAAATTCAACATCCTGTTTATAACGTCAAAATTGCAAATTTAAAATCGACATTTCGAATTTAAAAGTTGAAGTCTGGAGTACTGCTGGCAATGTATTCGAATTAAATGGATTAATCGATTATTCACGACTTTTTAATCGTTATTATTTCTAGGAAGTAGAAAATAAAATACGTATTTTATTGTTCTTTACGTTTTTATTCATTTTAAATGGTAGTTCTACAGATTCTACACTATCACGCTAAAGTATAGTTTTAAGAAATTGGGTATTACGTATAAATTTTACTTGGATTTTTTGCAACAATGTTAAAAGTTAAATACATATTCAATCAAAATAAAATAAACATAAAAAAATTCTTTCTTTCTTCTTTATCCATTTGCCCTTTAGGACGACGGATTAAGTTCTTCGCTTCCTGTTTCCTCTATCCGATTTTTCCATTTCTCCCGGTCCCATGCCAAGTTTCTCATTTCATAATAGCGTTTTACCTCCGTTTGCCCCTACTTCTTCTATCCTTTCCATCCAAGTTTTCATCGGCATCTGTATTTTTCTTCTTTTTCATGTTTCTATCACTCGTCTTACTATTCTTTTTGGGTTTCTTGTTATATGACCATACCAGTTCAGTTGTCTGTTCCCCAGTTTCGTCATGACTTGTTCTCGTCTTGTCATAGTCATTTCTTATTTGCGAATTTCTTACTTGTTACATTTTGTTATTCCCACTCTTTCCCTCAGATATTTCATTTAATTGGGATTCGTGTTTTTTCAGTGGCACACGTGATACGCTAGCGTATAATATACTTGGTAGAGCAATTATGTTGTATGCTCGCGTCTTTGTAGTCATGTCTATTTCACCCTTCCGTCTTCTTTTCGCTATTTCTAGATCGAGGTTTCCATCTTTTATTATCCAGCTTCTCAAGTATTCATAAGCTATTACTTCTTCTAACTTCTTATTTTGGTAGGATTACTCTTGCTTCTTCTATTTTGTTTATGACGTTAATTATCATTACTTTTATTCGTGTTTATTTCCATTATGTCTCGATCTATTGCATCCATACATCTACATACTATAGTTTGCATTTTTCTATGTGTCTTAGCTATTAATACTATGTCAACAGAATAAAGTTATCTAATTTTGTGGAGCTGAGGTTTCTGTGTCCTATAGTTGTTTGTTCTATTTTTTACTTTCGCGTTTTTTATTAATGTATCCATTACTATATTAAATTAAAATCGATTTATCTGTACTTGTGCTGTTACATTTTGATATAGGCTTTTAATTACACGTATTAGTTTTCTATATACCTGAGTTCTTAGTCTTTTCTCTACTATCCTTGTCTAAATTTTAAATCCTACTGATAATAAACAGAACGCTCTATAATTTTCGCATGAAGTTTGATGACCCTTCTTGTAGATTGGAAATATCAAGTTGTTTTTCCAGTTGTTAGGGATTGTTTCTTTTTCCTATGCCTCCCTACATATTAAATATAGCCATCTTTTTTCTTCTTTGCCCACCACTTTATTTATCATTTCCGGCTCGATATTGTCTGCCCCACTGCTTTTCCTATTTTAATATTTCAGACTTACTGACTTACCTCTTCAATGCAGCTTTCAGACTAAAACATGTCCCTAGCTGTTGGGAAGTTGCGGAGGTAATCATGCTGCCAAAACCAGGTAAACCACTTCATGAAATAAAGTTATATAGGTCAGTTTCCCTCTTACCTATAGTTTCAAAACTATTTACAAAGCTTTCACTTAAGGCCTCTTATAGAAAATAACCAACTAATCCCAGATTACCAACTTGGCTTTAGACAGAAGCACTCAATAATTGATCAAGTGCATCGTATCACTGACATTGTTGAAAAAGCATTAGAGGAAAAACAAGTCTGCTCTGCAGTCTTCTTGGATGTGGCCCAAGCCTTTAGCAAAGTTTGGCACAAAGGGTTAATACACAAATTGAACAAAATTATTCCGAACAATATGTAGAAATCTTAACATCTTATATAGCAAGCAGGAAGAAGAATACTCTGACCTAAAAGAAATAAGAGCAGGCGTACCTCAAGGAAGTGTCCTTGACCCGTTCTTTATCTGCTGTATACCAGCATTGGACAACATAACAGTAATACATTCGCCGATGATACTGCCCTCCTGGCAGTGAATGAGAATCAAGAAAATTCCATAAGCAAGCGATATTATAGTAGACTGCACCAAGAAATGGAGGATCAAGCTCAATGAACTTATCAACTTCACCAACAAAAAAATAACAGAACCAATTCCGTTAAATATCAACGGCACAATTGTACCCTATGAAATAAATGCCAAATATCTCGGCATGATATTAGATGCGAAGTTGAGATGGAAAACGCATGTGAAGAAGAAAAGAGCTGAGCTTGGTCTGAAATATAAACAACATTATTGACTTCTTGGCAGAAACTCCAAGTTGTCAATACACAATAAATTACTGATCTACAATCAGATCCTGAAACCAGTGCCCCGGTGATACTAACATTAAGTCCATACAGACATTTCCAAACAAGGTGTTGCGTAACATAGTAGATGCTCCGTGGTATGTTCGTAACTCAGATATTCATCGAGATCTTGGTATTCCAACAGTTTAAAAAGAAATCAAAAGGTTTGCCGGTAAGCATGAAACCAGGTTACACCTCCATGTTAATGTAGAGGCTCTTCGACTGCTGGACAATCAACACCATGTCCGAAGACTGAAGAAAACCAAACGATCTGATCTTGTGTAGTGTGTTGTGTGTAAAAGCAGAGCACAGTGCTTGAGTGAAATGTAAATAACTACTAGAAGAATCCAAAGGACATCAGTGGATGGACTTTAGGTGATAAGTGCTTAGTATAGGATGTATCAGATAAAAATTAATGGTTAGTCTTGTAGACTAGTTTTAATAGCTAAACACCAACAGCTACTTTAATAATAAAAAAATATATTTCAGAATGCTTCTTTTCTCGTCCATCCTTTTTTTCCATTTGTTCATGTCTTTCCTCATATTCTGTATCTTCATTTTTTGATATCTCATCATTTTGTGTTTGTACAAATTTTTCAGTGTAGAAATTTTTCCATATTTCTAGAACTTCGCGCAGTTTAATCTTTATCTCGTTATTATTATTCTTCATTCCTTTTTTTTTTCTTTTTTCTTTTTTCTCTGATGTTTCGTATTCGATTCCAAAAGTTTCTGTTATTATTCTTAAAGTCGTCGTTAACTTTGTTCCAAACTTCTACCGATCTTTTTCTTTTCATCTCTTACTGCTGTCTTCACCTTATCTCTTAATTTTATGTAGTCCATTTTGTCTTGTGTCTCTTTTGGTTTAGTATATTTTTTCCATGCTTCCTTTTTAATTTTAATTTTTATTTTAGTTCTATTCTCCACCAGTTTGTTCATTTTTGGTTGGAATATAACTGCTTTTTGATACATGGATTATCCCATCTTTCATCCTTGCTTATCTCCTTTGTTTTTTCTATGTCTATTAGTGATTTATCTGCCCCTAGTTGGTATGTTTTTCTTGTTTCTGCGTCTATTAATTTATATATTTTAATTTTATGATATTCCTTTTCGTCTTCACATCCAAAAATAAATAAATTTCTAAATTATATTCTACCAAAATGTATTAAAATGTATACCTAACACAAACTATAGAGGTTGTCAGATAAAAAAATTAGGATATTACTGTTTTTCTGTTATAACAACAACGTTTGGTATTTTCAATATTCCCTACTTTAAACACTTCTCATGTATCGTACCGGATAATTTATATTATAAATTGCAACACATTTTATTAATCGATTATTAATCGCGGTAGTTCCATTAATTTAATTAATAGAATACTAGCGATAAGCAATTAATGGATTAACAGCAATTGATTATGAATAATTTTGCCAGTACTAACCTGTGGTTTCAAAGAATGGATCTCAAACTGAAAAGTCGGGTTTACACTAAAATAATATTGTTGTGTGATCCGACCCCTCATCGTTTTCGTAATATTCTTTTCTTTGACATAATAATGAGTTATTCATAAAAATAATAAACAATTACGAAGGCAGTTTTATTCTTAAAATTGTGAAATTAAAGAGGTGAAACAAAGATTGTTGCATAATCTAATATTTTAATTTATTTTTATATGAAAGTAATATTGTTCATATTAAATTTTGAAGTAAAATTGGGAAAAGCTGTTAGTCTGAAAAAATGTATACACCATTTAATTCTTATTTGGTTTATGATTGGCCATGATTTCAGTTTACCACGTTGTCAGTGACTAATTGTTAACCTTTAACTGTGAAATTGCAACCGTTTGCCTTAAAGTTTTAAGCTTGGTTTAAAGTGGATGTTTCTACCATTGGGTTGCTGGAGTATCTTTGGATTTAAGCAATACTTAGATTTTAAGCTTTTAAGTACACACGGCGCATATGGTCTTTATTCGATTTATATGAATAGAAGACCATGGGTGCCTAACCTGTAGCTCGCGAGCCACGTGTGGCTCGCGCCACCTTTTGATGTGGCTCCTTTTATTAACAATGTGTACTTGTATATGCTAAATGCAGTGTAAGGTTTCACATTACTTAAAAATATGTTTTTCCTGTATTTAATTTGTATTTGAATTCTTAATAAATAGGAGTATAAGAGTACAATTACAAATATTGTTTAACATATTACAAATTTTTATTGTTTGTGCATTATACAGGGTTACTGGTAATTCGATACATTCCTTTGGAGATGTGATCGGACAGGAGCTAAGAAACAAATTTAACCCTAACATACATTATGCAAAACTCAATAGTTTTTGAGATATTTCAATTTTTGTGTTTTTCTCAAAAAAGTAGATCTTAATGTCTTTAAAGTTAATTTTTAAAAAATCTACTTGACATTTTCTGAACTTTTTGACTGGGTTACTTGTCCCACTCTATGGTCATCCGTTTCGAATGGAAAATATCCGCAAACATTTCGATCATGTGAAAATTTTAAATAAAAACTTATTAAAAATAATTTTTAAAAATTAGCTACGAAAATTACCTATTCGTTTTTCTCAGAAATTATTTTTCTATTTTTGCATAATGTATGTTAGGTTTAATTTGTTTCTTAGCTCCTGTACTATCACATCTCCAAAGGAATGTATCGAATTACCAGTAACCCTGTATACGTTTAAAATTGAAATATTAAAAGAGCAAAATATATTTGTGGCTCGCCTAAAATTTTTAAAATCTTAATTGGCTAGAGCCAAGTTAAAGGTTGGGCACCACTGGATAGACGGTTGTTGGCAAATGTTGCTTGGCTAATGTTTCTTATTTTTATGAAAAAATTAAATTATCATAAAAGAATTATGTTTTTTGGCTAATAAGACTGATTTATACCAGGAAAAATTTTATTTATACTGACAAAGTTGCCACTCTAACATAACCCCTTGCGAGTAAAAGGATTATGATTATAAATAAGTACATACATGTTTTTTGGATGTTGTAAGGGCGATTCGTAAAAAATGAGGAGTTTATAATAGCAAAGAATAGCGTAAGTTAAAAAAAGGAAACGTTTAATAAAAAAAAGCTAACAAAATAAAACAAGACGCTTAATTTGGTACACATCCGAACTCGTCGACTGCCGAAGGCCCAAGAGACCACCTTCCTGGTCTAGAGTACCCTCCTTCAAGAAGGGATGGTAGAACCAAAGGGCTGTTTGGAACGTGGTGCCCTCTTATTTACAATGTCTAGTTTCTTAAGTTTTGACTTTAAATTAATTGGATTAGATTCGACTCGGAAAACCTCTGAAAAATAGAACAGTTTTTGCTGGCACAAAACATGTCTGAAATCTTCCTATATATTTGAGATTGTATGTATGGAAGATTAATCTTTGAAATATCTGTTCATTTTATAAAATATGTTTTAATTTATTAATATGTAAATTTCGTAAGGCAGGCACCAGCATGTGATCGTATCATTCGTTCGCTAATCCATACATAAATTTTCAAAAAATAACTGTTTTAAAACAAACCTAAACGTGTTGTTTTTATGGCCTATTTATAATTAAGAACGAACTCTTTTATACATTAAAAATAATTCTAGGCTTTGGTTAAATGATATTTTAACTATGGATAGCATAAAGTTGCATAAATATTATTTAGCAGCTTTATTAAGTTAATCATTCCGTAAAACCAATAAGCAGAGTGTGGCAAATAAAATATTATATAAAGGTACGTTTTCGTAAGGACGCAACATGTTGGCCGGCATGTCCGCCGACTTGTCTGTTCTAATGTAAACGAAAGGCATTTCATGTCGGGACAGTCGGACGACATGTTAATGTCGGATGCAAAAATTAGCCGCACATGTCGAGTCGGCGTTCATTTATCACTGCGTAAACACTCAATTTTTAATAATAAGAGACACAACTAGGTGCAAGCGAAGACCATTCATTAACGAGCTACGTATATGCACCTTCCAAACGCCTCTTCGCTAAAAATCTTCTAACGTACCATCTTTTGCGTTTCCGTTTTGACTTTTTTTGACTTTCTAGTATCGCATGGTTTCCTGCCAACACTATGAAAGTTGATATAACCTGTACTACTTCATCGTCTGCCATCTTGAAAACTGCAGATTTCGATTCGAAGATCGTTCTCTCGACATGTCCGTTGCAGACAAGTGACAACGTAAACACCTGTCAATTTTACCAACTTGTCGGTCGGCAAACATGTCCGGCCAACAAGTCGCCCCGATTTGTCCTTACGAAAACGTACCTTAGAATTACTTACTAGCTTTCTGGATAACATGAGGCCATGTAAGGAGATAATATCATTGGTCATTGGTACTATACAAAACTTTCATAGCTGTGAACATGTCTTAGTGATAAAAAAGAGTTGAATTAAAATTAAAAGGTTATACTTTTCCATATGGAATCAGTATTGATAACTTTTAACTTGATTTTATTACTCAAATTACCATATTAGAGTAATTCTTACGTATGTAAGTTATACATAATTGCTAACAAGCCACATTCTGAAATGTTGCCATTCTTATTATTCAACATGTGACAATGTCACAATTTCCAAATAAATTTAATACCAACATAATAAATTGAAATCATGTCCAACTCTGGTCCAACAAGGTCTTAAATGCATTATTACTTTGTGCTTTTTTAATTATTGACAACTTTAGAAGGTTTACTACTTGCTGTAAAATATAAAAAATATTAAATAAGGATTAAGAGCCTTAAAAATAACCATGAATTTTATTATTTAATCAATAAAGCATTTAATTTCCAACATTTATTAAGCACTAGATTTTTAAAAATTAAAAAAAAAACTGGAATCTCTGGAAATGTTTCCTTTGGGTATCTGTGTGAATAATTTCGGCGATTTGGAGCTACGCCAACTCATTTTATGGGTTCTAATGAATAATGAATTAAGGATTAGCCAAAAATTACACGTTTTTAACTTTCCTCTTAAATCTGTTATAAATTTTACAATAAATAAAGATGAACGTTAAAATAAACACCAATAAATATTTATAGAACGGCTCTATAAAGTATGTAAAAGATAATTTTGAGATATTCAAGGCGTTATTATTGGCGAGGTCGATGTTTGTTCTTGATATTAGTAGAATGACCGTGACCCACGTGACAAGTACCGTTTACTCCACCCACAGCTATTGTTTGCATGGTCGCACAATGTACAGAGTGAATTGTCAAAACATGTGGGTTCCTTAGGGATTTATGTTTTACACTTTAAATGAGGCAGAATACAGATTTGTGGGTGAATTGGACTAAAACATGTGGCAACATACCATTGTTGGTAATCTAAGAGATTTAACCACGTATATTATACTTTGTTTTGTTTATTTTTCACAACATTGTATAAAGTTAGATTGTCATCTTGAATTTTGTTATTACTGGGAGTAAAGCGATTTTTATCTTCTTTTTTAAACATTTAATAAAATTTAAATTTATAATAGAAGTTTTTGCCTCTTATTAATATTAAAACGGTGGGAATATGACGAGCATGAAAATTATTTTTTGTTTTCTCCTAAATTACTCTTTGATTCGAATCACAATTTCCTGTATTAATGACGCGTACGGAATCAGAACTGTCAATGAAGACGAGATAAGATAGGTATTGATTAGAATAAACGACGAGATCGTTAGGTATTACTAATAAGCAGATTATTAGTAATACTTAACGGTTTAAGTGAACATTAAGCCTCAAGTTAACACCAATCAATCTGGCCCTGATCTTAGTTAATAACCTTGTCTAGATTTGACAAATTGGTTGAAGGTAATTTTGAGATTACTTCATTAGTAGGCGGTAAACTTTATATTACAGATATTGATTGGCGTTTCAATCTTTTTTAACCAGTCGTGTATCAGTCAGTATATAAATTATTCTTTTGTTTTATACCTATAATATTAAAGGTGGACATTCAAATACCTTCATTTGAAGATCATTAGGTTAGATTACGAAATAATAATTATTAAGCTTACTTTGTAAGTTTCTGATCAAATTGATTAAATCATTGATTATATGTTGTTTTAATCAAATAATTCTAAAAAAAGTTAGTAAAAACTCCAAATTATTTAGTTAGCATTGACAATTCCTGTTTTTCCTTGAATTTTGCTGTTTTGGTCTTGTTGAATAACAAAAATGTCGTCATATGTTTCAACTAAGTTTGGTAATAGCCCTACTTAACACAGTCTTGATAATTTTTAAAAATAATCGTCCTTCTGTTTCGATTTACTGCAGTAGTCATTTAAGGAAATCTCCATATTCACTGGAAAGAAATTTGGTCTTGCTGTATTTGGAAACTAAATAAGGAAAGGATATGATTGTTGTTTGGATATTTTCAAAATGGGAAGAAAAATTGAGGATCCTTTGTTATTGCATTTTAATAAAAACGCTCATTTTGTAATAAGAAAATAACGTTGAATATAAATAGCTAATCTACAAAGATATAAAATAACTGTTTGGTAATTTTTAATTGTATCTGAAATTATTACCCTTAAAATATTTATAACCTTAACGGTATTCAGTTATTTGCTGTTGAAATTGATAAGATTACATATTAATAATGTAATAATAATTTATCGTCCTTATCGTCAGTTTGATTGTGCTGTAATTCCTACAGATTAACCAATCCTTCAAAAATTATAAACTTAATTTCATTAACAATATTTTCTCTATGTTTCGAACCTTTATTTTCAATCTACGTAATTCCACTAGGGCAGTACCTACTTCATCGAAATAAGTTTAGAGACCGTAAGCAATTTTTATTCAATGTACCGATTTAAAAGAAATCTCATTGATATTAAGGTATGAGTCCCACCTTGTAATATAAATAAAACAGCAACCTCTATCTCAACGTCCAAATTAAACCGCCTCGCTTTTAACGATTGTTTTAATGGGACACACACATCGCACGGGAACAAGTCGGACTGTAAGGTGGATATTGTAATACTTTCCAGCGCATACGAGCAAAGCAGATCTTGAACCGTTCGGGCTATATGGGTGCGAGTATTACCATGCAGAAGGATGAGACACCGTTTGTGAGGTTCCCGAGACGTTTATTCTTTATGCTGCCACTTAAACAGTTTAAGGTGTATATCGTTCAGCATTGATGTTGACATAAGGTTTTTTTTTTAAATCTTTGACCAGTACAACTTGGTAATCAAACAATACGGTCACCATTACTTTCCTGCTGAAGGTTCAAATCGACCTTTTTTCGCCTGTGGAGATTCTGCATGCTTCCACTGCATACTCTGGCGTTTCGTAATGGTAACACAATGACTCATTACCGACAACAATTTGTTGTAAAAAGGCATTAGTGTATCAAACGCTGTAGTGATAAGGCCGAACGCAAATTCTTCTGCCCATCAGTAAGCAGTCGTGGAATTCACTGAGCAGCAACTTTGTAATAACCAAGGCTATGAATAGTGGAATTAACAGTTCCCACACCCCATACTGATGTTCAACATTTCAGAAAGTTTTCTAACTTTAATGGGCCTATTTCCGCGTAAAGCAATTTTCCAATTGTCTAACTCTCTCATATTTTGATCTAATGCTGCAACACGAGGATATCCTGGACGGAGCAAAATTTTAGCGGATTCTCTTGTCGAAATTTATTGCACCATTCAACTGCTGCCGAATGAGAATAACTATAGTCACTATATACAGCGTTCATTCTGATATAAATTTCGATTGGCTGACGCTCTTTAGCGTCCAAAAATTAAATAACAGCACGCAGATTATCTTTGGACGGATTTTCTACCATAAATGCCATTTTCAACTTAATCACAATGCCTAGAAAGCAGCAAACAGCAAATACTTTTGATAAACGCGTCACTAGTACTTAAATAATCAATATAAACAACTGAATTCCGCTGTCGCGGCTGCGCAGTCCAAACGTGTTTCTATTATACAATCCGGTTATGTTAAGTTAAGGCATTATTTTTGTTTGATGTATTTTTATTTTATGTTGTGAAGGACGGAGATATTATTTTGGAAATCCTCTCGCAACCCCTCCAATTCTTTAACGCGACCCCCCAGGGGGTCGCGACCCACACTTTGGGAACCTCTGCACTAGAACAATGCTAAATGACCATAGTAATCGATGCGCGTTGGAATCCATGCCACTGCAGCCCTAGATTGCACTTAATAAATAAATAATATTTTTAAACCTTTTTGGAACCCATTCTATTAACAAAACTTATTAATAAAATATCTGAAAGTTAGATCTACCAGGAATTTTGTTACCCTTAAAATCTGACTCAAATGTCAGAATAGTTTTTAAAAGTTTTTTTGGATAATTTCCGTATTATATTTTCTAAAAGATTGTTGTGGCGAGTTTGACGTTTTATATTTCTTAGATCAATAATATAATACTATTTTAGCAACTGATGGCGAAAATCCCAACTAAGAAATTTAAAATTGCCGCATTAATATTTAGTAGTCTTAGTAGTTTTGAATCGAATGTTCCTCGAAAAAAATTAATTCGACTTCATTCTTAGACTTAATACATGTGTATACATTTCTTTGTAATGCTAATGTTAAAGGACTGAAGTTGGTGAACTTTGGTTATTTATTAGTCAATAATAATGAATTATAAAAAAATACCTTAAAATCCGTAACAATAAACTATTTTTTGAATTGAAATTTGAAAAATACGAAAGTATTGTTCATTGAGAACGCAGAAATAAAGCCTTATAAAATTCTTCAACGCAATTTGTTTATTATTCGGTGTTTGTATAGCTAAACAATTATCAACTCATTTTTCCCTTCATTGGAAACACAAATATTTCTTACGAAGTTTCAAAGATAAAAACAAGCAATTTTTAAATAATTAGAGAGGCCATGTGCTTTTCATATACACCTTGTCGTTAAAATTTCATTAATATGGATATTATTTCCGCTACATTTACCTACAGCTTGGTCCTTAAGTGTGTCAGGGTTTCTTGCATAATTTAAATATACATGACAATAACTTACATACGCCAGTGAAGTTTTGTTCGTAGGGCGCCTGTATCTAAATTTCCAAATTTCCAATAGTGAACCTGCTTGTAATCAATCATTACTACTAAGCGCTAAAAATATTGGACAATTTAAAAATTTCATTTTGCCACCGTGTAAAGAAACTGTAGAAGCAAATTTAAAATAAAATCCTATCCATTAGAAATGCATTATTTACATCTATAAATAGCATCTATGTTTACACAACATTACTGCTAATATTAGAATTGTTGACGGAAATGGCACAATACACATTAATTATTTAATTTGACTAATAATGAGTGCGGCAATGTTGTTACTTCAAATTCAAAATAAACGAATAGTTTTCCTTGACCGTTAAAAATAGCAAAGTCATTACAGTTTGTAGGAAGCTAGGTAATCCGTCTGTATTGCGGGTTATTTTTCTGCACTTACGAATAGAATAGAACAAAGAAAAATACAAGAATAAATATCTGTCTATATTACTGGTTACGTTTATAATCAACTTTTGAGTCTCCTAAAAACTTAAGCTAGAAGAAAATTATAAATTTAAGAGTTGAACCATTGTTTAACATTGAAAAAAATTGAACTTTCTCTTTTTTTCATCAAAAGCGATATTCCGGTAATTTTTAGGAGCGCTTATAGCTTTGGTAGTCCAAAATTGATTTTTCGAAAAACTTTTTCAAATAAATTTTGAATCCTTAAGGACTGAACCGAAGCAACCTAATTTTTAATTTTCGACTCGCTTAGCACATTGATATAGCATTTTATCGAACAATTTACCGAGTTTTTAAATTAAATTTTCGGCATTTAGAATGTGCCCATTTTAGTTCAATACTTATTTCTAAAATCTAAATCTGCCGAAACAAACGTATGCAGTTATTTTATTTCGAATCAGTTCTTGTCATGGGCGAAGTTAGGTCTAAAGCCCTAATATGAAAAGACGTATATATTTTTTTGTTTTTAAGTGTATGTGTATGTTTGAATGCTTAGCTCCCCCAAGCCCCCCCCTAACTTCGCCCATGGTTCTTGTATCTTTACCATAACAGCAGCTTGTATGCACATCCTCATATAGTTATTTCTTAACTTCATCGGTCAAATGTTATAATAAATTAGTGTAACACTCGTCGGCGATTGTTTTTCTTTTCATGATGGAAGATTTTCTCTTTCTTTTAGTCTCTTTCGAAACACATTTTATTTTACTTGCACTGTTTTGAGTATTTGCTCGTTTTAAGTGTGTAGTGATAAACTGAAGTATGATCAACAATACCTCAAAGAGTATTTTAATTTGAAACACTTCGAATTCTCAGATGGGGCATCCAATTGGGCATATGTTTGACATAATCCTTTTATACCCAAATACAGCCAGCTTAAGATATTGTGGATACGTTCAGTTGAGACGCTCATCCTTTTTTGCTTTTGTTTGCTTTTGAGCCTGTAGTAGATTAGCACTTGAGGAAAAATCACAAATGTAATGAGTGTAAAATTGTCCTCTCAAAATATAGAGGTATTGTATTGGAAGAAAACTACTGAAAACCGAAGCTATTTCCCACAAATAGGACAAACCTGTATCGAACGATAGTTTGAAAAGTTTGAAACAAATGGAAAACTTTTTTAATATTATTTCTCAAAAAACTTTGCGCATCTTGAAAATATATAAGTTGCATTGAAATTAAACTGCAATACCTATAAATTTAGACTTTTTGCAAAGCAGGACAAGAATAAACTATGCTTATATTGGAATTCCTTTTAACCGAATGCCATATTTACAACTAATCCTACTACTGTAAAGCAAATGTGATATTATGTAATGTATAACATGTGTGGACCAGAGGGTGATACTGCCCAATGGCGATTCTCTGAATTTACTAAACGCTAATTAATTAGCCAGGTCTAATGTTTTCTGCCTTTTTAGACGTCAAGTGGTATTTCCATCTTCTAAGAGATTTGTCACTAACACACTAGGATGATTCTGTAGTCTGTGCCACTTATGCAGTCATTTCTTGCATTTTACTAAGAGATTTTTGTAAATTTTCGACTGCTGGTATAGGGTTTGTGGGAGAGGCTAGTAGCGCAGTATTAACTGCGAAGGTGGCTGTGACTACTTTATCGTCGCATGGTAGGTCAGCTGTAAATATTTGGTACAAGGTAGGTCCCATAACACTTCTCTTGGGAACGCCAGCGTTGAATGAGTATATGTAGAGTAGATTGGCTATCTCCATATTTGACCTAATAAGTAATACCGTTCACTTCGGTAAGATTTAATGAGTAGATAATATTGATAAGGAAACGTCTGCTTGATTTTGAATAATAGGCCAGGGTGCCAGACTCGGTCGAATGCCTGGCTTATATTATTTAGAAAAACTGCAGCATCATATCTCTGTTCTTCAACATCTTTTTCTCTCACATCCACCACTCTATATATTTGTTCTAATGTGGAATATTTAGGTCTGAACCCGAATTCATGTTGGGGGATTACTTCGTTATTTATTATCTGCCTTACTCTTTTCAATAATATAGTCTCTATAGCAGTTTTGATAATATTGGTAGAAGTATTATCGGTCTGTAGGAGGTGACTTCACGAGGGAGTTAACCTGGTTTTTGTATTAAAATTATTTGCCCAAATTTCCACTGCACTGAAAAATATTGTAATCTTATTACTACATTGAATATTTGCGTAATTGCCATTATTGCCTTTCTAGGTAGCTCTTTTAGCGGTTTAGCAGTAATAAGGCCGTAACCCTGAACTTTTTTTATCATTCAGATTTTTAATTTCTGATTTTATTTATTTAGTGGTGAGGTGTTCTATGGGCAAACTTAACTGAAATAGAGCATCTAGATATTCCAAAATTTCACTTTCTTTTTCAGGTGTTGCTACTGATGGGTGTGGCTGAAAAATGTTAGTACTCTGCCTTCTCTTCGTCTGACCTTGCCCATGTGCCATCAGCTTTCCAAATAGGTGTGATGGGATTTCTGGAATTTTTTAGTTTTTTTGTTGCTCTCCATAAAGCATACTCACTGTTCGGGGACGGCATTAGATTACTTGCATATTCGTTAAATGTTTCGTTTTTTCATTCATTTAGTACATTTTTTACTTCCCTATTTAACCTTCTCAAGCTATTTCTATCATGTGGGTGACTAGTTTGTTGTCCATTCTTCTGGTTCTCCTGTTTTTAACTACTTTGGATCTGATGTAACCATAAAGGACAGTGACAACATTTTTTCATGGTTAGATGGAGTTGAAAACCAAGATGCATGTTGTATGTTACTAACGAGGCGTTCGACTGCAGTGTCAATTTTATCTTCTGTTCTTAGTGAGACTTGAATTGTTATATTAGTTGTTAGGTATACCCCCTAAACATTTTTTTTGTTAAAAGTAATAGGAAAATAATGCAATGATCGTGTTCTGAACTTTTACCTTATGTTAAACTGCATTTTATAAAATTATTTGAATTCTAAGCTATTTCCTTGTTTTAATCGCCCGATTCACCCCTGAATGGCTGCGCGATATCGAGAATATTAAAAAAGTATTTGGTAATATGTATATATTGATTATATCGCCGTATCGAATAAATTGATGTATCGGATAAATCGATATATCTAATAAATCCATACGTATACATATCGATACTAGACTCTTGTAGATACTTCAGTTTATTTATTTATTTATTTATTTATTTATTTATTTATTTATTTATTTATTTATTTACAAAACTTTGGGTAAATAACAGGTGTGCATTGAACACGCACGCCCTATAACAATTTACCACAAAATATAATAACATAATTATAATTTCCAAGCCTAACTTAAAACAAAACACGAATAATTAATTATAATTAAAAATAAAATTAAAATTAAACAAACATGAACGCTTCAAACAAATCAGCAGAAGGATGATATATTTACAATATTACAGATTTTTCTTTTGAACTCGTTCAGTGTGCAACCAAATAGATCTGGACAATTAGGATTAGCATTATAATTGTTGAACTGAAGAGATATACGATGAACTGGTGAATTTAGGGCAGAGTTGGTATATCGTACCGGTACCGCAAAGACATCGTTACTCCGCGTGGACCTCTGTGGAACCCTCAAATAAAATTCCGATAATAATTGTGGGCAATCAATCTGCTGGTTGAAAAGCTTAAAGAGAATACACATATCAATTAATTTTCTTCTAGAAGCAAGCGTTTGAAAATCGTAAGCACGACCGGCAAATCTATATTTAAGGTGTTTAATAAATTTAGTTTGAACCCTTTCGATTCTTGTGATGTAAACGTTATATTGAGGATTCCACACCGGCGCGGCGAAGCAAATTCTAATACGCTACGGATCATAGCACAGTACAATATTTTCAGTGGACTAGCATGCCTAAAAGATTTACAGCTTCTCATTATAAATCCAAGCATTTTATAAGCCTTTCGAGTTATCATATTAACGTGCTTATTGTCTAGCATAACACCTAGATCTTTTACAACAGAAGTTTCATTTAAATATGTATTGTTGATACGATATATATAATTAACTTTAACACGGTTTCTAGTAAATTTGATATATGTGCACTTTTCTGTATTTAGTGTCAAGCGGTTGTTAAAACAATATGTTGCAAAGTTGTTAATGTCCGATTGCAATTTATCACAATCATTTTTACTGTTAATCTTTGAGTATATTTTTAAATCGTCCGCGTACAAAATAAAATTAGAATGCTTAAAGCAGCTTGAGATGTCATTTATAAAAAGAATAAAAAACAAAGGACCCAAATGTGACCCTTGTGGCACACCTGAAGTTATATTCGCTGCCTTAGATGTAAAGCCATTAACAACCACACACTGACTTCTGTTTGTTAAGTAGGATGTGATCCATTTTAGAAGGTCGCCATGTATACCGATTCCACACAGCTTATTAATTAATAATGAATGGTTTATCTTATCAAAAGCCTTGCTGAAATCGGTATACACAGCGTGTACCTCAGAGCGTTCGTCCATGGATACGTTGATAAAATTGGTGTACAATAACAAGTTTGATTCTACCGATCTCTTAGAATAAAATCCATGCTGTTGTGGTATAATGATTGTTTTGTAAGTATTGAATATAACGGTGTAGGTGAGCTTTTCTAAAATTTTACTAAATATAGAAAGTTTAGAGATGGGTCTATAATTTTTTACTAAATGTTTGTTACCCGATTTATGTATAGGTGTTATGAGAGCTTTTTTCCAAACTGAAGGGCAACAACCTTCGGACATGGATTTATTGTAAATAATGGTTAGAGGTTCTGATAAAGAAATTGCACAATTTTTAACAAATATGCTCGGAATAGTTTGATAGTTTGTTAATGAATGTGGATTTTATGAAATTAATTCGTTAATGAAAATATCGATCAAATCGATAAATCACCTGTAGGTAAATAGATATTTATACCGATATATCGAAAAACCAGTCCCAGTCCTATTAAATAATATTATAGGGAAATTTTTTGGAGCATTCGGCTTTTTAAAACGTTTTAACATGTATAAAAGTAGATGTAACGGGTGTTCAAAAACTCCCATGTTTGAAGTTGGTGCTGATTCGGTTGAACGTCAGTAACCGTTTGTCGGTTCGCTAGCCACACGCCCAGCTGACCTTTGATTACTTGATTTGACGTTTTAAGATTATACTTCGTACTCTCTTCTTTGTAAGTAATTATTTTATTTACTAAAAATTTATTACCAAAATGATTCATTTTAGGTGTAAATCTGTTGCTTTCTGCTTGGCCAATTCACATTACAAAATGTTTTTTTCTTTAGAACAAAAAATTTTCATAATAGAAAGTTACTTTCGCAACGCAACAAAAGTTGACGGAGTTTGGACTTATTCAGTAGAAAATTGCATAGAAGAATTCCGTAATGAGTACCCAAATGATGGATTTGTGCGTCAACAGTTTGTAGAAACTTTAAACAGATGTGTAGCAAGGTTTCGTGAGAGTGGTAGTGTTGTAACAAAATGTGGTGGACGACCAAAAAAGCGTACCTACAGATGAAGTTATTGAGGAAGAGGCTGAGATAATGCGGAATGAGCCCCAGCACACTTCTGTTCGTCACTTGTCGCAACAAGTAAATCTCTCTATGGGAACTTGTAATGCAATTTTACGTAAAGATGTCCACATATACCCCTATCGTTTAACAGCAGTTTATGAACTATTACCACATGATATTCCTGATTCTGTCAATGGTTTTTACGCGTACTTAACAACCATCAAGAAGTACTCAGGAAAACGTTTTTTTACGGACGAAGTTTGGTTTTATAAGCAAAGGATTTGTTAACTCACAAAATTATCGAACTTGGTCCGCTGAAAATCCTCATGAGTTTGTTGAAGCACCTCTGCATGCTGAAAAGATTGGTATCTGGGCAGCTATTAGTGCAAGACGTTTAATTGGACCAATTTTTTTTAATGGGTACATTAATGCAGAAAGATATAGGGAGAAAATTTTACAACCATTTTTTTAACGAACTCCACGATGACGAATTACGTGAGGGCTACTTCCAGCAGGATGGAGGGGAACCACATTGTACAGGTGATACTATGTATACAGGGTGAATAAAAAGTATGGAACCTCGATGCTTGCGCCTTTATTATTAGTTTTAGAAAAAAAAGTTTTAGACAAAAGGTTTATAACAAATTATTTTCCACAAACTGATGGTTTTAAATATTTTTTTCAAGGTCATACCTTTGCGCTATGACGTCATCGATACTTTTTTTAAATGGCAACCTATATTTTTTAGGTCGAAATTTTATAGCATTTTTTTTTCTCTTTATGACCATCTAAAAATATCATACGGTTGAATAAGCGAAATTTCTAGAAAAATCAAGTTGAATGTTATTCGTACCAGTAATTAATGTACGTACTTTTATCACAAAAATTAAACACATGACTATTAAAAACAAATACAAACAATGAGTAATATTACTTTATTACAGAAGATGTTCAAATTGTTCGCTATCTGACAATGTCCAATTCGATGTGAAAATCCCTGTAATACATTCCGAATTACTTCGGCTGGTATTGCCCGTATTTCTTCCCGAATACGAATTTTTAACTCTTCTAAATTTCTGGGCCTGTTTGTGTAAACTTTACTTTTAAGATGGCCCCACAAGATCCTACTGCTTCAAATCGGGCGATCGGGCTGGCCATTCGATACTACCCTTTCTACCTATTCTCAAAATTGTATCCAAATAATAAAATAATAATAATAATAATGTTAAACATTGTTTATATTTGTTTTTAATAGTCATGTGTTTAATTTTTGTGATAAAAGTACGTACATTAATTACGGGTACGAATAACATTCAACTTGATTTTTCTAGAAATTTCGCTTATTCAACCGTATGATAGTTTTAGATGGTCACAAAGAGAAAAAAAAATGCTATAAAATTTCGACCTAAAAAATATAGGTTGCTATTTAAAAAAAGTATCGATGACGTCATAGCGCAAAGGTATGACCTTCAAAAAAATATTTAAAACCATCAGTTTGTGGAAAATAATTTGTTATAAACCTTTTATCTAAAACTAATAATAAAGGCTCTAGCATCGAGGTTCCTTACTTTTTATTCACCCTGTATAGTTGATTAGACAGCTCTTTGATAATAGACTTATTAGCAGAAACACGTAAGTTTCTTGACCTGCACGATCTTACGACTTGACACCGTGTGATTTCTGTTTGTAGCCTTTCGTCAAAAATTCAATATTTAGAACTCCTATTAATAATTTGGAAGAATTAAGACGATGAATTATTGAGAAGTTTGAAGAAATAAGTAATATGCCTCCGTTTTTAGAAAATGCAGTGAATGGAGTCAGGAATAGAGTTTTAAAATGTATTGAATCCGGTGGTGGGCATTTTAATCATCTTTTATAAAGAATTGAATTTTATGTGTAAAATGTAAATAAAGCTTTTAGTTTATAACTTCAATTTACTTTGCTGTTTTATTTGTTCATGTCTAAGTAATAAGTAAAGACATACTGTGTTACTTGTTTTCTCAAGCCATAGCCAACTCGAATCGTACTAGTTCTTGAACATCCTTTAGTAGGTACCCTGTCAACCATGCACTTGGTAAAATTTATCAACCAATTTTTGTAGTTCGTTAGATATTGATGTAAAACTTATTGTACAGAAAGTTTAAAATTGATGCTTTGGCGAGATAATTAATACTAAATTTTAACTAGCAAGCATGGAAAGTCTATCGAAGGTCCTCAATCATTTACTAAATTTTATACTTATGTAAATTGCAATCTAATTTGGAGGGATGTTCTATATTAATATGATATGATAAACTAACTAATTAAATTCTCGAACTGTCGATTTATAGTAAAACTTAGAATCTGGGATGCATTATTACGGTATTTGTTTCATTTTACATATCCATTTCGCCAATTGGGAAAAATTGTACGTAGAAAACCAAAAATTTTTCAATAAATATAAAATTCGGGAATTATTTGCTTTAATTAACTTTTATATGTCACAGAAGTTCCTTTTGGAGTTTTAGAGTTCGTAAAGATATTTTAAGTATGCAACTTGTAATTTGCAGCTAAGCAGATTAAATAAAACATTAGCATAAAATTTTATTTTTTCAGCACCGGTCTGTACATCTAATAAATTTATGTTTCAGTTATTTTCATCTGTAATACAATTGTTTCAACAATTAGCTTGTTCAAAAGTTTATTCGTACATGAAATAAAATAAAATAAAAATAGACATTTTTAAGTAGCACACTTTAAATTTATACCTGGAATTTCTTAAAAATGTGTCATTTTAGTTTCGTATTAGGAAATTGTCTTAATATGTAATTACATATGATAACTTAACAAACTGCTTCCTAATAAGGCTTTTAGAAATAATGTAAAATAATGAGACCCGACATATGTACGATATTTATTCTTCAGACATACATGGAAGCATATAAAATCTAAAATTAAATAATAATCTGTTTTTTTCCAAATAAGGAACAGCAATTGTGACTGTTTTCAGAAATGCAAAATCACAAATGCGCCGCTCTTGACCTTAACATTACCTGGATTTTCCATTTTACTGTTTTATTTTCATTTCACGAACAACTAAACTATTATAAGTTATGTAAATTATCAAGTGAAATTTTGAATAATCTTTAATGCAAACAATACAAATGTAATTGACGCCGTTAAGACCAACAGTTAATTGCTGTTTTTGTCTTAAGAAACGGTGCTAATTATTGTTTCAAAAAAAGGTCTAATTGCCTTACAATGCTAATAAAAAACACTTATAAAAATATTTGCTTTTCATTTTTAGCAAGTTCTAAGTAATTGCTTCTTTTGTTTGTTATGTTACAGTTAGAATTGCTATAATTACGATTTCAATGACGAACTCCTTTAGGACATTAAAAATAATTCACTTATTGTGAAATAATTTAAATCGCCTTGAAAGTTTTCCAGGTGTTAATTTAAAGCATACGCCATATGATATTAAACGTAAAACGTCTTACAACATTATTCATACGAAGTGCATTAGATTTTCTTGTGCTCATACAAGGAACACAGCGTGGTGTAATTCTAGTTAGATTAATTTATAATTACAGAAAAACTTGTACGTTCTAAAGTTATAACATAATATGCGCATATGTATGTGTAATAAATTAGTTATTATTGATCTTCCACTTTAAATTCCATCGTGTTTAAATAAGGAGATCGCATTTGCATACTTTTCCAACAATATAATTATAACCACAAGAATGCGAATGGATTTATAACAAATCTATGCCACGTATAAACTAACTTGTACTGTATAACACAATAATAGCGTAATAATAGCGAAGTTGTTTGTCCACGGTTGGCAAAGTGGCCATGCCGCAACAAATGACTAAAAGAGACTCCGGCAAAACCGGGAAGTAAACTTGAAAAGGCCAATAACCTGAAGACATCGTCGGTCAAGCTTATTCCAGCTTATCCACTTGAATGTTAAACTTGGCTTATCTATCTATCCTTTCATCCTTCTTTGAAATCTCCAAAGAAAGAGAGACAGGTTTAGGCACCAAAAATCCTAAAGTGAATTCGGTTCCATTAGTTTTTACATGACTATTTCTTTGCACCGTGTCTCCTGTGCAAACAAGTATTCTTTTACTTGTAAATGTTTGCTTCCTATACTTCAGTCAAAGTGCTGTCAATATTTAATTTGGACACCACGGACAGACCGGATCGACAAACAAGACGCATTGTGATTTTCACTTGAAAGACGAATAACGGAAAATTCCTATACGAATTCATATCAGTTAATTACGCCTCACTTTGTAGATGTAATATAAAAGATACTCAAAACAACATTTTAACAAAATCACCCTTAATTAATTATAATATTAAACACAACCATAACGAAAGTTTTGCTTAATAAAAGAATTACATTCAATTATAAACCGGAAATTTGGGCGTTATCAGGTAGTCTGTTGGGAAAAAATAGAAGAAATACAATTATTGTATTTTAAGAAAATGAAATAAAAGCAACCGATAAATAATAAATCTTCGTAATTAACTTTAGTTGTGTGTTTTTCATTTAAAAAAAAATTTAAAGTGGAGAAAGTAATGAAAGTTTCGGTTGTTTAGAACAATTTATAAACCATAAATCAAATTTTAAAATAAAATTAAGTAAAAGTTATTTCAAAAACAAGCCCTAATATATATCTATTCGAAAATGTCCTGTCTGATTAACTTTTAAACTTCTGCAAACCATTTGTGAAAGCTCCGAAGCTACCTCAAAATCAGTCACTTTGATCAATATATCTGAAATCTCTGAAATCATCCTGAAAGTTTTTCATTTAATTTTTAAATCTGAGGAAACGCCTGAAGAATAATTTTGACAATATTCTGACGGCTCTAAAATAACCTCTTTTCTGATAATTCTAAAAACCTCTGAAATTATCCTGAAATCACATTTTTTAAACAATTTAAAAATTTATATTGCAAATTTTAGTACTCTGGACAAGCCTATTTTTGATTAGCTTTTGAAAACCCCTGTGTGGTCAAAATCGCTTACTTTTAAGAAAACCTTGAAACCTCTCAAATCATTCCGAAAATCGCTTAATTTTAATTAACAATTCACACCCTTGAAACTTTTTAAACTTCAAGAAAAACGGCAACAAAAAGAACATTTATTTTTCAGCCATTTTAAATTTCAGTCAATAATGTTTAGGTTTACTTTATAATTTTCAGTTTTTTCTTGTTAATTTCCAGTTTTAAACAATTAAATTAAATTTCTTCCTATTAACTTTTTAAATTTAAAATTAAAGTTTCAGTATTTGAAACCCACTTTCAAACTTTTTAATTTTCGAAAACTCTATTTTAAAAGCATTTTCATTGCCACAGAAAAAATTGAAAACTAAAATTTCCATCTTAAACTATTTCAGACTGATTCCAGCCATTTCTGTTTGTTATTAAATTGAATTTTTGATATTTATTTTCAGAGATTTTGATGTTTAAAATACTGAAAGAGGGTATCTACTTAAATTTCAGTTAAGAACCTTTCAGGCTTACTTTGATAACTTTTAAATAATAAATATTCAGCTGTTTCTAAAATTTCCAACCCTGAGGAATTAATGTGACTTTCGTCACTAAAAATCTAAAGATTTTTTAACGTTAAACCCTTTTATAAAATTTTTTAATATTAATTTAGACCTTTTATGTAACTTACTTTAAAAAACATACATTATAACTACGATATTCAACTGATATTGAACATTCTGCTGAAGTCTTAGATATTCAGCATTTTGAGTGGTGACTTCAGCTTTGTGGTTTTCAGAATTATTATTCTTAGGAGCTCCAACTTTTCTTGCTGCTGAATTAACTTATCTGGTTTCAATTTTCAGTTATTGTTAAATGTGTTTCAGTATTCAACACAATTCTTCGATTTTCAGGATTTCGAATGGCGAGTTTAGACCTTCTACAACCTTAAAACAAATCGAAAATTCTAAAAATCTGAAAATGCTCCAAAAATTACCTTAATATTCTGAAAATTTAAAAAATGTCCTGTACTGGGAAACTGCGGAAACAAATTTTAACTGGAAATTTTTTCGCTTATTTCAGAACCACGAAAATTATTTTTCACCTCCTCGCCACTTTAATTTGGCATCATCGCATTTAACTGCAATTTATAGCATGCAAATTAAGTAGACGGTTCAATCTTCAGTGAGCGATTCTTTGACTAATTTTTTTAGAAAAAAGGTCTTGCAAATAGATGTCCTAAACGGCTTTGTTTTGAAAATAAAAAGTGATGAAGTCTTCAAAAAAGCTTTAAAACATTTTGAATACTTATGCTTTAGAATTTTAGATTTAGAGCATTGCTTTCAACTTTGGTCAATATTAATTCTGCATAAACCGCTAGTGACGTGCGTTACATGAACCAAGTTAATTTAAAAAAATTAACATTATTTTTTGATGAAAAGTTACTTGTTTGGTTTTCTTGCTACAACAAGCCTTCAAAAAAGTGTAGCTTTTTTAAGCTAATTTAAGTACCTAAGTGATTTATAGAAGGTTTAAAAATCACGGTCGTAGTTCAAATCCGAGCGAACGAAGTGAGCCGAGGATTTGATAGACCGAGATTTTTAAACTATAAAAGACGAGTTGTCTTCAAGATTTTTTCTAACACTAATATCTTTCACTAATATATTATTAGAAATTTTAATAAATTATTATTTGAGACGCGTCACAATACACAAAACGCGAAGATTGCTAGGCAATATGACGTATTTCATAGAGAAAAGCGTATTTTAAAGGCCTATAAAATACGTTGTCATTGACCAGGTACTTTATAGAGAAAAGCGTACTTTAAAGGCAATATAACAAGTGAGCTCTTATGCACCATAGAAACAATATAAGATATTAGTGTTAGAAAAAAGCTTTATATGACCTTTTTTCTTAAAACTGTAATTAAAATGGATTAAATACTCACGTGTGGATTTCTGTGTTAATTTATTTTTATTGAAATCTGTTTCATAAATTAAATAAAAAAATAAGTAAATTATTTTGGATCAAAGTTTCAAGGAAGTTCGTTATAGAATACAAAATTTTGTGTCCATGTATTATTTCAGGAAAGCTTAAAAATTTAATAAATGAACAGCGCATTTTTCACGGAAACAGGATATGCATTGAAAATACTGAAAGAAAAATCCAGCCATGAACTGTGCTGGAAAATGACTGACATTTATTTTTTTTAACAAAGTAAATTAATACTCTATGAAAACATAACGTAAGTCACGAGTCCTAACGAACACTGAAACGACAAAATTAAACAAAGCCGTAACAAATGATCACATGATCAGATAAGTCACCATTCGCAGTTAACATGTTAACCCGTCATAAAACTAATTGATAAACATAAAAAACTAAAAAATGGCGCTTAAAAAGCCCAAAAAGATGCATCAAAAAACATAACATTTTAAAAAAATGTATACAAATCTTAACAATAATAATAAAGCAGCACATTTCAGTAAGATTCATTTTTGTAAAAACTTAAGAAATTTAAGATCAGCTTTAGAATACTCGGCAGAAAGTAAATTAATTGCTTTTACACAGCTTTATTTCATTGAAAATCGACAAAATGACAAAATACAGCATAAAAAACGTGAACTTAAGACAATATAAGCATTTCTTAAAATATTCGTTCATTCATTTCTGAAATTGTTTTTATAAAGCCGTGGTAAAATTTCTTCTTCGGTTGCTTAAAATATTTAGAATATGGTGCTCCACATCGACGCTTGAATTGGCAGCTTACTTAAACTTTGGAGACATCAAAACAGAGGATATTTCCTGCAGACTGCAGAATTGGATTTGTAGGTATAACAATACTTCGTCCAATTTATTATAGACAGTGTTTCCAACCGCACCTTAAACATTTGATGCTGCTATTTTCTAATTTTATATAATTTCTACAGAGTCAATTACATCTCTGCTTTCCAAGCTTTCGTATGGAATTACTCACAAAAGCACAATTGTCCTTTATGAAAGATAACTTTTGCGCAGCCTGTTTGCTTAAACAAAAAAGCCCGAAAAAAATATAAATAAGAAATAAGCATATTAACTGTATAAAAGCAGAAAAGGCATAAAAAAACTAAGAAATATGAATTGTTTCTTTTACGTTGCTGTCTTTATGCTTAGCATACCAGCTAAAAATCCGCACTCTGTCAATGAATAGTTCTTCTGGATTCCCCAAATGAAAAATGACAATTGTGGGACATGACTGGCTACAGTACTTTTCAATTTTCATAAATCTTACATACAATTTAGCTCAAGAACAAATAATATTTCGACATGAAGAAATTACTATTCAAATCCTTAGCTCAGCTTATCGCTTAAGTCACTCACTCCTACACCTTGTCAATTTTGTCAAATATTTTTAAATGCTTTTCTAAAAATACATGGTTAAATAGAACAATTTAATTAATGTATACTTTGTATTATAAAAATCAGTTAATCAAGAACCGCATCTACTTTACGTTGATCTCCAAACGGCGTACGACTAAATTAGGGGAAACCCTTTAGACAACTTGTAGGCTTAATTAAAGCAGTGAAGAAGACATTGAAATCCCATACAGTTTCTCAAAAATTCACTTGTTAATTAAGCCTCGTAAAAGATTGTAAAACTCAATGATACAACAACAGAAAATAAAGAACAATTTTTGCAAATATCAGAAAACTAAATAAACTTTGGCAAACGTCCACTTAAAAAATTATGAAAAAGTAAATCACAAACACGATTATCAAACAATTCGGCCCCGATATTCGCAAAACATGTACAGGAAGAATATTCACAGTGCCCTAATTCAAAGGCTAATTTTAACTGTATAACGGAACGTGGGTAAAGCATGTTGGAAATGCAGAGTGCAAGTTTATGTACTTGGAATTTAAATCAGGGAGAATTTAATGCATTCCTTGGAGGTTGAACATACACGTTTACATCCTCTCCATGAAGTGTAACAACAACGTAAACGTCTATTAAAAGTAATAAATTCTAAGTGATGCTAATTCTTTACATATGGCAAGTTGTTCCTATGTTCGTGTCTAATCGATTAATTCAATTTAAAATTTAATGAAACCAAATTTGAGAATTCTTGAAATTCTCTTGAAATTCAAATTTAATAAATAAAAATAATAAAACATATCCTTATGCCAACAATAATGTTACAGAGAATCTTTTAAAAGCATAAACTTTAGCTTAAGCTGTTGTAAATAAGGCAGACTAATAATCTCCAGTTTAAGTCGAGCTTTTCCTTAAATCTCTTCCGAAACACTACGAGGGCGGGATGATAAGTGGTTAGCCTAATAATGACAAACTAGTTATATGTTTTTAAAATGATATTTATTTTTCAACATAATCTCCTGACAGTGCAATGCGTTTTGTCCAACGATGTTCTTATTCCACCAGAGTTGGGTCGGATACAGGAAAAAAGTATCCGAGTACCGAATACGGATACTTTCAACGTATCCGGATACTTTTTAAAAAAGTACGGATACTTTCACCTACAAATGTACTCGGATACAAGTATCCGGATACTTTTTTCGGATACTTTAAAGGATACTTTTAGGTACGGATACTTTTAAAATGAGTTAAAATAATATTGTCATGCAAATAGTTATAATTATTTAATGGGATTGAATACGAGTAACAATACTAGGCATGAATGAATATATATCTAAAATAAAAAGCGATGAAACAGGAAACAGAAGCTACTCTAAAAATTGTTTATTATTTTTATTTTCTGAACGTTAAACATAATAAAATGAACATTCAAACATAAATTATAATAGTACCTTTGAATTTGCCTTCGTCAGCAACAAACCCTCAAAGTGTTCACCACTTAAGTTGTTTCTCTTAGGCGCATCAATCATGGTTGCAAAAGAGAAAAGTCTTTCTACTGGTGCTGACGAAGGTAAACATGTGTTGTACTTGATTGACACTTTTTTTTAATATGAGGTACTCATTTAAGACAGTAAATTGGTTCCTTTATCTTCTAAATATCTTAACAATTCCAGCTGAATGTTTGTAGTTTTATTGCTATTGGCGCTGGTACCCTGTTCGCTATGTATCATAGTACTGTCAGTACTGTCTGTTTCTTGATGATCTTGGGAATCAGTAAAATCAAAACAGTGATGAGTGTGGTAAATAGGATTTGAGATACGGCGGTAATGGAGGTATATTACCGGACTCATACGTCGAATAATTTAAAAGTATACGAATACCGAAAAAGTATCCGGTATCCGGATAGCCGGATACTTACAAATTTGGTCACGGATACGGATACTGGATACAAAATTTGAAAAATATCCGGATACAGCTTTCGGATACATATAAAGTATCCGGATACTGTATCCGGATACCAGAGTATCCGGATACTACCCAACTCTGGATTCCACCATGAAAAATGTTTTCCTCGAGATCAGCAAAATAAGCTTGACTTGACTTCCTCGTCAGTTGAAAATCTCTATCCTTTCAAGAAAATTTTAAACTTAGGGAATAAATGGAAATCAGAGGTAGCTAAATCCGACAAATAAGCTGGATGCGGAAGCCAATCGTAGTTTAGTTTCTTGATTTTAACCATTGCAGTAGCACTAATGAGGGGGCATACATTATCTTAATGAAAAATTATTTTTGCTATTCGTGCTGAACCTGGTCTTTTTTGCACATCTTGATGCAATTGGTCCAAAACGTTAGGGCAATATTTACTATTTATACTTTATCCTTTTGGGAGAGTCTATCATCAGAATCTCTTTGGCATCCCAGAAAACTGACGCCATCACCTTGCCAGCTGATTTTACGACTTTGCTTTCTTTGGAGCTGAGCAACCGACTTCTGTCCAGTGTTTCGTCTCTGGGATGTAGTAATGAACCCAGGTCTCGTCTGTAATTACAAATCGACAAATCGGTTCTTCTTTTAAACGATCTAAACACTCTTAGAAACTTGCACTCGAAGACGTTTTTGATCAGGTGTAAGCAATGGCGGAACCCATCTTGCTGAAAGTACTTTCATACTCAGTTCTTCTGTCAAAATACTGTGCACTCGCTTTTTTGAGATGTTTGCAATATTAGCGATTTCGCTCAGTTTGAGCAGTCTACCTTTTAACATCAGATCATGAATTTTGTTGACACTTTTTGGGGGTCCAGAGCGGTGTTCGTCTTGGATGCTTGTACGATCGCATTTAAATTCAGCCGCCCAATTTTTACAGTCGCATAGGATGCAGCACGTCCACCCAACACACTTTTCATCTCTTCGAAAATTTCTGCACTTTTTAGACCTCTTAAATAAAAACTAATAATAACTACGCGATGTTCAATAGCTTCCATTGTAAAACAAATAGAAAATATGTTTTCTTTGCAGAGTAATTAACCCCAAAGTATTGGTAAGATGGCCGTTATATTTTCAGTATTGCCAGCCAAAAGATCCAAATTTAAAACCACGACTATTTTACCTACCAGGGCCACTTGGAAGGTTAACCACTTATCATCCAGCCCTCGTATGCGTCCCAGAACGTACCAGAAATATTTTAGGGGGTAACCCATTTGAAGCTAAAAAGTCTATATAAACATAAATATGTCCTAATCACAACGGCTAAGGAGTTACAAATAGCATTCCTGGCCTAGGTGATATTCCCTCAAAAATTATAAAATCAAGAATAACCCCTTAACGGTTGAGTTTATGATATATGTTTAAAATACTTAGATTGCAGAAATTGGGAAAGTAAAAAATCGAAACATTATGTTTAACTGGTTGCCTAAATACACTTTTCTTTTTGCGATATAAATGTTCAATAAACATCGACGAACAAAATCTATTAGAAGACCTCAGTAGACCGTGCTAATCATTGTCAGTTTGTTCAAACTTTTTTTGGTTGCGATCACAAATAAACGAAAGAAACTGCAGACATTATAGGACGTTTTCGATTAATTACAGCAAATTAATTGACCTTTTGACATCATCATATTAACACATCACTACCTTGCCTTCTACAGAACCTTTATAAGTGTCGACCAGCTCTTCAAATTTAATAATAAAGCCACAAAAGTGATATAAAATATTGCGATTTTTGTCAATATTTCCGTTAAGGAAAGTAGAGCCTTACGCTGGAATTTACACCATGAAATATACCTCATTTTAGGCATGCATTTTTTTGGGTTCATTTTTTAAGCAGGAACGGCAGAGCATTTGTAATTATCCATGTCTTTCCTGTCTATTGACAGAACGATTTTTTTTAATTTCTAAAAGCCAACTTTACAGTATTAAACAATCTAAAGCTCTATTTTACTTCAGAAATTTCAAATAGTTTTTACAAAAATATTAATATCGAAAAAATCTCTCTGTCAGTAGATATATACAACCATTCTCTTTCAAACGCCACAAGAATTTTTTTTCAAAATGCAAATTATTCCAGAAAAACTGGAAATAAAGTTCTAGAAAAATCGGTTTAAATTACCCATTTACGCTACACTACGCTAGGCAAACCGTAGGTAGTAATTAATTTGTCAGATGAAAATGTGGTCCCCTAATTTTTTATGGAAAACGATGTAAAGATGCGACGTACACAAAACATTCAAAAATCACATTGAAAATGTTAAGACTCAAAATTATACAAGTTCTATTTTCGGAAATTTTGATAATGAATTATATAAACGACGATTAGGAAAAATTATACGAGATTAAAGATTCAGAGTTTTAAGAGCAATAAAAGTTGAGTCAAGGCATTTAAAAGGAAAACTGATATAATTGACTAGAACGCTACGGTTTTTAAACAGATTAAAACTGAAAGAAAAATTTATTTTTTTTTCTTTAGACATTTTTACAATTGTTTATTCGAAAAGAAACTGAATTTGTTGGAACATTCCAGTACGTCTCCTTCACTGTAATAAAATTTATTTTTAGTGCTCTGATTTCACGTCATTTCATGAAAAATTGCATCTTTTTCGTTTTTTAACACCATTACAACTGTTTTCTGTTTACTAGTTTACGTTTTACAAATTAAATTGCCAACATTCAAAGTGTATATTTTACCATTTCACATTTTTAAGATCAAAAGAAAAAACCTTAGTTTGTGGCCAATCTAACGCCGTATGCATAGGCAACCAAATAATCAGTCTGATATACAGAAAAAGTGAACCATCCTGCGTTCATGTTATCCTAATACACAATTTGTGGTAAGAAGCAACGGGCTTTCTCAACATTCACTTGAAATTAAAATAAAAAATAATAATAAATACCTGTTAGTTTTGCTTCTTAGCAGTGCGATAAGATGGGTTGCAGATCTTTACAACTATTTGAAGTAAAACCACAGAATGCTTGTAAACACAACTGTAGCAAATTCAAATTTTTTTTGATATAAAATAAAAATGTTTAAAAAAATTGGACGAATGTCTTAAAAATATTTCTTCTTCGAGTATTTTATTTGATGCCTTAAAATAATAATAAATTAAATAACTTTAAAAATTACCTATATTGCATTACCTATAAGAAACATAGTTTCTTTCATGATTAATTTGTACGATTCCTTTGTATTTGCTACCTTTTTTGATATTTAGCAAATGTTTTTCACAAAAATTTCAGTCGTGTTTATTGTGTACCCCTCCGATAATTTTGGCTTTAGGCGACTAATATTACAAATTTCAAATAAAATCGGAAGTAACAAATTTTTATTACTACTTATTTAACTATAAAGTACTTTTTCTGTCGTCTTTCAAACTTTTAAGGCTATTTAAACCTTTCTTTAAACTAGACGTTACCTATTCGATAATTAAAGAAATACAAAGTTGATTTTCACAAAAATTCTTTATTGCTGTCCCATGACAATTGTTTCGCCAAACGTTGGCATCTTCAGATGGTGAGTACTTTGTATTTCTTTAATTATCGCATTATAGATTTTCATCAAGTAAAAGTCGATTCAATCAATTACTAGACGTTATTCTTTGTTATTTTAGTATTGCTAAGACATTGTTTGGTATACACCACGGTAACCACATACATAGGGTGGCGGAAGCTTCCGCATTATAAAATAACAATAGATCCACTCGATGCCACATACTAGAGGTGGGTCGTTCATGAACGAGTCGTTCCAAAGGAACGACTCCTCGCATGGAATCGTAGGAATCGATTCACTTATTTCAATCCAATTCGTTCCTAAGGAATCGCGCCGCGAATACATACAGTAAAGAAAGCGAAAGTACGAATAAGAAATAGCTATATTAATAATATGCTATTAAGACACGATGTCGCGTATCACTCGTTTAAATTCAATTATCACAAACAAAAGTAGACCTTATTGATTTATTTATAAGGCTCGGAGGTTTTAAAATGAATCTTTCCGTTCCCAAGTCGCCGATATACAGGCTTAATTGTTGAAATGAAACTCGAAACTTTTTATTAGTTATGCAGAAATAAGTGTTATAAAGTTACTTGATACTTGCCTTTGCTGCAGGGGGTATTTTATGTATCAGCAAAATATAATTTATAGATAGGTATAAACTAAACGAGATACAAATGATATTGTAAATTAAATATTAAACATGCATTTTATATTGAAAATTCGTTTAATAAAACCTCTAATGTTTTGAAATTTAGTTTTAATTGTAATGATAGTATGTATTTAAATTCGAAATTTTCTTTCAGTATAAATTACCTATTATTATTATTATTATCTATTATCTAAGCATTTTGGCGCCTGTAGAGATTCATATAATTATGTATTAAGGTTGTTGCAACATTCATGCAATTTTGAAATTGTGCATAGCTATGCTCTTGTTTAGCGAGTTATTGTTTAGTCTTTTATACCCTCATTTATTATTGTAGACAAAATAATTTACGTTTGACGTTCTGAATCTGAATGCACAGTCAACGAATATCGGCTTTCGTTCCAATTCGACTCGTTATAGTACGCCTAGTACGGTGCCGTACTTAAAAGGTTAAAAGTACGATTTAAATAATAGGAACGAAGGAACGAGAACGAATCGAAGGAACCGATTCATGTTGTGGAATGGAATCGAAGGAATCGATTCACCGAAAGGAATCGGATTGCCCAGCTCTACCACATACAATTACCAGTATACCGAATCTAAAGACAGGGCCGCGTTAAGGCATGTTGGTACCCTAGGCATATTTTAATGTATTTCTTTCAGTTCTCTGTTATTGTTTCTAAGACACAATGTTTAATTTTTATTTTGCCGCCCTCATCAGACTGCCGCCCTAGGCAGCTGCCCTTCTTGCCTAATGGATAAATCGGCCCTGTCTAAAGATCCTACAGGACTAGATCATGTTGCATTTAATGGACTACTTCCAGGTAGATCGTATAACGTGTCAGTTCAAACTGTGTCTGATTTTCAACCTTCATTTGCAATTATTGCCCAATACAAAACGGTACCTGTGGGGCCTGCAAATGTAGAAGTCGATGACAATTCCCCAACTGCAAGTACGTTTATTGTTTACTGGGATCCGCCTCGTAATGCTACATATGATTAAGATTTTTTTTATTATCAAATAATTATGGTTTGTCTGTATGATAGTGTTAAGATTGGTTTAAGCGTTTAAGTGCTCAAAAGGGATTACTTGAACAACACGTAAAACAAAAAGACGAACCTGGCTACTGGGAATTCGAGGATTTAAAAGTAGGGATTAGCTACCTATACTGTTAACGTTACAATCTTATCAATACATGCGGAGTCATTTCCTGTTTCTGTAAACGTTATAATGGGCATGTGATTTGTGAGATAGAAAATTGGAAGACTCAGCTTGACGTATCAGTACCTGAAAAATATTCTGGAATGTTAATTTAACTCTAATGGTTTTATACCAAAAATACAAGGAAAAAATAGAAAGAAATCCTGATAAAACTTCCTTCTTTTTTGCCACTCCAGAAATGTTTTTTCTATTTTTAGGAATGCTAATTTTTCGTAAATTAAAAAGTGTAGAACACTGATTTTAATTTTATAAAAGAATTAACAATATGTACTTTAAAATTTAGGTTACGTTTTATGTATATGGAAAACTTAAATTTACTTAAAAGAAAAATAACAGTTATCAATAGAAAAAGAAATCCAAGCTTTGGACTGGTGCAAGCTGTACGTACGATAACTGATCAAAATTTATTTTTTAGACAACGCACTGAATTTAATCTTTGATAATGATTCAGGAAAAATTTAATTAACAAAATATAAATAGGAAACTTTGAAGTAGGTGTATTATTAATTAAATAAATGGAGTAATTGTCTTCATTGTTTTTAAGTCAAAAATACGTACAAAAAAATAAAAAATTAAAACCTAAAGAAATACAATATGCGAGAATTGTTTGGCCATGTGTGTTCTGTTCTATCGAAGAAGGAAAACCCCTATCGAAAATACAAAAGACTTTAACAATCGGGTATTTTGCACAAAAACAAAACAGGTAGGCCAAATTTATATAAAAATCATAGATATGCATATTAATTTTGTTGCCACGCCCAGGCCCGTTCCTAGCGGGTATGCAGCGAATGCACCGCACGCAGGCGGCAAAAGTTAGGGGCGCCATTTCGGCACTCTTTTTATTTTAATTTTAGTAAACGCGGAAGGCTTACATAATTTTATTATTATCTTTATAATAAAAACTTCCGATCAAAACTAAAATAACTGGATTCATTTATCCTTTTAAAATACCGCCTTTTTGTATTGTCGGAAGATTGTCAAAAGCGGCAACCGCACTCCTTTTAACTCGGCCGCGTGCATCTTTTAATACAGGGTTCGTCAGTGAAGCGGGAAAATTTAAAATTCCTGTATCTACATAAGTTTTTATTTGAGCATTAATGTTTTTACAGTTTTCTGTTAAGTTAGACTTGCCATTTAATTTTTTTAAATTAACGCTTGACAGGTGGGCACCATTACGATCTACGCACTCTTGTAGTCTTACATGAGAAACCGTTGCATAGTTCGAAGGTGACAGTATGGTGTGCACTTTTATCATCTGGCATTATTGGACCATTATTTTTTCAAGACGATCGAGGAAACGTTACAACCGTTAGCGCAGTTCGTTACACAAACGTGGTCACAACATTTTTGATGTCAGAGGTAACCACAGATGGTTCCAGCAAGACGGTGCTACCAGTCATTCTGCTTTCAGGGAACTCTTTCCGAACCATATCATATCAAAAAATGCAGACATTGTTTGGCCTGCTAGATCTCCTGATTTGTCCGCATGCGACTTTTTTCTTTGGGGTTGGCTCAAGAGCAAGGTGTATGTCGAGCGACCGCAAACGTTACCGGAACTAAAACTAAAAATTCAAGAAGAAGTTGCACGTATTACACCGGAAATGTTGCGGCGAGTAATGGAAAATTTTCGAGTAAGACTACAAGAGTGCGTAGATCGTAATGGTGCCCATCTGTCAAGCGTTATTTTTAAAACATAAAATGGCAAGTCTAACTTAACAGAAAACTGTAAAAACATTAATGTTAAAATAAAAACTTATGTAGATACAGGAGTTTTAAATTTTCCCGCTTCACTGACGAACCCTGTATATGTTAGACACCTGCATCCTGCATTTATATACCTTTATGGAAAACCGCGAAATAAACCGAATTCGCCCAAGCCACTGTTTTTGTTTTTATTGTTTGATCAGATTTCCTGTTTATTTTATTTTATCTTAATAAAAACAAATTTTTAAGTACATACCAACATACTTAAGGCCCCTACACACGGTCGTACTTGCCTTAATACATGAACGCGCACGCATCAACGCGCAGGAAATAACGTCGGTGTGGATGCAAAATAACGTCAAGTTTTTGAATGCACGTTCAAGAAGTACGTCGCGTTAATTTATCTGTTTTCGCCAGATATTTTCAACGCGTGTGCATCAACGTGCATGCAAGTCTCAACGTGTGGAGGAAAATTCACGTGGTTTACTACAGACTTCAA